>CP032254.1:2500-1309500 GCA_005610355.1 Gossypioides kirkii | reverse complement strand
AAGCATCCCAAATCAACATTTTTCCTTTCATTAAGGTCACATGTAAGTACTATTTGTACATGCCATTTTACTTCAAAGTAAATTACCTAAACTTGAGCTTCAAGAGTGATGTGATATGATGAGAGGTCCCTTGCTCGACTCTAGCTTTCCGTAGCTTCCATAGCTTTTGTACCTACGCTTTAAAATAAACGCGTTAAGCCAGTGAAGGCTTAGTAAGCACTACAAGCATAATAGATGATTATTTATTTATTGCTTAATTTTATCAAACATTTCAATACTCATGCATATAAAATTTCTAACCTTTCTTGCATGTAACATTTAACTTACCTTAGTGCCACCATAACACACATTCATTCTCATATACCAACTTACCTCAATGGTAGATATTACATTTTCATCCCTTTTTCACAACTTAGTCATTTCAACCACATTAGTTCACTTAATTATCAACATTTAATTACCCATACACATATAGTACTTATCTTTCATGTATTCATCATTTCACTTACCTTAATGTCATAATTTTGCACATTCTTTCACTTTTCACAATTTAGCCATCATAGCTTTCTTAACCATAGCTCACTTAGTTTTTTTTTATCCACTTGGCCCATAGTAGACTTTATAGAACCTATCGGATAAACGGAACAAGCAGAAAGTACTGAAATACTTAACAGAAGCGCATAAGTGCTGGGGAAACAGAAGCACGTAACTGCTGGGAAACAGTAGGCACACATAGTGTTGGGGAAATAGAAGCACACATAGTGCTAAACATAGAACACGCTAGTGTTCCTTAATGGCATGCCACTATTATCACAATGGTTCTAACTGGTCTACATGGACATAATCTCTCATATTCATCATTTCTCATAATTTCATATATCACATTTACAATTTTTCACATATACATAGTCATGTATTTCTTACCTTTATTTTCTCAAAAGCTTCCACAACATCACCATTTAGTCATATAATCAATATTTATAATTAGACACATAATATTTCACATATACATTGTTCATCACATATATATCATCATATACCTCTTTACTCTTATTTTCACATTAATTTTCAAAGCTGCCAATTTGAGTCTCAGTCACTAAATTAATTATATCTTGAGCTAAAGAATTCAAAATTATTATCCGCTTGATGTTTTTGAAACTAGACTCAATCATCTTTTTACCATAAAATTTTCAGAATTTTTACTTTAGCCAATTTGTACAGTAAATTCTTTCAATTTACCCCTTTTTTGCTACCTGACAGTTTTGACCTTTTTTCACTAAAAATTATCTATATTTTAGTACAGAGATCAAATGATGTTCCCGTCTATTTATTTTGAAATATACTCATTAAGGATATAGCCATATAAATTTTAGACTCTGATGATTTTTCTACATTTTTCTATGATTTTTCAAAGTCAGAACAGGGGAACTAGAATCTACTTTGACCTTGTTACACTAAAACTAGTATATCTCAAAATACACAATTCCTTTTCTTTCACCGTTTCTTCCATATGAAACTACACTCAATAAGATTTAATTACATATTTTATTCGACCCTTAACTCATTATATATAATTTTTGGTGAATTTTCGAAGTTAATCCTCTATTCTGTCCAAACTGTTTTACTCAATCACACATTAATCCCTTCATTTTATCATTGTAAACATTCAAACTATATACCTATATTACAATTTTTATGCTAATAATTCATATACCATTAGAGAAATTAAACTATAATTCAAAGCTCTTGTAGTACTTACAACAAAAAGGCTGATTTTCTTCTCTTTTCACTCTTTGCTCTTCTCTTTTCCTTTCTCTTCAATTTGATCCTTGCCTCTCTTCTCTTTCTCTTCAATTTCACATAAACACACATAAGCTATAAGCTATAATTCAATAATTTTCATGCTAAATAACAGTAAAATACATGTATGTCATGAGAATTTAACCATTTCTTACATTAACCCTTAAATTCAAAATTTCTCAATTTAGTCCTTTATCTCTCTAACACCCCAAAAGTAACTCTATATAAGATTTGAGGTGTCTACTAGCTCTCTTTTATAACTTTCTTTCAAAAATTCCAGAGAAAATGGAAGGTTTTGGAGTTTGGAAAGCTTAAAAATGATAGAATGACCTATTTGGAATAAAAGCAAAAGTTGGAAATGGAAGAAAAGGGCATGGACGGCTAGCTTACGGAGAGAGCTGATATATTTTATTTTTAATTGATTTTTCCCTCTCTCAAATTCTCTAGAATTTTTTCTTAAAATATCTCACTTAATAAAATGGTAAAATTACATTTTTACTCCCTGGGCCTTCCAACTTTACACTTTCGCCCAATTCATTGCCTCCAGAAATATCTTTCACCAAATTAATCTTTTGCCCCTCCTCAATCAATCTAATTCTCATGATGACTTATAATTCAATTTGAATAAATTGCTATTTAGTCTCCCATATTTTCTCACCTTTACTATTAAATCCTTAAATTTCTCCTAACCTTTCATACTTTCTTTACATATTCTAATTCTTATTTCTACACTAACATTGTTCCAAATCCGGTTCAAGAACACGGATGTTACATTTAATCTTTGGTTATCAACTGTTAAATGGCTTGGGAAGATGATGTGACGACTTTCACAAATTAACATGATAGAAATTTTAACCCTCAACGTTTATATAATGTGTTAATTGAATTTTATTTCTAAAAAAATTAACCTTTAAAATTTACACATAGTATAATTTCATTATTTTTTTTGGAATCTTGTTTTTCTCATAAATTAAAATTGAAAGGAGTGTTGTCAAATACTTTCTTATATTAACATATTACATACCATGTTTTGTTTGTAAATTTTGTTACATGATTAGACATAAAATTTACCTAATTACATATTTAGAATATATATTAACAAACATGGTATGAAAAATTAAAATATAATGAGTAAATTGATTAAATATCTCTGAACTATGACCTTTATTCTAATTTGGTCCTCAAATTTTAAAATATTTTAATTATATCTTCAAGTTATTGATGTTATATCAATAAGGCCTTTCCAGTATTAAAATCATTAATTTAACCCTTAAATGATACATTAGATCTTATGTGACATAATTTAAAATTAAAAATTTAAAAAAATGAATATTATAAAAATAGATATCATAAAGATCTTAAATTTAAGGTTTTTGAAGCTTTTATAGAAACTATCTCCCAAGTACTCTCTCTCTTTTCAATTCTAATTTATTTTTTAGTTTTTAATTTGTAAAAGTTATATGGTAACATTTTATTTTTCTTTAAAATTTTCATTCAAATCAAGTTACATAAGATTAGGTGTCATCTAATGGTTTCATGAACGAAAAAACTTGATTGATATAACGTAAATAGTTTAAGATGTAATTGAAATATTTTATAATTAAAAACCAATTTAAAATGAAGATCATAATTAAAGTTATTCGATGTAATGTAAAATTTTTTATAATTACTAATCTAATAAATGTACTTTATAATTTTTGTGAGAAACATATCTAAACATAAAACCTAAAACATCTTCATACCCAATGGTAGAACCACTAAGAGAACTAGGATGCTATAGCCTATAATCCCCTAAAATGATAAATTTTTAATTTAAATTCTTTATAAATTATAAAAATATATTTTAACTCAAAAAATAATAAAAATTTAATTTTTTAAAAATTATAAAAATATAAACTATTATATTTTTATTATTATAAAAATATATAATTTATGTAAAGAAATTTCTAACTTTGGCATTGTTTATACCGATACTTAAAGTGAAGCATAAAGTGGATGTGAAATGGATAAAAATATCTTAAACAGTGATATTAATAAATTTAATTTTGGATATTATCAGGTATTACATGCCATGATTATTCTCGATTGCATTGGCGACAAAGGAAAAGCTGGCCTAATAATATGATCAGATAAGTCTAGTAAAAATACACTATCAATTTTATAAAATGGAACATGGCATTTAATCGTATAAAAAAACGAAAAGATTTAGACAAGTCGGGGGGCAACCTCAAACTCAAACCACAATATGTGTCCCATTTTGCATATAAAAAATGTCGCATGATGAGCTGAACTAAGGTTGATTTCTTTTTTCCTTTTTTCTCCCCTTGGACATCTGTTCAGATAATGTCCCTAATTAGTCAGCACATTGCGTTACTTGTGACCTATTGATTGATTTTATTTGAGAATTTAATTATTCGTTTAAGTTTAAACATTTTCGAGAAAGTTTAAATAATAATAATATGAACATAGGTAACTACATCTTAGGCGACTCTACTCACATCTAATCTAGCCATAACCTTACTTTATCAATTTGTATTAGACTTGAATGGTGTTCCAATTATTGGCTGATAATTCTTGATTTAAAAACTATGAAAAGTCCTTTAAACCCTTTTCTTGGTTGCTCAAATGTTTTTCCCTTGAATGGAAAACTCGTTGTTGATTTCAAATGTAAATATTTTATGGAAATTTTTGTATTTAAAATTAGATTGTATTTATTTTTTTATTTAAAAAAATGAGTAAATTAGTTTCATCAAATAGCAAACTAGTCATCTTATTATAAATTACACTCATTTTTACTGTTAAAAATCTATCCATATGCGTCAGCATGAAGTACATATGACACACCACATGTCATTGTTTAGTTATTCCGTCAACTACCTCAGTTTTTAATGGTAGAAATGGATGAAATTTTAAATATAAATGACCAATTTACTTTTTGATCCAACATACAATGATTAATTTACCTATTCATTAGCAAATGGCACAGAATGCAATATGACTTTTTGTATTAAAGCCTTTACAGTATTTAGGGAAATACATGGATTTTGTAGAGAGAGTATAAAAACTGGACACATTTTCTTTATTATTTTCAAAAAAACGCTTTCAGCTGAACACGTTTTTCTAATATGTTAGCAAAAACTCGTCTAGTTTGATGCGCTTTCACACACTTTCTCTAAAATTGACCTATTTTTCTAAATCTTAAAAAAAAAAAAACTGACATATTTAATCAATTAACAAAAAAAAAACATATAAAAACATAAATTTTTTATTGGAATTCATGTTACAACATTAAGTAAAGCAAAAAATTGCAACAATCAAATAAGTATAAAAATATTAAAAATGAAGAGATTATAAATATAATTATGAGCAGATATTAGGTGAAATACCCATTCATTGTATATATAGCTTCCAAGGTAGTTACTTAGTTGTCTTTCAATTCCCTACTTTATTTCTTTATCATTTAAATGGTGGTTAGATTTTCATTTTCTACATTAATCAAATTAAAGAGACCTACCACCCCAATCTCTCAATTAGGATCTGCATTTCCATTAATTGATATTAATCGGTCAATTATTGAAATTAATTTAATTGGAATTTAATTGTGAAAATTTGATTATTATTAATCAATCGTATTAATTAATAATAAATATTTTGTATATGCCCAATACATTATATACAAATCTAATATATATTAATAGAATGAACCCGATAAAATACCTATAATGAGCCTAAGAAAAATATGAATTTAATTATAATTAAAAATAAATAAATATAAATATATTATATTTTCAATTAAATATTGCCATTTTATTATCTGTTTATATATTTTTTTTCATGTTTTAAACTAAAAATTTATAAATTTCGGTTAGCTAATTTTAAATTTTTTTAATTTAATTAATTGATAAAAATATTAAAAATTCGATTTCAATTCGTTTCGATATTTTTCATCCTCGTTTTGACATTTTCTTATAAATATATAGAGAAAAATTAAGAAAATAAAATCATTAATAAAAGTAGTGATTATTGATTTATATCAAGTTGTTTTTATTCGGAAAATAAGGAGAAGAAACAAATATCTAAATAGTCCCACTTCCATGGTTATTTTCATCGATCAAGACTTGAAATTTCGAGATCAGTGATTTAATAATGATCGTTAATTACATCATAATAGAAGAATGCAACATAAACTGTATTGTCACGACAGTTATGAAAATAAAGGTTAGATCTCAATTTTAAAATAATTAAAAATGTTAATAATTAATTACATTAATTCTCAATAATTTATTTAGCTACTCGAATTTAATTAAATTTATTTATCAAATCTCTCATTCAATCTTAAATTTATGGTCGATTAAATTTATTTATATTTAAACCTTTTCTATATAATAAAAGTGAAAAAGTAATTTCGTAATATAAAAATATATTATAATAAAAAATTCGAGTAAGCTCATAAATAATTTAAATAATGTATTCTGACCATCAAAATCGACTCAATAATTATCGAATTAAATTCAAAATTTCTTTGAGTTAAATTTGAATACCATAACATTTAATTTTTTTTTTAAATAATAAAGTTTTATGATTCTATATATGATAGTTTTTATAGAAAAAAAAAAGAATTCGGTATTTAATTATTTTTAATTTATTCATTTAACAAATTTATATTAATTAATAATATATATAAGCATGACCTTTCGGATTAATATAATAGTAATGAAACATATTATCGTAAGAAAACATTTTTTCTACGTAAATTATAAATATCTTTATTTTTAATTACAGTGAATAAATTAAAAAAAAACAATTATAATTATAAAGACTTTAAAATATTCTATTTGGAGTTAGGACAAACCAATAAAACAAAAACAACAACAACCGCCTTTCTTGAACTGGTTTTGGATTGGTCTAAAGTCCAAACCAAGTGAGTTGCACCGTCCCAATCCCAAAACCTAAGCTCACGCACGCCACGCCAATATATTTTTGAGTAAATTACACCTAAGATTACTACACTATTAATAAATTTATATTGGTTACTCAAATTTTAAAAATAAAATAGTCATTAGATAATTTTAAAGTTTTCATTGAAGTTATTATACTGTTAAAATCGTTGATGTGTAGTTTTTTTTGTTCGCATCGCTTAAACCAATCAAATTTTTTTTCATGAAACAATTTTGATTGTCACGAATTTTCTCTCTAATCTCTAATATCGGCTGTTAAATTAACTTAAATCTAAAGTATATATTTTTATTTGCCTAGAGTGAATTCAAGAAAATCATATTGAGGGAATAAAGCTTTAAAAGTTTGGGGGCCAAAAGTAAAAAAAAAAGGTGTTATTTTGTTGCCTTGCCCTCTTAGCTACACATTTGCACTCGTTGATGGTTAACGAACCATTATAATATTTATCTAATAATTGTTTAGAGCTCACTAATAATATTTTTTTTAAAAAAAATTTAATAATTTAATAATTTAAATAAAAATATTTAAATAATTCAATAGCTTAAATATAAATTTTTGAGTAGTTTAATTATCTAAACGTAAATTTAATAATAATTTAATAATTTTGGAAGTATATTTACCCTATATTTTACCCGCACTCACGTGGGAAGACGTCTTCTTAAAGCGACACGTGTAAATTTTCGAACAGTCTTGTGTCACACACGTGTGAAGAAGTGTCGGTGGCTGAAAACAAGTCAGACCCCTCATTAAAGAAGAAAAAGGAGTGGCAGTGAGTAAAGTGAAAAAAAATTAAAAGCGTAGGAGAAGTCTCTGCAAACTGGCATATTTATTTGTACGGCTTGTGATTTGACACGTACCATCAAAAAAAATCTTACAGCATCCCGCATTTTTTAACTTTTTTACCGCGGGTGCTTTTTTAAACGTGGTGATTTTGACTGTATTATTATTTTTACCAATGTACACGTAATCGGTATTTGGTAGCTACTTTACGTGTACTTTGAAAAAAAATGGACAGTTTTAGTTAGAACAACGACGTCGCCTTGATTTGGTAGAGTTCTTTTTTTCTGTTGTAAAGCAAGACAAAGATATGTTTTTTCGGTTAAATTTTGCAGTTTCGGTACTAAATAACAACAACAAATCCCATCTAGAAAGCTATTTTCAATACTTTTATTATAATTACAGGTATTTTTATCCGTTTAAAATTTAAATTTATTTTTTCATTTCGAGATGACATTTATTTTAGTCAAATTCAATCTAAATGTTTAGAAAAATCTAATACCACATTTTTCAATATTTTTTAACTTTTTTTTAATAAATTACACCTAATATTATTAAACTATTAAAAAGTTTACATTTTAATTATTAAATTTCAAAAATTTATAAAATAATTGTTGAATTATTTGAAAGCTTCCATTTAAGCTAAGAGGATCAGTACTCATCGAAAAGCAAAATAATATGTCTTAGATCCAAATCGATTTAATTATTAACTTTAGAGATCAAGAAAAAAAACTATGTGGATTTTGGTCAAAGATTTGTGATGCTAAAAACTGTTTTATGGAAAAATTGAATTTTAAAAGAAAAAAAAAGAGAAGGGAAGATTTTGTCTAGTATAAATGATGCGGATAGAAAAAATCAAATAATAACGATTTCAATTGTCCGGTGAATAAAATTTTTTATAATGTTTAAAATTACAAATATCTAGGACTTAAAAATAATTTCACGGAAAAAAAAAACCAAAACTTTAACCTGCCCCATCGGGGTCGCCCTGTCCTCAAAGTTTTGTTTGTTTGCTTTGAAGAAAGTTAAAAAAAAGGAGGGCCTCCCCAAGTCTCGAACTTTTTTATTTTTTATGAACAAATGCAATGAAAAAAATATTACTAAATTTGAATAACAAATACAAATATAAGACTATAAAAATATAAACTACACTCAAAGTCATTAAATTATTAATATATTTATATTTTGGTCATTAAATTGTAAAAAATTATAAAATCGACATTGAATTATTTGAAAGCTAATGTTTAGTAATTGTTTTAAGGTTTAGTTTTTAGATTTTTCCTGATTGAGATACTAATTCTATCAAAGATTTGATATTAGTATAAATAAAATCTGAAATGAAAATCCACTTAAGATTTAATGCATGATCTCAACTAAGAACGACGAGAGGGGGTCTAAAGGGGATCCCAATCCCCTTAAAATGTGAAATTTGATTATTGATTTTTAAGTTAATAGATGATAAACTTATTTTGTGCCTTCAAAATGATAAATTTTTTGACTTTACCCTTGATCTCATCCATATTATTTAGGTGAAAACCTCATTGACTTATATTTTGATTTTTTATGTTTTTACTAAATTAATTTTATTTTAAACTTTTTCAGATTATATTAATGAGTTTGTTATATATATATATATATTGAGATATTTGACTCCAACTAGTATTTTTATCTATTAAAGTCAATAATTATCTCTAACTATATATTATCTCCAAATTAATTATTATAAATAGTGTTTGTTTCTTAATCCTTAACTCCTTTACCTTTTTAAAAAAAAAAATACAAGTGACTTAAACAAATTTTAACAATTTAATTAAGCTAAAAAGGCCTCCTAATAGTAAAAGAAAAAGGGTTAATGTCACACGTGTAGAAATTTAAGAGGAAAAAGAAAGCATGCCGCAAATTTTACTGTGAACCATCACCGGTTCCGTTGGTCCATTCTTCTCAAACTTCCACAGTATCATATCTCCTGCACATCACAGCCGTTCTTTATAATTATCTGGTCAACGACTGAACCATTGAATATTCTAAACTCCCCAATATACCCCTCGAGACCATACGTGTTAAACCATGTCGCAGCAGAGCACTACCCAGAGTTGGTGAAACTCAAATGACCTATGTTTTGTGTTCTTTTTCCAAAAAAATTACACGGTTTGGCGGCTTCCTTGTTTTTGTAATTGTTTCTTGTAAAAATTTTCTGTCAGTCCTTATGTTATTTGTAAGTTTTGAAATTAATCTCATTATTTTTAGTTATTGTGTTTTTCAATTTTAAAATTTTAATCCTAACTAAATGGTAATTTTAATGCTCATTAAGTCTTACAATTTTTAAAATCTCATACATATAATGTCATATCAACTGGTTATTTTTATATATTATTTAAAAAATCAATTAATAAATTTAACGATTATTATTTATTTTAAGATCATAATTTCAAAATTTAATAAATATAAAGATAAAAAATAATCAAATTGAAAAACATAAAACTATAGTACATGATTAATAACAAAATTTAATCAAATAAATTTAATTGTTACCATTTGAATTAAAATCAAAATTATAAAATAATAAAATAAATAGATTAAATTTACAACTTTTACCTAATATAGAAATTATTATAAAATTTCACCAATTGTTTCTTTTTGTTTTGACGTATTTTGGATTTATAATTATTTTATATTATAATTTTGATTCTTTTAAGTCACCACAGCAGCCGAGTTAGCTGGCCACTCGTTTTTTTATTCATTTTCTCTCATTTTTTCCTTCTTCCGCGAGTTTTCCAGAGATTCATCGAAAATTCTAAAAAAAAAAAAGAATTCCACTTTGCTTTGGATTATAATTTTTTCGCTGTCCTCAACTCTTTGACATTGATTTCTTTCCCGGTGATTTCATCGTGAAAAATCCCAGATTCTTAGTCTCGTCATTTTATTTTTATTTTTAAATTCCGAGATATTTTTGTTTACATTATTATGAGAGATCTGAAGCTTTTAATTTTTTCCGTCAGCGATCTGAGAATTTTGTGGGAAAGAATCGAAGGTTTTTGCGCTTTGTTTCCCCCGTTTCTTTTACATTGCCTTTACTAAGACGCCATTGGCTGTTCGCTGAAATAAAGAGTTAAAAAAAAGGTTGAAGAAGGTGAAGAGTCTCTGTTTCAGTTTCTTTTTCTATCTTTGCTTAAAAAAATTCTTTTTTTCTTCTTCTTTTTTTGTTTGTGTAAATACGCGTAGGCGTAGGAATTGGTCTCCTATAATGCTGGGATCAGATTCTGATTTTTTTTTTTTTAACTTTGTCTGAAAAATACGTCTCTTCTCCTTGATTTTTGATACAGATCGTCTCATTTTCACCATTTCCAGAGATCCAAAACAATAAATATCCTTCTTTTTTAAAAAGATGATGAGGATGAAGACTAAAGCGACAGGGCTGTCACCGGCGGTGACAAATGGAGAATCAGGTTTTGTCGGTGGCGGTGAACCGGCTGCTCATGATTGGGAGCTTAGACCCGGTGGCATGTTGGTTCAAAAGCGAGACCTCGACACCGGTCGTCCCCCTATCCCACCGCCGACAATTAGAGTCAGAGTCAAATACAAGTCAATCTATCATGAAATCAGCATCAATTCTCAAGCTACATTCGGTAAATCCCTAACTTTTTTTTTCTCCCTTTAAATCAATTAATTAGTACTTAATTAAGCAATTGAATGACTTTTTGAGGGTTTCAGGAGAGTTGAAGAAGATGTTAACAGGCCCAACAGGGCTACACCATCAAGACCAAAAGCTTTTATACAAAGACAAAGAGAGGGATTCCAAGGCGTTTTTAGATACGGCCGGTGTGAAAGACAAATCCAAGCTTGTTCTAATCGAAGACTCAATTAGCCAAGAAAAGAGATTACTGGAAATGAGAAAGAATGCTAAACTGGAAAAAGCTTCTAAATCTATCTCTGAAATCAGCTTGGAGGTTGATAGGCTTGGTAATCAGGTACATATTATTGAATACTTTTTAACTTACTAGCTTCATGAATTGTACTTAGAAAGTGTTGGATATTGTGTAGGTATCTACTTTTGAATCTATAATTACTAAAGGTGGGAAAGTAGCAGAGAAAGATGTGCTTAATTTGATTGAACAGTTAATGAATCAATTGCTTAAGTTGGATGGTATTATGGCTGATGGTGATGTCAAATTGCAAAGAAAAATGCAGGTATTGAAACTTCAATTTCTTGTTCATTATATGGTTTGAGTTTGATGTTATAAAGCTTGGGATTTATTTGTTATTGTTGATGAAGGTGAGAAGAGTTCAAAAATATGTTGAAACATTGGATATGTTGAAGATTAAAAACGCCATGCCTAATACCAATGGAGCTCAATCCGAAACACAGAATCGACATAAGCATAGTGTTCGAAAACTAGAGCAGCAATCCAGGCAAAGATTAGCACCAATTCAAGAGCAACAATGGAGCAACTCGGTTTCTCATTTGCCAATCCATCAACAATACCAGCACAAGCAGCAGCAGGCATCTGGTCCGGTCGTAGTTACCACGAAATGGGAAACATTCGATTCATCCCCGGCAACATTGCCAGTCATCTCGACATCCACATCTTCATCAACCGCTAATAACTCAGCCCCACCGAAGTTCCCTTGGGAATTCTTCGATTAAAGACAGTATGCCACTATGTCCTCTTTGGTTTTTCTTTTCATTTTTTATCTGTGTGAATGTGCTTTGGGTTTGCTTCTTCTTCTTGTACTTAAGATTTTCTCAAGCAACCCTTTTTCTTTTTTTTTCCCATTTTCATAAAATCTGTCATTAAGTTTATCATAAAAAAAAATAAAAAAATGGGGGGCGTCCATCATTGAAAAAAAAAACCCTGTTATTATTCTCTTTTATATTCCAGGCTGTAATGTCCTTTTGATGGGTGACAAACATTTGTATATTTTGTAGACTTTGTTCAATTAAAAGATACTATTAGCCACTAGGTTTTGCCTAATGAGTAGTAACCTCCATATTTCCATGGTTGAAATTGGGAAAATCTTAGTTTACTAACTGTTATAATGATGATGGTGATGATAATATATATTTATTAATTAAATCTTTTGAGAACAGAGTTGATTGGCCAATGAAATCCTTGATAGTTTCAGTTTATATGCCTTTGTTTATAGTGGGGTCTAGCCTACTTGTACTGACAAAAAGGGGTTGGTGTAAATTGGAAGAGATTTGGGTAATTTTGTTTAACTAATATGTCCAATGATAGCCTTGTGCGATTAAAAAGTGCAAATTAGGGGAATGATGATAGGTGGGTTGATGTATGTTCTAATTTAAGATTACCTTTCCTTATTTGGTCCATCTTCCAAGTATTTTAGGGCTATGATATGATAATACCTATAACCAATTACTTACAAAATTTATATATCTTTTAAATTGAATGGTATAAATTTTACAGTTGAATTTGTGTTTGCAAATTCTTTTTTCCTTGTTTATAAAATTAAAAAAAAAACTTTCTACCTATACGAGATAAAATAACTATAAAAGTCACTTATATTAAAAAATTGAGTAAATTAATTACTATACGTTAAATAAAAAAGTAATTTAATTTTTTAATTAAATTTTTATCGTTAAAAATGGATCATCGTACCTCAATATGAGGTAATTTTAATAGCAACACAATTAGAACAATTCGAATTCAAATCAAATTTAAAGTAGTGAATATATTGATCATCAAGTTAACACATAAAATTATATATAATTAATTTCTTTAAGAAAAAAGTGTTGAGTTAAAAGTAGGTTTCTATTCTTAAGTGGTCTAGAATTTGAGTTTAGAAAGGTTTCAATTCAATCGTACGTGTATATATATATATATATATATATATGTGTGTGTGTGTGTGTGTGTTTCTAGCTATAATTATAATTCTGTACCAAAAAGATAAAAAAGGAGAGATATTTCATAAAGAGGTCTTGGACGTCGTTAATATAATAAATCAAAATGACTTGTCGGCAAGAACTGTTTTTTTTTTTTTTTCAAATTTAAAGACTCGAGTGTGGTTGGTTGAGACAACTATATTTAATGTTTTAATTTATATATATATATATGAAGCATTTATACTCGTATTTTTTTAGACTTGTAAACTTTGATCCAAACTTCAAATTTGATTATATTAGTTTGAGTGTAAATTAGATTTGATGATGTAAAAATTAATATTGAATTTGAAAACAGTTGGAATAAAAAATAACGTAAATTTACTTAAAAATTAAAACAACCGAATATGTATTTATTAGAAGAACTAAATTTAAAATGACATAAATTTAATATTGAAATGATTCGAAAAACTTGAATTATTCAAATTAAAAAATGATCTAAACACAAAATAATTAAAATTTAAAATGATATGAATTCGAAATAACTCGATTAAAAAAATTTAATTATTTGATAGAAAAATTTGATTGACAATGCCGAATAATCCAAACTTGAAATAATGTAGATTCAGAACAAAGATGAATTTATTTCTGTCATAGTTCAATTTTTATAAAAATAATATTCAACAAAAATAATAATAATAAAAAACGTAGCAAAAGTTGCTGTCTAGGCAGCTCATCTTCATAAAACCTAATTTCTCCAAAGGAAAACGAAAACAGGGCCCCTTCCAAGTCTTGGGTAGAAACGAATTGCCATTATGTATTTAAATGGTCAAAAAAATGAGGTGTCGGTCTAAAATCCAATGAAAAATTAGTGATAGCGTGGGAATTGAACATAAACAGAAAAACCCACTGACATGAACTTCAATAATTGCAGGAAAAAATGTCAATGTACTGTACCACAACTCTCCAATAATAACATTTTATAATCAATAATTATATTTATTTTAGCTCGATTGATATTAATATTATTATTATTAATAATAAACACATAAATTCCAACGCATTCAACTGTATCTATTTTTCCATTCAATTATTAGTGAGAGGTTATAAACAACTGTGAAGATATGATTGAATTAATTATTTTTGAAACCAATGGCTGTGAAGTCATTATCAAGACGCAAAGAAAGAAAATCATATACTAAGATAATTGAAAAAATAATAAAGGAATGATAAATTATACAAATAGTCACTTTTGTTTGTCTTTAGTTACATTTTAGTCACTTATATTTGATATGTTACGCTTTAATCATTTATGTTAGTATTTTATTACGAAGTGATCACTGTGCCATTAAGTTCCGTTATCTCCCTAACGGCAATCCTACGTTGCAGTCAAACTAGATTTTAAGTGCCAACTTGGATTTTCAAATGGAATGAGAATAAATCTTTAATTAAATAAATTTAATTAATTAAAATTTTTAAACCCTAAACTTTAATTAAAAACCCTAAATACTCATTTTCACACATCTCTCTTCTTCATCTTCATCTTCATCCCTTTTGATTCTAATATCTTTAGTTACAAATTTATCTCAAAGCTTGAATCTTTGAAACCCATTAACCCAAAGAAACTTAACGAGAAGAAGATATTTGGATCAAAGATATTGAATATTTGGGTTAATGGGTTTTAAAGATCCAAGCTTTGAGACAGATTTATAACTAAAGATATTGAAATCAAAAGGGAAGAAAATGATGATGAAGAAAGGAGGTGTGTGAAAATGGGTTTAGGGTTTTTTTAGTTAAGGTTTAAAATTTTTAATTAATTAAATTTATTTAATTAAAGATTTATTCTCATTCCATTTTGAAATCCAAATTGGCACTTAAAATCTAGTTGGACTGCCACGTAGGATTACTGTTAGGGAGATAACGAAACTTAACGACATAGTGATCACTTCGTAACAAAATACTAACATAAGAGACTAAAATGTAACATTTCAAACATAAATGACTAAAATGTAACCTGAGGCAAACAAAAGTGATTATTTTTGTAGTTTACCCATAAAAGGATGGAGTGGATAATTTTCTACTTTGATTCTTGATTTTTTTTTCAAGTCGTTGGATTCTGTAAAACTGTGATGATATAATATTTTAAAATTGTATCAGGTTATGGTTTAAAATTCTTTTATTTTTTAGAAAGAGAATTATATATATATATATATTTGTATTTTTTATATTTTAAAAATTTCGAAGTAATGAAATGACATTCTTTGAGAGTATCACATCATCACACCATAAATGAATCAAAATTCAAGCATCAATTTGAAAAAAATTGTCAAATTTCGAAATTAATGTGGATAAAAAAAATCAAAGATTAAATTGAAAAAATGTTGAATTTAAAGATTAAATGCTACTTCATCTTAATGTTAAAACATAAGATTAATAAATTGCACAAATATAAAAATATACATAATAATCAAATCGATTGAATTTTAATTTAATTGATACTTACTATTATAGCAATTAAAAAAATGTAAATTCGAGCATATTTTAATAACGATTTTGGAGTAAAAATAGTAATTATATTTATAAACTGATGGAGAGGGTGAGAATGAAAGAGGGTCAAGGGTTTATTATTGCCGACTGAGCAAAGGTGGTCCAACTAATAATGGTCCGCCAGTTCTATCCCTTTTGCTACTCGTATTTCCCTTTTTCAAATATTTGATGAAGGGTGATAACGATTTTATATATATATATATATAGGTATGATTATATATATATATTACTAATTTAAATTTTAGGATGTATTTTGATTTCACCTTGTGGGTGAGGCATAATTTAATTTTAATTAATTATATTTAGGTATGACTTGATAAACTAAAAAAAAATTAAAAAATTTTGGTGTTTGGTTAACATAATGTAAGATTATTTCAAAGTTGTCATTGTTAGAAAGGCTTTACTTGCATCCATTCTCGACCCCATCAGAACTAGTATCATATTGCAAAACGGATGAGACCAACTATAATTATTATAAAGGTAAAAAAACCTCTGCAGTTCCTTCTCAATTTCAAAATTGAGCAAATTGATCCCTCTTAAAAAATTGAAGCAATTTAATCCTTGTCAAATTCAAAAGTGAGCAACTAAAGACAATTAATCATGGCGTTAATGTCTTTGGTCAATTGTACATAATTTTGATTGGTATAGTAATAAATTTAGCCTTCGATGTTTACATATTTTATCATTTTGACCTCAATTCTAAAAAAAAAAAATTCAACCTCAGCATTTACACATACAAATTCTGCAAGATAAATTTGTTAAATTGGGACCAAATTGAAAAAATATGTAAAATTTAAGGGTTAAAATTTATTATATTAATTAAAATCATGTATAATTGATGAAAAGCGTATATGTTGTGATTAATTATCCTCAGTCATTCACTTTTAAAATTGATAATAATTAAATTACTTTTTTTAGAAGGATTAATTTGCTTAATTTTAAAATTGAGAGAAAGTGAAGGAATTTTTTTTATAATGTCCACTTTCTCTAGAAAATGGAAGGCCCCAATTTGGTTGAGGCCATTAGTATTTGTTTCCTACTTTTTTGTAGGGAGCCCGATTGATGTTTTGTTTACACTTTACAAGGTAAAGGTTTTGCGGACATGGACTTCATTTCAGGCCCTCTTTTAAGTCGTGCTTGATACTTGTGGGAAAATGGGAAAGAAGAGTACATGACGAGTGATTCGACCAACATTTTTCTTTTGAAGATCTTATATAAATTAATATGATTGAAGCTTCATTTGCAGGAGCATTTCTTAGTGCCAATCATTGAAATTAAATAATTTTATTAGGGTGGGTTTGGATGGGTGGTGTGTTTATTTATGTTTAGTGTAAAAACAGTAGTGGCGATAAAATTGTATACTGTAACGATACTATAACGTGAGGTAAAAAGTAATCTAGTCGCACCACCCATTCAAACCCACACTTAATTAAGTGTTTAACGTTAAATCATATCTTATATTGTGATTGACCAGTTTGTTAATCATGTAACTAAATGATATAATTTTTTGAGAATTAAAAAATAATTTAATCATTTTAATAGTTTAAATTTTTATAATTTTAAAATATTAAATTAAAAAATGATCGTTTTCAGGAGGGACTAAAATACAATTTCAGAATATCTGCGTGGCCTCTTTCCAACGTAAATGCATTCGCCATGCAATGCAACCCACTTTCTTCTACTCTTAAAAACTTTTCCCTTTGAATCTTTTTTCTTGATAAGCATTACATCAAAGAAATGGATTATTTTTCTACAAACTATGATTCTATGAATCTGGGACTGATATAACATAATTTTTTAAACCTTTCTAATGCCCTTTCGAATATACGACCTTTCATTTATGTTAAAAAACCTTTGACCAATATCAAAATGGTCCCTTGCCTTCACCAAAAAATAAAATTGGCTCATACCATTAAGGGCAATTTGACCTAATTATTAAACCCCATATCCGTCCAAGATATTGATAATGCTATATATAATTGCTCTCATCAGTTTTCTTGGTTCTTTTTCAAAATGCAAACTATTTACTTACTTTTTTTTTCTTAATTTATTTCCTTTGTTTGCATATATATGTAATTTCTCAAAAAATATATATATACTCAAAATTTGTGTATATATATCTAATTTTTCTTATTTCGAGAATTATTTTTTTGAAATTATTGAGATTCTTGAATGATATTGGGTCGGTGCAATTTCATGAAAATGATATGTATTGCATGAACAATTCGCAACTTTTTGGATTGGCTCTTCTTTGCAACACTAATAATTAGATAAGTTTTTTCCCCCCCTCTCATCTACTCTATTTTTATTCTTTAATTTTTGTTTAGAATCTATGTAGGATTTTATTTTAATTTTTTTCATTAGAATTTAAGAACATGGTTGGTACTTGATTAAATCCCAATACATGCCTTGAATTTGATTGCAATTAGACATACTAAATCTTTTTAGTGATGAATTTATCGAGTATTAAATTTGATTTAGCTGTTATTTGATAAATTGAAATTTTAAATGCTAAAATTATATTATATTGTTTGATAAAAATAAATAATAATTTTAAAAAATTATTTATTTTTTAGTTTTAATCTTATTAATATATATTTTATATTATTTTGGATAACTTTGAGTAAAAGATAAATATGGTAATTTTAATATCTCATTTATTTAGAAAAAGATAATTTATTTTAATTTTTTAATAAAATAAAATCAACTTAACATTTTGTACAATAAGTGATAAGTACCTACTTATCTTATTCGACTTTTTTTTTTTTTTTTTGAAAATTTCATATGATAAATCTAATAACAATTTTATTAAAAAGATCCAAAATAATATAAGAAAACTAATTACTTTCAATCCTTATGCAATTGATTCCCTCTTTAAATTAAGATATACTCTTAAAAGATAATATTAAAGTAAAATGTTGATATTCCACTCTTTTATCTTCTTACTTTTCAATTATGTTGACGTGTAAATATAATATTAAAAAACATATTATATTTTATATATAATTTGCTAAAATTTGTTGTAAGGGAAGACTTAATTAAGGAAATAAAAATATGACTTAGCTCAAGGGCATGTGATTATGAACGTCACCTATGATATAAGAACATGTACCATCAATGTTATTATATTTCATCAAACATAGGATTTTGTTGAATCATTTTGCTTAATTGTCACATTTGAGATATGGGTTCATGTTTATTTTAATAAAAAAGAAACCCTTTTCTCTTTTGCAAATCATTGTTATTATAATCATTAGAGATGATAATAAAATTTAATTATGATATAGTGAAATTGTTAAAATGATTGATAAATAACAAGTGGGGGAGAAGCAGAGCTAATTTTAGTAAAAAAAAGAAAATAGTTTACCAGAAATCGAGTAGGATTCTGGAAAATTCAATATGTGGTAGAAGATCTCTCACATTATTGCTTTTTGAGTCATACAAGTGATTGTATTAATATATATATATATATATATATATATATATATATGGTAGCAAAGGCATGTGAATACCAGTTAATGGGTTGATCAACCCTAAGCCAAGTTGGTTTAGAATGTTGGGTGTACTTGCTAGCTAGCTAATGAAATTAGTACAACATATATTTATTTATTTATGATCTGATTCAATCCATTCTACAATTCGTGAAGATTAATGATTTCGGGAATTGTAATTGTTCTTATTAATAAAGTTATTTTCAGAGTTCGATCATTAGTTTTTTTTAGTAATATAATGTGTTTTACCACTACATCCAATACTTATTAAATTTGTATATCATAATCTGTTCCTAATTTAAACTTAATAGTAATTACCTTTGGTGAGATTGTAGAGTCATAATCTTAATCAAGATTTGCTTCATCATCATCCTCCTTAATTATTTATATAAATGTCTCTTCCAAATTCATAAGAGATGACAATTGATGAATGGCTTATAAATTAAGCCAAGAGATATAAATATATACTGAAGGAGCCCCAAAATTTAAATTTATTGCACCAAACTATTGGACTGTGGCATGTCAGAATCTTATAATATAATTCATTTGCTTAAGTATTTTGCAGATTCGAGCCATCTGGAATCTAAGCATGTTTGATGGTACTGAATCTTGTCTTTTTGATTCATTATGAAAATTTTATTTGCATTTTAGGGACTACATTTCGAGGCTCCCAACAGTTTTCACTACTATTTTACTTCCCACATTTTGATGCTTCGCAATTCCAAAGAGGTAACTGCGTCTGCAAATCTTTGAAATGTTCAAATTACCATGGAAGTCCTTGTATCAAGAGTCAGGTTGCATTTTGCCCCCTCTACTAGAAACATGAGATATTAGTCTCTGTATGTTATATTAAAGAGCAAATTGGTCCTTTTCTGTTAAAAATCCCATCCATTTGCATTGTTAAAAAACTAGCGTGGTTGATGGAATAACCAGACAGTGACATATTATGTGTCATGTGTACCTCATTCTAACATACAAGGATAAGTTTTTAATAGCTGAAGTAGATGAAATTTTAACAAAAGGACCAGCTCTTCGATCTAATATACGAGGACTAATTTGTCATTTTTTAGTAGAAGGGGCAAAATACAATCCGACTCCTAGTATAGGGGTTCCATGTTAATTTTTCCGTTTTAAATTGATAAATATAATCCAGTACTTGATTTTGACTTTGATTTTCAATTTGATACCTGAACTATATTTTTGTCACAATTAACCACCTATGTACTTTTTACTAGAACACATTGAACGTCGAAGTTGAACCAAGGTACCAAGTTGAACTTGGATATCAAATATATTAACTCTTCCAACTATGAGTATGCTTGAAGTTATTGTTTATGTTATAACAAATGTGAATAGGGTAATTATTTGATACATTATCTATGGAGTTTTTTAGACTTCACAAAAAGATTAAAAGTATGTTTGATTAAATTGGTGTCGCTGATAAATCGAATTTTAAATAAGTTAAAAAATTATAAAAAAAAGGTTTATTTTACATATTTTATATAAAATCTAAAAAAATACACATGTGATAGATTTGAACCTAAAGCATCATTAACAACTCAAGTTTAGTATACCAAAACCTCATTTGGTTTTTTCATCAAATAAATATATTAGTTACATAAATTATTATTCCCTTGTGTTATAATCTAAATTAAATAATTTATTACATCTTGTAACCATTGGATCCATAAAACATTAGATTATATGCAGGCAGGACTATGATTTATGCCAGTGTATATATAGATCACCGCATGTGGGAGTTATAAGTGTTTATATAAATATATAATATACATAGTAGCATTTTATTTATTAATAGTAGAAATATGAATGAATTCAACGCAAATAATATGTCAAAATGACAAAGTCAAAAGGATATTGAATTATAAAATTTTAAGAGAGATTAATTTACAGTTTTATAATTAATTTATAAAACCACTAAATTAATATTTAGAAGAGTTGAATTTCATTATAAATTTTAAAAATCAAAATAAAATTTTATAATTATAAAATAAACTAAACATGACAACCTCATTAATGAAATAAATAAAATATGGTCAATGCATGAAATCTTAAGGTTATTAAAAATATACTGTAAAAGCACTTTGTCAATGAAATCCTTAATTTCCGTAAGACTGTCCAAAGAAATTAAGGAATAATGCCAAAAAAAAAAAAACTCTCAGATTTTCTAATTCCGAGGATTTAGATCTCATGGTCCCAACTTTTCTGCACCAATATATATATTATGATTATTTTTTTTAAAGAATAAATATTAAATTTTAATGTGAATTGCTGTACATATATAAATTTTGAATTTATGTAGTTTTATACATTTCATTTGATTTTCATAAATTACAAATTTTATTATTTATATAACTATATTTTATGTTTATATATGATTGTCCGAAACAAAAGTTCATATATAATTTTGATATTTATCCATTTTTTAAAGTTTATATATATTTTTTGAAATTTTTCATGTCCGTTTTATGGTCAATGCTCGGGGTTCGTGGTTATCCCTCCCAACAATGTTGTTTTCAAAGTTTAAACATGCATCTTTCTCTTGGAAGTGTAATATGCCTTACCATTATACCCAACTATTTGTTGATTTAAACTATATATATTATGATTATTCAAAGCGTATCAAGAGTCCTTATACGGCTATGTAAAAGTAAAAAAAATTGCTTCAGATTAGTTTTTCTACATTAAAAATTTATTCAAATCATGATATAATAACAATTTGCCATTAAATTACTAATAATTTAGATAAATTATATCTAACCCAACTAATTTCCTCATGACCCGTACTTTTTCCAATCATACGATAGTTAAAAAATGCATGAATTTTCTTAGCTAAAAGAATCAGTTGGGAAAGATGTATTTGGTCTAATTATCAGTAACTTAACGACATATTGTAATAGCATCACGATTTGAATAAAATTTTAATGTAGAGCAATTTTTAGTAGAGAGACTAAAATAAACTTTACAGTATAGAAACTGCTAATACAATTTGACCATTTTTTATATTATATTTAAATAAAGTTAAATAAATATAATACGTATTGTCATTTTTTTAAGGACATATTGTCATTTAAAATACTCACAGTATATACTTAGAATACTTCAAAAAGATTTAAGGAAAATACTACTCGTGAATAGCTTAGGATCACACACGCATTTAAAATTTGGTTCACTGGAATCAATAAAATCTGGTCCAATAAACATTATTTATTTACAATTAAGTATCTTAAATTTTGGTAATAAGTATTCTATTAAAATTAGGGTTCTGACGTGTATTCCAACGTTATTATTATTATTAAATTCAAAAGATTTTTCTACAAAAGCCACCTTAACTGGTATATAATATCATTAAGGATATGTTGACTAACATCATCTTTTTTAAAATATAAAATATTTATTATTCGAATTTTGAAATTCTCATCTTAACCTAAACCATAGAAGTTAAAATGTCAAGTTCCGCGGTTCGTCTTGCATTATGTTTGATTTGTGAATTTAGTACATATTTTCTCATTTCATCAATTTTTGTTTTTATGTTTTTTAAAGTTTAAATTTTTAATCTTGATCTAAACCGTAACAATTAAGCCCATTAAATCAAATTTTACTATTAGTTTTGTGCTAGACATAAACTGTGAATTTAATATATGTTATTCAATTTGATCTCTTTTTTTTTTTGTTTTATACTTTTCGAAGTTTGAATTTTTGTTTTTCACTCGCTAATTCCCTTGATTCGAATAACATGACTTTTTTGTGAGTGTTATTTGTAAATAATAACAAGCTGACATTGCATTGAAAATAAAAAAATATAAGGACTAAAAATAATTAAATTAGAATATAAAGATTAAATCCACAATTTACACAAATTTGACTCTGTTATTATGTTAAAATGTATTGAAAATATGAGTTAACTATTCACCAAAAAAACAATATGAGTTAACTACACCAAACATCTTAAAATTATGACCCTCATTCTGAATTGATCCTTATAATTCAAAACATTCTAATTACATCACTAAACTATCAATGTTATATCCATCTTAAAATATTGTCGGGCATAATTTAAATAACTTTTAAAAAAAAAGTAAAATATTGTTGGATAACTTTTAAAAGTAAATTAAAAAAAGAGAGAGTAAAATCATTAAAAGACAAGTGAATGATAAAGCTTTTGTAAAAGCTTCAAAAACTTCAAGATCAGGAATTTTACAATATTTATTTTTCTTTAAAATTTTAGTTTTAAATTATATCACATAAGATTTAACGTATCATTTTACGATTAAATTGAACGATTTTAATAATGGATGACATGATTGATATAACTTGAATAGTTTCTTAAGGACCAATTTAGAATGAAATTCTTAATTTGGAGATGCTGGGTGCGATTAACTCACAAAACATTGTTTAGTGAAATCAAGGTTGACTTATTGACTTTCGAAACTCCAAAATTAAGGTTTAAACATTGAATACAATATCTGTAATAACAACCAAAGTAATTAATGATTTGTCTTACACAAGTTTTGGAGGTTTTTCCGAGGTTAGGTGTGTGTTAATGTCACGACAAATTTCGCATATTTACTGTAATAACACGACACAAATTTTAAGATCTCGTGAAGAATTTTTAAGTTCTAGGCTTAATCAACTATAAAATTAACATTCAAATATTAGTATTTCTGTATAACCTTGGGGTACAAATTTTAGGAAAACCCTAAATTAGTTTCATTGTTTTTAGAGAAAACTATTAAAATAATCATTTTTATTTGTCTTAGGTTACATCTTAGTTATTTATGTTTGAAACATTATGTTTTAGTCACTTACGTTATCGTTTTATTACGAAATGGTCACTTTGCCGTTAAGATCTGTTACATCTCAAATGACAATTCGACGTGATAGTTAAAATGGGTTTTAAATACCAACGTGGATGTTCAGCTGGGATGAGAAAAAGTAAATTTATTTTATGAAACATGTCCTTTTTATCTGTCACATATGCAGAAAAACATGAAAAGATGGATCACCTTTTTGTAAAAAAAAAAAAAAGTACCATAATATCTGAACTCAAAATCCAGGTACAGAACAAAAAAAACCCATTACTTACTGTAATTCATGCTTGGACCTTCCATTGAATCGATCCTTTATTTTTCCATTTTGAATAAAAATATCCAACTGATTGATGGAGCTCTCAATTTGATTTCCATTGATTCAATTCAACGAAGATGACTATGAAAATGGATGATTTTTTTAGTCAAAATGGAAACGAAAGTTAAAAGAAAAAAATGAGACTAATGGTTTCTTTTTTCCTATTCAAGGATTAATCCAATGCATTGGTTTTGATTATTTCGGAAAATCAAATCAATATTTTCTTTTAATAATTTAGAAAATTCAATTAATTAAATTTATTTAATTAAAAAATCAATTAATTTATTTGGTTGGACATCCACGTTGGTATTTAAAACCTATTTTGACTGTCATGTCGGACTGTCATTTGGGAGGTAACAAATCTTAATGACAGAATTACCTTTTCGTAACAAAACGATAATGTAAGTGACTAAAATGTAACATTTCAAAAATAAGTGACTACAATATAATTTGAAGCAAATAAAAGTGATTATTTTAATAGTTTACCCTTATTTTAAATGGGAATTTTTTTTTCTAACATTATTATAGGTTAAGTTCAAGGAAGTAATTAAACCTAAAATTATGCTCTAATTTAGCTATTATTCATTTATTTTTTTTCCCAAGAATGTGATTAATTTAAATTGTGATATTTATTGATATAGACTTTGCATATTAATTCATTACAAGCCTGATTGAGTGGAGTGGAAGATTATGGGCTGTTAAAAAATAGAATGAACAACTGTCACTTTATATTCTGAGTCCTTGTACTTCTACAAAATTAAAAATTTAGTCCAATTATTATTATTGATAATAGTTTTTGTAAAAAAAAAAAAAATTATACTTAGTAGATTTATTTTGCATCAATTATGCCACGTCAGATGAGAATAATTTAATGATAAATTTTAACCAAAAATAATATAATGTTGAAGACATGAAAATTTTAAATAAAAAAATAGGAAAGTTGTTTTTTTAATCTTTTGAATATTAGATGTAAATCTTAAATTTTATTTAAGTCGTATTTGAACCTATAACAAAATTGCCTTTGGAACATTGTTGTACAACTTTAAAAAAAAAAAAAGTACGCTAGCGAGAACAGTAAATAGCATAATAGTTGGAGTTATATATTGATAAATTAATCAAAGTATATCGAAAAATCCGAAAATAATTAATTGGACTGAATCTTTTTTTTAGCTTAATCTATACAAGGTAAATATATAAAAAAAATTTAAAAAAAAAGTTAAATTAAACTAGGCAATAATGACCCAAATCCTCTAATAAAGAAATGGAATCCTCCTTGATTTGTGCTTGGTGTGGATTCTCGTGTAATTTGCTGTCATCATCATCATCAACAGCCACTTGAGCTCCGGTCAGTTTCATGGCTCTTTCAGCTTCAAAATCCCAATCTGTTCGAAGCAAAACCAGTAACATAGTGGCCATACACGACACTTGAGCTGCCAACATTCCAAGCCATAACCCTTCGAAATCAAAACCAGCAAAAAAAGCTAACCATACAGCAACCGGCATACCAACAAGGTAAAAACAACCCAAGTTTATATTAGCACCATGTTTAGGCCTTGCTGCGCCTCGAAGAACGCCGCAGCCGGTTGTTTGTGGGCAGTTGCCGAGTTCACATAAGCCGATTATAGGTAAAACAAGTGAAGTTAATGCAATGATATCTTTATCGGCTGTAAACATGGTAGCCCATATGTTTCTCACCAGTACAGCAAAAAGGAGTGCTGATAAGCCCAGAATGAAACCACAGTTTAGACCTACAAAGGCGGCGAGTTTGGCTTTTTTGGGCTGGTTAGCACCGAGTTCATTGCCGACTCTTGTTGATACACTGAAGCTTAATGAAGATGGGAATATGTATATCAATGCTGTTGTTTGAATCAAAATGCCCATTGAAGCAACTGTTGCTTTGGGGTTCAAAAGTAGACCACATAAAAGGATCATAATCTCGTACCACCACCATTCCAGACAGACCGAAATACAGCTTGGGATGGCTAAATTCAATAAAGATTTCCATTCTTTAAAACACTCCATTGAAAACCCTCCCCATGTTTTTTTATGGACACCAAAGTAAAGGATGTAGATTATCAACGAACCGACCAGGTTGATATTGGTCCAAACCCCACTAAGTGCAACCCCTTGGATGCCTAATTTAAGGTGGGTTACAAGAAAGTAATTGATGGGTACATGTAGAAGAATAGATAAAAAGGCACAACATGTTAAAGGGAGAGTTATAGATTGGGTTCTGAGATAAATCCTCAATGGGTGTAAAAGAGATTGGGCTAAAAGATCAGGGACTGAATAAACAAGATACCATTGTGCTTCGTTAGCTATACTTTCATCTTGACCACAGAGTATCAATATTGTCTTCATATTCATCCATAGAACAGAAATAGGCAATGATGTAGCAAGCAACAGAAGCACTGTCCTTTGTAAGGTGATACCTAAAAGAGTATATTTTTTAGCACCAAAAGCTTGCCCACAAATGGATTCCATCCCCATAGCAAGACCTGAAAGAATAGAATAACCAGTGATATTGGCAAAACCAATGGCGAGTGAACCACCAGCCAAAGCAAGTTCACCGAGTCGGCCGAGAAACAACATGGAAATCAATGAACGGGAATATAACATGAGACCGGTTAGGATCATAGGGAAAGCAATATTAGCTATGGAGATGGCTTCTTTCACTGCAAGAGAAACAGAAAAAGGACTGTCTAGCTTTTTTTGTGTATGGATTGTTGGGGGTTTTGGGATTAAAGATTCGTAAACATTGAATGACCCTTTAGAGTCATTGATTGAGAGAAGGGAAGGAATATTTGAACCATCATCATCACATTTGCAGGAAGATGTAAACTGGCACATCTTTTTTGCTATATGTGAAGACGATACGAGAGATAATTAAGGAGGGGATTGTATAAAGAGGGAGTAAAGGGGTTTTATAGTGGGTTTTTGTCACACGCACTGCACTGGCACCATTACAAAGGCATATATCTATATATAGATTGTAGGTTCATAAATGTCGTGTTGCTGATTGGGACCGGCATTGGCAGTAAGGGTTAAAAAAAGAAAGAAGAAAAGTTTACTACTTTATCGACTACGATTCTAGACTAATCACTTGGTTTTTTTTCTCCCATAATAATAAATTTAGTTATTAATATTTATAATTTTTTCAACTTTTATCTTTTGATATAAAATAAAATATTACGCTTTTAATGATGTTGGCGTAGTGATTAGCATGATAGTTCGGTATGACATTATTGTCAATAAATAAATTAAAATTTATAAAAAATTAAAAAAAAATGAAGTACATATGAATTGCCATGCATATTATCATGAGCTAGTGTTTCTATTTAAAAAAACAATTCGACTCTTTTTGAAAGGTTAATAGTTAACTTTGATTCTTTTTAAAAGGTTTAGGGTCAAATTGACAAAAATGTAAATATTACAGGCTAAATTTATCATTATGCTTTTTTTTTTTATTTCGCTTGATGTGTTTTCAACCCAAATTTTCAATTGGTAAAAACACTTTTTCAGTTTCTCTCAATTTTGATGTGTTTTCGATTAATTGTCCTTAAATGCTTGCTTTCAAAACTAACAAAGATTGACTTGCTATGAATCTTTTAAAAGGGATCAATTCGATCAAATATCGAAATTGAGGATACCGAAGTGGTTTGTTACCAATATAATAAGGGGATTATACAAACAGGTATGTAAAAGGATTAAAAACATAAAAGAAAAGGAGTAAAGGAGTCAAAAGTGGTATTGTGGACGTTTTCGGGTACAAGATGTTCCTACAAACATAGGACAAAAACAAGACAGTAGGATTCCATTTCCTACATATTTTTAATTAATGGGTAAATTAACACCTAAAGTCATCATTTTTTATTATATAAAAAGGGTCAAATTTCAAATTTGATCATTGTGCAACACTCGAATTCAAGATTCAATCCATGTACTTCAACTTTTTGACATAATTTGATACCTCAATTCTTTACAATGTCATTGATTACCGTAAAAATTCTTTTATTAAAACTTTTGGTGTGGAGTTTAAAATTAAAGTATATAAATTAAATCTTAAGTTTCAACAAAATCTAGAGGCTAAAAATAATTATTATAAAAGAAATGAGAAGTAGCGTGATAGTTTCTAAGATTCTTAAGTTATTCAAATTGTATATAATTTAATCGAAGAGTTGATGATATTAACTATTTAAACTAATTAAAAACATTATAAAAATATAAAAATTAAATTATATAAAAAATAAAATATATAAATTAAACATCAAAATTAAGCATTTAAATCAATATTTAATCATTTTCTTAAAATGAAAAAAGAGAATAAAGCATTGAGCTTGCCACGTGGCAGCATTAGGACCTTCCTTCCTTAGATACAGTTACGTAGATGTGCCAAAAGAAATCCTTAGTAGGATCATTAATGTTGTCGCGACACTAATGGAACTTTTCTTACATTTCTTTAACGTAAGGTTTAATGTCTATTTTAAAAATAAAACTTCTGCCACCCTTTAAAAAGTTGTTTCACACACCACATTAACAATAATAATAATAATAAATAAATAATAAATTAGTGGCATTTACCTCATTCATATCTGTTTTATAAGATTTACTATTTATATTTAGGGGAGGGGGGGTGTACTTTGAAACCCCATTTAGGATTGTTCCTACTATATTTGGCAAAATGCCCAAAGTCAAAGTCAGCTTTTTATTTTGTTTTCTTTTGTTTGTCTTTTATAATCGATATCGGTAAAAGTATCGTTAAAGTTTTTATAGTATAAGTCGGGTTACATTTTATCTTTTTTACTCAGAAAAATAATAATTTAATTTTTGTACATTAAATCAAATAGTAAATTAAGTAATCTGTTAAAAATTTTATTTATTTTTATTATTAAAAATTAGTTTTGTTATGCCAGAATGATTATACTTTATTTAAATTTAAGTTTTATTATATATCAACTTTATTTAAATTTATTCTATCATTTATGGATATATTATAATTAGCATTATACTTATAATTATACTTCTAACCTTTTAAACAATATAATTTTTATGCTATTAAATGTCACGGTGAACAAATATTTTTTTTTAAAGTGTAAACAATATATTGTTATTTTTTGGTGTTAAAGCGAATACAGAAATAAATGGTAAATTATATGATTGGTCCTTAATTACGATTTTTTATTTTCTATCACACTTCAATAAAATCTAGTAATTTATTCATAAAACGAATATTATACATGTTTGCAGTCTTAGTTAGAGTAGTTAAGTAGACTTGAATTCAATGGCGATGCCAGAGCAAGTACGGAATTGATCCCCTACTTAAATGGGGAAATTTTCCTTTAGCCACTCCCAAAAGTTAAATCATTTAATTTTAAGTATATTATGAATTAAGAAATTGCATTTTCAGTCCCTTCATAAATCAACAAGGCAATTTAAGGTTTCCTTTTTTAAAACAAAATTTTTAGCCTTATCCCTCACTCAAATTCGAGTTTTATGTTACTAAGTTTGTGATATTTGAATATTCAAACTTAATTGTGGTAATTAATATAATTAATCTTAATATTGAAAACATAATAAGATGTGAATAGAAGAAGCTTCCCTACAATCATAAGAAAAAAGACATCATTGATTAACGAGTAATGACGCTTAGATTGCTGAAAATTGATTTAGGAGGTCTTTTTATTAAACCTCCATTGACCCACACAAAATCAGAAATGTAAACCAATTATTTCATATTATTTTTATTAAACATATTTATAGAGATATTTACTATTTTAATGGACCTACAAAATACGAATTATTAATCACGGACTAGCTTCAATAGATATCTTAAAAAATAAAAATTATGTAACATAAATAATTGATTTGAATTATTAAATAGAATGTTGGGCGTGGAACTTGAATTTACTTTGATATTTAATTTTTTTTTTATTTTGATACTTAAATTATTATTTTATTACCCGGTTCAATCACCAAATTATTTATGGTGTCAAATGAATGTGCCACGTAGCACCTCTACTAATATAGAATGCGCAACAAGTGGTGTTTGTATTTATTGAAATTATATAAATATATAATTTCAAAAAATATATAATAAATAAGTTAAAAAGCTAATTATTTAAATATATATACCATTGACTTTGACCAGCGGTTTACCATCATTGTCCAAAATTTATTTTTAATAGAATTTTTTAGAATGTTTTTTCTAGAATTTTTTTTTTCAACTTTTGAGTTAAACTTTTACAGTTTTGAATTTTTAGAAATTTTGTGGTGTTTTGCAAAAAGTTAAAATTATTACAATATTTAGAAATATTTTGGTTATTTTTTTAAAGTTTATTTGAGATTAGAAAAATCTTTATCCAAACTCAATCCAGCTTCTAAATTAGACAAAATTAAAAACTATTCCACTATTATTCAAAGGTTTTTTTTTGTATTTAATGCATTATTTTACTTAATTATTTACATTTTTAATATTATAGTTAAACACTAACATTTCTCTTTTTCTTCAAATTAATAAATGTAATAAATTAACGTTCTCAAAATAAATAATTCTTAATTGACCTGCAAATATTTGTTAAACAGACCTTTAATTAATTCTTGTCCATTGCCAATCACTAATTTAGTTTGAGAGCAAAGTCAAAAAGAGGATTCCAAAAGATTTGTAAGAGAGCATTATTGGATATTTGCTTTGTTAGCTTAACCTTTTACTTTGCTAAAGCCCACATTCCCATTTGATCCAGATTATTCATCTAAGCTTGAAGAATTGTTTAGTATTTGAGAAAGTTCGATAAAAACAAATATTAAACCCGCGATCAGATTTGGATTGAGACATATTTGAACAACTATGAATGACATTGATACTATATATGATCCCAGATTAAATTCGATTAGGTCTGGCTCACGATGATCTCTACAACCAACATAAAACACCTTTGTTAATTATTATTATTATTATTATTATTATTATTATTATTATTATTATTATTATTATTTACCATTAGGTTTTGGATGGTTTCTTCTTTTCCAAAATGTGTAAGTGTGAAAGATTTGTGGAAAGTAAAATAAAGGCATCTTTGAAACATAAAAGAAATGTAGCAATCTAGAATTTGTTTCATCGGTTGTTGAGAGATAAAGGTTTAATAAATATGAAATTTCGATCTGAACATCTTTCTTCCTTTATTTTCGAGCTACAACAATCCTTTGAAAAGTAATAAAAAGCACTAAGCTCATGGTGATGGTGGTTCATCCTCTGCTCTGATTTTCCAAAAGCAAAAGGTGACACGAAAATTGTCACGTTCATATTTTATTCATCATTTTTAGGGAGAGTTTTTGTTTGTTTTTTGCCTTTGGTAGTGCATAAAATATCTCAATTACAAATATTAATCAAAGTTGTGATTTTTTATCTTCACTTTATTGTTATTTTTTCTTGGTCCCTCGATTGCTGAACAAAAAGTTACTTAGATCACTATAAAATTTGAAATATTAATATTTTTAATAATTTATGTTGTATTATAAAGTTAATTTTGCCTTTAGCCAGGTGATCATCTTAACAGAGGAGTTTCCCCAAACATGGCTTAAGTGTATAACGTACATATATTGGAACATGACACGATTTGAGTAAAAAATTACATACATTGAATTAATAATGTTAGATGCTTGAAATTTATAACGATGTCTCCAGTCCAAATTCTATTATTTATTTTGTCCTATTACCTCATGGATGGAGTGGAAGAAAGGATACCGTAGTACCACTCATATTGCGACAATCGATTATTTTCTTCAATTTGATTCCTTTAATGCAGCACCTTATCAGTATTGTGATTCGCTCCTTACAAAGGGAAAATACATGCTACCCACCACAGTATTTTCAGGAGATATGCAACACCCAATTGTATTTGCTTTGTCTGCTGTCTGAAAAAGCTTTGTCCACTTCTGTAGAGACGCACTTGGCCAGTGCCACTTGCCATATTTGTTGCTTTTTCAAATGGTGGCTTTCATTCAGGTTTCAGCCTTACACTTGATTGATGCAAATAAAATGGACCAACATTGGATTTACATCCAACAATCTGAGTGGGTCCAAACATGAAATCCCATTCATATCCACTTCCAACAAAATTAAAACCCACACACAATAAAATAATAGAAATAAGAGATACTACCTATTCATATTTGTTGCTTGGGAGGCACTGATTTCAGCATCAGAAGAGCTCTGTAATCAAAAGCTAACAAATGAAACTCGATGATAAGCAAAGACGATTGAGAAACAAGTAGGGATGGCTAATGAAATGAAATCAGAGACATAAAAACAAAAAAAGTGGGGAAACCGAGTACATAAAACATACTACTTCCAGTTCAAAGTAAACAGGATATATATCCATTGCACCTAAACTAGAAATCTAGGCTTTTAAAACTACACGCTACAGCAAAAGGTCAGAATCCAGCTCTAAATGTAATTGCCGAAACAGTTTTCGTCACCAAAGAAAAGCAAAATAAAAACACTTCCAACTGAGTTCCGCCACGAAGACGAAGGTTCCTCCTTTCAATGCTTCCACAAGATCCTAATCATTCCTCTGCTGCAGGAGATTGACTGCAGTTTCAAATAGCAAAATATAAAGTGAAACCATAAAAGATAAAGCAAAAACTTGTTAGATCATATAACTAAACAGACCTTCCATATCTTTCATTGACTGGGCTTTCAGCTTCACCACCGTAAGGGCTGGCCCTTCTTTCTGGCATAGAACCAGGGCTGCTACCACGGCCATTCTCTGGGCTAATTCTCTCTCTTCCATATGGACTATGGCTGGGTGCACGACCATTGTCAGAAGTGGGCCTTTCTCTTCTATAGGGACTGCGACTGGGGCTACGATCATTTTCACCACTACGCTTCTCTTTCCTATAAGGACTGCGGCTAGAGCCTTGGATATTCTCAGGGCTAGCCCTCTCTTTTCTGCAAGGACTTCGGCTGGAGCCACGAGCATGGTCAGAGCTGGTCCTCTCTCTTCTCTGAGGACTACGGCTGGTGATCTGGCCATACTCAGGGCTACCTCTATCTCTCTTATAGAGACTTGGACCATGGCCACGACCATAATCAGGGCTCCCCCTCTCCTTCCTATAAGGGCTACGACTAGAGCCACGACCATAATCGGGGCTACCCCTCTCTCTTCGGAAGGGACTTGGAGATCGTCTCCTATCACGACCTCTCTCAGGTGACCTATCACGACCTCTCTCAGGGCTATATCCATTTCGACGATCATCATCATCTCGTACTGCATATTCAACCGAAATAACTCTATCCATCAGCTTGCTGCAAGTAGATCAGGAACCGTGGTTCAGAAAACAAATTTACTGAATATCTTTTAAGTTAAGTGGTAATAATTGAAAATTTTTCACGGGAGGCAAGTTTTATACCTCATATTTGTAGCCTCCAAAGCTCTGGTGGCATCATCTTGGGAATCATATTGTACAAAAGCAAAATTCCTTCTGATCCTTACACTTACTATCTTCCCATATGACTCGAAGTGCCTTTCCAAATCCCTAGTTCGAGTGTGATAAGGATCAAAATTGATGACAAATAAAGTCTTTGAAGGTCTTGTATTTGCTGCAGATCTTCTTGATCCGCCACCCCCACCCTCGGGCCTTCTAATGCCACGCTCATGCTAGAACACAAAGTAAAGAGAAATTTACAGCAATGAAAAAGCAAACAAAAGAGCAATTTAAAGACCTCTAAAAAGTAACAATACCAAAGCATTACCTTTGTCCATTCAACACGAAGCCTACGTCCTTTCTGACCAAATTCTGTTCGATCAAGTGCTCGGATGGCATCTTCAGCATCTCTCTCATCTTCCATATAGATGAAAGCAAATCCTACACACCAGAAAAAGTTGGACTAATTATGACTTTCACTGCGGTGGAAAATGGTAACTAAGTTATGAATCCTCCCACCAAAGGAACCTTCAATCAGTTGGCATTTCCTCTTCAGCAAGAAACAAACCACCTAAAATCCTACCCTAGGACAAAATTTTGGCAAGCTCCTTATAATCTATAAACTAAGACCAGTGAAAGTAGTAACAGACCTTGTGTGATGAACTAAGTGATGTCAAGGAACAAGAATCCAAAATTGGATGTCTCACGTGGGTCAAGGAATTAGTGTGCCTTCTCCATATTTTCTGCAGCCTCTGCCATGAGGTCAGTAATGTTTCTACCTTGAAACATGTCTGAATTTGAGGGCTGGGAAAAAGTCATGAGGAATGAAAGGACAAAATGCCCGAGGAAAATGAGGGATGACGATGCCATTGGGGATTAGAGTGACTCTTCTTGAAAGCAAGAAGAGGAAGCTCGTCACAGGCATGAAACAGAATTCTGAGGAGCACCTCCATTACATCCCAAGAAAATCCTGCGCCAAAGAAAATGTTGAGTATGGGGGCTTATTTTTCAAAAATGCTTTTTCCCTTAACCATCCTGGACCCCCAGTAAAACTCAACAAAGGATGACTGATGCTGCTGAGTGGTGTATTATGAGGTCATACTGCTGCACCGCCAGCATGATAGGGACCAACACCTTAATGGACGAGGAGTAGGAACTCAACATTGCTCATTGCTGCAGGAACTATCTCTCATCGCGATATGTGCATACAAATTGCTCCGTATTTTAATTTTTACAGACATATACAATCAAAGAGTGTCATACTTGGGGTAAGCGTTCAATGAAAGCTAGTTTTTAATACAGTATCAAGATTATTATTATTTTTTTAAAGTGAGACGGAGGAATTGGAAATGAAATCTCATAAAATCCTGTCTCACTATAGATTGCTTTTAACCTATCATGTTGAATAAGCATACAACTCAGTATATATTCACACAGATTATATCCTGGACCCCCATCTTCATCTGTAGATTCGAAATGACTAAAGTCCCAACAAAGGAAGCTCCTACTTCTAAATAAACAATCACTCATTTTTTGTAAACTCTGACTTGTATATATAATCATCCATTACTAATATCAGAAACAGACGGTTGCTACTTAAAAATTCGTCAAACAATTATCTTTTTGAGCAACTCAAGTTCAGAATAAAAAACCCAGCTTGGCCCCATTTGCATAGTGAAAATAAAAACCATGTGGATAGATTTTTCACTGTACCATATGCAATAAGAAAACAGCTTTTCAAGCTCGAAACACTCTTGACACCTTTACAACCAACACATCCAGCCAAATTGCACCAATAGCATGAAAGAATATATTAAAAAAGGGGGCAGCGGAATGAAGCCCAAATTCTCACATGGAACCAATAATCAATAATGTAGATAGAAAAACAATACTTACCAGACTTCATATCTACTCTTTCGATTCTCCCAAATTTTCTGAAGAGTCGTTCCAAATCAGACTGACGTGCATCATACTCAAAGTTTCCACAGAAAATGGGTCTCATATTGCCTGAGCAGAAGTGACAACTTTCCATCAGTATATCACACACACACAGACTTATGAAAAAACAAGTCAAAACTAGAGAGTTAACCATCAAGTAAAAATGCGTTCTAACATGAACAAAGTAGGAAACATCATCAACAAATATTCCAAAGCTATTTAGTAAACAAATAGAGACTTCTGAGAATCCCAATTAATTGAAATATAGCATTGTGGTCAATTTCAAGCGTTCTTTTCATGTTAATTCATCAGACAAGAAATAGAAAAATTGAAAACCATTCTTTTAGAGAAAATAAATAAATAAACAATCAACCGCAGTCAAATTAACTATTTCATAAAATTCCAGGTTCTAAAGAACTGCAACATACTGTGGATTAGGAATTTTTCATTTTTCTTTCAGTTTAAATACGCTTAATGGACAATATTTTCCAGGTTTTTGAAAGAAAGGGGAAAAAATGAGCTAAAATTAAAACTACGACTACAAGATCTACGTCAAGAAAAAACGAAATCAAACAACAATAAAAAAAACCATAAAAATATATAAAAATTATAGATCTGAGCCAAAATGTCTTCTTAGATACTATCTAAGACAACAAACAGAGTAAAATGAGAGATTGGAACTGAAAAATGATTTAAAAGAATTACAAAAACCTAATTTCCCTTCCTTTTCACATTTCTTCATTGAAAAAAAATTAAAAAAGCTAGGGAAAATTAAAATAGAATCAAAATTGAACAAAAAACCGAGGATTAGAAAACGGACTTACCTTCGTAAGCAGCGATTTCAGGAAAAAAAATCAAGGAAAGCTCGAAACCCTAGTGACAGAGCCCTGGGATATTTTCACGAACCGGGTTGAAATGTTGAGCTCGTGAGTCAATATATAATGAGAAAATAACGTTCGTATCTACTAAGCCCCTACTTTTTGAGATATTTTTAGAAATGGCCACAATATATTTATTAAATCCTAAATTGACCCAAATATGTTCCATATATTATTGCTCATATTAACTAGACAAAGAAAAGTCATTATGTAAAAATTTTAGTGTGATTCCATCAATTTTTTTGAATTAATAACAACTGAAATTTAAAAGTTGAACAGAGTATAATTGAAAAAATGTCGACCTAAAAAATGGATAAGATTTTATAATTTTACATTTTAATACGAATTGCAACGTGTAGTACGTGGGGGGGGGGGGAGAAAAAGATCATGGGGAACTGTAGACAAATGACGAAGAGCTTAGCGTAAAATAAAAAAATGAATATGATAGACAAATAAGAATAAAATAGAATATGAAATTAAAAATTAAAAAGGGATTTTGAAATCTTATTTATTCGTCCATCAATAAAAATTCAAAATTGGGGTAGGACCAAATATGCCTAATCTCAAATTTGACAAATACTTAGAAGGTATTTAAAAATTGGAGGCTAGGGCTCTAATTGACTAATTCAAAATTGACAGAGATCAAAAAGAGGTTTAAACCAAAGGAGTTAAGAGGTCAAGATTAGGGTTTTGTTTAGCATTGCTTCTAAAAAATATTTTTGAGATAAAAGTATTACTAAATAAAGTATTTTTGAGTTTTTCAAAAGTATTTTTGGCACAAAAAATGCTTTGGAAAAGTAATTTTTTGGCTAAAAAGAGATGGAGAAAATTTTAACTTTTTCTCAAAAGTGCTTTTGAGCCATAAAAACATTGCTAAACTAGTGGTGGATTTGTCCATGGGCTGTGCCGGGTCGAGCCTTGACACAAAGTGGGTCTAAATTTTGCCCAAATTCGGTCCAAATAAAAATGTTAAAACTTTTTTTCGATTTGCTCGTATTAAATTTTTATATTATTTTATATATTTTTTAAAAAATATAATAAATTAAAAACATTAAAATAAATATTTCCCAATAAATTGAAAATAAATTATAAAAATCTTATACTTAAATAACACTAAAATATGTGTAACTTAACAAGCAAATGCCTTTAAAATAGTAGTAAAATTCATAATAAAATAAGAGTTATATAAATATCCAAACAATAGTAACAAAATAATAACAACATAATAGTAAAATGACAGTAAACTATGAAAAAATAGCAAAAATCAACAAGAAAATAACTTTTTTACTTTTTGCAAATTTGGACTAGATCCGAATAAAAAATAGTCATATTAATTTTTTTTGAATATACTTGTGTGATTACATAGTAATATTTGCTCATACTTTTTTAACCCTTTATCAACGCACACATATCTTGTACACACCAATGCTCGAACCCAGATCTCCTAAGATGAACAGCATCTTTTTAACCACTGGAGCCACTCGTTGAGTTCCATATTAATATTTATTTAATATAAAATTTTAATTATATTAAATTATCTCTTTAATTAAAAAAAGTCAAATTTATTATAATTAAAATACTCAAAATGTAATTATAAAAAAAATACCCATGTAATGTAAGTATATAAATTGATACAAAATCGTATTATAACATACTATTAAAAAATGAACAACTAATTTTAAAAATTCTTTAAAATAAATAATAATTATTTTTTTCTATTTTTTCTCATATACCAAATTAAATATTAAAATTAAACACAAATACAAAATGATATATTAACCCCTTTTTCTTCAATTTCTTTCTCATATATCAATTCAAAATTAATCATTTAAATACAATTCATTTTTCGGAAGGCTAATATATATGGCTTAAACAAAGCTTGCATCAGTAGAAGTCACTTTTATTACTCAATAATAATGATGATGATTTTATTCACTCAAACTATTCCTACATAAGCCAAGAAGAATCTTGATTGGAGAAGCTGGGGTTGGCAATATTGTTCAACAAATTGCTCTCCACAGCTGGGGGATGTCGTGCCCGAAAGGCAATCTCGGCTTGTGTTATTGACAGTTATCTCTCGACATCATATATTTGTTGCTGCAATAAAAATATGAGTTCGACGCAACCATATAGAAGATCTTCAATTTGATACTGTGCCTCCAAGTATAAAAAATCCGCTGCTTGAACTCGTAAATACGATGGAAGTTACTACATAATAATCATCACAAGCAAGTTACTTCAATTCAAGTGGAATAGGAATCAAAATTCATAATATATGGTGAGAGAGATTTGACCTGAAGTAGTTTTGCGACGTTGCTGGCACAATAGATTCGGTGTATAGAAAAGGTTACTGGGTGGGAAATAAGGGGAGAAAATGCAATCGGGAGGGCATCTTCTTCTCAAATATCTGCAAGCAGCACAACGGCTTGGATTCATGGTATTGAAATGGTTATGAACATAGGATTTTCAGAATCTACTATTATTGGAAAATAAATCTAACAAAGATTGGGATTAATGTATAACAAAATTTAGTGAAGTGAGCAATGGAGTTAATGGCTATTCTCTTTTCAAATTTTGAAAGATTTAGAGGAGAAAGATGCTAATGTGTAGGAATTGCCATAGTTTTGGAAGAAAGAAAATATGGAAATTAATTAAGATTATTTTTTTTAATTTTATTATTGTTACCAATAGAAAAATGAATTAGAGATTTTTGCGGAAAAATTTAGTTATATATATAAAATATGTATATGATGTTATATGGAGAGAGTATTATTGTTGTACATTTTTATCGCAATTGCGAAGTTTTATCAAGTTAATCATCAAACACAAAAATTTTGTTCGATCAATTTTGGAGATGATCTTATTAATCATATTATATAATTATTTAGTTGAATATAAAAATAAAAAATATTATTTATGTTTAGTATAAATATAATATTTATTTTCGGAATCAATGTAAATATATTTAAAATTTGAAAAATAGTTTTGAAATGATTATTAAAAAATAAAAAATTCTTAAAACCTATAAGTGTTTTAAAAATTATTTTAAAATATTAAAAAAATATATTTTTTCAATTAAAAAGATTAAAACCTTAATAAAATTTTAAAAATCACTTTAAAAAATTAAAGCATATTTAAAGTTAAAACCGTTTAAAAATTATTTTAATTTGTCAATATTTTAAAATATGTTTAAAATCATTAAATTGAATTAAATTTAAAAATGTATTTACTTTAAAATTATAATTAAGTTAAAAAATTTAAAACATTTTAAAAAACATGTTTTAGGACAAATCATTTAAAACAACTTTAATTTTTTTTAAATTGTTTAAATTTATATAAAATTTTAAAATATGTTTAAAAACTTATTACAATTTATTAATTAAAAATGAATATTTTTGTAAGGAAAAATGTATAAAAATTTAAAACTATTAAGAGTTTGCAATCGAAGACATTTTCAAACCTTTTAAAACTATTTATATTTATAAATCTGTTTTCAATAAAAAAAATTCTAGATTTATTTTAAATTGAAAAGCTATATAAAAAGTATTTAAAACATAAAAAAAATTCAGAAAAAATGTTTTAAAATTTTAAAAACTAATGATTATTTAAAACCAATAATATAAAGAAAGAAAGAAGTTTGGTATAAATATAGAGAGAAAGAGAAAGCTAAGAGAGCAAATTCAAAGGTTCCATATTATTTAAAACATAGATAATGTTTGGTTCAACCAAGCATATATAAAGAGAGAAATAGTACCAACATTCCATAACCAAATTAAAAACAAACTGCAAACCCATGTCCAAGCTTCTTATTTAACCAAACTAAAACTAGATATTATAGATGGGTCCGAAACTTTATGTCTAAAGTTAACTGTTTTATTGAAGCTTGGAGTAAATGATTCAGATTCAGACAGCTGCAGCGATGGCTATCACTCAAACTCGTCGTTGAAAATCAGCAAGGAATCCAGGAAATCATCATCATCCTGCAGTGATAAAGAAAATATTTTTATTTAAATTTAAACAATATAAGCCATTGTATAGATTGAGTGATGATGATAACAACAAAGATATACCTCATCGCTTGATGAATTCTCTCCAACTGGGGCACCATTGTTCGCATTGTTTGCCGAGTTATATACAGCTGGAGCTGGAGCTGGAACGGGAGCTGGAACTGGAACTGGAGCGGGAGCAGTAAACATTCGGAGTACATCGCTGAGTGGGTCAGTGACAGCGGGAGTTGGAGCTGGAGCTGGAACTGGAGCGGGAGCGGGAGCGGGAGCTGGAGCAGTAAACATTCGGAGTACATCGCTGAGTGGGTCAGTGACAGTTGGAGCTGGAGCTGGAACGAGAGCGGGAGCTGGAACTGGAACTGGAACTGGAGCGGGAGCTGGAGCAGTAAACATTCGGAGTACATCGCTGAGTGGGTCAGTGACAACGGGAGCGGGAGCTGGAGCTGGAACTGGAGCGGGAGCGGGAGCGGGAGCGGGAGCTGGAGCAGTAAACATTCGGAGTACATCTTTGAGTGGGTCAGTGACAGCGGGAGCTGGAACGGGAACGGCAGCGGGAGCTGGAACTGGAACAGGAACGGCAGCGGGAGCTGGAACTGGAACAGGAGAGGCAGCTGGGGTAGTAAACATTCGGTGTACATCGCTGAGTGGGTCAGTGACAGTCACTTGTTCCCCTCCGGTTTGTTGCTATATTACATCACAAAAGAAGATATTAATCAGTATGGTTTTAAGAGTGATCATATTTATGTAACAAAACTAGAAATTGGAATTTGCCTCATTAGTGGTTGGGTTGGATTCATTGGAACCATCGTCTGCAGCAGGGTTGGGGTTGTTGATCAGCTCTGCAAGTTCACTTTGAACCTAGGCAAAAATCCTCTAACATTGTGAGGAATCATAAGGAAAAATGGTAGCATGCAAAATATGGAGTTAGTGGACTTACCTGTCCAATAGCTTCTTCACTCCAAGGATGGTTATCTTCATCGGACAAGGAATCAGGCAAATCAAAATTGAGAAGTTCATCCAATGTCGGATAGATTTCCGGGAACAACAAAGACAAGCAATAGTCGGAATTCTCAACACCCTGCTCATCAGCTTTGTCCTATACCGATTAAAAAAAAAAGCCAACCATTTTGAGAAGAATGTAAAACCAATTCACTCAATTACTACAATAGAAATGTATTACCTGATTAGCTAACTTTTTCGACTCGAGCACAAGGTCGTGGAGGTAACCATCACCACCTCGTGGTTCATTGTCGAGATAAGGAACATTGTTCAGCAGCTGATCAGAATTAATTTCAGTCAATCTTGTATTGCCAGTTCCTAGTCCTTGAAACGATGTCGAAGTGTCACCTGGTGGACTAGGAAACTCTCGCAAAAAATCTAGACTATCTAAAGGTGTGGTCCTCATGGTTGGAACATTCACATTCTCATTGTGAGTTCCATTCATTGAGTCATAGTCACCGGTGAGACGGGTTTGATTCATTGGGCCATAGTCACCGGTGAGAGGGGGAGCCGACCCATTAAGGAGATGTTCATAAAACCTCATCCCAGGATAGCTATTAGCAGCATTGTTGGTGTAACCAGGATTCAGACTAGGGTAAGAACTGTTATTCAGACTAGGGTAAGAGCTGCTACTGCTTCCGAAGAGCCCGTTACCCAGTGTAGAACCCGAAGAGCTGCTATTGAGACTAGGGTAAGAGCTGCTACTGCTTCCGAAGAGCGCATTACCCAATGTAGAACCCGAAGACTGAAAGGCAGCTGAGCCAAATCTGAACGGTGAAGACGAACCAGCATTGTAAAAATCAGGCCTAGCTTGAACCTGGTTTGGGTACGTTACCAATGAGTTTCCCCCATTCAACAAGCCACTAGAAAACCCACCACCACCATTCATCGACGAACTCGATCCAATTCCATTTCCATATCCCAAGTGATTATTCAGATAGGGATTGTTCAACATGTTGCCACTGCCAGGGAAGAGTGACTTGTTGGTTTGATTGGACAATAAGCGGGATTGTCCATAGCCAAGTGGCTGTTGAGCAGCGTTGCTACTCGAAGCACCAGGATGACCGTAAAACAAGGGTACGTTCCTAGTGGAACTGTGACCCATAAGGCTCCCATCCAAACCATGATAAGCTGCTAATGCCCTCAATCGTTCCAATTGTTCCAGTCGGGAATACTCTTGAGCAGTTTTCAACAACAAGGGATGACCGGCGGCGAAGGTCGACTTCAGGAACCTGTCGATTACGGCCTTGGATGTAAAACAACCCCTCTCTGCAATACGCTTTAAGAAGATCCGGTACTTCTGCAACATTTACACGAGCCAAGGGATGCATTAGGGATATATCAGAAAACATGATCTATAAAACAAATATGGAGAATAAAAAATATTTTTTTTAATTAAAATATCTTTCTTGTTGGTTATTGCCCAAACTGGTTTTTTTTTCTTCTTTTATTTGCATGAAGAATTAATCTTTTATTATTATTATTTTTACATAGTTTTTCCTGCATTGCAATTGAGAATCAATGTAATGGAGCTTTGTTTTATGTGGTTAATATAAAAGTGTAAGATAGAAAAGAAAAATGATATTAAAAATAAATAACATAAAAATATGTGATATGATTATCATTGTATTTGTAAAAAGTTTATAAATATTTATAAAAATATAATACATAATATACTTAGAATTAAATAGAATAGTATTTTTAAGCTTTTTTATTAATGAAATCATGTATAAAAATAATAAGATTTCGAGGAATCTAAAAATATATATCTAGAATTAGAAGAATGATTTTTATAAAATTAAAATTCTTCATCATTTTTATTACCAAACAAGTAAATTCAATTTTATAATTTTAAAATCTGATTAAAAGAAAATTCCTCTTTCAAATCTCTATTCAAAACACATTTTAAATTTGAGAAATTATTTTATTCATCCCATTCGCATCATATTATTTATAGTTTTTTTAATTATTTAATAACATTTCAACATTTTTTTTATATCAAGATTTGAGGTTTTAAGTTCAAGTTCAAGGTTCAGGATTTAAGATAAAAAAAGTACAAAAATTATGTATCAATGACATGAAAAAATTTATTGCAATGCTATTAAATAATTAGAAAGAAAACATTGATGATATGGTGAGAATAATCTATAAAATAATTGTTTTGGAAGGAAAAAAGTATAAGAAATAAAAAATAAATTTAAATAAATGTATGACTTGGCAAAATAGACTGGATACCATATATGAAAACATCATTCATTAGTACAAGTCCAAGGTTAATTCATTAATATGTGTTAATTTACCAAAAATGGTACAAGTAAATAATGAAAGCCAAAATCAAACCTGTAAATGACTAGCCACATTTTCCCTGGTTAAGCTTGTCGAATTCATATGCTCAAGGATCTTCTTTGGGACAGCTTCTGCTTGTGTTAAACATGAATTAAAAAATCATAATATATTAACAAAATCAACAAATTAACATAAAATATGACCAATACATGTACACACTTTCAAGGCCAATTTGGCGTAGGGCTTCCAAGAACTGGTTATGAAGTGTATTCGTCCAAACAATCTTAGGCTTCTTAGCTTTTTTCGGAGGAGGAGATTTTGATTCATCATCTTTATCATCCTTGTCCTTGTCCTTGCCTTTGCTAGGTGCACCTTTTCTTTTCGATCCTTTTTTGGGATCGTTCTTTTCGTTGTTCACCGATGACGACGACTTCGTGTTGCCACCGAGGGATAGTTTCCCGTCCGCTGGTGACGACGACGAAGATTCCCTGTCCATGTCCTCCATCAGCAAGGATTTACCTTTCCTAGCAGCAACAGCGTATTGCCATACGTTCTTTAAACCATCAGGGTCTACAGGTTTAACAATAAAGAACACAGCACCTCCTGCTAGGCTCTCTAGCATCACATTTTCATCGTCATCCGAGGACATGACTACATAACCAACAAGAACAACATTAGATATATGTAACGAAATCAAGAAAATAACGAAGAGATAAGATCTGCTCACTGATGACAGGCAGTCTAAACTCTTTGTTGATCCGTTTTTGAAGCTCGATCCCGTTCATTCCAGGCATATGGAGATCAGTGACCACCAGGTCAATAGCTGGATTTGATCGAAGAACAGACAAAGCAGCTGCCGGTGTTTTAACACTCGTAACTGAGAACATACAGACAAGAGGCAAGAAAAAATTAGTTCAAAATCACACACACACACACACACACACACACACGCACATATGTATGGATATATGTACCTTCATATCGGAACTCTCTTAACATAGCGGAAACGATAGCCAATGAAGTAGAATCATCATCAACAACCAAGATAGTGATCTTCAGAGCAGAAACCATTTTTCTTCGTTTCCTGTTTGTTTTTTTGGAAGGCTTATAGTATGAGTCTTGGAGCAACAATAGAACAGTTATATATACACTGAATACCCCATATAAGCAATCGTGGCTTCATGTTTGGTGGTACACTTGGCAGTGACCTGGGTCTACACCCCAAAACAAAATTCGACAGTTACATTTTACATTTTCTGGAACATGAAATTATGTGTTTTTTTTTCTGTGTGTGTGCGTATGTAGCTTGAAAATAAAATAAAAAAAACAAAAAAAACCAGTCATGCCAACAAAATGGTGAAGTGAGCCCCCAGAATTTTCATACCATTTTATGGCCAAAATCCAGCTCAGAATCTAAATATAAATGAAATTTACCAAATATAAGAGGTTCTTACTAGGCAATTTGTTGTGTGAATGCTTTGTGTTCAAACCCTCTTCTTGTGGTTCAACATATTTTCCTTTTTTGGAGTGTTTATAATATTAATTTATAATTATCTAGCTCAACTTTATAAACATATAATTAAAAAATATTTTTGTTATTAATTTAAATCATACACATAAATTTAAAATGTTACAATTCCATAACCAAATACATGTAACATATAATCTAGATTTTCGAATTCTTTAATCCTTGCATTTTTTTGAAAGAAACCAAGAAAATATATAAACCGTTTTATTGAATTATATAACAAGTGTATGTATTAATGTTGGTAACATGTAAAATAATGGTACTTAACGATATAACCATCGTATTTTATCTTCAATATTGTTGATGGGAATACATTATCTTCTAACAATCTAGGATAATAATATTTAACGATATAAGGTATTATTTTCAAATTCTTTAATCCTTATTATATATGTATCTTTTTAAAGAAAATCAAGAAAATATATCAAATCATTTTACTAATTGTGTATCAAGTGTATTAACATGAATAATAACGATTTTCAACAATATAACTATCGTATCTTATTTGCAATATTATTGACGTGGAACACATAATCTTCCAATAATTTAAAATAACGGTATTTAACGATATAACGATTTATTTTATATTTCTTTATATTGTCAACGTGGAACGCTTTGCTATTTTTAACAATATCTAAAAGAACGATAGTTAACTATATAGCAATAAACGGTCATAACTATAAGATCATTGATGTAGAACTCGTTCCCTTTTTTTAAATTATCCAAAGTGACGATATTTATGATATAGCAATCATTAGTTAACTACAACATCATTAACGTGAAACACATTTTTTAAATATTACAGAATAACGACAATTCAAAATAACGATTGTACTTTATCTATAATTTTTATTGACATGAAACAAGTTGCATTTTAACAATTCAAAATAACGATATTTAATTATATAACAATAATATTTTTTACGTAATATTATCGACACATAATATTTTTTTTATTTGACATTCCAAAACAACAATCAATATGACGGTCATACTTTATGTATAATTGTTTTTGTCTTAGATCTAATACTAGAAAAGGAATTAGTGTATTAGTTTCTATTTATAACTCTTTTACAATCTTTTAAGTCCGAAAGAAAAAAGCATTTAAGTGTGCTTGAACTTACATTTTTTTAATTATTGTTATAATAGCAATATCAATCGACAAGATATTAGTTTTAAATATTATTGTTTTAAAATAATGACCGTATTAATATTATTCATGAACTCATTTACTATTATTTTTTAGATTATATTATTATTCAGTGACAAATTTAAATGCATGAAATTCAAATTGTTTTTTACATTATATAATATATAAGAATGGGAAATTTACAATGTGAGAAAAGCTTTGATTTTGATTTAATTTTCGTATATAATTGATCCTATTATCGAATGATGCTATTTTATGTTTAGACAATACATATACATATATTTATATTTACTCAATATTAAAATTTTTTTATTTTAATATTTATATAATTAATTCAAAATTAAAATTTCACATACTAAATTAAAAAAATTTATATCAAAAATCTCACACCATAACTTTACAAACCTGCCAATGAGACATTGATTTAATGGTAGGATTAAAGTTTTAAGAATTTTGATATCTTAAGTTTAAATTTTGTGGTGTATAAATGTGTGAGTTCTTTTTTTTTTGAATTATATGAAAAATGAAAAATTTTAATAACAACGTGATTAACGTGATTTGAGTTCAAATCACACATGAAACAGTAAATATCTTGATCATCAAATTAATACACGAAATTATATGGATTCATCTTATTAATTATTAAATTCAATACTTATAATATAACGTGAAAGGTTTGATTTCTTATTTTTAACTCACAAACCTTACGACTCCACTTGTTCGGCCACGGTCGAGACTTTTTTCTGATTCCCACCCGTGCATGAAGAGTTAAAAAGTGGACTGTAATAAATGTGAATTAATCTCATCATAATGATAAAGTAAAATTATTCCCACATGAAATCCTTTTATATTTACTCAATTTTGTTTTTACATAACAAAGTAGAGAGGTATCAAAAATTTGAATTTAAACTGATTAAATATATTTTTTAAAAATAATTAAGATTTTCATATAAATCCCAAAATTTAACACAACAAAACAACCATTGTTAATTTAGAAAAAGACATAAGACATAGAAGGAAACCAAAAACTATGTTCTGTACCCACTGTTTGTAGTAAAAACCATTTCCATATAAAAAATTAAATAAAAAATAAATGGAAAAAGTTTTATTGTCATTTAATTGGACATATCTAATGAATTAAGTGAGAAATTAAGTTTTAACTCAAAATAGAGCACAATTGAAATGGCAATTTTGTCTTCTCGTAATTAGTGATTTAAACTAATTAATTACATTAAGTGTTGTTTCCTTTTATATTTTTTGAGGAAATTAATTATTGATTCAATATACACTGTTTTACTAAACAAAAACAAACCGGTATTGTTTCTTCTAGAGAAATTGAGATGTGTTTGGCTACAAATTTTATCTTTTTCGTGGGTTAATATTTGGTTTAAGTAATTCAGGTGTCTTTATATTATAGGGTCCAGATTAAATTAGTCCTATTATTAAATGGATCAATTTAATTTTTATATTGTTAAAAATAATTAAATAAGTTCAAATTGCAACTGAGTTAATCTTTACTATATAAAAAATGTCTTAAATTTTTTTATTGTTTTTCAATTCCAAACAAAATATTTTATTTACAGAAACTATAAAAAATTTAAAAATATTAACTCTGTTAAAAAACAAATGATTTATTTTTAATAGTAATCTTATCTCTATTTTAATCTAGCATTGTTAGCTTTTTAATAATATAGAGATTAAACTAATCCACTTAATAATAAGGGACTGATTTGATCAAATCCTTATAATAAAACGACATCCCATATACATTCACCTTTTTCATTACTATTTGGATCCGTCTATGGCCTAGTTTTTTTCTTTCAAGTTCATTTTTAATTAAACCTGATTTCTTTAGGTAGACTATATTGGTGGTCATCTAATTATTAGAGTTTTTTTTTTCTTAAGGTATCTATTGAAGCGAGTTCAGTAGCAAATTCTCTATACTTTGTAAGCCCATTAAAAGGATGAATGTTGACCACGAGTTTTAAAGCTGTTTCATACTCAAGACGAGAATCGAATCCTCAACCACTGGTTAAGGTAAATTATTAGAGTTTTTTATTATCACCTAATTATAAATATTTTTATTTTCATCACTAACATTTTGAAATTGTTACTTTGATTATTCTATTAATTTGGTCTTAATTCTAAAATTTATTTAATTATATATATGATTTTTTTTTTATAAATTTCCTCTAGAATCATTTCATATTATATCATCAATCAATCCATTTGGCATAACATATAGTATGAATGAAAAATAAACACTACTGACGAAAAATATGGAAAGGAGGAATGGGTGTGACTAATTGCGATATTTGAGGATGTTGACAATTTATTGAATTAGAATTGTCATTTTGTTTTGGTTTTATTTTATTGAAGTGCTTAAAGGAGTGTACACTCCCTTGACCACTCCTTCCAATCACATAACTTTATTTCGACAATTTCTTTGAATTTGTCACTACAAACTATTACACAATATATCATTGTTTGAAAAAAAAAAAACCCAATAGAGAATAAATAACCGCAACACTAGAAGATTAAAAAATTAACCAGAGATGCATTACTTTAATAAACAACTAATAATTGTATCCTAGCCCTGCCACAATGAAAAATAAAACCCGATTTTATTTAAAATGTTATAGAGAATTGATTGTTATATACTTATAATAATATTTGATATTTATATTTTATTTCAAAAATCAAATTAAAAAATATAATATATTAATATTAATTAATGAAATTTAGATAAGATTTTTAATAAAATTTACAAGTACAATACCATTTATTAAAAACTATTTTCATTTAATATAAACATTTTATTGCTATGGGCTATAACTTGCGTTTTGGTTCTGATTCAATTTTTAAAGTGGAAGCACGAGCTTTACTGGAAGGCTTGTTCCTAGCTTGGGATAGGGGTTTAAGATGGTCGAAGCTTAGTGCAATAATTCGTTGTTAGTTGACTTAATCACTTTCAGAGGTGGAGCCCATAGTAGCTTAGTCGAAGTGCGGCTGTTACATCATGTAGTCCGACGTCAATGGGAAGTTCATCTTTGCCACATATCAAGGTCATTAAACAGAGTTGCAGATCACATGGCGAAGGTTAACATGTCATATGACGGTTTGTCTAGAGTTTTTCGTGAACCTCCGACCTCAGCACTTCAATTGTTGGATGATGAACGATAAATTTCTTAATGTTTATGTTAGTTGATGCTTAATTTTGTAATCACTTAAAGCTGTTTATTTAAAAAAAAATCAAGTTAATCCACTCTAATTTTGGTTTGATTTAGTCGATTTTTTCAATTTTGTTCATTTTTTAATTTTTAAAATTTAATTACTTATAAAACAAAAGAAAAAATAGAGCATTATAATTGATAAATTATAAAATTGCTAAGAGTTATCATTATACAAATGTTGATTGAATTCTTTATTGTTAGATAATAATAAATAAAAGAAAAAGGTAATTTATTTTATTTCATTGGCCGGATAAGTTGATTTGATGGTAATTTTTTATAGTTATTTAGATATTTAATTATTTGGATTTAGATTTTATATTTTGGGTTGAGTTATTTGAATTTTAATTTTTGAGTTGGGTCTTGGGTTTTATATGTGCATAGAGTGTTTGGATATGGGTTAGAAAAAGGTAAATATATTTTTTAGTACCTGAGTTTGATTTTAATATATAAATTGGTACTTATGTTTTGTTTTGTTTCATATTGGTACCCAAATTTAATTTCAGCCACACATTTTAATCCATATTTATAACTCCTTTAAAATTGGTTTACTCGGTTTGAAAATCCAAAATTGATAATTGACCGAATAAACCCTAATTTTGATTAAACTAATCGAATAAACTAGATTTATTTTCATTAAATCAATTAGTTTATTCTATTAATTCGATTTATCTAATTTAGGCACTGTATTTTTATTATTAAATTTTATAAGTGCTGAATCTGTATTAAAAAATTGATTGGTCAATTAATAAATATAAGTACTAATATAATTATGTTGTTTGATAAAAATAAACTTTGATTTTAAAATTATAAATATTTTTAAAATTTAATCTTATTAATATAATATCTTATATGATTTTGAATAATTTTGGATGAAAGATAAATATATTAATTTAAATATTTTATTTTTTAAAAAATATAAAATTTATTTCAAATTTTAATAAAATAAAATTAACTTAATATTTTGTACATTAAGTGATAGTTACCTACCTACTTATCTTATTAAACACTTTTTTGTTGAAAAAATATTATATTTATATTTATATTTATATTTTTATAATTGAATTTAAATAAATATAAAAATTGTTTTCGTTCGAACCGAATTGGCCCCTGAACAGAACCCTTTATTTAAGCCTGCCCGAATTGGACCAGATGGGCCGCCCAGCCCATGGAGAGCTAGGAATTTTCGTTTTAGATTTTATTTCCATTAAAAATAAGAATCTTATTGGAGGGTTTGGGTGCACGTGGTGGTCCACACGGTGTAACGCTGGAAAAAACTATGGTAGGAGGTTGGCTTCCACCGCCCAGGGACCACCACCGCTTTGTATTTTAGGGAAGAATAGCGGGGAAAGTGGCAGTTGAGGGAAGGTTTTAACTGTCAACCGTGTGCCGGAAATCGTGACGTCACTCTGAAAAGTTCCCCTTCACTGTGCCTTGTCTTCTTCCTTACGGTGATGTTGCTCATAACCTTTTCATTGAAAAATCTTTCCTGTCTTTTCTATCTCATCGCCCATTATTTTTTTCTTTTTTAAATGTAAGATAATTCATAATATTTATAATACATAAAAATTACAAAATAAATTGAAATACAGTTAGTAAGATTAAGGAGTGTAATTTAACCAGATTTCAGAGATATTTTGTACTAATTTATAAAAGAATATTAATCAACAGTTCATCATTGAATGCTCGAAATAGTACCAACATCTATAAATATATATATAGAATGCATCCCACAACAATGATGTGATAGCAGGTTTGTTACATTAACACCACCAAGCACAAAATTTCCTCTATATATACCCTTCCACCCAATTAAGACATGATCGACCTTTAAGCATCCTAGCCACCATACCCCTCTTATCCTTTTCCTTTGTATTCTTAGCCTCCTTGCTCACTAAACTCCTCCACTGAGTGAATCGATATTTATCAACACCACCACTTCCTTCGTTGTTGACACCTAACCTTAACAACTTTATTTAGACAAAAAAAGAAGAAGAAGCTAAAATCATTACTTGTCATTTATGGATTGGGTTTGGGCCCAATAATATCCCCCCATCCAAAATTTAATTGAACAAATAAGATAAATCATTATTAAGAAGAAGGAGCTTTATGAAGTGACCAAAGAACGGTCGTGGTCGTGGTCGTGGAAGTAAGTCATTGGATTGGATTATACTGAAACTGTCCAACTATGAACTGTGGCTTTTGACTTGGACCACAATCCATTCCCCAAAATACAGATTAATCCAACAGTCAAAATCGCCACGTTCCCTTGTCTGATCCAACCACAACTGGTCTGAAAATTAGTACACCTGGCTAAGAAACCTAGTCTTGTATTTTGTCCCCCAAATCTCTATAACTCCACACCCTGGATTTTCCGTGTTTGCTTCTTCTTTTCTTTTTTTTAATATCTAAAAATCTTTCGTTTCTAAATATATATATATATAAGGCCCTTTCACAGTTGCTTGAAACAAAAAAAAGAAAAGAAAAGAATGGTCATTTAGTTGATATTTTTCCTTATAATTCCAAATTCGGAAGTTCATAAAGCCAGTTATTTCCTAAAATACTTGGTACTAAGCACTAATATCCTTTTTTTCTTGGAATATACTCTTTTTAAGTCAAAAGCTTTGTTTAACTGAAACTTGAACTGATTTGCTGTTTGGGTTCTTTTTTTAAATGGATTTTTTAGTTCAAGATTATGATATGGTTGGTTCTGGGTCGGTTTCTGAAATGGGAACTGATCGTCCGGTGAATTTTTCCGATGAATATGTGATGTTAGCTTCGAGTTATCCAAAGAGGCGAGCTGGGAGGAAGAAGTTTCGGGAGACTCGACACCCGGTGTACCGTGGAGTTCGCCGGAGGAATCCCGGGAAGTGGGTTTCTGAGGTGAGGGAGCCTAATAAGAAGTCGAGGATTTGGCTTGGAACTTTCCCGACGGCGGATATGGCGGCGCGTGCTCACGACGTGGCAGCTATAGCACTGAGAGGGAAGTCAGCTTGTTTGAACTTCGCTGACTCAGCTTGGAACCTTCCGGTCCCGGCTTCTTCCGACCCAAAGGATATCCAAAAGACAGCGGCGGAGGTGGCAGAGACTTTCAGAACGGCTGAGCATTCGAACGGGAATTCTATAAGCGATGCAAAGAGAAGTGAAAACACAGAGATGGAGAAAGAGTTTTATTTGGACGAAGAGGCGTTGTTTGGGACACAAAGATTTTGGGCAAATATGGCCGCCGGTATGATGATGTCACCCCCTCGTTCCGGTCATGACGGAGAATGGGAAGAACATGAAGCCGATGATTATGTACGTTTATGGAGTTATTCTATTTAAAAGTAAAAATTTTCAGACATTATCAAGCATTCATTGGAATTTTTAGTCATATATATCGCCACCGGCGATTGGCCTTTATGTTTTGTCCGTAAGACAATTCTTTTTGGATTGTACAGATAGTGTTGCAAGTAAATATTTACGTGTATATTTAAGTCATAGTTTCCCCAAACAATAAATTTATTTCATATCTGTTTCACGTATCATACCAAATATTTTTTATATATTAGTTTAAAGAGTAAATTAATTATTTTATAAAAAAAATTCATCTAATTTGATTCCCACATAATAGTTAGATGGTCAAGAGTACATTATTTCAGATGTGATTTGAGTTCGAATCATGTTAACCTCATTTATTATTCGGGTTTTACCTTAATATTGTAATTCACAAAAAAAAAATTTCATCTAATTTTACTATTAAAAATTGATTATTGTACATCAATATAAAATACAAATCACTTTTGATTATTTCATCACAATTTTTATGAAGTTTTTAATTGAAAGAACCAAATTTATATTTTGACTTAAAGTACAAAGTTTTAATTTATTATTTTTTAAATAAAAAAAATACTAACTTTTACTTTTAATATATGGCAGTTTTACGAAGAGGGTAAGCTTCAAGAAAGCCAAGCTTAGCCCAAATATTAGTAAGTAAATTTAAATCAAATGGGCTTCTGGGCCAGCCTTTTGGCTAGGCTTCGGCCCCTTTTATCACCCCACCAATGATTCAGTGTATGTTATTATAAGTTAATGCAACAACAGACAACAAATTCGAATGTAAAAGATAAAAAGCTTGCTTACATATTTTTCCATCCTTCATAATCATACAGAAGACTGACTAATCAAGCAATGCAAGTAAAAACAAGCTTAGTTTAAAGTTTCAACACCAAAATTTTACATTGAAATTGGATAGAAGCCTTTGTGAATATTACCGATCACCGCGGGAAAAACAAAGACCGGAGCCTAAAAAACTTGGACACTTCAATTACAACACGTACCCTTGCATTGCAAAGAAAACACCAACCATATCGGTAAACAAAATGTCAAGCAGTCCGGTGATTGTTGCATGATGCACAAGATCGTTTCACCATTTGGTTAGTGCACGAGTCGAAGGAAGAAATATCACTTTATTTTCTTGAGGAGAGTTGAGGTCCTGAACTCAGCATCATCCTGGACAAAGCTCCAGCAGAAGTAAGTAAGAGGGATATTGACAGCATGCCACAGAGCGTGTGCGTCGACAAACCCTTTATAAGGTGGAAAGTCGTATATTTCCAAGAACACAACAAGGCTTCCCCACACAACAAACAGCCAAACCTTCCAGCGTGATGGATGGCTAGTTATGCCGGCCCAAATTCCCCATATGAGAAGTTGAGCTACACCCATGGCCATACAAACTTTCATATTTAGACCTGCAAAACAATCCAGCTTGTAACTAGAGTGCATCATGATAGAAAGGAAGTTCAGATGAATTAAAACTAGCAATTACACGAGTGGTTCGGACTGAAACATCAAACTGCATCGGCACATTAATGAATGTCGACAATATTGTTTTACGAGGGTAACAAAGAAAAAGAAATACCATAATCAAGTTTGTAGAAGTTCAGATACAAGATGTGTGTTGTTACAAACGCAACCAACGGAGCAGCAACCATGACTCTTGAAGCTTCATCTCTCAAATTGAACACTCGTAATATCGCTAGAATAAGACTATACCCAACTAACGCAACAGCAGACGAATAATCTAGCTTCTCTGTCAACTCAACATCTCTACAAGTAAAAAGAATCAATGATATCATGCAAAGTTATAGGAATACTCAGCTCGACATGCTTGAAACTCTTTTTTTTTTTTTTTTTCTCACCATTACTTTTCAAAGACATAAAACAAAGGCTTCAATGACTAAGAACCTGATTAAGGCCTAACAGATTAGGTGCAATGTATAGATCCTTAAAGACTATGGGGTCAAAATATATCGCTTACCGACTGTGAAAAATGGCACTCCAGAACCAGAAGTTCATAGCCAAGATGGCGTAGATGTGCCACAAGCAAGTATATTCATAATAACTCCTTTTATCAGGCCTCAAAGGCAACTTATAGTTAAGAAGGATAAAAAAGGAGAGCCAACCATGAAACTGTACAGCAAGACTTAGTGCAGAGAAAGCTACAGCAACTGGTTCCTAAAAAAAACACCAGGAACACAAAACAATCACTAACAAGAACAAGAATCTAACAAAAATGACACCAAGGTGATGATATGGTAAGAACCTGTATCCCATAAACACGTTGAAAAGGCCATTTTCCATGATATTTGATGGGTTTATTCCCCAGTTTTTCCCTCTGTTCTTCTCTAGTAATCATACAATGGTACTGACAATCAGTACGACAATCCCATTGCTTCCATTTTTGATAAAGGGGTTCTTGTAAATACCATGGACCATCAATAGGTTTCCCATCGGATGAGAATTTACAGTGTTGAAAACACTTTTCCCCTACGCATCCACTCTTCTCACACTCTTCCAAACAGGCCCTAAACCCCCAAATTAATAAACAAGTTAAATTGCCGGGAAAAAAAGGTAAGGTCTTTAAATTAACCCAATAAAAGAATAGTCTAAATATAGCAAATTTCAAACACCATAAAAACTTTAAAAAACGGAAATTAAAATGGGTTTTCTTTTATAAGAATATATTCTTCTTTCAAGTGTTTATTACTAGTAAAACCCAACCCAATTTAGAACTGAATTTAAACAACCTAAAAATGTAGATTTTGCATTACAATATTATCCAAATTTTCTTCAAAAAAAGATTATCTTCTTTTTTCTATCAAACATTAAAGAATTAAAATTTATATTGCTAAAGCTCCGAATCAAAATCGAGTGAGAAACTTACTTGTAAATTGGATCAGCATCACCTTCGCTGGCGTTAAGTGACGATACGAGAAAGGAAAGTACAAAAATGAGCAGAATTAAACGGCAAGGAGCCATTTGATTCATAGGCCAAAAGAAAAGCAAACAGAGAAAAGAGAGAGAAAAAAAAAAAGAATGATTCGACGTTTCTTTTTTCTACAGAATAAACGATTGTTGATTGAGGTTCCAGAGATGACGTGGTGGATTCCGTCCCATAGAATCGAAAAGATAATATAAATATAGAAAGAGAGAGAGAGAGAGAGAGAGAGATCGTTTTGACGAACCGAGTTGAACTGGTACAACGAACTCAGTAGAGAATAGAGGTGAGCCAGAGAATAACGAGTTATGGATTTTTAATTTTTTTGGTTATGGAGAATCGTGACCGTGAACGTGAAGTGGGGTTTTTTTTTTTTCAGAGACCAGAATCTCGTGATGAGATGACCTCAGTAGGCTATCCACGCATGACACGTGGATGTAAATGATTTTTTTGGGGCCAAAAATGACATTCTATGCCCTTTTGACAAATCTTTAAACGGCGGCGTTTGTTTGCTGTCTTTCAAAGTAGCTGTTTGGTTCCAACTTTCACGTGTGTCATAAATGAAAGTGCAAGAAAAGACTCATTATAACATTTGGTACTTGAATTTAGTTTTAATATTTAATTTAGTACTTGAATTTTTTCCTATTTGTTGTTGGTTTCAATATTCAAATTGATACCTGAATTTTTTTTATTTCAATTTAGTTTCAAAGTAGCTGAATTTTTTTATCCTGATTTGGTACTAACTTCAATATTCAAATTGTTACTTGATTTTTTTATATCAATAAAGCCCCTAAGTTTGACTTTAATGTTAAATTTGATATCTGAGTTTTTTTTATCTCAATTAAGTACCAATAAATTTTTTTTACTAGAGCACAAATGTTAAACAGTAGAGCAAACTAAAGTTTACGTTTTGGTTACTCAATTTCAAAAACTTATAAAATGATTTTTGAATTATTCAAAAATTTTCATTTAAGTCATTAGACATTAATTTAAAAAAAAAAAAAGTTTGGCTGGCCAGCTTCAAGTGATGATCTGACAATGGTTATGATGGATTAGTACCCATCAACGAATAGAAAAATATACCTTAAACCCAAGTCAATATGATGATTAGTGTCAAATATTAGAGTAGGATACATGAAGATGGAGCCACTTGGGCATGCCTTTTTGGATTTGCTTATTTGGCGTTTGTGGAAAAATCACAATCTTTTCATTTTTTAGGGATGATCTTGGCATCTGAGAGATATAGTCCAAATTTCTTGCAGTTGGGTGATTCATTCCTTTTCAGCGGCTCGTGATTTACAGATTGATGGGAGCAAATTATCTAATGATGATCAAGCAGATGGTGAGCGGTTCTTTCTTAATATCGATGGTGCAGTTCAAATAGAGTTAGATTTTGCTGCTGCTGGAGGTTTGATTCGAGATAAACATGGAAATTGGTTCGTTGGCTATTATTGACATATTGGAAAATGTTCGGTGTTCGATGCGGAATTATGGGGACTTTTTGAGGACTTAAGATTTTACAACGTAGAGACATGGTCATGTATTAATCCAATCGGATAGTTTGGAAGCTGTCACTGCTATCCTTGGTAGATCCCTTACTAGATCAAATTCAGCTCTCATTCGGCGAATCCAAAGTATTTTATCTCATGAAAGGCAGTGGTCTTTGCGTTACACTTCGAGAGATCAAAATCGAGTCTCGAATTGCCTGGCTAAACAAGCATTATCTGGGGAAGATGATTTGAAGGAATTTGAAGAACCCCTAATAGCAATTCGAATTATTTTTGAGTTAGATAAAGCAAAGGAATTACTTCCTTCCTAGTATGCTTTCATGTAATTAGTTTGTTTTTTTGTTTTTGATTCATAAAAAAAATGATGTTTGGATTTTGATTCGTAGATTCACAATGTTCAAAGCTATTTTATGAAAAAAAAACTTAATTGTAAAAAAAAAAGGGAATGAGAGCTTTTGATTGGTGCAGATAGTGTGAACAGAAAAAGTCATACCATTGTAATTTTATGTGTAGCCTTTTCAAATAGTTTAATAAACATTTTGTAGCCTTTTCAAGTTGAGTGACCTAAATATAAACTTATAATAGTTAAAGATCTTATGTGTAGTTTATCCTTAAAAAAACTCACCCTTTTTCTTCGGTGCCAGTGCCGGCGCCAGTGCCTCCGCCTCTTAAGAGTGCCTCTCCTTAGCTGCAGCAAGTGAGCCCACTCGCTCAAAAATCTCTTTCAAAACGAAAACAACGGGACATACTTTACGTAAGCTACTGCAGCCATGGACGTTTTTTATCGCAGCAAAAAGCTGCAAATGGGTCCATCCATTCTCTTTGTTTAATGGGCACAAGAATACAAGGTCGGATTTTGCCATTGAATTTTTGGGGTTAATTAATTTTTTTTAAAATTTAGAGAGATTATTGAGATTTTTTAAATATTTTAGTAAGTTTAATTAAATTTAAAAGCTTAATGAGAATTTATAAAAATTTTGAGGGATAAAAAATCGATTATCCCAATAACGATTCACCTTTAACAAGATGAGTATAAGATTAATTATACTCACAAAAATATAATATTTAATATTTAGCTATGTTTGCTATCCAAAAATTATAAAAATAGCTTCATTGATAAACATAATATAATTTATAACCTTTGTGAGGATAAAGTTACAAATGTTATGCTTTTGCAAAAAGAAACAAATATTCCCACTCACTTGGATAATGTTATAAACTCTTCACCCTAAAAGATGTATATATTTATATATTGCAATAATGAATATTTCATTCATAAGCAATGCAGACTGAATTAAATAAGACGTGGATTCAAATATAATTTCAATTATTTTTACTTGGAAGAATTCGATACATATGTATCTAGAGACGAAGTTAAGGAGTTGGCAGGGTTCTTGATTTTTTAAAAATGTAAAAATTTAGTTTAATCCCTTTAAAAATAATAAATTTGTAAGTTTATGGTAAAATTACATTTTGCCTCCCTTAAATATAAAAAAATTATTTAGTCCCTTAAAAATAATGAAACTATACTATATTGCATTTTGGCTCCCTAAATAAAAAAATTATATTTAATTTCTTAAAACATAATAGAGTTATAAATTAATAAATGGAAAAATTACATTTAGATCTCTTAAAAAATATATAATTCAATTCCACCTTCAAAACCCTGAATGTGTCAACCAATAGGTTACATAAACATGCATGGTGCTGGTACATATGCATGTGTCATGTATGGATGTATCTAAAGCATAACCAAGTATGAGTAAGAATTGCTATGCCAGAGCCCTATATGAAACTCCATTAACATTCAGCAACTACAAATATTTTTTCAAGAAGATTTGGACAAGGTGATAACAGCATTCAACTTGGCAAGGCATTCAGTAGGTAAACTAAGGAAAGTATTCATGAAGACATCATCAATAGGTTCAACAAATGCTACCCCAACCAATTTGCAATTCCCTTCTTCATCTAATCTCTCACCTCTTCCACTTCTCATCTTCCCTTTCGATTCATCGGACGTTAAAACCGTCTTCACCACCAACGGCGGCGCTTTGTAAACACTCCCGACCGAAAAGCAAAACTTGGCCAAGAATTCCAAGTCAACCTACAAAAGGCAAAAGCTTCAATTAACCTCCAACGGAATTGTAAGGCCTTCAACAACAACCATAGCTCACCTTGCCGGATTCTTGATCGATATTCCCTTGAAACAATTGAGGAACAATGTCGATTTTCAAAAAAGGTGGCAATGGCAATCCAAGGAACTTAGTTGTTGAGCTTGTCAATGGTGGAATATACAGTGTTTTAACGTCGAAACTAACCGATAGTTCATCGCTATCAGCAACCTTAGAACTTGTTCCAGTCCCTGTACCACCTTGTGCGTTGTATTCAAAATCTGGGTATCTAGAAATCCCAAGCTTACAAGCTCCTAGTGTCTTGAAGCTAACACTGTAGGCATCGTTGGTCTTTGACAATGGCAACTTGGTGGAAACAGGTTCACCTTTGTTTGGTGCATAAGAAGAGATAGCAGTTGCTTTAGTTCGAAAACATGGTGGTGGTGTCCTTACAGGGATTTGGTATAAGATTGGTGGTTCTAAGGAGTTGAATTTACACCCCATTTTGTGCTGGGAATGGAAAAGTTTGGTCAGGTTTGAGTTCTAGAAAGTGAAAAGGATGAGCTGAGCATATCAAAAAAATTGTGGCTGGCATTTGTTGGTGTATCGGGACCTCATGTTTATTGCATTGCAGAAAAATCATCGTGTATGGTGATATTGGCTCTGAATTGAAACGTTTACCAATGGGAACATGAAGAATTAAATTTAGGCCAATTACGTGTAGAATTTGACTCATCCAATATGTCAACAGTCATAGTTATCGAAAAAGAAGTCAAAAAATTGTTTTACAGGATAAAAGAGATCAAAATTTTGTTTTATTATTGTACTAACATATAATTTCAGAAAAAATAAGGGAGGAAAGTAAAGAGGAGTTTAAGGGACAAAGGCCATTGCCTGCCCCTCTTTGCCTTCCTCCCTGATTATTGTCCTTTTTCTCATTCGTAGATACATATATAGGTTAAAACTTTCCACCATGACTGCAGCTAGTGGGTGTTGGCACGCTATGTGAGTTCCTCGTCTATAAACGCCAACAGGGAGTGGGATGCTGACCGAGGCTGAGCTTGGCCTCCTTTGGAGGTCTCACTAGAGCCTCTCTGTTTTTCTATTTCTTTGGGTTTTAATGGAAAAATAACTAACCACCACCAGTCTAATGGCAGCCTATAATGTCCTCCTCGGCCTCACCCACCGGCTGTGGGCCGAGAACTGACTTTGAAAGCCAATACTGAACCAACCATGCTTGTTCCTGTTCCATCTGTTTTTGAGCTTAGAACCGCTAGCCTTGGAGGCTTTCACTTGTCTTGTACCGGGATTAAACCTGATCTGCTTGGAATTTCTTTCTTACGAAATGAAATTAATGTTCAAAAATAATTAAAGATATAACAAATGGGACTTAGAAAACATAACAGGCATAATATTACAGTTACTGTTTACTTATACAGTGGCAAAATCTGAAACATGGAAAAAACTTTATACAAGAATCAAAATCCCAGCAACCACAACTTGTTACTCTCTTCCTACCTATTGGATCTAACCTGTTAATAAAAGCTAGAAGCAGCAATCCAACTGACATTAAAGCTGGTGCTACGCACCGGGACGAGGAAATACAGACTTGAAACACCACGTGATACAGGAATTAGCTTACATGGAAAATGCAGTTTATGCGAATGTTAACCTCCAGTGGGACTATCTTGACTCATACTGACACAGCTCAACACACGAGAGATGACCTAAGGGATGAGGCAGTTGGGAGATTTGTGCATGATGCCCATCGGATAACTGATTCAGACACGATAAAATCAAGTTGTTCTCGCTCACCGTGACCAATGGTGCGGTTTCTCTTGCTGTGGAAGGCCAAGAACTTGGAACCGTTCATTCCTACTGTCCTTCCGAATTCAGCTGTCTTGGTCTCCTTTTCTCTTGCCTCAGGTCCACAGGAAAGTGAAGAATCTGGTAGCACAAGCAGCTTATCCAACCCTGTATCTGTAAGGCGGTGCAAGACATAAATTCAGATACTGCATGAATGAGAATGAATCTTAAAGATTTGTTAAGATGATTAACGCAAATTACCTCCAGCAAATCGCTCAACCCGGGCAATGTTCTCTTGTTCTGCAACGGAGCTAGGACTGAAGAATGCAAAGCTTGGCATTGATGGAACAGCAGAAGAAAATTCTAAGGTTTCAGAATTGCCACTGTGGAAAGAAAATCCACCCAATGCAAAGCAAGTTGTAGATGGCTCCACCAAGGAAGAAGAAAACGACGTTCTGCATGCTAACGAGGGTGATTGAACATCATAAATGATTGGTGATCCAGCACCAAAGCTGATGTCCTGATCTCTGGACAACGAAAATGAGCCACTATGAAACTCCAACTCTCCATGACTTTGGTATACAAACTCACTTGATTCTTCATGGCAAGATTCATCGTACTTCATCCATAAATGATCTGAAAAAATAAGGATTTGACTTTAAGCTTTACGATAATTATTTCAATTTAGGAAAGACAGTAACCAAGGATTACCAGGTTTGGCCCAGTTGCTCATGTCCCCAATTTTAGGGAGTCGATCCTACGGGACCCTGTTCGAGGGGTTTCCCTTATAATCACAGGGCATTATAATAAAGATGCAATTGAAATTCTAAAACCTATGGCTATGGTAAGAACGCAATCCCAACACGAATTGCATTGAGAAAGTATAAAAGTCCATTAATGCATCTTACAGTAAGGGACATATTCGAACAGTCTTTGGGACATGCTCATGATAGTTGGTATTATAAAGCAAGTTAATTACAGTTATTGTCAGCTTACACAGGGAGAGAATTAGCAAATTACGAGATTGGTCTTTCCTTATAAATACTTCAATTTACTTTTAATAGCAACAAAAGATAATGATTTTATGCTTCAATAAATTTAAAACAATTGTTTTTGCGGGGGTTCCAACGTACCTAAAACCTGCAGTGCGGTGAGCCTTTGAGAAGGATCCGTATTGAGCATTCCCCTGACTAAATTCTTTGCAGAATCAGAAATCCGATCCCAAGGATCTGATGGAAACTGCAAATCAGCTGCCCTCACAGCATCAAATATTCTTGACTTAGTCTTACCCCAAAACGGTGGTGTCCCGCTAAGAAGTATGTATAGTATCACCCCAGCACTCCAAATATCAGCAGCCTGATTATATCCCCCAGCCAAAACTTCGGGTGCTATGTAAAATGGACTGCCAACCGTCCCGTGCAAACACTTCCCTGTTGGTAACAAATACCAAAATAGCTAAAAACATAAGAATCTCGAAATTTTTGAGGAAGCAAAACAAGCACTGTGACAAAAATGTATAACTCTACCAGGCTCGATATATGTTGCAAGACCGAAATCTGCTAGTTTGATTGGCGATGATGAGGCTTTTGTAGCTAAGAGGATATTCTCTGGCTTTAAATCTCGATGTACAATCCCGATTTCATGACAATATAGGACCACTTGCATTAAATGCCTGAAGAGAACTCTAGCATCTGCCTCATAAAAACGACCATACTTCTCTAACCGGTGGAAAAGCTCCCCTCCTGCACAAAGCTCCATAACCAAATGAACATAGTCTTCGTCCTCATAAACAGCCTTGAGATCTACAACATTTGGATGCCCGGATAACCTAGTCATTATTTCGATTTCGAGCTTGACACTCCGTGCATCATCAGAGGTTACCAATCTATCTTTAGATATCGATTTGCATGCCAACACTTCTCTCGTCAACTTATCCGAGCACAACCTAATAACACCAAATTGACCCCAACCCAATTGCTCTCCAAGAATGTATCGATCTTTCAATTTTGCAGTTTGGTCAGTGTCCAATATCGTTTCACTCAAGCTTGCAACTTTGTAGCAATTACACGGCTGCTTTGATGTTTCATTGAAGCTGCTGCTCTTGGCAACAGCCATAACACTTTGTAAAATGTCCAAGTCCAGCCGATCAAAAACGGTTTTAGGTTTTTGCCTTTTGGCAGGTTGTAACTTAGAAATCTCCCAAAAAACAAGTTAGTCAAATTTTAATGTCAAAGTTTTGATTTATATATCTCTCCGTTCACATAGCTCTTACCAAATCCAAATTTGAGATCAAGACCCTTCAAACATAAGACTTTCATGGGTAGTTGTTGAACTTTGACAGCAACACTCGCCTCAAAGATCACGATATCCGAAACCATGACAAGATGATACTAATGTGTGAACAGTAACCCCAAAACATCATAATCTTAAATGCACATCAAAGGATTCATCTTAGTCCTCTTAGATTGCCTGGATCTGTAAAATAATTAGCAATTATCAGATATTAATCAAGCAAATCATTCGTTGTGAAGTATATTGAAAACTATAATACCATGAGAGTCCAATTATAGAAAAACCCTACATTATTTTATTAGCTGAACAAACTTTAATCCATGCTCAAAAAAGGGAAAAAAAACGATTCGCATTCTAAACATCAAATAAGGAAAAGAAACAAACTTCATCATATACCCAAAAACCTAAACAAAACAAAACGATCACCCATTGAAAACCCTAATCACATAATCAGCTCAAAAAAGCATCAATAACCCATCATCTAAAAAACCCAGAAAAATCACAAAAAACAAAAAGCATAGTTCAACAAAACCCATAAAAAAAATCTACCTCAAAACAAGCCATCCCCAGATCCAAAATCACACCTTTCCACACACACACAAAAAGGAACCCAGTTTTCAAATTCAACCATCAAACCCCAAAATCATATACAAAGAGAAGCAAACCTGGGTAGAGAGCACCACAAAAGAAGAAGTCCGTTGGAGCAGTGATAGAAAGCTCTCCCCCAAGACAGACCTCTGTCTTTCTCTCTGTGGGCTCTTCTTCTTTTTGGTCTATCTTTTGTAAGTTTTCCTTTTTTTGCAGAAATTTATATATATTTTAAATGACGAGGCTTTGGCTTTGAGTTTTGAGAATGTAGCTGTTGTGTTTACTTTTTCATATTATTATTTTTCTTAATTTGTCCTTTGTTTGGGGGTTCTGTTTTTTGAAATGGAAAGAAGAGTCTCTCCTCGGACTCGACGTTTTAGTTTAAATTCAGTTTAATTTTAATTTTTTTTGGATAAACTACACCCAAGGTCACTAACTTATTTATAAATTTATGTTTTGGTCATTTAACTTCCAAAAGTTACAAAATGATTACTAAATTATTCGAAAATTTTAATTTAAATCATCTGGATATTAAAATCGCTACTTTATGGTCTTTTCTATTCACAACACCTACACCAATTAAAAGCTTTCTTTTCACTTCTCTTCTACAATTCAAATTTTTTTTAATGAAACGACTTTGAATGTCACTGATCATTATTTGGAGCTCGCTAGTCAAGCTTTTTAAAAAAAATAATTTAATAGCCTACACTTAAATAAGTTTTTTAAAAATAATTCAGTGACTTAAATGAAAATTTTTAAATAATTTAATGATCATTTTATAATTTTTTAAATTTGAGTAATCAAAATGTAAACGTACTAATAGTTTAGTGACCTTAATGTAATTTACTTGTTTTCTTCTACTAATCATGTCCATGTCACGCTTAGCGGCGCGGGATATAATAAAGTAATAGACCACGTCATCAAGTTTGGATCCGACCCTATTATAACACGGGATTTGAAAAAAATAACGATTTCGGATCGGTATCGACCCGAAATAATTTCGGATTTTAACTGCCTATGCTACGAGGTTGCTCCTTTGCTTTTTGATGAAGCTCATTGGCTATTCACGTTTTCTTTATTTAATAGAAAATTATTGGCTTATAGTTTACAAAAAGAAAGTATTGCATCTTTTTATATATTCAAGACGGGATTGAAGTTGTGGATAAAATTTGGTTTTAAATAATGGGTAAGGTTTGTTGTACTCAAAATTTGAAATTCCATCTTTGACTCGAGTTTAACTCAAATCGTTTTTAAAGCTTGAATTTGGTTAAAAATATATTTAAATTAATTGGATTTAATTAAAATTATTTATCAGTTTTTGTAATTAATCTCGATTAAATTAATATGTATTTGAGTTCAAGTTTAACTCGATTATAAAGTTTGAGATTAATAATATATATTAAGTGCATAATGTGTTTTAATATATTTAAAATAATATTAAAAATGAAAAAGCTTGTTAAAGCTCACAAGTTGTTAGACTCGAGTATTATTAAGTTTGGATTTGGTTTGACCGATAGCTTGAACTTGAGTTCAACTCGATGATTACTTGATTAAATTTGAATTTTTCGAGTTGAACTCCAATACCAATAGCTTGCGAGAACCAATGTTTTATTTACACCCTTACTAAAAACGCACATTCAAATTCATATATTTCAAGTTGTTGCAACACTAATGATATCAATCGAGCTAAGATCTAGTTGACAAGTTTTTTAATATATTTTTTATTAAAATATGCTAGAAATCTTTGCAATTTTTTTTTGTAAATTTGAAATTTAGTTATTTCCAATAATTTAGTTTTAATTTTCATATTTCAAAATTTAAGTCCAATTATCAACATCATTACATTTGTTTTTGTTAAATTTGTTGCTGTGATGTTTTGAAATAAAAAATACTCGTTTAATAGCCGTGCAATTAAAAAATTTATGTTATAATGAACTTAAATTTAACAAAATAGTTTTAATGGTGGTAACAATTAAACTTACATTTTTAAATAAAAAATACACAAATTAAATTTTAAATTTACGAAAAATACAAAAACATATAATTTATTTTAACCTTCTAATATTTAGTACACCAAATAATATATCTAAGTCCGAGCCATAATATTATCTTTTAAATAGTTTACCCATATTTATAAATGTCTAATTAAAATCAGATTAAATCTAAATTATTTATTAAAAAGTATTTTTTTATTGTATAAAAAAAAATCTTTTTCTTCCTCTCAAAATTACTTTTTAAAATTTAATATTTTTATCAAATCCTTTAAAATATCAAGTCAATTTACAAATTTAATAAAACCCATTCTCAGAATCCAAATCCCAAAATATTTTATTATTTCAAAAAAATCCAAAAACTTTTAAAATTTTTATATTTAAAAAAAATCCAAAAAATTTTAAATTCAAAATTACAGGACTACTATCGAAATTATCCAATCCCGTCTAATTACCACCTCTCTCTCCAATAGTTTAGCTATTCTCTCAAACAAGGAAAAAAGTTCAAAAAAAAAAAAAAGGCCGCAAATTGCGGCAATGGAGCTTCTAAATCGTCCGGGTTTCGATTCGTAGGTAAACTCTCTTTAACCATGGCTTAACTAATCATACGAAGACCTTGAAACTTTGAGATTTCTCTCTCACAATCTAAGTTAGCTGCATAGGATTAGCAATTTTATGGAAATGGGGATTTTGTTTTTCTTTTTCTTCCTTTAATTGCTTATTATTTCTGGGTTTCCAGAATAGATTTGAAATTAGCTCAAGTTGGATATTGCAAGGTTCAGTTGAAGTTTAGTATTGGAAACTGCAATTATCGACTTAATTGGCTGATTCGATTAGAAAAAGCATTTTAAGTATTTGATTTTACTTCTCAAAAGAAAAAAAAAAGTGATTTTAATGTTAATTGAGTGTTATACATAGTAAATAGCCAATAAAAATAAGCATGAAATCTGTGTTTTATTTATTTACAGTTTGGTAAGGTTTAGATGTGATTTGGGAAATGGGTTTTGGCATTGAAATTGAATCTTTTTTGTTTACTATTTGTTGGAGAAGAAATTAATTGAATCATTATGCCAATGTACACAGAGTATTTTTGTAGTTAGATGAGTTTCTGTTCACTTATGAGTTGAAAAGTAAAAGAGAGTTAGCTGGATCATGTGAACATATAGGTGAAGGATGATAATGGTTTTTTTTTTTTTGCCTAGAGGTTAACTTGGATGCTCCTAATGACCTGAAAGGATTTCATAGATGCCTTGTGAAACGGTAAAAGTGCCATGGAGGCCTTTGTACTAGGAGTTAGATTGCATTTTGCCTCTCTACTAAAAAAAAAAGGCAAATTAGTCCCTGTATATTAGATCAAAGAGTAAATCAGTCCTTTCAATTAAAATTTCATCCATTTGTACGGTTAAAAACTAGCGTGACTAATGAATAACCAGACATAGACACGTGGCGTGCCATGTGTATCTCATGCTGACTTATAAGGACCAATTTTTAACAGAAAAAATGAATGAATTTTTTTAACAAAATGACCATTTTACTCTTTGATCTAATGTATAAGTCTAATTTGCCCATTTTTTGAGTAGAGGTGGCAAAATGCAATCCACTTTTAACACAGGGGTCTCCATGGTGTACTTTTACCCTTGTGAAACACAATTTGCATTTGAAATGCCATGGATTGTTTCAGCACATTTCTTGGATGCTTGCAGATCACACACTTCATGGCTGCTTTTGTAACTTTGCTTGCTTTTGTATTTTGCGTCCATAGGTTCGTCTTTGACCTTTTCATCTACCTGTTTTCCAAGAGAGGCATTCTAGCGGACCCTTTTCGAATAGTTTTGAATAAACCATAAACAGCACTTATGAGTTTCATTTCTGTAAGCTTCAATTTAGGTTTGAGTCCTCAAACAAGACTTTCATGTAGAAAGCCTTTTATTTCACAATCATCACCCGGGTTTGTTAACATCCGAGCTGTGCAAGAGAATGGGGGTCCTCGAAGATTGGTTGACATCATAAGGCTTGTGCCAGATATTTCTAGGAACTACTTTCGAAGTCCTTCTCGAAGGGCACTTTTCGGTGGAATCTCCTTGTTGGGAGGTTTTTATGTTGCACAAACAATCTCTTTGTCCTTTGGAGCTTTAGGAGTAAACGACGTGATCGCATCGGTAATATGCGTGCTACTGACGGAGTATGTAACAAGGTTTTATTACAGCCGTCCAAAGGTAACATTCCCCATTGCTCTTCTCAACAATTTCAAGATGGGTTTCACCTATGGACTTTTCATTGATGCTTTTAAGCTTGCCAGTTGATTAGACCCTGTTTATTTTGACACTTTTCGAGTTTATAAACTTTGCGAGTTTCCCATTTTTTGCGGTATACATTTCGATCTATTCTTTCCTCACATGTTGGTGAATCTAACTCGCACACCAAATGATTTGATGTATTATATTACCTTAATTGTTTTGTTGTGAAGCTAGTAACTTTTGATTTCAGACAGAGGTCTCTCTTAGTAACTATTGTAGTGAATCGGATGTGGGTTTTTCCCCGTTCGGGGACTTACCCGGAGAAACTGCAGACTGCAGTTGCTTACTTTGTGTTTGGCATAATTCCACATCTTACTTTTCTTGAAACTGTTAAAGATGAAGCATACAGTTATGTAAAGATATGTGCCATTGAGGGAAAAACTGCTTAATAGTTAGTTCCATGGAATGTGGTTGGTTCTTTCATGGTTTTGGCATAAATACGCCAAGTAAGTTTCCATGATTTATTTAAAATTTAAACACTGTTATGTGCCAATGAATATTATAAGAGTGGTTTTCGATCTTCCACAGCGATCGTCAGATCGACTTGGATCTAATTTAAACATTTGTCAATGGGTGTTGATCTAATATCTCGAATCATCGCTTGAAGCTTTTTAATTGAATTTAAAAAAAAAAAAAAACTTAACAGTCTGATTTAAATAAAAATTTTCTATTTAATTCAAATGAATTATGAACTAAATAATTACAGATATAGAATAATATAAATAAGTCAAGAAATAAAAAAAATTAAGTCAAACTTATATATTAAAGATATAATTTTATTTTCAACCAATACATTTATTCCTTTGTTTTCATTTTCTAGTGAATGCATCTATAGTGTGTAATCCTAATCATGAATTAGAAACATATTAATAAGTAATGATAGATATTCCAAACGTATAAATAAATAATGTGATAAGATAAGCATGGAATAATTATGAACAAAAAAAGATAAGCATGGACTTAATAATTGGTTCAGTTGGTTATATGTTTTTTCCTTGTAATTATAGAAAATAATAATAATTATTGAATTGGTGATAATTTGATATTTTTTCGTTCCTGTAATTATATAAAATTCGAGGAATTATTTAATTGATCAAAATTTGATTTAACGAGTGGAATTTTAATCTTTTAACATTTTTTAATTTTTATTTTTTCCGTGGGTAATCCCTTAAAAAGATAAAAGTATTATAAAAAATTCTATATTAAGAGTTAAATTTTTTTTATTTCAAATTATTTTTTTGTTAAAATTTTTATTTGTGATAAAATAATTAGACAAATGTTAAATGTACTTCATTATGAGTTATGACGTATGTAAAGTAGTTTTTAATAGTAAAAACGAGTAAAATTTTTATTAAAAAGATTAATTTATTATTTGATTCAATTATAAATATTAATTTATTTATTTTTCAGAGAAAAAATATAATTCAATATTTACTAAAAAGACCTCCGTTTACCTTTATTTTTAATATATAATTATATTTTGTAAATAACAATAAAGTATATACTAAATGAGATTCTATTCAACATAAAAAGAATTTTTTTAATCAATAATTAAATGTACAAGTAAATGTAATGAAAAAAGTACGTATCAATGTTTATTAAAATGTAAACTTTGTTTCCATAGATAAATCACGTAAAATTTCACCCCCAAAATCACATCATATTTAATAATATTTTAATTTTTAATGTAAAATAAAAAATAAGAAAGCATTAAATTAATTTTATAGATTTAATAAAAAATTGAAAAATTAATTTTATTTATAATAAATTAAGATTTTTACTTTCAATAAATTTCTTAATAATAACCTATTGATAATTAATTAGAACGGAAAATGAAATCTGCTGACGTACAGCCCCGAAGGCTGCAGCCATATTCCTTCTCCTAAAGCATATTCTCTTCGTTTCACCGTCTAAATCGGTGCATCGTCCGCCGTGATCGGACTCTGTTCAGGTTAGGATTCCGGCTATCTCTTTCTCAGCATATTCTCAAACTCAGCTAAAACTGAAGCTTCTTCCATTCAATCCAGTGTTATTTAGAGGCGACAATGGATTTAGACGGCGGCGCCGGCAATAATAAGCGAGTCTTCAACCGGCTCGGAACAGACTCTTCTAAAAACCAGAAAGTTTGTTTTCATTGGCGGGCCGGTAAGTGTACCCGTTTCCCTTGCCCTTTCTTGCACAGCGAACCGTCTCATCCTTCGGGCTCCGTCGCCTCCTCCTCCACCGCTAACGGATCGGGTGCTCCCAAACGCTTCGCTGATGATTCCGGATTCTCGGGTTCGGCTCAACGACGAGGCCCGAGCTTCAAAAATAATCATAATAATAGTTGGGGGAGAACGGGAGCTAATAATAAGATGGTTAGAAAAACGGAGAAAGTATGTAATTATTGGGTGCAAGGGAACTGTACTTTCGGAGACAAGTGTAGGTTTTTACATTCATGGAGTTTAGGTGAAGGTTTTAGCATGTTGAATCACCTTGATGGGCATCAGAAAGTAAGTTCCCCCCCCCCCCCCTTATTTGGTGTTAATTCTTGGAAGTATCGTAGTATGACGATGATGATGGGTTTTGTTTTTTGAACAGCTTCTCAGTGGAATTGTGTTGCCAGCAGGTATGGATAAGCTTTTTACAGGGAGTAAAGATGAGACCTTGAGAGCTTGGGACGCCAACTCTGGTCAGGTTGTGATATACTTTGTTTCTCTATTTTTTTTTTTTGGCGTTTAATTTTAGATTTTAATATATTGGGAATAAAAAGAAAAGATATTTATTTATGTTTTATAACTTGATCAATCTTAAAAATGTTTGGAAATAGTCAATGTTTATGCTGTGTGATCGAGTTATTAGATAACTTAAAGCCTGCTATCTTATGTTTCTTCGGAATCACTAAATTTCTGAACACCAAGGGATCATGCAGATTGCCTTACTAATTTTAATAGTTTGATTCTTTGTTCCAGTTCTTAGTCCGTTTGTGCTGTAATGGTTTGATTTTACATTTGGTGCTTACTTGGACTTGTATTTATACTTGTAATTTGATTGTACTGTACTTGTTAGCTTTCAAAAAAATTATGACTTCAAAGTAAATCAAGAGTGTCTTACAGATGAAAATTACTTTTGAGTATTGATCATACACTTTTTTCTGTAGTGTACGGGTGTGATTAATCTTGGCGGCGAAGTGGGTTGCATGATCAGTGAAGGTCCTTGGTTGTTTGTTGGCATACCGAACGCTGTCAAGGTATAAGGTTCAGGAACATCTCTACCAGTTGTTTCTTCTTTGTCACATTGTTAACTGGTTTGTACTTAGAAGAACAATGTTTTTCCCCATTGCTGGTCTGGACTCAACGATGATCATATTGCAGGCATGGAACACGCAAACGAACCAAGAACTCAGTCTTAGTGGACCTGCTGGGCAAGTTTATGCTATGATTGTCGGGAATGGTTTGCTCTTTGCTGGTACACAGGTGATAATTTGGTCTCGTTTTGTTTATTTCATTTGGAATTTCTTGTTCAATGTGTAGGGTCAGTCACCTTCAATCATCGGTTTTCTGCAGGAAGGTATATTGGCTTGGAAATTTAATGCTGTCACCATTAGCTTTGAACCAGCAGCATCACTTAAAGGTCATACCCTTCCGGTTGTATCTTTAATGGTTGGAGCTAACAGACTATATTCAGGTTCCATGGACCATTCTATAAAGGTACAGTTGTTTCAGTTAAAATATTTGATATTCCTGATCGATATTGTAGTTTTAGTAGTATGAATTGCTAATGGATTATCATTTTTACTGACATGATTATCATTTTTCTTCTTTCAGGTCTGGAGTTTGGAAACTTTGCAATGCCTACAGACTCTAACAGAGCATACTAATGTTGTTATGTCCTTGCTTTGCTGGGATCAGTTTCTTTTATCTTGTTCATTGGACCAAACAATAAAAGTTAGTGTTTCTTTTTTATTTTGTTATTTTTTCCTTTCCATTAAAGCTAGATTGTTTGGATTTACTTGTTTATTCTTTGCAGGTATGGGTAGCTACTGAGAATGGAAACCTGGAAGTAACATACACTCACAACGAAGAACACGTATGTTGTATTAATATATCATGCGTGTCACATTTTGATTTAATGCCAATTAGTTCTAAGAACAAAACGGTTTTGAGAAAGAGATCTTCATGCTTTGCATTTGAGTTTTCGAAGCTACCCTCATGGGGCAAAGTTTTTGGGAGACCGGCTGGGATGTAAAAGAGGATACCAGTTCCTTGAGCATTTTGATTCTATTTCCTGGAGTCTTGTTAAATGTTCAACACTTGAACCGTTTTTGGCTGCTGTTTCCAGGGCCTGCTTAATCTTCGTGGAATGCACGACTCAGAATCCAAGCCGGTCTTGTTGTGCGCATGCAACGACAATTATGTCCGGCTTTATGATCTGCCCTCGTACGTTCTTAATGAACATATTGTTTTTGCATCTCTTTTGTCAATTCATACTGCTTATGAAAATACCCTTTTTTTCCTTTATGATTGAAGGTTCTCCGAGAGGGGTAAAATTTTTGCTAAGCAGGAGATTCGAGCCATTGAAGTAGGGCCTGGTGGCCTCTTTTTCACCGGCGATGGAACTGGTTTTAAAGTGTGGAAATGGGCAGAGCCAGTTGCTGCAACTTGATTGCCTTGCAGCATTTCGTAACACATTCATCCTCCAGTAATTTTTTGGTGTTAATTATTTTATATTTTTTCATCCTTTCAGGTAAGTCTTTAACAGTGAAAACAATTTTGGGTTCCACCTTTTATAGCATAATAGATCATTTAAGATTAATTGTATGAACTAGTTACCCTAATTTCACCAAATGCTTGAATAAGAATAAGCATCAAAGTTCAAAACCATCAACTTTATTACATATACAGTCAGAGTTTATTACAAGAATCCATTATATAGATAGTTTCCACTATGTTTATATCTTGTTGAAAGTCACAGATTGAACATGACCTTAATGGCATCGCCACCGCGAGCACTAGTTTCGAAAGCTTCTTCAACCTCTTTCTGGGAAAACCCGAACCTGTGAGTTATCAATGGCTTCACATCGATCTTACCACTTCTTAGAAGCTCAATGCACAAAGGCCAAGTGTTCTTATACCGGAATATCCCGATAATATCAACCTCCCTGCAATCAATCCTGGTTAATTTTCAGGCAACAGTCAAGTAAATGAATCATTGAAGTAAGTACCTAACAGCAGCTGGTGTAAGTGGGACAGTCATCTCGTTATGACCTAATCCAACAAGGCAAACCCTGCCACCGGCTCGAGTGGCACTCAAAGCAGTCGACATTGTTTTGTTAAAGCCTGCACAGTCAAAGGTTACATGCACTCCTACTGTTCCCATCACTTCACATATTCTTTCAACTTCTTCGGGTATGTCCTGAAACCATTTAAAAAGTCAGACAATGAAGTAATAAAATCCATTTGATGTTATATATATCTCATAAAATTTTGATGATATGCACCTGCATATTAGTTGAGACTTTAACAACTCCATCGGCACCGAGGTTATTAGCAACAGATAGTCGATAGTCATCCACATCTACAATGACAATTCTTGGTGCCCCAAAAGCACGAGCTGCCATAAGTGTAACGAGACCTATTGGTCCTGCTCCCATGACCAACACATTGGTTTCTGGGCCGATATTAGCTCGGCGACAAGCGTGGACGGCTACACTCAAGGGCTCACACATAGCTCCTTCTTCCAAGCTTAGATTGTCTGGCAGCTTGAAACACAGGTCTGCAGGATGCACTACCTACATTGAAAATAATAATCTTGTACACTGTTAGTCATATGCATAAACAGAGTAGAACCAAGGCTGAAATTGCAGCTTTATAGGTTCACCTGACAGGCAAGAGAACCATGAACCGGCGGAGTGGCGAAAAACTTCATATCAGGGCATATATTGTATCGACCTTCCTTGCAACGATCACATCGCCAGCAACCGATCCCTGGTTCCAATGCCACTCGGTCACCAGGCACTAAATTCTTGACTTCACTGCCTATCTCCTCTATGATCCCAGCACACTCATGCCCTATCACCATTGGTTCTTTCACCACAAAATCCGCAAGCCTCAGTGTCTACACACACACACACGGGGTTAAACAAGGTCATATATATTCATATACAGATGGTTACATCTACATACCTTGAGAAAGTGAACATCACTTCCACAGATGCCAACAGCTTTCATCCTAACTTTCACATCATGGGGTCCTTAATTATATTCACCCACAACAAAAGGAGAAGTGATCAATCAATATATAAGAAACAAAAAGAACAAAAGGGTTAATCTAAAACCAGAATGATAATTCATAAACTCCATAAATGGAACAAACTAGAAGAACCCAAAATGAAAAACAAAGGGTTACCAAGAGGAGGGAGCTTGAATGGTTGAATTTTGAGGGTGTTAAGACCCACAAGCCAAGCAGCCATGTTTTCTTCATCTTCTTGATGAGATTTCCCTCCTTTACCCATTCTTTTGCATTTCCTTGTGATGGACACTCACAAACTGATGTCTGTTTAGCAAATGATAGATTTTTATGCTTGAACTCTATGGAGCAGCTAAGAATAATATCTAATCATGCAATCAGTATGGACCAGGAATTATTAATCACTTGATTTTTTTCTATGGGTAATTTGTCTTCAGCTGATCCCTTCTTTTGTAGCTTTTGAAAATGGATAAACATAGATTGAAGCTTAGTGATAAGCTGATTATGACGTGTGGTAAAATTGGCGACATCCGCTGCTTCTGCACCATTTTCTTTATAGGAGATTTTTTTTTTTTGAATACTTTATAGGAGATATTTAAAATAAAATGCTAAAAATAAATATATATATTAAGAGTTAGATTATATTTTGTTTTTTTAAAACAATAAATTAATCTCATATTTTCTCTTTAAAAATAATAATTTTCTCATATTTTATCTCTTTAAAAATAAAAATTTAATCTCTTGATCGAAAATTTTTCATTTATTTTTATTTTTATTATTAAAAAATTTCAACTGTATCCCATTTTAATCTAATATACAGAAAATAATTTATTATTTTTAAAAAAAAAATTTCAATCCTAACACCTAATATAAAAGAAAGTATGTACCGTTTCTATTTGGACCATATTATTTATCATGTTACGTCAATGAGTTTGCTGGTTTACAAAGAGGATTGATAATTGACATCATTGACATAATCTGGTCTAATAATCTGCACTGAATTCAAATAGCAACAAGCTCATCTTAGGGTACTCGAGCATCAAATTTATTGCATATACATCCAGAGGTTATACATGCCACTGTTTTCTTAGTATCTTTAATCTTTTTGAATATCACAGATTGAACATGACCTTAATGGCATTGCCACCACCAGCACTGGTTTCAAATGCTTCTTCAATTTCTTTCTGAGAAAACCCAAACCTGTGGGTTATCAATGGCTTCACATCGATCTTACCACTTCTTAGAAGCTCAATGCATAAAGGCCAGGTGTTCTTATACCGAAATACCCCAATAACATCAACTTCCCTGCAATAAATCCTGGTTAATTTTCAACGCCAGTTAAGTAAATGAATCATTGAAAACAGTACCTAGTGGCTGCAGGTGTGAGTGGGACAGTCATCTCGTTATGGCCTAATCCCACAAGGCAAACCTTGCCACCAGCTCGAGTTACACTCAGTGCAGTCGACATGGTTTTGCTAAGGCCTGCACAATCGAAGCTTACATCCACTTTTGCTCCCATCACATTACATATTGTTTCAACTTCTTTGGGTATGTCCTAAAACAATCTAAAAAGTAAGATAATGATGTGATTAGATCCATTTGATGTTATGTATATATATATCATAAAATTTGATGATATGGACCTGCATATTAGTTGAGACTTTAACAACTCCATCAGCACCTAGTTCTTTAGCAACTGATAGTCTATTTCCGTCCACGTCTATGATGACGATTCTTGGTGCTCCAAAAGCACGAGCTGCTAGTAGTGTAACGAGACCTATAGGTCCTGCTCCCATGACCAACACGTTGGTCTCGGGACTGATATTACCTCGTGGACAAGCATGAACCGCTACACTTAAGGGCTCACACATAGCCCCTTCTTCCAAGCTCACATTGTCTGGCAGTTTGAAACACAGATATGCAGGATGCACTATCTACATGAAAAAATAATCAACTTATACACTAGTTAGTCAGTTTTGTACTTAGGTATTGAGGGTGGCAACCAAGGCAAAGTGCAGTATTATCATATATTGATTTATAATATTTTGAATTTTAGAGGGGCTAAAATACAAATTCTCTCTTTTAGGTATCAGACCCCTGCCTGCCCTTAAGTGCTCTTGGGACAACTCCTTCAAGAGAAGTCTTCCAAGTCGTCCATAGGATAACCAGCCAGCTGAACCCCCGATAATGGTCGATATTATCCATGTCAAGATTTTATCTTCCGTTTTCACCGAGAGCCCTGAAGTGTTCAGGGAAGAGAGCGCCACAAATTAGAGATATGGCCTGCAAGGCTCACAAGAAAAGTGTCAGTAATTAGTATAGTGCGGAACGTTGATTATGTATATCAACTACGTACAGGGACTTGAACCACCCGTGAAACTTGTAGGATGTATTTCAACCAATCGAGGTGCACCCCTCTATGAACTCTTTAGAGCTCTCAGCGGAGGCGAGAGACAAAACTCCTATAGGGGATAATAATGACCATTATAGAAGGTTTGACCAACTGCTTGGACCACACTTCGAAAAACTCAACATAAGCATAAACCTTTGTAAACAGAGTAGATCGCCAAGGGTGGAATGAAGGTTTATAGGTTTCACCTGACGAGCAAGAGAACCATGAAATGGTGGAAGGCCAAAAAACTTCATATCAGGGCATATTTTGTATCGACCTTCCTTACAAAGATCACATCGCCAGCAACCGATCCCTGGTTCCAATGCCACTCGGTCACCAGGCACTAAATCCTTCACTTCACTTCCAGTTTCCTCTATGATCCCAGCACACTCATGCCCTATCACCATTGGTTCTTTCACCACATAATCCGCAAGCCTCAATGTCTACAATGGGTGCAGTAATTGCAGTAATGGGTAGAACATACCGACAACTAGCTGCTACAACGATATATATATATAGTAGTAATATACCTTGAAAAACTGAACATCACTTCCACAGATACCAACAGCTTTCATCCCAACTCTCACATCATGGGGTCCTTAAAACAAATGTTTTTACCCACCCCACCACAAAATGAAGTAATCAATCAAATATATAAGAAACTAAAAGGAACCCAGAATGAAAAGAACAAAGGGTTGTTATTAAATACCAAGGGGAGGGAGCTTGTATGGTTGAATTTTGAGGGTGTTGAGACCTACAAGCCAAGCAGCCATGTTTTCTTCGCCTTCTTCTTGATCAGATTTCCCTTCTTTACACATTTTTCTTGCTTTTCCTTGCAATGAACACTCAAACTGGATTTTGCTTAGCAACTGGTAGAGATGGAACAAACTAAGAAGAAAGTTAGGTGAATGAAAATGATTTGATCTTTAGAGATAACTGCTTTCAGCTGGTCTTTTTGTAGATTTTCTGTACAAGTGATGTAATAATGGGTGATGACATGTGTAGTAATAATGCAAGGTTATACTTATTCGTCGGTGTATTAACATCTTTAACTGACATCTGTTTGACATGCACCCTGTTTTCTTTTGAATCTTTTTACGTTAAACTTATTCACTTCCTTCAGATTTTGATAAAATTCTTTCTCTCGCCTATGTCAGATTCTTATATAGGACACGTCGCGACAGATAAGGTAACTTATAAATAAGCTGAGAGCGGTTCACGCCCAATCTCTCGTGGGACCAATTTAGAGACGGTCCCTCTCGTACCATGATTCTGTTTGTGAAATCATTGGGATGCCATTTTTCCCACCCTACTTCATTCTTCCTCCTACACCTAGCCTAGTCCATCGCATGATCATGTTTATCTCGTATTGTAAATTACGTGACACTTTCAAATAAAAGAGGACTTTTCTATATATACTCTAAAACATGGGAGACTATAGATGCAATTTCGACTCTTCCGATATTTTCATCTCCACGATTTAACCTTCCTTGTTGAATATTTGTATCACCCCAAATAAAAAAGAATACCACTTGTGAAGCGATATGCAATTTAGGGACTGAATTGTAATATACGTGTAGGCAAATATATCGGTGAACCGCCGCTATCGCATTAACAAGCCCATATACGGATAAACAGCGCATGGGCTGCTACTTTGCAATTTACATTGGCCACAATAGGTCAAGGTCCATTAAGCCTTTTCAGCACTGCTGCATGTATTACCATTTGTCCAAGTTTTTGTGATATAATAATCTAGGTATTTTTTAGTACAACAATCATTTATAATCTGAAAAAAATAAAATCAAATTAATAAATTACAATTTGAAGTTTAGGTCAAATTATGTTATTATTTCATGTTTTGCGTCTAAATTGTGAATTTAATTTCTTTGTTCTAATTTGGTTAATTTTAATCTTTTATTATTTTAATTTCAAAATTTTAGTCCTAACAAAAACAAAAACAATTAAATCTGTTTGATGAAATTATGCTATTAGTCTTGAACTATGCGTAAAGCGATAGGTATAGTTCACGTTCTCCAATTTGATCATTCTTAGTCTTTATACTTTTTGAATTTTGAAATTTCAATATTGACACAAACAATAACTGTTAAATCTATTAATTGACATTTTTATGAGAAATATACGAAAAGAGCAAGCTGATATAACATCACATATATGATAATATGTTTTCAACATAAGATTTTTGAAAATAACACAACTTAATGCAATTAATAGCTATTATTTAGTCAGGACTAAAATTTCAAAATTCGAAAAAGTAAAAAAAACAAACCAAGATAACTAAATTAAAGTACAATGGCTAAATCTGTAAGTTACGTACTAATAGCAAAATTTAATCACTTGAAAATGAAAACTAATAATCAAATGGTGGAATGGGAAGTTTGGCAATTGTTGGTTGTATAAGATTAGAGGAATAGTTACGTTATTAATAAGGGATTGACTACCAAGCATTTATATCCCTTAAATGTCCTTAAATATAAGATTTAATAATATGGGGGGCTTGCTGAATACAATTAAAGACAAGTAGCATAGGATAATTTAAAACATTTTGTGACTTAGCATTGAATTGGGTTGCTTTTGGTCATTTAAGCTGACAAATTAAATAAGAAATGGAGTTAATTATCATACTTTCAATTGATAAAAGTTTTGTAAGCATAAAAAAATGTGGTTGAAAAGCTTTCAGCATAAGGATTAAGCCTAAACTTAGGGTTGCATTTCAATTTTTTCTATCAATGCTGATGCATATGGCTCTACTTATTCACCCGTATATCATATTGAATTTCTGAAATTAATTTTGATATTTTTAGTGATGTTTAAGTTGATTTATTAATTTTATTTTTTTTAATTTCAAGAGGAAGGTAAAGCCCTAACAATAACGTAATTAGTGCGACTCAAATTCAGATCATATTTGAGGCGGTGAACACCCTAATCATCAAACCAACACGAAATTTTTATTAATTCAATTTTTAAATATAAGATTGTATTAATTCAAACTAGCTAGTTAAAGTAAGAGAACTAATATTTTTTTTTACCCTTCACCTAATTCAAGTCAAAAAGTTTATTTGACATGCAATAGTCTGGTTCCTTTGAATAGGACCAATTAATGACCATCATATATTTAATCCATAGGGCTAAAATTAATGCAAAAGCTATAGTTTTGCCATTAAAATTAATGGGTATTCACACACTGTTATTTTTACCTCATTTTTAGAGCATGTCATAGACCAAAAGAAAAAATTGAGGTATAATAATAAATTTAGCTCTTAATTTTTATAAATTTTTTAATTTGATCTTTATTTTAAAAATAATTAAGATCAAGTATTAAATTTTTTTTATAACTTTTTGGATTTAAAAAAAATTGTTAAGTTTTTTAGAATTAAAATCAAGTTTATAGAATGTATAAATATTAAAAATTAAATTTATTATTATATCAATCAAAACTAAAATAAATTGACAGAAAAAATAAACGTCATTATTAATTTTATTTAATTACTCACTTTTAAAATTATCAAAAATTAAATTATTTCGATTTTTTCAAAAATAATTAAATTACTTAATATCGAAGTTGAAAAAATAAAAAATCATACAAAACCTTTAGTGCGAAGATAAAAAATTTTATGAAACAAATACCTCGCATCAATATATATCATGTAATGCTATTTGTATAAAAATTCATTATATATGTAAACGTGACATAATTTTAACTGTTTTCATTCAATTGAAAAGTTTGACACCCAAACTTATTTGGGGGCAAAAGAAGAACCCTCGGGAAGGAAAGTTTTGCAGTAAAGCATAGTAAAATTCACTCAATTGCATTTTATTTTATTTATTTAATAAATATATAAATTCATCTCTTTATGTTTTATCAAAGATTAAATTGATTTGAATCCAATGAGTAGCTCCAGTGGTAAAGAAAATGTTATTCATCCTAAGAAATCCGGGTTCGAATACTTGTGTGTATAAAGTATACGTGCGTTGTCAAAAATTAAAAAAATATGAACAGGTACTATCACACATCACGTGTTATTGTTTGATTATTATAAAAATTGATTTATTATTTTTTATAATATAATTTAAATCTTAATACAGTTAATTCTATGATACTTTTACCGAAGTTTTGCCGATGAAGCCACACACAATCAGCAATTGGGATGTTTCCAATTATGATTTTTCCTGCCACCTTCGTTTGTCAACTTGGACCGACCTATAATACCCCCAACATTACTTTTACTTAAAGAGTCTTACCAAATCCCAAAGACATTCATCAATAATCAATAAAAAATAAATCATAGCCGCAATGTCCGAACCATAATATGGTGAATTTGAGAATGATGGGTTTTTGGACTTACAAAACCATAGAACCGCTCCAGATGGGTGAAAGACTCAATCGGTCACTTTTGCACGTCAAGAGTCAACCAAAAACTACAAGTTTCAGCCCTTTTACTCAGACACAAGTTGAACATTATTAAAAAGTTATAATTGAATTATTCAAAAAATTTTATTTAAGTTATTAAACTCTTCGAAAGTTGTTTATTCAAGTTTTTGAGTTGTTGTTAAATAATTAAATAAAAATTATTAAAAATCATAAATTAGTTCAACAATAGTTTTTTTCTCGATTCTTTTATTGATTTTGAATGATTCATTTAAAAGTCGATTCAAATTGATTTCTTTGATCAATTCGATTTCAAGAATACTATTTATATTTTATTTTATAATTAACTCGAATTTATAGTTGTGGATGTAGATATATTAAGTGAAACTAGACTTGGTCAAATATTTGTTTAATAGTGTGTGTATATATTAAGTGATCCATCCCCCTTAAGTGGGAAACTTAGGGATAGCTTAGTTGGTCGGTTTGGGAATTTTATTTTGTCAAAGGTGGTGGAGACTGGGACCGCCACAATTGCTTAACTTTATTGGCCACGCCCACACACAATTTGCACCACAATTTCTTCCAAATTTTGCATAATGAACATATTTATTTTTTATACATGAGAGAAAATTTTATGGGATAATATAATTTTTGGGCCCTGATTTTAGCAATTAGATTCACTTTGATACCTAAACTTCATAGCTAGATTTATTTTGATTTCCAAACTTAAATCTCGTCAAGTTTTGATGATATGAACTTAAATTCCGTCAAAATATCATGTCATCAAACTTTTTATATTTTTCAAGTTCAAGAATCAAAATAAATTTAATTGTTAAATTCAAGAAAAAAATAGATAAAACTAAAATTAAAAATTATAATTTTCTTTATACTTTAAAAAATCAAATTCGAATACTATAAACAATTACGAATGTTGCAACAATACTCTTCATAAATCATAAAACCTAGATTTTTGGTGATACCAAAAAAATTCCTTTTACTATATGTCTCAAATTGACAGATTGCTTAATAATTTCTTTTAAATGATCAGTTGCATAAAATAGTAAAGAAATAAATATGAAAAAAAAAAGAGAAAAAATTGAAATAAAACAATTCATTTTTGTAGTGCATGATATTGCTGGTTTTTGACAAAGATGTTTCAATTATCATATTATTGGAAAGATAGTTATACTTTAACTGACAACCATTAAAAATATTAAAATCAATAGCAACACCTTAACTGATAACCATTAAAACGATTAAAATAAATAATGATTTTTAAGAATAAATAATAAATATGGGGAAATTATTAGTTTATTTTTACACTTACCTAATCTCGCATATAGATTGTGTGTACATTATTGCGAATGATGCAATTATTAAAATAATAATAGTGATAAACAAAAAATTATTGAAAAAAATTCTATTAATAAATTAAGATATATAATATATGTAAAATATGCACGAACTATCTATTGGTCATCAATGTAAGCTCATAACTATGGATTTTATATGAATATCCTTCTATAAAATCTTGCGTAAATAAATAAATTTAAATATTGAGATATTATACATTGAAAATATGATATCCTTCGACGCTATTTTTATCAAAAAAATTATTTAAATCAAGAAAAAACTCAAATATTAAATTTCAAATTTTCTTCAACCTCATTATTATCATTAAAAATGATACAATTGTTTTATAATCCTTTTAAAACTTGTAAAATTATAAATTAATATGATGATAAAATTATATTTTGATCCTCCAAATATTTATAATTTACTTATGAACCCTAATTCTTACTTAGGTTTTTGGTCTTTGGATAAGATATATATTGTTTGTGATGTAAGTTTATGAAATTGCCATCCCCAACAAGTCAAATGTTTTAATTGTAAATAAATTTCTAAAATAAATTATCAACAAAGGAATTAAATATTGCACTTATATTACCATCAAGTCCTATTGGCAATTTGCTAACCTAAAAAAAGGAAGGTGACCTATCCATGACACAAACAGCAATTATATTTGCACCTTATATTTCCAATTTATATTTTATACATTTATAATTATAAATATATATAATTAGTCAAAAGAATCTAATATCATTAAATCACCTTCTTTAATAGATTAATTTCTTAAAAAACAACAATAAAAAAATTCATATGAAATATATATATGTTAATTGAATTTTATCAATTTTTTCATATAAAAAGTTATTAATTTTTATTATCTCTTACATTTGATATTTGAATTTAATTTTAATATTTAAATTGAATTAACTCAATAAATATTTGACATTCGTGTTTCATAAACAAAATATAAATGCTTAATCGAGAAAAAATATATCCTTTATCGTACTTCTACTTGCAAATGCCGCATTTAATAAGAAAGTACTAATAAATGGAGAAATATTCAAATTTATAACTTCCTACTAACGCCAAAAAGTGTATAAAATCCTCCTCCTCGTATAATTCTCCATTATTTCCTCCGTTTCATCAAATTTCAAAACACCCCCCAAATCTCTGTTTTTTTTTGTACGATGGTTTCCTTTCCTTCTTCCTCGAGCAAAACCATGAAGAAAAAACCTACGGGGCTAGTCGATACGGCGTCGTGGTACTGTTCGGTAACCTTATTGGCCTTAATATTGATAGGGGCAATCAGGGCAAGCTCCGTCTCAGATGAACCAGTGAGAGGTAGCCAGCTCCGGAACCGACCCTGCGATGAAATCTATGTCGTCGGCGAAGGTGAAACCCTTCACTCCATCAGCGACAAGTGTGGCGACCCGTTTATCGTCGAACGGAACCCGCATATCCATGACCCTGATGATGTTTTCCCAGGCCTTGTTATCAAGATCATCGCTTCAACTGATAGGAAATTATAGAGGTAGCTGCTTATACACATGATACACACAGAAAATTTAGTACTGTATACTGGGTTTTGGTCTTCTTTTTCCCTATTGTTTCTTAGTGAAAAGTCTTTGTAATAATTTGAAGCCTGTATATTGGGGCCTTTGATATAGGAATAGGATCATATTATATCATATATACATGGAGATTGGCTTCTTCTCCAGAGAAATTTCAGCTCTTCTGTAAATAGTTCTTTTATCACTATATGGCATAATACTAGTTTGGGTTCACACCGGTAAATAAACTGGTTAAACTATCAGTTTTTATTTCAGCCGATGGATAAAACTTCATAAAAACAAATTTATAATTCCGGTTCAATTAATTTTTTATGTTCATTTAGAAATTAGTTTTGATCTTTGTCCTTCATGATTAATTAAGAAAAACAGAGCTTTGAGAATGGAGAAAATTATTATAATATATCAAAATCCTCATCAACTTAGTAAAAGCACTATGGAGTTAATTGTATTAATAATTAGATTATATTTTATTTTTTTTATTCAAAAAATAAATAAATTAGTTCTTGCAAATTAGATCAGAGAGCAAATAAGTCTGTTTGTTAAAAAATTTATCTATTTTTACTATTAAAAATCGATCATCGTACGTCAGTATGAAATACATGTAGTACACCATGTGCAACACTTTTATTCTTCTATCAGTCAAATTAGTTTTAAATTGTAGAAATGAGTGAAATTTTAATAAAAATAATCAATTTTCTCTTTAATATAATATACAAAAATTAATTTATCTATTTTTTAAGTAAAAAAGATAAAATGTAATATTGACTTCTACTATAAGAAATTCTGTAGTGCTTTTACCCTCTTTACCATTATATGATGTAATATTGATTTGAATTCTCTTATTTCTAAAAATTAGATTGATAACTAAACTAATTATATATTGATTGTCATTTCAGTTGAGCGTTAATTAACAAAAATAAAAAAATTATAAAATCAGATTAATCAATATTTTTATTCAATTGAATCAGTGGATATATATATATATATATATTTATAAAACCAAATTCCAGGTCCAAACAGGCAGTGGCTTGTTGCGATGATTAATTAAGAGGAAAGCTCGTCAGAGAATTGAGAAAATTATTATAATATATATGCTTTTTGAAGTACACGTAGTTTCGTTTTTCTCATCCATATGAGAATTGGTTGGACTTTTCTCTAGTAACTTAGATGTGAAATTTTTATATTTTTATATTATTTATTTTAAGGATATTTTTATTTTTATATTAATTAAATATTTAAATTCAATTCAATTTTTTTTAAACTGATCAAATATGATTCACACTTTTCATAACGATGATATAAAAGTTTAATTTTTATAAAAATACTCAAACACAAGTTAAATATTTTTTAAAGTGTTCAAATAATAATCTTTCAAATGTCGAATATTATGTTTTAAATTATATTTTTATTTTTTAAGTAATATTTTATTTTTATTTTAAACATATCTAATTTTTTTTATTACAAATTAAGTTGAAATACGAGAAGAATTATCATTTAAACACTTTTATAAATATATATATGATCATTTTGAAAAATTTAACACTTATGTAAATAATCTTTAAAAGGTTGGATCTTAATTTAAATATTTATTTTATTTAAAATCACACTTGAATCTAAAATACCATCATATCTACTTCTTCAATTTTACCATTTCAATTAAAATATATTTATTTTTTTATATAATTATTTTTAGTTACGTAATTGAATTTTTTCAAGTGATTTGAAACATTTATTCTTTGTTTCGTAAAAAGTAGAGTGATGTTGCATAATGCATATATATATATATTAAAAAACGTGACGAATTTTGGATTACACTGTTCTTAATTTTTAATTTTTCAAGAGTCATTGATTGACTAGACCCATGTCACCCCACTAATGATCTTTCTCGAAGAAGTTTGGAATCCAGGCATTTTAAGATAAATATAAAATAAATTACTTTTAATGTATGAAAATCATGAATGATGTGAATAAAAAGGTTAATAAATTAATTTCTCAATGTATTATTTATCAATTCAAGTTCTTGCATGCCATCTATTTAAAAAATTAATTTTTTAGGTAAATTAAATTTTATTATTACTTTTGTATTTTTTACGAAAGTTGTAAATTTAATTTGATATTTTTTTAATTTTTATATTTTTAAAATTTTTAAATTTTAATTTTCATCAAATGATAATTGATAATTCATTAAGTTAGATTTCGTTATTTTTAATATTTTGATGGGCTAAGGTTATTATCACGTGTAATGTCATGTCAACTTGTTATTTCCACATACTACTTACTAAAAAATCAATTAATGGATTAACAACTATCATTTATATCAAGATTGAAATTTCAAATTTCGAGAAGTACAAAATGGTCACTTAATTTCGAAAATTTACAAAATGACTATTTGAATTTTTTTGGGTACATATTTAAAAGTTTTCATTTGAATCATTAGGCTGTTAAAATCGTTGTTATACGACATTGTATGTTTGCACTGCCTACATCAAAAGCTCTCCTCCCCATTCTCTTTTACAATTCAATTTTTTTTATGAAACAATTTTAAATGTCACGAATTTATGAACCAAAATTCAAATAGCTTTCTTTCTCGATCTTCGACATTGACTGTTAAATCAACTTAAATGTAAGGTATGTTCTTTTACTCATCAATGGGTACTAATCCACCATATCGATCGTCGAATCGACACTTGGAGCTCGCTAATTATACTTAAAAAAAATACTTAACAACCCAATTTAAATAGTTCAACAACTTAAATGAAAACTTTCAAATAATTTAATGATCTTTTTATAATATTTTTAATGTTGAGTAATTAAAACTCAAACTTACTAATAATTTAATAACGTATTTATTTATTCAATTATATTCTCAACAAATACTCTATTTTTATATTGTCTTTTTCTCAGCAAAAACGTGAAGGATCGTGTGTATAATTTTAGAAAATTGATAGAGTTTGTTGGCCGATTTTATTTTTCTTCCTTATCCAATTTTAAATGAATAGAACATTTTTATAACAAACATAGCAATTCAGAGAATGGGCAAAAGGATTACAAGTTAAATGGGCCAAAACTTTCTAGAATATAATATCTAGAAAGGGTCAAAAATTCATAAAAAATATTTATTAAAGTAAATAATAAATTCTTTAGAACAACATGTTGATAATGTGAAGATAATGTTTTATTTGAGTGCCGTATCTTGAAAGTTTTATCTTTTGATATGAGAAGGATAAAAAGATATCTTTGAATATTCGAACAAACAAAATAATGAGTGTTGAAGAATTTTACATGTAAAGATATTTGAACCCGTGATCTCTAAAATATAAATATAATGAGTGCAATGATTGTATATTAGTCCAAGTGGTACCATTTTGAAACGTGTAAAATTCTTTGATAATACTCTTTTATCTTTTTTTTTAGGAGTAAATGACAAAACCATGAAAATGCACTACTCATTATACTTAAAAGAAGACTATAAATATAAACTGACTTATTATTGTAAAAAAATTATATATATTTTTATAATATTTTATACAAAATAATAATTTGACCTCCTAATATTTTTTATTACCAAAATAGCCAAATAATTTAAAAAACCATTAAAAAATTCATTTTATTGCTTGATTGTCCCTTAAAATGACATAATTAACCCGCCAAACTAATACTAAGCTTAGTTGACCATGAACCTTCTGCTTCTGCTTCTTCTTCCATTTGTTTTAATTGAAGCCTCACATTAATTTGGGGTTTAGGGGACGACTTTTATCAAGGGTTATAGATGCTTGCACATATCTAACCTGCCAAAATCTTATAATTTATTAATTTTAACATAATATTAAGATTTTAAAAATAAAATAATCAATTAAATCAATTCCTTGTAAGTGAACTTGATCATGGACTAGGTTATCCGTCTAAATCCAGAGACCCATCCAAAAAGTGAGAGAGTTTCGGCATAAATATAAGTTCGAAAAATAAATTTAAACAAACAAACAAAAAAAACTCATATTCTAAATAGGTTGAGCCTCAAGTAGGATTTTTTAGGCCTGGCCCGATCCAACCTGAATAACTTATTTGTTGCTATTTGGTTGTTGCATCACTACTATTTTGCTACTATTTGGTCATTATATTGCTACTAATTTGTTATTATTATTTGAATATTATATAATAATTTTTTATTGTTAAATTTTCTATTATTTTAGAGACTTTTGCTTGCTAAGTTGTAATTATCCTAGTGTTATTTAAGTATAAATAATTTGTTTAATGTATTTTCAATTTATTGACAAATATTTATTTTAATGTTTTTAGTATATTTGATGTAGAGAAAATATTGTATGAAACTGTAATTTCACGTCATCATTATTCCTTTCTAATAATCTAATAGACCGATTAGATTAGACTCGAATTTAGTATTTTTAATCTGGATTGAATTTGAATAGAATTTTAAACTTAATTTTTAGGCACGAATCATTAAAGCTTTAATTATTTTCTTTTGAAAGATAAAGTTTCATTGAGCATGAATAGCATCTTAATTAAAAAAAAAGCATCATTAATAGCAATTTGGTATATTTATACTATCATTAATAGTTTAATTGAGTTTATATTTCCAATTAATGGAATTTAAATTTAATTATGAAATTATATATAAAAAAATTGTTTTTTGCTATTTTTCATGCTCGTTTTACAGTTCATGTTTGGGATACGTGACTGTTCCTCCCAACAATGTCATCTCCAAGATTTGAACTTAGATCCTTCTTTTGAAAATACAATGTGCCTTACCATTGTACCCAAGCACTTATTGATAAAAAACTATTCATTTTAATTCTTCATTTAACTTTTAGCCTTCCAATTTGTATTGTTTATAAGTTCACCCAAAATGAATGAAGAAATTAAAGTTTGTTAACTTGGTCGACATAACATCCACGTGATAATCTGCGAGTATGCCACATAAGTATTTAATATTTTTATTTCTTTTTAAATTTAAAAATAAATTAATTTTTGACGAGACATCCACATGATAACTCATGTGTATACCACATCAATCAAGTTACAAATATTAACTTTTCCAAACTATTTTTGAGTAATTTAATAAATAATCCAAATTTAAAAATTAAGTAAGGTCGATATGGAACAGGTGGCTTGAGTTTGATTTATGTCATATGTACGAGTACTGTTTGTATTTTTATTTTCAATAAATCTCAATAATTCACGTAAATTTTGATTTCTTAAAACAAGTTTGTATTAGAACATTTATATTTTCATCATGTTTTAATTAAATATTTTATGTTGTATTGATATTGTAGATATTTAAGAGGGAGTTCCAACTTCCAAGTCACCCTTGAGCCCATGTTGCAGGTAAAGCTAAATTAGAAAATACAGTATGGATTTGGGATCGATGAGGTTTCTCAAAACTTTGCTTCTCCCTGTTTTTGCTCTGCAACCCTACTGTTGCCATGCTGAGACAGATAATTTTTAACACATTTCTTTTTTCTTTTTTCTTAATGTTATATAACTTACATTGTATGATCCATTATTTTGCAGCTCCAAATTACAGTTTCGTTCACGAATCAACAACAGCCCCCCCATTCTCATACTACGACTATATTGTGGACGGTGGAGGAGACGTCGGCTGTCCCTTGGCCGCAACTCTATCAGAAACCGCAAACGTTTTAGTCCTCGAAAGAGGAGGGTCTCCCTACCGCAACCCTGGCAAGACAGACAAAGGCAACGTCTTGCTCACTCTTTTAGATCCCTCCCCCGATTCATATGCTCAAATATTCATTACCGAGGACGGAGTATACAACCACCGTGCACGTGTACTCGGCGGCGGCACCGTCATCAACTTCGGTTTTTACTCACACGCAGAAACCGAGTTCGTAAAGGAATCTGGATTGGATGAAGCTTTGGTGAATGATGCATATCAGTGGGTTGAAAACAAAGTGGTTTTCAAGGCACCATTGTTGCAATGGCAAACCGCAGTGAGGGATGGGTTGCTTGAAGCTGGGGTTTTACCATACAACGGATTTACAAATGAACACATCAATGGGACTAAAATTGGTTCAACCATTTTCGACATGAATGATCATAGACATAGTGCAGCTGACTTGCTTGAATATGCTGACCCAAAGAATATCATAGCCTACTTGCATGCCACGGTACCCAAGATCCTTTTTACAACACAAAGTAAGTTGCACTATCTTACAACTTAATATGTAACTTACTTGCTCTTAATGATCTTACAGCTTAATATGTAGCTTTTAGCTGTTGGATCATGACCAAGAGCTATAGGGGTGATATATGAGGATGTATTGGGAGTAAAGCACACGGCATTTTTAGCAAATGAATTCAAGAGCGAAATAATCGTATTAACAGGTGCCATTGGAAGCTCACAATTGTTGTTGTTGAGTGGTATTGGGTCACGTTCTCAACTTGAGCCACTTGGTATCAAGGTGGTGATGGATCAACCCATGGTTGGTCAAGGCGTGGCCGACAATACATTGAATGGTCTTTTTATTCCATCGCCTAATCCCGTTGAGCTCTCACTCATTTCAACTGTGGGCATATCCCTTCTTGTTAATTATATTGAAGCCGGAGGTGGATTGAATTTGTCTCCTTCTTATGGGTGGATTTCCAAGTTTTTGCTCTCCTTCTTGGACCAAGTTTCTACCTACTATTTCATACCTCTTCGTGTGTGTTTTTTTTGAGTAAATTAAACTGTTAATCATCTAATTTTTGTAAATTTTCGTTTTGATCACTAAAAAAAAAATACAGCATTATCATTAATTGTTTTTTTGAGGTTTTAGTCACTTCACATTAGATAGTTTTTTTTTTTATTTTAATCGCTCGTGTTAATTTGATTAATGGCTTAGTACACTCATTTTTGTAAATCATTTTACTTTCTGAAAAATGAAAAATATGAGTTTTTATAGGGAATTGTCGGGGTTTCTTACAAGATAAAATCATTTATCTTTGAATTAGTTTTATTTTTTTTCTAGTAAAAAAGGAAAAACTTGGGCTTTTACATAAAAAAATCATTTTTCTTTTCAATTTATTTTATTTTCCTTTTTTAGAATTAATTTTATATATTTTTCAAAAGGGAAAAACATGGGTTTTATTAGGTAATAAATATTCGAGTTTTTATGAAAAAATTTGGTTTTTACAAGGGAAAACTTAGATTTTATGAAAAATTTGGGTTTTATCTTCACAGCCGAAGAACTTGATTACCTATAAAACTTGGCTTTTTCCCCTTTTTTTTTTTTGAAAAAAATAAAATAATTCTTAAAAAAAAAAGAGAGACCAAAACGAAAATCTAAGTTGAATTTTTAAAGTAATAGTATTGTAAGTTAAGGGGGAATGACTAAAAGAAAAATAATATCTAGCGATAATAACAAAATGAAAACTTACAAAAATGGGATGTAGTTTTCCACTTTCTTTCTTTTTTTGGATATGATCATACAATTTCACTATATGGCAATGGTTGTCCCATGCAAAGACCAATATTGGGTCCTTTTTCCATTCAAGACTTAACGGTGGCTTCATCGTTCAAAAATTTGCTCGTCCACTCTCAAGAGGCCACCTTGAGCTTCGTAGCACCGATCCAAACGAGACCCCCAAAGTGAGGTTCAATTACTTTCAAGAACCAGAAGCCTTGAGAAAATGTGTACAAGGCATGAAAACCATAATCAACGTTGTGAACTCCAAAGCCTTCTCGAAATTTCGTTACCAAACCATTTCGACTCAACAACTTCTGAATGTGGTGACAGCACTTCCCTTGAACCAGAGACCGAGACACTTTGATACTGCTTTGTCTTTGGAACAATTCTGCAATGACACTGTGATGACATATTGGCATCTCATGGAGGATGCCAAGTTGGGAAGGTTGTGGATGAAGATTACAGGGTCATTGGTGTGGGTGGCCTTAGGGTTATTGATGCTCCTACCTTTAGCTTCACACCTGGAACTAATCCTCAGGCTACGGTCATGATGCTTGGAAGGTATAACTACAACTATAAGTATGACTGTAATGTATGTGGGGTGTTGACTTGGTCCATTATACCTTGATCTGAATTATTCTTTTATTAACTTTTGATGCAGAGCCATGGGAGTAAGAGTTGAGAAAGATAGACGTTTTTAAAGAAAAGATTTAATAATCATATCAATGGGGAGAGATTTCATTGAAGGGTTCGTTGATTATTGACTCGTATGTCTAATAAAAATAACTAAATTTATACTATATGAATGAAAAAATATTATGTAACGAATATAAATAAATTTGCATAAGAATCAATTGATGATTTGGTACAATTAAAAAATTAATTATTTATTATGTTTCAAGTTTTAAACACTTTTGTAAATGTTATTTGAATGATGTGAACAAAATAGTTAGTAAATTAATTTCTCAATGATATGGGCAAGGAGAAAGGATTGTATGAAACAAGAATATTATCACTTTCCAATAGTTTTATGACACATCAATAATTTCATCCTAAACAGATAATTCTTTAAGTTAGGTTTTGTTATTTTCAATATTTGATGGGCTAAGCTTATTATCACGTGTAATGTCATGTCAACTTGTTATTTCCTTAAATTACTTACTAAAAAATCAGTTAATAGATTAACAACTACCATTTATGTTAAGAATGAAATTTTAAAATTTGAAAAAGTATAAAATGATTATTTAACTTCAAAAAATTACAAAATAATCATTGAACTATTTAAATTTTTTTATACAAATTTAAAATTTTTCATTTAAATCATTAGATTTAACAATTTTAGAAAATTGATAGAGTTTGTTGGTCGATTTTATTTTTCTTCCTTATCCATTTTAAATGAATAAAGCATTTTTATAACAAACATAGCGATTCAGAGAATGGGCAAAAGGATTACAAGTTAAATGGGCCAAAACTTTCTAGAATATAATATCTAGAAAGGGTCAAAAACTCATAAAAAAATATTTATTAAAATAAATAATAAATTCTTTAGAACAACATGTTGATAATGTGAAGATAATGTTTTATTTGAGTGTAAGTTTTATCTTTTGATATGAGAAGGATAAAAAACATCTTTTTAATATTCGAACAAATAAAATAATGAGTATTGAAAAACTTTACATATAAAGATATTTGAACCTGTAATTTCTAAAATATAAAAATAATGAGTGCAATGATGGTATATTAATCCAAGTGGTACCATTTTTTAAATGTGTAAAATTCTTCGATTGCAATGGTTTCGCCTATTTAGACACCGAGAGATACTTTTTTTATTTTTTAAAGAGTAAGTGACAAAAACATGAAAATTAATATGAACGGAGCAATCCATAGTTAAGTGGCCGATTTGGCCCAGTCGACATGACCCGACATGAGTTGGGCTTGAACAAAAATTTTTTATTTTCGAACCTGTTTGAATTTAAATTAAATTATTTTATTTATTAAAAAATTAAATTATTTTAAAATTAGTTGTTAAAATATAAATATTAATTTAAAATATATTTTTAATATTTTATTATTTTTAAATAGTGATATGAGTTTTTTTTGGGCAGGTTGAGCTTAAGTCTAATCTTTTTTGTTTGAAAATAGGGCCTAGCCCGCTTAGTCCATGGCACCTTTATAAATTTTTATAATATATTTTACAATGTTCACGTTTAAATTAAAATTTGAATCCAATATTTCATTAAGTGAGACTTAAACTAATATAAAATATATAATATCATGTATAAATTTCATCAAATTTGACTCATTTCATAAAAATCTCTATTTATATGAATATTAAAGTTTATTTTATTATTTATATCTGATTTAAAATTTAAGCCCAAAACATCATAAAATTTAATATATGAATTTTACAATTCCAACCAAAATCAAATTACATATCTATATCTATTTATTATATATATTTTTTTCATCCACGTTCTAAATGTGTTATAATAGTCATTCACGCAATACATAGCTGTAATATAATTTAGGTAAAATGATTTATTTGACTCTTTAATTTTATAAAAAAAAAACATATTTTAACCATTCATTCAATTTTTAACTTTTGAATTTGTATTGTTTGTGAGTTCAACAAAAATGAATGGAAAAGTTAACATTTATAAGTTTGGCATGATATTCACGTGACAAACCATGAATATGTTACATAAGTAATTAATTTTAAAAATTTTAAAAATATTTTTTAATAATTTTCACGATTTTTAAAAATAATTTTTAATTTTTTATATTTTTTTCGATTTCTTTTTAAAATTTAAATAATTAATTACGCATAGAACTTATACCTAAATTTGAGGAAACACTTTACAACTTCGTTACCACTTGGTTACATGATATTATGATTTCCTTTTTTTCACGCTTACATGATTCGTTTTGCGGTTGACCAAATATGCGTATCAAAATTCACATGTATTGCTTGTATTTCATTTTAATAAATTTCAATATTCCACATATATTTTAATTTTGTGTAATAATTATATATCTAAATTTTTATTTTTGATCTAATTGAGTGCCTTTATAAAAATAAAAAAATTAAATAAATCCAATAATTCTTTGTTTTCAAAAGATCCAATGTCAATATGTACAACAAAATAGTATCACATAGTTTATAGTAGGAGAGTAGTTAAGGGGATTAGCAGGGATTCGACTCCCTTAAAAGTTAAAATAAAAAAAATTTCATTTAAATCATTTTAAAGTTTATAAAAGTAAAAGTGCACTTTAATTTCCTTAAAAATGATAAAAATTTAATTTAATCATTTAAAAATAATAAGATAGTATTATATAGACTTTAACACGTGGATGCTTTTGGTTGTAGAAACAAAGTTTACATAAAATTTAAAAGAGTGGATAGCATAGCAACACGTGAAGCTAATAATAGCTGATTGGGTTGTGGTAAGTGGTGTTTTATTCCTCAAGGTCTGCGGATATATGTTTAAGAGGGAGTCCCAAGTCATCCCTTCTAAAGCTAAAGTAGGACATACAGTTTGGATTTGGGATTACAGAGGTTCCTCAAAGCTAAAAAAATAGTACTATGACTCTGTGTGTGTGTGTGTGTGTTTTTTTTTGAAAATAGGGCCTAGCCCGCCTAGTCAATGGGCACCTCTATAATACAAGTAGGAAAAGTTTTTTTTGAGTTAAAATGCTCCTCAACAAAGTCGTTCAAATTGTGTAACCTGTAACACCCTGAAATTTCAAAAATATTAATTAAATTATTTAGAATAAATGATAAATTTATTAACTACATGAGGATTTTAAGTCAAATAATAGTGGAAGTGATAAAATAAGCATTAAGAATTAAGTATGAGAAGTAAATTATCGATAAGGATTGAAATGGAAATTTTGCAAAAGTATAGAGGCTAAAGTGCTATTTAACCATAAAATAAAAATAATGGAAAAATAATTTATAATTATATGTAAAAATAATACTGGAAATAAATTGATATTTATAAATTTTAAATTAGAGAATAGACTAAATCGTAAGAGAATAAAAGTTAAAAGGGTTAAATGTGAAATTTTGCCATAATATAAGGGACATAAATGGAATTAACTAAAAGATTATAGAAAGACAATTTAGGTGCCATAAAATGAGATATTTTATGGGGGGAAATGACAAAATAGTGTGAAATGATAAATTCGCCCTTTAGTGTAAAATATATAAAAATATTGTCAAGGGCATTTTAATCATTCCACTTTAAAATAATATTTTTGTATATTGGATTTAAGAAAATAATTTTTTTAATGAAATTAAATATGAGCCAATGGATATAAAGCTTAAATTTTAACCATTTATTATATAAATAAATAGGAAAATTAAAATAAATCTAGAAAGAGAAAAAAATCTTTCTTTTCCATATATTTAAAAGACGAAAACCATGTCGAGGGTGATGAGTTTTATTATTATTATTATTCAATTTGGTTGTTTTTTAATTTCAACTTATTTTAAACTTAATTTGTTTTTAAATTTCGAGAGTTTTTCATTTTTGAGAGTTTTTCATCTTATTCAATTTTTTAATTTAAGAGTGTCTTTTCATATGAAACTAACCACGGAGGTTTGGAGATGAAAATAGAAGCGTGAGAAAGCATGAGTACAAGAATAAATTATTTAAGAAATTAAGGTAATTTTTTTTAAATTATTATGTTATATGTATTTGGTTGTATAATTTGATGTGAAATTGTAAGAACTAAGTGTATATAATTATTTTCTATGTTCAAAGTGATGAAAACATTACATTTATGTATGAAGTAAATGGTGAATATTTTCGGAATAATCAGATGGATGATTTTAAGTGAATAACTAAAAGAAATTGTGAGTGGTTTAATTACGAAAAATTTTAGTTTAAAATTTATTAGTTTGAATGGTGAATTGTGTATTTGTGACATTGAAAGTGATAAATATTGATTTTGAATATTTTTTGGATGAGTAAATTGAGAAAAAAATTTGTTAAATGATTAATCTGATAAAAATTGAAGTAAGGACTAAATTGTAAATTTAGAAAAATTCTGAGATCAATGATTTAAATAGAAATATTTAATTTTAAATTTTTATAATAAGACTATAAGAATTTGATATTAAAAGTATTGGGAAATTGTACTTAAATTAGCATATTTTAAATTAAAAGGAATAAATTGAGAAATTTCTAAAAATTCAAAAATTTTAAGTGTTAAAATGTTGAAATGTGGAATTTTAATATCCTAAATGTTATGTATGGTTTTCGATTTAACAATATGTGATAAGAATTGATGATATAGAGACTGAATTGTAAAGATTTTAAAATCTAGAAATTTCAAAAAAGGGATTGATTTATAAAATTTGGGAATTTTTGGTTGTTTTTAGAAGAAACAGATACTGTTTTTGGGGACTAAAATCATAAAACAGTAAAAATTGAATTTAGGAAACATTTAGAAAATTACCCAAGCTTGAAATTTGTCCAATATTTAGAGAGTTTGGATAAAAATATTAAACTAAAAAATGAACTTGAACAAAAAAATCAAGCTTGTTTTATTTTGTTTAATATATATTATTTATTATTTTTTTAATATGCTGGTGTGATTACATGGTAGTATCTGTTCATACTTTTTTAACCCTTTGACAAGACACACACATTTTACACACACAGGTGCTCAAATTCGAGTCTTCTAAGATAAACAGCATATTTTTTTTCACTGGAACCACTCGTTGGGTTCATATATATTATTTAATTTATATCACATAAAAATTAAGTCTTTAATAATATATAATGCTTTAATATAAAATTTTAAAAAATATTTTACAATGTTCATGTTTAAAATTAAAATTTGAAACCAATATTTCAAATTGAACAGGACTTAGACTAATATAAAATATACTAATATCATATATAAGTTTTACCAAATTTGACTCATCTCATAAAAATCTCTATTTATATGAATATTAAAGTTTATTTATTATTTATATCTAACTAATTATAAATATATAAAAAACAAGCGAAAATAATAAAAATAAAAGAAAACGACTATTCTAAACATAAAAGAAACCAAACAAAATTCACCAAAAAAAAAACCCCAAACAAACTTAAAGTTTCATTAAAGCTTTAATTATTTTTTTGAAAGATAAAGTTTCATGAATAGCATCTTAATTACAAAAAATTAGCATCATTAGTAGCAATTTGGTATATTTGTACTATGATTATTAGTTTAATTGAGTTTCTATAACTAGCAATTTGGTAAATTTTCTCTCTAAAAATATAATATATATTATCACTAAGGTCGAGGTTGATTCACTTTAATGTTTCTTCGCCCCATTCTATTAGCAGTCTTCTACAGCTAGAGCATGGCAGCTGCAACCACCCCAACCGCAAAATTATTCAACCATTAATTATTCAACCCCATATGATAAATGTGGTTTGAGCAGCTTCTTGGATGAGTATTTTATTTTTTTATTTCATATTACATTATTTAATCTTATTGTTATTATTATTTTTACATTAAAAGTAAGTAATCCGTCCAAAAAGATTTTGAATTTGATTTATGTCATATGTACAAATATTGTTTGTATTTTTATGTTCAATAAAACTCAATATTTACATAAATTTTAATTTATTGTATTCGTACGTATTTGAATTTTTTTTTAAAAATTTATATAATTTTGTGAAAATTAAACTAAAATCAAAATTATATATTGTTTTAATATTTATATTTTTTTATCATAATTGTTAGCTGTGGTATAATTTATAAATAATTTGTATTATATAGAATTTATTTTTTATTTTAATATTGTACCTATTTCATGTATTTTTATAATTAATAAATTTCATGATATATTATATGTTATGTGGTTCTAAATACAAATTTTCCAAATACATAGATGTGCCATAGAATTTTCGGTAAGTTTATATTAAAAAATTTATATTTTCATCAGTTTTAATTAAATATTTTATGTTGTATTATTGTAGATATTTAAGAGGGAGTTCCAAGTCACCCTTAGCCCATATTGGAGGTAAAGCTAAATTAGGAAATACAGTATGGATTTGGGATTGATAAAGTTTCTCAAAGCTTTGCTTCTGGCTGTTTCTGCATTGCAACCCTACTTTTGCCATGCTGAGACAGGTAATTTTTAACAATTCTCTTTTTTTTTTCTACTTATGATCAAAGACACTATTTAAGAGTTTTTTAATGTTATATAACTTGCATTGTATGATCCATTATTTTGCAGCTCCAAATTACAGTTTTGTTCACGAATCAACAACAGCACCTCCGGTCTCATACCACGACTATATTGTGGTCGGTGGAGGAGCCGCCGGCTGTCCCTTGGCCGCAACTCTATCAGAAACCGCCAACGTTTTAGTCCTCGAAAGAGGAGGGTCTCCCTACCGCAACCCTGGCAAGACAGACAAAGGCAACGTCTTGCTCACTCTTTTAGATCCCTCCCCCGATTCATATGCTCAAATATTCATTACCGAGGACGGAGTATACAACCACCGTGCACGTGTACTCGGCGGCGGCACCGTCATCAACTTCGGTTTTTACTCACACGCAGAAACCGAGTTCGTAAAGGAATCTGGATTGGATGAAGCTTTGGTGAATGATGCATATCAGTGGGTTGAAAACAAAGTGGTTTTCAAGGCACCATTGTTGCAATGGCAAACCGCAGTGAGGGATGGGTTGCTTGAAGCTGGGGTTTTACCATACAACGGATTTACAAATGAACACATCAATGGGACTAAAATTGGTTCAACCATTTTCGACATGAATGATCATAGACATAGTGCAGCTGACTTGCTTGAATATGCTGACCCAAAGAATATCATAGTCTACTTGCACGCCACGGTACACAAGATCCTTTTTACAACACAAAGTAAGTTGCAATATCTTACAACTTAATATGTAACTTACTTGCTGTTAATGATCTTACAACTTAATATGTAACTTTTAGCTGTTGGATCACAACCAAGGGCTATAGGGGTGATATATGAAGATGCATTGGGAGTAAAGCACACTGCATATTTAACAAATGAATTCAGGAGCGAAATAATTTTATCAGCAGGTGCCATTGGAAGCTCACAATTGTTGATGTTGAGTGGCATTGGGCCACGTTCTCAACTTGACCCACTTGGTGTCAAGATGGTGATGGACCAACCCGTGGTTGGTCAAGGCATGGCTGATAATACATTGAATGGTATTTTTATCCCATCCCCTAATCCCGTTGAGCTCTCAATCCTTTCAACTGTGGGTATATCCCTGCTTGCTAACTATATTGAATCCGGAAGTGGAGTGAATTTGGCTCCTTCTTTTGGGTGGATTTCCAAGTTTTTGCTCTCCATCTTGGGCCAGGTTTTTACCTGCAATTTCATACCTCTTCATATGTTTTTTTTGGGTAAATTATAATGTTAGTTACTTAATTTTTATAAATTTTCGTTTTGGTAACTAGAAATAAAAAAAATATAGCACTGCCATTAGTTTTTTTTTAAAAATTTTAGTCACTTCACGTTAGATAGTTTTCTTATTTTAATCACTCATGTTAATTTGGTTAATGACTTATTGTACACTCATTTTAATCATTCATCTTTAATGAATTTTCATTTTTGTCAATCATTTTATTTTAAGAAAAGAAAACATGAGTTTTTATAGGGAATTGTCGGGGTTTTACAAGGAAATATAATTTATCTTTGAATTAATTTTATATTTTCTAGTAAAAAAGGAAAAACTTGGGCTTTTACATTAAAAATCATTTTTATTTTCAATTTATTTTATTTTCCATTTTAGAATTAATTTAAGATATTTTCCAAAAGGGAAAAACATGGTTTTATAATTGAATATCTAAGTTTTTACAAAAAAAAAAAGGTTTTTATAAGGGAAAACTTGGGTTTCATCTTCACAGCGGAAGAACTCAATTCCCTATAAATACTTAGCTTTTTTTTTTGGAGAAAATAAAATAATTTAAAAAAATAACCAAAATGAAAATTTATTATGTTGAATTACTAAATTAAAAGTATTGTAATTTAGTCGTTAACTAAATTAACGGGGAGTGACTAAAAGAAAAATAATATCTAGCGATAATAACGGGATGTAGTTTACCACTTTTCTTTTTTTCTTTTTTTTGGTTATGATCATACAATTCACTATAGTTTTTTAACATTGGCAATGGTTGTCGCATGCAAAGACCAATATTGGGTCCTTCTTCGATACAAGACTTAACGGTGGCATCATCGTTCAAAAAGTTGCTCGTCCACTCTCAACAGGCCACATTGAGCTTCGTAGCACCGATCCAAACGAGACCCCTAAGGTGAGGTTCAACTACTTCCAAGAACCAGAAGACTTGAGAAACTGTGTACAAGGCATGAAAACCATAATCAACGTTGTGAACTCCAAAGCCTTCTCAAAATTTCGTTACCGAACCATCTCGACTCAACAATTTTTGAATGTGGTGGCAGCACTTCCCTTGAACCAGAGACCGAGACACTTTGATACTGCTTCGTCTTTGGAACAATTCTGCAATGACACTGTGATGACATTTTGGCATCATCATGGAGGATGCCAAGTTGGGAAGGTTGTGGATAAAGATTACAAGGTCATTGGTGTGGATGGCCTTAGGGTTATCGATGCTTCTACCTTTAGTTTCACACCTGGAACTAATCCTCAAGCTACGGTCATGATGCTTGGAAGGTATAACTACAACTATAAATATGACTAATGTATGTGGGGTGTTGACTCTGTCCATTATAGCTTGATTTGAATTATTCTTTTATTAACATTTGATGCAGAGCCATGGGAGTACGAATTCAGAAAGATACACATTTTTAAAGAAGGATTTAAGAATCATATCAATGAGGGAGATAACTCATTGAAGGGACCATTAGCTATTGACTCGTATGTTTAATAAAAGTAATTAGATTTATGTCACATTCACAATGTGAATGAGAAAAACATTATGTAACAAATATAAAAACACTCGCATAAGAATCAATTGATGATTTGGATATAGTTGCGAAATTAATTAGTTATCATACATGATGTTTCAAATTTAAATCACATTATGATCATTTTTTAATTAATCTATTATATTGATTGAGTGCATTCGAATTTGATATGATGTAGCTTTTTACACTCATAGCAAATAATAGGACCCTTTTAAGCTTGATTCCCCCTTGATGATATCTTTCCTTTTGAGGTCTTTTAAATTTGTTGAATTTCATGATTTTTTTTTTTTTGCAAACATTGTCATCTCTTCTTACTCCCCCTCCTCCATCCTCCTCTTGAATGATAGACTTGAAAGTAACCCTACTTTCTTTGGAGCTTCATTGGTCTCTTGAGCATTGTGATTTATATATCTTTATTTCATAGGTGAATAGAGACCCAATGAGCTAACTAAGAGAAAGTGTGTCAAGATCCTTTGACTCTTCTATGGTCATGATTTTAGCTTCCTATGATTTTGGGAGGATATTCAATATCTTTTTCATTGTCTCCTTGTTGGCATAAGTCTTCTCAAGTACCTTGAGGCCATTAATGGTATCGATGAAGCGATTGGATATTTCCTTGATTCTTTTAACTCGTTTTGCTTTGAATGTCTCATAATCAAGGGTGAAAAGGTCAGTCTTGGATTGCTTGACTCTAATTGTACCTTCATGAATAACTTTAAGTCTGTTCAATATCTCTTTGGCATTATCAAATAAGGAGGTTGTATTATATTCGTTGGGACCAAAAATATAAAATAGGGTGTGCATAGCTTTGACATTTAATTGCACCATCTTAATATAAACTTTATCTCGTTCATCTTCCTGTTTGGGATCTATGACACGATCAACTCTTTTATTGGGGTTGGATGGTCCATTGGTGATCATCCTTCATACTTCATAGTCATTTGTTTGGATGGACAATTTCATTCATGTCCTCCAATAAGATTAGTTAGTGTCATCGAATAGAAAATGTCCTATGGTGGAATGACATTTTCTTAATATTGTTGAATTTTGCTCCAAGGCCATGAGACAAGTTTCTTGATTTATTGATTCCATCTTGGGCTTCTTGAAGATCATTTCTCTAAGTAGTAATATTGTCTTTAGAGTTCTAGCTATGTGATCGTGCCACGGAGTATGATGTGGTATACTCATAGATTGTCATGTATATGTCACGTTAACAATTAATTAATTTTTACAAATAAAAATAGTAAGAACATATTTTTTTATAATTTTTATGATATATTTTAATTTTAAAAAAGTAATTTTATAATTTTTATTTTTTAAAATTTAAAAAATAATTAATTGTTGACACTACAGTGAGGGATGAGTTGCTTGAAGCTGGGGTTTTACCATACAACGGATTTACAAATGAACACATCAATGGCACTAAAATTGGTTCAACGATTTTCGACATGAATGATCATAGACATAATGCAGCTGACTTGCTTGAATATGCTGACCCAAAGAATATCATAGTCTACTTGCATGCCACGGTACTCAAGATCCTTTTTACAACACAAAGTAAGTTGCATGACCTTACAACTTAACATGTAACTTACTTGCTCTTAATGATCTTACAACTTAATATGTAACTTTTAGCTATTGGATCACGACCAAGAGCTATAGGGGTGATATATGAGGATGCATTGGGAGTAAAGCACACGACATATTTAACAAAAGAATTCAGAAGCGAAATAATCGTATCAGGAGGTGTCATTGGAAGCTCACAATTGTTGATGTTGAGCGGCATTGGACCACGTTCTCAACTTGAGCCATTTGGTCTCAAGGTGGTGATGGATCAACCCATGGTTGGCCAAGGCATGACCGACAATACATTGAATGGTCTTTTAATTCCATCCCTTAATCACTTTGAGCTCTCACTCATTTCAACTGTGGGCATATCCCTGCTTGTTAACTATATTGAAGCCTGCAATGGATTGAATTTAGTTCCTTCTTTTGGGTGGATTTCCAAGTTTTTGCTCTCCATCTTGGACCAGGTTTTTACATGCTATTTCATACTTCTTTGTATATTTTTTTTTGAGTAAACTATACTGTTAGCCATGTAATTTTTGTAAGTTTTCGTTTTGGTTATCAAAAATAAAAAAAAAATGTAGCACCATCACTAGTTGGATTTTTATTCTTGTTTTAGTGATTTCAAGTTAGATAGTTGAATTACTAAAGTATGAGTATTGTAACATAGACGTTAACTAAATTATTGGCGAGTGACTAAAAGGAAAATAATATCTAGCAAAAGTATCAAAATGAAAACTTACAAAAATGGGATGTAGTTTACCATTTTCTTTTTTGGTTATTATCATACAATTCACTATAGTTTTTTAACATTGGCAATGGTTGTCGCATGCAAAGACCAAAATGAAAACTTACAAAAATAAATATTTGAGTTTTTATGAAAAAATTTGGTTTTTACAAGGGAAAACTTACAGCTTGTTTGGTTGGCTGTAATAGCCATTCTGTTACAGCATTATTCAGCATGCCCACCCATAGCACTTGTTTGGTTCAATGGAATGCTTGATTACAGGCTTATTCCATTCCTGTCATATTCAGCAACATCCCCCAAATTTTATTCCCATCACAAACCACCGAATACAGCCCTCATACAGCACCTCCCCACTTTACCCTCTAACACTGATTACAGCGTTTCTTCCTTCGACTCCGGCCATAGCAATCTTCACCGACGTCGCAGCATCCTTCAGGTAAACAGTTCTCCCTCCGTTCTTTTCATTTCACTCTCCCTCAATTTCCCTGCCTTTTTCTTCCTTCGATTACTGTCATAGCCCTTTTCTTCCCATGCCTTAAAATTTAGGTTTTGATTTTTTTCGATTACTTTGTTCTTGTTATTGGTGATTCCGGTATCGAATTTTACTTTCTTTTCTTTCTTTTTTTCAGTCACAGAATCTTGTTTTCATGTATTGCTTATGTATTTGCAAAGTTTTCTGCTGTTTTCTGTATGCATTTTTGTATGGAGTAATTGTTCAGGGTTTTAACGAGTTTGTATGCTTTAAAAGTATTATAATTGTAACTATACGAGAAGGAACATGCTTGACAGCGATATCTTGGTGTAGAAAAAACCATTGTTTAGCTGATTTTGGATTGGCTAAACTTATGAATGTCAGCTTTTAGCCTCTCGAAGTGCAACTCTGCTGGAAAAAAGGACGTTTAAAAACATTTTATAAATTGGTTTTGATTTTGGATTGTTATGCTGCAGTGGTTGGATTTACATTTTGGATGTGCTGTTCCTTATTGATTTGATAAATTGGTTGAATGCTTTACACACTGTAATAAATATAGCGAATTGAATTCTGCTTTGTGGATTTGAATGAGTTGCCTCCTTTTTCTTTTGGCCACGCTTTCGCAGTGTAAGTGTATTTTGTTACTAAATTCGTTATGTTTTGATCTTAATTGGCAATATCAACACTAATGCTGGACCTAGAAAAATGAAAACAGATGGATCTTATCGTTTTCTTACTCGGTAAGCGGATCGGCAGTGATTTTCTATTAATAATTAAGCCAAAATCATCATGATTCTTTATTTTGATCTATGTCAAATGTGGCATTAGGAAAGTTTTGTCTCGATTGCAAATATAGTGCATTTTCCTATGAATTAGGAATGGTGTACATTGATAGCTCCTCCCGTTTACTAAATTTAGATGTTACATTGATTTTTTTTTGACTTCCTTGGTATTCCTGACACAATGTTAAGCTGTCATTAGGAAGTAAGTAGACTCTTGATCTACTGTTCTGTTTTATTTAGTTTCATGCATAGATTAAATATAAAGATGTTTGTTTCCAATTTGTGTTGGTAGGAAACAGCTAACTCTTAGGACCGATGCCTATTGATTTTCAAGTAGAATGAAGATGGTTTTTGTTAGATTCTATGTTGCTCAGATTCTTCATTTTGTTAGAAGCATTTGTATTCGACAAATATTGGGATAACTTGGTTGCCAAAGCATTTAAATTTTGAAAATTGATTGCCAGTTTATAATAAAAAAATATTTGGTGAAATAAATTTATCTGCCTTCTCTAACCTAACTGCCGTGTATGTCAATGATTCGGTCGTTTCATGTGGAATTGCTCTGTTCTAATGATGATTTAATTTTTTTGCAGTTTTCTTGTATTAGTGTGTGGAGATTTTATAGGCTTGATGAAAGCCTTGTTTCCATTTTATAGGTACAAATGCATTTTGTGATATAAAGGTTCATGTCTTCATTATCTTTGCATTAGAAAATGAAGGACAATGCTATGGGTCAAGTACTGGATAATGCATTTAGGCTTGTTACTATACTACAGTGAAAAAATGGTATTACAGACTGTTGGTCTTGAAATAAGTAGAAGTATTGCCTCCGAAGTGCTAATTCAACAAAAGTCAGAAATGATCATTCAAGAAAGTGCTCAGAAATTATATCCGGCTTTATGCGAAGTGGAAGGATTAACGGAGGATGAACGATATTCTGCGTTGAGCAAAATCCCAGACAATCCAACGCAAATGATCGTTTTCTTTAGTCTACCTTCTTCCGTGCGACTGGAATGGGTGAGAAGATTTCTTTCAGACCATTAAAAATCAAGGTTGTGTTGGTGTTGTTTTGTTAACTTTTTGTATATATAATATTTGGATCGTAAGATGGTATACTATTGTAACTTTTTGATGTTATAAAATTTAACATATAGATTATGATGTGTAGATTATGTTTGAATGTAAAATATAATTATCAAGCTATTTATATTTCTAATCTTTTATTTTTTAGTTTAGATGATAATTAAATTATTTATTTTGTTAATGATATTTAAACATATTATATATGCATCATAATTTAAAACTAAAAAAAATAGGTTATATATTATTTTTCTAATATTATATATTATAATTTTTACTAATTCATATTTTAATAATAATTATATTAAAAATATTATTAAATTATATATTATTTTATTAAATTTTATTTAATAATAATAAAATATAATTAAATTAATTAATATTTTTATTAAATTATATTTAATAATAATCTTATTAAAATTTAATAAGAATAATCCTCTAACTAAAAAAATTCTGTTAAAGATACTTTAGTCATTTAAGCATTTTTTCTTATGCTATTACAGCATCATTCCATTCAACCAAACACAAGAATATTATTACAGCTCTATTCCATTCCAATCAACCAAACAATTGAATTACTGATTACAGCTCTATTTTATTACACCTCTATTTCATTACAGCGAACCAAACGTGCCGTTAGATTTTATGAAAAATTTGGGTTTTATCTTCACAGCCGAAGAACTTGATTACCTATAAAACTTGGTTTTTTCCCTCTTTTTTTTTAAAAAAAAAATAAAATAATTCTTAAAAAAAAAAAAAAGAGAGACAAAAACGAAAATCTAAGTTGAATTTTTAAAGTAATAGTATTGTAAGTTAAGGGGGAATGACTAAAAGAAAAATAATATCTAGCGATAATAACAAAATGAAAACTTACAAAAATGGGACGTAGTTTACCACTTTCTTTCTTTTTTTGGATATGATCATACAATTTCACTATATGGCAATGGTTGTCCCATGCAAAGACCAATATTGGGTCCTTTTTCCATTCAAGACTTAACGGTGGCTTCATCGTTCAAAAATTTGCTCGTCCACTCTCAAGAGGCCACCTTGAGCTTCGTAGCACCGATCCAAACGAGACCCCTAAGGTGTGGTTCGATTACTTCCAAGAACCAGAAGACTTGAGAAACTGTGTACAAGGCATGAAAACCATAATCAACGTTGTGAACTCCAAAGCCTTCTCGAGATTTCGTTACCGAACCATCTCGACTCAACAGCTTCTGAATGTGATGGCAGCACTTCCCTTGAACCAGAGACCGAGACACTTTGATACTGCTTCGTCTTTGGAACAATTCTGCAACGACACTGTGATGACATTTTGGCATCATCATGGAGGATGCCAAGTTGGGAAGGTTGTGGATGAAAATTACAAGGTCATTGGCGTAGATGGCCTTAGGGTTATCGATGCTTCTACCTTTAGTTTCACACCTGGAACTAATCCTCAGGCTACGGTCATGATGCTTGGAAGGTATAACTACGACTATAAAAATGACTGTAATGTATGTGGGGTGTTGACTTGGTCCATTATACCTTGATTTGAATTATTCTTTTTTTATTTAACTTCTGATATTGCAGAGTCATGGGAGTACGAATTCAGAAAGATAGAAGTTCCTAAAGAAAGATTTAAGAATCATTGGAGGGAGCTCATTGAAGGGATTGTTGACTATTGACTTCTATGTTTATTGGATATTTTATTATAGTTTAACTTGAATTATCTTTTATTAACTTTTAATGGAGAGCTATGGGAGTATAAATTCAGGAAGATAGACCTTCTTAAACAAGGATTTAAGAATCATATCAATAGGGAAACTCATCAATGGTGAAATATATTATGTTACAAATATATTTATTAAAATTTCACGTAGGATCTAATACTAAACTAAAACTGATATTACATATATCAAAAGTGAAAGAAAAAAAAAAGTAAAAAGAATATGAAGCTTTTAGAGAGCCCTTTAACTCATCTTTCACTATGATTTTTGTTGGTGGAGAATCTATGCAAATCTACTGCTTTTTTCCTCTTCTCGCCATAAAAGGAAAAGGCATGCATATGGAATTTAATCTATCCAACGGTTCTTTTAAAGGAGTCAAAAAAGTACATCCACAGCATAACCCATCAGCATATGCCATTTTCATCCATGGTTTATTCTGTACCTTTCTCATAAAATGCTTATAAAAGAAGTTTAAGCATCAGCTGCAGAAACCTAGCCAAGCTGTTCCATAGTCCAAAACCAGAGGGAGCTGGTAGTAATAAGCAAACCAGTCTTAGGGCACCTCTCATTTAGGCAGGTAATGGGTGCATATATGGCACTTGTTCCCATGACTTGCCAAGGGAGAGTTGCCCTGTGACTCCTTCAGCTTAGCATCCTCATCATCAGTGCCATGATGATTTAACATGACTTGAATGAGATAGATTTTTTCATTTGTTTTCTTTTCCTGAAAAGAAAAAAAAAAGTAAGGATATCTAGGTCCTTATACTAGGAGTCGAATTGCATTTTGCTCCCTCTACTAAAAAAATAGACAAATATTTAATCTTTGTATGCTAGATCAAAGAGCAAACCGATCTTTCTGTTAAAAATTCTATCTATTTCTACTGTTAAAAATTGGTTCTGCACATTAGCATAAAGTACACATAGCACACTACGTTTAACTGTCTAGTTATTTTGTTAGTCACGTATTAATTTTTAATAGTAGAAATGAATGAAATTTTTAACAAAAAAGGGATCAATTTGCTCTTTGATCTAGCTAATAACTAATTTGCCTATTTTTTAAATAAAATGGGCAAAATAAATCTCACTCTGAGCATACGGGCCTAACATACATTTATAAACAAATAAGCGTATAAGACTCTGAATTAATCTAAAAGACTACCAGCTTCTAACACTCTAATCTATTGTCAATAAATTGACCGCATCGCATCGCATCCCACCCACCCCACCCCACCCCACCCCACCACCAATCCAAACCTTCCCAAAGTTAATAATCGTGGCACCATGGTCATTTATAGGGAAGAAATGGAGTCAACAATCACGAGTTTCAATTAGAATACTATTATGGGATATTATCTTGTAAGAATATCTAAATATATTGTATATCTTTTATGTATATATTTAAAAATATATATTTAAGATTATATTATATATCTTTCTTATTTTTGTGTGACAACTGCAGTATAATATTATGTATACTCTTAAGCTCTATGAATAAGATGGAAAGAAATAAGTCTATTCTTATCAGTTTCAGATCATATTTGTGGATAATTTACCATCGCGTTTACATTGGAAGGGTTTTATGGCATATCTTTCAGAATAAATTTTAATTATTTTGGGGGACAAAATGTAATTTTACCATTATTAATTTAAAATTTTATAAATTATAAAGGAGCTAAATAAAAAAAATTATTTTAGAGGCGAGCAGCTGCAAACCCTGGCTTCGCCACTAGTTGTTGACGCATTCGTCCCACATAAAAAAAAGGTAAATACGATCGAAGATTTGGATTTATACGCTATGCATATTTTGTTGATGCAAACAAGGGTTTAGTTTATACGGCTATAGAGTTGAAGTTAGAATGACAAGATCTGGACTAAGAAATTTTTTCGGAGGAAAGTGAGAGTGGAAGCCAAAATGGTTCGGGCAGATAATGTTGAACTTGTAGAGAATGAGGCAACTAATAACTTATGCCCACAGCTTTCGATTGATAAGAGTCCTTCGAGTAGTCTAAAGAAGTAACTCTGAATAATAAAGGTGCGATTGTGCAAAATCTTAGTACCTTTGATGGTGTGAAGAAGTTGCAGTCACACGATGATCGTATTGTTAATGGCTCCCTTACTGACTCTGATGTATGGACTCGTCAGAAGATTATATTGAAAGAAGCGGAGGAGACTTTTTCGATTTGCAAAGTTACTCAGGTTGAATGCAGGCGAAAATGAGGATTTAATAATCAAGGATTCATCCAAAATCATTGAGAATAGAGAGATTGATCTTCTGGACACAAGTTAGAGTTTGTGTTTCCTTTATAGACTGCGTTTGAATCCTTTCTTGAGGTAATTGTGTAGCTGCTTGGAATTCTAACCATGTTGGCGACATGAAATATGTTCTGCCTTAATTGTTCTTAAAAGGATAATTCAAGGTCAAATTGTGATTACGATGTTATTAGGAGAAACAATCACGAATCGTGAAAGAATCGATCTCCATCATAAGATACATTACATTCTTCTTCTTATTTTTTCCTCTAGGAGACATTTCTTACTTGGGAATAGAAAAGAGGAAATCAGAATCCAAATTCCCTTTTGGTCTATTGAACTCAACCAAAACATAATAAGGACCATAAATAAAGCAAAAGAAAAAGGGCAAATAAAAAAAAGGGGTGTGAGGATGATATGTCTGCCCTTAAAAACTCTTGCCTTTTTTTACTCTGTTCTCCAACCTACCATGGACGGACAATATGTAAAGAGTAAAACATATATTCTCATACCCTTATATTGAACCTTTAAGAGGCCCTTAAGGTCAAAGAAGCAAAAAGAGGATATCCAATCGCATAACCCCTCCAGCATATGCTACTCATGGGTACGGTTATTCCCTCTAATACACCATTGGAATTGCTTATAAAATCAGCTGTGATTTCAAGCAAAGAGTGCAACTGGCATATACACGGTGATGGGAATTAGTGAATAAGCAAACCAGCCAAAGGGCACCTCTTACTTGGCAGGTAAGTACAGTATTTTGTGCTGTAACGGCTGGTTTCCCAACACTTGGTTTACACTGACTTGCCAAAGGAGAGTTGCCCTGTGACTGATTCAGCTTAATATCGTAAGATTATTGCCCCCACGCAGGACATTTCAACAGGTATGTTCTTTCTATAGATTTGATGCAGTGGCATGATGAAAATTCTGGCTTGGTGATTGGAAATTTAGCTGTAGCCTGTCCTAGAAGCAATGATACATATAAACCATGCAGCCAGCTCTTTAGATCTTAATTTTCGCCTGTTTTGCCTTGAATTATAGTAGAGATTGGAGCATAGTTTGCTTCTTTGCGCATTGTGAAATGAGGGCTTGTTCCTTTTTGTAAAATGGCAAGAGCTATAGCTAGATATGGAAAAAAATGGTCAAAAAAATTTGTAACCATAGCAAGGCTAAGAATTTAACAATAAATACTTTCAGAAAATGGTGGGTTCTTGGGCAGATAATAGAACAGTTTGTTTATGTATCCTCAATTTTTTTTAGTTCATTTTTAATTGGGTTAAATCACTATTAGAATCTGAATCAAGTAATTCTTCTCGTATTGAAGCGTAAATATTTTTTAGGTTTAAGTTAAACTCTTAACTTGACAATTATTCTTAGATTAAAACTTGAACTAGACAATTGTTTCCACATTGAGGCTTAAATTTTTTTTATCCAAATTCGTCCATGAACTTGACAATTATTCTCATATTAGAACCTAAATTTGACAATTTTTCTCACATTAAGCTTAAACTTTAGATTTTTTGTTCATACCCAGAAATTATTTAACCCTTTACAATTAACTCACAAAAATAATTCACTAGAAGAATGCGGCTATGACCTTAACCTGCTAAATAGGTTTTAAGGTGAACAGCTAATGCATTTGAAGCAAAAGCTGGATTCATATCTTCTCAAACTTAGAGATTGATTTTCTTTATTGTTATAAAGCTGCTTTATTTAGTATATAAAATTGCATATTCTTTCAACTCTTTCACTTTTAATCATTTACATATATCTAAAGAAATGATGGATAATGCCGGTCATTGGGTCGACACTAACCCGACTATGTTAGGACCCTCCTGTATCTCTAAAAAATTCCAACCATTAAAATTTCCGAAATAGTTTATTTTGATTAGGACTAATATATTATTTGCTATTTGAATACAATATTTTTTTAATATGATATTTATGTTGAATTTTTCTCAAATCAATTTTAAAATCTAAATTAAACATTAAAAAGTTAATATTGTTATTTTCAAGCATCAAAATATTTAACTTTTATTAAATACAGGTACTATATTAAAAAAAAGTGTCAAATTCAGATATTAAACTATGCATTAAGCCTTTTGAATAAAATGGACATATATATTTTTTTTTTGAAAAGTAGTCATAGGATAAGGAGAGGTGAATTTTTTAATGGATATAGAATGATTATGATAATTATTTGTCTCATCTCATCTCACCTAATCATATGAAAATAAAATTTAGTGACAAAAATATTATATCATGAGGCATGAAAGTTTGGATTTTTTTTTAATATACTGGTGTGATTACATGGTAGTATTTGTTCATATTTTCTTAACCTTTTGACAACGCATACATACTTTACATACATAGGTGCTCGAACCCGGGTCTCCTAGGATGAACATCATTCTCTTTTCCATTGGAGCCACTCGTTGAGTTCAGAGTTTGGGTTTAATTTCAAACAATATTTCATAATATATATATTAAACAAAAATGAGGTTAGATAAAATGAGATAGAAATAGATACATCTCACATTCATAAATATATATCATAATAATTTTCAAGATTATTTATTCACAATAGAATTGATCATGAGTCGGATTACCCGTCTAGACTTGAATGCCAACCCAAAGAGTGAGAGGATTTGAGCAAAAAATATAAGCTTAAAAAATAGATTTTGACCAAAAATAAGGCTTGTTTTCTAAATGAGCCAGGCTTCAGGTAAGATTCTTTTTGTGTAGGCCTAGCCCGAATTTGCCTAATTTTTTTCACTGCTGCTTTGCTATTGTTTGCTACCATTTTGATGTTGTTTTGTTATCATTTTACTATTATATTGCTACTATTTTGTTGTTATCATTTTGATATTATATAATTCTTGTTTTTTATTAATTTTGCTACTATTTTAGAAACATCTACTTACTAAGTTGCAATGATCTTAGTGTTATTTTTAATTTGTTAGAAAGTATTTATTTTAATATTTTGAGTGTATTTAATATATTATATTTTTATATAAAAAATAATATAAATAATTTTTAGTAATGATGGGTCGTACCGAATTCGAGTTTAATGTTTTTTATTTAGGTTGAATTTTAACAAAATTTTAAATATATTTTTCAAGTTGGATGAAATCCGGAAAAAAAAAAAAAGCATTGACACAGCCCGGCCATCATCCAAGACAAATAGTGAAGCACAACGTATAAAGTAGAAAGCAATAAAAATTTTCAGGATATCCACTAACTTTGCTACGTGTTATCTGGTTTTTGGTAAAATATACTTACACAGACCACACAGTCACGAAATGTAGCAAGCAGAAGTGAGGAAACGTGGCAACTCTCAAAACATTAAACCCATTTATAAACAATAAAAAAAATACTATAATAAGGGCTCTTCAAAGTTACTTTTCCTTCAGCTTTTATCTTCTCATTAGGTGAAAAGTATTCGAATGCAATGGGTACATTTACGTCAACAATTTTACCAAAAATAAAGAAGCAAATGATGGCTTTACGTAAAGCAAAGTATAATAAAGTTGGCAGAAGTTCGAGTATGGCTCCAAAATATTTTTATTTCTTCTGGCACATAATACACCAATCATTATGTACCTTAGAGTTCAAGAAACTTATTAATCACAACATGAATTCACACAACGCAACAAAGAAAAAAGAATAAAGCAGTCTTTTATTGCCGCTCAATCTCTCTTTTTCTCAAGCCCTCAATTCACCACTCTGCAATTCAATCTCACTTCTCCATTTTCCATCACCCCTACATTCCCGAGCTTCACCATCGATGCAGCAAATTCTTTGAAGAACAAGCTTTGATCATTAGCAAATGATTCAACCATCCATTTAGTCCTATAATCCCCATACAGTGCTTGATCGGATCCGAACACACCTTTCCCTGCCAACAGTTGTTTGTAATAATTGTTATCGAAAGTTGATGCCGTGGAATCCAAGAACTGTCCTGCATTGCCATTTTTATTTGGTTTCGGGCATTTCTTCTTCAGTGTTTCCACGAATTCGGGGTTCATGCTAGGGTCGGTGTCATGAACCGAGCTGAAATTATGGAGCCGAGCTTGGAATGAAGAACAGTGTGAGAATCCTAGGGTGTGACCTCCGGATAGGGCTACTAAGTCCTTGACCCCTAAATCTCGCTTAGTGAAGCTTTGAATGAGTGTTGAAACGTTGAAAGTTGGGGCTGGTAAGTTGATGGTTTCGGAAGCCTTGGAGATTCTGCCATCTTTTCTGCCTTTGAGTACGTTCCAAAAAGGCCCTCCTGACTGTAAGAAACGCAAAAAAATGTTCAGCTTTGTGTGTTTGTGTTGAAGGGAGGGGAGAGGAGTCCGACTCTTTCTCAAGAAGTTTCGTGCATGTAAAACTAATTGACACTTCAACGGGTAAATATTATCTCTGGGTTAAGTTCGGGTTTTAAAATCTCGACTCTGTAAAGTGTTAGGGTGCCTTAAAAGACTGCATGAAGAGACGGAATATTCAAAAGACAAGAGTGACTAGTCGAATTAAACTCCTACCAAAATGGTGATCATTTGTCGAATGATTTGAACCCCCAACCTACAGAATATAGATCACCTCAAGTAACTAATTATATCTTATAAGTTGGGGATTCAAGCACTACCAATGACAAATTGCCACTATTTCTTTGTGAGGCGATAATGCACCACATATGGTTCAATCCAACAAAATGTTATTGTTTTGTGAATCTATCATCTCTTCAAGTAGACTCTCAAGGCACTCGAACTCTTCAGGGATTTGGGAGACAAAACTTCGGTTCAACCCATGGAGATAATGTCGACCCGTTAAGGAATTTGTCGACTTTGAACTAACAACATTTCAAAACTTCTCTAAAAAGGGTTAGCTTCCCTTCAACAGTTTGCAAGGTTAATCACAGAACTTGGTTTTAAAAGGGTTTACCATTGCTACTACATCTCTTGCCGCAATGGCGACTATATCAGCACAAGAGACCGTCTTCGGACACGCCGATTCAAGCTTAGTTTTCGCATCATCAATCACATAGAATGCTCGAAGAGAGATATTAGGAGGACCATCTTTCTCCGCTTGATTTTGCGGAGTCGAGTCCAACAACACCGATGCATCGCATCCCTGTCAGCATCCCAAGAAAAACCATTTCAACCTAAAAATGGCTACACATTTTGACACTAAAAAGACGTAAACAACAACATACATACCCTTATGAAACAGTCATGAAAAAACATCCTAAGAATCCGAGCAGGAACTTTAGCATCATGCATGGAAGCATTCAATACAGTGTATCGTATAATTTTCTCAGCTTCAGGACATGTTCGATCATAATAATGAACATCTAATGCCGCCTGTGACCGTAGAACCGCCATCAGCCCAAGAAAAATAATCGAAAAAGAGAGTTTTCTCAGTGAAAAAACAGCCATTTTGGTATATCAAAAATTTAAAAGTAAATAAGGAATATAAGAATAAAAAAATGTGAAAAGGATGAGGATATGAAAAGATTCATGGGACTATATATAGTAGCCATGGCAACGTAAATGTTGAGCATATAAAATTCATATTCTCTATGCTTTTAAGTCACTCAAATTGTGAACAAAGTTGTGGAAAATGGATTCGGTATTGGTATTGGTGTACTTTTAGACCAAGTTTATATATTTCCACCAACTATATTCTTTATATCTTTTTAATAATTTTATTATAAGTTTCGATTATATCTTTTTTTTAATACAATATTTAAAATTATTTATAATTTTTCTCCAACTCGTAAATAAAAAGACAGTACACTTCAGTGTTTTCGAACCCACATATTTCTGTATTGACACAATGATTATGCTAATGAAGTTAATACTTTGGGAAATATTCTTTTTATTTCACATATTGACCTGTGTTGTTTTATAGATTTTTACATTGAAATAACTGGTTCAAGTTTCATGTGGTATTTTTATTATAAGCTCTGCGATTGTTGGGTTATATCTATCAGGTTGGTTAATAAAATGGATTAAAGCAGTACATAAATTTTGTACTTTTGAGTTTTTTGTTAAGTTATCTTTTTAGTCCTTGTACTTTTATAAATTTTGAGATTTAATCTTCATTTTCTTTTTTTTTTCAATTTAAAAAATTTAATCCAATCATTATTGTCATTGATAGTTTTTGTTAAAATTTATCAATTTAACATGTTTATTTTTCATCAATCATATGCCTCGTTGCATAAGAGAAGTGGTTAATCAACATGTTAAATTGACAAATTTTGATGAGAAAATTTAATATTTTAATGATTTAAATGATATTTTTAAATTAAAAAAAGTAAAAGGACTTAATTTTTTTAAAATCTAAGTATATAGACTAAATCTCAAATTTTGTAAAAGTATAGGGACTAACAACATATTTTAACTTCGGGATGAGAGTTTGTTGTACTGTTTGGCTTCTACGAAATCAATGGATGGGAAAAAGGAATCCAGAAAGTTTGACCATAAAAAAGTTGGGAAATTGATTGCTTTTGCCCTAATGCAAGCCAAGTTAAGTGTCATGTCATTGTTCTCCAAAATTCCAAAGAAAAATGTGGGGGACCTGTTCTGAAAAAGTATTTATAAAATGGCCCATGAAGGCTTTTGGGCTCCAAACTTAAACCCTAGTTTAGATGTGGGCTTTTAGCAAGTTGAAGATAAATTTAGGAAGGGTAAGCAACAAAAGCTTTTTTTATTGGCAATAGGAAGGATTATGAGTAGTTTAGGATCACAAACATTATATTAAATAATTTCATTTATATGTTATTTATTTTGATTATTCAAAAAAATCTATGAAATAGAAATTATAAAATTATTATTATTTTTAGATTTGTATTCACAAACATAATTTACAATATTGAAAATTGAAAAAAAAAGTTCTTATAAGATTTTATATATTACTAGTAATTAAAATATAATAGTTTTCTTAATTAAAATTAAATAAAAATACTTTTAAAGTAAAAATAAATTTGTTCTAACCCGAGCCATTGAATTAGACATGTTCTAGATTAGCAACTTTTTTTTTAAATCATTATATATAATCTATATATATATATATATATTTCATCCTACAATCTTCTTTAACTTTGCTATTAGTTTGCCACTAAATCTATGGTCGAGAGTCTCTTCTACCTTAACCAGTGGTTAAGGGTTCAATCTTCACTCTGAATATGGAACAGTTCTAAAATTCATGATCATCGTCTACTCCCTTAATAGACCTATAAAATACGAAGGATTAATTGTTGAACTTACTTAAGTGAATAGATTGTTGAAAAAAAAAACAATGCTGTTAGTTTGCCCCTAAATATGTATCAAAAACTCTAAAGTCCATTTATTTGATTTGCTTTTGGAGGAGATCTATTTTGGGCCTATAATCCAGTTAGCTTGGAAAGAACGAGCTCGAACAATAATTGGGTTAGCAAGTATTTATGGCTTACCCATCTGTGTATTATTATAAACACATCCCAAATGAAAGACTTGTTGCTAGGGTGGCTTATAAAAGGGAAGAAGACAACACCAATCTACTACTGCTGATCATGTTAGGTAAGATTTGCATTGATAAACACGAGTTCACCTTTTAACTAACTCAATTGGTTTCAACTCTAAAGAAGGAAAAATATGATTTCTAGAGAAAAGCAACGTAATTGGTAATCTATTTAACAAGTTTCAAGTTGCCAGCACAATTTTGTAATTTTTGAGGTGGTTTGATCAAATAGTTACAATCTCTTCATTTTTATTTTTTTACTATAACTATTGATTCAAAAAAGATCTTGCGAGATCCTGTTATAATAAAATCTCATCTTAGATGCTAAATGTTGCGGGACATAATGAAAATTTAAGAAATTTATCATTCAAGTTTCACTTAAATATGTAAAAAAAATTTATTTAGGCTAGACCAGTTCTCTAAAAAAAGTCTGTGAGGTGTCGTTCGCATGGAACCAAGTGATGTTCGAACAAACCCGGTATTGTCTCTAGTGGGTTTACAATCACAAAATTGAAATGTCTTTTCAGCTATTTAAACAAATAAATCATGTGTTCCATACGATGTACTAGCTCAAGTGGTAACATGTTCACCAACCTGTTGATTTAACAACACTTTACAGACTTGTCTGAAATACAAATTCGTTGTGAACTGGAAACCAAACTCTCCCTCTCTCACCCACCCTTCAATTTTCTTTCAGTCTCTTATCTTTAACTCTAGCACACACTCAGTGAATCTCAGGGTATAACACTGTAGAGTAGAGAGAGCAATGATCATTTGATTGATTTTATTATAGCCTATACACAAATGGGTCCACTGCCCTCACTTTCATTTTCATCCTTCCTTTTCCCAACCTCCAATAATATCCTCACACACTCCATCTTTAGTCTATACTCTATACCGCCACCAAAACCCTAAATCATACAAAACCAAACATGGAGACAAGTGGAAGGGGGGGATGTCCCATAGCCAGGCTGCTATTAACCCCACACACACACACACAAGAAAACATCCTAATCTTATGTCTTCACCCCTCCACCGCCCATTCTCACATTTGATATTTCAAAACATGTACACACATGCATGAAAGAAACTGACACAGTCACCACCACCAAATAATACTACCCCCACCCAACAACAGATAAGAAAGAGAGAGAAACCCAAAACAAAAAACCCCTTGTTTAACTATTCTTATTATTATACATTTTATAACATGAAGTACGATGATCGATGCATAAACTCATGATGTTTTGTCCAAATATTGCAGATAAAAATGTATGGTTTAATTAATTAAATTTACAATATATGGGTAAACCTGATCTGATGCATATGCTGCTGCTGCTGGCATTGCCTCATCAACGGTCTAATCCCACTGAATAAATAATTTTTACTTTATTATTTTCATATCCCCGCGAAATAGGACCACTTTGAATTTGAAATATAAATCAGTAAACTAGGATTCAATAATATTATTGAAATTTAAGATAGGGTTTCAAAAGAGTTAGTGAAAATGTAGTCAGAACTCAGGAATATTGTGTAGTCGGAATCTGCCAAGTTTTGCGTAATAACTGAATCTCCCATGCATTTTATATTATTTTTCTCATCTGCCCCTACCCTACCCTACACATATCTCTCTACATTTTTTATTTTATTTTTCTAACGTTCAACTACATTGATTTGTAAATTATTAAAAAGAATCATAAATTTTACTACATTAAAAATAAAGTTCAAAAATTATTCAACCGTTAATAGAGATACAAGTCATCTATATGTTTATGGATAAAGATACGGGTGAAAGTAAAAAATTTTGTGAGACTGGAATTGAATTATAAATTTTTAAGAAGTTTTGATTTCATTGTTTTCGAAAGTTTAAATAGATTTTTTTAAGGAGAGTATTTATAAAAGGACTAATTTGCATGATTTGTAATTTGGGGAGGCCAAGCTCTCTGCTTGCCCTCCCGCTTAAAATCGCTCCGAGATGTAGGCCATTTTATGTGTTTAATATTAGGAAAATAAATTCGAAAATAATGTAATCGTTATGGATACAAGTCATTTAAATTGCGAATATAATGATAAGTGATGTCGTGTGATATAATAACATTGAAATAAATATAAATAATTCATATCAACAAGTATTAGGTGCAGTGATAAAATACGTTGTACTTTCAAAAAAAGAACTCAGATTCCAATTCTAAATTAATATTGTTGAAATAAACAATCAAAACTTTTAAAAAATAATTTTTATTAACCGTAAAACAAATATAAATAATACATTAATTATACTAAATATAAATGACTCTATATGAACTCAATCACCATCATAACCAACCCTAACGAATTATTGAAAACAACAATCTCAATAAAATGCATGTATTAATTGTAATTTAAAAAAGAAAAGACTTGTATTAATGGTACCATCTGACTTTCTTTCTTATATATATATATAGCTACAATTAATTTGATTTGCATTTTTGAATTTCCCGCTCACTGTTTAACACTTAATACATTTATTACACCTCTTTTATTGCTTAACCTCATGTTGATTTAATGATCAAGGATGTTCATTGTTTCAGGTGTGATTTGAGTTCGAGTTGCGCCAATTACGTTGCTGTTAGGACTTTATCCTCCTCTTATAATTCACTCAAGAAAATTATATATTAATCTTCCTTGAAGCTCGTAAATTCTTAAGTATTCAAATTCAAATTTTACAACATATAATTACGACATATAGATTTTTAGTTTCATGATATGTGCACGTCATTATAGTTACTCGAACATGTATTTATACTTGTAATTTTTTTACAATTTAAAAAATTATAAATGCATCTTAAAACTTGTCATGGTAGCATTTCTTGATTCATGAAGAATCCAACAACAAATAAAGAAATTGCTTAGAATAGGAGCTTAGGGTTTGAACTTTGAAGAAGTAATTTTGTATCCTTCTTAGATCATATTTTAATTGCTTTTTTGTGTGTTATAAATGTAATTCAAATTCATAAAAATCTAATTTATACTATATAAAATATGGAAGGACTAAGGCATCCCTGTCCTATTGAAATTATTCCTTTGAATTGATGTGACACTTCTAATCAATTGGGGGTATGTTTCACTTCTCAGACATATACCATACTTCGCTTTAATTTATTTTCGAAATTTGTCTTGGCATATTTATTTATTCTCTTGTATTGTATTTTTCATATTTATTGTATTTATTAAATTATTTTTGTTTTATAGTTCAGATGATGGGAGAGACCCGACCACACCATTGCTGTTCTTGTTCCCTTTTCTGACCACTTTATAATTGTAGATAACAATCTATAATATTTCAAATTATCAAATTCAAAAGTTTAATTATACTAGGTTGATGAAAAATTTGTTATAAATTTACATTTAAATATCAAAATCATACATAAATTTTAGTTTCACGTATAATACATAAACTTTGATTTTATATGATTTTTTACATGATTTTTAATTTGATTCTTTATAATAATATTATCGACATAGCATTGTTTTGTGTTTATATATTGATATACAAATAATTACAATGCTTCAATATGAAAAAAAATTTGATAACTCATTTCTTTAAATGCATATAATTGAATCACAATCAAAATTTTATGTGGATAATTTACACAAAATAGTCGAGCAAAACATTGTTGAGCCAAAGAGTTCATTATATTCTTTAAAGTTTTTATAATTTTTTTTTATGTTATTCATATCCATTTTACGATTCATGTTCGGGGTGCGTGGGTGCCCCTCCCAACAATGTCATCTCCAAAATTCGAATCAGATCCTTCCCTTGAAAGTGCAATGTGTCTTACTATTACACCCAACCACTTGTTGGTAAATTTTTATAATTTTAATTAACCTTACTCAACACTTTTATAAATTTTAAATTCTTTAATTAGACCCCTTTTTTTTTTTGTAAAATCTCATTAATCTTTTTAAAAATTAAACCTCCAAACTTTTAGAAATTATTATTAATCTCCTAAATTTTTTTTAAAAATATTATTGAATTAAAAAAAAAAAAAAAGTTCCCTCAAACATAATGACACATTCCATCACTATCCATCATGTTTTGCGTGATAAGTGTTTACTCGTTACTTTTGTACAACTAAGCTATGGAGCATCTATGAGGAAGGGCTATTCCATGAAAAGTTTGGTTGCTTCAAACACTAGTAAAGGATATATATATTTTTTGAAAAAAAAATATAATTTAAATTTAAAAGATTACTTATTCATCACAAAAGTTTGCACTTTCAGCTTCTTCTTTTTTTAAAAAAAAAATTATCACAGATTCTTTAAAATTGTAGTTTATGTTGTATAAAGTTAAAGCCAAAACTAAAGTTAAAGGAGCAAAATTTGAGATGCATGCATGCTGATGCTTTAGCTTGGCTCTAAAAATAGCAAAATCAAACGTACGTAACATGAACTTTCTCATCAAATCCATGCACCACCAGCTTTTTACCACCTCGCTTTTCCTTTTTCTTTTTCTTTTTCTTTTTTTGTTTGTTTCATCTATCTCTTCTACAAGCTCAAATTTCCATGAATGGGGAGCCAAATTTAATAATAATAATAATAATAATAACAATAACAATAATAATAATAAACATTATAAAGATTTTTTTAAATTCCGTGTTGGCATGATGATTAAGGTGTTTACTATTTCAAGTGTGATCTGAATTTGAATCACGTTAATTCCATTGTTATTAAAGCTTTACCCTCCTCTTATAATTCATAAAAAAGTCACTAATTTCTTTCTTTACGAGTCTATAAACTTAAATAAAAAAATATTTATCATTTATTACTTATAAGATTTTTTATAACAATTTTTTTTATTGCCTCGTTGAATTATTATTATTATTAACCATTGAGTTACTTATTAAAAAAAAACCATTGAGTTACTATACTAATAATAAGTTAATATATTCAATAATTGACCAATGGTTGTGCAACTCTTTTGGACGGTCAAAGGTCAAATGGTTCATTTTGAAACTAGAGAAATCAGAAAGTATATTTTAAGGAACCTTTGAATATGCTTTTGGATTTAAGCCCCCCCACACACATATATATATATACATATATATATTATGTAACATGTTTAAATAACTAGTACATTCTTGAGTTTATTTCAATATTTGTGCCTTTGGCAGGGCGGGATCACAAATTTATTGAAATAAGAGTTTTTTTTTTTTTAAATATATATATATTTATGTTAGATTTCGTCCTTTTTTCATTAAAAGTAAAAATCTAGCTTTCCATTCATAAAAGCTTTCATGCATATATTATAATGCTAATTGCTTCATTCATAAGTTACATATGAACAATATAGAACATAATGATTAGATATTCCATGTACTGAGAAACACATAATATTATTAAGAGAAAACAAGGATAATCTTAAATATTGATTTTATGTGACCCAAAATTAATATATAAAAGCATCATAGTACTAAGCATATTACATCGAAATGTGACTCCAACTTTGAAGTACTTCAAATTTTATTAAAACCCCAAAATGAATATATATATTTTTATATCCTCTTCTACTAGATTTCAACTAAATGCAGAACGGAATCGAGTCAGATTTTTAATGTGAAGCAAAATTTTTCACACCCAAAATTTAAAACTCAAAATCTTGTTTAAATGATATCGAGTTCTTCACTACTTAACCCCCAAAAGATTTCGGAACATACATTATTACAATTTATATACAAAATATATAAAAAGAAAAAGGGTCTAACAGCTATATTTATCCACGTGTATAGTCCCACAAAAACCCCAACGGATAGCATCTCATCACGTGAATCACCCATGTGATATGTTCTCATTCACCACCATTCAAACACTAAACGGCACCGTTTAGTTCTAAAACACGAGACTTTTGAAAATTGAAACCAGCAAAACAAAATTCGAAATCAGCCGCCGTTTCATGTACCAACGCCTCTAATATTCCGTTTCCTATCTCCAACACAATCCCTTCCCCTTCTTCTTCATACGCCGTCACACACCGGAGTTTCATCTCCGGCAAATCTTTGTCGATCAATGCATCAATGTCTTCAAGCACACGACAATCAGCTCGAGGAAACCGAGCAATCTTCCTACACAATGTGTTTATTAACTGAGACCCGACCATATTACTAAAACGTTCACGTCCAGCAAATTTAACCCAAGATTTCATATTGAAGAAAGGGTTTAAAATTTCAGTCAAAAGTTCATCGACTAGATGGAACAGTAATTTTCTATTACATCGTAGGTTCAGTTGACTGGTTTTATTATTATTAGAGGTGAAATGTTCGAGGTAGTAAAAAATGGAAGGGTTAATAGGATGAGAAGGAGAAAACCAAGAAGCTAAGGACAGTGGGGTATGTTTATCTAACCCAGTACGTCTTAGTATCCTTGCAATGTACTCATGATATTCTGCTTCTTCACCGGTGGTGGTAGTAGTAACATTGTTACATCTGTCGCCGATGTTGTCGTGTCGGGAACTGTGTAAGTACGTCGCTTCTTGTTTGTTGTTGTACGTTTGCCTCGAGCAACTAGATAACTGTGAGCTATTGCTACGTTTTGGTCTTGTAGCATCTAAGACCTGTATAACGAATCCAAAAACAATAAGCTAATGATGATAAAGTTAAAAAAGAAAATTGAAAAAAAGTGATGATTTGACTTTGAATATACCTGTTTTTGAGGGATTTTAGTAGCTGGAGGTGACGGGTCTTTTTTTACTGGAAAAAGGGAAGAGACTGTAATGTTGAGGAGATCATTTGATAATGGTGTTTTCTTGCATTTCTTGTCCGGAATGTTAGCTCTGTTGGCTGTTGAAGGTCGAACGAAGGGCTCTTCTTGCTTGTTTCGAATTACGTCCAATGTTCGTTGTGGCTTTTTCAGCTTTGTCACTTTCTTGCATTTGCTTGTGCTTCTCTGTGTCTGTTGGTCATCTTGTTCCTCTGCAACTGTCTGCAACTTGGGATTTTGTGAAATCCTGATCGGTTGTGGCTGTATACTAATCTCTGATGGGTTTGGAGGTTGAGTGTTTTGATCTTTGGTTTTAGGTTCCAAGAACCTAAGCCTCGGCGAACACGAAGGTGTCGTCGACTGCTTGCCATTGCCATTACTGGTCGAGTTCTCGGCTAGTTTACTCATCGCCTTTGAAATCTTCTTGTACTTGAATTGATTAACAAGCTCTTCTCTAGCTTGTTCCCTGTTCCGAACGGTATTAGTAATATCCATCCCAACATTTCTTCCCACACTTTCTTTAACCTGTTTCATTATCTGCCGAGCATAATGACCCGGACTCTTATTCTCGTCTTCGATCCTTTTCGAGAACCGAGTAACCATTACCTCTTCTGTCGTACTCATGTTCTCTTTATTAATCTGAAGCGAAAACCGATGGTGATAGTCGACATCCGACCTCCTAGCAGACGATAACCTCGGAGTTTCCGGTAACGACCGAGTACCCCTAAACTCACCACCGTCTACTGATCTCCTACGACCCTTTAAATGTGAAGAAGAAGACTTAGGTTGTGAAAAAGATGGTGAATGAGTTTCAGGTAAAAGGTCAAGACCCATAAGCCTAGCCACTAAAGTAGGTGTCTTGGTCCCTGGTGAGCTGCTAATCTCTGAAAATGTGTCATTATTTGAAGCTCCAACTTTTGACCTTATGTCCCCACTTGTTTTAATTTGAATTCTCATCTAGATTTTCATAAAAAAAAAAAATCATTATCATCATTACTCACTTTTAAAAAAAAAAAAACAAAGGACTAGTTAGCAAACTTACAGGGATATTTAAATTTTCATCTTCTTTACTGGTTGCTGTTGTTAAAGAAGCTGAAACTGAAGCTGAAACTGAAGTAGAACTTTCATCCTCTGATTCTAAACTATTCCTTGGTGCTTCAGTACCTGCATTTGCATTGGAACTCGATCATGTACAGAAAAAAAAAAGAGAGAGAGAGAGAGAGAAAAGAGCGTATGAAAGAAAGAACCTTTAAGTGCAGAGGGGACGAAGGTACTATGGGGAGAAATAAAAGAGTGGGGTTGTTTAAAACAGCCACAACTGCTACTGCTATTGCTGCTACTATTTGTTTGATGGTTTAATGGGAACTGGAAGTGATGGAAATCAAAGAACTGGAAGACAGCACTTATACAACCAGTCGGAGTGGTGGTGGTTTCAGCCTTTTCTGGTGGTGGTCTTTTGGTGGATGTTTTAGCTCCGATACCCCAATAAGGCCAATCTCTTCCCATTTCCGATCAAAAGGAAAATGGGGTTCTTTAGTAAATGGATAGAACTGAGAGAGAGAGAAAGGAGAAAAGTGCAAAAGAGGTTTGTTAGTTTGAAAGTTGATGATGATGAAAAAAAGGGGTTATTATTATATATATGATGAAGATGGTGAAGAAGGAGCGAGAAAAGTGGATCCATGAAGCATGTTAAATAAACCAGTAGCAAGCAGCCCACAATTTTTTTTCTATAATTTCAGGGACTTTTTAGAATGTACAACAAAAATATGGTTTGTGGGCGCGACGCAATGCGGGTAATTTACACCCAAACATCTCTAATTTCCTACTTGGTTCTAAATTGGTCCATTAACTTTTAAAATTATGTTTTAATTCTTAACATTGTTAAATGTGTTAATACGATATCTTATAATAAAAAAAAAACCTATTTGGTAAACGTATAATAAAAAGTAATATGCTTGTAATGTTGTTGAATTTTATGAACTAATTTTAATAATATTATTGGTTCAACTTCAATTTTAAAATCTAAATAAATAAAAAACTAAAATTTTAAAAATTAAAATTATAAAAATTAAAATTTAATTTTATGAAAAATACAGCAACTTATAATATATTTTAACATAAATAAATTAGTATCAGCCACATCTTTTTTAATTTCAGGGTTTTTTTAGAAAGTACGACAAAAAATGGTTTGTTTGTGGGCGCGTGGAAGTACGGATAATTCCACACAAACATCTCCAAGTTCTTAGAGGATTATAAATTAGTCCATAAACTTTGAAATAGTTCAATTAAAATTTTAAATTATCGTTATTCTTAGGGATTAAATGTCCAATTTAGATATTTTAAAACATGTAAATCAAATCACATACATATTAAATAAAAGGTCTGTGTTAACAAATTTAAAAAAATATATATTTTTTTCTTTAACACATTATATCTAAATTATTTATATAATAAATAGGTATTCGCAATTCAATTCTCCTATCTTAAATATGTATTACATAAACTTTGAACTAGTATTCAATATATAAATTAATGGTTAAACTAACAAAAAAAACTTTATTATTCATAAAAAAAACTTTATTGATATTCTAATATTTAAAAAATTCAATTAAAACATTTTAAATTTCGAAATAAAATTTAATTACGCTTAATACAAATTAATCATATAACATAATTACAAGTTTTTTTAGAATAACATAATTAAAAGTTATTTTTAATTTTTTCTAAAAATCTATAAATATAAATACAAAAACAAATCACTAACAAAACACATATTTAATCGCTAAAACTTAAATTTAAAATAATGTTAGAATAAAACTCAACCGTAGCGTTTAAGTACGGTGAAAATTTCAACATGGACCACATCATTTGGCAAATAAAAATTATTATTTAAAAACTAAATATAAACAAACATTTTAAGGTAAATTACACCTAAGATCACTAAATTATTAGTAAATTTTTATTTTGGTCACTCAATTTCAAAAAATTATAAAATAGGCATTAAACTATTCAAAAGTTTTCATTCAAGTTATCAAGCTATTAAAATTTCTATTGTATGGCTTTTTATGTTTGCACCACTATTAATTGAAAGCTCTCAGTCCCCTTATTTTTTATAATTATTTTTACATGAAATGTCACAAATTTGTTAATCAAAATGCAAATAATTTTCTTCTTCAATCTACGAACTAACCATTATATCAACTTGGACTTAATTCACCATATCGATTGTCGAATCGATATTTGTAGCTCATTAATCAGACTTCAGAAAAAACTTAATAGTCCAGTAATTTAAATAAAAACTTTTAAATAATTTAATAACCATTTTGTAATATTTTAAAATTGAGTAACCAAAAAATAAATTTACTAGGAAATTAGTGACCTTGAATGTAATTTATCTAATATTTTATCAATTATATATATCCAATTTCAATAGATATGAAAAAGGGAGTAGAGTAGGGTCATTTTTCTTTTCTTTTTTCTGTTTTTATTGGGAAATGGAATTGGTAAAAAGATAAAAAGTAGTGGGGAGTGGGGACAGAAGTCAGTGGGGAGGGTATAAAAATGTTGGAAAGGTATTGATGACGCACCCCTTTCATTTCACACCCATCTGTTGGACACATTTACAAATAGCTCTCACTCTCTCAAGCTCGATTTACAATGTGATTCCTCCCTTTGCAGTTTTAAATACGAGGTGGGTTTTTATTTTTTATTTCCTAGGGTGGGGATCTGCAGGTGTAATCTGAGCGATAGCCATGACCGTTTGGTCTCAGGTTATGGTGCTTATTATTATTATTATCCCTTGATATACCCTGGGTTAGATTAGAGCTTTATCTGACTCACATTACTTCTCTCAATCAATATTCTAAAATCTAAATCCATTATATTGTTAAATTTTATTAAATTTTAACTGATTCAATCCAAGCATTAGTGCTTTTTCTTTTCTTTTTAAGAGAAGTTGAGTTATTAATATATAATTCAATTAATTTATCCAATTCGATTCAAATAATTATATTTCATGTTTCAAGCTTAATCATATTAGAACTTACAACATCTAGATTATTACACAACAATAATACCAACCGAGTTATCACCCCGACAGCTAATGGATTTGAAATTCACACAAATCATTATCACACAAAGCATTACTTTCGAAACAAACCCTAATAAAAAAAAAGATTATTTACCTTCCTTTAAACAAGTTATAATATATAACACCTAAAATAACATCATCATTACTAAGAAAAAGCAACAATGTCTGTTTTGTAATACAAAGTTGTGAACAGATTCATATGTAATGATCACTTGAATTGTGTTGTCTAAAGGTGAACATCAAATTCCCCTTTAAACAAGGTATAATATGTATACCACCTAAAATAAACATCATTATTAAAAGAAAGCAACCATGTCAGTTTCGTAATACTAAGTTGTTAACACATTCATATGTAATGCTCACTTGAATTGTGTTGTCTAAAGACGGCTAAAATATGAAATTTTCTTATAAAAATAAATAATAATAAAAAAGTCAATATATGAAAACGTATTTTAATAAGGTGAATTTGCCTCAAAAAAGAGTTTTGAATATCGCTCCTCTCTCTATAATAAAACCTCGTCACTATTCTAAATGATTTTGGTCAGTCTCAGTGATCTAATTCAATGATCTCATCGTGGTGATTGAGATCTTCTCTGATATCTTTGATTTTAACGTATCAAAACACCAGAAGAGAGTTCTGCAAGTGAGTTTATTATGCTTTCACTGAAATGGAAGAGCACAGAAAGGGCAGAGGAAAAAAACAGCCCATTTTCCATTTCAGAGAAAAGTAATAACAAATAAAAAAAAACCAGCAAAGAGCAAGAGGGTAAAGAAAAGGAAAATGAAAAACACTGTTACTTACAGTTAAAACTGCCGCTTCTCGTGGAATATAGCAAATTCTCAATGGTAGAAGATGCTTCCAAGAGACAAATGGGTAATAAATGGCAAAAGTGATACTTCAGAGACCAGGGTTGACCCACACCCACTTTCCAAAAAATTACCAATACAGTTCTAAAGTCTATGTACCAACGTACCACCATTGTTCTCCTACTCTTCTTCTCAAGTCTTTCGATGAATAAATTGGCCATTGATTTTTCTAACCTACCCGCTTTGAGCAGAGTCCTCGCAGTGAAATGACTAGCTACAGTCTTTCAAACAGTTTAGATCCATTTTATATCATAAATACATTCAACGACCTTATTAGTACGTCTCATAACTCTGATCTGATACCTACATAGGTCTATTTAAGTGAAAGCTTTTAATAGCAATATCAGAATAGCCTGCATGCAAAGATACTACTAATATGTTAACATGTTCTTGTTCTTTAAGACTAGTTTTTAAAATATTCCGATGTTAACCTGGAACCTAATGTCAATCAATTCGGCTTAGATGACTCGTCACAACAACTATTAGTGTACAGCATATTAGTTAATGTTTCAGAAGATCATTCCAGTCCATGTTATGAAATTATTTTCTAAAATTTATGTTGAAGGATCAAAGCATCAAAACATTAACTATCCCTGGCCCCATAAACCAAACCTAATGCATAGGGACATAAGTCAATTCTCATAAAAGATCAGCAGAAAGAATTCAAGGAAAGAAATTTTCCTAATAAAAATTCCCCAAATTATTGAGGAAAGGAAACTGCAGCATCCCAACATTTTACTGCTATCATCACTAGCACACTTTCGAAAATTCATTCGGTCGACAACATGATTACATGTGAACCAGAGCATTCAAATTTTGAATTTTTAAACAGTAGGCGCTTCAAAATTCTAAGTCGTGTAAAATTGCCACAAGCGGTAGAGAAATGAGATACGGGTTCATACACCATGACAACATGAAAAGGATGAATGTGTAAATCAAGGCTCATGCAGTACAAACATATGTAATTGCAATCATCTAAAGCAGCTGCAGACACAATGATGATGCCTGGTAGATTTCAATATCTAATGGAGGCCAATCAAAGAACCGAACAGAAGTGGGGCTTAACTGTACATTTCCAAACAATTTTATCAATTGGTACCTTGAAAAGAGTTGAGTAATGCCTAAACTACATGACACCTAAGTAAATAATAAGAGCAGTGCATAAATAATTTAACAGACTGTTAAGAGCATGGTGTAGAATGTCTCGAGATAAGAACAAGGAAAACCACAAGTATTGGCATATATTGCATACAAGTTTGACACTAGTAGATGAAAAATGATTCTTCCTTCTTTCTTATATTCTCACTAGCAAATAATAGGGATCTCTGCTCACTTTGATTAGCCCTAATTAGTTCTTTGCAAAAGCCAGAGGTTAAACATTTACCAAAAACCCCAAAAGTAGTCTCATCTCGTGGCAGAGAGTTCACAAAAGAGAGGTTTCCTTTTCTTTTATTTTTTTGAAGATATGAGTTTCTAATTCTATATCTGTTTCTAAATAATTTCCTACTTGAAGACAATACTAACGACATAAAGTCAAATGCCACATTCATATCAAGCAGCTATAAGCAATTGAAAGAATACAAGGTAAAGATAAAAAAAACAGAGGGGGAGAAAGACTGGTGATACCCCACAACATGAGAAAACACTGATTGATTGCCTTGATCCTTCAGCAAAGAAAAGAGAAAATTCCAGAAAAATGCTTCTAAGTTCTAGCATCCACATCAAACCCAGCTCCTGTCCAACCAGGTCCTGCAGATCCTCTGCTCTTGGGCACCGCACCAATCCCCTTTCCTCTTCCTTGAAAAGTGTTTTTCTTCTTTACTTTTACTTCTCCATCATTAGTAGCAAGTTGATTCTGCCCATTCATAACTTGAACATTCCCACCATTGCCTTGATGAGGTACCCTTGTGGAAACAGTAGAGCCCGATTCTGTTGTTTGTGGAACTGAGGACACGCCTATGGTTGCAGCATGTTGTGTCAATCCAATTGTTTTCATGTCCTAAACATGATCCAAGTCAAACTTTCAACATCTTTCTATTTTTTAAGGCAGTGAATAAAGAACCAAAGAAGAGATCAAATTGATCAAATCCCCGATTTTTGGTTCAACTAGTTGAACATGCTGATTCAACTATAACATTTTTAAAAGAATCATGCAAGTGATTTTGATTTTTTTAATCAAATGTTACTTTCAATAATTAATTTTTCAAGATAAAAAGTAAATTTGTAATGCATGCTCAACTCATCAATCAAACGCTAGACCACTGTTTCCCTCACTTGCCCCCCTGAAAACCAAGTCAAACGCACCACACCACCTAAAAAGAGTGGGAATGAATTCCACATTAGTTAACACGTAGAAGTTTTTTCAACACGTAGTAGAAGCAGACAATTACTTAACTTCCCATTTTCAAAACCATTTTAGATTCTTCAATGCCCACAAAGAGAGGGAATGAATTCCACATTAGCAGGAAGATAGGAGTAATGGAAAACCATCTCAACCCGGATCATCTTCAGACAACACCAGAGAAACTTCTCTTCAGACAAGATTGGTGAGACTTGGGAAGGTAATCGAGTGGGAGTCAAAGGTGATAGATTTGGGTGAAAAAACCGGTCCAATTTGGTTAAAAAGCCCAAATATATTTAAAGAAATTGTCATGCCTGATTTTTCCCTTTACTGATTCCAGGTTTTTTACAGGTCCAATTTCCCCATTATAAGTATGATGTTGAGCTGCTGAACCTGACAATTCCCTGCTGAACTGGCTGATCCTATCCCTTCTTTTTTATCACTGATTTACTTGCATATACCACAGTGCTTATGACAACATTCACCTGCCTGACAATATTAATAATATACAAAAAGTGTTTCAAAAGAATGAGCCCTTTAGTTAAGCACTCTGGCATTTTAGTTTGGCTTCTTGAACCAATTTCCATAGTTTATCATATTAGAGCAAACAGAAACTCAGAAAGATCAGCTAGTTAATATTTCTTCCTCTTGCCTTTTTATCATGGGTGAGCAGTTTGAATTGATTAAAGAACAACTACCTAGAGGGAGCCAAACATTCACAAATAATCAGCAAGGCCTAAACTAGATAATTTGGAATAGTTCTCAAGAGTTTGTAGACATGTACAACAGACATGAATGTATTTTTTGTTTTAACAAGACACCTTATTATCAATCCAGTTTATAACAGTGGCATTTACTGCAAAAAAGATTGATAGCAATAGAAAATCACAAGAACCAATTACACTAAAAGTGCACAATTTTACATCAGCTAACATGTCTATTCTAGTGAACATTGTAAAACAGTTACCTTCTCCACATAGAGGACCGTTTGAGTATTGGATACTAGGAGAAATAGAAAGCTTACATGATCAGAAAAAGTGGATTTTTTACTTGGGTTCAGAGCTTCCAATCGCCTTTTCAACTCCTCAAGCCGAGAAAACTGAGAGTTACTGCTTTCTTGAACCTACTAAAGAAAAGCATCACGTTATAACACAGCTGATTAATGCCTGCTTGTCCATCTATAGCAAAGAAGTATACCAGATTGTTCAAGTCCTCACATAGCTTCTGCTTAATTGCTTCCTCATCATTCAGAGCCTTTGATGCTGATTCCCAAGCCTGAAATGCATATAAAGGGAAAAAAAACTGCTATCAAATTTAAGATAGGAGGCAATTTACTTGCCAATAAAATGGATTTTTTTTTTTTAATATGAAAAACGATTCAATAGCCTCTCACAGTCCAGTTTCAGCCTTGGCTAATTGAAATACAACCAGAATCAATCTCAATCTGCAATTTCATGCAGGAAGACTAATGTGCTATAGCTGCAAATTTCCTCTCTTCAGATAAAAATGTTTTAGATACACTGCCATTTGAACACTTCCATTTATATTTTGGTCCATCAGGCCCTAATCAACCTAGTATTATTGTCCGTTCAAAGCAAGCAAAAGTGTAAGAAAATAATGAGGACGGTACTTCGGTTAAGAAAATAAGAGGTATAAAGGCCATGATTCAAACTCAAATATACTTGACGGAGAGAGAATTTGGCAAACCTTCCGCGCTTGTTCTTCCTTCTCCTTGGCAATGCGTATTCTCTCAGTTGACATTTCAATTTTCTTTCTCATATGTTCGAGGGCTGAAGATATGCACCACACATTATACAATGGAGGAGTGAGTCCACAACAGAAAAATGTACGTAAATGAAGAAATATCCCATACAATGGCAAGGCCAGGCCAACCTGCTTTTTTCGGCCCGGCAGTGAGTTTCATCTCCATTGTAAGATTTGCTAGTTCTCGTTCAATATCATGAATTTTAGAATAATTTTCCGCTATATATCTGAAAGCATGCACATGAGATTAGACAAAACCACACCAACAAATGCAATCACGAGAAACAAACTCAAAGAACATTAAAAAGACGAGAAATAATAAGTATACAAGGTGTATACCTCCCTCAACCTTTTGTACAAGTGCTACACACAGGAAAATAAATTCTTAAATCAAACAAAATTTTAACAACCAAATTGAAATGAAAAAAAGAACTACATTTTTGGCTTGATTAATTGAGCTAGTAAACAACGAACTGAAGTTTTTAATATTTAGTAAAAGCAACTCATGGAACTCAAAGGAAAAAAAATAAAAATGCCAGAGTTCATCACCAAGCTCAAATAGAATAGATTCACATAGTAAGAACTTAATTAGAGCAACAAACATCAAAATCATTTGAGATTTAAGATTCAAAATCCGTTTCAAGCAGTATCAAACTCTCAGGAAAACTTCATGCAATGGCCCTAATCACATCCTATCTCTTTAGATCTGAATTACAGTGTAAGGCTTTAAGCTAATTCTTCAACGATATCGATTTCTCCTCTTTTTTTCTACATAAGGCCCACAGATTAGAAGAAGGCTTTCCTCATTACAACAGAACTAAATTCCAGCATTGAAACAGAATCAACTCAGGTGAGTTAAAGTTAAAAACAAAAGACGAAATAATGCACAAATCTAAAAAAATAAACTTAGAAGTAATTAACAACATGAACATACTTCTTGAGTTGAAGCCGCTCCTCCTCGATTATCTGCCGCCACATACATAAACAAAAATTCGCCATCACATTTTCGTCAAAGCAATTAAACGAAACTCATAAAAGAGAAAAAAGAAGAAAAGTAAATTGACCTTCTCAGTGTAGGCAATGACAGAAGGCTCCCTGGCGAGTCCATCGGGTCCGATCTCGGGCAAAAACGTTGGATTCGAGGCCATATTTTCTTCTTTCTATTATTTTCTCTTTTGTTAGAAATTGAGATCGGAACTGGAAATAGAAATGCAAAACAGTTTTCTAATTTATCTGATCTGATTTTACACAAAAGAAGTGGAATTCTTTCATTTCTTGAAGCATTGCTTTTTTTTCATTTTAACTTTTAAAAATCTTTTTGGGTTTCGCTTTCTTCAATTGACAGAAAAAGGAAACACGTGAGGGTTTATCGTTAATCGCCGCTATCCTCGTTCCCGATCGCGAGCGTTACCCGCCTTTTTTAATAAGAATAATTTTATTATTAATATTATTATTTTCATTCTTTTCTTTTCGATAAAATTTTAGGTTTAAAATTATTTTAATTATTTTTAAATTATAGTTTAATATTTGATATACTGATAAAGTATTTTTATTCTACAAATTATTTTAAAAATTGATATGTATCTTTATTTTTAATATATATTTTTAATATTTTTTTCATATCTTTTATTATCTTCTTGAAATCTAAAAATTTCATTAATAGAATCTCGTGCATTGATTTAATAGTCAAAATTATTCACTGCTACTGATGTAACTTGAGTTCTAGTCACGTTAGTCACTGTTTGTAATTCACTAAAAAAAATTTTTCATTAACAATGTACTAAATATTTTTTTATTAATATAAGTATATATCAAATATAATATTTTTCAGGTCAATAAATATAATTTTATATTTAATAGAATTCCATGCAAAAAATAATTGTGTTTTTATTTATTTTTAATTATTTTAATGCAATTATATGTTAAATATATTAATTTTAATTTTAATTATAAAATAATTCTTCTTTATTTATCTACTCATATTTTAATTGTGAATTTCTTTTCTACTTAAACCATTGAATAATGATAATTGATTTATTTTAAATAAAATAATTTAATAACTTCATAAAAAATCATACTGTTTATTAAGAAAAATGTTCAAAAAACTTGTTCCTTAATAGTTAGCCAAAAACTTAATTGATGCGTTAATAAATATATTTTTAGGTTTGGAAGTTAAGAGTTTGAATAATTTTTTTTTAATTTTATAATTAAAATAAATAAATTATTCGTAAATACTTTATGAATAATAATTTAATTATTTTCTATTTTAAATTTACTTTATAAATACGCGACATTCGATATTTTTGAAGAGTAACTCGAGGTTTTAATAAAAAAATTAATATAATAAATGTAGTAAAAAATTAAAAATTGGAAGAAAACATGTTAATTTTTTAAATTCCATTTTAAAAAAAGAATTTAATGTGATAAAAAATAGTCACTTGTTTTATTGTTACATCAATCTTCTACAACACTTTTTGAGTAACCCAAAATTGGCTTGAAAAGTGTAAAAAATTGGAACTAAAACAGCTTTAATTGCCAACAAAGTATACCAATCAGGATCTCCTTTCATATCTATGATGCATTATATTTGGTCAAGGCATCAAGAACTGCCTGTTTTGTCGGAAGTGCCGGAATTGCCCCTCTCTCCGTTACCGTCAACGCTCCGCAAGCATTTGCAAATGCCAAGGCTTCTCTTAATCGCTTCTCGTCCTGTAGGAAAAGATAAAAGTTTCATTTACATGTTAAACTATTGTATTACGGATTAGAACAACGAGTTATGTAAGAACTAAGGGTACCTGAAATAGATTTAAATCGGAAGCTAGGCTGCTTAGCAAGCCGCCAACAAAAGCATCGCCAGCACCCGTAGTGTCAACAGCTTTAACTTTAATCCCGGGAACCCTCCCCTTGAAAGTCTGCATATATAGGTCGATCGTTTATTTCCATGTAGTAAACTTAATGATTAGACAAGCTCAAGCTTACCTTGGTGTAATATCTACAACCAGCTGACCCCTCGGTTACGATCAAAAGCTTAAGATTAGGATGAAAAAGCTTGTTCATCACCACATTATCATCGTAAGGGTCACCGCCTTTGGTTAAGAATGTAATCTCGTCCTCGCTTACCTGCATTTTCATGGATTAGCTGCAAATGAATGGAAGTAGCAAGACCCATTTTATGAGTCTCGTATTCGAATTTGTACCTTGATAAGGTCTGCTTGTTCCCATATGCTCATTATGCCTTCCCGAGCAGCTTCTGCCGATGGCCACAGTGGCAATCTTAAATTTGGATCGTAAGAGAGGATACTGCCAGATTTCTTGGCGATTTTCATTGCTGCAAGTTGAGCTGACTTGCATGGTTCTTTGATCAAACTAATCGAACCATAATGAAATATCTTCGCCTGTAATGAAAATATTATACAGAGATCAGAAAATATCGAACCACTCTTTTGATTAACCGGAACAAAGATGAGAAATGCAGAAAAAACAAATAACCTTGTTAATGAGGTTTATATCGAGCTCTGATTCATGAAGACGCATATCAGCACTTGGATGACGGAAAAACAAGAATTCCCGTTCACCATCAGCTCTGAGCGTAACAAATGCCAATGCTGTTCTTGCACTTTGATCAAATCGCATGCCGGTATTGTCCACGTAGTTCTCTTTTAAAATGTTAGCTAACATATGCCCAAATTCGTCATCCCCTACCTGGCATCAAATTGCAAGGCATCATGTACATTAATATTCTCATGATCCAAAAAAAAAGCACGAGATTGCAATTTGCAACAAAAAGCAAGTACTGAAACTACAAAGAGACTTCTTATTCATATCATTCTACGGTATCGTAAGTTAGTTCCAAACACAAAGATTAAAGCAATTCGATTTCAACCAATAAACATCATATGATTCCAACGAATTATTCTAGTGACTGGTACAGAGTAAAAGCTAGATGTTCCGAATTTACCTTGCCTATGAAAGCCGATGATCCTCCTAATCTAGATACACAAACAGCCACATTAGCCGGAGCGCCACCGGGAGCCTTCTTGAAAGCAGGTGCTTCGGCCAAAGAAACCCCTCCAACTGTTGGTACAAAGTCGATCAAAAATTCACCAAAGCAAACAACTAGTGAGTCCGTATTTGCGGACTTCCTGTTCATATCACCGGGAAGATCTTCGCCACCACCTATAGTTCGTAGTTTTATCAGTATCAAGATGTTTTCCTAAAATGTTGCTCAAAGTGACAACTCCTAGCCCTAAGCCAATTTGTTCAGACACTGCCTAATCCATTTCTAGTTACAAAATCAATGATTTTTTCCAAACAAATCGAATAATTTCGCATTCAGATTCGCAATTCATCTATATTAAAAAGGTAATCTAACACGGATCCAGCACACAATTAGTGTTAATACATAGCATGTAATTTAACCAACATGTAAGTATAAAAATAAAAAACCAAGATTTTCCAGACCAAACAGGATTCAAATCACTTAGAAAAACAATCAAACACCACCAGATCAAACATTTTTCATTAGAAGTGAAGGAAACCCAAACTCGTAAAGCAAGAATTATAAACTTACATGTTCATAACAGATGACAAATAAAGCAAAAAAAAAAAAAAAAAAAAACTCTTGAACATGAAAGAAAAAATATTTATTATTTCAAAACACTATAAAAGCAAGGAACCAAATTATTTGAAACATGGTACGAGAATGATCTAGTTTCTTAAGCTAGAGATTGAACTTGAATTCCATAACCAAATAGATTATTATCATTTTTGAAAGCCAATTCTAAAACATTTTTCTATTAAGATTGAAGTTAGTAAATTTAATTAGCAGTTTGGCACGTTACAATTAATAAAAAAATTTAATCTTTTTGCAGAAAATCAACTCAAAACCCAGAAATGCCACAACATGTAAAGTTAAGCTCAAAGATAAATATTTTTGAACCTCAAGAAAATGAAATATCAAAAAGATTTTAAAAATTGAAAAAGAAACAAGAAAAAAAAGGAGAGAGAGAAGAACCTGTAGTTAAATCCCCAGCCATTTTACTTTTTTCTTTTTTGAGAATTACAGATATTGAATATTAAGGAGCAAAACAATGGCCGCTAAAGCCGGGGCTGGTTTTCTTGTCCCTGTATTTGAAACTTGGAAGAAGAAGAAGAAGAAGAAGAAAGCAGAAACTTATAGAATAAGAGCGTGGCCGTCGCCAATCTTGAAATGGATTCTTCTTTAGAAGATAGGTTGACAAATTTATTAAGATCACCGTCACATGAATCACTTAATTTTAAAAAGGTTTAATTCTGACCCACACCCCTTCTACTTTTTGGATTTTGAAATTTAGTCCATCTATTATTTGGTTAAAATATCTTCCTAGTTTCTATATTTTTTATACATTTAAGATTTAATCTCTCTACTTTTATTTTAAAAAATTTAGATCCTTTATTTTTTTATTTAAAAATACAAGTCAATTTATTAATAATTTTAAAATATTTCTCTTAAATTCAATTCATTACAACATCTTTTTTTAGTGTTAAAGGCTAGTAAGTTATTTTTTTTTAAATATCATACCAACGATTTAATGATAAAATTTTAACAGTATTAAAAATTAAACTTGAGTTTTGAAATCTAAAAAATATAAAGATTAAATTCTTAAAAATAAAAATGTAATGATTGAATTCCAAATATACGAAACAGTATAAAGATTTGGAGAACATTTTAATCTATTTTTTATAAAGTATAAAATAAAACCTCCTTAAAGATTGAATAAGAGATCGTGTTAATTAAAACTTTGAATACATGCCTTTGTACAAAGAATATATAGGGATTTTGATCGAAACATGTCTCAAACTCCTATTATTGATCATAACTAAGAGCATCCTACAACCATCAATTAAAGTAGATAAAATCGTATTAGAGTTATGCATGTTAGAAATAAGGTTGATAGTTGAGGGACTAAATGTTGAGAATTTAATAGAGAATTAAATTTTAAGAATATGAAAAGTTAGGGACTAAGAACAAATTAAGCCATTTTTAAATTTCAAATAAATTAAAATAAAAAATTGCCTTTTATTAAGACCGATAATTGGATATTTGGTGTATTCGGACAAAAGCTTGGGTGTGTCCCATGTAGGGCCATAATTTTCAAGTGAAACATCGTATGTACAACTATTTGATTCATTGAACGTGAAGTTAATATTTCCTTTTCAGTCTTTTGGTAAATATTAATTTATTGTAACAAACAATTTTATATGTTCAAATCCAATGATTAAAAACCTTTTGATGGTATTGGCCGATTTCTAAGGTTATAATTGGGCTTTGTCGCAGCCTCGCATATTTTAAGTAATTTTATGTTTTTATCCCTTAATTTTAAAATTTTATAAAATAATAATTGAATTATTCAAAAAATTTTATTTAAATTATTAAATAGTTAAAATCGTTGTTGTATGGTATTCTTTGATTACATCGTTTTCACCAATCGAAAGGTCTTATTTCTTTTCTCTTCTACAACTTAGTTCTTTTTTCATAAAATAGTTTTGAACATCATGAATTTCTAAATCAAAATTCAAGCAGCTTTCTTCTTCGATCTCTGACATTGACTATTACATCAACTTATATCTAATGTATGTTATACTCATCGATGGGTATTGATTCACCATATCAATCGTCGAATCAACGCTTGAAGCTTACTAACCAAACCTTTTATATATATATATAACAAAACTTAACAACCCAATGATTTAAAAACTTTTGAATAGTTTAATAACTTAAATGAAAACTTTCGAATAATTCAATAATTATTTTATAATTTTTTAAAATTAAACCAAAATGTAAACTTACTAATAATTTAGTAAAGTTATAACTAACTCCATTGCTAGAATGCAAAATAAAGATTTGTTTATTTGTTTTTCAATATTTGACATTATGATTTATATTTTTTAAACAACTTTGTGAGTTATAATTTTGTTTTCAATCAAATTACTCCAATGGAATTTATTCAAGAGTTATTTCTTGTGGTCTTTTTAATAGTGGTTTCAATTCAAATCAACCATCTTCCATAAAATTAGTGCATCAATACATGCCACCCCTCAACCATTTATGTTACACATGACCCACCAAAGTCCATGAGCAATAGCTTCAACCACTTCTCCCCAATCATCTTCTCTACATGCCCTTGTCTCCCCCTCTATGACCACCCATTATTGACGTTCGTAAAACCACTTGAGTTATCTACCATTTTTTCAAATGATTAATTATAAAAAAGATTATCAACTGACACGATATCATTAAATCATTCTAAACTATTTCATTCCTTGTCCAGTAGATAATAAAAGAAAAGTAATTATAACAATATATAATGATAGTAAAATATACATATATAATTGAAAATTATTAAATAAAAATATTATGTTTGAAAAAATAATATATATGAAGAATTTAAATGAATTTGAATTAACTATCTACATATAATTTGAATTGAACTTGGACAATTATATATAATATTAATATTAAATATAGGCCCAACCTAAACTCCATCTTGATATTACCTAGAGTCTATTTGGAAAAAAAAAAAAACTTCTAAATAGATGTTTACTTATATAATATAATGAAGTATTGCTAGTAAGACAATGAAGAGCCTTGCCAAGATGTGATTTGATAATAGACTTGATAATAGCATGTATATCTAATAATAAAATTATGGAGACCTTGAATGTGAAAGAAGGGACCTCTAAGTGAGTTCTAATGGGACTCAATGGAAGTTGACCCAAGTATAACAAGTGAATTTCTTTTTGAATAATATCTAAAATTATCCATAATTATTTTCCGACTTATAAATAGGAAGATAATGTGTTTCAATACATTCGAACTCACATCTTCTTGTATTGATAACAATACACATGCCAATCGAGTTAAGATTCAATCGGTATAACAAGTAAATTTTAATATAAATTTTTTATTAAATATAAATATCAAATTAATTTGATGAATGTTTAAGTGGTTTGATTGATATTTAACACTTAATAACGATGATAATGGAATAATTGGAGGAACTTTATTTTCTGAAGGTTGCATTGGTGGTGTCACAGTTTCACATGAAATTGAACCATACCCACATTCCATACCAAATCTCGTGTTACCTTTTATTTTTATTTGACAAGTAAATCATACCACGATGCCTTATATCGTGAAGATTCCAGTTCTGCTTTTCTTCTCTTTTAAATTCATTAATTTAACTTAAATGTTGGAATATCATATATTGTTCTTTCTAGAAAAGAAAATATTAGACCATTATTTTTTATATGTTTGAACGTCATTAATTGCTTTTTCTTCTAACAAAACATTTCGCTATATAAATATTTGTTCTCGGTGTTGGTTTAATAAAAAAAAAAATTGCATGGTCGATAATTTGATATAATAATAATTTTAATTTTTTAATATTTATATATTAGATCAATTTAATTTCAGTTTTAAAATTTTATTACTTAACATCTACATATTGTAAAATTTAATCTTTTCTCGAGGTTTGATTTTCTTTGAAAGTAAAAAGTGAAAAGTTAAAAGGAATATATTCTTTAATTTCATTTTGTACGAGGAGTAGAGCAACATATTTATGGTAAAAGAGATTGATTGTAGAGAAGGCAGAGGAATTAGCTTAAACTGTTATGGAATTGTTATATAGATTTATACGCTGCGTTTAAGTTTGTTAGTAGATGTGTTTTGTGAGTAACCGTTAGTGATACGGTGCGTTTTACTAATATTTGAATTTGTTGTTGTTTTTCTTTAAATAGTCTATCCGAATCTGGAAAGGAGTTATGCAATGAAATAACAGTTTTTTTTTCTATTCTCTTCTTCTTCTTTTTCAAATTTCTCTTCTACTTTTCATCGAGTTTTCTTCTTAAATTCTTCAGTAAACATCAAGGTATCAGAGCTTTTTGATCTTTATGGCCGCAGATGGAGTTTCGACACGTATGCAGAAGGAAATGAATCTGTTACAGCTTGAAGTTTCTCAGTTGGACAGTAAGTTGGAGGCGAAGCTGGATGCGAAATTGGACACTCGTTTTCAAGAATTTCATGAGGAAATGAAGGTTGAGGTTCGTGGTGAAATCAAATCAGAGATGCATTCCTTCTTTGAGCAATATTTTGGAGTGTCTGGTACTGCTGCGACACCAAGAAGTTCACAAGATAAGGGGAAGGGAATTTGAGGAACACCACCAGGAGTTTCTCCTAAGGAGTATATGGCGGTATCACCTCTGATGGATTTAGGAAATTTGAGTTCTCACTCGCGAACCAATTATGGGGAGCCAGTGGGGAAAGCATATCAGTTCATTTGTCCTCGTTTTGATGGGACAGACTTTAGAGGGTGGTGGTCTAAGCTAGACCAGTTCTTTGAGGCAGAAGAGGTGGAAGATCGTTCCAAGGTTCGAACGGTGATGTAGAATTTGGATGGAAGGACTTTAGATTGGCATCACTATTTTTGTCAAAAACATGGAGGGATTCGACAACTGACTTAGGATATGTATCCCAGAGCTTTGAAGGAACTATTTGGATCTAGTAAGAGATTAGATCCTATGACTGAGCTAGTTGCCTTAAAACAAATAGGTACGGTTGAACAATACCTTGACCAATTTGTGAGTCTTCTTAACCAATTATGTTTGCCTGAACATTATGCTTTAAGTGTCATTATGCATAATCTTAAAGTTGATGTTGGTTAATATTTGAGACTCTTTAAGCCTAGCAGTTTAGTAGAGGCTTTCAACCTTGCATGTGAGATAGATGATATTGTTAACATGGGAGTTCAAAAATCCGGTTCTATTGGGGGAAGTTATAATGCTCTAAAGCCTTTATTTGCTCCCATAAGGAGCCATACTGCTCCTGTTACTGTAGGTAGTCACACACCTGTAGCTACTGCTGCAATTAAGAAACCTGTCAGAGCATTGTCATAGAATGAGATGGAAGATAGGAGGAAGAAGGGATTATGTTTTTGGTGTGCATCGAAGTACACACCAGGGCACAAATGTGCCAAATCTCAACTTTATCAACTCTTGATCGAGGTCCTTGGGGATGCTGATGGTGATCTTAAAAGTCTTAGTTCTGATGATTTTCAAGACTGTCATGAGAAATTGGATTCTGTTGAAAATGAAGTAGAGTCAGCAACTCCAATTTTATCATTACATGCTATCAACGGTTCTCAGGGCCACAATACTATGAAACTGGTAGCAAGGATTGGTCATTATGAGGCTATTGTTTTGGTGGACTCAGGTAGTACACATAATTTTGTGGGCTGGAGATTAGTGAAATAATTGCATTTACCTGTTGATAATATTTGCGAGCTTAGGGTGATGGTGGCAAATGGTGTGCATTTAGCTACTCAAGGAGGTTGTAAGTCAGTTAAATTGGAGGTACAAGGGAATACTTTTATTACTGACTTTATGGTTTTACCAATAAAAGGATGTGATATGGTTCTTGGTGTCCAATGGCTCTTGTCTTTAGGTTTAATTATTTAGAATTTTGCATCTCTGACAATGCAGTTCGAACAAGCTGGGAAATCATGTGTTCTTCAAGGTCTCCTTCCAGGAGGATTGTAGGTGAAATCTGGTACACAGATAACCAAATGTTTCAGTATGGTAGGACAGGTTCCTAATCCCATGATGCTGACTAGTGCAAGCCAACCAGCATTAGTATTGCATTCTAATAAGGTACATGAAGATGTTCAACTGTTGTTGACTGAATTTGATGATGTATTCCAGTTACCAAAAGGGCTTCCTCCAGTTAGACTATAAGATCATCGAATTCCTCTCCACGATAAGAGTAAGGTGGTAAAGATAAGGCCTTATAGATATCCTGCTGTTCAAAAAACTGAAATGGAAAAACTCATTCAAGAGATGTTGGAGGCAGGTATTGTAAGGGACAGTAACAGTCCCTTTGCATCACCTATAGTTATGGTAAGAAAAAAAGATGGGAGTTGGAGATTATGTGTGGACTATAGGCAACTAAATCAGTTGACTATCAAAGACAAATTTCCTATTCTTGTGATAGAGGAGCTGTTGGATGAGTTGGGGCAAGCAATATATTTCTCAAAATTAGACTTGCGGTCTGGATATCATCAGATTCGCATGTGGGAAGGTGATATTCACAAGACAGCGTTTCATACACACGAGAGGCATTATGAATTTTTGGTCATGCCCTTTGGTTTGACTAATGCTCCCTCAAGCTTCCAATCATTGATGAACAGCATTTTTAAACAACTTTTAAGAAAATCAGTGCTTGTTTTTTTGATGATATCCTTGTATATTCTGCTAGTTGGGCTGAGCATTTGGTGCATTTATGAGAAGTTTTGACTATACTTCGAAGTCATAAGTTATTTGCTAAAAAAGGAAAATGCTGCTTTGCCACTAAACAAGTGGAATATCTAGGCCATTTGATTTCTAAGGGGTCAGTTTCTATGGGTCCAAGGAAGGTTGATGGAGTGTTACAGTGGCCTATTCCTACTTCAGTTAAGGAGCTCAGAGGATTTTTAGGTCTCTCTGGTTATTATAGAAGGTTTATACGGAATTATGGTGTAATTGCTAAGCCTTTAACTGCACTTCTTAAGAAAGACACTTCATGGAGCTGGTCCGATTTCGAACAAGAGGCTTTCGTTCAATTAAAAATAGCAGTTGCACAAGCACCAGTATTGGTACTTCCTAACTTCAATGAGGAATTTTGTGTTGAGACAGATGCTTGTGGAGTGGGGGTCGAGGCAGTCCTTCAACAAAAAGGCAGACCAATTGCATTTTTCAGTAAGAGCTTGAGGATCAAACATCAAATGTTATCCATATACGATAAGGAGATGTTAGCTGTTTTATTGGTAGTTAAAAAGTGGCATCCTTATCTAATTGGGAGGCATTTTGTTATCAAAACTGATCATCAGAGTTTAAGATGCAAAAATGGGTTGCAAAGATGTTGGGGTATGACTATATTGTGGTGTATAGGCAAGGAGGTCAAAATGTGGTAGTAGATGTACTCTCTCGTAGGGATCATTCACAAGAAGGTCAATTATTTCAATGTGTAAGCAAAATCACGTGGTCTGAAGCATGGGGGCAGGTTTTGGATTCTTGTTTCACTAATCCAGCATTACAAAAAATCTGTTCTGACATTCAGAAGGATCATAATCTACATTCTAAATATTCGTGGGATGGGAAGGTGTTAAGGAGAAAGGGTAAAATGGTTGTGGGGCATGATGTTGAGTTGAGGAAGAAATTATTCGAGATGTTTCATAGCGAATCGGTGGGAGGACATTCTGAGGTCCATGCTACAAGACATAGGTTATCTGGACTTTTATATTGGAAGGGGTTGTCTAGTGATGTGAAGAAATGGGTTAAAGAATGTATGGCTTGTCAGAGAAACAAGGTGGACAATGTTGCATCTCCTGGTCTGTTACAACCTTTGCCAATTCCTAATCGAGCATGGGCTGCTATAAGTTTAGACTTTGCGGAGGGTTTTCCATTGTCAAAAGGGAATAATGTTATTTTGGTGGTGGTCAATAGACTTACCAAGTATGGCTATTTCTTGGCTTTATCACACCCTTTTACAGCTTTCATAGTGGCTCAACAATATTTGCAGAACATCTACAAGTTGCACGGAGTTCCTGAATGTATTGTCTCGGATAGGGACAGAATTTTTATTAGTGCATTCTGGCAGTCTCTCTTTTAGCACTTGGGGATTAAGCTCCACTTATCTACAGCTTACCACCCTCAAACAGATGGTCAAATTGAGGTTCTTAATCGGTGTTTAGAATCTTACCTGCGTTACATGATAGGTGAAAGACCATCTGACTGAATCTTGTGGCTTCCATTAGCTGAATGGTGGTATAACACCACTTTTCATTCCTCCATACACATGACTCCTTATGAAGCATTGTACGGACAGGAGCCTCCTCACTATGTACCTTACTTAGCTGGAGCCACTTCAGTAGCTGCTGTTGATAGAAGTCTTCAACAAAGGGAGGCAGCTCGTAACATGTTGAAATTTTATCTTAAGAGGGCTCAGCAAAGAATGAAACAAATGATAGATAAGAGGAGGTCTGAGAGAGAATTCAAAGTGGGGGACTTAGTTTATTTGAAGTTACAACCATACCGACAACATTCTGTTCGAGGGAGGGGAAATTATAAGCTATCTCATCGATATTTTGGGCCTTTTCCTGCAGCATCTAGAAAAAGGGCAGTGGCATACACTTTGAAGCTACCAATCGAGGCAAAGATTCATCCCACCTTTCATGTTTCTCAGTTGAAGAAACACATTGGAACAAACCCCAGTTCTGCTACACTGCCACCTAGTGATCCTGATGGCGCCATGGCTAAGATTCCTATCCGGATAATTGATAGAAGAATGGTGCGAAGGGGAAACCAAGCTGACACGGAGGTGTTGGTCGAATGGGGGAACACTTTTCTTGAAGATTCCACCTGGGAAAGATTTGTTGATTTTCAGAATCAGTTTCCAAATTTTAATCCTTGAGGACAATGATTGTCTTCATGGGAGGGCTATTTGTTATGGAATTATTATATAGATTTATACGCTGCATTTAAGTCTGTTAGTAGATGTGTTTTGTGAGAAACCGTTAATGATACGGTGCGTTTTACTAATATTTGAATTTGTTGTTATTTTTCTTTAAATAGCCTATCCGAATCTGAAAAGGAGTTATGCAATGAGATAACAATTTTTTTTTCTATTCTCTTCTCTTTTTTTTTCAAATTTCTCTTCTAATTTTCATTGAGTTTTCTTCTTAAATTCTTCAGCAACCATCATAAACCAGACCCCAAGGCTAGATCTAGGAATTTGAATATTTATATAAACTAAGGTCAAGGATGGAGACCGGTAAGTTTCCTCACATATGGAATATTTTTTCATAACACATGAAATTGGTAAATATATTTCTGATATCTGAATTTAACTTTTTTTTTATACATATAAAGTTTAAATAGTAATTCTAAATAAATATCATCTTATAATTTACTATATTTATGATCTGTAACTGTTGTCGAATGCCAACTTTTAAAAATTGTTGTAAAAAAAAAAATCAATTGATCAATATATCTGAATTTAACTTTTAATATTTAACTTTTGTTAATTCGAAATGATACTGGAATTTAACTTAGAAAAAAGATTGACGGTCCATATATTTAGAACTATTATTAATTATTGACAAACTTGTAAACGATAATCAATTTATAAAATATCGATAATCTGAACCATCACATGACAGTAAGTGGGAAGACATTGATGGCAGAAGTGAAATGAGACAGGTTTTAGGATGTGAAGAAGATGAAGCAATTTCCAACGTACACGTGGCAGTGCTACAAGCAATAGCAGTGGCAATTAGTTTGTTTCTTTCCTGAATTAATTTGTAGCCAAAGAAAGTAAAAGAAGCAGCCGCTTACTCCTCTCAAACCCACTCTCAAAGATCCCTCTTCCTATTTTCTCTCTTCTCCTTTGCTCTCTTCTGCTCCACTCAATATATAAATAAAAACCCAAACTCAAAATATCAAAAACCCCATTTTCCCTCCACTGATTCATCCATCTTTGAAGAAAAAGAAAAGAGATCTTTTGAAATAACATATATCCATGGCTTCTTGTTGCAATTCTTTGAGACTTGAAAGTTTCTTCTCTTCTGCGTTTAAATCATCTAAACGATCAACCAATGCCATTCCCATCCCTTCCTCTTCTTTTTCTCATCTCTGTAACCATCGCTTCCCTCTTAAAAGCATTTCCTTTTCAGTATCACGCTCCCCTTCTTTTACCATCAAAGCTTCCTCCACCACCATTGCCGAGCCTGAAGGCATCAAGGTTGTATTTTTATTTTCCATTGGTTTTCATTCTTCTCTTATTTAATTTTTTTTAAATTAGCTTAAATAGTGATTCTGGGTTTTCTTTATTTGAATCTTACAGATAACTTCGGTTCCCACTAAACCGATTGAAGGGCAGAAGACAGGGACAAGTGGGCTTCGGAAAAAGGTAATTTTTTTCACTGTTGTTCATATCACTTTGCTTTTGAATTGTTTTTTCCTTGCTCAAGGGATAGCTAAGAACAGAGAGTAATCTGTTGTTGAATTTTTGAAATTGGGTTGGGATCCAATTACTCATTAGAAAATTAGTTTTTTTTTTTCAAATTTAATATAATTTCATTTGCTTCAGGTTAAGGTTTTTATGGAAGAGAATTACCTTTCAAATTGGATCCAGGTTTGGAATTTTTCTTTTTCTTGGCATTCATTTTTATTGGAGAATGTACCTAAGAGATCCCTTTACTATAATCCCTCTACTATTAAATGAATCAATTTAGTCTCTGTATTATTAAAAAGAATATTTTTAATAGAGTAAATGTTAACTCGATTACAATTTGGACATATTTGATTCTTTTTAATACTATAGGTACTAAATTGATTCATTTAATAATAGAGGGACTAATTTGATCCAGTCCCTATAATACAGGGACCTCCCATGTACTTTAACCCATTTTCATTTGTTTTAATGTTTTATGATGGGTTGGAACTCTGTGTGTCTGCAGTCGTTGTTTAATTCATTACCGCCTGAGGATTACAAGAATGGGGTGTTGGTATTAGGAGGTGATGGTCGGTACTTTAACCGCGAAGCTTCACAGGTCATTTTCTGAACCGGTACTCTTTAACAGTTCATTGTGCTTGGATTTGGATTAAGAGGACTAGGAACAAATAAAGGAACACAAACTAAATGATTCCCACTCGTATATTATGTATGTAGTATGTACCTAAAATGCATTTGTCTTATTCGAATGTTTGAATTCGAAATGCAGATAATTATCAAAATTGCTGCTGGAAATGGAGTTGGAAAAATCTTGGTTGGCAGGTGAGTGTTCTTTCACTAGCTGTCACCATTGTTCAGCTTTCTAGTTTGAAAACAATTAATGTTTCTATTGATGTTAAACCGCTTTAAGCAATAATGCACTAGTGTCACCATTGTTCCGGGGAAGAGCGAAGAAACTTGAAATGTCTCATTTGTCTTCCCAGCTGTCGTATAATATCTACTGTGCCTCCTGCCAATATGCTGTATTTTATAATCTGTCTAATTTTGATCATATGATGTTGCAGGGAAGGTATTTTGTCTACACCAGCTGTTTCTGCTGTCATTCGAAAGAGGAAGGCAAGCATGTCTCTTTTCATTTTAAATGGTATCAATATTTACCTATCTACATATTTTATCACTCGGCAAAACAATATTTTCGCCCTCTTTTAGGCCAATGGCGGATTTATTATGAGTGCAAGCCATAATCCAGGAGGCCCCGAATACGACTGGGGTATCAAGGTTTATTCCTAATGCACCTGTGGCATTGTGCTTCATTGCTTCAACTCCGGTCTCTGTCTCTGACTTTAAATGCCATTGTGTTCATCTACTTGTTTTCTAGTTTAATTACAACAGTGGCCAACCTGCACCTGAATCCATCACGGACAAGATATATGGGAATACTCTTTCTGTAAGTATTGGATGTCTCTGTTATATATTACATATTTTTCTGTTCTTGTCATTTTTCGTGGTCTGTTATTTCATCTGTTTGTGTGTGTTTTTTTTGTTTTTCCTAACGTGCAAGTGAATACGTCCTGCTTTATATTTGAAAATGGAACTCCTGTGCAGATTTCCGAGATTAAAATGGCTGAGATTCCTGATGTTGACCTTTCTCGCCTTGGAGTTACCAAGTACGGAAACTTCACCGTCGAGGTTATAGACCCAGTTTCTGACTATTTGGAATTAATGGAGGTGAGGGAAAAAAAATCAGCCACTCATCCTATAATTCCGAATGAAACTTCACTTGTTTGTATCACTTATACTGTTAGATTATATGCAGAGTGTGTTCGATTTCCAGATGATCAAAAATCTTCTCTCGAGATCAGACTTCAGGTAAACCGTATGCCCTTGATTAATCCTGAACAGGTATCATTAGGTTGCTTGCTACAATTTTGGGAACTAATTTTTACTGTATTGGCTGTTACTTTTTTAGTTTTGCATTTGATGCCATGCATGCTGTTACTGGTGCTTATGCAAAACCCATCTTCGTGGAAAAGCTTGGGGCTCGCCCGGTACGTCATGTGTATGAAAAATCTGAAATATACTATTGACCTAAATTTTAATAAAGTTCCTGACTTTAAATGTTAGATGTGTCATGTAGGATTCTATATCGAATGGAGTGCCTCTTGAGGATTTTGGACATGGTCATCCTGATCCTAATCTTACGTAAGATAGTCACTATATGTTTTTCGACGATTTAAAATCATACCACTTTCTAACCTCTATGGCAAAACAGGTATGCAAAGGATTTGGTCAATATCATGTATAGTGAGAATGGACCTGATTTTGGAGCAGCAAGTGATGGTAAAGAAATTATATATATAAAAAAATTTCTCATATTGTCAGATTTCTCTATTATGCATTTATAATAGGATTCATTGACTCACAAATGTATCACAATCATGTTTCCTCAGGAGACGGCGACAGAAACATGATTCTAGGTAAAAAGTTTTTTGTTACCCCTTCGGACTCTGTCGCAATTATTGCTGCGAATGCACAAGCAGCAATACCATACTTCCGGAGTGGCCCTAAGGTACAAAATTCTAGTAGCTTTGCTTTCCATGATTTTTAAACCGAAGATGCTTACGTCGTGCATTTTCAGGGTTTAGCTCGATCCATGCCCACTAGTGGTGCTCTCGATAGAGTTGCTGAAAAATTGGGTCTTACCTTTTTTGAGGTAAGCAACTATTTCAACTTAAGTGTTCTAATAATCTATGAATAAGGGGGATTATATTCTAAAGGTACATTCGTTGAACTTTTTTTTTTTTTCAGGTTCCTACTGGCTGGAAATTTTTTGGGAATCTTATGGATGCTGGAAAGTTGTCAATTTGTGGGGAAGAAAGTTTCGGTACGGGTTCAGATCACATTCGTGAGAAGGATGGCATATGGTAATTGCTTGTTATGGACTGTTTAATGAATTTCGAGTACATGGGACCAAAGTAAAATGGTTTCTATTTTTGTCAATGGCAGGGCTGTTTTAGCATGGCTCTCGATTATTGCATATCGAAACAAAGACAAGAAACCAGGGGAGAAATTGGTATCTATCTCTGACGTTGTCAAAGAACACTGGGCAACTTATGGAAGAAATTTCTTTTCTAGATATGATTACGAAGTAAGCACGATAGCTCCCTCTCACAACAACACGAGTTTATAGTTTCGTATTCAGTTCAGCTTGAAAATTCCTTGTTTTAATTAGTTTTGCTGTTCAGGAATGTGAATCTGAAGGTGCCAATAAAATGATCGAATACCTTAGAGGTCTAATCTCAAAGAGTAAGGCAGGTGAAAAGTACGGTAAGTGTGCAACTGACCCTTTTAACCCTGGCACCAGCTACTGTACTATACAAATTTTACATCTGTTTTGACTGTTCAAACAAATTTTCCGTTGTAGGAAATTATGTCCTTCAATTTGCTGATGACTTTTCATATACCGACCCTGTAAGTATTAGCTCTCTACAACTGTCGTACTTTTGATCTCCTTCAACATATTGCTATATATATTATGTCTGTTTGCTTAGGTGGATGGAAGTGTGGCCTCAAAGCAGGGTGTTCGATTTGTTTTCACAGATGGTTCAAGGATTATATTCCGTTTATCTGTACGTTCAGGGTTTTTGTTTCCCGTGTTCATTAAAGACCTATACACTCTTCCTCTTTTCTGATATGATTAACTTCATATACATGCAGGGAACTGGCTCAGCTGGTGCAACGGTTCGAATCTACATCGAGCAATTTGAACCAGATGCTTCTAAACATGACATTGACGCCCAAGTGGCATTAAAACCATTAATAGGTATGCTTGTGACCTGATCATTTTTCTCTCTTTCTTTCAACAAACTTATGAAATGAATTGTACGGTTGAAATTTTCAGATTTGGCATTGTCTGTATCGAAGCTGAAGGACTTCACAGGCAGGGAGAAACCCACAGTCATCACATAAAAAAGCGACACTCATATTGAGCCCCCCTCCCCTATGAATTCCCTCTTTTACTGAGTCACCTTTCAGTTTTGTTTTTAATGCTATAGTTAGCTTGGCATTATGTAAATTTATGTAAAACACTTGAAGGAATAAATTAAAAGCATCTAGCTTCTGGTGCTATAATATTCTGGTGAAATAAAAATATTTCAAAGTTTACATTTTTAGTACCACAAGTAAGATAATCCACTGCTCTATACATGCATACCATTATTGCATGATAAAGATAGCTAGATATTCATTCATCATCTGCATTTATTCAAAGTGTAACTTTGGTAGCAAATGAAATAAAACGCTTCAAGACCAAAAACAGTGCCTTGGCCTTATCAGGCTGCATAATATCCACTCCATGATGATCCCCTATACGAAAATCGCCCACTGCCTTTACACCCTTTAGTTGCATTGATTGTACAAGCTCGACCTGACGGTTGATTAAAGGGTCGCCGTCGCAGCCAGTCACCAACACTTTCCATCCTACAGAAGTGAGCTTCTCCATAAGGTTTGTCCCCTTGGTTGTTGTTGGATTACAGTACTCGTGGTCACGGTCAGCTCCGATTGGCAACGCTAGTTCCCACATCAGGTCCCCCGCACCAGGGGGCAATACGGGATCATTAACCAACCTTAACTCTGACTTAACCTTTACGGACCCGCCAAAGAATGGTTGGTGCAATATTAGCCCTCGGATCTTCAAGGGTTGAAGACCGTCGGCTTCTTCCGCCACACGTATTCCTGCATGGTAGGCTATGTTACCACCTGAACTCGACCCCATAACGAAACAAGTGGTGAAATTTGCGTATTGTGTCAACCACTCTTCTTGGGTGGTTTTGATCCAGAGCAACGCTTCAATAGCGTCGTCGTAAGCAGCAGGAAGCCTGTGCTCAGGAGCAAGACGATAGTCGACGGAGACGACGATGGCTTGGAGTTCCAACGCCATGTTTGAGCAAAAAACATGGAAGACCGTGGATGCCGCACTGCATTGGATGAATCCTCCTGCATGGTAATAAACTATGAGAGGGAACTTGTTCGTACCAAGCGGTTTCTGCCTGGGGAGGAACACACGAGCCCATGTGTTCGTCGTTTGGTTGATAGTGACATCTTTGGAGAGAACCGGGACAGTTGGGTCCGGATCAGGTGTGGCTGAAGTGTTGGGAAACCTATTAGGGTTGCGCGTAAGCGAGCCATCGGGGTTAAGAGTGATATGGAGGCGCTTGTAAAGATCATCAACGACAGTGGGATTGGAAGAAGAGGCTGCTTTTGTTTGATCCGACATCACCGGAGCCCTCGGATGAGATCTTTTGTTCCGGTTTTTCAACTCTGGGTTTCCTATGAAGATAAATATAGAGAGATTTCTTGGGTAAGCAGTAAGCAACTACTCGATTGTTTTCATGATGGCTGCTGGGTTGTCTGTAGACTTGGTTTTGTTTGTCAAACAAGTTACCTATTTTAAAACTAGAATTTCATTGGGATGTGTTGAACGAATGGCTAACTTTGAAAGTTGCAATGAAGCTTCGTTTATGTGTTCCTTTTCATTGTCACTATCTCTTGGAAAGTCAACTAACCATGTGTAATCATCGAAAGTGAAGTTAGACTTTTCTAAAATGATATTTTATATTATAAAGACTTTTGTTAGTTTTAGTTTATACATATTTTTAAAAAAATTGTGATGATAGATTTCCGAATGTGACATCATCACACTTTGATAAAATCAAAATTCAGGGATCAAATTGAAAAAGCTACCACATTACAAGACTAATGCGGAAAAAAATCTAAATATCAAATTAGAGAAAGTTGTGAAGCTGAAGGACTAAATGTTATTTTATCCTAAAAATCTGAATAGGCTTTTTAATTTGGGCTGTGAAACCCAAATGGATCGTCCAGTCTACGGTACTATTATTACTAAAGTAGCCCCATCATGTGGAGGGCACTTTGCTGTTTGGAACATAACCAAATATGCTTGTCAATGGCTATATATGTGGCACGTTACATACAAGTATAACATCCATGGAGAAAGATGACAGTAGTTGTAAGAGAGACATGATGCCAAAGCATTCTTACTAGACTTCAAAAATGTTTTTAAATTTCACTTTTGTGTATGAAGATATGAAAAATATTGAAGTACGAGTTCTCTGTATTAGTATCAAAAGTTCGATTATATTTGATTTTTATTATTTAAAAATAGTAAATTAATTTATGTTTATTAAATCAAATAGTAATTTTCATTCTGTTAACTATTCTATTAATTTCTATTGTTAAGTAATCACGTGTCATTGTTTGATTACTTGAATTAGTTCTTTCACATAAAAGAAATTTCCATCCATCTCACTCTTTGTTAAAAATGTCATCTATTCCTTTTATTATAATTTTTTTCCATTTTACTTGAATTAATCTTCTTACGTCAATATAAAATACATATGATACGTCACGTGTCACTCTATAATTACTTTATCATTTAAGTCAATATTTATAATAAAAATGAAGGTAAATTTTAATAGAATGAGAAATTTGCTATAACTTATCTAGTTTTAAAGTAAAAATATCCATTCAGTATGCATATTGAGTTAGACGGTATAGTGATAATTAAAGTGCATAAGATAATTGTAGCATTTAGAAATCTTTTTTTTTTAATATGTTACTTAAAGAGTGATTTCAGTGATAGAGAGGATGAAGATGCTATTCATCTTAGGGGATCGGGTTCGAACATCTGTATGTGTAAAATGTGTGTACCTTTTATCAAAAAATATAAAAAAATTACTACTAAGTAATCACACTAAAATATTCAAAAAAAATCTAATTTTTAATTTGCCTTATATCTAATAAATTTAGTGACTGGAATATGCTTTTAACGAGTGCGTTGTTATAAGTGTTGGTTAGACCTTAAAAGACTGAATAATATTATACAAATTTAATAATATTTGTAGAGAAAAGAATATTATAAAGGCATTATGCAGACACACCACACCATCTAAATAGCCAAAATATAACCCAACAACAAAAGAAAAAAAGAATATAACCGATGATAGTAAAGTACTACAAAACTTTAATTTTGATTTGATAAGAAAAGACTGTTTAATAGCTTACAGCCGCCATTTCTCTCCCAAAATCCCAGTTGAGCAGTGACAGAACCTCCCTCGGAAACACCAAACTCATTCAATTTTTTAAGGTACTATTACACCCTAAAACACCACTGCCGAAAGAATAAATGTTTTATAATAACCCAATAAACCCTACACCAGAAACTAATTACATTGTTGATGAATATATGTAATATGGTGCTGTTCACTTCAATATGTTGCAGTAGATGAAGCTGACAGCAAATGGTGGTAACAATCGGCTGCAGTTGGCCTATGGTCAGGGTTCTGATCCAAGCACCTGCTTTGTAACTCTCTCAGCATTTTTGGCAAGTTCGTTAACCCACAGGTCTTGACCAAGTGACCTACACCCCACACATCCACTTTCACCCCATGTAACCCCCTTACCATCTCTGGTGCATGGGTTCCGCCCGCCTCCGTGCTTGCAACCGGATGTGGGTATATTTGTGGTGCACCCACGGCTCCGTCGAACCCGGTGACGAACCATTCGTTTTCACGGTCGCACCTTCTTAAAACTTTGTCCCAGCTTAAGTCCCTGTGCATGAAGCTTAGGTCATGTAAGGCTACTAATGCTTTTGTCACGTATTTGAGAGCTTCTACGAGTTGGTCATAGTTAAGTGGCTTGAATTTGCACCCTCTAGGCTTGAATACCAACGTGCTGTCTATCTCGGATGCTCGATAGATGAATTCGGCATGCGGGATTCGTTGATCTAACATGTCGTATATTTCTTTCACCATTGCCCACTTTTTCTTGCTCGAGAACGATCTCGTTACGGTGTTTGGTGTCATTTCGATTATATCTCCGTTGCCTAAATTGATCCTTTCAAAATCGCTGAATGCGAATTGCATGTCCAAGACGCTATTTAAGCATCGATCAGCTAGCAAAGGCAACAAGCCAGCTATTCTATAACAAGGCACCAGTGCTTTTAGTCTCTCGGAGGGGAACGACAAGTCGACCGAATATAAATCGGTCAATACAACACGGTCTTCAGATCGGCTTAGCGCACAAAATGTTACCATATACCCAACAGCATAATACCCTAAAATGTAAGGAAGATCCATGTAACTCCATAGCAACTTCTCCACTATAGTTGATGATGGATCAAGCTGACCTTCCCTCCATCGATCAGTTTCCTCTCCCCTCCACAAGCAGAAATTTTTAACAAAACCCGTCACGTTCGGCCATCGATCCAGCAATGGCTGATCAGTCGACGGTGAAGACGGTTTTCGGATAATAACCATTTCAACCGAACAAAATTTCGAGACTACCCTATTGATGCAATCATCCCAAAGTCCAATAAACGAGTCTCGGCTCGTGGCACTAGCAGCACTAAGACTAGTGTTTGTGCGGATCATCGGTCCCAACATATCATATACCATAGCTCTACAATCTAACAGTTCACTAGAAACAGTAAACATAACTTCTTTACCAGGTGGTAAATCTCGGAAAACATCTCGCCTTAACGGAAACCGATAACCCTCCGGTGGTGGCTCTTGTAAATGCCATGAAAGCTCGAACAAGCTCGGTAATGTCGTCGGTGGAACCCGAAGACACGCCATATAGAAATCCGTAGGGTCTTGTAACTCCATTGGAGGCAATGCTGTAACAAAACAAAAAATGAATTTCAGCCATGAAAATGGATCATAGAAGAGGTTTAATTGGACTTACATCTAATAGAAGGTTCTACAAATGGATGCTGAGCTGACTTTCTCCGTCCAAAGACTTTTACTTGTTGTCCATTAACGAATGTATCAACGGAGAAACCTTTTAAAGGGGTATCTTCAAAAGCTTCCATTGTTGAACCAACCATGGCATCATCAAAGAATATGAGTTCATCTGCGTTTAAAAAGCTTGAACATTGAAGTTTAACCCTTCCTCTACGGTGTTCACCTTCTTCTGCCCATAAAGTCACTGATTCTTCCCATGTCATTCTTATTTTCCCTATCCTACGAAGCTCTTTTGGAGATGATGAAGAATGAAGGCCAAGTAGACCACCGTCTAGTGCAGTGTCGAACCCTAAAAGACTTGTCGTCATCACAGGAGGGGGCATAGGCAGAGCTTTGGACCCAACTGTGCGGCCATCACGAGGAACCATGAACTGAGCCAATTCCTCGAAGACTTCTTCATCAAATGAAGCTGGTAATCTATGGAGTTTCCTTTCATATGGTGAAAGCCTAAAATAACTCTTACCAACTCGTTCTTTTTCACCTCTTTCCCATTCGTATACTTTTCGAAATTCACCCAACATGTTATCCCATTTAGTACCAGCAGTTTTTGCATCTCGATTAATCCCGTGTTCGTTTAAAAACTCTGCTACTTCTTTATCTTTATCAGCCCTAGTTTTACCTCTAGATGGTTGAACTTGAACCCCAACACCACCAAGATACTGAATCCTCCAAGCCCGAGCTAACCACAACATTTCATTAGGTTTCCAAACGGGACTCACATATTTTCCTTTCCTTAACAGATGTTGAAACTGATCTCCTTCTGGTTTTATGATGGTTGGAGAATGAGGCGGAGAAGAATAAGTATCCGAGGAAGAACCAGCTGCGACACGAGCTTGAGTTGACTCAGCCATTGGAGCTTGTTTCCATTGACCACTACTGTTATTTCGAGGCCTTTTGGGGTTCACACACTCTAGGGACTCAGCCGAGAACTGTTGTTGAGCTTGTTGGGGTACTGTTTGCTTTTGGGTACAATCCCTTATGGTGTTATCGCCCATTTCAAATGAAGCTCAGACAGGAGAGAGCTGAAAGAGAAATCAGATAAAATCCAGACCAGAAAGGACAAGCACCATTACATAACATTATTGAGAAACTAAGTGAGGTACAAAGATAATAGTGGTGGTGTCTTTCATTGAAGTCTTCTTGTGGGTTGTGTGTGTGTGTGATATTATGATTGCCAGGCGTATCTCCCAAAGGGAAAGTAAAGCAATTATAGAGACCAAGAAAGAAGTAAATAGAAAAAAGACGAAGACCGTGGAACTGTCTTGATTATGACCCTTCGGTAAAATAAATTTATTACACTATTGAGTTTTAACTTTTATGTTTATCACTATAAATAAAGTTGTTTTTAATCAACAAATATTTTTTTAACACTACATTTTTAATTATTTATATAATTTTTCTCAACTCATAAAAGAGAATATTATGCGTTTTTACGTGTTCGAAAGCATATTTTTTTATATTAATAATAATATTCATATTAATTAAGCAATGATTCAATCTACTTTAATGAACAAGTATTAAAGAGATAACAATATTATTTTAAGATGTAATTGATTGATTTGATTGAATAGATGAATTTGTAAGATTTGATTGATTGACTCGATTTTTTAAATGTTTTTTATGAATTAAAGATTTGATCATCGATTTGATTTTAAAAACTTGATCGTCATTAATTTTAAAAGAATAAGCATTTTATAAACTATAAAATAAGCTTAAAAATATGTATAAACAAAATAGATTAACATCAAACGTTTTAAAAAAATAAAATATGATATAGAGTGATTAAGAGCATCCTTATGAAGATAAACTCTAAATTAAGATTTGGAGATGATGGAGATGGATTTTGACAATGGTGAGATCCAATATGGGCGAACCCCTTTTGTTTAGGCAATTGATTTGGTGTGCCTCTCTTGCCGAGTTACATTTAGCCCCATTATATGCATCACTTTACTATTCGGACAGGTGCCTACCAATGTGATTGGGTTTGAGGCATTATTCCACTTACCCTCATATCTCAAGTTTGCTACTCTTCTCAATGACTTTGAGGTGGGAGAACCTTGTTGGTAACCGAGGTTATTAAACCCAATGTGAAGATCCGATAACAGAAAAGGTTTCATCTGATGGGGTTCATCTCCGGACTTTAAAATGAAGAAATTTGAGATGTATTGTTTGCATTTGAATAGGTCACAAACTGAGTCTCTCACCTACCTTGAAAACTTTAAAAAAAATTATGCATTATGAGATTTTAGCCAATGAGATGCGTAAGTATGATACCACTTGAACTACCCTATTGTTTAGAGCATCTTATTATGTGAAGGTATTATTTTTTAAAAAATTGTCTCTTGACTTGTATGTAATGTGATAGCATTTCACTCACCATATAAAAACTTAAATTTTGAATACATGAAAGAGATGTTACGTGATACAACTTTATCTAGAATATTTTATCTCTAAACATTAATGCATGTATTGAAATGACGATTGAATCTTAATTTGATTGACATGAATATTATTATTAATGTAGGAGGACATGAATTAGAATTCGCTGAAACTCATTATCTTTCCATTCATAATCTGGGAATTAGAATAAATTTAAAAAGAAAATCTATTCACATAATGTACATAAACACAAACTCCCAGGTTAAAAGAGGGATGCCAATTGTCGTGCATGAATTTATACAGCAACTGCAAAACGCTGCTCCCAAAACAAAAGTATCTTAACGTTGTTTTCTCAGACAATTTAATGCTTTTCTAAAAAGAAAAGAAGGTACAAATGGTTGGACACCCCCGCGTCGATTGAAAGCGCCCGACCGGAAACTCCCAGTTTGCGGCGGCGCATGGTATTTTGGTTGCTGAGGTATCCCAGTTTGCGGCAGCGCATAGTATTCCTATTTTTTTTTAATTGATTCATTAAAAATGTATGTAAAACAAACATCCCCATAAATTGTCTCAAACCGTTGGTTGCATGTAAAAGAAAAACACAGAACGACAAGTAAATGGCATCCGAGGCTGTCTGAGTCTGAGCCTAGCTCTACTCGAAAACCCTAGTGTGTTATATATAGGTCGGCTCATCTCCATTTTTCAATCCTATAGCTTCTCCAGCTATGTCCATTGTTGTCTTCTTTTGGTTACCTCTTTTTCTCTGTCGTGTTTTTAACTTGTCCCTGTCGTCCAAGCCTGCATATATGCAAATGCTTCCTCAAACATCATTATTATATCAGTAGCTCTCTTTATTCTATATTATAATTGCAGACTTTTACAGTTTCTTGCATGCATGTATAATAATTATTATATACTTACGTACTAAAGTCCCGTATTATATATTCTAGGATTCTTTACAGAATGAATTTGTTTTACCACTGCCATCAACAAGCTCTAGCCATGTTCGCATGAAGAAACTATTGGACTAGCCTATGTGCTACCCCATTAGCCGACCGACCTATGAAGAAAAAACAATCAACCTATGAGCCTCCTTAATGATTCAGCCATATAAAGATAAAGTCAATGTTGGACTATTAAGCTTATTCACAATATCAAAACAATCAAACTCAACAATGATGTGATGAAAGCGGTGCTTCTTAGCCATCCTAAAGGCTTCGATAATGGCAAAGCCCTTGACTAAGAGTGCATCAAAGGAACCATCTAAACATCGAGCACACTAGCTTGAACCATTTCATCCAAGTCCCGCACGATTGCCCAATAAGCCGCCTGACGCTCGTTCGCTTGCCAAGCCGCATCGTCTTAGTAATTTTCAAGGCAAATACAATGGGGTTGAACAGAGGCAAATCCGAGGAATTTTAATTAACATACCCTACACCAACTTATATGAAAGTTTGAAACGATACATTGGTATCATCAATTAGCATTTTCCTTTTTTTGAGCTTGTTGCTTTCACTTCGATAGGAAAATTCGGGACTTCCTTTTTCTTTTTCCTAAAAAGAATGTATCAATTACTATTAGTACTGGTTTCTGAAATTAGATTATTATGGCACCCTCTTGAAATATAACAAGGCCTATGTTGTCAACGATTCCAGGGGCTACAAAACTGGTCACTGACTTATAGGGATGGCTAGCCCAGCTGATGAACTTCAACCAACTGACTCTACTTACAAAGTTTATAGTATGAATGGGGATCAATTAAATGTTACAATAAAAATTAAAAACTAAGGATAACTATATATATATATATATAACAATCACATCAATTAAATTTAAAGTTGAACCGAATTGAATCTTATTAAAAAAAAATATTGAGCTACTTTAAATACATTTATTACACTTTAAGAAGAATATGTGTCACCCTTTCTATTTACAGTGTATCCACTAATTTTTATTTAATTATTTTTATACCGATTTGATAATTTTTTATTTCTTGGTTGTTAATTAGAAACTTCCAACAAGAAAGAAACTGGGTATAACAAACAAGCCCAACAAGCAAAAGTAGGAAAGTAGAATGGGCCTTAATGAACACAGGCTCAACTCTTGAAAGAAACCGCGGACCGCCAACAGGTGAAGTCGGAATCAGCGGGACAATACTACCGGCATGCACACCTCCGGCAAAAGAGATAATACTGTTAAATTGTTCATATAGTTAAGCTTTGGTAATTATCTAATTGAAGATCTTGCTCGGAAATAAGGTCACCATAATCTCAAATCCCAAATCTTATTAGCCACCCAAAGTAGCCATATTTTATAAAATTAAAAAATTATGAATATGATTATTGAGTATTAGTTGGGTTTATATTATTTTTGTTGTTACAGTTTCCTTTTCTGAGTTGGGGGCTTGATAATGTAATATTTTTCTATTTGTCATTTTGGTAATCATTGAGAATTGGTAGACATAATTTATTGAGAATGGGGTGGGTAAAAGTATCATGGAAGTTTTTGTATTATGTGTTAGGTTGTATTTTATATTTTCTATAATATTTTCTATTCAAAAAATAGGTAAATTAGTCATTGTACATTAGATTAAACAGTAAATTAGTCCTTTCTGTTAAAAATTTTATCCATTTGTACTATTAAAAATTGAAGTGACTCACAGAATAACTAAATAGTAGCACATGACGTGCCACGTGTACCTCATGCTGATGTACAATGACCAATTTTTAACAGTAGAAATGAATGGAATTTTTAATAGAAAGATCAATTTGCTCTTTGATTTAACATATAATGACTAATTTATCCATTTTTTGAGTAGAGAATGCAAAATTCAGTTTGAGTCATAATATAAAGACCTCCATGATACTTTCACCGAATGGGTGCCATTCTTTTCTATCACTGCTAAGTTTTGATATTTTCAAGGGACGTGCTCATTGCCCGGTTATCAAATGTTCATCATCCATGATATTTGCGTATGTTATATGTTAAATGATATTGGTAAGTAAATCAATAAGGGTGCATCTATAAAGTGACTTAATAATTGTATTTGAATGTAGTTGTTTATAATTATATATGTGGCATATTTAGGTAAGAACTATATTTAACAAGTTTCATTTAATTTAGTGTAATTAGAGCACTTCAATTACATTTTTTGATTATTAGGAGAAAATTAGAATAGGAGTAATTATGCAAGTAATTACAAACCATTACACTTAAATCTGGTTTGTACTAATTTTAACTAAATTACATAGCATATATTATTAGGGACGGTAATGTAATGGGGCAGAGGAGAATGTTGCTAAATTCACCACCATTTCATAGTTGGCACACTCTACTCCACTATGAATGTATAATCTTGAAAAACTATTACCACCTTCATAGAAGTTGGATGCATTCATCCTCACCTCATGCCGCTCCATTTCATTTCAATTTCTGTTACTTATATTTAATATTCTCAATCTTTTAAAAGTTAAATAGGTATTTAAATATAATTTTTTACAAAATACTAAACATAAATTATATGATTTTTTTCTATAATATGATATTGCATTTTTATCCTTTTTATAGTTATATATACAAGGATATAATGATAGTTTCATATAGTGGAGCAGAGCGGAGCGAGACAAGCAATTACCATAATCGTTTCATATATATTATCCAAAAAAAAAATTCTCCTACCCCAAAAAAATCCAATCCAAATGGAGTGGATTGATTCAAAATCTATCGAGCGGTTCAGATTTTATCATCCCTATATACTTTCCAATGATGGTAAAAAATATATGTTGAACATTAAACAATGAATAGCCCAAATATGAAAGGAATTAATGAAATAGAGCTTATCATATTCACATATAATAATAATAATAATAATAATAATAATAATATACTTTATGGTTCATATACTGAGTGGAAAAAGACCAAACCTTACCCAGATACTAATAATGAGCAAGAGCATACATGGATTGGTAGCTAAGAAATTCGATTCAAGGATGAAATTTCTTCACTCAGTTTCTGTTCCAACCTAGGGACATCCACCAATGTCAGATCAGCGACCTATATAAAAGCTTGCACTTGATTAGCAACCTCATAAACCATGATAGAAAGGTTAAACTTTTGCTGTTAGTTATTTTAATTTGTGAAAGTTGTGGATTTAATTATTGTATTTTAATTCGATTAATTTTAGTTTTTATTTCGATATTTTAGTTTTGACCCAAATAATAATATTGAAGTCCATTTGGTTGAATTCAATTACATATACATACAACTATAGATTTAGTCCATATTCTTTAATTGCATCATTCTAAGTCTTTATATTGTTCAAATTTTTGAAATTTTAGTTTTAACATAAATGACAGTCGTTAATCCATCAATTGAGATTTTTAATTAATTAATAACTAGAAATAATAATCTGACATAACATTACACGTATAATAATATGTTTATCGTATTAGATTTTGAAAATAACAAAACTTAACCTAAAGAATTTAATAGTAATCATTTGATGAGAACATGAATCCTAAAAAACCAAATTAAAATATGAAGATTAAATTCACAAGTTTCGCAAAGTATAAAATAACTAACACCATAATTTAACTTAAAAGAAAAGCCATAAACCCTAAAGAGTCGATGAAAAATTTATACCTCGGATTGGATAATGTGAGCCAGTCCTCCATTGATTCTAGTAGAAACACAGCTTACAACATCAAGTCCTTCCTCTACCAATAGCTCCAACACCTTCGATAGGGTCAAAGCTCGAGCACCAAAACCAGTGCTGATCACCAGTTCAACACCACCATCCAAAGACTGGTGAACCACAGCAGTACTTTTAACAGCTCCATTAGAGCTCATCCCATGGTCAAAACCAGTCGAATTCAACACCTTTTTTAGCTCCTCTCTTTTGTAACTCAGTTCATTAACCCTCTTCTGCAAATATTTTATGTACATCACTGCCCCGTTCATGTGATCTGATATTGCACGCTTTCCCTAGAACCCCAAAAAGAAAAGGGTAAACCCTAAACTCATAATCCAAAATCATTAATTTCATAAAAGATTTAAGCAAATTGATCACCTTGATGTACTCAAGGGGGAGAAGGTTTCTAAGAGAAGCATAAAGGGTAGCCATTTCTTGCCTCCTTTGTCTTTCAACATCTCTATGCATCGACTTCTTCTTTTCACCATCATCATCATCATCATCATTGCCTGCTGCTCCACTTCCCATGCTGCTATACAGATGAGTATTGCCACTGTCGTCCATGGGAACAGCATAATCGAACTCCTTATCTTGTGGGGTTTCATTTTGAGGGTTGGGAATGGAAGAAAATTGGAACAAGAACAACTCATCCATGGCCTTGGTGTAAAGGTGTAAACACAGTTATGGATTTGGTGAAGCATTCATTTTCCCTTCTTTTTTTTTTTTGGTTCAGAGATTTGGGGACAAGTTTTGTGGGGGATACGTTGGTTGAAGTGTGAAATCTTTGAATGGGGCCTAAGATTTGAAGATTCCTTACAGTATAATCCTCAATTAGGTATAAAGATGGACCACGATTAACTTATATCCCTATATTATGCATAAAAAGATATTTTTAAAAAAATTTATTTAACAATGATTATTGGTGAAGTAATACAAATTTCTTATATAAAATTAACACATTTTTAATTATTTTAATTAAAATCATATAAAAATATGAATGAAAAATAAAAATATCATTATAAAAATATTATTTATATACTCAATTAATTTAATTAGAGGTTTTATAATAAAAATTTATTTTATGTGTAAAGCTGATAAGTAAGCCACCTAACCTCAATTAAAGAAAAAACAAAACAAAATATATAATTTGGATTTTGCCTTAGTTTTATAAGCCTTGTATTTGAAGAAATAAAATAATACTATTGTTCTTCGTATTGAAAGAAAAAGTCAAGGGTCCCTAAATCTTGATAATGATTCTTCGTAATTTTTTAACTAAAAAAAAATCAATATATGATTACATATGGTTTTTAATTTATATAGGAAAATTGGAGAATTCAGTCTTTTTATAAATTAATACTATAAAAATAAAATATTTTCTATTTAATTTTTTAAAAATGATGAAATTATAAATCAAAATTTATAATTAAATTCTCATGTTTGCTAAAAATTTGTTGGGTAAACGAAAGGTTAGAATTGATTATGATTACTTAAAAAGAACCAAAACTTTGGCCATAACTAATAATGCTAAAGTTTCATGGATAAGGCACCCATTCCTTTAAGCATGATGTGAAGGTGGACTCAACTTTTTCAAGCTTTGGAATAACAATTAATTCTGGAAAATACATGTGGTTTTAGTTTTATTTTTAAACTTGTAAAACAATTTAAATAACAGTGATCTTTTTCTTTAATTCGTTATTTGTATTTAATAAAAGTTATATATTTTTTTGTACTAAAAAATAATGGTCTTAATTTTTTAATGTTTAATTCGAGGTTTAGGATTGATTTCGTGAAAGTTAATTACTAATATTATTAGATTTGATTTTTACGATTTTGAAAATAGAATAAATTTAGTGTTAATTGTGAATTTATTTAATTTTATGTTTAATTTGTCAAATACAATCCGACACATTTTATTTAATTTGGGTTTTAGAATTGATTTGATAAAAATTAATTGTTAATTATGAATTCTCATCATGTCAATTTGAAAATTAAACCCAACAAGTGGCTCCAGTGGAAAAGAGGATGTTGTTTATTTTAGGGGTCCCTGGTTCGAGTGCCTGTGTGTGTGCGTTGTCAAAGGGTTAAAAAAGTATGAATAGATACTACCATATAATCACACCAGTATATTCAAAAAAAAATTTGAAAACTTGAACCATAACTCGAATGGGCCCCACTCGAAAATGGACAACTCGGAGATATAGATCGCAAGAGGAGAGCTTGCAAATAGGGCTCGCCGAGGGCACCAGTCCCAAGAACAGAAAGGAGTACGTGCTCCATAGACATACATCCAACCAACGGGCTACGGAGGTCACAGAGAATATCAATACTAAGGACAAGAAATGTCAATACCGAAAACCATAGAGTCCTACTATGAGCTGTAATAGTACCTATGAAAACATGTATAAATATTCCGGATATTCGTACCAATAAGACATTAAAAAATATTACTCAATAGATTTTAGTTTAAATTACATAATATGTTTGAAAGTTGTCTAAATATATTTTGATTAATGTTCCGTTTGTTATAAAAACATATTGATTGTAATTTTATAATTTTATTCTATTTATAACTACAAATATTATTATTTGATAAAATGAGAGCAAAATCATTTTAACTCCAAAAAAAAAATTAAAATATCCCATTTTCTTTCTGTATTTTCTATTTTTTGAAAAATAAAATAAAGACAAATGATAAATTTCTAATTTCATTATGGAGTTAAAAAAGTCGTTAGAAATCAACCAATACAACCATAAGAAATATGCACACCACAGTCAAAACTATGAAATCAGAACCAAGAGCAAAGCAAACGGAGGCATTAAACTATATATATAGTGAAATACAATTCATAGATTAACATGCAATGATTGAGGTATGTACATCCATCCAAGTGCTGAAAAAGTTTGAATGCTTCGAAGCATGTATGTGATGTATGGTTAGGAATGCATGTAAATTAATTCATTATTATAACAACAATGAATCCTGAAATAGCTTTTCTGATTTGATTTTGTTCCCTATAAATCGAGCTGTCAGATCTTTGAATAAAAATAAAAATTAAAAAGGTGGAGATTATGGGTGAGCTGTCCAAGATTATGGGTGAGACTATCGCAAACTTGGAACCTTCTTTCAAATTTTCATGAATAAACAGGTCATAGATGAGGAACATCAAAACAACACAACATCCTTGTGGCTCCTACGTATGGACTGTAAGTGCGCATTCGGTTAATTAGCTTGGCTGGTGGCACCACACATTACCCCATTATTCAAGTCACTAATGAAATATATATACAAATACATAATTACCATAATGTAAGTAGTGAAGTATGATCTTCCATAATTTGGGGTAAAATGTGACATGTGGCCAGCAAAGTTGAATTAATTGAAAACATACATATAAAACTAGCAGCAGCATTGAGTTCATTGACTAAAACACTATCAACAAAAGCTCACACCTCATATTTCTATTAAGTTCCCATAGAAGCTTCTAAGTATTGCTCCAAATCAAGAGAAACTTTTCCGGTATAACCACAAACTATCTTTTTATGATCATTTTACGTTTTATTAAGGGACTAATCCTTTCGAAATTTGTGATTTCCCTTCCTACTAATATCATCTCTAAGGTTCAAATCAATTAAAGAGAAGATGTATACGATCCATGGGAACTAATCTTTTGACGGTTTGTAACTGTCTCTCTCGATAAAATCGTTGTCAAAAACCGACAACGACAAACTTTTGTGCATATATACTTTTAAACAAAATAATGCAGTATCTATATGTTAACTTACCATTGACCTTACCAACCAAGTTGCTACCTTTGGCACTTTCATTTTGGTCCTTATAAGATGAAGCAATACAATGCTGCAAAGAAGCTTAGTTAGAAAAAGAATTTATTATACACATATTTTCCAAATAAAAACATTTTCTCCTTCCATTAAAGTTCATTAAAATTCCAACACTGCTGCAAGTCAATATATATATACATATATATAAGCCAATGGCGAAAAGATCAAATCCCTACGGAACCTAAATAATACATAAATGGTTAATTTTTAGTTACTTCACTAGATTGGGGTAATTTCTGTTGCAGCCTTGATATGTTAACACTTGTTGGATCAGTAACCTGTATGAAATGAAATTCCTTGAGTAAAACAAAACCCTAACATTATTTTCTACAAAAAAACGAAACAAAACCCACCTCGGTTTGGATGGTATGAAACAAAAATTCTTCTGATTTGGTAGAAAAACAACTAACAACATGAAGTCCTTCATCAACAAGAACTGCCAACACTCTTGATAAAGACAAATCTTGGTCTTCAAAGCCACAACGGAACATGATCTCAATACCTATCGAACATGGTCGGATTATGAAACAATGGTTTGGAATTGAAGCAGCATCTGGTTTGGTTCTTGAACCAACACTTGCGAAGTCAGACACTCTCTTCAGTTCATGTCTTTTAGCATCAAGGTCCTTGACTTTCTTCTCCAAGTGTTTTATATAATTCACTGCTTCATTCATATGATCCGACATCGACCGCTTTCCCTAAAAATTTCGACTATTCACTAAAATGGCAAAACCCCAGGAAATTTAACATAGTTAAAGAAAAAGGTTTTTTTTTTTGTTTATTTGTTTACCTTGATGTATTCACCAGGTAGAAGGGATCGAAGTGAAGCATAAAAGGAAGCCATAACTTGTCTCCTTTGCCGTTCAATCTCTCTATGTAGCTTTTGTTTCTTGTATTTATCACAACCGGCGCCGCCCTCCATATGACAGATTTTCCGGCGGCGATTTTTTACCGTGGGGTTTGATATTATAGGGTTGGTTTCCACCACTGCGGTGTGACCAGTGATCGGATCTTGTGGGATTTTGTGCGGTTTGTTATGGGAGAAAATCTGGTACACCAGGTCATCGCTTTGGTGTAAAGGAAGCATATTGTTCAATGATAATTATTCAAGAACAAAAGCTTTTTTTTTTTGTCTGTTGATCACCATAAATAATAGAAGAAAAGAAAGAGATATTGATCATTCTTCAATGGGAAAAAAGAATCTTTTCCGCAATTTTTTTTTTCAAATTCTTTTTTTCCCCTAGAATAAACTAAAGCAATTATGGAAAATGACCTCACCGGCCACTGTTAATCAAATGGAGAAATTCTGTTGTTAGTCCTTATACTACGTGTAAGTTACATGTTTAGTCCTTGTACTTTGTGAATTTTAATATTTGTATTTTTTGAATTTTGAAATTCCATACATGACCCAAATTATCATTGTTAAAGTTGTTAGGTCAAATTCTTCTATTAGTCTCATACTATGTGTAAATCGTGGATTCAATCTCTATTCTCCAATTTGACTGGATTTTTTTTATAATATTTTTTGAATTTTAAAATTTCAGTTATGGTCCAAACAAGCACTACTGTTAAATTTATTAGGTAAAATTCTGCTATTAATCTCATACTATGTGTAAGTTGTGTATTCAATTCAAGGGTGATACTTACATATATAGCCCTCCAAAATATGATGACTCTAGGATTCGAACTAAATTCAAATGCCTCGGGAAGAAGTCTACAACCACTTCTTCCAACCATTTGTTGGTCAATTTTGAAATTTCAATCTTAACTAACAATAGTCAGTTAAATTCATTAACTAAAATAACTTAACTTTTATGCAAAAATATCATGCTCATATGACATTACAAATGTCATAATATATTTGCTTCATGAGATTTTGAAAACAATAGATTTTAACTTAATGAATTTAAGGACTACAATTTGAATAAAAACTGAAATTTCAATACTCAAAGATTATAATAACTAAGATTGAACTAAATAAAATATAAAGATTAAATCCACAATAATTATATTATAATGCACATACTAATAAGAGAATTTCACTTTTAACTAAAATTTAGGGTAAATTATGCTCAATATCACTAAACTATTAGTAAATTTACATATTAGTCACTTAACTTCAAAAAGTTACAAAATGGTCATAAAACTATTTGAAAGTTTTCATTTAAGTCACTGAGCTGTTAAAATGTTGTTGTATGGTCTTTCCTGTTTGCACCTCTTGCACCAATCGAAAGCTTTCTTTCTCATTCTCTTCTACAGTGTAGTTTTTTTTAATGAAACAACTTTTAATGTCACGAATCTGCAAACAAAAATCCAAACAATTTTCTTCTCAAATCTCCGACATTAACTATTAGATCAACTTGGATCTAAGGTATGTTCTTCTATTTGTCGGTGGGTATTGATTTGTTGTACCAACCGTCGAATCATCGCTTAGAGCTAAACGTGTCCATGGGCTGAGCCGAGGCCCAATTCCAAAATATTTTTTAAGCCTAAACTCGTTTTCAGGCCAGCCAGGCCCACCCAAAAAGCCAATTTTACTATTAAAAATTAATAAAATATAAAAAAAATAAATTTACTAGTTGCTATTTTATATATTTTTATAATTAAATTTTAACTTTAAAATACTTTTTTTATATAAATTGAATCCAGGTCGACCCGACCCGCTCCGAAGTGCAAAAATCTATGTCCAAGTATCAGGTCGAGCGAGGTACCCGACTTTTGGACAGGTCTATTTAGAGCTCACTAGTTGAACTTAAAAAAAAAAATAACAACCCAATAACTTAAATAAATACCTTTAAATAGTTTGATCACTTAAAAAAAATTCAACTAATTCAATAATTATTTTATAATTTTTTAAAATTGAATGACTAAAACATAAACTTACTACTATCTTAGAGACTTTGGGTATAGTTTGTTGAATTAAAAATTAGGGTTGAAAGGTAGTGTAGTTTGTAACCCTACTTATTTGCATTCACACAATGAACATCTGTCTTTACCATAGGATATGATATTTTAAAAAATTTAGAACTTGAATGGAGTGCCCCATGAGAAAGATGTATAAATTAAATAATTAATAAATTACTAGACTTTATATGGTTTGTAGAGGGCAAATTTAATTTTAAATTAGTATAAATGCAAGTATACTTGTGTCTTTTGTGAATTTACAATCATTTTCATGTATTACAATAAAAATTATAAACAAATTTAATACATAACACGTGACTCGACGAATATAATATAAAATTGAAGTATGTAATGAATGTAGGTAGAAAAATACATATATGACCTTCATCTTTTAACATAATTATCTTTTTATCCTAATCTCAAAGGTGGAAGCGATTATATACCCTAATCTTAAAGAAGCAAGAAATTATAATTAAGCGAATAATTAATGTTTATTTATTTTTTATTTTAGTTCTTGGAATTTTTTGTGACCCTTGATTCTAATTAAATTATTTTTTTAATTAAAATTTTATTGGAATGTTAAGATTTTAATGACAAAGATATGGAAGTTCATAAATAATTTACACTTCATAAAAATTTAAAAAGATATAAAATATACATTAACAACCGCATAGATTATCACATCGATGTCATTAAAATTTTACTAGTTCAAACAATTTTATCGTTAAAAAAATTTTGAAGTAAATTTTGTATTAAAAAGTCAAAATAATATATAATTTTTGTCAGGATATAAAATAAAAATTATGGTTAAAAAATAAATAAATTATTAATTTTTGAAAAAATAGTATAGAACTTCCACCTCTATTTGAAACCATCAACAGCCATTTGTTAATTATGGAAAAAAAGGAATTAATCAAATATTTAAACAAAATAATTAATCATTGGAGTGAAAGTGGTCGGACAAAGAAGGGAAAGCTCCTAAACACCCACCTACTGTATCAAGGCCCCTTCAGATTATTTGAAGTAAGCTCCCTTATTTCTTATACTTTGTTTATTAATTCTATAATTAAAATATTATTAAGCTTTGCATGCATGAGCTGTAAAGTTGTTCATTTTTAAATTAATTTTCCACTCATTAATAAATCGAGAATTTCAACTCTTTGATTGACTTGATGATCAATGGATGTTTTTTTTATAAAATCAATTCGGGATTGAATTTTCAATAAATAAATAAGAGGTTTTTATTTAAGTAGCTTCCTTTGAACGTAGTACGTGTGTTTATGGTGTGGGTATAGTGAATGCTAACTCTCTAATTGTATAATACTCAAAATAAATAAGTAAACAAATCGAGTATTTAGATGATCTTGTCTTGGATTAAAACTTGATCATTATATAAGTTTTTTAGGGATTCAAAAAAGATAAGGATAGTTTAGAGTTTGAATTCGAAATTAAGTATCCCACTAAAGGCTAAATTCTGACATTAGTGTTGTAGGTTTAGTCCCTGTACTCTAATTTAATCAATTTTAGTATATATATATTTTTTGAATTTTGAAATTTTAATCCTGATCCAAACAGTAATAATTAAATTCAATTACTAGTTTTGTATTGTGCGAGCAATTGTAGATTTAGTTCATATTCTCTAATTATGTCATTTTAAGTCATTGTACTTTTTTGAATTTAAGGATTTCAATATTAATGCAAATGACAATTGTTAATCCATTAACTGAATTCTTAGTGAGTAATATTATTTGAAAAGAACAAGCCGGCATGACATATACATATAAAAATATATTTGTCACATCAAATTTTAAATTTAATTTAATAAATTTAAGAGAAGAATTGTTAATCCATATCCACATTGATATTAATTTTATAAAACCATTAAATTATGAGGGGAGTGAGTACAGATAAGATGCGGGGGGGGGGGGGGGGGGGTTGCCTCGATCCTTCGAAATATTTTATATTTAAATACTTTAATGGGAGTGCATATCATTCCCAGATCTCTTTAACTAACCCCAAGAATCATTGTCTTCAAATCTGGAGGACAAAGGATGAGCCCCCACAAACAACATTCCACTCTAACCACTACCCTAACGTACTTCCCGGTGTTCTTCATTGCTAGAGATGGCAACAACCTAATATGCCATAATTCTTTATATTTTTTAAGAAATTTTTTTTCACTACGATTAAATAAAAGCAAGCGCAATCCATCAAAAAAATAAAAGGTTTCTTAGTTCAAGTCAATAGTCTTATCCTTTACACTCGAATTTATATTATATTATTTCATTAGTATTGAGATTAATATATATATATATTAAAATTAAGGTTCCTTAAAACACCGATAATGCACGTAAAAGCAATTCACAAGTAAAGTAATTAGTTGAGAATACGACTACTAGCAAGAATATGAGCCACTTTGCCTATTAGTCCGTTGGAAGCACAGAGCCTGAAGTCTCAATTAACAATAAATTTATATTTGTGCAGTCGAAATACATTTATTAAGAAAAATAAGGGTTAGGAAAGGGTTTCATATATTGTATTAGATAAGGATGAAAAAAAATCCATGCATGACATACTACAAGAGTTTGGTGGTCAAAGGCCAATAAAAAAATAGAATATTCACACCAAATTCGAATTTTGGAATTAAACTTTGGGAGAGTTTTATTTAAATAACACATCGACCCGAACAAGATTATGTTTTAACCGTAAAATGGATGAGAATACATAGAAAAAATATGTACCCTAATTAATAGATTATTTCCAATGCAAGAGAGAGATTGATATTAAGATGTTAATGGGCCTTGAAGGGAGAATTTTATATGCTAATGGGCTTTTGATTAATGATTAACAATAATGATCAATGAACAAAGTCAGACTAAGGTTGGATCCTTTTAAATTTTAATGTACTGTTGGTTTGGGCACATTCTAGAAATGTAGACTTCAGCCTGTCACCCATAGTTTTCAAGAGAACTAACTCACTAATTGTTTAAATAAAATAATTAAAAATCAAATATTTAGAAGCTAAACTCGGATTAAAAGTAGTTAGATCTAGATTTTATTGGGTACTGATTCGGAATATGAGATTGAATTGGTTGAATCAGACTAAACAATTCATTGAATTAATGATTGAACTAATTTTATCTATTAAGAAAAGTCTCGATCAAAGAAAAATTTCGAGCTTGAAATATAGATATCTAACGTCAGTGAACCCGGTTAAATATAATACATTTGAGCTCAAAAGGGATATGAATATTGAGGCAATGCTCGATACGCATTGCTACTTAAAAATATAATTTATCTAATATTTTATATTCGAAATTTATTTAATCTCATTTATTGTATATACATTTTGTAAACATATTAAATATATTTTTTTAAAATATATAAATAAATCCACGGTTACAAGAAAAACAAAGCGATACCAACAACACAAACCATTTTTTAGTTAAAAAAATTAAAAATATGCGATTGATGTTTCATCTTTGTACTCTTCACAAAATTGTAATTTAATTCATGTATTTTTATTTCTAGAAATTTAGTCCTTTTACTTTTCAGATTTCATAAAATAATTTTAGCAGTCGAAATTGAATTTTAAAATCTGAAAATAAAGTAAGTAAATTTCTAAAAATAAAAGTATAACTACTAAATTATAAATTTATGAAAAATCTAAAGAATAAATTCTAAATTTATAAAAAGTATAACAAATCATGGCATATTTTAAACTTAGGGTAAACTACAAAAATAGTCACTTTTGTTTGCCTCAGATTACATTTTAGTCATTTATGCTTGAAATATTACGTTTTAGTCACTTATGTTATCGTTTTGTTACGAAGTAATCACTCTGTTGTTAAGCTCTGTTACCTCCCTAACGGCAATCTTACATGGTAGTCCAAATGAGTTTTAAATGTCAACTTGGATGTCCAACTGGAATGAGAATAGTTTTTTCAATCAAAATGGAAAAAAAAACTAAAAGAAAAAGAGGAACGATTTTTGTTTTCCAATTCAATGTGTAATTAATTTAAATTTTTTAATTAATTAAATTTATTTAATGAAAAATCTATTCTTGTCCCAGTTAGACATCCAAGTTTGCATTTAAAACTCATTTGGACTACCATGTAGGATTGTTGTTAGGGAGGTAACGGAGCTTAATGGTGGAGTGACCACTTCGTAACAAAACGATAACATAAGTAAATAAAACGTAACATTTGAACATAAGTGACTAAAATGTAATATGAGACAAAAAAAAGTGACTAGTTTTATAGTTTACCCTTAAACTAATGACTCCCTTGCAAGTTGCAATGGAAGGTTCTTGCCAATGCCATACCGCGTGTAACGGCCTTTTGCCTTTTGTGAAGTCTATGTTCCTTTTGTGTGTTTCTTTTCGAAAGTAATCATTCGTTTAGCTTAATGCAATTTTCCAAGAGAAGGGAAAGTTGGAAGCCATTTTGATCTAATTTCAACATAATTCTACAATCAAATCGATACCCTCTCCTTTACCATCCTAATTCAACCATTTTTCACCCTCTCATATTTATTAAAAAAAAAACCCACATTTTCATATCATCTTTTCTCTGTTTATGTTTATCTCTTAACAGAATTGAAATTAATGTCAAAACTTCAAATTGGTTTTTCTATATTTTATATCTATTTTACCGTTCATAAAAATTAAACTTTTTAAGAATTTATAATTATCTAATTTTTAAGGTTTGAACCCGTATTCTCCCATTCAAAGTTTATTATTACATTCAACATTTGTTGGAAAAATTTCAAATTAATTGATTGCCTTAAAGCAACTACCATGCTTTTAATGAACAAGAGAAGAAAACAGTTGCAATTAATATGCAATTTGCAGCTTTTTATCTTTTTTGGTCATTGCAACACTGCTCACAATGAGTTGGAACCATGAATGAAAGGGCAGGGTAGAGGGCTAGATCCCTTTTATTTTCCCTACCAATTACCACCTTCAATACAACTATTACAACTCTTCAATGGTGTTGGAACCAAACCGAAATGGTTACTGAAATCAATTGGATTAAGAATCAGTCGGTACATCAATTGAACTAGTTAACTTACAAAGTAATACGAATCAATTGAATTAGACAAAAAAATCGATTAAATAGATGATTGAATTAGTTAAATCGAATTTTTCTAATTTTTAATTAATTATTTAATCAAACCAGATCAACAGTTTGAACCAATCAAAACGAGAAGCAATGGCTTAATTGTTCTAACCATCTATCTAGTTAAAAAAAAATTAATTCTAGGGATTCATTGAATGGATGATTGGTCCCTGCTCAGCTAGGTCTTAATTATGCATTTGAGGCTTATTAATGGGTGGGTGGAGTGGAGCAGTGAGAAATTTCAATGCCATAAGTGTTGATGTGAGGATGAAATTGACAAAAAGTGCAAATATGTCGTCATATAATTATCAAAATGAATTTGTAGGCCATATTAGTAACATCAACAAAAATGCAAGTGACTTGTAAACCATTGAATTTTAAATGCCAATAAAAAATTACTCTGTTTTATTTACAAGGATGCTAAAAGCAATAAACTACTGTGAAAAAACCTCACCGGACCTTCTTACGAGACTTGATCGGATACCGTGACGGTGGTGAAGGGGAAAATTCCGTCGGTAATTGAGGTGGCTCCGCCTCACCGGTGAGCATGCCAACAACTTCCTTCATGGATGGTCGACGAGCCGGTAATTTTTGCAAACAAAGCAAAGCAACTGTGGTACACAAAAGAGCTTGTTCCCTATTCAAAAACTCTACATTTTGGTCTACCAAATCGATGAGTTTCCCGGTTCGGGCGAGACGTCGAGCCCAAGAAATCAAATTCGCACGTTGAAACTCGGATAATGGTGACTCGGTGACCTGCAATGGTCGCCGACCCGCTATCAAAACCAAAAGCAGAACACCGAAACTATAAACATCGCACTTCTCCGATACGTCCCCACCGCCACCGTATTCGGGTGCGACATAGCAAACAGTTCCTCGCATACTCGGTGTACTACTAGCACCACCACTCTTCGGTATTTCCCCACTGAATGAATCGTGCCAAGCTCTTCGTAATTCGCCGCTAAGTCCTTCCCATAACCAATCCACACTACCAACACTACCTTTACTCCTACTTCGTTTATTCTTTCTCTTCTTTTCCGTATACAGTTCATCGTCAACTGGCCACCAATTCTCCGCATCATCGCTATTGTACGTCCCTTGTCTCTTTTTCTTCTTCTTCTTCTTCTTCTTTTTCGCCAGTTCTTCGCAATACTCTTCTTTCCACCATTCCCTCGCCGGCCTTCGCTTCTCTTTCTTTACGTTCTTTTCCTTGTCTTCCTCCATCGACACCCACCATTCCAATCGTCTCTTACTCTTGTTCCTCTTCTTCTCCGATTTCGCATTCGTTTTACCACTCGAAGAAGCCGCTACCGAAGCGATCCAATCGCTATTCGGTCTCTCCTTGATCTCAGTCCCAATCCATTCCATCACAAAATCTTTCACTTCATCACTCTCCGCCGCTGCCGGCGCACTATCGGGCTTCCCGGCATTCGTCAATTCTTTACCGCTCTCGACACTAGCCTTATCGGAAATCCCCTCCGAAATACTTCCTATATCAGGGGAGGCAACAACCGGCTCCGGTGAAACTGCGGCCATAACAACCTCCGCATTCAGCGGAGACCCAATAACCGAAACCGGCGATTGATCAACCGGCAAATTGAGCTCCTCGATTCCGGTAGCTATACTCTCTGTTTCTGCTATCGATCGATAATCCTCTACTATTTCCACTTTAATTTCCTCCGATTTCAAACGTGCTAATCCAAAATCCGCAATTTTGGCCGAGAAATTCTGATCCAACAAAATGTTACCCGGCTTAATATCGCCGTGAATGATCGGAGGATCCAATCCGTGAAGGTAATCGAGTCCCTTGGCGATATCAACAGCGATCGAAAACCTCTGTTTCCAGTTCATTAGTTCAGGGCATTTCCGATGAAGCAACGCGTCTTGCAAGTTGCCGTTAGGCATGAGCTCGTAAACCAGGAGCATCCGGCGTCGTTTCCGGTCGTAAGAGAAGCCGTGGACCGACACGACCAGGGAAGAGTCGAGTTTAGAAGCGAAGAAGAGCTCGTTTTGGAACTCACGTTCCCCTTGGAGCGAACCGGCGTCCATCACCTTAACGGCGACGGTTCGATTACCATTACTGTTGTTAATAGTAGCACGGTAGACAGAACCAAATCCCCCTTGACCAAGGCGGCGAGAGTCGGAAAACGACGAGGTGGCACGACGGAGGACGGAATAAGAGTACCGATGCGGCGGTTTAGAGTCGGCGGGATTAGTACGTTGCCGTCGGATTTTACGAAGACACAAAGATAGAACCAATAAGATTGAAAAGGAAGCGGAAACAGTTGCGACAGGTGGGAAAATGAGTCGTGCAGGTAAAGGACTCTGGTGGTATATCAAAGGCGGTTGCTGCAACGGAGGCGCCGGCAACGGAGGGATCGACCGTCCCATTCTACAACAACAACAACAAAAAAATCTCAAAGAAGGTGATTTTACGAGGAAAAAAGGGGAAAAAGGTGGGGATGGAACATGAGATAAAAAGCTTGAGGATTGAATCAAGCTTTTTGTAAAAAGAAAGGGAGCTTTTGTGGGGTTGGTTTAGTATCTGAATGGAATGATTTTTCCACTAGTTTTGGTTTCCTGCAATGAAAATGAACAGACAAAAGGAGAGAAAGGGAGATGATTAGAGCTCCAAAAGGAACATCAGCTCAGCTCCTCTCTTTTTGAGTTGTAAAATTGCAGTCATCTGCTTTGACCTTTGCCTATTTTCACCCCCTTGAGTTCATAGAGCAGTTATTTTAATATTATATATTAATAAAAGTATTCATACGTGTGTGTGAGATTTTCCATCCGCAAGGAGTTAATTACCTTTTAAATAAAGTCTTAATTTTTTTTTAAGGATTTCATATAATTTGATCCAAGTAAATAGGATTAAGTTTTATCTATGTCAGGTATGTGGTCAGCTTGCATGGGTTTGGACTCGCGAGTGTCACAGCGCTAGATGAATCCTCTTTAATCAAAGGCCTTGGCCCGTGAGACCAGAGGCACGCCTCGCAAAATATAAGTATAACAAATTTGTACCTTTAAAATATCTTTCACCAAAAGAAATTAAGTTCAAAATATTGATTCTATCGGTCCAAATTAAATTTTAATATTGTAAGATATTTTTTGATAATTAAAACATAACATATAAACTAATAGTTATAAAAACATAATTTAAAGTTTAAAATTAAAAGAATGTATTTATCCTATTAAAAAAAAAGAGTATATTTATCGAGTTGAGTGATAAAAAGTTTAATGTTTCTTAAGTAAGATTTTTTTTCTATATATTTAAGTAAGATTTTAAATTTAAATATTGTGAATGAAAAAGAAAATAACATTAAAAGAGTTTTATCCTTCATTTAAGAGATCATCCTGATTTGATATCGAATTAAGCGAAATCCAATATAACTATCAAATATCGAAAAATTTGAAGCTAAAGATAAAGTATAAAAAGATAGGGCTATTCCCTCTAAAATAATCCAAGCCAAGCTACCTACAAAGTTAGTTTTTTTTTAATTATAAGAAAAGGGTAAAACTTAATAATAATACGATTAGAACAACTTAACTTAAATCATACCTGAAACGATGAACATCCTGATTATCAATCCAATACACGAGATCTACAAAGTTAGAAATTTGAATTGGAATCTTTCCTTTTTGTTTTTTTTTTAATTTCTTTTTTAAGTAGGTTTTAGATTTGATATGAAAAACATGAATTTTTAACCGCTCATTACCATATATGCTTAAAGTTATTTCCTAGTAAATAAGATTAAGACCATTAAAGTTTGATTTTTTTTTGTCAATTAATGCACCAAAATATGCTTTTATTCAAGAGTAGCTAAAATTATAACATGAGAACAATCACAATTTTCCCATTTTTGAAAAATAAAAATGTAACTTGGCATATTAAAAGGGAGTACAAATATTGGGCAAATTAATGCTAGTGCAAAAAAAAAAATGGAAACCAATTTTAATTTAACTAATTATTAATACTTTACTCATATTTAAATAATTGTAATATTTTTAATATTAAAATAAATTTAATTTATACACAAAATTACAAGAAATTAAATAGGTGTTTTTTTTTTAAATAATAAAATTATATTTTGACCCAAAAAAATTTATAATTCAAATTTAATTTTTAAAATAAAAAATATAATTAAATACAAAAAAATAAATTTGTCTCTGAAATTAAATCTAGTTACTGTCATTATCTTATAAAAGTAAGTGCATTAGGTATGAATTTCTTGTTTGTTTCTTGCCAATTTTCAAAGCTTGAAGCTGTTCCACGGTGTCTGCACCATTTTTATTTATTATTACTATTTGATTTGACTTTTTCGTTTTTCATTTTATATTTTCAAATTTTGAATTTGATGGGTAAAGAAAATATTACTATTTTATTTATTAAAAAAATTAAAACCTAACACAATTCATGTATTTGGTACATTAAATTTGTATTTCTTTTTTCAAAAGTCCAAAGTGGCTGCTGTCAAATGTCTTTTCCTCCTTTGGCTACATGAATATATTCTCTTGGTAAATGATTTTATATTTTTTACTCACATAAATTATACGAGAAATGTCACTCTATCAATTCAATTATTTACAAAATCTAAAAATATGTAAAGGGTGAGATACACTAAGCAGTTTAAAGCTCTACCACGATTCAATTAATATAAATTGATCTTTGATTTAAGATAAAATTAAGTTATTTTAATTTTTCTAAATGAGTTTAAATTTGATTATTTATGTTCAGTTTTTTATTAATAAAAAATAAAACTTATTTGGTCAGTATTTAATATTTTAATTTAATTCATTCATTAAAATGACTTTTGATAGAAGCGAAATCTCGTTATTTAATTTTAGATAATTATATTTGTTTTATTTGTTTTTCTATACACCACAAAAATTGATATTTTTAATCAAACACAATTAATTTTAGAAACATGTAAATCTCATTTGTATTTAATTTTAAAAAATTGAAATACCAAAAAAAAAAAGGTAACTTGTCACGTGTGGACTGTCTGTCTGATGACATTGACTTGTTATACACACATTAGACAGAACAGAAATCTGGAAAGTGAATCCAATCCATTAAAAACAATCGAAAATAAAAAGAAAAACATTGAAACTGAGGATAGTGAAGTCAAATTACATATACGTATATGAAATTGCACGTGGGTGACCGACCCACCCACCCCCAACTGCTTTCACATGTCATGCCATGCCATGCACCAATTGAGGTATTCAGGATAACTCAAAGATTCATAATGGAGAAATTAATTGGTCATGTCTCTTTGGTATCTTTATTTGAAGATTTTGAAATAATCGAAATTTATTCGTGTTTCAAAGTAAATCATGAAGTCCTAATGAGGTTCTCAATGCCTCTCTGTGTTGGGCCAAACATTTCCTTTCGATAGTCAAATACGACATGAATGAAGATCTCACCACTAGTAGAGAGCTTTCGACAAGGGACGGGGTTGTCTTCAACACAGACTGTGCTGTTCTAGCAACTTCAAAGTGCGCAACTGCTGGTGGTGTTATACGTGGTACTAATGGAAAATTGATCATTGGATACAACAAATACAAAGAAAACTGCTTAGTCTTTGACGCAGAACTTTGGGGTATCTTGGATGATCTGAGAATTCTCCAACGAAGAGGTCACAACAAGGCAAAGATCCGTTCGGATAGTTTGGAAATCGTTAAAGCCATTCGTGACAGAGCCTTAAGCAACTCCAACAGTGCTCTGATCAGAAGGATCAATCGCATACTCTCTCAAGAGGAAAATTGGACCCTTCGACAGATCTCGAGAGAGGAGAACCAATGCGCGGATTACATAACCAAATTGACCTTCGAGATGAGGAAAGAGCTTACTTTGATTGAGGACCCTTAGGAATCGATCTTAACTCTTATCAACGTTGACAAAGATAAGATTTTTTGTATACCTAATTCACACCATGTAACCTAACTTTATGAGGGTTTTTTTTTTCACCAAAAAAATGATTATTTAAACCCATTATGGTACAAGTACAAGTATTACTAATATATTTCCGAATTAGATCGGTTCATGGTCCAATTTGAAAGTTCGCTCGAAAAATATGAAGGTTTTGATAAAAATATAAGTTTGAAAAATAGGTTTTGACAAAAAAAAAAGCCGTTTAGAAATAAATCAGGCCTTGGGTAAGTCCTTTTTTCGTCAAGTTCGACCTGATTTGCAACAAAAAATGGTTGTTTTTTTTACTATTTTGCTGTTATTTTATTGTTGTTTTCTCACTATTTTGTTAATGTTTCACTATTTTATTTTTATTGTTTGGATATTGTATAACTTTTATTTTATTGTTAATTTTGTTACTATTTCAGAAGCATTTGCTTGTTAAGTTGCATCTATCTTAGTGTTATTTAATTATGCATATTTTTTAAGTGATTTTCAATTTATTAGGAAGCGTTTATTTTAATATTTTTTTAATATTTTTGATGTATTATATTTTTTAAATAATAATAAGAAAAATTAATATAACTGGGTTGAACTAAACTCGAATTTTAACATATTTATTTGAGTCGGGTTTGGAGTAAAAATTTAAGTCTTTTTTTAGGGCCAAGCCTAAGATATTGATTGGGCTTGGCTTGCCCATGAACACCTCTAATCCAAATGAGTATAATGAGAATGATATTCAAAATATATTTGAAACAAAATTAAAATAGTTTTAGAAATTATTTAGATAACATCAGGTTTAAATTAGAATCAAGGTTAAAATGTGTTATAAGTTTTATACTTTTCTTAAGTCTGAAAAATTAGATTTAATTATTAATATTGTTAAATTTAAATTCATTACAATTTTATTTTTTTAGTTGCATTGTTAATAATTAAGGGGTTTTTTAATTTTAAAATATCATACAAAAAAAATTAACAATATTAACACTTGAACTTGAATTTTAAATTCTGAAAAGTAAAGAGACTAAGCTCTAGATTAGCGTAGAGTATAAAGACTTATACTATACTTTAACTAATAATACCAAGAGATACCAATGACATTACTTGTCTTAAAACTATAACTATTGAACCCCAAACATTTTGCTCAAAGGTGTTCACCATATTTTCAGAATGTTGAGATTGATCCACAAGTCATACCTATATGGTAATTTCAATAGTACTGTGCGTGAGTTTAAAATTTTATGGTGTAAAAAATAAAAAAAATTAAAATTAAAAGAACTGTTACGGGGTTAAATTATTTGTTTAAACTTCAAAATTTGTAACAATGTAGACAAAAATATAAAGTCATGCCAACGTTATCGTGACTATAGTTTATTTACGGGTAGTATATGCAAAACCAGCACGATATCAAAGGGGACCCATCCACCATATTTATGGCAATTCCCATATTTGTAGGATCATCACACCCCTTTCCACGACACTTGTCACCGGGGCTAATTGCTATCAAGACACGATCACCACTTAATGTTGTGCCTAGTTAGATTTAATTTAATCTTTCACAGATGATTATCGTTTCCGGTCTGCATAAATTTTTATCCTTGATAGCTTAATTTGTGATCACTTCCATCCATTTTATCCAAAGACGAAGCTGAATGTCAAACATTCTACATTAATACATCTTTTATAAACTTGCTATATATGTAATATTAGAAAATCTATCATACTTCGGTAATTTAACTAATAAGCCAATTTGACCGCAACATATTTTTCTTTTATAAAAATTGTCAATTAGCCATTAATCTAATCAGATTTCTATCAATTAACTTCGAACAACACTAAACAAAAATAAATAATAAATAAAATGGGGGTAAAGCCCAGTTATATATCACGACTAATTCAATTAAAACCGATAAACAACGCAGGAATATATATATATATATATATATATAGTAAAGCCCACATGAAAAGAAAATGCAAAAAAATGGTTTAAATGGAGACATCGACTGGCAGTCCAACTTTTTAAGTTAAAATAAAGGGTAATACAAGCTTTAACCATCAACTTCATAACTAGGTTACATAACTAAGATAACTTTGGCATTTATTTTGAACTTCATTTTAGTTTCTAATTTTAAATTTAGTCAACATGTGATCAATGTTATTAAAATATTGTTGGATTAACCGGATTTGCTTTTTATTTACCATTTTAATTCAATTTTTTTTATTTTCCTATTGATTGTTAAAAACTCTTCTTTTTTGATTGAAGTAATATTTAAAATTCGATTCTACAAGCTTGTGAGATTAAATTGCTCTTAATCTTTTTTTATTCTTTAGTGTTTGTATGTTTTCTGTAATCGTTTAAGTTTGTTAAATATTTAATCGGTATTTAATAACTTAAAACGATTGCTTTGTTAATTAGATAATTAGTTGATAGATTGATTTCTAATATTTCTAACGATCGCATAAAAGTGTGAACATGTGATCTGACTTAAATAAAACTTAATTGTGCGTTTGAAAGTTAGAATTGCATTACTTTCGTTCTTAAAACTATTGATAAATTAAGTTCCTAAACAATTGTTGTAGGATTTTTCTACAATAAATAAAATAATTAATGATGATTGTCTTGATTATCGAAAAAATAAAAAGAGATAATATTGAAATTTATCTTTGCATGAACGATCAAACCCTTAAATCAAACAAAGAATTTACTTTGACTAGAGTTTTCTCTCGTTATTTTTTAACTTTGATTTACTTTTAATTTTAGTTTTCTACTGATTCATATTTTTCATGTAGGTTTTATTTTTGACCACTTTAACAACGGTACATTAAAACATTGCCTGTAACACACTTTAAGATTATACTATATCTTCACCTAAAAATTTATATAAATTTTTAATTTTCAAGTGATGATATAACACAATTTATATTTTTTCAAGTTCAAGGGCCAAAATGAATTTATTTGTCAAGTTCAAGTGTCAACGTAAATAAAAAAAATACAAGTATCAAAATAAACCTAGTTGCTAAATTCAGGGGCAAAAATCTTATTATCCATTAAAATAAATTTAATTTCAAATAAAAATTATGTTAAAATTTATTTTAACACAAATTAAAAAGCAAAAGCCTATGTAAACAGGTTAAAAAGAACAATATTTTTTTTATTTTTTGTTGCTTAATATGCTCAATTATAATTACTCATCGGGCATCCAGACATCAAGGCTCGTAAGTCAATCGAACCCGAACAAAGCTCGTTGTCAACCGAGCCCGCGGTTTAATGGAAGGAGATAGAGGTCCTGGCACTCTCAGAGAGTGCCAATCCCACCTCAAATCTCCCCCATTTAATAATCATCTTATCATAAAATCCGAGTCAATTTAATTCAATTCTAAGTCAGCAACTGCAAGTATCTCTGCATGTTTTCTTTTTACCATCATGATTCATGCATGAGTCATTTTACATGCAAGGTTCATATAAAACATTTAGGTTTTTACCTCTGGTTTTGGTTGCTGTTGTTGTCAACTTTTCTTTAGATCAACAACTATGACACTGATGTTATCCAAACTTTTTCGTCCAAGAGCCAACCGAGTAAGCAGTGCAGCGGCGAGTACACTGCGAGAAGGGTATAATGCTTCGCTCCCTTCGTCTTTTTGGTTAGATCGTCCTGCGTTGAACACACTGTTGTTTCCTTCTTTAAGACATTCATGTGCAACCTCGCAAGCCAAGTCGCTAGATAGAACATCCCATAAACCATCACTTGCAAGGATTAAGCACTCGTCTTCTGGTTGTCTCTTTGTGAATGTTATCTCGGGTTCTGATGATACAACTGGTTTTAGGTATTTGTCACCTGCTCAGAACCATAAAAGGTTAAAAAGAGTAAGCAACCATGGCATCACAATTTGATGCCAGAGCACGAGCAAATAAAAACCAGTGGTGCTTTCGTCATTTGTGTTAAACAAATCATCTTGAACTTTGGGATTGAAAAGTTAGCCACCTCCAACATGGTTATAGTTATGACCTAATGTGTTTCTTATGGAAGTACGAGGACATTATCATCATCAACTCTCAACAAAAATGCATTACAGAATCAAATTTGAATGCAAATCCAGTAATGACTCTACAATCGTAAAATCATTAAAAAGATCTTTTATTTGAAAATGGAACCTAAATTGTATGCTTCGGTTGGTTTTAAGGTATATAACAAGGTTGACACTCTCCGGCACTGAGAACAGAGAAAAAGGGAAGCAAATACATGACAAAGGAAAACAATACTGCAATGCCTTCCACAACATAAAGATGTATTGCAATGCAATACCCCATTTTTATAGAAGCCATACCTTCCATAACAATTAATGTTAATACGAGTAAAGCATAAATCAGAATGATGATAAATGGTGAATATACTTGGCAGGTCCTTATATTATAGAGACTGGATCAAGTCAGTCCCTAAAACAATTAAATGGATCAATTTTATCATTATACTATTAAAAGAATCAAATAAGACCAAGTTTCAAAATAGTTAACATTTACCGTTCAAAAATATGGATTATCGTTTAAGAGAGAAAATATCTCGAAAGCTTTTTATGATTCTACCAATTGAATCTTTTGTTTGGAGTTCAATGGTAAATGAAGAAATAAATTTCATGTAATTTTTTAAACCATAAATATAAACTTTATTAGATTTTTTAATAGTATTAAATTAGGGAGTAATTTGATCCAATCTATATTACAGAGAAATTTCAACGATAATAAACGGTAAAATCTATAGCAGAAAAAAAAAAAGCTTACCTATTGCCCTGGACATCGCAAGAATGCCTTCAACTCGTGCTCCATTAACAAAGATAACCCGACCTCCAGCAGCTTCAATCCGTGCAAGTTCATCTGATCTGTCAGGCTGAAAAAGCGAAACAAATGCAGAAAATATGATCAAATAGTATTTGGAAGAGGAAAAAAAAGAATACGAAAACAATAGTTTTATGTTTAAAAATGTGAATAAAGAATTTCATCAATTGAAAAGACATCTTATTAATTAGCATTATCGACTACAGCTAGTTGATATCTTTTAGTTATACTTTTAAAAAAGAATCAATAAACTAAAGATTTCTTAATATAAATCACAAATCTAAAAAGTTAAAAATGTATAAAACATTCGAATAAGATTATAGAAAGGGTCAAAAGTGATAACTTGTTTGGCAGTTTATAATATTTGATTATTTTTCTAAGTACCAGATGTCAGCGAAATGTTGGGGATTGCCCACACACCATCAAAGCTCGAAGACAATGGCAGAGAAACAAAAAGCGAACCTTATGATCGAAACTTAGGGGTATTGCCTTCCCGCCGCGATAGAGGACGGCACGTGAATCACCGCAATTGGCGACGACGATGTGCTCCGGTGTTAACAAGGCTACCACGGCGGTTGATCCACCGAGTGCCACCTCAATCGAGTGGCATCCACAATGGTGCCCCACGCTCCCACACGCGCACGTGTTTGTCGCCACCGCATCCATTCTCTCAAAGCTCCTTTTCATCGCGCTTCGCCACCTCATTTCACACTCCTCCGCCGCTGCCGCTTGTGAGCTGCCGTCTCTTCCGCCCTCTCTCTCTCTCGTGTAACCCACGCGCATCAGTTCTTCCTCTACGAACACGTGCATTTTTTCCCTGCACAGTGCTGCCACCTGCAGAGGGAAAAAAGATATTAGAAAGCTGTCCAGAAATCAGATTGTTAAATGACAAATTTACCCCTACGATAATCCTGCCCCTCTCTGCTGCTATTGACAAAAAGGAGCAAGCGAGTACCATTTTTAATCTGGAACCTTCTTTTTATTTTCAAAATTCTTTAGTTTAAATTTTTAAATATTAATAAATTAAAGCTTTACATGAGGACCACCATGACCGTCATAAACAGCGAAGAAGTGAACAGGTCTCCGATGATTAATATCAGGCCGGCAGAGTTCAGTCCGAACAGAAATGGCATCCTCCATCTCACGTGATCTCCCGGAAATCGACATAGTTCCATAAACCGGTCCGTTACTCAATTCCGCTCTCGACTTCCCGGCCATAGATTCCTCCTCGCGGGAAGAACTTTGCGTACTGTTAGTCACTAACAGATCGCCGGCTTCCAGAACATGTAGCCGCTTCCCTTCACGACTGCAATCTGAACTCTCTGCAGGATCCTCCGTTTGGCCCAGGCTCCGTAACGCTCCCGACGCCGAGACAGCAGCATGCCTCCTCATCTCAATCCTTCTTCGCCGTCGTTGCCGGCACTTTGCCGGCGTATCTTCATCTTCATCACTCAGCATTCTCCTATAAACCTCCGTCATTGAAAATCTCCTCCGCCTAACATTATTCAATAAAAATCCCCCCTTAATTTCTCAATCATCACAAAACAAAAAAAAATACAAAAGAAACGAGAAGAACAACAAAGTGTATGTTTTCATTTGTTCAAAACTTATTTGTAACGTATAATAAAAAAAATGGCAACGTGTAACGTTACGTTGTATTTCTCGTGTAACTTGTAAGCCTTCTACTGGGTAAAGCCATCTTCCTTGCGAAACTGCCCGTGTTGCCCGAAACACTACCCGTTACCAACCATTATTTGTTTCCCTCGTGACACGTGCGCAACCCAGAAGCACTTTATCTCCCGTTGAAACGTTAATTTCATGTCTTGTCAATTTCGCGTATCGCGATATATTTGGGGTAAAAAACGTTTGCTTGGATACTGGAGAGGGTGACACGTATAGGGGAAGCTCCTATAAGTGGCGGCCCCGACCTGTACGAACTGAAGCAAGTAAGGATGCTGAAAATTTGACACGTGTATGTTAATAAAAGTTAGGGGGATGGACCCGCATGGAATACGTTTCACTTTCAAATGTTCTTTTCTTTTTTCTCTCTCCTGAAATTGCTCGACCTTGACACACGTGGCGGAATGTGAAGAAACAAGCGCCGCGCAGGTGGCCTGGTGTGATCCATCGTTGACAGGTTGGGAAAAAAGGAAGTGTTGTCCCATAAACAGAGCTAAGCGTCACAGGCGACTGCGGTCGGCAAAGCTATTTCCGTTGAGGGTTTTTTTTTCGTTTATATTTGTTTATCGATATTAATCAAAATTTGAGATTTATTTATCAATAAATAGAAGACAAATAAATTACATTCATAAATGAATTTGTATTTTTTTTTGTAAATAAAACAACAATTAAGTGATTACAAATGAAATACTAAGTTAATCTATGATTAATACAACACCGATCAATCTGAAGAAGATTATAAACTGAAAAAGGAGGATTCTGATAGAGATTAAGCATTAAGTCTCTTGAGAAAGCTTGTTTGGCCATAGTATCCGCTACTTGATTAAGTATTCTAGAGACATGTCGTAATGAAACCTCCCAATTTTGACTTAGGACCTGATGGAGAAGACGCACCTCTACCAAATAACTGCAAATGCTTCCACCTGATCTAAGAATATCAACTAAAAGAGCATTGTCACTCTCAACTTTCACTTTCCTGTAACCTTTGTCCCATGCTAGTAACAGTCTTTTCAACACTGCTCGTGCTTCAGCCTTCAAAACAAATTCACAATCTAAAGTCATGTTGTAGCCTTTGTCGTAATGAATTTGTATTTTTGTTTAAAAAAACGTTGAACAAATAAATGATATAATTTTGGTAAGTGAACTTTAGTATTTATATTTTTTATTTATTTTGATAATCGAAATTGATAATTAAGTCAATTTTGATTTTTAAATTTGAAAAATATAAAATTTAGCATCATGAAATCGTGCTACAATATCACTTGGAAACAAAATTATAAAAAAAAAATAATGTGATAATCTGATACAATATTAAAGCATCATTTTTAGTATATTAATAATTAGATTGTTGCTTGAATAGATTAGATATATGCATAGGTCACTGACTCCCCACTCCCATCATATGCATTGTCATATTTGGAGTATAGTCTAGTTCATTAGTTCTAATCTACATCGAATTATTCTCAATTCATTTATGCTATAATAATTTAATTTTATTTTGCGGTTATTCATACCGTTCATTTGTGCCAAAACAATTTGATATTTATGATTACTCTCGCATATATTTGTATTTTGATTACAGTGTACTTGTAACACCTTAAAATATCATATAAAATTCATTTAATTTTTTTTGAAAAAAAAAGTTTGTTTATTATCTAGTTGTTATATAATAATTTTTTGAGAATTTTTATATAATTATAATATTGATGTTGCTTGTGTGTTTATTTTATCTACAATATAACAATTAATATTTATTTTACTTACTTTGTATTAAAAAATATGTTTGTAATTTGTTATTAATGATTAAATTTATAATTATTTTTTAATATGTGCAATTATATGTACACAAGATTTTTATCCGTTAGAATTATATTTTTATAAATATGCTTGTCAAAAATATTGTTTAAAAATAAATTCATTAAACATTTAGGAACAAGTTAATTTATTTAAACAATAATTATAAATATAAATAAAAAGGTTCAAATACACTCAAAACTTCCGTATTTTTCATTTGATCCACTTTTATTTCAAAGAATTTAATTTATATATTCTTCGAATTAAAAAAAAGAGCGTTAATATTTTAAAAAGTTATAAAGTAACTTTTTTAAATGTCAAATTTAATCAAAGAATTTTAATAATTTAATAAAAGAAGGGAAATCTCAACATAGATATCTCGGGTTTTTTACATAAATAATATAAAAAAATAATTATTTATCAAAATAATACACTTCCCCATTATTTACCAAAATGGTACATTTGGGGGAGTGGTGCCTTTTAGATAGTCGGTACCACTTTAAAATTTTGACAATTTCTTTTTTTATTTATTTAATAAAACATTGAGGGACTTGATATGTAAATTTTTCATTTTGAGTGTCTCTTAAAAAAAAGTGAAAGGGTGTCGCTTGACAGTGTGGCGGCATCAAATTTCAAAATGGGGTTAATTTCCTTGTAAGTTCTTATTTACTATTTTCTTTTATTCTCCTTCAACACAAAAAATAGAGAGATCTATTACCAATTAGTCCAAAAAAATTCTGTCAAAAAATACTTTTGTAAAAAATTTAATTTCGAAAATAAATTTTATTTGCTTTTCAAAAAATAATTTTTTTGTTCAAATAAATTTACAGTAAATTTTTTTTTCGAAAAATTATTCCAACTTAAGTAAAATAATTTGAAAATAAAAATTATTTTTTGAAGAATAAATAAAATTTATTTCTAGTTGGAATCGAATTTTTATGAGTAAAAATAATAGGTTAAGGTTTTATTTAACTACAAAAATAAGTTAAGGGTTTTTTAAAATATAATATAGTGAATTGAAGGGGAATAAAAAATAATAAATAAAAACGGCTTACAAGGTAGGCTTACAAGGTAGGTTTAAGGTTACAAAAATATTTTTTAAAAATTAACTACATTTTTTGTTGGAATTAAATTTTTTACAAAAGTATTTTTTGATAGAAATTTTTTTTGGACTAACTGGTAATAAATCTCTCTATTTTTTATGTTGAAGGAGAATAAAAAAATAATAAATAAGAAGAGCTTACAAGACAATTAACCTCATTTTAAAATTTGATGCCACCACACTGTTAAGCGGCACCCTTTCACTTTTTTTCAACAGAAATTCAAAATAAAAAATTTGCATATCAAGTCCCTCAATGTTTTATTTAATAAAAAAAATTTCATAATTTTAAAGTAGTGTCGCCTATCTAGGAGGTATCGCTCCTTCAAATATACCATTTTGATAAATAATCGAGAAAGTATATTATTTTGATAAATAATTATTATTTTTTGTATTATTTATATAAAAAAACCCTAGATACCCCATTCAATCAAATTTAGTTGATTTACTGTCATGTCTTCAACCAGAAATTGCATGTGACTTTTCCCCTATACAGTTCGCAAGATTTTCAACATTGTCGAGAAGCATGAAGTTGGAAGTACATAAAAACCGCGGCGGGATTGAGGACACGTGTTAACCATGTGGGGGTGCTGTCATACATAAATCGGTGCCAAAGGGTCCACTGATTATGTCGTTAGTGCCTTTTTTCTTATGCATTCGATGAAAGCATGAGCTGTGAATCAGACACGTGGTAGCGTGAGGTTTATTTTTTCTTTAGATCGAAGTGGTAGCGTGAGTTGGAATGTGAAATTGGTCAATAAAATTTGGCATGTGAGGATACGCCATACGTCTTTTCATTTCAAATCAATCAATTTATCTAAAATTTTAGAATTTTAATTTTAAGCAAACTGTATCTCATCTCACTAAATGGTAAATTTATATTTTAATTTAAAAATTGTAATATAATCATTGAATTATTTAAAAAAATCAATAATTACTTAATTTACTATAACTTTATTGATAAAACCAACCAATCAATCTTTCTATTGAAAAATCTTAGAAAAAGAAATGTATTAATACAATGATGATAATGTCAAATTGTGTGGTTCTACTTCTTGCTTTTTGCCAATGGGATTTCTTGAATGTTAATGTCAGCCAATCATAATTCAAATCAATGAATCTAAAAATTAGAAAAAGAAAAATAACCAATCACGATTCAATGACTAAAATTTGGATTGAGTGGTCCGATCAATTGAGTTGAGGTTTTAATGTATTATTCATTGGTCCAATAAAATACTATTGAATTAGATTTTCAATAGACCAATAGAAAATAAATTAAATTGAAACAAAAAAACCCCAATAATTCAATATGTGGCCATTCATGTTATGTTGTATGGTATGAATAAGATCAATAATAATGTTAATGGAAAGCGGTCTAAATACATATACTTTTGTGATGAAATATATAGCATGAGTTGAAATGTAATAAGGTATGGGTTGTTAATAGAACAAAAATTTGATGATATATAATAGATATGAAAAGTTGTAATTAAAATTTAATTAGAATTTTTTGAGCTATTTACTTATTTTTCTTTGTTTTATTATGTGGTAGTGTTAGGCTTTATTTAGTAGTGCTTTTTAAAAGTACTTTTGATATAAAAAGCACTTTTGAATAAAAAATAATGTTAAACAAGTAATTTTTAAAGGAAATTTTTGGCTTTCAAAAGCATTTTTCTTCGGATGGAGAAGTTAAAATTTTTAGCTTTTTCATCCCAAAAGCACTTTTGATAGTTCAATTACGTTTTCACCCCTCTAACACATGGTACTTTCCCTTCTTTGATTAATTGCTTAAAAAATATTTAAAATTTATATTTTATACATTAAAATATTAATAACAAAATATAATAAATTATTTTCTATATTTTTATTAAAATATCATAATATTAATTAATTTGAACATTATTTAAATGTTTATTTATTATTTTATAACACGTGTTTAAAATGAACATTTTCTTTCTCAAAAAGCACTTTTTGATAGTTATACTAACACTTAAATCTTAAACCAAGTTTTTCAAAAGTATTTTTCAAAATCACTTCTCAAAAGCAATGCTAAACTAGCCCTTAGTCTTTGCTCGTCTTTTTCTTCCTCTCATTAATATTTTTCATTTTTTTTCCTCATTCACTCAATATGTTTTCTTTCTTTTCAAGTTGTGATGGATAGGTGACGGCATTTGTTATTGCTGAACCTCCATTAGCCATCAATGGTTTGTTTTGGAAAGTAAGTTGACTGGAGATATTCGAATGGTGGCTTTTCATCGATTTCTTAATCTGTTTCTATTCTGAGAATATTTCAAAATAATAAATAATTTCACGAGCCAATTTAAACCCTTGTTATCTTATGTTTTATATTATTTTTTGTTTATTTATTTTTTATGCACTAAAGCTTTCTAGGGGGAGTGGCATAGCAAGGCTTCTAAGACTTTGTTTAACATTGTTTCTCAAAAACACTTTTGGGATAAAAAGTACTATTTAGATAAAAAATATTAGTAAACAAAATGCTTTTGAATTTTTCAAAAATCCTTTTGACATATGGAAAAAATTTTAATTTTTTCTCAAAAGTATTTTTTTGGCTCAAAAATACTTTTAAAAAATATTACTAAACTAGCCCTAAGTAATGTGAGACCGAATCCTTTATGAGGCCCAAAATCTTATGCCTATAGAAAAATAACCCAACAGCCTCTCCTTTATGCACACCCTCATGCTTGATGGTTGATAAGAAATTTAAAAGAGTTTAGGTAAAATGCTAGACTTCAAAATCAGTTCTAATTAAAATACGATATAAGCTAGAGTTCAACCATTTAATACTTGAACTCGATTTTGATTCAATCCATTTTTAAATTTGCAATATTTTATGTTATTATTCTTATGTTGGTGTTTTGTCTCCCTTTTCTATCAATAAACCGCAAATGAACCAAGCCTTAACAAACAAACTTGTGTTCATGTTCGCTTGTTTATTTTTAAGTTTATTCGTGTTCATTAATAATTTCAAAATTTTTATTCGTGTTCGTTTTTTTAAAATTATATGTGTTCATGTTTGTTTGTTTAATACTTATGAACATGTTCATTTAAACAATGTTCAAGAACAATAAACAAACAAATAATATATATAGATATATAGATAGATACAAAACATAAATATTGATAACTATATTATAAATAAAAAACATACAAACCAAAATAATTTTATTGATATGTACTAATGGAACAATAAACATGCTTTAAACGAACTTGTTTATGAACATAAATGAAATAAACAAGCTTTGTTCATTTTCAGTTCATTTAATAAACGAGCCTCCAAAACTTGTTTATGTTCGTTCATTTAGAGCCATGTTTGGTTCACGGAGGGGTGTCTTGATTGGCTCAAGTGGTACCATACTCTAAGTATGTTGCCTATACGTCTTAGGTTGGTGGTTCAAGTCTCCACGTATGCAAGTTAGGTTATCCACATAATTGCTATTACGCTTTACACTGACACCACTCTCGTGAGTCTTGCAGTTCTGATCTTCGTAACTCCACCAACCGAGAACAGCCTGATAGATGACAAGTCAAAGATTTCTATCTTTTGACCCCTCAATAAATATATTAACATCATACATAAGCCCAACCCGAATTTAACTAAACCCAACTCATGAATGTGAGGACCGTTATGGAATAAAACGGGCTGTCCACACCTCCACCACCAAGGCCCCGCCTCCCCTCATTCTCTAATATTCCCTAATTAGGTGAAGATGACACATAGGCTTACATATTTTTAAACAAGATCTGAAATATGAATTACACGCGCCTCGTTCAACTTCATACAACTTGAGCACTGAGCAGGACAATGCAACCCGTGAATCCTGTCACGAAATTCTGTAAAGAAAAAGAACAAAAGCTTTCTTCTATCTTTCATGCTTCACTTTTTTATTTGTCATCGAATCTGCCATCCCCTCTTTTTGTTTGGTCCCATTACCGTCTTATCATCTCATGCTTTTTCTCTTTTCACCACTTCATTACTAGCAAACAACCAAGACCATAAACTTTATGGCTAAGTTTTGGTATTTGTTGTGCATGATCACGTTCCTCGAGCTGTCAAGATTGGCTATTTCCCGGCCTGAACAAGTTCCAACACCACCACTACCAGTGCTACCACTTCCAACATTTTCACAACTCAAATGGCAACAAAGAGAACTCATAATGTTCCTTCATTTCGGTGTCAACACATTCACAGACTCCGAATGGGGCACCGGCAAAGAAAACCCATCAATATTCAACCCCGTCGGTCTCGATACCAAACAATGGGTCACCGTAGCTGCCGAGGCAGGGATTTCTCTAATGATCCTTACCGCAAAACACCACGATGGCTTCTGCATATGGCCTTCTAAATACACCGACCACTCCGTTATATCGTCTCCTTGGAGAAACGGACACGGCGACGTTGTACAAGAGTTCATCGACGCTGTCAAGACCCATGGCGGCGGTGGTATCGATGCTGGGTTATACCTTTCGCCATGGGATCGTCATGATAAAAGATACGGACATGATTTGCAGTACAACGAGTATTACTTAGCTCAGTTACAAGAACTGCTTACTAAGTAAGATTCAAAAACCAGAACCCATTTTTTTTATTTAAATTATATTGATCTTTCTATATATTCTGATCATTGAAACATTTTTTACATACATTTGGCAGATATGGGAGTGTGAAGGAGATATGGTTTGATGGAGCCAAGGGTAATAATGCTAAGAACATGTCTTACTACTTTTCTGATTGGTTTGCAATGGTGAGAGAGTTGCAGAGTTCGATCAACATATTTTCCGATGCCGGTCCCGATGTACGGTGGGTCGGGAACGAAAAAGGATTCGCCGGAAACACGAGCTGGTCTACCATAAATAGTACCTTGCTGTCGATCGGAAACGCAAGCATTGTCGAGTAATTTTCTAAACTTGGAAAAAAAAAATATTATATAGATAAGAGTAATGGTAACGTGCAAGAAAATTTAGAAATTAATAAAAGGGTAAACTAGTCACAAAATTATTTGGTAAATTATTTTTTAGTCATTTAGTTATGAAAACTTACAAAATAATCACTCAATTAGTTAATTTTATCTTTTCTGGGCACTAAGAGTTAAATTGATGTGATAACTTTTAAAATTAGCAAAATAGTAATTTTAACTCTTAAAAATTATATATTTTTGTCAATTTAATCTTGATTCTAAAAAAATTAACCCTCAATATTTACATATTGTGTAATTTAATTTTTTTTTACAGTTTTACTTTTTTTTGTAACCTTTTTACCTAAAATGCAAAAAACGATTATCAATTAAATTTGAATGAAAATAACCAAAAAATTCAAAATAATAATTTTCATCTTTTCTCATTCTTTTAAATTTTTAAAATTTTATAAGATTAAATCTACAACTTAATGTATAGTATAGGATTAGTAGCAAAATTTATCCAAATAGATTTCTATTATTTAAATCAGAACTAAAATATTACAATCCAAAAAGTACTTAGAGCATTCACCAAATTAATGTATAATAACTAAACCCACGAATGACATATAATAGAGGGACTAATAGTAAAATTTGACCAATCTAAACTATGGGTGTTAATTTTAATGTAGGTTAAGCATTAACGAAAGACCCTTTCCTTTTTCTCTTATTCCAACCACTTTTTTAGCTTTTGTTGATTAATAATTATTACAAGAACATGTTATTCAGACTTTCCACCTCTAATTAAACTCTAAGCTTAATTTAGTTTATTTGTGAATTTATTTTTAAAATGATTTGAATCCAATATTTTTTTATCCTTGTAACTTATTTGATTAATAGTTGTATCCCATTACATCGCACTACTTCATTAACATTAAATCTTAGTTTGTTTATCTCCGATTAGGGTAAAAATAATGATGACGATAAAATTAAATACCGTAACGATATTATAGCGTAAGACAAAAAGAAAACTAAACGTACTGTATCGGAAGAAATAGCCCATCCAAAAGAACCCTAAATGGAACTTCCAAACTAAAATGATTCGAATATGGAAATCTGCAATTATTTTTATCCTCGCAATCTATTTGATTAGTAGCTGTATTCCATTAGTTGGCACTACTTTATTAACATTAAATCCATCCATGTCTGAAATGTGTGATTAAAGTTTCCCCAACTAACCACCTCCTTTTGTATTTCAACGATGCAAGCTATCTCAATATGGGAGATCCCAAAGGAACCAATTGGTTGCCGGCAGAGTGTGATGTTTCAATCCGAAAAGGATGGTTTTGGCACAAATCACAATCACCAAAGAAGTTAAGTCAACTCCTAGATATCTACTACAACTCGGTCGGTAGGAACTGCGTCATGTTGCTCAATGTACCGCCCAATTCAACCGGACTCATATCAGAACCCGATGTGCGTAGGTTAAAAGAATTTCGAACCGCGATCGATACGATATTCTCCACCAATTTGGCTGAAAGATGTAATGTTAGAGTTAGCAGTCAGAGAGGGGGAAAGGGCGGTGGGTTTGGTCCGGAGAATGTGTTGGACAATGATCATGTATGGACGTATTGGTCACCGAAGGAAAATAAAAAGGAGCATTGGATCGAAATAAAGGTACCCAATGCCGAAGAAGGAATGGAATTGAATGTGGTGAGGATTCAAGAGCCAATTGGACTAGGACAGAGGATCATAAAGCATGAAATATATGTGGATGGTGAGAAAGTGGTGCAAGGGACCACAGTGGGATATAAAAGACTACATAGACTTGAAAAGGTACTTCATTGTAGGGCTGTGAGGATTATTGTAAAGGAATCAAAGGGATTGCCTTTGATATCTTCAATTGGTTTGCATTTAGATCCTTATTGGAAACCCAAGAAGCAATTGGGTTTTTAACATTAATAAAGTTGTCTTTTTTATTGGAATAAAGAAATGGGTTAATTTTGCTTGAATTTTTATATTTTTCATACATTTGGAAACTTAATCTTTTTATTTTTATTCTTCAGAAATATAATTTTCTAACTTTTTGAATTTAAAAAAATAAGTCCAATTTTAATACGATTGAAATTCTAAATAACTCATGTCAATTATAATATTGTTCTTTTAAAAAAGCAGAGTAAATTGCAATGGTATTAATAATTAGACTTAAATTTAAAAAATATATATTTTAAATCCCTTTTTTGAAATGATATAAAAGAGAAGATTATATTTTAAATCTCAATGTAGATTCTAGTCATATGTGTTTTTTTTACACAATGTCTAGAAGTGTTCATAGTTTCTCCCAACCTATAAATAGGAGGATAAAACGTTTTAACGCACTCGAACCCACATCTTCCTATATTAGCAATAATATTCATATTAATCAAACTAACACTCGACAATATTAAATTGGATTTAATAATAATTGTTGTTGTGTAATTTTAATTGCGGGTTTTTAAAGTTTGTGATCTTCAAGGATGATGGGGATGTTGGTGGATTTGTCCATAAAAATGGCTTAAAATAACTTAAAAAATTAGAAATAATGATTCTGCTATATAAAAATATTATTTGTTTTTAAGAAATCTGAAATATTCCTTGTAAAATCTGAAAATATTCTGCATATCAAATGAAATGGAGCTGGCTGTCAATTTATTATTTATTTTATAATAAACTGTGGGGGTCCATTTGAGCGTTTTGTTAATCTCAAAATAATACGCGTCACAATGTAAAATTGGGTGTTGAAACTTTCACCTCAAAGGTTGACTTGCGTATCTAAGAGTCATGGATTACTCATAGATTATTAAATAAATATGAAAGATATATAATTTAAAGAAAAAACTCCTAAGATTTTTAAGGTGTTTCATATTATAGCATTATAAATTTATAATTACTCTTATAGTAGTTAATGAGACTCTAAGTCCATAAAAACTTTGACAATTTTAAGATTTGATTTTTATATTCCATCGTACGAACAAGTGTGAATTTTGTTTCACAATCTATATAGCAATTCCAAGCAAAGGATTGCTATAGATTTTTTATATTATCTCCTTTAACTTGTAATTTTATTTCACCTTTCAAATTAGAAAAAAAATATTTTTAAATATACTTAAATTTATATTTTTTTATTGTTATAATAAAAATATAGTATCAATTAAATTAAGACTTAATCGATATTATTATAATTTTTTTTATAATTTTCATTTAATCAAAACATAGTGTGAAAAATAATGTGAAATCAAATCTGATAAATATATTTCGTCGAAAGATTGAGTATGTCTGAAAGTTTATTATTATGAAAATTTGAGCTTCATTTTGAATTTTAAAATATTATAGTGGTATATTAAAAATATATTATAATAATATAACAAAATGTGCAAATATAACCCTTATAACATTTAATCAATGATATTTTTAAATATTTGAATATTTAGGTTAAAATTTCATATTTTAATTCGTTATTTGTTTATACTTTATTATATATATTGATTTGATTCTATTTTTTACGTTAAATCTTAAAAGAATTGTAATATATATTTCGTCTGTTTATATTTCCAGAAGTATTAATTTTTTTCCTTATGGTTTGTAGGCAAAGAATACACATTTTTTTTAATATACTGATATGATTACATAGTATTATTTATTTATATTTTCTTAATCTTTTGACAACGCATACACACCTTGTACACATAGACGCTCGAATCCGAGACCCCTAGAATGAAAACATCATCTTTTCCACTGGAATCACTTGTTAGATTCAAGAATACACATATTTAGATGCAAATTTGTTACATCTTCACCAACACAGGGACTATTAAAAACAAAACCCCTTTGAGGAACACTGAATAATCAGATAAATAAAAAAATCCGTAGGCTCATTAAGAATATTTTCTTCATCTTCCGAAATAATTTTGCTTACAAAAAGCTTAAGCAAGCTATTTCCCTTTAATTTGATGACTGAAATCAAACCACAGATATATATATATAGGGAGCTCTCACCATTTCTTGGTATTGTAGCGGCCTCGCCCACCTCCCGAAAACCGATCGTTTCCTCTATCAGAAAATCGGCCTCGGCCACCTCTGCCGCCAGAGAACCTACCACCACCACAACCACCACCACTTCCGCTTCTATCACCTCTTCCACCACCACCACCACCACCACCACCGAATCTCCCTCTTGACTGGTCTCTTTCTTGTAAACGTGGCAATTTTTTCTTCAACGTCTCTAATCTAACATTATTTGCATTTTCAGCACCTGAAACCAGAAGGCAAACGTGTAACACCTAGACTACCTAGACAGTAAAGTGTTGTCTACTACCCATGAGCAATGAATACCCACAATGCCTTACAGGCCATAGGTCGAACCTCATTAAGCACAAATATGAGTTCTCTTCCTAGTTTAGTATTGCTTTTTTTTAGTTTAGTATTGCTAGAAATGTTTTCAAAAAGTGTTTTTTGGAAAAATGATTTTGTAAAATATCTTTGAAAACTTTTGTTTAAAATTTAAGCGTTTAATATAATTGTCAAAAAATGCTTTTAAGAAATAAAATATCTATTTTAGACATGTGTTATAAGGTAATAAATAAATATTTAAATAATGTTCAAATTAGTTAATATTATGATATTTTAATAAGTATATAAAAATGATTTATTATATTTTATCATTAATATTTTAATATATAAAAGATAAATTTTAAATATTTTTTAAGCAATTAATCAAAAAAAGGAAAGTATCATGTGTTAGAAGGATAAAAACGTAATTAATCTGTTAAAAATGCTTTTGAGGTGAAAACTTTTCTATCTAAAAAAAAAGTGCTTTTAAAAAACTAATTTTTTTTTCAAAAATTACTTATTTATATTATTTAATTTAAAAGTACTTTTTATGTCAAAAATATTTTTAAAAAGTACTATTAAACAAAACTTTAGTTCTAATGGGTGATTATGTGCAACGTGCATCGCACTCTTGTTTTCTAAATCTATTGCTCCTTTAGGCATTCAAGATCTCAACGGAGTTGAGAGGTAAAATTCTCGAACATGTAGGGATCTACTGAATCTAAGACAGATGACTTGTTGTATATTTCTCTGAAAAGATTCAGAAATCCTAACAACAAACCGGTAAATAAAGGAAACCTAAAATGAAAAAAGAACTTGAACCAACACCAATCACATAACTTGAGGGAAACATATACACATTTTTATATAGTGAAATGAATGCGCAGGGCAGGCAACAACAAAGAAGAAGAATATCATAAAATCACAAATTGAATCATGAAAAGAAAAAATACCAGCCAGAAATGTTCCGACATCATCTTCTGCAACATCAAATACTGCACCCATTCCATCAGCAGTAAGGGTCAGTCCCTGCACTGACTGGACCTTTACCTCAGGCAAGAATCTTTTCAACACACCAAAAACGAATCTAAACATCAAAAAAGAAAAAAAAATGAATCAAATTAGGAGAGTTCAGCAACAAAAAAGAAAAAAAAAAGACGTGCGTGAAGAATTTCATCAATTACAAAAATACACAACTGAAAAAGGTTTCATGAACTTACGAAAGTGTGTAGATAGGTTTTCCAGCTTCAAGAAGTAATGTAACATGGTTCTCCATAGATGTTAGAAGGGATCTACTCTTTATTTCAGAATAACCCTGAAAAAACCATGCAATGGTTAGGTCCTTTCAACCAAATTGGAAAGTAAACACGAGTTAAATTATCTCTTAAATAATGCAAACACTAGAAAATATGATTTCATAACATGAAGAGAATCAAAAGGTCCGGTATGGACGAGGAAGAGAACTCACTGCAGCCTTGGCTAGTGCTTTGGCAAGTAGATCTTCTGCTGATAAACCAGAAGTCTCTAATAGCTCCTGAGCAATGGACTTGAAGGCAGGAATTACACTGTAATCTCATATAGGGTAAGATTTGAGTTGACAAATTACAAAGAAGGGATAAAATAACATCATTAGCTAGTGTATACCTGTCAGAGACTTCGGCTATTATTTTGGCCGCTTCTACACCAGCAGATTTAGCAACATCAACTGGCTGAGGAGCAGATATGTGCTCAAATTTCACACCAGATTCTCTTTCTATCTTAGATATGCTTGACCTTTTAGGATCATAAAGCATGACAGCAACTCCAGTATTGCCTGAAATTTTAGTTACTTTCTCACTATCATTTCAAATTTCAATAACAAAAAATATAAATAAATAGGTACAAAAACCTCTCTAGTCCGTCTCAATTTCGAAATTGAGTAAATTGACACCTCTCAAAAGAAATCAAAGTAATTTAATCCCTGTCAATTTCGAAAGTGAGCAACTAAAGACAATTAATCAGAACGTTAATGTTTTTCATCAATCGTACATGATTTTGATTGGTATAATAATAAATTTAGCCTTCAAAGTTGATACATTCCGTCAATTTGGTCCTAATTTAGAAATTTTATCCCGCAACATTTGCGTAAATGTGTAAATGTTAAGGTTGAATTTGTTGAATTTATTAGAATTAAGGTCAAAATGACAAAATATGTGAACACCAAAGCTAAATTTATTACTATACCAATAAAAAATATGTACAATTGATGGAAGACATTGACTCCATGCTTAATTGTCCTTAGTTGCTCACTTTCGAAATTGATAGGGATTAAATTGCTTTGATTTTTTTTGAGAGGGATCAATTTGTTCAATTTAAAAACTAGGAGGGACTGGAGAGGTCTTTTTACCAAATAAATAAATAAATATGAGCAGAGTTATAAATTATAATGTACCTGCTCTCCCTGTTCGTCCAGACCGATGAATATATGCTTCTACATCACGCGGTGGCTCGCACTGAAACAGAATTTAATGCTATATAAACATAAAGGAATTGATAACACATTACAAGCTTTTGTAAAACATGTGTATCCAAATATACCTGGATAATTAACTGCACATCATTGATATCTAATCCCCTTGCGGCCACATTTGTAGCCACTAATGTCATGAACTTGCCTGACCGAAACCCATTTAGGGTGACCTGCAAGCATATATAAATGAGAATGGTAAAACAACAGAATTCATTTTGCTTTAAGGAAAGCATGAAAAATGATATATTCTACATAAACACTTCACCTCACGTTGCGCTTGCTGTATGTCCCCATGCAAAGCTCGGGATCCAGGCAATAAGCCAGCCAGCTCCGAAGCAGAATCTTTTGTCTCAGTGAAAATAATAGTACGTCCACTGCTGAATTATAGCCAAATCATCAACCGGAATCTAAATTTTCAATGTAAATTATTTTAAAACTACAAACTGACCTGCTATAACAACGAATAATATCTGGGATCAACTGTGATCTTGCAGACTTAGAACAGGGTAAGACAATATGCTTAACACTGGTACTAGCCTTCATCTTCTCTTTACCAACAAGATCAACAGTCTTCTTACTTGTTTTAAGAAATCTTGCTGCAATCTGGCAATGAAAAAGAATAAAATTCATGATAAAAAATGAAGAGGAAGGAATCCAAGTTTAACATTTTTATTTCGGATAATAAAATACTACAACACATGAACAGTTAAGAAACATACACCCTTCACCCAGTCTGGCAAGGTGGCACTAAAAAGAAGTGTCTGAACCTTACTTGCATCCTTTACCTTGCCTGGAAAATTAAATCATTGCCATAAGTAGATGACAGTACATTGATCCACACTGGGATAAGTGGTATCAATAATTGGAATAAAGGTACAAGCCTGTGAAAGAAGTAAAACATTATTCACTAAAATGCATACCTAATATAAGTTCAACGTCATCAACAAATCCCATTCTCAGCATTTCATCCACCTCATCAAGAACTCTAAATTTCAATGAACCTAGGTGAATATTCCCCCTCTCTATGTGATCCTGCAACATTTGCACTAGGACATTTACATCCTCAAATAGTAAAAATATTTCAATAAAATAGATATCAGATTTAATGACATCTCTAACCTAACAAAACCTCTTGAACACGTTACCTTTATGCGGCCGGGTGTCCCGATAACTATATCAACTCCTTTCTTCATTTTCATCTCTTGGGTGTGGTAGGGAGCTCCTCCATATAAACAACATGATGTCAACCCCACCACCTCGCCATAAACTTCAAAGTCCTCGAAAACCTAAAAACGATAGGGCTAGTTTAACATAAACTTCACAAACAAAAAGGCACCATTGAAGAATTAGATTAGTAGCACTATACCTGTTTAGCCAGTTCCCTAGTTGGTAAAAGTACCAAAACACTTGGTGCCCTGCCATATCCATTCTTCCTTAATGCTTTTACAGTCCCGTTGGTTAAAGACTCCAATATTGGCAACACAAAGGCCAGTGTCTTACCCTGCACAATAGCAAACAACCATAAACCAGGCCAACAAAGCTTAACAGCCATAGTGCATCAATCACAGTTAAACATTAAAAGTAAGCAAATAGAGAACACAATTTAAACCATACATTTCATATGATATTTCTCTAACAAAAGGTTCCTTCATAATTCAAATCAATAGATCAAATAAGTACATGCATTTTTCAAAAAACGAAGATTAATACCTGACCGGTACGAGCACGGCCAACCAAATCAGTGCCATCAAGAATAACATCAAAAGTCAAGGCCTGAATAGGAAACAAAGATTCAATCCCCTTCGATTTAAGTTTCTTCCTAACTGCTTCCGAGATCCGAAACCTCGAAACTGAATTCGGATCCTCACTTTTACCTTCATCCTCGTCATCGTCATTGTCATCCTTCTCCAATTTCGCTTTGTTTTTCTTCTTCTTCTTCTCTTTCACTTTCACTTTTACCTTCACCTTCACATCTACAGGCTCGACGATCTCCGAGCTCGTCTCGCTCCTTTCGTCCTCTTCTAACTGAAGCTCCGATGCCTTCCGTTTCTTCTTACTCTTCTTGGCCTCCAAATCGTTTTCATCTTCTTTAACCTTCGAATCCTTCAGTTTCTTCACTTTCTTATCGGTTTCTGGATTTTTTAAAGCGAGTTTCTTCTTCATTTTTTTATCTTCTTTTTTGTGTTTATGATCGGATAAAGCTAATGAAGGCATTTCGGATTTTTGATTGTTAACAACTGAAAATAAAAAAAATGAAAAAAAGAGATTGAAGATCTGTGTAGAAAACAAAAAAAATGCGAGAATGTCTCGGCGAAGGGAGTTTCTTTCTCTTACTGCAATAGTTTATGTGGCAGGTAAGCGCGGGAAGGAAACCGGAAGAGCAAATAACAATATTAATGAACTGGATTGGATTTGGACCGTTGGATTTTGAGACTCTGCAAATTTGGATGTTCGCCGTTAGATCTGGATTGTTAGTTTTGACCACCTTGAGTAGAATATGCTTTTTTTGTTAGTCTAAGTGTAAATATTTACGTAATCATATACATTTCAAAGGATAAAGGCCACGTCATCACAAAAAAGCCATGTCATCTCTTTCGTTAAGAAATTAATAGACAAGGTTAATACTTAAATTGAAATTTTTTTAATTGGAGGATTAAAATTGAAATATATTAACAATAAGGCGATCATTTGTATACTTTACCTATATATTATCATTTGTATAATTTGAACTGTTTCATTTTATTATTTTATACTACTATTATTTATTATTCATTTTGAAATTGTCACATAATAATTTTTTTATCTTTCATTAAACCCAAATTTAATATATTTTTTTAATAAATTATAAGAGGAAAGTAAAATCCTAACAACAACACGACTCGAATCTAAACTATATTTGAGGTAATAAACACTCTTAAACCATCATACCAACACACCGAGTTCAACCCAAACTCAATATTAATTCTTAATTCATGGAAAAAGATATTTTTTAACAAAAAATTAAATAAAAATCAAATGTTAATTATGCTGAAGTGGTGAATGCGATGATGTAAATGAAATATTTGTACTATAAGTTTATTCAAATCCAACTTTCAAAAGATTAAATTTGATTCAATCGTTATTGAATTTTTAACTCCAAACGTGCAAAACTCACACAAATTAAATAAATAATTGAGTTTAATTAAACTTTTTTTAATTTGGCCAAAATACACTCTTTATTTTTAATTGGTATTGAAAATTTAATTTTACTCGGATCATTCTTGAATCGCACTCCAAAATTTGAACCAAATTCACACTGAAGGGGTCAAAATTGAATAAAAAAATTTTGAGAAACCAAAATGTATTTTTACTCTTATACTAACTTGTGATTTCCTAAAAACTAAAGGATCTATATAAGCAATTTTCCATTTTGAGGCCAAAGTAATTGCCTACCACTCCCTCCACAGTCCACCCCTGCTATTGGCACCCATATATAGGTTCTGCAACGTCACGGTAAAGTGATAAAAACCTTGATTTCAAGTCTTTAGTTGACATCAATCCCGAATTTGATCCGTAAAAAACTATGACCCCTTCCACTTTCTCGAAAAAGAAAATATACTGACTCTACAATATTCAAAATATGCGCGGAGAATTTACTCTAAAGCTCTCGTTACAATCGTGTGAAGTGATAAAAGCCTTGATTTTAAGTCTTCAATTGACATCAATCACGAGTTTGATCCCTATATATATAGGTTCTACAACATTCAAAATATGCATGGAGAATGTACTCTAAAGCTCTCGTTACAACTGAATCACGGTGAAGAGATAAAAGGACACATTTCTAGTATTCAGTTGACCTCAATCCCGAGTTTGATCCATATATAGGTAGATAAGTAGATAGATACTACAACGGTCAAAATATGCATTGAGAACGGACTCTGAAGCCACATGGCTTCTATGCAAACTAAGTTGAATACTATACTCTCTAACATGCTCCTTCACAACAAGTTGGGGACACCCATTACGACAAAGAGAAGATGTGCCACTATCCTACAGAAATCGCAAAATGAAACATAAAGATATGCAGTTCAACTACCGATATGCAACGGTCTAGAATTCGTAACAGGCATTAATTACAGTGCCAGTAGCTAGAACCCAGAGAATAACAATGTCGATGCCAGCATGTACTTCATAGTTCATATCACATTCTACAAATCTTTTCGGATATAGGTTTAAGGGATACTTTGACAAGCCATGGTTATATTATATGAGTGCGTAGAGTACAAAACAAAGAATAACAAATAAGAATGATGTCTGGCCAACCCATCGATGCGAAGAAGAAGCGCTATTGCAATAATTAAATCCATACCAAGTGTCAACTGGAATGAAGGTGTTGTAGTAAAATGTAACAGCCCTTGAATTATAGCCATAAATCTTCACCATCTCCGGCTTCCAACCATCTGGTCCGGTTCGGTAGAGATAAACATAGCAGATCTGATATGCACATGGTCCTTCAATCTCAAAAGTATCTGAAGAACATCGTTCAAATGCCCTAGACGCCGGATCATCCAACCTCGGCGCATATATCTGATTATCAAAGAATAAAATCAATATCCTTTAGCCAACATGTTTTCCCTTACAATAGATCAACCTTGAGCCATAGAAAAATTCACCCAGAAAAAAAGATTATGATATTTGATACACAAAGTTTTCCCCCTTCTTTTCATCGAAATTTGCAAATTTCGATTCGGCCGAAATTGAGTTGCAAATCGTCTTAAAACATAGACTAAGCAGCCATCATCATCACCAGAAGCTAATATCTAGTTCAGTAGGGGAAAAAAACAAATTTCAAGGAAATTTATCATCTTTAATCCACTTGAAGTAATCCCTAAGGGTTTTACCATTAAATATAACATTTGATACCTAAGTTTAACTCTAATGTTCAATTTGGTATCCAGATCAAACGGACGACGTGACTCAATAAATGTTTGATATGTGTGCTATAGTAAAAAAGAAAAAGCTTATGCGATAAATTAAACATTAAAACAAAACTCAGATACAGGCAAAAAAAAAAAAAAACTCAAGTATCATATTAAAAAGTTGTACCGAAGTGAACATGAAACAAAAGACTCAAATACCAAATTAAACATCGAAGCCGAATTCAAGTATCAAACCCTAGTTTAATAGTTACAAAAGTTAATCAAACTCTAATTTCTCTCCTCAAGTAATTAAACTCTAACCCTATAATTGTAATAACTAAAATTTCCTATGGAGTTGAAACTAAACCCATAAAAGGGGGGCGGGGGGGAGGGCGGAAAGCATCTTAATTCACAGTAACATTGAAAACCACTAGCTGGTCAATTAACAGATTATTCTTAACCAATAAGAAACCATGGTAATGAAAAAATCAAATCGGGGAAAACGGAAAAATATTCGAACCTGATTACCATAGGCATCACCGAAAGCAATACTGATTTGATCTCGAGTGTAACTAGTTGATGAACAGCTCGTTGTAAAAACCACCGAGTAAGAACAGCTCCCTAAATTCTATTCTCAATTTTTTTGTAGTTGCAATAAAAAATTGGGAAAATTATTTTCATTCATAAGAATTTAAAACACACATAAATTACGAGAATTTCATGGACAAGTAAAGGTACCTGTATATAACTGACATTGAAGGACTCAAAAGCTTGAGGCTTTTCTCTGATCGGTTTAGCTTCACAATGGATGAATATGAAGCCAAAATAGATTAAAACAATGGATGCTTTACTCATTTTCATTGAAAAATAAAACCCACTTTTTTTTCCTGCACAAAAGGAATAAGAAAGGTTGATGATGATCACCAAAAATACCCAGCACATTTATGAGGGTAAAAACAATGGAAAGGTTAAAGCGGACTGTACACTTGTCAGCTTATTGTTAAATTTGAATAAATTGTTATTGATAAATAATAATAAATCAATTCACAAAGAGAAGGATAGCGCTGGGTGAGGGTAAATATGTACTTTAATTTACATGATCCTTACGATACTTTCTTTGAAGTTGAAAATTGGGGATTTGCTTCCCTTTGTGGTGCCTATCAAAATACACTTAAATCCAATCCAATAGGATTTTGCTTTTATTTATTTTTATTATATTTCTATTTCTATTTCGTAATTACGCATCAACATATTAATTATTCATATGAAATCAATACATGGATAACACATGACATTTTACCAATGGTCAAAGATAATTTTTTAAAAATTTACAAATATAAGAATATAAAGATATATATTTTCTCTTCTCTGGGTATTATCCACTCTCTCTAGTCTCACTCTTCAATACTCTTCGCTAACCCATCTACTAATCATCCTAGTATTTTATAGTTAAGATCATTTGAATCAAACAAGATTGATCAGTTAAACCAATTGAATTGAAAATCAATCGCAGTATTTATTTTAATAAGGGCATTGAATCAGTTGATCCAAGAATCGGTATGAACGAATTGAATTGATTTTTTTTTATGAAAATTTTAATAATTTATTTAATTGAACTTAAATGTTCAATTAGACCGACGAATTAATGATTTGACCGGTTCGATTCCGAAAATTTTATCTTTATATTTTTAACCATGAACTATCACGAACCACCACAATTTCCTTCTTATATAAACAAAGTTACAATTAATTTTAAATTGTCATGAGCTAAAAATATTCAAATATATGTTCCAAATTTTTAATACAGAGAGATTGAGAGATTAGTTTAATTAATCATGTAATTAAATTACCAAATCTTAGAATTATTAATTCTTTTGATTTAGGGTTTTGTTTTCATATATGCACGGTATACACATTGATTGGCAATTATTTAGCGAAATAAATGCATTTCTATAATATCAGGCTTGTAGGTATCGGCTTAGAAGTTGAATCTTTCAAGCTTCAACCTTAAACCCCACACTATAGAAATACGTTTAATTTATTACATAATTAACAATTATGTTTATTTTGTTCAATATTTTGGTAAAAAGTCCACGTTTCAATTTTGAATTTGAGTTACTTTAATTTTTCGTAAAAATTTTTTAAGCAACTTGATTAATATCAATTTTAAAAGTGAATAATTAAAAACTATTAATTACAATTTCAATATCTTTCATCAATTGTACATAATTTTAATTAATATAATAATAAATTTAATCTTTGATGTTTAATTTACATATTGTCATTTTAACCTTAATTCTAAAAAATCAATAAAGTTTACATCAACATTTACACAAATATTACGAAATAAATTGTTCACATATGATCAAATTGACAAAATACATAAATTTTAAAAATTAAGTTACTTTAAACTTTTTTAAAAAGAATCAATCTATCTAATTTGAGAATTGAAAAAAACTGAAAAAATCTTTTCCCCAGTTATTTTCTAAATTTCATAAATGGAATAACCAAAACTTTATTTTATATACAAAATTTAGATCTAATGTACCATTCTGTGGAGAGAAACCTCAGCTCAGGTCACTGTATCTTGGAGCAAAAAATTCCCATTCCATTATTTAACTGTAGCAATCTATTTCAACTTTATTTGATAAAATTTTATCAACATTATTTTATATAGGGAATATATTTCAATTTTATAAAAAAAATTATTTTAGTTTTTTATTTAATTTTTTCTTTTAGTATTTAAATTTATATTGTTTATTAAATCATTTAAGATGGATAAAAAAAATTAAAGTTTGTTAATTTTAGTTTTTCAAAATTAAAAAAATATTAAAAATATTTTAATAAATTTTAACTTTTAAAAATAATTTCACGTGTATATCAATGAGAAAAGTTAAAAAACATTAATTTTTTATCCATTTTGATGTGATTTAATAAACAATACATATTTAAGAATTAAATATACAAAAAATAAAATTATTTTTTATTAAAGTTAAAGAAGCAAATAAATTATTATTCATTTTAAAGAATAAATATCTTATAACTTTTTAGATTAAGTAAATAAAATATAATAATAATGTAGTGAGATTTGTTTTTGTCTTGGGGTTAATTTAGGATATATCATTGATTACCCTGGTCCCTACCAAGAAAAAAGGAAGTTGTTCAACAAGAATGATTCCTCCACTTGTTTAATGTCATCTTTTTCCTTTTGGATGGGTGTGTAATAAGTTCAATGTATTTACTGAAATAGAAAAGTATATGTAATTCTGTTGTTTTCACCCCCTTATCCAAAGGCCTTCAACAATTTTTTACTACATAAAATAAGTGGATTGCTGCCAGAAGAAAATAAAAAGTAACCTAAGCTTGAGATTTTCTTTTGTTATGAATTCAATTTTGTTGGTTATCTGAAATCTAAATTTAGATTCCATAAATGTGCAATGATGCAATACTAACTTAACAACTACATCCGTTGTTTAATTCTAAGTTTAATTGACATGAAATTGTTGTTAATATAGAAATATATGAGTTTAAGTGCGCTAAAGCGTATTATCTTTTTATTTATGAATTGAAGAGATACTATGAGTAATTCTACACATTATGTCAAAAATATATATATATAATCAGAATCTATAATGAGATTGTTCAAAAAAAAACCTATTATCTATATTCATTTGGATTATATATATAATTAAGAGAAAAAATGAGATTGTTTCTCACATCTACAAAATAATGTTCTTGCCACTAAAATAAGAGGTTATCATCATCTATATAACATTGTTACCTAAACTTAAATCCCGTAACATGTTTTGAAACAATATTACATAATCACTTAAAATTTTAAAATTTTGGCAATGACATAGTAAAGAGATTAAATTAGAGAAAAAAAAAAAAGAGATGACAAAATTTATATTAACAGAAGAGAGTGGCTGAATACATGTAACAATCTAATGTGAAGATCCAGGTGACTACAACAAATAAATATATATTATGACTTATTTGGGTTATGTCATATTATTTTATTTCTGTATCATCTCTAAAATTCCAAATCCAATCATAAGCCAAATTGGGAAAAACAATACCTTTCTTCCAAAATCAACTACTTGGGTTATGGTCTTTCATTGTTGCCACAGACACTGCAGACAAATTATGGCATCTGCACAAATACACACACAGCCCCTGAAACCCAATCCACCATTTTTTTCAAGGAAAATAACATATGTGGGAAGAAATTCTCTTACCTGCTCTGCAACTCTGATACATTATCTTCCCCAACAAAAACTTTACATCTGTGTAATATATAATTACTTTATAAATAACCTTATACTATGTTATATATTATTAGCATATAGGAAAATACAGATACAATCATGTCTTCCCCTGCTATGTTCTTCAAAAAATGAAAATGAAAAAAGAAAGAATCTACGTACGTATGTATATAATCATTTCCATTTGAATCCAGGCTGCTCTTGTTCTTTAATTCTCCTCAAAACTCCATCAATGGCGACATCGAATGCATCCTTTATATTGTTTAAACCCTTTTCGGGTTTTGCATAAACTAATTTGGGAATGTATTGAATCACTTTCTCCCTCATTTGGTTTATTTCTTGTTTGCTGTAACTTTGAAGAACGGTTTTAATGGAGGAGGTACCCTGTTTGACTAAGTCACGGTGGATGAAAACAGAGTAAGATTTGGGGTCATTGGGTAAGAACCAATGGTATTGAAGGTAAGCTGTTCGATGCCAGAAAAAGACTGGGATCGAACCGGCGATCATACAGTCGAATACGGACCGGCGGGTGAAGCTGTCGCCTCTGGGTTGGAGACAAAAATCGGAATCTAAAAATGTCTGGAGGATGACGGAGGTGCCATTGGAACAACGGCTGCCAGTGCAATCCACGGCTTTGCATGAACCCGAAGCGTTGTTGCAATGGTTGAGGAGTAAGCCTCTGAAATCGTTCTTGATGGCGGCGCGTGGAGCTCCGGCGAAGCAAAAGAGGGTTTTGCGGCGGCGGTTACGGACGAAGTTTTGCCATTGGACGATATCGGAGTCGGATCTTGGGTGGAATCCGGTTGGGTAAGGGACGCCGACGTCGAAATAGTCCCAAGGGTTCCGTTCAATTAAAAGCCGTGTGATGTTCCTTAAACCCGGCATGTAAATACAGCTGGAACCCCAATCTTCGTTTTTAGACCGCCGGAAATCCCACGTGATACGACCCATCGTCATGAAATGATCCCAGCCGTCGGAACGGTTCCAGTACGGTTGATCCTTTAGCCATTCCAACATCAACCCGCAGTACCGATCACGATCTTTCGAACTATACCCAAGCCACAAGTATTTTCCGACAGCGAGTCCCGCATAAAACGGGATGTAAAACGCCGTCGCGGAATCCGGTTCCATCGTCCGGCACTCGTGGCTCAAGACACGGTTGTGGTAAATAACTTCCATGGCGAACTGGTCAGTCCAGTACCAAGCTGGAACCAAACCCTCCGGTACGACGCCGGATAATCCGGCGGCTTCCCTACCGAACCCACCGTTTGACAAAGCCTCACAACGCGAGTGCCATGGGTCTAAATCTGCACAGTTATCCAACAACTCCCTGTTGAAAATAGCCGGCAAGTCGTAAACAAATATCCGACCCGACGAACACCGGTCGGGTGGAGAAGAAATGGTGGAGGAAATCGAAATGTCGACGGATTTTAAACGGTGTGTCGAAAAGTTAGCCGGATTTTGAACAGGTTTATGATCGTAAGACAAAGGAGAAGGAAAATGGGTACGGCGGTGGGAAAGAGGGAGGCCACGAGCCATAAGGAGGATGATTATTTGTAACGAAACGATGATGAGAAGAAGCCATAAACGGTTACTGTTGGGGAAAACGAATGAACTTTGTGACCGGAAAGAACTCGACGAGTTTTTGCGTTCGATTGAGTTCAATTCAGGTGTGGTTGTGGCTTTCGTCGGAGAAGAAGGCGGTTTTGGGGAGTGTATCGGAAGCATGAAGATCACTTATCGGAGCAGCCGTTTTGGGAAAGTTCCGGCGGAGGTAAGTGAGCTGAGTAGCGGGGTTTGCGGCTGCGATGGCGGTTGTGAAAGTTGCTAAATGAAGTCTCCACATTCGAGACCTTGGAGGAAGTTCGTATTTGTCTTTGTATAGGCAGTAGCCACAATGTTAAAGGCACGTGGCTTGGGTTACTCGCTGTGAGGGTAACCGACAATGTGTGATGCTTTCACTGATTTACATAAACCGTTTAATTATTAGGGTAAATTCATAATGGGTTAATATAGTATTTTATACTTTAGAATATTTAATTTGCTATCGAAATTTTTTAATCAAATAATTAAATAAATGTTACAAAAGAATATAGGTATTTAGTTTGAAAAAAAATTTTAACTATCAAATTAAATATTAAAATTGAGCTAAAAAATTTAGTTAGGATAAAAAAATTAAATATCAAAATAAAAATACTAATGTAATGTAAACATTGAAACTAAAATTGAATATCAATTAAAAAAAAACTTAACTATAATATTAACATATTTATTATTTAATTTATAATTTATAAATAGGATAAATTTACAAACGAATTAAAATTATACATTTAAATTAAAATTACGTTATGAATGAGACTTTAATATTATTGACAAAAGTTGAGATCTAAATTTTGAAAATTCAGATTTGAATCCTATCATTTGTAATTACGATGAGTGTGAGTATTTTTCCTAGAGGTGCATATGCCAATTGTCGGTGGTTCAATTTTAACAGCACCATACCCCACTATTCTCTCTTCATTTCCTTTTTTTTTTACCCCTCCTGATTAAGCTAAAACCATTTGATAATTCAATTTCTAATTAAGCATAAAGTTGTTGAACAAAAAGTTTTAAGCATCAAGTTAATTTCTAATTGTAATATTTGTTTGATTTTTTTGGGAGTATAAATATAATTATATTGATTGACAATAATAAATATATTACAATAAACTTATTACAAATTATAATTAAACATTACAAAGCATAAATCGAACATAATTTACTTAATACTAGAATAACTCTAAATAATATCTACATGTAGTTGGAGATATAAATGAGACATTGATGCTCGTAAGCTACTCGAGTTCAATAAAAAATTTGAACTTGATTTGATAATTATGGAGTCAAACTTAAGTTATCGATATTGAGCTTGAATATAAAAGTTGATAAATAAATTTAATCGAGATCAAGCTTAAGTAACTCGATTATTTATCATCATTTGTTAAATATTTATTTATTTGTATACATTCTTTTAAATAATTACATAATTATCGGGCTTCTCCTTGTCAAAATAATAAATTTAGTGGTGGAGCCAAAAAAAATTTTGGAGGGAGCAGAATTAAATTGTATATTTTTGTAATAGTAAAAATACAATTTTATCATTTTAATATATTATATCTTTATAAATTTTAAAGGGCTAAATCAAAATTTTATCATTTTTGGAGATCGAAGTATAATTTTATCATTATTAATTTTAATTTTTATAATTTATAAAAACCTAAATTAAAAATTTACCATTTTAAGAACACAGTATATCCTAAGTTTCTACTTCCTCCAGGACTGAATAAATCACTTTTTAATCAATTACAAGTTTTTTCTATTAATTGACTATCAAAACTAATCAACCATTTTAGAGGATTATTATTTTCACAAGTTGATGAATATAAAAAGTTGACCAATTTAAAGCAATTTATTTTAAGGAACAATCTTAATTTTTTTACAATTTGCATTAAAATATTGCAAAATAATTAAAATTTATAAAAGAAATTAGTCTTAAGAAGAATAAATTTCAAATTTTTTAAAATCAAAGATTATTGATAAGTTTTGTTTAAATATATTGATCAGATAATAAGTTATTCGTAAATATAGTTCAAAATTTTAATTAGATATTGATTCCACAAAATTTTCTTTGTATTTTATATTAAAATTAATTTTCTTTTATAAAATTAGTTTAGCTTACGCTCATCAGGTACATGAAAGAAAGTTTTAAATAACAAAAAGGGATAAAAATTAAACACACATATATATATATATATATATATATATATATATATATATATATATATATATATATATATATATATATAAATTTTAATTTTGTATAATTTTATAAAAAAAATATTGATTTTATTCAATCACTATAAAATCATTTTATGTTTGCATATGCACATTTAAGAGTTAAAAATCAAATTATTACAACATAATAAAACTAAAAATAGATACAACTCAAACTAAAATTGATAAACTAACATAATTAAATTAAACTCACACATAATAAAATCATATAATAAAACTTTGAAACCCACTCATAAAATTACAAATAGTAAATCTAGAATCTCAATATTTTAAATTTAAAGTCTTTGTCTTTAGCATCTAAGCCAAAACCTCTTTCACAATGTCATGACCAACCATTCTTATATATATTTCCGGCACTGATTTAGAATAATTTTTAGGAGAGAAGTCAATGGATCAAAAGCGTTGACTCATGACGCAAGCTACGCCACGTGGCAGACAGTGGCTCTAATGAAATAGACACGTGTTAGGTTCAATCGTTTACTACACTGTAAAACCAAACGGCCTTGAAATTATTATTTTTTTTTTTATGATATCCCAATTTTTTTAAACTCGATCATTTTATTACATGATAATAGATTAAAATATGCTTTAAATTATATTTTTATTTATTTTCAATAATTTATTTTTTTTATTTTTTAGATTTTTATTAGTATCATATTTTAAAATAATAATTATAAAAAAATGTTATAATCAACTTGTATTTTAATCATTTCAATATCAATTTGCATTTTTAAATTTTCATTGTTAATAAAATCACCTACAATCATAATAAAATTATAATTTTTATTTATTTTGAAATAATTTACTAATACAAATATAAAAATAAAATAACTTTTTTAGAACAAAATTGAGACCTTTTTACAAAAGCGAAGAATTGGCATTGGAATTTGATCTACCGACAAAAGTGAGACACGAGACGGCATATGGACGGTGGAAGAAATTTCCAGTATCAAAATCTTTTCATTAGAAGTTTTATAGCCCAAGAAAATTGTTTTGCATAAATTATAGTATCATATTTTAAAATTTTAACTAGTGCAAAACCGAGTTTAAAAATATTCTCGAGGTTTTTTTAGATGAGTGTTTATATTTATTACGATGTGTTTAAGATTTTTATCTTATGTTATAATATCTAGTTTTATTATCATTACTGTTTTTACACCAATCGTAAATAAACACAATGTTTATCCAAATGACGCATTGATATTATCAATTGTAAAAATGAAAATATCTAAAATTAATGAATAAATCAATTGTTATTTAAATAAATACGAGAGACATTCGGAATTATGTATTTAAATAAATCATTATTTTATTTTTACTATAATTTAAGTTGCTTATATCACAATATTAATAAATTTGAATATTATTTAAATATATATCTTTATTTTATAATATTATGTTTTAAAAAACATTTTATATTTAAAAAAATTGTAATAATAAAAATTAAAAATTAAAACCAATTATTATTATTAATTAATAATAGTAAAATTATACTTTGACTTTCTAAAAATAAGAAAAATTTGATTTAATCTTTTAAAAATATAAAGATATAAACTATTGAAATGATGAAATTACATTTTTACTATCATAAAAATACACAATATAATTTCATCTCAATTTTTTTTAATTTCATCCCTATATAAATATATATATATTATTTATTTTTCGAACTTTGTATGGCTTTGATTATGGTTCATAATTACTGAAATATATAAATATTTATAATTAAACTTGTGAAGTTAAGAATAATTCAAAGTTGATTGTTGTTTTTCTTCTTTAATTCGGTGGAAAAATCGAAAGGTGTGGTCGGTGGCTTAATGTAAGGAAAAGAATAATTAAAAAGTGGTAACGTTGTATCCATCTCTATAATGATTAATTAACCCTAACGAGAATTGCATTAATTCAAAATAAGCTAATACTATGATGTTAATGATTGAAAGTGAAATGAAATCAATATAATATATGCCCATCGATTTCTCCAATGCCACGTGCACTTGGTGAAATATTAATATTACAACCCAACATGGCTACTATATTCAATCTGGTACTGCCACGACACCAATTTTTCTTTTTTCCTTTTAAATTAAAATAATAATAATAATAAATTTGATCAAACCATGATACTTTACAGCTTAGCCAGCTAACTTTTAAGGAATTCTTTGATTAATTTCATAAAATTTTAGACCATTAAGGCAGAGATTTTATACTTATAATGTGTAGGCCTCCCATTTAAACATGTATGTATGCTATAAATTTTACCCTCAATTTTATATATTTTATAAATAGTTAAATTTGATCCTCAATCTTAAAAAAAAAGAGTTGAATTTGATCATTAATCTTTTTAAAAAGTAAAATTTTGTTATTTAAATAGAAATACCGACTAAAGCATTAAAATTTTAAACATAACAACGTACGTGACAATCCACATATATTTTGTGTTTTTTTTTAATTATGAACTTCTTATTTTAAAATAATTTTTTACGTAATATATAAGACAAATAATGATATATTAACATGAAATTTATGTGAGATGTCAAACGGATTTTCACACTAACATTAAAAATTGATGTTTTGTTCAACGTTTCTATTAAAATAAAGTTAATCTTTTTAAAAGATTAATTATAAAATTTAACTAAAAACAATAAAGAATAAATTAATAAAAATATAAATTTGAAATGTTTTCATGTATTAATATTGGGGCTTGTGGTGGCGGCGATTTTAGGCTTAGTGAGGCCCATTTAGGTCTCAACGTTTGGGCCGAACTCTTTCGTCGATGTTTTACTTTTGTTTGGGTTGAAATCATTTCCTCTGATGGAAGATAATTGATACACATAAATAAATTTGAACCTCCGTCCTCCGCATAAATATATATTTACAAATTAAACACTATATATTTAAATATCTAAATTTGATACTTATTTATACTATATATATTAATTCTTCGATTGAGTTTGACATCTAGTAAAAAACAAAAAAATCCTAATTCATCAAAATATAATGATAATTATGTATTTTTAAATTTTTATAAAAAAATATTTACTTTTAATTTATTCAATCCTCAAACTACTTAAATAAGGTTTTTTTAAAAACTATTTTCTAAAAAACACCTATTTAAAAATCAAATTATTAAAGGTAAATTACACATATAGTTCCTCAATTATAAAAAAAAAAAAAAAATCTTTTTAGGCACTCAAAAAAATTTGAAATTTAGGCATCCACGTTATATAGTTCAGCAATTTTGATCACTCCTATTAAAATCACAAATGACAAGTTGATATGAATTTTTCTTTTTTATTCATTATAAAATTATCATTTTAGTCCCCCAAACTTTTAATTTAATTTAAATAAAGTATAACCCTAAAAAAATTAATATTGTTAACAGTTGAACCTGAATTTTGAAATATGAAAAGTAGGACTAAATTTTTGGACTAATTGAAAATATGTCATAAGTCCATATATTTTTCACTGGACTAAATTATGGGTAAGTTTTCGTTTGGTCATTGGACTAATTGAAAATTTTCATTTAAGTCACTGAACTATTCAATTTTTTTATTTAAGTTTAGGTTGTTAAGTTTTTTTTAAAAAGTTCCATCAATAAGCTCCAAGCGACGATTCAACAAACGGTATGGTGAATCAATACTCGTTGACGAATAAAATAACATACATTAGATCCAAGTTGATCTGATGGTCAGTGTTAGAGATCAGACAAAAAAGCTTTTTGAATTTTGGTTCGCAGATTCGTGACGTCAAAAGCTGTTTCATGAAAAAAAAATTGAACTATAGAAGATAAGAGAAAAAGAGCTTTTGATTGGTGCAGGCAGTGTGAACAAAAAAAACCATATAACATTGATTTTAACAGCCCAATAACTTACATGAAAATTTTTGAATAATTCAATGAAAAAATTAAAATTTATCCATAATTTAGTGACTAATGGTGTAATTTACCCTTGTATATATTACGTAATTAGACAGGGGAATACAGTTTTGTGATTAACAAAAATGAAAATGAAATAGCTGTTGTACACGTAAACCGAAGCAAAAAATCTCAATGCAGAAACAGCTAGCAAACACCAAATATAACGGTAAACCGTCAATTCATTATATTAACAATTTTTTTTTTAATTTCTCTTCGAATAATTTTTTTTCTAGGGCAGCTCGTTAGCTGCTGAATTTTTATTTTTGCATCGTCGCCGGCGTCAACAACATGAACGCCTCCGACGATCACTACATCGTAAAGAAAACAGATGATCTCATCGAAGCATGTTATTACGTAAAAAAGGACGGGGTTGATCCTTTTTGGCGAGATCATAGCTCTTTGAATACTGCCCTCCCCTTCTTGTTAACCCAGCTTTTCGTCGTCCTTTTTGTTGACCGGCTTCTCTTGCTCATCGTCAAATACTTACGTCAGCCTCCGATCGTGGCTCACATCCTCGTACGTATAATAATTATCAAATCCAGTTGAAATTGAATTATAAGTTTTTTTAGGTTAAAGTGTAATTTTATTTTATGATAGACTTACAATTTTCATCGTTGTTAAAGGGATTAAATTGAAATTTTATCATTTTTAAAGAGTTTAAAGTATGATTTTTCCACATATTAACTTTTAATTCTATTATATATAAGAGGATTAAAATGCAATTTTCCCATTCGAAGTGCCCGTCCCGTCTGGATTTGTCTCTGGATATAGGGGCGAAGACCCGCCTCCCAAATGGAAAGTTTTATATATAATCCCTTCAACTTTTATGAAATCATAAATTAATATATGTTAAATAGGAATCTTTTAATCTGGATTAAAGTACAATTTATCATTTATAATTGGATTAAAAAGCAATCTATCCATTTGAGGAGACTAAGGATAAGGCCCCTGTTTACCCCTCTGAATTCCCTATACAAGGGCCAAGACAGGGGCCTTGACCCTTTAAAAAAATGGAAATTTCTCTTCACAGTCCCTTTAGCTTTTATGAATCATATGTTAGTATAAGGGGCAGAGCCTGGGGCTGGTAGGGCCATCCTTGAAATGGAGAATTTAACTTTTAGTTTATTTATAAATATAAAAGACGTAAAATTTTAATTTATTCATTTAAAAATTATAAAAACATAAACTATTAAAACAATCAAATTACATTACTGTTATAATTTGTAAAAATATGTAACTTCATTCTTACCTCTCAAATAATTTTTTCTGGCTTTACCCATATTTACCCTTTTAAAAATTTATCATTATTTCTCACCCTAAACAAATTTCTGGATTTACTCCTGTCAGTATATATATACGTATTTTATGCATGCATGCATCTATGTATGGATGTATTGATTATGGTGGTTTCCATGCAGTGTGGGGTGTTGTTAGGCCCCACGATGTTTGCCGACACCTCATTCTCGAGAAAGTATGTCTTCCCTCACAAAACAATAATGGTGTTAGAGACATTTGGCAACTTGGCTTTGATATATTACATGTTTTTGGTTGGGTTAGAGATGGAATTTTCGCTTATCATGCAAGCCGGATCTCAGGTAGTAAGTGTCGCCGCCGCCGGGTTTATTTTCCCACTTTTTCTCGGTTTCGGCTTATATTTCATGGCCATAACAAAATCCAGCCATTTCGACAGAAGGGGTTCAATGTTTTGGGCCATCGCGTTAACATCAACCAACTTCCCGGACCTAACAAAAATCCTCGCCGATCTCAAGCTCCTCCGTACAAACATCGGCAAAATAGCCATGTGTTCCGCCATTATCTGCGATGTATTCACATGGTTCCTCCTTGTACTGGCAATATCAATCTTCAACAGCCAAAAATACAACGCTGTAATCTGTACCAGCATTTTCATCCTCCTATCTATATTTGCTCTCCGTCCCACCGTCGCTTGGCTAATCGATCGTACCACGAGAGGCGAAATCATTACTGACACCCATGTTTGGTTCATTATGGCCGGGATTTTGCTCTGTGGGTTGGCAACCGACGCTTGTGGCTCGCATTCTATTGTGGGTGCTTTCATGTTTGGAGTTATTTTGCCACACGATGACACTGTTAGAACGAAGCTTTTAGAGAAGCTTCAAGATGTCGTCACCGGAATATTGATGCCTTTGTTCTTTGTGATCAGTGGATTACGGTCTGACTTGACGTATATGTTTCAACATACACCATGGGAGATGGTATTGCTTGTTGTTGTCATCTCTTGGATTGCAAAGGTTGCTAGCGTGTTCTTTGTTTCATTGCATTACAAGATGTCGACATTGGACAGTCTGATTCTGGGTTTGCTTATGAATACTAAAGGTGTCTTGTCTCTCATCGTCATCAATACAGGCCGAGACATAAAGGTACCCTCTTCTTTTTCATCGCCAATAGTTTTTGGATTGGTGAAATTATAGTTTTGGTCCCCTATTATATTTAAATTTAGACTTTAGTCCTTGTATATATTTTTGATAAGGGGATGCTGAGGGGTTTTCCGGGTTTGAACCTTGGTATCTACTAAGATTTTATCCTACCAATAAGTGTTGGGTGTAATGTTAAAACACATTACACTCTTAAAAGTGACGCAAGTTTAAACATTTGAGATAATATGATTAGGAGTGACAATTACGAATCTTGAATATGAAAAAGAACATCAATAATAAAAAAAACCCCTAAGATTTGTTCCCACCATACGTTTGATTGACTAGTTCCTATATTTTAGTTTGGTATAAGTATTCTAACAAAAAATCAGTGTTTTTTTTGGAGTTATTGATGTTGGGAGAACTTTATTTGAATATCACCTCAACTCAAACATGATTAGATTCGGATTATAAAATAGATAAGGACATTTGTGATTATATAAAAAAAAAAGGCTAGGCTTTTTCTTCAAACCACTCCTCTTAACCAAAAAAAAATCTATGTCGTATTATGAGTTAGAAAAGGTGTTTTTAAGTAAAATAAGTATTAACTTTTTAAAAAAAAAATTAAAAATATTAACTATTTGGATTGACTAATAACATTATAAAATTAAAGTAATCAAATTATGTTAAAATATTAAAATATACTTTAAGTTCTTGCATTCTTCATGTTTTTCAAATTCAATCCCCTAATTTTATTATGAGAATTTAGTCCCTCTACTTTTTGTATTTAAAAATGTAACTCCAATTGTTTATATCGTTAAAATTATTCTCTTAAATTCAGGTTTGTCAACCTCATTTTTTATTACATAACTATTAAGTGAGCGTCATACCAATTAATTTAGTAGAAAAATTTTGACCGTGCTAACAATTAAGCCTAAATTTCTAAATGCAAGGACTAAATCCATAATGTAAGTGTAGTAGAGGGATTGCAATCGTAATTTAACCTTATTGAGCAAAAACACATATTTACATTTGTGATTTCATCTTTCTTACCAGGCTCTAAACAACCAGTCATTTCCATTGATGGTTCTTACGCTACTGGTAATGTCATGTTTAATAGAACCGATAATCGCATTGGCCAACAAGCCGACGAAGAAAACCTTGAGACACATGAATCGGAGCATCAAAGGATCGGAACCAGACACAGAGATACGTATCCTCGCATGCGTCCATTCCATGCGTAACGTAATGGGAACCATTAGTGTCCTTCACCTTTCCAATGGCACCAATGATTCACAACTCTCCGTCTTTGCTATCCATCTAATTGAACTATCGAAACGATCCACGACCACGATGCTCATCGTGCACGACGATAATAACAATGACGAAGGTCGGTCTAATAACCATTCGAAAAACGAAACGGCTAATATCATCCGTGCGTTTGAGAATTTGGAGAAAACCAACGACGCGGTGGCGGTCCATATGATGTCCGTTATATCGCCTTACGCTACCATGCATGTTGATATATGTAGCTTAGCTGAAGATAAAAGTGTTAACCTTATAATATTACCGTTCCATAAGGAAGTGAAAGGTGATGGTAGGATGGGGAATGGGAACGCGAATTTCGCTAATGTTAACATGAACGTGTTGACGAACGCGCCATGTTCGGTGGCGATGATTGTCGACCGTGGCATAGGGTCGAAAATGGTCGACTCACAAGAGAAATTCTCCGGCAACTTTTCTCGACAAATCGCGATGTTATTTATCGGTGGACCTGACGACCGAGAGGCATTGGCTTACGCATGGAGGATGGCTGGTCACCCTGATGTTTGTTTAACGGTGGCTAGGTTTATCCCGGGTGAACAAGTAATGGATTTAAGGCATGACGTTAGTTCCAACCGTGAACGACGGATCGACGATGAACATATAGATGATCTCAAAGACAAGCTGATGAACAATATCGGTGTAAATTATACAGAAATGGTCGTTAACAATGGAGAAGAAATAATAGCAGCTATCAGATCATTGGGTGAAGACATTTTTGACTTGTACATAGTAGGAAGACGACAGGGGGAAATATCTCCGGTGACTGAAGGACTGTCGGACTGGGGGAGTTGCCCGGAATTAGGGGCAATTGGCGATACTTTAGTATCGTCGAACTTTGCGTTGCACGCATCAGTGTTGGTGGTGCAACACTACGTTTCTACAGATGCGATTCACGAGAATGCTGATTGTTCTTTAGGGGTGGGGACGAAGCATGATGCTCAAAGATCTGAGTTTTAAAGTCAACGTTCTTTATTTATTTGCTTCGAATGAAATGAAATGCCAAAGTTTTCATTAACATTGTTTTATTATTGCATTTATGGATTTAGAGTTAATCTGAGTTGAAAATTCTGATTTAAATATGATATTAATATGTATTTATATTTGTATAATTTTGATTTGATTTAAAATATTTGTTTAAAATTGTAATTAGTTAATTTTAATTTATTTTTTTTTTAATTTTTTATGAAAATATTTATATTATTTTTAATTTAATATTTAATAATTATATATATATTTTTTATTTATTAAAATTTTAGATAATTTTAATTTTTTTAATATTGGTTTTATAGTATTATATATTATTGTAAACTTAATTTTATGTGTTATAAATTTCACATTTTATTTATTTTAATTTTTATGTACAAAAATTAACAATTAAACATTATATTTTTTCTTCATTAAAGTTAAAATCAATCAATTTAACACCAATTTTTTCAAGAAATTAACAATAATAACTTTTAAAAATTTTAACAATTTTACAAATTAATACACGAATTAGATAAATCAAGCTCTCACAATCTCAAAAGTATAAAAATTACAAGAGAGAACTTGAAACACCTTAACAATTGAGGACCTCAAATTTTGAACCTTAAAAATGGCTTCTTAGGTTTTCTCTATGCTAGTTCAGTGGAGGAAGAAAGAAAAATATGACAATGTAACACTAACACACCTTTATATACTTACTTTAGAACTTAATTAATCAAAATTAATTAATTAAACCCTAATCATAATTAATTAAAGTTAATGGATGATAACATCATCTTCCACTATTGGATGAAACAAAATGGTTTAATTTCATTTTGAACCCTTAACAAATTAAAAATCCATAATGATAATATTTTTATAATTTAGTCCTTATATCCTAATTAAGCAATTAATAGGCAACATTGAAGGACTAAACTTTAATATTCTTTCATACCAACTCCTTAAATATTTCACCACTAAAAATCAAGTTGTTACACTTTTGGCAACCCATTTATATTTCATGCTAATTTTTTTTATGAATTTTCCTTTTTTTAAACATTTTTATAATTTGTAATGTAACATATAAGACAAATAGTGACATGTCAACATAAAGTACGCATAAATTGTCATGTGGGTTGCCACATCAATGTTGTTAAAAACTAATGCTTTAATCAACATTTTCACTAAAAAAGTGTCCGATTCTTTTCTAAAAGTTTAATAGCCAAATTCAACTAAAAAAGCCAATTTGATAAAAGATATAAACATTAAGGACTAAATTTGATATTATGTTTATTATATTTATGTATTAATCAGATATTATGTTGGAATGCGCCACTTAATTTTATGAATTAGGTTCGTTTTTTGTCTGTTAATTTAGATATAAGATTAATTTAGTTCGAATTGTTTCGAGTTTGGGATTATTTAAAGTTTTCTCTTGAATAAATTTGAATTTAATCAGTTAGTTTTTAATAATCGAATTGAATTAAATGTATTTAATTTTTAGTAATATTTGTCACATCATTAAATCTCGACAGATTTCAAATTTACAGATAATAATGGATATAATTGCCAAATTCAAGGACCAAAGTCAACAAAAAAATAAGTACCAAAGTGAACCTAGTTACCAAGTTCAGGGGCCAAAAATTAAATTATCACTTTTTATATTGAAAAAATAGAACTCATTTTTAATAAGATAGAAAAAAGCGGTAATGGAGCTGTAGATAAGGACATAATTGTAAACTCGTACCACCTTAACAATTTTAACCACCAACTCGGCGCAAATCTCCTTTCACTCTTTCATATCTTCTCAAAATATCATATGTCAAAAGACACACTTGTCGTTCCTGCTGGGTCATGACCCTGCCCCGCTCGTCGTTCAAACCAGAAAGCCAGTCAGAGCCGCCGCCGCCGCGATGCGCCTCATCGTACCTCTCCAAGGCGTTGTCCAAGGCAGAGGAGGCCTAATCTTCGGCTCTCTTATTCCATGCGCTTTATTCTACTTCCTCCAACTCTACCTCAAACGACATCGTTCCGCCAAACCTGAGTCCAATCCTCCTTCTCCCACCACCTCGTCACCGAAGCTGGCGGAGATGACGAGAACCTCTTCCCGCTCCAATTTGTTCTCTCGCTCGATCGGACAGGTTCGTATATCTTCCCGAGCACTTTCCATTGCCAAGCCGAACGAATCGCCGTATTATATGGGGTTGGATAAGGCCTCGGAGGATCCGTACGATAGATTAAGTAACCCGGATGGAGTTATCCAGCTCGGTTTGTCAGAGAACAGGGTAAGCATTGCTTTTTAAACATGGTTTCATTGCATTGTCGTTTCTTAATCCTAACCGTTAATTTTTATTAAAATTTTTCTCCAGTTGTGTTTTGATTTGATTGAGAAATGGATGTCGGAGAACCTGGGCCACTCGATTACCGGAAGAGATAATGGTGAATTGAATATTAACGGGATTGCCACTTACCAGCCTTTTGATGGAACAATGGAACTCAAGCTAGTAAATTCAAATCTCTCCTATTCTTTAACATTTTTATTGCTTTTATTGAATGTTTAACAAGCTTATGCAAGTGCTTTTGTATTGAACTTCTAGAAGTTTGTATACTTGGTTTATTTTAATCTTATATTGGAACCTCTGTTAATATTACTTTACAAGTAAATTATAAATGCATAAGTTTTGCTATGCAGAATTATTATGAAATCCTAACTTTTAATCTTCTTTCTGAATAATCACCTGAATGGGAATGGATTTGATTTGTGATACTTTGATATTTGTTGTTAGTCTGTTGGAGAAGATATACATTATCAATAAGAAGTCGGAATATTCTTAGATTTTATTTATTTTTGTGTGTGTATCAGCATAGGTGGAACAGTGAGGTTAAACTATTCAGTGGGATAGAAATTTGGATATTTCTTTGTGTAATTACAATCATATAAGAGCATGCATGGAAATGAATAAGTTTAATTGGTTTAGAAGCTTAAGAATCAGATAAATGGTAGCAAACTGAATATTTGCGTTTATATTTACACACCGCATTCACTGTTGAGATTTTTTATAGTGGAGCTTTCATATCTTTTTCTGCACATTCATTCATAGTGGTGGTAGAGATTAAGAGATGTGAAGCTAGAATGGAAGTGTTACGCATTTTGTAGTTAATCTTTCGATGGTTACATTTAACAATGATCATCTTATGTTATAAAGAATTAGACAGTAATGCAAATAGGAACGTTTTTTGGGACTGTTTGGTGTTGTTTCTATTTATTCATTTGTTTGGTACTTTTGAAGGCTATGGCAGGTTTTATGTCTCATATTATGGGAGGAGCTGTCACGTTTGAACCATTGCAGATGGTTTTAACTGCTGGTGCGACTCCAGCAATCGAGACATTATGCTTCTGCTTGGCAGATCAGGGGAATGCATTTCTAGTTCCGACACCTTATTATCCTGGGTAACTATTTGTCCCTCTTTTCAGAAAAACACTCTCCCCAAATCACACACAAAAGGGTATATGGCTTTATTGGATTAATTAGAAAATCTGTCTGCAGATTTGACAGGGACGTGAAATTTCGAACTGGAGTGGAGCTAATACCCGTCCATTGTCGCAGCACTGACAACTTCGCGTTAAGTATCACAGCACTCGATCAAGCATTCAACCAGACAAGAAAACATGGAACAAAAATTCGGGGAATTCTCCTTTCGAACCCTGCAAATCCTGTTGGCAATCTACTTTCTCAGGAGATGCTTTATGCTATTTTGGACTTTGCTCAAGAAAAGAACATCCATGTCATATCGGATGAAATATTTGCAGGGTCTATGTATGGGAATGAAGAGTTTGTTAGCATGGCTGAAGTTCTTGATTCAGAGGGTTTTGATAAAAACAGGGTTCATATAGTTTACGGGCTATCAAAGGACCTTTCTCTTCCAGGGTTTAGGGTTGGAGTGATCTATTCATTTAATGAGAATGTTTTGGCTGCTGCTAGAAAGTTAACTAGGTTTTCTTCCGTTTCTGCTCCAACTCAAAGGTTACTAGTTTCAATGCTTTTGGATGCAAGATTCATCGAGGAATACATTAAGACCAATAAAAGGAGGCTACAAAATATGCATGCTTTATTTGTAGCTGGTCTGAAAGGATTAAATATTAGATGTGCAGATAGTAGTGCTGGCATGTATTGTTGGGCTGATATGAGCAAATTAATCTCCTCTTACAGTGAGAAAGGAGAACTTGAGCTATGGGATAAGCTATTAAATGTGGGTAAGATCAATGTAACTCCTGGTTCAGCTTGCCATTGCATTGAACCAGGATGGTTCCGTTGTTGTTTTACAACCTTAGCCGAGGAGGATATTCCTGTAGTTCTGGAAAGAATTCGAAAAGCAGTTGAAAACACTACAGATCTCTTAAATTCAAGTTAATTGCATCGATCACTAGTAGGATTTTACTGTCGTAGATATTCCTCTTATAGCTAAACAAGAGGATGTGGGTAATGCACAATATCTAAGTCGGACACAGATGACTTCTTCAAGTAACTGCTGCTTAATTATAACATTTTACATTCCAGGCCTGTAAAATCATGTAGATCCTAATTTTCTGAAGCTTCTTGATGAACGGTGAAGCAGTCCTAGAAGAACTTCAGTCTGTTTTGGAACTTCTTCAATTGCGATCCTTCAATAATTTTGATGCCAGTTCCAAAGATGCAGCATCCCTGACCTCTTCTTTCCTTCAGAAATTCCTGTCATAGTGTTTCATTCAGGCAAGAGTAGAATGTCAATTTGCAGATCTTTAGCAAGTTAGCAGCTAGTTAGAATTACAACTTCTTTATTTCTAAACTATTGACAAAAGTGATTATGTGGTATTTGGACAAAAGAAATGCGTAAATTTTGCTCCTTTTTTCCTTTAATGAAAGAACAGTTCTGTTTTAGAGTTTTAGACAATAAGTAATGGCTAGAATTACCATAGATATATGCTTCTCGCTTATTTGAGCAGCTTTTCTTTGATAACTTCTCCTTCTGCTCATCATTATCAACTCTCCAAGTGTTGGTGGCTTGCTTATGACTACAGTGTTATTACTCTCACGATCGAAATTGTTTCGAGCTGTTTGAGACTCCTCGTCAGGGTACCTGACCTTTTCAAGGAATCCGGCATTAGGTGGAAGCAGTGGAAAAAGGCATTCCAAGAAAGAAGCCCCTACAAGGCTTGAAGCACCGGTTGCATAGCTGCTTGTACCATCAGTTTCTGAAGCTGGTGAGGAAGGTATTTCCTGATGGTCACTGTCGTTGTCTATCTTGTAAGTTTTTTGCTCTGGAGCAATAGTGGAAACCACAGTTGATACTGCCAGGCTGCTATTTTCCAAGATCGATGAAGCTGAGCTAAAGGAATCATCTGTTTCAAAACCAAATGCTTCAATATCGTCACCTTGGTCATCATTGCTGTTGCAGCCATTAAAATAGGCCGGAGAGTACACCGGTGGTGGAGGCAGAGTCATGAGCGTTGCTGACTGTTGCACGCCCATCGGTTCCACTGCAGGCTGGAGAAAGCTAGGTAATGGTGTACCTGGCTTTTCCTCCCATTTAAAAGGAATCGAGGCTATAAACTTGATCGGAGTTGGAGGTGGTAACACCCTACTAGTCGCAGAAGCGTCCGGTTTCCAATCTTTCTTTGCTATTCCAGGCCTCACCTCCCATAGGAACGGGACCGAGGGTGGCAGCCTGATTGTCCTTTTCTTTGCATGTCCTTCGGCTTTCATCTCTGCCATCCCAAAACAGCTCCAAAGGTCAGTTCTTCGTTCTGTCTTTAATGCAATATTTTTCCTATATATTGATAGTGCTAAGTGGGTTAGAAGAGTTGCTATAATACCAAATCTCCCAACTGCACCATTTCTGAGCTTCAATAAGGTAGGCTCACCTTTGAACAACAAAGAATAATTTTTGGAAAAAAGGGTAGGCTGACCTGCACTCAAATAGGGGAATTTATCACTTTGGTTTTGGATTTGGTAGGTCAAACCACCTTTAAAGTGGTCGTGTGACCAACTTTATTAGGCATTTTTGCGACTAAATTGTCATTAGCAATCAGTTTCAGTTTCGTGGATTATCGATAGGACATGGGAACATAAAACGTAAATAAAAGGGATAATATAAATTTTGGCCCTTGAACTTGGTAATTTGGTTTACTTTTGTACCTGTATTTCTTTTTTGTTCACTTTGAGACCTGAACTTGGCCACTAAATTCATTTTGGTCCATGATTTAATGATGTGACTAGTGTTCTTGAAACATGATGGATTGGCTGGTTGGACCGAGAACCGAAAGATATACTAGTCCAAGCAAAGGTTGAACCAATTGAATCAGAAATTGCTCGAAACTGGTAAAATTGGAAACTGAGAAAAAAAAAAAAGTTGAATATGTTGAACCAGTTTAATAATTTTTTATAAATTTTTAATTAATTAATTAATTATTGTTGGTATCAAACCAATTGTATTTGGAACCAATGGTCTGATCGATTTAAACCATTGGTTTAATTATTAGAATATCATATGTGACACTAAAATAAATAAATAAAATATAACTATTAAAGTGGATTTACTTGTCAAATTTAAGGGTTAATTGAAGCTAACATTTTCAAAATTATGATCTAAATCTTAAATTAATTTTCGAACCTCAAAATATTCTAATTGAGTTTTCATTAGTATCAATCAAAATTTATTTTTTGTGAGCTTGAGAGTTAAATGCTAGCTCAGCTTAGTTATTAGCTTCATCGTATGAACATTTTGGGTTTGATTTGTTACAAGGAAAAGCTTTCTTAAATTGTATAAAATCATTTGTTTTTTTAACACATGATTAATAGCTTCATCAATGTAAAAAAAAATGTGATTATACAATATTGATATTTTAAAAATTTAATTAAAATTTTGAAATTAAAAAATAATTAAAATCTGAATAAAAGTGAGTTTCGAGAAATGGGCTATTTGCAATGAATAAACCCGGTGTTTTACAAGTTATTTTAGTTATTCTATTATAAAATTAATTATTATAAGTACAAAATTAATAATTAAATGATTAATTCAAATCAAACTATCTAATTAAAATAAATTTTTAAAAAAATTCAAGGTAAGACTCGAATTTCAATTTTAGTCCCCATCTAATCAAAACAACATTTTGTAAAATTCATTAATGAAATAATTAAACCAAGTCTGGATTTTTTGTTCTAATAACAACAAAAGCAGATAATCTGTCCATTGTTCAAAATCAAAACAAAAGGAATATTTTCACATGACTATATACATAATTCATGTAATTTACATATAATATATATACACAAAACTTGGTTCAAATCTAACATTACGAAAATTAGCAGAAAATCAAAATCAAAACCCCAAAAGAACAACACCACAATACCATTAAACTATTTTGCTACATTCAAACAAGGCCTTGGCTGTCATTTCTCTTTCAAATCTCCAAATATAATTCAAACCCACCAATAGTTCAGTAATGGCAGCTTCAGCTTTCTCTTTATTTGCAAAGAAAAGGGTTTCTAAAAGAAGAACTTTTGTTTTAGGCAACAAACTGAAATCCCAATGCTCAAAGCTCCTTTCATTTTGCCATTTGATCATATTATGTGCTAATGGTGATAGCCAGCTCAATATCTTCCCCATAGCTGATCTCCATTCAATAGCAAGCAATGGGTCATTTGCTATGAACCCTAATATTCCTCTTAATCTACCCCTTAATGATGACCTAATGGTGCTGGGTAACATTGAATAAAGCTCATCCCTCGTATCCAAGCCTATTAAATGTGGTGATCTTATCATTTTGTCTAATGTAATGATTAGATTTGCATAATGTAAGGCTAAAGCTGAAGCACCTAATGTATCCAGAGGCGGTTTTAAGACATTTGAGTTTGATTTGAAATAACCAAGCCCGAAAACTAGCTTGAACCTTGCTAAAATGGTGAAAACTGATCTTACAAGGATGGAAACAACTTTGTCGAATGTTGTGTTCCATAAGGATTTTTGTTTCAAATGCCTAACCTCTTGTCTCTGACAGTAAAGCCTTTGCTGGTCTTTCATGGAGAAACAATTACACTTTCTCAAATTGTTCTCCATTGTGGACAATTCTTCCATTTCTTTATATAAAGTTGCTGTAACGGCTATCAACGTTGCCATCTTCTTGTTTTTAGCTTCAATGTCATTGGAACTCAAGGCCCAGAGATGAAAATTGTGACCCGAATCGGCGAATGAATCGAAACATTGGTCGAAACACCCAAGCTTGGCGTCTTGGCATCGGCTGCTTAGCCTTGAAATGGACTTGGCTACCAGCTTGATGTTTTCGGCTAGTTCAGCACATGCTAGCTTCGAAAGGAAAAGCTCGTTGTCGGAGACGAGCTTCATGACACCTTCGAAGGGTATTGATTCATTATGAAGACGGATTATAGCCTTGTCCGAAAGTGAGTTCCAAAGATGGAGGAGCTTTGTCATAAGGCTTGCAATCTCAAAGGATAATACCCCAACGTTGGATTTATGGTTTGGATGTTTGGATATAGTTCTTTTCACTTTGATCAACCAAGTTTCAAGAGCCATTTCAAAGGGGAAAAAAGGATCAAATTAAAAGAAATGAAAAAGCAAAGGGACCCCTTTTGAAGGAAAATGGTTCAAAAGAGAAAATGGAGGTTTGCAGAGAAAAAGGATAAGTGAAAGCTTTGAAAGGGTTAATGGTGGTGGTGTGGTTCATTGGATGCTGCTGAGGCCATTATACAAATAGCGGTACCATTTATATAAAGGAACAGTTTTAATTTAAAAAATAAATAAATAGAATAAGGAGAGTTTAGAGACTAGAAAGCAGTTCAATTATTAAAAAGTTATGTTAAAAATATCGTTTTATTGTTAATGTCAATAATTTAATTAAATTAATTTTTTTAACATTTATAAGTATATATTTTTTTCTTAAAAATGCTTTGTCAGCAGCATCCTAAGAGAGAAAACATTTTTAAAGAAAAAGAAATGATTGAGCAAAGAAGAAAAAAATAATTGTATATATATTCTGCTACGGTCAAATTTTGGGTTGGACCCTTAACACCTAAAATATTATGGGTTTTATGTTTCAATTTTTTTGAGAGTTTAAATAATTTCACAGATTGACTGTTGTCGACGTTACAATGATAGGCAAGGGTCTTGATTTCTTAAAATAAAAATTTTGTGTTTAAATTCTTTTAAAGTTAAAAAATGGTAAATTAATATATTGTGAAATTACATTTTAATCCTTTTAAAATGGAAAAATTATGATTTAATCTTTTTAAAAATTACATAATTTTAAGCTTACAGTGAAATTTACATTTTGGCTCTCATAAATTTTTTTAATTAAATTTCAATCCCTCAAAAAAAAAAGCCGACTTCTCCTTTGCTGCCAAGAGTCAAAATGCTTGAAGAAACAATTAATTCACAAAGTGAAAATAGCTCATTAAGTGCCTAAAACGATAAATCATACTTATTATAGATATTTGAACTCGAACATACTCGTTATATAGTTTATAATCAAATAAAATTTGGGTTAATATCTAATCAAATGTAAATTCAATGAAACTTATCAACATTCAATAAAACAATCAAATGTTATATAGTGTAATCATATTCAATCAAACAATATTTATATTTTTTTTGATGAATTATAAGAAGAGCACAAAATTCAAACAGTAACATGATTCAAATTTAGATCACATCTGAAACGATAAACACTTTAACCATCAAGTCAGCATACAAAATTTCATTATTTATAATTTTCATCGCTTTAAACATCAATGCCATTCATCAATACATTAATTAAAACTAACCATGAATTGGTTTTTGACCCATTTCTCTAATACATAAACAAAAAGATTAATTAATTTATTAATTCATTATTTTTAATGATTGCCTCTTAGGCCACGAGTTTAAGGATAAGTGCTATATGACAAAGAAATTAGAGAAAGAATAGTAATTTAAAAATATTTAATGAAGAAAATCTAACTTAAAGAGTTGACTAATTGGAAGAAGAGAGGATGATGATCATAATGAAGAAGTGGAATATTGGATTGTACTTATATTAAATTATATGCATAAAGTTAAATGAAATTTGATATGATAGAGGATTATATTGTACCAACATAGGATAAAGTAACACTTAAATTTTTTTGTTTCAATTTGGTTCCAAATTTTTTTATCTACATTAGTTTTAAAATTTGATAATTTTTTTCACTTTAATCTTTAAATTTGGATTCAATTAATGTATCGTGATGTCATAATTTAAGATTTTACCATGTAATCACTTGAATTTTTTTCAAAAAATTAAAATTCAAGTGATGACATGATACAATCTCAAAGTATCACATCATCATACTTAAATATAATTCAAATTCATGGATCAAATTAAAAAAAAATCAAATTTTGAGACTAATATAAACAAAAAATTCAAAGACCAAAATGAAAAAAATTATCAAATTATCAAATTAAATATTATTTTATCTCTATCAAAATTAACATTTATTTTTGGGGTTGTCCAAATTATTTTATATTAAAAAGAAAAATAGAAAACCCCACTTCCTCATTTCAGGTCACATGCGTAGAGGGAACATTTTTTTGGGTTGGTTAATTTTTATTTTTTACCTTTTTTTTTGTGTGTGTGGTGGACATCACTCAACTCAATTAATCATCATATGCCATATTAACATTGTTAATATATATATATATATATATTGAAATTAAATAAATATGGTTTAAAACATTTAAATTATGGAACTTTCAATTTCAAAATTTGACATTTGTAAAAATTTTAAGTTACAAAGTTTTGTTTTGTTGTATTTTTCTTTAAATCATTAAAGGTTGATGCTTTCTTTCTGTATTGTTATTATTTTTTTAACCTTTACCTTTAAATTTTGCCGAGCAATTTCATGGCAAACAAGACAATCCCTGGTTTTCTTGTCTGTAAATAAATAGGTAAACCCTCCTACATATATGATTATTTTTTCAATTATGTATAATGTAATTATTATTTTTGAGAAGAAGATATATATGATCTTATGCTTCCTTGTTTTGCTTGTTTCTTTCAATGGATTGTTGGGAAGAGCAGCCTCCTCATTTTTAATAAATTTCTAATAGAATTTTATTTTAAATCCCAACATTTAGATTTTTTTAAATTAATTACTGCGTATTGGGTGCAATGATAGATTTATTATATTTTCAAAGAGAAAATTTAGGTTCGAATTCTAAAATAAAAACAAATGAAGGTGGGTGGGAGCCGGAGGCGAATTTAGGGGGTTGGTAGGGGTTTTGACCCTCCTTAAAATGAAAAAATATTGTTTAGGCCCTTAAAAGTTTTTTAAAATTTTAAATTAATAAAGATAAGATTACACCTTGACCCCCCTAAAATTATAAAATTTTGATTTAATCATTTAAAAATTATAAAGATATAAACTATTAAAAATTAAAATTTAATTCCGACACACTTTAAAAAAAAATTCTAACTTCGCTCCTAGTGGGAACCTGATCTCTCAAGAATGAAAATTTTCAATTTCAGCGATTTCAAATTTTATAAAATTTTAAGTAAATAATGGTAAAATTATAGTTTAGTCCTAAAAACGATACACTTTTGATTTAGTCTTTCTAAAAACTATATATATATATATATATATATATATATATATATAATGGTGAAATTTTACTTTAACTCTCATAAAAATATATAACTTAATCTCCTCCTCCCCGAAAAATTTCTAATTTCACCCTAACCCTAAAAATAACATTGTTAGGAGATACATTTATGACCCAAAAGAATATCTTCATGAACCGTAAAATAAATATGAATAATACTTTAATAAGATCTCAAGTTTAAATAATATAGATAGTAAAAATAACGTTAGAAAAAAATTACTTTCTATTTTAAAGTTTAATCTGATTTAACTTTAAATTTAATCGGAATCTGCTGTAATTAGTGTGAATAGAAAAAAATGATTAGATTTAAGAGTAAAAAGAAATTGAAAGTGAAACAGCTTATAGGATGAATGCAATGAACCAAATATTTAGGTGTAGAAAGTGTGGGAATATTTTAGATCCCATTAGATAATAAGACAAAATGTATTAATACCAAGATCTACCTTTAATCAATTCAATCCCTTTGACTTTCTATTATATTGTTGAGAAAATTTATAAACTCGCAAAACGAATATGAATAATATTTTAAAAATTTTATAAACAGGGATGAAATTAGAAAATGAGAGAGTTGAAATTAGATTGTATATTTTTATGGTAGTAAAAATATGATTTTATCATTTTAATAGTCTATATCTTTATTTTTTAAAAAGATTAAATTAAATTTTTATTATTTTAGGAGAAACCAAAGTACAAATTTACCGTTACAAATTTAAATTTTTAAAAGGCCTAAATGAAAAATTTTCATTTTAGGAGAGTCGAGGCCCTGCCAGCCCCTTTGAATTCACCGATGGTTATAAACCGAAATATAAAAGTTGTAAGTACATGTAAATGTTTTAGAATTTTATAAAATTAGGTTTAATATAATATTTTGTACCTGAACTTGAATTTTTTTAATTTGATAATTAATTTTTTTGGCTCAATTTGGTACTTGATTTTGATTTTTTTCTAATTTGGTATCTATTTTTTTTTCTATTTAGTACTTGAATTTGACACTTTTTTTTTTAATTTAATACCTAAGTTTTTTTAGATTCAGTTTGATACCCAAACTTATTAAATGATATACAAATTTCTCCTAAAACACTAATTGTGTTAAATAAAATTGTGCTATACAAACTATCATCAATATTAAAGAAAATTCATATTAAAAAAATTATGCATTGAGCTATACTTAATGAATTAATATTGAATAAGAAAAGAGATCTAAAAACCAAAAATAAAATAAATCTATTGTTTTAAATTAATAATATGAAATAATAAATAAATTAAACTAAAAGTAATTGATCATTTAAATACAAAAAAAATATCATGTTGTTTGCCACTTATCGATCATACATCGATTATTTTTTTTAGCTCATAAAAAATGACATTGTTAATATATAGGAGTAATTTGCATAACGATTTGATAAGTTCAGGAATCAAATTGGACCCAACAAAATTAAGTATCAAATTAAGACAAAATGTCAAGTTCAAGTACAAAATTAAAAAAAAAAGATAACAAGTTCAGATATCAAATATTATATTAAGCTTAAAAAATATTAAATTATTTTTAGGAATTATATTAATGATAAAAAACAAATTATGACTAAATAATACTAATATTAAATCTTTAAAAAAGCCCCAAATCAATGGCTTAGATTTGGCATGGTATCACTGCCCAAAAATAATTATGTGAAGTAATTAAAGTAAATCCAAATTATTTTTAAGTATATATTCTTAAATCTACATTAGCTATGCTTGATGAGATTGTGGGCTAAAAAGCCTTGAGAACCCCATGCGTAAGCCTACGTGCAGAAGAGCATGCTATTGGTATGGCATGGGCGCAGCACGCTGGCTAGGTCGGGTGCAGCCACGGTCCGGCGGTGACTCCACATGAAATCATGATATAAGGCCCGTATATGCTCACTAACTAATCAGAACTAGCCAAGTCTGTGTGTGTGTGTGATGCTAAAAATCAACAAATTCATAGTGCCAAAGGTGATGATGCCATTTGCATCCATATAGGAGGAGCTTGGGTGATGACTATTCCACTTTCTTCCCCCAACCATTATTATATATCCACTTCTTACCAATATTTTACACTTCAATATGTAGATGAAAATAGATGGGATTTGGGTTTGGAATATTGAATCATTGATTTAAATAGGAGAAATTTAGATTTTACATTTTTTGAGTTTTTAAAATTCGGGTTCAAGTAATTTTAGATTTAGAGTTATATTAAATTTGGGTATTTTCGATTGGGTTATTTTTATTTCGAGGCTCGAGTTTTTTCAAGTCGGTTTTGGTTTAAAATCCTTACAAGTTTAAATCATTTTGCATTATTCTTTTAAATTATTTCAAGTTTATATGGTTTTGGTTTTGAATCAGTTTAGATTCGAAACAATTCAAGTTTGAATTAAATAAGTTTGTGTTCACATCAAACTCTTCAAGTAAGTAGTGGACTTGACTCCCTAAAAAATGATAGATTTTTCATTTAACTCTTTAATTTCTCCATATATGAACTACAAAAAGGAAAATGTTGAAGAATAATGATCTTAGTGGGCAATGAAGGGAAGAACAGACACAAGGAAGTCTGGGATTGAGGGAACAGTTGTTTCACTTTGGCTGGACATTCCTACAAGAACAAAATGGTCCCATAACCAAACACACTTTAAGAAACATCTGGTAACGAATATAGGATGATGCTCTTCGTTTTCTTTATTTCTCTCATTTCCCCTTTTGTTTTATGCTTTGCCTTTAATCCAAGAACTATGTGCACGTGTGATCATCATCTGCATGAGGCCTAGCTAACATGCTTTATATTTTGCTGCATGCATTGAATTTGCTCAATAAAATGTTAAAAGTAAATTAGTAAAGAGTGGAGTGACTGTGTCTGCCCTTTTAATATAACCGGTCGGATTGGTTTTAATTTGGGTAAAGTTGGGTTAAGTTAATATCGAGTTACAGGCTTGTTTTTAACATTTTTTTGGGTCTTAGATAAAATAATAAAATAATGTTTTAAATTTCTTAAAAGTTGGAGAGAAATTTTTTTATCTCTTAAAATTTGGTAAAAAAGATTATTGGGCCTTTAAAAGTTAAACTTTTTTTGGGCTCCTTAAAAATTAAAAAAAATGATATTTTGGACCCCTTTCAGTCTTGGGTCCTGGACGGTCGCACTTCCAAACGACCCTCAAAGTCGAGCCTGTCGAGTTAGTGTTGTTTGGGTTTAATTTATTTGAATTTGAAGTTTGAGTCTTTCAAGTTAGGCCATTTCAAGTTCTTTGTTGAGGTCATTAGAGATTCTGATCATTTCGAGGTTAGGTTGATTTAGATTTAGATCAATTCATATTCAAATTAGACGAGTTCGAATTATTGATTTTTCATGATCAAATCAAATTGAGACTAGTTTATTTTCAATTTGATAGGATTTAATTTTCATGTGCAAGTTAGAAGGGTATTTTTTTTTCATGAAGGAAAGAATCAATAAAAGTACCATAGAGGCCCAAATATTAGGAGTTAGATTGAATTTTACCTCCTATGCTAAAAAAATGGATAAATTAACTATTGTACATTAGATCAAAGACCAAAATGATCATTCTGTTAAAAATTTCATCCATTTTTACAGTTAAAATTTGGTCCATGTACATCAGCATAAAGTACATGTGACACGTCTTGTGTCACATTCTGATTATTCCATCCATCATACAGGGACCTCTATATTACTTTTTTTTAGGAAGAACCAAAATCTTTACAAGAAATGGATGAAATTTCATACCAATTTTTAATAATACGAATAAATAAATTTTTTTATAAAAATAATTAATTTACTTTTTAATCTAACGTATAAAAAATTTCACATTATTTTTTTCTAAAAAAAAAACAAAAATCCTTAATCAATGGATAAAGAAACGTGGATGAACATGTCATGCTAATCATGTGATGTTATAATTATGAATAAATTATATTAATAGTTATTCAATTATTAGTAAATTTTTTTTTGATCTTTCAACTATAAAAATTTAAAAATGGTTATCCAACTATTTACTTTTTTTTTTAGCCCCAGCTAGCTAACGTAAAAACAAAAAAACCCAAAAATTCAATATAATTAGGTGATAGAAAAAAAAAATTAAATAGTTAAGTGACTGTTTTATAACATATCATAGTTAAATGATAAAAAATACTAATAATTGAGTGACTACTAATATAATTTACCCATAATTATTTCAGATTCTCTCAAGGCATACCTTATTCAATGATTAAATGACAACACAAATGTGTCTAAACTTGATCATGTCAAAAGAACACCCTGTTTTCGCTGTTTTCTAGTAAATCTGCACAACATTATGGAATTGTTCCTAAAGCTTAATGATTATCTCCAAGCTTGTCATCTAATCTCACGAAAATTTATATATATTTTTTAATTTTTAAATGATGATGTGGCATAATTTTATAGTGCCAAGTTAATAAAATTTTAAAATTTTGAGGTTTATGGATCAAAATGAATTTAGTTGTCAAGTTCAGGTATTAAAGTGAATTTAATTATCAAATTCAGGGGTTAAAATTTATATTATCCTAATTTAAACACATATCGGCAATAAAAAATAATAATATTCCTTTTCTTGTATTACCCGATCCCAAATTTTGATTTTCCCTCTATTTATCCGAGTCGATTTCGCTTTCGCTAAGATCCAGCTACAAGACTCCACAATTCCATCCTTACATTTTCCTTTGCATTTCACTAATTACTGTAAGTTCGAAGTTGAATTTCAGATTTTTCTGTTTTTTTTTTTTAATTTCCATATCTGCAACATTCAAATCTAATTTAGTTTATTTAGTGCTGTTTTTGGATGTTGATTAACAGAGAACTTCTTTTAGATGTTTGATTTATTCTTAGTAATTTTGCTTATAGTCAAACATAAAAAGTTTCTATTTCAGAACGATCTTTAATAGATTTATACTAATTCCTTAATTATTGGAGATTTAAGATTTTCCTTTTTAGATGTTAATTTCCAAGTTTAATCAATTATTACTTTAATCACGGATTTTTTTCTTCCTAAGATTTATCTTGTTTTCTTTTTCCAGGAAATTTGATGTTCTTCTGAGATTCGTTAATAGGATTTACTAGATGGTTTTGTTGATGGAAGCATACTTTAGAAAAGAAAATTTTGATTTAAATCGATTCGAATGCTTATAAATTATCGATTTAGAAGTTTATTGTAAAATTCTCAGATTCTTCGATCATAGGCAGTTGTTAGTTAGTTAGTCGATCGATCTTCACTTCGTTATAGTACTTAATAAGGAAACCATGACATTGGCATCCCCAAAAGGCAATGGTAAAATGGCTGCTTTCCCTCGGGGCCTTACTTCCATTGCAGCCTCAGTTGTGATACTAGCAATGTTCTTGATTTTTGCTTCTTGGCTTCTAGTTTCGTTTCCGATTGGTTCAGCTATTAGAGGATATTTTTACGGTGTTGATAGGAAAATAGTTTTGCCTGCATCCAAGAATGTAGATTACAGTTATAGCAAATCGTCGTCTGGGTTGAATTTAGAATGGCCCTTGATGAGTTCAAATAGTTCTTCTGTTGATGATAATGAAAAAGCACAAGTTTCCATTAGATCTGTTGAAAAGGGTTCGAGGGCATCTGAGTCTAATGTAGAACCGTCTTCTAGCGGCAAAGATTCAGTTGACTCAAAAAATAATGAGACTCTGGAGAAACCTACAGAGCTTCCAAAACTGTCGTCTAGAGTAACAGAAAAGAAGGCAGACATGTCCGGTTTTTCGTCTAGCAATGCATCTGAGAGCAATTCTGTTGATTCAGGTAATATTCCTTTTACACTTGTTTGGGATTAAAATCCGATTTCAGATAAACTTAACCGTGGCTGCCATTCGTTTTGCTCCTTCGTTTTTGCTATAGTATATGATTTTAGATAAACTTTACACTAGTTTATTATGTTTTATGACTAGGTTTATGCTAGATGTCTAACATGGTAGCTTGCTGTTGTTGTTCAAGTCTTGAGTCCCACATCATGCTTCTTTTAGTCCCCTGTATTATGGTATAAAGTCTCTTCAAGCTCGGGAGATTCTGATTTTCATTTCGATTGGTTACTCTCTAGGCTGTGACCTATACAACGGAAAGTGGTTCTACGATCCACAGGGACCATCATACACCAACAATTCTTGCCCTGTCATAACACAGATGCAGAATTGCCAGGGTAATGGGAGGCCCGACAAGGAATACGAGAATTGGCGTTGGAAACCCTCTAAATGTGACCTCCCCAGATTTGATGCCAAGAAGTTTCTCGAGTTGATGAGAGGAAAGACACTTGCTTTCATTGGTGATTCTGTTGCTCGAAATCAGATGGAATCGATGCTGTGTCTTCTCTGGCAGGCAAGTATCTACACTCTTAAACTGCCAGTTTCTTGGCTTAATCCGTTGTTTCACATCGAGCAGTTTCTTGGCTTTGAAATATTAGAACAATGGCATGTCTGGGAATGGATTGTTTGTAGCTTCGTCATAGGCTCATGCAGTTTGAAATATTATTTCCATTAGTTAAACGTTTAGTAATATGCATCTCTGTACCTTTAGGGTTCATCTTTCTTCATACAATAGATTGATCTTTCTTATTTCTACTTTCGGGATCATTTTAGGTTGAAGTTCCACAAAATCGAGGAAACAAAAGAATGCAACGATGGCATTTCGTGTCAACATCTGTAATGATAGTCCGGATATGGTCTTCTTGGCTTGTTCATGAAACCACTGAAAAAATCGACTTTGCTCCCGAGGGTGTTACCAAGCTTCATCTTGATGCTCCTGATGATAAATTAATGGAGTTCATCCCAAATTTTGATGTGATTGTCATTTCTTCCGGCCACTGGTTTGCCAAACAATCTGTCTATGTCTTGAACAACGAGATTGTGGGAGGACAACTATGGTGGCCAAATGGATCTCCTCCCATGAAAGTCAACAATATCGACGCATTCGGAATATCTGTCGACACAATTCTCTCCGCAATTCTTACACACCGTAATCGCACCGGTCTGACTATCGTACGTTCCTTTTCTCCTGATCATTACGAGGGCGGGGCTTGGAATACAGGTGGATCATGTACTGGAAAGGAAAAACCTTTAGCCACCGGTGAGTTAGTGGAGAACGGTTTTACAAATATAATGCATGAGAAACAGGTCTTGGGTTTCGAACGTGCTGTTAAGAAGGCAACAGATAAGTCGAAGCTACGGTTTATGAACATTACCGAAGTTTTTTCATATCGCCACGATGGTCATCCAGGCCCGTATAGGAATCCGGATCCAAATAAAATCACGAAACGTGGTCCGGACGGAAAGCCACCTCCTCAAGATTGCTTGCACTGGTGCATGCCAGGTCCCATTGATACCTGGAATGAACTCGTGCTTGAAATTATCAGAAGAGAGTTCGAGGGCAATCAAAACTCCTCGTCATAAGATTTGATTGTGTGCTTTTGTAATTGAAAACAGTAACATATTCAGTTCAGTGCGATGTATGAGAAGAGGTAAGGATAGTCCTTTGTGTTTATACCTGTTGTAGCAGATTGTAACATTGAGCTATTTTCCTAGGAAAATTTCACTATTTCCAGGAAAGAAAACAAATCTTTCCAGAAAAATTTTTGTTTGGTATGTTTCTACTTTTTTTTTCCCTACAATTTCTTGTTATATGTGGTTGTTGATCAAATTTAACTAACACTAATGCTTTTAGCAAAAGCAGGTAAAGTATTTATATACTTTTGGAAGAGATCTCATTGTAATTTCGATAAAAAATTCTTAATAATCGTTATGTTGACAATCACGATATAATTGATAATGCATCTTCAAAAAATAAAAGTATCATTATGTTTTTTATACTCAGAGTTGAATTGTATTTACCCTTGATATTTAAAAAAATAGTAAATTAATCATTATAAATTAAATTAAAGAGCAAATTGATCTTTTTGTTAAAAGTTTCATCAATTTCTACCATTAAAAATTGGTTTTTATATATCAACATAAGATATATATTACACGTCACATGTAACTATTTGAATTTTATTCTTTAAATTAACATATAAATATTAATTTACTCGTTTTTAAATAATAAAAGTAAAACACAACCTAACTTTTACAAAGACCTTGATAGTAGTTTTACCATTTTCAATCTCACATAAACAACGCTTTGAGTGCTGCAAATGCTGAAAACAAGAATGGCAACTGGTAACTTTAGAAATTTATAACAATGGCATTAACAGTAAATTCCTGAAAATAAGAGGGTATTTAGTTTAATTAACTTTGGTTTAACTAAACAAACAAAAGAAGATTGTTAGTAGTTGGAAAATGCCATGGATGACTCTTTTCAGTTCATAATATACTATAAAAAATATTATTTAAAATAAATTATTAGATTAACTTATAAAAAAGGAATTTTTTTTAATTAACGTTTATGTGAGAAGAAATCGGTAATCTTTTAAATTTAGTTATATAAAAGTCTATAAATTTCATTAGAATTATAAATTTTAAATAAAGTTTCAAATAACCCTTATTTTTAGAATTATATATTTCAAATTTTTAAAACGTCGTATTTTATATTGAATTAATTTTATTTTAATTCATCTAAGTAATAGTATTTTTAATTTATATCCACAAATTGTACTATTAAACTCCATCAAAGAAAATCACCTTTTATTAAAATATTTTATTAAATTTCCAAGACGGACGTGAACCGTTTTATTAACCAAAATTCATACTCTGAATTTTTAATTAAAAAATAAAAATTATTTAATTAACTATAAGAAATATTTTTTAGAAAAAATTCACAAATAAGAATAAAATACTGACATTTATCTTTAGACAATATTAAAAGATAAAATATACATATAATTCATTTAACTTTATTTTAAATTAAAATTTCCCCTAGAACAATCCTTAAAATATTATTAATTATTAATTAATTTCACAATATTAAATGATTTATTACTATTTTTTCCCTAATTATTTCTACTTTATTCGTTGTCTTCCTTTTCTCCTGCAAAACCCTAAATTCTTGTTTGCTGAACAAATTCTTACCTCATGCCAAAAAATTTGCATATTTCTTCTGTGTAATTATTTCTATTTTTTTATTTTTTAAAAATCATTTTCCAAGCTTTGTGTCTTCTCAAAAATGGTGAAGATTTAAGCCACGAAATTTTCATTGTAGAAAAGTAAATCCAAATTTAATGCTCATAAAACTTAGTTTCTTTTGATCTTCGAATTTTTTTATCAAAGTTATTATCTTATTATTTTTTCCAACACTTTTTTTCTATTTTTATGTTTTTTTTACTCTGTAACTGAGCTCAAGTTGTGTTATTTTCTGATAAATTTTCTTTTTTTTTCCGATTTAATCGCTCAAAATTTTTAAAAAATAGCTTCAATCTTCAATCGTAGGTTGCAGGGTTTTAGGATTTTAGCCAGTTGTGATTTGTTTTTTTTACATATATGGAGGACAAAGAGGGACCTACGCTCGGTGTCACAGTGAAAGGAAATGAAGGTCTAGATGACTTCCACGTGGCCTCATATGTGGGGCCTACAGTTCCGAGCACCGTTGCATCTCCGCCTAGCATGGTAGTGCAGCCGGGACATGGCACCAGTTCAGATGTGATGAAGAAGAAAAGAGGAAGACCGAGAAAGTACGCATCAGATGGATCTTTGGCCATAACATTGTCGCCGATGCCGATATCGGCGTCGATTCCGATGACCGGAGACTTTCCCGGTTGGAATCAGGGAAGAGCCCAACCAGTTGACACGTTCGTCAAAAAGTCACTTAACTATGAGCTTGAGACCAACCCAGGTATTCTGAAGTTTTCTTTTATAGCAATAAACTGTTTCTGTCCTCTTTTGTATTTTATTCAAAATCTTGGGGTCTTAGAAAATGAAAATCTGGGCTAAAATGTTATAAGAGTTTCAACAATTCAGCTTTCAACTTACTGTGTTAATAATAGGTAGCGAGCAAGACAAAAGCTATGGTAAATTTTATGAAGCGTTGAAGAGAGGTATATAGTTCCTTGATTTGAGAATTAGGAGTTATGATAAACTGGGTTTCTTCAGTAAATTTGTCCCTATTCGTTAGAATGAGGTACACGAGTTTCATAGCATTTTTACCCCTTCTTTTTTTTTCTTTTTTTCTTTTTTTAGGGCTTAGTCTGGACCAAGGTTTTCGACTGCTTTTTGTTCACTAGATCTATGGCTTTGTTGGCCTTTGTCTATGGGGGACGTTTTGCTTGTAACCTTCAAAAAAATGGGGAGGGGGACCAGTTTATCAGATTCTGGTCCATATCTGGAGGAATTAATGGTAGATATTGAGTCAGACAAGCTGATTTACAAGGAGAATCTCTCTTGTCTCCAGAATGCTATACTTGCCTTTAGACTCTGTAAAAAATGGCAGCAAAGTACCAGAATGTTGTTACTCAAGGTGCCAGTGCCACCTTTGCTTTTGTGCTTTAGTTGGTAAGGTAGAATAACTCAAGGTGCTTTAGTTCAGAATTAGTTCGACTAGAATTTACAAGCATTCCATCTTAAAATGAACCTCAATACGAATACCGATTTCATCTTTCCTAAGTTTTCATGAACATTATATTGCTCGAGACGTGTAGCACAAGAAAAGCACTAATCTGAGTTAAGTAAAGATCATATGTTTATGTTGTGTTGTATGTAATATGTTTTAAGCAAGTTTGTTGATATCCCTTTTTGTGCTATTAGAGGTAAAGCTAATTACAAAGATGAAAATAAAAGAAATGCAAGGGAAATTCGATTGTGTGTGTTTTTTCGTGTTTATTGCCTTAGAAGAGAGCATGCCTAGGTGTACTAGTCTTGTGTCTTATCAGATGCTCCTCGCCCAAAAAACGTGTAAGGTGCTTTTTGTTGTCTAGTGAAACATGTATAGGAAGTACAATTACCGTCTTTAATCCATTATCGAGCACCATAGTCAATGTATATATTTACTTCATGCAGTATGGTTAAGCTTAACTGCACAAAAGGGGTTGTGCAATATTTTTGGTGTGCTTTATTGAGTAGCACGGAACTCGGATGTCAACGATATGGGTTTTGTTTCTTGTCCCCTCGTTGGACTTATGGATTGACTAGTGCATCAAGTTCTACTATGACTGCTTGGTTATTTGATCTTCTTAGTTCAGATACAATCAACATGCTTATAAAAGATTTGCTGATTCATTTTTGTTTTACTAATTTGAATACTTGTTTATATATAGGTGACAAAATCACATATTTTGTCGGGACAAATTTCACACCTCATGTGATCACTGTGAATGCTGGTGAGGTATGCCGTCTTTGTCGATGAATAGGGGTGATCAATACAAGTGACATTTTCTATAACTTTCAGCTATAATGTTTTTGTGTGTCTCTCACTTTCATTATGATTGCTGTAGGATGTTTCAATGAAGGTGATGTTTTTTTCTCAGCAAGGAGCTCATGCTATCTGCATCCTCTCGGCGAATGGAACTATTTCGAATGTTACCCTTCGTCAGCCTACTTCATCTGGTGGTACTCTGACGTACGAGGTGTGTCCCTTCGTCCTCCTCTAATTTGAGTTTGAGTGCATAAGAATGCATTAGGCATATTCAACCAATCTAGAAAACTGGTTCCGGTTTACTTCAAGTGTAAGCTTTTTGCTTTGTTCTTGTCTTTTTCGTTTAGTAAAATCTAGCTTCCTTATTATTTCGTCCAGGGACATTTTGAGATCCTTTCATTGTCCGGTTCATATATGCCTACTGACAATGGCGGAACGAAGAGTAGGTCAGGTGGGATGAGTATTTCTTTAGCAGGTCCAGACGGTCGTGTTCTAGGAGGGGGACTTGCTGGTCTGTTGGTAGCTGCCGGTCCTGTGCAGGTGAAACCATATTGTATGATGTATGAAAGATATTAAGTAGTAGAAAAGACTAACATATATACAAAGATCATTGTCACTGTCTGAAACCTTATGAATTAACAGGTTGTTGTCGGCAGTTTCCTACCGAGTCACCAGCAGGAGCAGAAGCACAAGAAACGGAGAATTGAACCCACGGTAACTATCATCAGTCCTTCGGCTACACATTCCGTGCCTGCAGACATTAATGTGTCCTATGGTGGAATCAAGCCAATTCTTACCTATTCATTCCATGGAGACAATTCAGGTTCTTTAAACCCTATACAGAGCTATAGAAATTCTAGTATTGACAATAACTTGCCCTCAGCTGAAAACGAATCAAACAGCCGTAGTCTATCACAGTGTGAAGTTTCGAGCTGATAGAACATGCACGATGGTCTTTCTATACGGACATGAAATCCTTGTCCGAAACAAATATAAGCCCTTTAAAGCTAGATTTTAACCTCTGATTGTACTCTTTGTCATGTTAGGTTTAGGTAGGATTTCTAATTGTTAGGAGCTGTACTCGGCTTTCTTCGTGCTGTTCGGTGTATTTTCTAGTGTTGTATCACTCATTGATAGAAAATTTATGAATGATTGAAGACTGGTGTACCATTTCTGTCATTAAGTAGCTTTGAATACACAATGATTTTAAGTTCTAAATGCATATTTGACCTATCACCATTACACAAACAATGTACTAAAAAGATAAGGATTAAACAACAATTTAGAGTTGAAACAAAAATGCTTAAAACAATCTATCACCTTTTCCTTTTCTTCTTACCTGCAACACTGCCATTGTTGAAGCCTTTAAGATCATTTGTTGTTTCAGCGGTGTTTTGCTTCTTCAAACCTCCGAACTTGGAATTCCGAAACTTCCTGTTTTCTTTTCTTATTATTGCCCTTTTCACCGCTTTGGTCTTTTATTGCTTGACCTCTCGAATGATTTACTGTCTTCGAAACCCAAGTCCGGCAAGCTTGATTCTTTACTTTGAAACCCCATTGCCTAAAAAAAAAACTCACTATAAAAAATGGAGGAAATCAAAAGGCTATAAATCGTAAGCATGCAAATAGATTTGGTTTTTCTTTTAAACGCCATTTTTATTCCCACATAAAGCAATCAAAATCCATATGAGCGACAAAGCAAATAAAATACCCAAAACTAGGTTTCAAATAGCGGTGTTGCAGTCGCTATTTCGCGGCGGCGGCCGAAAAACCTCAATAACGGCCTTGAAGCTTGAAGATCAAGCAGAATATAATAGAAATCAACAAAGCTAAAATTAGGGTTTAAAACTCAAATCTTATCTCCAATTATAAAAAATAAAATAAATTAAAACTAAACAAAGTCTACTACATAGAGAAAAGAGACCCAATTGAATTTTATTTAGGTTAGGTATCTAAGCAATTATTTTCACAATAAAGTTTGAACTAAATAACTTTTCTCGTATTGAAATTTAAATCTCAATGTGGAAACAATTAAAATTTAAAACCTAACATGAACTAAGAAAGTTCAGGCCTCAAAAAATTATTTAACTCTTTTATTTTTTATACTTTTAATTAAATTTAATAAAAATAATAAGTTTATGATAATTAGTTATTTATATATTATTCATTATCAATGCACTTTCAGTAATAATAAAAATTTTATTACACGCGTTTGTTTCAATCATAACCTTATTATTGTTTTAATCTTTTAATTATACTTAAATTTAAAATTTAATCTCTATATATTATTCATCTTTTATAATATAATTAGTAAAACAAAATATAATATTATTAATTATTCTGGTTGACGTGAATTTTTTTTATAAACACTCATTTCAATATATACACACAAAAATCATATCAATACAATAAATTAAAAAGGATTTTTTTAAAAGAAAAAATTATATCAATACTTTAACAAAAAATGGTTAAAGCTAACGTTATTATAAAATTAAATAAAATAAATAATTCCAAATTAAAATATAGATATCAAATCTTAAATATAAGCATAATATAGGAAGAAAAGCCAGAATTTAGCCTTTAATCCATTAATATATTGTTTTATTAAAAAATAATAAATGAAATTTATTAAAATATGAAGTTGGTGTTGTTTTTTTTATTTATTTAGCCAATTCTCGTACATGGATTAGGAGAAAGATACTTTTCTTCAAACTTTTTATTTGTAGGTTTTTAAATCAACTCACAAGTCAGACCAACTTAATTAAATATGTTATTTAAAATAATATAATTAATAACATATTTCCCTTTTACTTTATTATAAAAATTATATATTTAAAATTTATACAAGAATTAAATGAAGTATTATCCGAAAGGTAAATTTGAATGCTTAAAAGCCATAACATTCTTGCGAATCTCACTATGTGTAATAGGGGCAAAGCTTGAAATTTTGGGTTGAGAGCCAAGATAAAAATATAAATTGTTGGGGGTCAAACCTAAAATTCTCATGGTAAAAAGGTTAAATTGAATTGATAATTTTTAAAGGGGTCTAGAATTAAATATAACCATTTTATCCAATTAAGGGTCAAGATTCTTGCCTGTGTAACCTTTTATTGATTTTATATAAAACCACAAAAATATTGGTACAATAATATATTTTAGTTTGTGTTATACATATATCACGTATCACGCAAGCCCAACTTACATGTCTGTGACCTCGCCCACTGACTAAGAGAATTATTTCAAGGGTGAAACTATAATTTTTTTCTAGGGATCAAGATTGTTATATATTTTTATAAGAGTTAAAATGTAACTTCATCATCGTATTAGTTCATGTCTTTATAGTTTTTAGCAATAAATCAAAATTTTATTACTTTGGGGTTAAATTATAATTTTATGATTTTTAGAAGGTATAAAGTATAATTTTCCCATTTTACGGGGCCAAAGCCCTACTTAAGGCAGAAGTCAATAATTTTTTTTAGGAGGGCAAAAATTAAGTAATATATTTTTACAAGATTTAAAATGCAATTTCTTCATTGTATTAGTTCACATCTTTATAGTTTTTAGGATTAAATCAAAATTTTATCATTTTAGAGGTTAAAATATAATTTTATAAAATTTAGATGGTGTAAAGCACAATTTTCCCATTTTAGGGAACCAAGGCCCTCCCTACTGGTGAAATTAGAAATTTTTTTGGGAGAGCCAAAATAAGTTATATATTTTTATGAGAGCTAAAATACAATTTTACCCTTATATTGACTTATATATTTATGATTTTTAAAAGGATTAAATCAAAATTTTAGCATTTTAGGAGGGGGCAAATTACAATTTCATCATATATTAACTTTTAATGACTTTCTCTGGATCTATACTCTTGTCGATTTTGGTGTAATCGGTCCAACCAATTGATCTAATCCAATTTAAATTTTTATGATTTTTTATAATTTAGTAATTTTATATCAAATTTTAATATATTTTTTTATGTTTTTATGATTTTTATAGAATTTTAATACGTTTTTATAAAATTTTAAATATGTTAATATATTTTTATAAACTATAAGAATTTTTATATTTTTTATAATATTTATAATTTGTATAAGTTGGTATAAAATTTCATTTTTTTACATTTTCTCAAAAGCTTTTTTAACATATCATACTTTTATTATTATTATTATTTTAAATATGTTGGCGTGATTATATGATAGTATCTGTTTATATTTTTTTAAGCTTTTGATAGCGTACACATAAGCGCTCAAACTCGAAACTCTTAAAATAAATAATATTTTTTTCACTGAAATCACTTATTGAGTTCCAAACTTTTATTTATTAGTTGTAATAAAAATTATACTTTTTTGTTTTCTTCTAGAAATAACATTTTAATTTCAAACTAAAATAACGTAAAGATTAAGCCAGTCCAAAAAGTACTGTTTATTATAAAAGAAAATCAGATTCAGTGGTTGGATTTCACCCTACAAAAAGATAAATACATAATAATTTATAATAAAAAAAGTTGAAAATTAAAAACATGTGTTGTTTTATATATATATATATACGTAAAAACTAATTATTATTGCAGCCCTCATAATGAAAAAACAATGATGGAAAAAGTACTCTTTTAGTTTACCCTCTTCACTTTACGCAACGCATCAGACAAAACACTTGCAATATTATATTTGTATATACAATATTAAAAGGAAATTTATTAAAAATAAAAGATAAATTATATTAAAATCACTCAATTATTAATTTTTTTTTTATTTAATTATTTTTTAATGGTTATTTTCCTAGCCTAATTATTTTTGCAATCACCATTACTCATGATTACTTCATGTTTTTGTAGTTCTTTTTAGTTGTAGTATTCTTTTCAAAGTAATCTATTTATTTATTTTTTTTTAATTTTATGATTTCAGGTTTAAGTCACACTGTATATAAATGTATGAGTTTTCTTTTAGATTTTTTTTTGTCGTATTCCTTTAGGTCTAGTTATAAGGTTGTTTGAGTTTAATTAATTGTATCAAGTTAATTATTCAGTTATATAATTGTAATTATTGATTATAATTGTAAAAAAAAGTAATATTTTACTACTTTAGATTTAAAAATCATGATTGTTGGAATCGGATTAGACCAACCGATCGTACCAAAAATCGCTTGGAATCAAGATAAAAAATTAACTGAACTTGAACCAGTTGAATTGGTTATATATATCAATATTTTCCTTTTTTATAATTTTTATAACTTTTTTTAAATAATTTATTTTATAAAAATTAAAACATCAATTAAATCGATTAAACAAAAAATTAATAATCTAACTGATTTAATTATCTACTCGAATTTTTAATATCGGAATCTTTAATATGATGAGAAGGCAAAGGTTGAAAATATACTGGGTCCATTGTGTCCAAAGTGACTTAAAGTTTTATTTGATAAGAGAACATATCATAAAATTTGAATTTTAATATTTATTTATTTGAAAATTTTGAATTATAAATTACTTTATATATATTTAAAAAAAGGCATAAAAGTCATTGATTTGAGAGGATGTGGTGAGCTAGGAAAACACCATTTGCTTCTTTAAGGTGAAAATGAGCCATCACCCTCTCACATATCCAACCAAATGTACTACTTTTTTCTTTGACTTTTTTTTTCCTCATCTTCATAGACCTACCATGGCTCTTTGATTTGTCTTTTTATGGTACAATTTAAAATTTAATCCCTAACATTTATCCTTTTTTGTCATTTTGACATTTTTTTTTATTTTGCTTCTCGATTTTCAAGTTTTAGTTGAATTATTTTTTTAGACGAAAAGTTTATTGAATTATTAATAAATAAATAAATGATGGTCTTCAATTAGCATGGAAGGCTAATTGGAAAAATGTTATTGTTGGGATTTATTATATAGCTAGGTATTTATGGGGATGTTAGAGGATATTCAAACAGAGACTTGGTGCTGCAAATCCAAGAATTATGAAGACGCAAGTGGAGAGTGATCATTAAGCAAATATCAAAGGATGTGAATTTTGTCTCTGATACTTTGATTGATCTGATGAAAAGCTTTTCTATTAGTACTCGAATTTTTCATATTGATCCATCATTGATTGATATTCAGATACGGTTAGAAAGATGCTTTCTATTAATCAATCCTACTCCTATTATTAATTTGTAATTGACTTTCCTTTTATTTTGTTAAAAAATATCATTACATGAATATATATAATCCATCATCAAATAATAATCCTAAATATATATAACTTTATAAAAGTATGTAAAAGTAAATGAGTTTTGTTCCTATATATTAGGTAAATAAAATGAAAAAAAAATCTAACCCACTAATTAAAAAATAATTGATTTACTAAAAAAATAAAGGAGAAGGCTATTATGCTTGTGAAGTTTCAAGCATCAAAGGAGGTGGCTTCGTAAAGTGGAGGGCATTTTCCATTGAAATGATTGATTCACGAGACTCCCCAATTGTCTTACAACTGAATTTTACCATCAACCCACCATCATGAATTTAATTTTTCAACTTTTTCTTTTGTCATTTTGAATTTATTTTTTTTAAATTATTTTGGTAATCAGTTTATAAAATTAAGTTAAATTATTTACTGAGATAAATTTTTTGATCAAGTTATTAAAAATTGAACTGTATTAACGTAGTAGCTTGTACGACGGTCTACGTGGTAATCAGGATGAGAATGAAATATTAATAAATATTATGGATAGTTAATATAATTTTTAAAGATTATGGGTAAAAAGGTAAAAGTACTAGAGAAGTCTTTATATTTAGGGTGAGATTGCATTTCGATATTTTTACTGAAAAAATGAATAAATTAATTTTTATATATTTCAAAATGTGCAAATTAACTCCTCCATTAACTTTTATTTGTTAATAATTAATTACTAATTTGATCCCTAAACTATAGCTAAAAGATCATTTTGATTTTTTTTAAAAGTTTTTTCTTACCAATAATTCTAAAAAAATTAAAGCAATCTTAAAAATAAATATAAATTATTAAAATTTATGTTAAAATAAAATCAAACCCAAATTTGTTAAAGCCAAAACTTACTTTCGAAGAAGCTGTTTTTTGGTGAATCATGATATTTTTATTTTTTGAAAAATTTAACGAAAGTACCAATTTGCACGTTTTGAAATATATAAAAACTAATTTAACCTGTTTTAGTAGATAATCAAAAATGCAATCCACCTTTAAGTATAATGACTTTTTTGTTACTTTTACCTCGATAAAAGTTAATGGACGGGAATAAAAGTATTACTAGAGATTTTTGGATGAAAATGAAATATTAATAAAAGGTTAACAGTAATAAATGTAAATTTAAAAGTAATGGATGAGAATGAAATATTTTGTGAATAGTTAATACAACTTTTGAAGACCATACATAAAAATATATTATTTTTATTTCTAAGTTGAAAAAAATAACGTAGCAAATATAAACAATTTTAGAACAATAATAAAATACTTAAAACAATGTTTTTTAAATAAAAGATTAAAAATAACATTTTTTATAAAAGATTTAAAAAAATCTTTAATAGAAACTTTTAATTAAAGTTTTATATAATATATATTATTAAGTATAATATCCTCCATTTATTTGTAGTAAAATTTGGAGTTAAGTCGAATTGTAATTGAGTTAAATTGAATTTGAAAAATGTCAAGCTTAAACTCAACTTGAAATTTAAGGATCGATATTCAGTTTGAGCTCAATTTGATACATAATCAAACCATTTGAACTTGATTAAAATCATTTATCAAATTCATATTTAAGTTTGAGTGAGTTCGTAATTAAACATTCTTTCTCATATAACGAAGGTAAAAATGTAATTTCATAAAATAAAAATATATTAAAAAAAGAAAAACTCAATTAAATCCACGAATTGATCTAATAGAGTATTATAATGCTCGAGTTCGACTTGATCGATAGTTCAAATTATTCAAATTCGACTCAATATTTCATAGAATTTGAATTCGATTGTTTAAAAGTTATTGAACACTACTTTTAATACATCTTAATTAAAAATGATCGAATTCTTTGCGATTTAATCCAATATGGGTTAATTTTAAAGTAATGAATGAATAGTTTGACATTACAACTATAATCATAAGCATAGAACCCCCAACCCCCCTTTTTTTTTAATTTCTGCATTTATACCCCTTCCTAGTGTTTCTTTATTCTTCAATCTCTCTCCCGCTCCTATTTTCAATCAAAACCATTTTCAAAGCTCTCTGTGTGTGTGTGTAATTCAGTTATGGCTATGGCTTTAAAAGTGACCCAGTAAACCATAGCAGTTTCCCTTCATAAACCCCATCATCATTTTGTATAGCTCAAAAACAAAAATGGCTTCCACCATCTCCATGCCACCAACTGACCCTTCTTCTTCATCTACAGAAGACCCAGCAGCTAAAGCCGTCAACAAACGGTACGAAGGGCTCATCACGGTTCGAACCAAGGCTACTAAAGGCAAAGGAGCTTGGTATTGGGCTCATCTCGAACCGATCCTTGTTCGGAACCCAGAGAGTAGTCTGCCGAAAGCGGTGAAACTCAAGTGTTCCTTATGCGACGCCGTTTTCTCGGCCTCGAACCCGTCCAGGACCGCCGCCGAGCACTTGAAACGCGGCACTTGCCCCAATTTCAGCTCTGTTTTAAGACCCAATCCTTCGTTATCCCCTTTGCCAATATCTTCATTAGCTTCACCTTCGGTTTCGTATCATCATAATCATCGTAAACGAAGTCCTTCAGCTGCTGTTTCTCTTTTACGAAACCAAGTAAGTAATAATAACAGTAATGATACCAATAATAATTGTAATAGTAACTCGTTGGCTATAGTTGAGTCTACTCGCTTACTGAGTTACACGAGTCATACTAATAACAACAACAACAATGTTGGGTTGACTCAACATCATTTGGTTTTATCCGGTGGAAAAGAAGATTTAGGTGCTTTAGCAATGTTGGAAGATAGTGTTAAGAAGCTTAAGAGTCCTAAAATTTCCCCTGGTCCAGCTTTAAGTAAGGGTCAAATAGATTCTGCGTTTGATTTATTAGCTGATTGGTTCTACGAGTCCTGTGGGTCAGTTTCGTTTTCTAGCCTTGAACATCCAAAGTTTAGAGCTTTCCTTAACCAAGTTGGGATGCCGGCTATTTCGAGAAGGGACCTTTCTGGTGCTCGGCTCGATAATAAGTTTCATGAGGCCAAGAATGAATCCGAGGCTCGAATTAGGGATGCAATGTTCTTTCAAGTTGCTTCTGATGGATGGAAGAGGAAAAGTTGTTGTTGTAGTAGTTATACAAGTAGTAGTAGTGGTGGTAGTAACTTTGGATGTGTGGAGGAGAATTTTGTTAAATTTAGTGTTAATCTTCCGAATGGGAGTAGCTTGTACCAGAAGGCGGTCTTCACCGGTGGACCAGTGAGTACCAAGCAAGCTGAGGAGTTTTTGTGGGAGTCGGTAATGGGGATATCAGGGAATGGTGTTCAGAAATGTGTAGGAATCGTTTCGGATCATAAGGCAAAGGCATTGAAGAATTTGGAGATTCAGAATCATTGGATGGTTAATCTTTCTTGTCAGCATCAAGGTTTCATTAGTTTGATAAAGGATTTTAGCAAAGAGCTTCTTCTTTTCAGGACCGTCACCGAGAATTCCTTAAAGCTAGCGAATTTTGTAAATAATAACTTGCAAGCTAGGAACAGCTTTCGAAAGTATAAGATGCAGGAGCTTGATTGTGCTGGGTTGATACGAGTTCCTTTCAACAAATGCCATTGCAGCAGTAACATTGCACAAGTTTTTGCAATGTTGGAGGACATATTGAACTGTTCACAAGTGCTTCAGATGGTTGTATTGGACGATTCTTACAAGGGGATCTGTATTGAGGATCCAGTTGCGAGGGAAGTTGCCGGTATTGTCCAAAATGAAGGGTTTTGGAATGATTTAGGGGCCGTTTATGCACTGGTGAAGTTGATCAGAGGTATGGCTCACGAGATTGAGGTGGAGAGGCCGTTGATCGGGCAATGCCTCCCTCTTTGGGAGGAGTTGAGGGTCAAAGTGAAGGAATGGTGCGCCAAGTTCAACATTGCCGAAGCACCTGTTGAGAAAATCGTTGAAATGAGATTTAGAAAGAATTACCATCCCGCATGGTCAGTTGCATTTATACTCGATCCACTTTACTTGATACGGGATACCAGCGGAAAATACCTTCCACCATTCAAGTGTTTGACTCACGAGCAAGAGAAAGATGTTGATAAACTCATAACTCGTTTGGTTACCAAGGAAGAAGCACATGTTGCACTGATGGAGCTCATGAAATGGAGATCAGAAGGGTTAGAACCACTCTATGCTCAAGCTGTTCAAGTTAAACAACGGGATTCTGTGACCGGAAAATTGAAGATCGCTAACCCCCAAAGCAGTAGGCTGGTATGGGAAACTTGTCTTAGCGAATACAAATCATTAGGAAAGGTTGCAGTGAGGCTTATCTTCTTACATGCAACATCATGTGGGTTTAAATGTAATTGGTCTTTGATGAAGTGGATTTGTGTACACAGACACTCACGGATAGGCCTCGAAAGGGCTCAAAAAATGATATTCATTGCAGCTCATTCAAAGCTCAGCAGGAGGGATTTCTCCAACGAGGAAGAAAAAGACGCGGATCTATTTATGATCGGCGGTGAGGATGACATCCTCAATGGAGTCTTTACAGATGCACCATAAGTGTAATGCTTTTTTTTTCTTTTAACTCTTTCTAGAATTGTAAACTTTAGGATTTGATCGAATTCTTTCTTCAATTGTCTTTTATTTTTGTCCATCTTCACCTCTGTTCTAATTTAAAAATCAGGAAAAAACATATAGATAGTGATGTAGTAGCTAGAGAATGTTTGTTAGAATTTTCAATGATTGCATGATTTGAATGAAAATAACCACTTTATTGTCCTACCATGATTTCATTTTCTTTTGTCAATAGTGACTGAATGAATACAGTATCATCTTCTTCTATATATATAAAGAATTTGATTTTGTAAGAGAAGAATGGAGATTATCTGCAGAACAATGGCTGAAGTTATACAATGGTAGCCTATGTATTTGCATGTCAAATGCATCAATGTAAATATATCAATTATTATACAAGGGAATTGTACTAGAATCTGTTGCATAGACCTGACACATGTATGCCTTTTTCCTATCATCATATTTGATATGCTTGAAGGACAGTTACTATCTATAGTTTCATGTGAAGAAGCCTTTATCTGAAAAAAGTTGAAAAATAAGTGGACTACATGAATATTTTACAATTTAAAAATTCTCATAAAGATATGAAGTTTGCTCCTAAAGGTGCTTCTCTTATTCTAAATGTGGTATGCTCCAAGTTTTTGGGTTCTAAAACCAATATTCTGTCATCCCAATCCCCAACATGCTCTTTCAATGAAAATGCAAAAAAAATGAGGGATTTTCATGAGTTTTTGAAGATGGTAAGCTTCGGTTTTACTTTTACTGGTTGAATTCAACCGAGCTGTAAGTTATATATGGTTTATTTTACTTTTGTTACATTCATCTTCTGTATGAACTTTCATGATCTAGTATGCCAAACTGGAATCTGTACAAGGATGATCTAGCCATATTCGTGTTGTTATGATACGTCAGTAAGTTACTAGAACGATGCTGATCCGTTTTACTGCCTCAATCTTGAAAACTTAGTATGCCAGTGCCTAGTTGGTGTCTATGTTGTATATCTAATCCAAAAAGGATAAGGAATCTTGTGAAAACCGACTCTCGATTGGAGCATCGGTTTGTGATACTATTGTATTTGTGAAAAATCACTGATTATCGGAACTAATGTCTGCATATTGACTGTTTGTTGAAGAAAAAGAAGTGAAAAACAAGTTTGGACTATGCTTTACTGCAAAAATATGCCTTGTAATTTAATAGTATCATTGTTGGTGCTGCAGATATGCAAAAACCAGTTGAAGCTTGTGGTGAACCAGATTTTAGTTTCCAATCGAAAAAGGGTCAAACTCGGATGAACTCGGGAACATATCTTTGTTGCTGTAAGGCACTTACTTGCTGATATGACTCAACTGTGTAACTAAGGTTGTCTGGTTTTGCTAATGTGGAGGAGCCCCCACCTTGAGGAGAGTGGATGTCTGTCTTGTCACAGTCAAGGAAAAAAAAAAGTAAGAAGTAACGGCTTTTTCCTCCTCTCTCTCTATTCGATTTTTTTATCGTTTACTGGCGAGCTTAATCTCCATCATTTTCGGTAGCTCTTCTTTCAAACATTCCAATTATGTTGACATTGTTGCTTTCTAGCTGGGACCCTTTGTATTTGAAACTTTTTGATGTTAAGATTGAATATTGAAAATTTTTCACAGGGTTATCCGTTAGATAGCTGCTACAAAGTTTTTGAGCAAAGTGGAAGCAAAGAGAGGACTGTCGGCTTTAGGAGGTACACGATGGCTGATAGAGATATCGCAACGAACTTGACCTGATTTTGCTGGTTCTTAAATTTCTGTGAGCTTTATTGACTGGTATTAGTGGTATGTATCCATGCACGTTGCAATGGATTATGAATATTGTTAGGGACAATAGTTTACTAGAATATGAAAATGTCAAAATCTCAAATCTAATACATGTATATAAACATATATATATAAATTATGACTGGCTCATAGGGTATCCTGGTGCCATATTTGACTTAAAACTATATTACCCTGATTTTGAAGTGTTTGTGTGTTGGGACATGGATATGAGGGTACGAGCCTTGGAATATATGAAAGAACTTGGAAAAAAAAATTTAAGTATATCCATGTTAGAAGTGGCATGTTGGACTGAGATTTTATTCATTTTTAACAAAGAGACTTTTTGCAGGAACTTCAAAGTGGAATTACTGGACGTCCATCCCGGCATGTTTAAGCATTCAAACGGACTGCTAATGCACGTATAGGTACATCTGAGGTGATTACAACAGTGCCACTAATACTCGAAAAAGGTAAGTCAATAACGAACCCTAAATGTACATACATGCATACGAGAAAATTAGTCTGTTATGGCTTCAGTTTCTTAAGTATTTACTGTATCACTCTCCATGATACACCATTGATTGACAATATGAGAAACCTTTTTGCTAAAAACTCGAAAACCATTGCCTCTTTCGACGGTAAAACCGTATAAGATCGAACTTCATACGTAGTTACCAGCATGTTCATAACAAAAATACTGAAGAAATTACATATTTTGGATCAACCCCTTTTGTGTTTTGGTCATTACTACTTGGAACTTTTAGGGAGGGATAAGGGGAGCTGTCGGCAAGGCCAAGTAATGTTGACTGCTCACCAACTATAGAGGCGGCTTTTTTTCTTCTTTGTTTTTGGTTAGACCCCTATGGTATGGCCTTTTTATTGTTCATTCCACTAATTTATTTATTTTTCTTTGATAAAAGAGGAAGAAAAGTATAATCATTAAGTATAGGACAAAGAGGAGGACCCTCTTTTTTATACAAAGAATCTTGACACTTTCAATGTTAAGCTATGATTAACATTCTTTTGTCCTTTTCAGTATAATCACAGGTGTTTTTATCCATTTTACGATTTAAGAGTGAGAACTATAAACTGAGGATGATATTTAGTTAAAGACTTCTCAACAATGTTGATTGCAAGATTCGAACTTGATTCAAACACCTAGTAAAGAAGCTCATTACCATTTTTATTCTTGATTATCATATTATCTTTGGTAAAAATACCATGGAGATCTTTGTATTAGGGGTCAGATTGTATTTTGTCTCTCCTATTCAAAAAATGGACAAATTAAAAAATAGACAAATTAATCCTTATATATTAGATCAAAAAATAAATTGATTGTTACTATTAAAAATTTCATCCATTTTTACTATTTTAATATACAAAAGATTAGTTTCTAACGGCATAAATAGATGGAAATTTTTAATAAAATGTTCGGTTTGCTTTTTAGTCTAATAGACATGGATTAATTTACTCATTTTTTAAGTAGAGGAGACAAAATACAATTCGACTCTTAAGGGTTCCATGACAGTTTTACCTATTTACTTCCCTTTTTCTTTTTACCCACTTGTATGGCTGTCGATTGTTTTTGAAATTGAAGCAGAATCAGATCCATATAATTGTAGTGTGAGATGATGTTGATTTGTATTGCCACTGGTATTCATAATTCTGTGGACCTTCCCCCTTTCTTTTTGTTGCTTTAAAGTGTAATCTCTCTCTCTATGCTTTAATTTTTTGAATTATCTAAATTTGAATCCGTATATTATTTGAGAGTATTACTATTTAAATTTAAATAAAATATTACTTTTGTCCCAAAAAAAATAATTTCTAATATTTTTTAGGGTATCTAAATTTACAAAAATTCAAATATGAAACCATTAATTTCTTTATATACATAAAATCAATAAATTCGAATATATGAATTTATTTCTATTATCCATTATCTAAATAATTCGAATAATAGAGATCTGAATACTAATATTTATTATCCTGTCATTGTTGTCAAATTGAGGTTTTTTCTTTTATTTTTCTGTTTTTAATATTAATTTTATTATAAATTTTTATCATATTTATTTTTTATATACAATGTTTAAAACTATTTACTGTCCCTTACAACCTTTAAATTAGAGAATAATGCATTTTAGTGCACTTGAACTCACATTTTTTTCATTAACAACAATATTTATGCTAATTAAATTAAAATTTAATCAATATTTTTTTTTAATCCCTTGGTAAAAGGGAAAAGGGAATTTAACTTTAAAACTCCCATTGATTTTGAGAGTAATTTGAAATTAAAGAAAGATGGGTGGTTTTCATTCCCCCTAGGTTTTAGGAATATATTATTATTATTATTATTATTTGATAAAAGGTTTTTTTTTGTTATTTTTTTATGTTCATTTTACAAGTCATGTTTAGGGTGTGTAACTATCCCTCCTAATATTGTCATCTTTAAGGTTTGAACTTAAATTCTTCTCTTAAAAATACAATGTGTCTAACTATTACACCCAATCATTTGTTGGTTGACAAAAGATTTTTTAACATCTCGTAATCGTATTAAATTTCAGAAGTAAAGTTAGAAAATTTTTGTGAAAGGATTAAAATTAAAATAAATCTTTTATGAACTTAAAAATTTATATGTTTAAAGTACCAAAATGTATTTTTATCATGTATTAATTTAAAATTAAAATATAAATTTTTCATTTTTTAGGCAAGTATTAAGTTTCAATTAGATTCAAATCTAAAATTTTATTTAAAGGGTATGAAGTTGCCTATCACTTGATTCAATAGGCATTATAACTATGGAATAATATTTTTATTAATTAGGAAATGATTTATATAATATTTTCTAAAAAATTATGACATAATTGAAACTTCAATTAATGTTTGTGTAGAACCTACTAATCTTCCAACTATATTTACCTACTAATAGTAATAATGATGATTCATACTCATTACAAAACAAAATAATTTATATTCTCCTAATTTCATGATTACACTCTTTTTTCCATTTGTACCCTTTCAAAACGGCTAAACCTTTCTTAATTTTTTTAATTGAAAATTTCCAAAAGTAGAGACAGTTTTTCACTTTGGTCCACATTTTATGGGCCAAGCCCCCCTTTTTTACTTTGACTTTTGTGAGGTTAAAAAAAATAAACTTTAAAAAGCTTTGATTGAACTTCCACCTAAACCTAATTTCCGCTTACCAGTTAAAAAGTAAATCTCATTTTACCCCAACCTTTTTCTATGCATAAAGGAAACTAGGTTGAAATGCGGACTATAATTTACAATTAAAAGAATTTTAAAATAAGAAAATAATGTTACACATGAATAGTAATATTCATTTTATAAATTATAACAACAACTTTAAATATTTAAATTAGTTTAAATTCGATTCAAGTGGTTTTTAACTGGTTCATCTAGGTTGGATCATCAATTCAGCTGGTTCAGATCAATTTTGGCAGTTATGGTTGATTGAGTCTCAATCTGGTTAACATCGTTACTATTGCAACAATTTAAAAGATGTGGGTTCGAAAGTACAACGCATAATATCATCCATGAATTCGGAGTTATGGTCAAAATAAGCATAAATCTATTTGTTTACTTATTTCTTTAAATATGTATGATTGAACCAAAATTAAAGTTTCATATATACATTTGAACCGCAATCAAAGTTTAAATGTGTAATTACACCAAATTAAAATTCATGTATCAAATTACACATTAAATCAAAGTGTATGTATAATTTTTTTACTTATATATCAATCTTAATATTTAAATGAAGTATAATTTTTTATTTTATACTTAAAACATTTTTTAAAAAAAATTGTACCTAAAAAGCTTTAACCTACATATCCCTACAACAAAACTTACATGAATCAATTATTATTTCAGAAACAAATTTTACATTTTATCTATTAACAAAATACAATAAAGATAATATATTGGTTTATAAAATGTTGAAATTTCATTTTTAACATATAATTAACAAATTTACCAATAGTTTATAGGTTATAAGTACAAATCCACGTAATTATAATTAAAATCAAACATTACAGAAACACAAAAAACTTGTATTAAAGTCTGAAATAAAACAAATTTAAACAAAACTCATATATATACATAGTGAAATTTAAACCATAAAAAAAATAAAAAATTACAAATAATTTAGGTAATGTAAAACTGGAACTTGAATGATGCACCCCCAATTATGAGAACTATTAGCAGTGGGGACATTTTGGTTACCAGCTTCGTGAAAAGCTAAAACAAAATGGATTATTATTATTATTATTATTATTATTTATTTTAGGGCTTAACCACCTTGGTTTGTCGTCTTCTACCTTTATATCTTTTAGGTTGGTCATTGTTTCTAACTACTAACCAAAATTTGTTGCTTTTTACTTATTATATGGAATAACAAATGAAGTTGATGAAATGGATTTGAATTTCAAAAGTTTGTCAACATTTTTCATTTGACTCACAGATAAACAGTTTAATAGAGAAAAACAAAACAAAGCAAATGTTAGGTCCAACACATCATTTGATAAAAATTTTTTAATAAAAAAAAAATTTTGAGGGACATAAACTAAAATAACCTATCGTAATTATTTTAATGTTAGTACAGATAAACTTTTAACTCTTTGCTCATTATTTACTTTTATTTTTGCAATTTTTTTCATGTAATTATGTTATGCTGTTTAGGGTCTCATTAATTTTGCTGATTAAAAAGAATACTTTTTTGTTCAATCTAATAGGTATTGCTCATATTGGACCATTATTGGATACAATCTCTTGGAATTTAGATTGCCCAACTCAACCTGAATTATTATTTAAATAATAAATATATTTAATTAATATAATTAAATATATAAATATTATAAGAAATAATAATTTGATGTTAGAAAATTGTTTAGTATTATATAAATGAAGATTTTAAACTTCACAAGATAGTGTTCTACAGATGACGCATGTTTTATTTAAGATATATAATAAAAAATAAAAATTTAAGAATTAAAAAAAACATGTGACCATATTTAAATCCTACTTGAGAAATTAAAATATTTCATCGACAGCACGAGTTCGAGTTAAAATCCAAGGCTCGACACTTGGTTCGAGCTTGATCAATATCAATTTCTAAACTCAAGCTTAGCTCGAGACTTAATGGAGTTGCTCAAGCTCGATTAAGCTCATTCTATATAGTAAGATTAAAAATATAATTTCATAATAAAAAATATTAAAATGAAAAGCTCGATTAAATTCACAAACTGTTCAAATCGAATATTACAATGATCGAATTTGTCTTGATCAATAGTTTGAAATGTTCGAAATCATGCACAAGTGTAATTCCCATATAAATTGGGAGAAATTATATTTGTTTTAATATTTTACAATAGAAAGTGAGAATTTTTCTTTTCCCCTACCAAGTATGGACAAAAACGATTTTATTTCGTTTCTAGTTACATACATCACATAAAATTAATTCAATCAGCCATAGAATATTACATAAAATTAATTGCGGAATTATTTTCTTCGGAAAAAAACAAATAGTATCTAATATCAAAAGCTATGCTTTTAGCTCTAAAAGTCAATAGTAGCCATTGGCCCAAGACACTGAAATGCATGGAACGTAACATGCAACTGCAGCCGACAGCCAATGGCAAGAAAAGTTGGGTCACTACGGCCTGCAAAGACTGAGCCAAAGGTCCATCAAAAGCAATTGCAATGTACACGCAATGTATATAACATATCTAAACAAAAATACAAACCTATTAGATTGTTTTGTCTTGATATTCATTCAACATTTATTTGAGCAATTGATGCCTCCATCAGCCCATTCCGGATCTGCTCACCAATATCCCTAACATGACCAGGTCCATGGGGAATAAACACGGTAGTGTTCTTTGAGGAGTTGCCGAGGTCCTTGATCGTGTCGAAATATTGTGTGATCATAATAAGATCCATCACCTCCTTGGCTGAGGTGCCTTCCACCTTGTGAGAGAAGTCCAAGATGTTTTCCCTCAACCCATCTGTGATTGCCTGACGCTGCCTGGCCACACCGACTCCACCCAGGTACTTGGATTCGGCTTCGGCTTCTGCTCTTTTAACTTGGAGCACTTTCTCAGCTTCACCTTTGTACACACTGGCAAGCTGAAGTCTTTGAGCTGTTAAAAGACAAAATCATTGCAAAGTTTTAAGGTCTTTAGATGAATGGGTCACGGTCGTTGAATTTACTTGGTACCATGCATGTTCTAGTTTGCATCATTTACATTCATAGCTTAGGCAGACATGATTCTCACAAAAACTGGTGCTTAGGGGGTAATTTCCTATGTTTTAACAAGATTTTAATTTTTACATGCTTGTAGCAAAAACAGAAAGAACCATAATTGATGGAGTACGAAAATTATTCATTTTTAAATGATATATTACCTGCATTTATCTCATTCATTGCCGTGCGCACAGCAGGATCAGGTATAATGTCAACCATCAGTATGTGCTCAATGCTATATCCATAATCTCCTATCACCTGATACATAATTTCAGATTCCGTACATGCGTGAAAAGCCTCATAGAAGATAGATAGCAAGCAAAAAGATGGAGAAAAGTTAAAAAATAAATAAATAATTTGGATGGGAACATAATTGCTCGTTGTAGTGCAATTCGATAGGAAGTAGTCATAATTTTTATCATGTAGCATCCAAAATCTCATATTTTACAAAAGAAAAATGCATGTTCCCCTTCCCGGCTTCCTCCTTAGGTGTTCATACTCTGAGATAATGCAAGCCGAAAGGACCGCTATAAAGCAGGGTATGTATGTATTTCATTAACCGTCTATTTTTTGACACATACAGATTGAAAGAACAAGTAGGCCACTGACATATTAGAGGATCTTTTCCACCAGCTCATCTGTTTCTAAACCAAAATGTGTCTATCATACAAATGTCTTATGCACATAATTTGAGGACACTTGAATAATTAACTAAATGAGGGCGAATTTGAGAAAAAGAATGCACCATATTACCTTTCCAAGTTCCTCAAGAACAGCTTTAGCAACCTCACCCTTTTGTTCAAAGAGATCATCCAAATTCATTCTAGGAACTAGAGCTCGAACAACTACCCCAAGGAATGAAACGTTTTTAGTCACAGAAATAAACAGAAGTGAGAGAACGGGGAAGGATAAATTATAAATGAATAGCATAATATAATTATAAGCTGATACGAGAAAAGAAGAGCAAAGAAAAGTACCATTAAACACATAGGCCCGGATCTGTTCATCGGGATTTTGCAGCTCGTAAAATGCATCATCAGCATGTGCCTTCACCACTCTGTACTGAATCGAGCAAATCAACTGCACAAACACATTGTCCTACAAAAATGCAACATTTTAATCTTCATGCTCATCGATCCTTCTGAAAAGAGTAACAGAATTCAGGGATGGAGGGATGGGTATGTGTCTTTGTGTGTATGTATGTTAAACAGATTTAAATATTTTCTGAAACGGAAACTGTTAATTTCATGACATATTTTCTTCGTTTAATTTTATTCATAGAATTTATTGTGATTAAATCATATTGCAATTTGTTCATTTATTGTACTAATTAATCAGAATTCACAAATTAAAACCAAAAAGGTTTGCCATAAATGATAAATTATGTAAATTTAACAAAAGCTAAATCAACTTTCTAGCTTTTCCTATAACACTCTCCAACCAAATATCAAACGATTTCCTTTCCCTTTTTGTAGCTGACAGTAACTTTTTTTTTTTCTTTTCATATGATTTTTCAGTAAGATTGCATTTCCTTTTTAATTTTCAATGCATATCTTACCTAGTTAATGCACGAGCCAACTTATATGGAAAAATCATATAAAAATCCAAAATTTAATCGATGTGAAATGACACCATTTCAATCTCCATCTCGTGTAGACAAAGACAAAAGAGTCCACAAACTCGAATATAGTATTAGACAAAAGAAGATCAAATCAAATGTCAAGGTCTCCCACTGATAAATCCAACGGAAATATTATTTCAATTATAGCAAATTCACTCTTAAAAAGCAAGGTTCAATACTTTTGGAGTTCGAACCAATAAAATAAAAATAAAAATTCCTAAAATTCAAAAATTTCTTTCCACACATAAATATCCATTCGTTTTTCTTCTCCTACAAGCCAAAAAATAAATCTGATCAAAACACAAATTTATGATCAATTGAATTCAAATTCTTCTAGCTAGGCATAATCTTATAGGATAAAAGGAATCATGTATGCAATCTAAATAGCCGGTGAATTAAACAATTTACCTTGGTTTTGGTTTCGATGCGAACATCGAGGGAGGAGATTCTGGTTGAAAGGATGCCGGCGAGATACTGACCGGCGAAAGGATTAAATATGTGGAGGCCAGGCTCCGCCAATTTCTCGAACCGGCCAAACCGCTCCACCACGCCGATATTCCCCTGTTCGACGCAGGTACAAAACATGCAAGACATATTCCCCATTATTTTCTTTTTTCTCGATCGAAAAATAGTACTGAAAACAGATCAAAATAAAAGTCGGTTTACTTAGCGGTAATTTAGAAAACGACTTTTTTTTCTTTAATTGCACCAAACATCCAAAACTATACCCATTATTTTAAATTAATACCTAAACTTTAAATTATTCTAATTACATCCTAAACTTTCGAATACTCATCCAGGATTACATATTACTTAATTATTCATTTTATTTAAAGAATTCATATAAGTGTCTTCATCTAGCACGAATTTAGAGATAAATAATAAATTATGATTTTTCAATGATATGAAAAATATTAAAAAAATTCATACTTGGATATATGTCAAAATATGAATATAAATAGAATATTGTTAAATTTTTTTGTTTAAAAAAAAAACATTCTACTTCATGACATTCCCCATTTTAAGGACAGACAGGCAAACATTGTATGATTGATATATAATTTTGTCCCTCCAGGCCCCATGGCTTTCAAGTAGAGATATTGATGAGTCCTTCGATCCGGTTTAAGTCGGTTCGAGTTTAAATTATTTAACTTTGATTTAATTCGTAGTTGAAAACAAATCATTTAAACAAGTCAAGTCGGGATAAGTTCGGGCCTAAATTCTTTTTAGATTCAAATCTTGATTTCATTTAGTCCATGAACACTTCTACTTTCAAGTGCCAAGGAAGGATGATATCAGTCATAATCATCCATAGATAACGTGGACTTGTGAGACCTAAAGGTGTAAATAAGACACTAGTGCTCGCGAAGTTACTCGAGTTCAACTTTTAAAAACTCGAACTTAATATGATAATTATTGAACCGCGCTCAAACAGCTAGAACTATGAATCGAGTTGAATTTGAGTTTATTAATACTCAACTCGAATAGCTCACAAGCTTTATTGAACTTTTCATATTTTTAACCCTTAATATATATAACCCAAAGCTCAGTTATCAAGTTGAGCTCGAACTCAAGTACAAAAATTGGTAAATAAACTTAATAAAATTTGATCTAAAATAACTCAATTATATCTCAAGTCAAACTAAAACTTAAACATAAATGCTTAATTGAGCTCGAGCGGAGTATCAAGCTACAAATTTTAAAGTTGAACTCGGTCGGCTCAATTACACCCTAAAAATATGAGTATACCATATAAAGCTTACTTTCAAGCACAAAAATAAAAGAAAAAAAATGAGTGAATTAAAAAAGCCTAGGAATAAATTCTTGGATAACAAAATAAAAATAGGGTTTACGAGGTTGAATTCACATGAACAAAATTCACAAAAGGCCCATACAGTCCTTAGCAAAAGGACACAAATTTAAAGCATGCCCTATTCATCCCTCAGTGAGTGGTTAAGTGACAACATCATCATCACCATTCAAGGACGGCCATTGCAGTTACCCAATTCTTGGACCACTTCCTCCATTGATGGTCTTTCTATAGGACATTCATGAGTGCAAAGCCATGCTATTCTTGCTAGTTTAGCGGCTTCGTGTTCAAAGAACCGACCGTGAAGGTTTGGGTCTATGAAATCTTGGTACTTACGAGTTTCAGCTCCTAAACGTACCGAGATGGTCACCTTTTGTTTGCCCGAAAGGAGTTGGAGAACGAGTGTCCCGAACGCGTAAACGTCGCTCTTCTCGGTGAAACGACCCGTGTTGGCATATTCGGGTGCGAGATAACCCATGGCAGCACTGGCTTTGAGTGAACCAAAGACGATGTCAATGGTGAGGATGTTGTGTAAGCCAGAATCCGAAAGTAGTGGATTAAACCGGTGGTCAACGAGCACTTTCTCAGCTGATATGTTTTGGTGAACGAGAGCCGGTTTGTTTAGTTTGTACACATGCAAGTATGCTATCCCTGTTCCAACAAACAAGTCTAGTTAGCTAATAGGAACCGCTTAAAACAAGGCAAAAAACATAACTAGAGACCAACCTTTGGCTATGCCTTTAACAATGGAAACTCTTGTAGACCAATCTAGGACCGTGCCATCACCGCCCTTTACGTCCAGATACCGTAGCAAATTTCCGTTAGGGACAAAATCGTAAACGAGGAAGCACCCACCGCGTGCTTTTGAGCAACAAAATCCTCTTAACCGGACTACATTCTCGTGCTTCAACGATGCTAAAACATTTAATCCTTTCAAGAACTCAGCATCGTCTGATTTACAACTAGTTTTATTAATGCTTTTAATCACAACAGCTGATCCATCTCTAAGGAACCCTTTGTATGTTGCAGCAAAGTTACTTTTTCCCAACAAATTCGACTCCGAAAAGTACTGAGTTGCACTCTCTATTTCTTCTAAATTTAACCTAAAACTTTGCAACACATCTTGTGTGAAGCCATTGAAGTTCCTACTACCATCTAAAGGATCCCAACCATTAGCGTACTCGAGGCTAACGAGTGGTGAACCTTTCTTCCTGTACCCCTCCTTGGCTTCAGGTTCTTCGAATGAGGTACCGAGCTTCTGTTTTCGGTTACGGTATTGTTTGAATGTGAGTAACCCTATGGCTGATAATGCAACTGTGACAACAACTAGGCCGACGAGAATCGGACCCTTTCGAGATTTTGACGGCTTAGAACACTGAGATTGTTCACAAGGCAACCTTAGATTTGCTGTCTCTGGTATTTCTCTAGACATACCAGTTACCCCTTGTCCATATGCTTCAGGTCTGGTTGGATTAGTTTGATGAGAGGTATTACATGGTTCAAGTGATGCAAAACCAGACCCACATAAACCCAGATTGTTTTGAAACAGGAACCCATCATTCAATCTCTTGAGAGCTTATAGATCAAAACAACAAGAACACAAAATCAAACACAGTTCATGTTTTTGTCATAAAAAGAACAAGATAGAAGAACAAAGATTATTACCAAGAGGAACATTGCCTGAAAGTGAATTGTTCCTTATATCAAGAACTTCAAGCAATGGAGCATCAGCTAGTTTTGTTGGGATTGAGCCAAAGAGATCATTAAAGCTCAAATCAAGCCTTATTAAAGTACCCAAATCTCCTAAACTTGCAGGGATTGCACCAGTGAGTTGATTTGATTGTAAAGCAAGAACATTAAGCTTCTTTAAAGAACCAAACTGTGTTGGTATGCTCCCAGTAAACTGGTTATAACACAGCTGCACCACTACATTCACCAAAAAAAAAAAAACTCAAAAATCTAAAAAAAAAAACCCAAATGCTACATACAAAAAAAAAAGGTATTAGCACTAACCTCGCAACCTATCCATCTGAGCAATCTCCGGCGGAATCTCACCGGATAGATTATTCATATTAAGATACAAATCGGCGAGTTGAGTCAAGTTAGCTATTTCTCTCGGTACTTCACCGTATAAAGAGTTGTAATGCAAGTAAAGACCGGTCAAGTGCTTCAGCTCAGCAATGGCCGGTGAGATTTTGCCGGACAATCCTTTGCCTTGTAAGGAAATGTTGGCTACTTGGCCTTGTTCGTTACACGCTAAGCCTTCAAAAGAACAAGGGTCACCCTTAGTGGTCCATGAAGTTAAGTATTGATTATCAGGGTCTAAAGCGGCTTTGATATCCATTAAAGCTCTTAGTTCACTAGTGTTTGAACTGAAACAAGATGGGATTGTGAAGAGAAGAAAGAAGAAGAAGAGAGGAGATGGCATGGAACCCATTGTTGTTTTGGTTTTGGTCTATTGGATTCTCTTACAGGAAAAATAAATGGTGGAAAAAAATGGGTGGTCACTGAGTCACTATGAACGAACTCGTTTTTCAAGTCACAGTGTGTTTGGGACAAAGGGAAGGGACAAAGATGCAGAGATGTCCATGTTTTTGTTTCAGTAGAGAAGAGGGGGTAATGCTTAAAAAGTGAGTTCAGAAAATTCAACCAAAAAAATGAAAGGAAAAATAACAGGCTAAAATATGCTTTTAAGTCCCTATATTCTTCGTAAATTTAAAACTTAATCTCTCTATTTATATCCATAAGAATTTAGTTTTTATATTTTTTAGATTTTAAAATTTAAACCCGATTGTTAACGTCATCTTAAAATTGTTCTATAAAATTTATTGGTGTCACGTTTTAAAATTTTAAAAAAATTATTTGGTAGCCATATAACAAAAAAAAAAAAATTTAAGGAATTCGAATTTAATAACAAAATTTTAATGGTTTTAATAATTAGACTTGTATTTTTAAATTTGAAAGATAAAGAAATTAAATTCTTAAAAATAAGTATAAAAAAACTAAATTCTAAATATAATAAAAATACAAAGACTTAGAAAACATTTTAATCAAAATTAAACTTTAATTTTTCATACTTAAAATTAGTTTATTTTTCATTTTGTTCTAATAAGTATTCAATTTTGGTTTTCGACATAAATTTAAGTCTTTTTTAACGTTAAAATAGGATGACGTGTACCAACCAAGTTGTTATATGTGACAAATACATGCGGTTGACGATGTAGTATGTGTGTCACATGTAATAATTACTCCATATCCTCCCATTTTAACAGTGTTACAAGAAAAAAAAAGACTTAAGAGAAAAAGTTAAATTCGGTACCAATTTGAAAAAAAAATTAAATACCAATTTAAATATTGAAATTAAACTTAAGGACCAGCAGTTACATTTTACCCAAGAAATAAATAAAAGAGGGGGAGAGGATAAAGATTATGACGGACAGTTGGATTTATTGATCTTTTTAACTGAGCAGTGAAGAATAAATGATGGGCTGAGTTGCAGGGCAGGGTTTCTTGCTTCTTGTGATAAAAGGAGACTTTGGTTGACCATTTTCACTACATTCCTTTCTCTTTTTCTTTTTGTTTTAATTTTATCTTTTTTATTAGATTAATAGATTATTTGGTACCTAAATTTAATTTTAATATTTAATTTGGTATATAAATTTTTATTTCTTTCAACTTGAATTCAATTTCAATATTCAATTTGATATTTAAACCAAAAGACATCATGTAATCTAATGAGTATTTAATACATGAATGCATAATTAAAAAAAAAACTTCAATGTTTAATTAAGACAAAATAAAATTCAAGTATTAATTAAAAAAAATCAACTACCGATTTGAATCTATTTAAATAAAATCTAATGGACAATTATAGAGCACTAAAACACATTAGTGTTTGTGTGAGTGTTTTTTAATCAAAATGGCACTACCATACAAAATTCAAAATGTAATAATAGCACTTATTTTAATTCTTAGCATTACGTCCACACGTGAAACCTATAGATCTTAGATTAACAGATACAAAAATCGATCCTGTGGAATTAAAATTAAAAAATGGACGTAATTGAATCAATTAAGATAACCCACAAAACTAATCTCATATCCAACCAAAATCAACTAAACCGAGTTTAGTCAATTCCTCTCAATGCCCGCTTCACTTATTGGTGTGCGCATGAAACTTTAAACCAGGAGAGTTGAACAAGTACGTATGCCACGTGGTCCTAGATGGATGGTCCGTCACGCTACTAATGAGAGGAATAGCCGTTATGTCCACAGAGGACTGGAATTCGAATTTTGAAATTCTTGGATCTCATGAGATACTCGTACCGTAAGACCATTTCCACTTCCGCTTGATTTTGAATTTGAACCATTGATCGACATCCAATCATGTCAAAAGATAATCAGATAAAGACGAAAAGTGGAACTGACCGGTGGGTGAAACGCAGTTGATAAAATAACAAAATAATAAATATAAGATGTTGCCTTCACCAATTCACAGTTATCGATTCTCATTGGTGGAAGAAACTTTTACTGATGTTCTAAAATAATAGTAATAATATTATAATTATTTTCTATTTTGAACTATGGTGGGGGTGTGTCAGAAAGGTCAGAATCTGACATGTACCCCCCACTCCTTTGCTTCTACCTTTTTCTACCCCTTAGATTAGTTTTTTTTTTTATATATAAAGAAATGACATATATTTTACAAGATTACATTTAAATCCTTCAACTCTAATAAATTGACCTCTAAAAGTACTCTCGTATTAAGAGTAATATTGTATTTTATCATTTTTATTAAAAAATAAAAAAGTTTATCATGGTATATTAGGTTAAAGAGGAAATTATTATAAGATTACATTTAAATCCTTCAACTCTAATAAATTGACCTCTAAAAGTACTCTCGTATTAAAAGTAATATTGTATTTTATCGTTTTTATTAAAAAATAAAAAAGTTTATCATGGTATATTAGGTTAAAGAGGAAATTAGTTTTTTATTAAAATTTTCGTCCATTTCTACTATAAAAAACTTGCATGAATGATAAAATAATTACAGTGTTATACATGACGTACCACTCATTTTAACATACAAAGAATAATTTTTAATAGTAAAAATTTATAAAATTTTTAATATAATAATTAATTTACTTTTTAATTTAACGTGTATAAATTAATTTACTTATTTTTCGAGTAAAAGAGATAAAATAAATTTAACTCATAATATAAAAAACTCGGTTATATTAAAAATTAATTTTAATTTCATTAGCTAGGATTTATTTTATTATCCCCTTATTAGTAATTGAAGAGTAGGACCCAAATTATGGTGATGGGTGTTAAGAGACAGACATATCGTAGCCTGCTCCGGCAAGCATTATTCTTGTACAAAGTACAAATCATATAGAAATGTTTAAATATGTTTCAAGTCATTGTAATTTCATATATTTAAAATTTAGTCATTTTATTTTTGTTTTAAAGAGTTCATTGTAACGGAGGTAATTAATTAGGAAAACATAATAACATAAAATTTAAAATCTGATAAGTAAAAAGGTTAAATCTAGAGAAATTAAAAGAAAATGATTAAATATTAAATGTATGAAGAGTACATGAATTTAAAACATATTTTAACCTATAATAAAATATAAAAAGAGGGCAAATTTTAAAATTTGCCATTGTTTTAGTGGGAGTAGCAAAGAAACTTTAATTCAATTTTCTTTTATATGGGTAAGCTTTGATCTTTCGTTAAAGAGAATTTTTAATTTTTTCCTTTTAAAGAGAAAAAAATTGATTTAATTTTTTTAATTGTTAGTTAAATGGATAACTTGCGATTTTATCCCTTCTAGAAAACAATTTAATTTGAATTCATATAAGACAAAATTTTAACTTTGGCCTCTCAAATATTAGAATTTTACATTAATCCTTGACATAAAATTTTTAACTTCATCCCTGATTACACGAAATAATGCCACTGTCAAATCAAAGGGAAGAAGAACATGAAAGTGAAAAAATACAAAAAGTGGAGGACCACATTAGCAATTAGCAAGTGGATGTTGGATGCTAGCAATACGTCAGGTATCACAGGATTCACAAAATGCTAACATGTATATAATTTTATTTATTTCCATTTTTTTGACCAAAATTGCAACAACAAAAAATATGGCACTTGATACATATAAAGCAATGATGTTTGAACCAAATTAAATTGGTCAATCAGGTAGGTTGGATAGAGAATCAGTCGAGGTATCGATTTGAAGAATAATATCGAATCGATCGGATAAAAAATCGGTTGAATCAAGTTTTTATTTTTTTAATTTTTAATAATTTTTTAATTAGATCGATCGGAGTAGCAAACCGATGGTCTGGTTGGTTTGATCATCAATCTAATTTTAAAAACATTGGTATTAAGTTAAATTTTTTATTGTCAGCAATGTTTTAGCTTAGTTGACATAATTTTTATTGAAGCAATGAAAAGGACATGAATTCAAAAGCGTTTAAGTGCATTTTTTCATTTAAAAATTGAAGAAAGTTATGTATATATAGAAGCAAGCATTGATAAAAAAAAAAAAGATTACTTGTTATTTGTTTGCATTTCTTTACCTAATTTTGAGATATCTTGTCCGAGTTTTACTTTATGTAAATGCGTGAGCTCTCTCTCATATTTCTTTTCATTAGTTAATTTAAATTGAATTCATTGTTAATCATACTCAACTAAAACTGATCGATGAAATTAATTCGAATCGACTTTTGCTTCTAAATAACACAAACCAAATATAAAACAAAGTGAACTAAAATTAAACCAACAAATTATAAAAAGAAATTCAACTAACAACAATCAAATTGTCTTAGTTTGTTAGTTAAATAAAAAACCCAACAACATATAAAATCAAAATACAATGATACAAATGTTGATTTTGAAACAAAAAAAAAGGCAAAAAATCGAAGTGATCATCATTATCCAATTAACCCAGAAGAATATGGATAGAATAATTGAGCATTGGATGCCTTTGTATTGTCCCTAAAGTTTCCCTCTATCAACCACAAAAAGATTGGATTCTTCCATGTTGGTTACCATGTAGCAGTTAGGATACCCATAAATAAAAAAAACCATAAAGTGTGTTTTTTTACAGTAGAATATTTAGGGTTGCACAAAAATGCATGAAAAAAGAAGAGTAAAAAACACAGTGTAATATTATATGGAAGTGATGCTGCTTTTTAGGCAAAAAACAGATATGTTGGGGGTGTTGTGGAATCTGGTTCTGTTCTGGTCTATTCTAGACCAAAACGGTGCTGTGGGCTATGGAGCTTGCGGTGTTCCCCAAACCTTTTATTTCCATTTTTATTTGTTCCACGTTCCGCTGTGGGCTTCGGGAGGGGGTCTCTATTGCATGCACAGCATGCTGCATTCAAAGCTTTTTTTGATTACTTGGTAGAGATGGACAGATAAAGCAGAAAAATGGCACTGTTTAGTTTCAGATAAAGAAGCTAAAAAATTGTTTTAGTGATTAAAGATAAATAATAGATTATTGAGGAGTTAAAATGTAATTTTATTATACTAATATATAATTTCATTAAAACTCAAAGGATTAAATAGTAAATTTTTTATTTTTAAGAAGTCAATATCACTACAATTTTATTATAAAAGTTCGTTAAATAGGTAATGTAAAACTACTTGTAACACGCACTTAACTTCATCTTATTTTTTTAATAATAGAAGGACTGAATTGATATATTTAATAATTGAGGGACTTAGGAGCTGGGAACTTTAAAGATAAATGCATAATGTCAACATCAAATTGAGGAGAATCTCCTTTGGTAGAGGAGATGAGAAAAAAAAAAGTTTGTGCAAAGCCACCTTGGTGACGATAGGAAACCACGAAACCAAAAAGAATTTGGCAAAAGAAACTTGATGTGTGCATGAAGTTCCCTTTGCTGTCAAATCAAATACACTTTTTTTTTAGGGTAGTAGGGAGTTTCTTAAGCTAAATCTTATACCCATTAGTGACAAGTTAAATTGCAAAGAATGCACATTTACCATAAAAAACAAAATACCCTAAATTTAAATGGTTAAACTCATTTACCAAAAGTTTAAATGGGGTGGACTACACTTGTATTTTTGTAGCAAATAGATAGACAGGCAGAACAAGGAAACATGTAAAATTTATGGGTTTTATAGCATAAGTGAAACTTTTGTGGCAAAGAGTATGGGTTCATGGCTTTAATTTAAAGTGTTATGTGCCTTTTTCTTGGGTAGCTTTTGATAGACCTTTAGCACACCAAAGTAGCTTTTGTTCTCTTTGTTGGATCTTTACATTCAAGCAACAAGTCCTATAGCCATGTTGAGGGAAGGTTGATTTTTTCCGGACAAGTATTTGAAGCGTGGTCCACTCAGTAAGGGCGGCATTAAAGAGAGTTGATAGTGGTTAAGATCCTCTAAAATAAGAAAATGATATATTTTTTTTCTTTAGATTTTATAAAATTATAAGTTAGTAAATTATTAAATTACACTTCCGTCTCTAATATGATAAAAGTTTAATTTAATACTTTTGAGTTTATAAACATATAAGTTAATACAATGATAAAATTATATATTTTAGTTCTCATAAAAATACATAATTGAATTTTGACCCTCCAAAAAAAATTTTATGGCTTCACTTCTGTCAGTAGTGTAAGAGAACCTCATCAGATCAGATCATACTTGATGCGTAATCACCTACTAGAGAAATATTCGATTCCATTTCTCGAAATGCATTTCACAATTATATTAGTGATTATTAGTTGAAATTATTTTATTAAACTAATGTGATTACATGGTAGTATCTGTTTATACTGTCTTAACCCTTTGACAACACACACAGGTGCTCAAACCCGAGTCTCTTAGGATGACCATCATCCTCTTTTTCACAGGAACCACTCATTGAGTTCATTATTAATTGGATTTTAATGAAGGATCATTTATCATAGCACATAATATATGTTATAACTTTATTTATTTATTTTTTTAAATAACAATTTAATAATACATACTTAACCGGTGGGAATATAAACTAATTATTACTCTAAAAAGCTATGGAGTGGGGTTGAATCTAAAGAATTCTTAGAAGAAAGTATGGGTCATTAACTAAATAAATAAGTATTTGACTTATTAATAATAAGTTAAGCATAGTCCCATTGTTTTAATTACTTTATTTAATTCCTTTTAAGACAATTCAATTATTTAATTTCTTAACAATTTTATTTGATATATATGACATTGCCTGATCAGATGTGCCGTCTTGGGCCACGGAAGGAGATGAGTGAGGTTTGGGCCTGGCCCATGACAAACGTTGGATCTTGTAATAATGGGCCAAATAAACATGAATCATTAGCCCAAAATAAAAATATTTATTACGAATGTATCTGAGAGGTCTCTCTATTATAAAGACTTAATCAAATTAGATCTTCTACTAAAATGAACCAATTTAATCTTAATATTATTAAAAAGAGATGAATAAAAATAAAAATATTGACAGTGATTCTCCAATCCACATTCAATGATAGTCAAAATATACATAATTTTGCTTTGATATTTAGTTGCATAAATGTTATATCCCATCTTAAACCAAGCTTGCAGTGGCAGGTGCATCTCAAACCTTGACTTCAGGGGCTGCTGCCAGTGAGCTTACTGGTGCTGATCCTGGTGAAGACGATGGTGAAGAAGAGAACATGCCCCCAATAAGGTACGAAGCCAGAAAAGTTTTTAGGGGTCGGAATTAAATTATATATTTTTACGATAATAAAAATGTTATTTCATCATTTTAATAGCTTACATTTTTATAATTTTTAAAAGATTAAATCAATTTTTTTTATCATTTTTGAAGGGGTTAAAATGAAATTTTACCATTACTAATTTAAAATTTTATAAATTATAAATGGGGCTAAATGAAAAAAATTCATTTTAGGGGAGGCGGGGCCCTTGCCAACTCCTGGCTCCACCCCTGCCCCCAATACCGTTGATCTTGTCCTTGACCTAATCGGACCATGACTCTTTGGAATTATCTTGTCCATCAAGACCTGGCGTGTCAACTTCTACAGCATTTGATTTCGTCGACAATGCAAGTGAGGTTATGGTGTCACTCACGACGGAATAGATTGAAACAACCATGGTCATTGAAATAAAAATAACGACCAAAGTAAATTTTGCCATTTTTGTTTTTTGGGTTTATGTAAAAAAAAAAGCAAGGAGAAAGTAATGAATTTATTCATTTATGTTTTATTTTTTTATGAATATGATTTTATGATCAAATTGATAGAATTTGTAAATATGAAAGGTTAAATTATTGAATAGTTTAGAATTAAGACTAAATTATTAGAAAGTGTAAGTGTTATGGATTCAATATAGTATTATACCAATTAAAAAAGGCCATGTTATCACTTTTGTTATCAATTTAATGGAGGGTGATCAAAATAATAATGAATACAAATGTTAATGCCTAAATTAAAAAACATTTAAAGTCAGGTGACTGAAATAGGAACGCAGGCATAGTTAGGCGACCCAATGTACAACTATCCCTTTTTTCCAAAAATTCTGTAAATATAAAATGGAAAACCCCGCATAAAATAGAAAGATAGGGTTTGCGCTTGCGCCTCGTTTCCAACTGCCCAGTTCAAAACTTAAGCGGCAAAGAGAGAAATCTCGCCACCACCGCCGCCACCGCCGCCACCGCCGCCACCATGGGTCGCATGCACAGCCGCGGGTCTCTCTCTCTCTCTTTCTCTCTCTCTCTCTCTATATATATACACACACACACTCGTATTTCTACGTATACTTAGCTAAACACTAACATTTCCTTCATTGTTGCAGTAAGGGTATTTCTGCCTCAGCTCTACCTTATAAGAGAACTCCACCAAGCTGGCTCAAGATCTCTTCTCAAGATGTGAGTCCTTAAATCCCCGTTTTAATTTCCTTTCTGACAGAAATGCTAATGAAAATTTTACTTATTATTCGATATGTTAATCTGTTTAGGTTGAGGAGAACATTTGCAAATTTGCAAAAAAGGGCTTGACCCCATCTCAGATCGGTGTCATTCTTCGTGACTCTCATGGCATTGCTCAGGTTAAGAGCGTTACTGGAAGCAAAATCTTGCGTATCCTCAAGGCTCACGGTAATATATAAATATAAAATATGTAGGGTTAATTGCACCAAATATTCGCCCGGATTCTAAATTGATCTCGAAACAATCTAATTAAGTCCTCAGAATATTAATATCGTATCGATCGGTTCATTTATTAGTTTAGTTGTCCATGTAGGCTAGCATATTTAAAATAGTTCATCAAATTCTTATTACATAGACCTCATAGTATTAATATCGTACCAATCGGTTCATTTATTAGTTTAGCCGTCCATGTAGGCGATAAATGTTAGCTTGAATTTTATATTGAGCATGTTTAAAATGGTTGATTGAATTCTTATTACATAGACGGCATGAATTTATCTTGTTAAAAATAGTCTATTGGTCGGAGTGGAAGTTCTAATCTTACGAATTCTGATTACACCAATGTTTTAGCTGTAAAATGTTCACTGATTGCCTTAAGTCCTAAAACTAAATCATAAAGGTTGTGGGGTCATTTTTGATGTGTTGTTATTTTTTATTGTTTTTGAAAGGTCTTGCCCCTGAAATTCCCGAGGATTTGTACCACCTTATTAAGAAGGCTGTTGCAATCCGCAAGCATTTGGAGAGAAACAGGAAGGATAAGGATTCCAAGTTTAGGTTGATTCTTGTCGAGAGCAGGATTCACAGGCTCGCTCGTTACTACAAGAAAACAAAGAAGCTTCCACCTGTCTGGAAATAGTAAGTCTACGCATCCGTTCGTAGCTTTATACTCGTGTTCTTATCTAAGACTGATCATTGTTGCAATTAATGTCTAGTTACTGAACTTATATTGTTTGGTTTGTTCCTTGATGCGTGTTTTGTTTGTCTTGCCATGCAATGCAGTACGTTGTGATGGTATTAAGTTATTACTGTATTTGCATAATCCCATTGCGAAATGGCTGTTCATGTAGTTGGTTTTATATTGTTATTTTCAATCAAATGAATACCCTGCTTGATTTGTTCTCTGCAATACATGATGGGTTTATTGTAGGTTGCTTGAATCCATTTCTAAGGTCAGAGTTCAGGGGAATCGTTAGAACATATTTGCATGTTTTGTTTGGTAAATGATATGGTTTATGTTATCTTGTTTTAAATATGTAAGCCCCTGCATTAGATTGTGTCGTAATTTTGCTTTGGTGCACCGTTTTTTATTACAGATGACCAAGTCTGTCTATTGGTCTATGCCCTTCCTGTATGTATGTTTCTGTTTTCATCGATTTGTTGCAATATTGATTCAACTTAACGGTTTGCAGCGAGTCTACGACTGCCAGCACCCTCGTTGCTTAGATTTTGCATGTGGATAGTGCAGTTCAGGGTAACTTCATGGTTCAATGCAGATGCTCCGAGCGAGTTAGATTGTGTTTCTTTTTCTGTTCTGTTGAAATATCCTGTTGCAAGACTTCATTAATGGATGTTTAAAAATTTCGTTGTCTGAAAAGAGAGTTAAGGACTCGTTTTTCTATTGATTTTAGTTGATTTTTTTTGCACCAAAATTTATCACCTCTTTCTCATTGGACTTTAATTTAATCATTGTCTTTGAATTTTTTTTAAATTTATTAAGTTTTATTATTTTCGAAATCTAATACGACGAACATATAATTGCATGTGTAATGTCATGTTTGCATACTACTCGCAAAAAAAAAGTTAGATAATTGATTTAACGAGTTAGTTTCAAGATTAAAATTTTAAAATTTGAAAAATATAATGATTACCAATGATTGAAATAAAAAATATGCACTAAATAAACATTAAGAAATTTTAAAATTTTAAAATACAAATTAAAATTAATCAATTTAAAAATACATGGATTGAAATTGATTTAAATAAAGTATATGAATTAAGGTCACAATTTATCTAAAATGGACTAATAATAAAATTTGACCAAGTAAATAAAGTTAATTTATATTGAATTCATCCCCAATTAAGTAAATAAATAAAGTTGATCTAGTGTTTCTAAAAAATAAATAATTTTTCATCAGTTGATATCAAAATTTGAGTTTAACCAATGGTGATGGAATTTCTCCCTGAATCCGACAAGCGCAATCGGCCATTATGTCGAGGTAATGCTATGAAGTAAAATTGCCAACCTCATCAATGCCTATGCTTTGAATCTGATCATATTACTTGCAATACTTTTTTACGGATTGTTTCTTTCTACCACAAATTTCTATTATTTGAGTTGATTCGAAAATTAAATTTTGATTCGTGATTGATATAAAATTCAATTGATTAGTATTGAGTTTGAACTAAACTCGAGTTTGAGTTGAGATTTTCAAAACCACTTTTAATGTTGAATTTCTTAGCCCATCGTGTGAAATATATAATTATTAACATCGCCATTGTGAGAGTAGCTGCCACTTAAGTGATAGTGAACGCAACTTGACCGTCGTGGTAACGCAACCGACTGTCACCGATACGGGTGTTCATAATCGGGTACCCAAAGATTTGGGTATCCGGATTTTCGGGTATTAAAAATGTCGGCTCGTGACCCGACCCTTAAATACAGGGTATCCGAAATTTCGAGTACTCGTAATAATCGGGTACCTGTATTTTCTTGTCACAGGGTACCCAGATTAAATTTGTGTAAATTTTTTTATAAATCATACAATTTATAGTGATTCAAAATGATAAATTTAAAAATCCAAAGTAGATAATTGCATAATCCAAATATAAAGTTTAGAAATCTAAATTACATAATCCAAATATAAAACTTCAAAGAAATACAACTAAAGATAAAACATATAGTCGTGTGCTCATCAATCATCATGGCATGGTGTAATGTCCGAAATTTCATTTGTCTCATAATAGTTGGTTGTTCCAAAGTCAAATCTTGCATTTCTACAAAAAAAATATATATTTCAAATATACAACAACAATGTATGTTTAGAAATATAAAGATTTAAATATCTAAACTATATAAATAAATATTACAAAATAAAAATAACAAATTTAAAATTGAAAACTTACCTTCTTCCATATACTCCAATGCTAGCAAACTTTTCTCTATCATAAATTGGGAACCAATTAAATTCTTAACTAAAAAAATGTAAATAATTTAAAAATAAAAAAAATAAAAATACATATAGGTAATCGGGTTAGGCACCCGTGGAATTTAGAAATTGCGGCTCGGGCCCGACCCGTGAACCCGTAAAAAATAGCGGGTCGTGCACCTGGACCGAAATTTTTTTTTACCGGATCAACAAGTTAACATATCGGATATCTTGGGTTGAGTATTTTTGAACACTCCTAGTCCTCGACAAGGACCATAACCAGTGGCAGAGTTAGAAAAATTTTTTTTGGGGGGGCGGGAATTAAATTGTATATTTTTACGTAATTTCATCGTTTTAATAACCTATATCTTTATTATTTTTAAAGGGTTAAAATAAATTTTTATAATTTTTTAGGGGGCCAAAGTGTAATTTTATCATTATTAATTTAAATTTTTATAAATTATAAAAGGCCTAAATTAAAATTTTACTATTTTAAGGGGGCTATAATATATATATATATATATACATACAAAGGGAAAAATTGCAAAAATCTTAAACCTTGGGAGGGGGCTACTTATATTTTTGGGAGGATCATAGTATAAATTTATAAAGAACTAAATTGAAAAAAAATTAAACTTGGAAGGCCCATGACTCTTCTAAACCTTAACGTGGCTCCGCCACTGACCACAACCTTGTTGTAAAAGTTCAACATGAGTGGGTACTTTTGTTTGAATAGATAAAAGGTAGAGGAAAGGGAGGATGTGTGAATTGAATTGTTTCAATCAGATCAAAAATTGACCAGGTACTGATTTAGAGAAAGACTTTTAAACGATTAGATCATTAATTGATGAATTGATGCGGAATAGTTGAACCGTTTTTTAAATTTCAATTAAAAATCATCAACTTCACCACTCATATAAGAAATGGATGATTTATGTTAAAAATTCATATTTTATTGTATATTAATAATTGATTTTGTGCTAAATACCTTATAATTTTTTAATTTATGGTTTATTGGAAATTGGTATAAACCAGTTAAATATACTAAAAAATTAAATTAAATTGATTTTTAAATTTTTTTAAAATTTAATAATTTTTAAATAAATTAATTGAACCGACGAATTAATGATTTAATCGATTCAATCTATCAGTTTAATTTAAAAAACATTGAGAGAATATACTTATGTGGCAACAATTCTCCCAATTACTAAATTTGAATTTTATTAAAAAATTATGGACTTCACTACTCACATAGAGAAATGGAGGACATATTTATGATTTTATACTAAGCAAAAGAAATTCTTACATAATTGAAATTAAAATTTGAATTATATAAAAATGGTGAAAGTTGATCAATCACACTTGATTACTTTTGATATTTAATCTAATATATAAAACTTTATCTATTTATTTATTAAATAAAAAATTAAAATATAATTCAATTTGGAATTGCATGGTTTGTTGATTGACTATTAATATTTAAGTATGGTGGGGAAATTTATTAAAATAATATAAAAATAATGGAATGAAAAGTTAAAAAACACCTATAAAAATATTACTTTAATCGCATAAATAAAATAAAAAATAATAATATTTTAAATAAAAGGCCACACCCTTTTTTCTATACCATCACTTTAGTTATTTTAAATATATTTTTAGTTTTATAATCTTATAATTTTATTTTAGTTAATAAAGTTGAATGAATTGTTTTATTTTTAAAAGGTTTATAATTATAAATTTTTAAATATTTAGAATAATGATAAAATTGATAAATTTTTAGTAAAATTGACATTAAAATATAAAGGTTAAGCTACTCATTTTCGATTCTAGTAAATCTACCATTCAATAAAAACAAAACTAAGACGGTAGCTAAGAAATAGGGGTGCCTAAATTTTATTTATTTATTTATTTATATTAAAAATAATATTTTTTATAGGAGAAAGAAAAAACGGCAGATAGGATTTTTTTAATGCCCCCTTGGACTGGGAATTAAACCTTGACCCATCTGAAAGCAACTGTCAAAATGCAGTCCATCCAAAGTATACGGTGCTGACCAAAATTTAATTTGATTAAAAAAAAATTAAATTTTGAATTAATTAAATTAAATTATTTGAGTTATTTGATTTTTTCGAATCAATTCGAATAAGTAATTCGAGTTTTAAATTTGAGTCTAGTTGAATTTTACAATTAAAATAACTCGAATAATTCAAATAATAAATTTATATAAATATCTTTTTGGTCTTTATCAATTTTGAAAATAAACAAATTGATTTTTCTCTCAACAAAAATTACAAAAAAATTTCAAATATTTTTTAAAATTTAAAATATTTATAAAAAATTCCAAAGCCAAGAAACTTATTTCGTGGTTATATGGGTTTTTCGAATCGATGATAGAGCAACGAACGAAGTTCAGAGAGGGACCAAAAATGACTTATAGTAAGGATTTTTTGCAGCAATTGTTAGAGCTTAACCAAACAGGAGATGTCAAAACTTCATTATCCATGAAAGAAATAAACGCTATGCTGCTGATAAGCATACACATTAAATTTTGAAGTTTGGAATTCTAAAAATAAAACTACATTATTAAATTTCAAAATTTACAAAACCTATAAAGGATTATTACATACTTTAGTCTTATATAAATATAGGGGAGAGATTCGGGTACATCGATGTAATATTTAAGCGGCTTTACGTAATTTTTTACACGATTAATATTTTAATAATTCAACCGTCATATTTCACGTTCTATTCATGTAGATCATGCACGTTAAATTTGGTATAAATTAATTTTTTTTAACTATTTATTGTATGTAAAAAAAATCAACTAGTAAATATATATTAATATAGATAATATTCTAGATCGATATCTAGAGATATTAGATCAATTAAAAAATTTATATGCATGAGAAGTGATGATGTGTCGTCGGGAACACCAAATATAACCTATTCCGAAAATTAAAGTAAATAATAGTAAAATGGAAGTAGGGTCTAATCCTCTGGGACTGGAGAGTCGTAAAAGTCTTGTCTGTCGAGATCGTGAGCCAAATCGTGCCCAAAAAAAGCTCCGCGATCTAAGGAAAAATAAAAGAAACAGATTTAAAAATTAAAGAAAATAGAATTAAAAGAAATAGAAAATAGGGAAGTCGAAATAAAAATAAATAGCATAAAATAAACAACTTGAAAGAAGAAGGGTTTTATCGATATTTAGAGATCCAGCCTCCGGTTTCTTGATTCTTCTTCGATTCAATCATATACTTTGGATGGTTCTTCTCATGCCTGAATAAGCCAGTTATAATGGAAGAGGACGCCTACGACCACTAGCTCCAGATATAGTTTTTAGTGGAGCCTGACTCTAGCCAACTGTCGCTCCAATGGGACTGTCTTACACTAGATCACCTTTTTCCAACGACAAATGTCACGCCGTTTTGTCTCTTTTGGCTCAGCAATCTCTGACGCAGTAAGTTAACGAACCGAGTATGCAACTTTCTCAAAACACACAAAGCGGCCGTCTTTGCACAAGATGAAAAGATTACTTTTTTAGGAATTTTGGACGGAAGTGTCAATCCCGTATTACAGAGAATTGATGAATACTCGGGTTGAAAAGAATTAAGCGCGGATTCTAAACCTCATGAACCTTGGAGGAATATTTGATAACCTTTAACTAGAAGAGTTTTTTAGTTAGTCATGATTTTGGGAACTAGGGATTTAGGAAGATGGAAGATTTTTCAATGAATGGGGAATGAAAAATTCAATTACTCCACCCCCTATCTATAGTATATAATATTCCTAGTTGAATCCAATCTAAATTCTAAAAGATAATTAGAATTATATCTAACATTTAATTTCCCTAATTGGATCCAATTTAAACTCTAAAAGATAAACATAAATTAAATACAAATTTAAATAATAAATAATATCTTAAATATTAAATCCTAATATAAAATATATTTTAAAAAATAAAATAAAATAAAATCAAGTCTTTTTGTCCTATAATCTCTCTCTTTTAGCATTCCATCTTCACACAACTTCAAATTCTCCTTTAAAACTATGCTTTTTGTCTTCAATTTATCTTCTATCACAACTTGAGTCCCTACAAAATAAAAAGACAATAAATAACCCAATTTAATAGGATTATACTCTAAATATATATATATTTAATATCCAAAAGTATGTCATATTTAAGCATTATCAAGTGAAAAGTTAAACTTTTAAAATATTAATCATATAAGAAGTTACAGAAGGTTGTAACACTACTTAAGGTTTACATCAGATATATATACATATTTGGGGAGGGATCCACTTACATTGGTATAAAATTAAAGTAGTTATACACTTTCATATATTTTTGTATGATTAATATTTTAACGATTCAACTGTTATATTTCATATTCTATTTATATAAATCATTCGTATTAAATTTGAAGTAATTTAAAATCTTCTAACTAATTATTTTATGTAAAAAAAAACTTTAAATGGTTCAATAAGTATTAATATAGGTACCTTTTTAGATCGATATAATAAAGATATCGAATTAACTTGAAAATTTATATGCATGAAAAATACGATTATATCGATAAATTCAACGATTAATTCGTTAAAATATTAATTGTATAAATACGATTATGATTTAATTGAAAAATAAGGAATATTAATGGATTTTATTATTATTGTTAAAATATATTTAGGTTTAGAGTTTGAATAAGTTTAAAATACATTGTTATTTTTTTCGATAAATTTAAGATTTTATTTCTAAACAAGTTAATTTTTTATTCTAAATCTTAATTCAACCGTTAATATAAAAAATATTTTCCGACAAAATTTATCAGTTTAAAATATTAATTTAAATGTTATCATATGATGTGATAATAATTGATAAAAAGTAGATATACTAACTTAATAAAATTTAATTGAAATACTAAAGGTGTTAAATGACTAAACTACAATTTTTAAATTGAAAATATACTGAATAAATCTCAATTTCTATGTAACCAATTAATTCGATTTTAATTAATTTTTTTCAACTTTAATCCTCTCTAATTGTGGGTATAGAATATTGTAATCGGCGTTACGGAGACAACATATAAAATAATAGAGTGGACGATGACAGAATTATTGCGACACCCAGATAAATTGCGAAGAGTAGTCAAGGAATTGGATGCAATAATCGGTGACCAAAGCATCATTGAAGAGTTCCACCGTCATAGCCGGTTACACTATCCCCAAAAATTCCAATATTTTCTTCAACATCTGGGCAATACAAAGGGACGTCGAGTTCTAGAAAGACCCTCTTCAATTCGAGCCTGAAAGGTTATTGAATATTTATCACATTTATCACATTTAGAATATTTAAGGCCACAAATGAGGCAATGTTATGACATCCCATAGCCACAACCTCATATTTTTGTAACCTCCCTTTAATATATATGATTATAAATAAGTCTTTCAATTCTTAGAGAAGTGGAGAATTACATAATATTTTAAAAATTCAAATTAGTCTTCCATTCACTCTGCCTTTTTTCTGTTCCAATCATACTATCCACCAATGTCGAACTTGTATGATAAGGTTGCTGGCGAAGGTTGGTTGCGTCGTCACGACAGGCTGGGTGTGTTCACCATCACTGAAGTGGTAGCCACTCTCATGGTGGCGACGGTACTAATTATCTATTTCTCACAGTTGGTTAAGAAATTCATCATCAAAACCAAGTCGTCATCGCCACTGCCACCAGGCCCGATAGGCTTGCCCATACTCGGCCACCTCCTTTTCATCAAACCCGATTTCCTCCACTACGTAACCGAGCAATCCCAAATCCACGGCCCTATCATCAAGCTTCAGCTGGGAAGAAAAGTTTACATCATCATAAGTTCACCATCAATCGCAAAACAAATCCTTAAAGACCACGATGCCATCTTTGCCAACCGTGACATTCCGGTGGCGGCCATAAAAGGAACCTTTGGCGGACTCGACATTGTATGGAGATCAAACAGTCTAGAATTACACAAGCTACGTAAGCTGGTCGTGAGTGAACTCATGAGCAACAAAGGCCTCGATGCTTGCTACGATTTTCGCCGACGGGAGATTCAACATATGGTGAAGAATATTCATGAGAAAATCGGGTCACCCATTAACCTCAGTGAACAAATATTCTTAACAACGTTCAACATTACAGTTAAAATGCTATGGGGTGGTTCGTTGAACGGAGAAGAATCGAAACTTGGGCTTGAATTTAAGGATCGATTCGAGGAATTTTTGAGATTGATGGTAGAACCTAATGTTTCTGATATGTTCCCGGTGCTTAGGCCATTCGATTTACAAGGAATTGAATCCAAAGCCAAGAAGAATATTTTGTGGTTTTATGGGTTTTTCGAATCGATGATAAAGCAGCGAACGATGCTCGAAGAGGGACCAAAATTGCCTAGTAGTAATGATTTTTTGCAGCAATTGTTGGAGCTGAGCCAAACGGGAGATGTCAAAACTTCATTATCCATGACGGAAATAAACGCTATGCTGCTGGTAAGCATACACACTAAATTTTGAAATTCGAAATTCTAAAAATAAAACTACATCACTAAATTTCAAAATTTTCAAAAACTATAGACACTTATTGCATATTTTATCCTTATATAAATATAAAGGAGCAATTCGGGTATACCTATGTAAAACTTAAGTGGTTTTATACTCTTTTGTAATATTTTACACGATTAATATTTTAATAATTCAACCATCATATTTCATACTCTATTCATGTGGATCATGCACGTCAAGTTTGGTATAAATTAAAAATTTGTTAACCATTCATTTTATGTAAAAAAAATCAACTGTTCATTCGTTAAAATATTAATCGTACAAAAATATATGAAAAAATATAAATTACTCTAATTTTACATTGATGTAAGTTGATCCATTCCCGTATATATAGGCATGGTTTAAAAAATTACATAGCAATCCATGAAATTGGTATATTAAATGTGTTAATCACTGAACCACAATTTTTAAATTAAAAATATAGTGAATAAATCTCAAAGTATTTTAACCTTTGAATAATGGGTACATTTAATTGGATTGGAACTTATTTTAAAGTATATAAATTTGTAATATAAAATCAATTCATTTTGTTATTGATATAAAAATAAACATGCAACCTACATAATGTATTTTAATTTAACACTCTAATCAAAATCGAGTTAATAGAATTAAATTAATTAAATTATCCCGATTCGATAAATTAATTCAATTTTAATTAAAATTTATTTGATTTTAATCCTGTCTCTAATTGTGGGTATAGAATATTGTAATTGGCGCTACGGACACAACATTTACAACTATGGAGTGGGCGATGACGGAATTACTACGACACCCAGTTAAATTGCAAAGAGCCGTCGAGGAATTGGATGCAATAATCGGTGACCAAAACGTCGTTGAAGAGTTCCATCTTCCTTGCCTACTCTATTTAGAAGCTGTGGTGAAAGAGACGTTACGAATTCACCCACCGGCACCTTTGCTAATGCCACACATGCCGAGCGAGACTACCGTCGTTGCTGGTTACACTATCCCCAAAAACTCCAATATTTTCTTCAACGTGTGGGCAATACAAAGGAACACCGAGTTCTGGGAAAATCCTCTTCAATTTGAGCCAGAAAGGTTCTTGAATGTCATTGAGAAAAGGAATTACAAGGGAAATAGTTTTGATTTTTTCCCATTTGGATCGGGGAGGAGGATTTGTGTTGGGATTTCAATGGCAGAGAAAGTTTTGATGCTGATGTTGGCTACATTGTTGCATTGTTTCGAATGGGAATTGCCGAATGGGCGAACACCTGATGTGAAAGAGCAACTACGATTGGTGTTGTCAAAGGTGGAGCCGCTAGTTGTTGTGCCCCTTGTGCGTTCATCTAATTCAATGCAATACCAATAAATTTGTGGTTAAAATATGCTTTTAAGTCACTACACTTTTCATAAATTTAGAATTTAATCCTTGTACTTCTATTAATAAGAATTTAGTCCCTCTAATTTTTTATTAGTATTGTAATAACCATATGGCTATACATGGTTATATATATATATTTAAACTATATCGTGTACTCTCATGTGTAATATGTCGAAACGTTTATTTTCGGGGAAAACAAACAAGTCTCGAACAATATTTTAAAATTATCAAAAATTGAAAAAAATGGGAGTCACCACCAATGTTTTTATATGGTGCGATTGGATCACCACAAAACATTTAAAATCCGTTTTAAAAAAAATTTGGTCTTCGAAATCCAGAAAACGGGATCGGAAGTCGGCTACGCATGAGGAATGATTAGCACCCTCATACGCCCAAAATTGGTACCACATTGATTATTTTAGGGTCTTATTTGTAAAATTTTGAAAACTCAAATAAAGTTTTAAAATATTATCCTTAAATGCATAAGTCATATTTAAGAAAGAAATCGATCTTTATTTGGAAGTCTCGCTATTTCGAGGTGATTGAGAAAGAAAGTCACGTCCAGTGAGTTAGGACATAACATTTCGAGATTTGAAAATAACGAGCTTTCCTTTGTTGAAAACTTTTAAAACCTTGGAGAAGGGTATTCGATTATCTCGATTTGAAGAAAAGTCGCACCTAGTAAGTTAAGGCACAAATTTTCAAAACCAGAGATAAAGAAACATTGTCTCGATTTAAGGGTATTCGATTATTCTGATTTGAAGAAAAATCGTGCCTTGTAAGTTAAGGCACGAATTTTCAAATCTCGAAATAAAGGAATAATGCTTCGATTTTAAAAGGTTTATGAAAATAATTTTGAAAACAAATGTGAATTAAACATAAATGAACGATTAATAATGAAAATTAAAGAACACGAATAGAAAAGAGTTAAGCAGATAATTACATACACGAAAATAAAAAAATAAGAGAATACGAAATACGAAAGAATAATAATTAAAAATTAAATATAAATATTGAAAAGAAAGAAAAGCAAAACAAACAGAGTCAAAAAATGTGATTTTCGGATGCTCGAGGGTAAAATGGTAATTTTTAGAGGTTCGAGGATAAAACGGTAATTTTTGGATAATCGGGGTGAAAATGGTAATTTTTGGACACTCGAGGGAAAAATTGTAATTTTCGGATGTTCGAGGGTAAAACGGTAATTTTTGGAAGTTTCGATGTAAAATGGCAATTTTTGGAAAATTTTAAGGGTTAAAATGATATTTTTCGAAGTTTGGGGGTAAAATGGTAATTTTTAGAAGTTTGGGGGCAAAATGTATTTTTTGGAAGTTTGGGGGTAAAAATGTAATTTTTGGAAGTTTAGGGCAAAAATGTGATTTTTTAAAAGTTCGAGGTCAAAAATACAATTTTAGGAAGTTTGGGATAAAATGGTGATTTTTTGGAAAGTTTGAGGTAAAAAATGGAATTTTTAGAAATTTCGAGGTTAAAAATGGAATTTTTGAGAAGTTCGGGGGCCAAAATATGATTTCTGGACAGTTCAGGGACCTTTTAGGCAATAAAACCAAAAAAGAAGTGACACGTGGCAACTTCTCGGGCATTCTGAAGTCAAAGGACTGATTTGCAAATCTTTTAAATTTTTTGGCCAACTTAAAAATAAAACCAAACTTGATTTAGGGATGAAATTAAAACAAATCAGAAGTAAAAGGGACCAAATGCATAAGTAAACTAAAAATGTAAAACCCCTACACCCGATTCACACATATAAATCCGATATAAGAGTATTACATACAGTGTCAGAGAATTAAAAATGAATATAATAAAATTTTCTTTTAAATAATGTGTAATTGAATCGTTTTACTTAAAATATCACAAAATAATCAAGTATCATCAAAATAACAATTATAACCCATTCATTGAAGACATATAAGTACCATTTGTACATGTCATTTTACACAAAATAAATACGCCTTGTCTTGCAATCTTTCAATGTTGATGTGATTTGATGAGAGGCACCTAATCCAACCTTAGCTTCTCAAATATCTTGTACCTTTGCGTTGAAATAAACGCGTTAAGCCAGTGAAGGCTTAGTAAGTACTATAAGTGTCATTAATCATTCATCTTTTAATCACTCATTTCAAATTCATTCATATAATTGTTTATTCATGTAAAATACATACCTTATATATATATATATAACATTTAACTTACAGTAGTGTTATGAAATTCACATATTCTTCCTCATTTCACATTTTAGCCATTCCAATCTCTTAGCTTACTTAGTTTTATCATTCTTTGATTTTTTATACATATATTGTACTTACTTTTCATGTGATTATCATTTCACTTACCTCAATATCACAATTTGCACATTCTTTCTTTTGACATTATTTACCCTATTAACAAGACTCGGACCTTGGCAGATACACGGATCCAACCAAACACACCAGAATGGCACTCAGTGCCTCATCGGATAGTTTGAAGCAATAAAGTGACACCCACTGTCTCATCGGCCTAGCCGAAGTAAAGTGGTACCCAGTACCTCATCGAATTTATCCGAAGTAAATAATGACACCCAGTGTCTCATCGTCTCAAGGTCGAAGTATCCCTGAACTCTTTCAATCCTATGGCATGCCAACTATATCCGACTCAGCCCGACTAGTTAATAGGGATTTTCAATTTACAATTCATATCACTTTCAATTCCAATTTCACTTTCACTTTCACTTTCAATTTTGATCATAAATCATTCAAGTTCAATTCAAATATACATATTCATGTATTTCTCACATTTGTTTCCTCAAATAAATCCACAATTTCATCAATTAATCACACAATCAATATTTATAATTAACCACATATATTTTTCTCACATATTCATTATCATATACCTCTTACTTTTATTTTCACATTAATTTTCAAAGCTGTCCACTTGCGTCACAGTCACTAAATTATTTATATCTTGAACTACAGAATTTGAAATTAATATCCTCTTGATGTTCTTGAAACTAGACTCAAATATCTTTTTACCATAAAAATTCCAGAATTTTTACTTTAGTCAATTTGTACAGTAAATTCTTTCAATTTACCCCTTCTCTGCTGCCTAACAGTTTCGACCTTTCTTTACTAAAAATTATTTATCTTTTAGTACAGAGATCCAATAATGTTTTCGTCTGTTTCTTTTGAAAATAGACTCATTAAGGATTCAACCATATAAATTTCAGTCTCTAATAATTTTTCTATGATTTTTCAAAGTTAGAACATGGGAACCCGAACTTACTTTGACCTTGTTACACAAAAACTAGTGTATCTCGAAATATACAATTCCTTTTATTTCACTGTTTCTTCCATATGAAACTAAACTCAATAAGATTTAATTAAATATTTAATTCAACCTATAAATCTTTTTATACAATTTTTGGTGAATTTTCAAAGTTAATCCTCTATTCTGTCCAAACTATTTTAATGGACATGCTTCCTTTTTCATGTCTCTGTACACTAAATTTCATTTAATCACATATAATCAACACTTATAATTAAACATATCATTTTTATCATAATTAATCATATATGTTAAAATTATAAACGCTTTAACTTAATTAATTCTAAACCTTTTAATACTTGTAGTACTTACAACTCTTGTAGAAAGCTTCCTTTCCCTCTTTGATCTTCTCTTTTCCTTTCTCTTCAATTGAGTCATTCTCCTTCTTTTCTTTCTCTTCAATTCCATACAAAACACATATATTCACATTAAAATCATTCTAACATATCATAATCTATGTTTCTAAACCAAAACTAACATGTATTTAAAGAGGAGTTTAGATTTCTTACCTTAATCACTTGTATTCAACACTAATTCCCATTTTCTTTCTCCTCCAAGACAAGTATGGATGCATTTCTTTTAACAATTGGATAGCTACTACACTTCTCTATTAATTTTATTCACTAATCTTAAAGAAATTTGGAAGAAACTAGCTTAATTGGTTTGTATTTGGTGAGAAAGGACTAATTTGTAAGAAAAGTAAAAGTTGAAATGGTGAAAAAATGGTGGCTAACGTGAAGCACCATAGCTGATGGCTTTTATAGCCTTTTCATCATTTTTTTCTTTATTTCTCTAGATTTTTCTATCAATTTCTCTTTATAAAAATATCTTTCTTTAATAATGGTAAAATTGCACTTTTAGTCCTTGAGCCTTCCAACTTTACACTTTGGCCCAAAACATTGCCTCCAAAAATATCTTCCACCAAATTACTCTTTTGCCCCTCCTCAACCAATTTAAATCTCATGATGACTTAAAATTTAATTTGGATAATTTGCTATTTAGTCCCCCATATTTTTTCTCATTTACTATTTAATCCTTAAATTTTTCTAACCTTCATCACTTCAACTAAACATTTCTAATTCTCAATTCTATTTTATCACTATTCCAAATTCGGTTCAAGCACGCGGATGTTACAAAAAATTAACACGTGGCAGCTTTTGGTCTTTGAAAAAGGGCAAATGATTAAATTGAATACGAAATGAAATTATTGGGCAAATTTAAAATTAACTGAAAATATAAAAGGACCTTATTGAAAATTTAGAAAAAAAAACGGAAGGACTGAAGTCATAAATATGCCATTTAACGAAAACACGAGGACCTTGAGGAGGGTCGGATCGGGTCGGGTCAGAGCTTGGGTCTTGAGCATGAAACGGTGCCGTTTTGAGCATTTTTAAGCCATGCCAAAACGACGCCGTTTTGGATGGCTATAAATAGGTCATTTCTTCCAAAAAAAAAACACTTTAACATCTCTTTTAAAAATTTTTTTTTGCCTTTTACAAATCCTCTCAAGCTTCCCCTTTGCCGACCACGATGTCACCGCGACTTTTGCCACCATCCTCATGTCCGATCAAACTTCGATCGAGGGTTCCGTCACCTGTTCATCGCCGATCATCCTCTGCCACGTCCTCGATCATCGTTCGCCACCATGTACGGCGACCAGAAGGTAAAAAAGGGTTCTTTCTTATTTTTTATCACTTTTTAAATGGATCTAGGTTTAGATCTGTCGAGATCGAACCCAGAGCCTATTAAAAATTTGATTTTTGTTTCCTTTCCCCTTTTTTAAAAAAAACAAATCTGTCCCTTTTCATTTTTTAAAAAAATAAATTCGATTTCTACATTTTAGCATGTTTTAGCGTTTTTCTTTCTTAATGCGTTTTCTTTTATGAGTTTGGATCAGTTAAGTCTTCTTTCTTTGAAACCCGATCGAACACGGAGGCGGTCGGAGCGGTGACTCCGTTCAAAGCACAACGGCGGTGGGCAATGAAGTCCTTTCAATTTTTTTCCTATTTTATTAATATTAATATTATTATTAATTATATTTATTAATACGTTTTGAAAAATAAAAAAACAATGAATGCCAACAGGGGTATTAAAAACATGTATTACTGCATACTTAGAAATTGATGAGTTTAGAATTTTAAATCATAGATAACAACAAATATGCATTGAAAGTACCTGGTGATCCAAGGTTTGAAGACTTTGAATCTGGTTTGGGTCTGTGTCTTATTGCTTCAATTCCAAAATATCCAGTATATTAATTTCAAAAATAAGCTTGCATGTAGTGATCTCAAATGCCTGAAAATCTGCTCCCTTGTATTGATTTCTGAAAAACAATTGTGTATTTATTGCTAAAAGAAGCTACTATTGGATTCGAATGCTTTCCAAAAAAAAAGGTCAGCAGTCTTTAAAATGTTTTTAATTCTGGCTTTATAGCCTAATTACAAATGATTACAATCTGTTTTTTTCCATTTAATGCCTGTCTTGTTTTTTCTTTTGCAGGTGCAGTGGTGGCCGTAGCAGTGGCGATGATGCAAAGGCAAGTTGCTAGAGGTGGTGCTACTAGTGCTGACGTGGCATGCTTTGAGTGGTTGGGGTGGAGGTGATTGGTAGCAAGTGGCAGCAGATTAGGGTTTGACTTAGGGTATTTTGAGTCAATTGGGTTGTAAAAGTTTGGGTAAGGGTTCTTGTTAGGGTCATTTAAAATTTGGCCCAATTGGGCTTGTAAAAAATGGACATTCTGTTTGAGCTTGTATTTTGGACTTTCAAATTTAATTTAATATTAAGTTTAAAACCACTTTAAATTTAAACTAATTTAAATTTAAAACAATTTTAAATTTTAAAAATAAATTTAAAGTTAAATTTAAAATAAATTTAAAGTTAAATTTAAAATAAATTTAAACTTAATATAAATTTTAAAACTAAAAGCTTGAGCCCGATTAAAATTGAGCTCTAACATAATAAATGCAGTTACACTATCAATTTGGAAATAAAGGTTTTGTTACTGGTAAGTAGATTAAATTTTGAAATCCAGTAGAAATAAAAATATAGGTATTAAATTTCAATTTTATGAAATTTATGTAAAGTTATGATATATTTTAACTTTAAATATATTGATTTATGGGTAAATTACACTATCAGTCATCCATTCATAAAAAATTACAAAATGATCATCCAATTAATTTTGTTTGTTTGTTATCAACCGTTAAATCACTAATGAAAAGTTAACTTAGAAACTTTTAAAATTGACATAATAGTAATTTTAACTTTCAACATTTATATATTATGTTAATTTAATCTTGATTCCAAAAAAAGTTATTCTCGATATTTATACATTATGTAATTTAGTCAATTTTGTAGTAATCAATAAATAAAAAACTTCTTCATAATTGAATGACTATGAGAGTAATTTATGTTTTTTTTTTAAATAGAAGTATGTGATGGAGAGAGATATCAACTATTTTTTTATCCTACTAACTCTTTCATCTGACCTGGAGTACTTTAACCAACTAGCAGAAATCTCCTTACGATAAGCTTTCACCAATTCGACAGGTTACAAATTAATAATAAAATGTTTTGTATAATTTTTGGTATTTTTTGGTAATAATTGATATACTTTTGTAATGTTTGATATTCCTTCATAATTTTTGGTATTTACTTATAACTTTGGTATAATTTCGAATAGAGAATTTGAAACGAGATATAAATTTTAGACTAGAATAATTTATTTTTGCATATTAAAAAGTTTTCAATGCTATTTTTTAGATCGAAAAACTTATTATTTTTCATGCTAATATTTATATATAATGATATTTTTTAAAAAAATTGAAAAACAAAACAAAATTTAATAACATTAATCAATTCTGGTAGTCACTTAAATTTTTTATACTTTTTAAAGTTTTTTTTATTTCTTCCTATTTTTTAATATTCTTTCACAATTTTTTGGTATTTCATCGACTACTTTATAGTTGAGTGTATGTCTTCTCCGGTAATCTCATTTCTTGTTTTTAATTTAAAGAGCATTTTTCGTTTTTGGGTTGATTAAAGATGCCTTTCCACACTAAAGTAGGATGGAAAATCTGAACTGTCTCATGAATTTTAAATTGATCTGCTCCTAATGGAGCAATTTTTTTTATTTGAAAAGTGGATGTGGAGGGGGTGGGTGGATTTTTTGTTTTGGATATTGGGTATGAAGCGGTTATGGTAATTGCTTGCCCTGCTCCGACATGCTTCACTATATACACTTACTGTTTTATCTTTGTATATATAAACTATTAAAAGAGTAAAAATATAATAATGTAATATAGAAAAGAAATCATATATTTTATATTTAAATATTTTTTAAAGAATTACGTTTAAATATTTACTTAACTTAAAAAAGATTGAAAAAATTAAATATAAATAACAACAATTAAATTGAAATGGAGTGAGATGAGGGAAAGATGAATGCATCCAACATCCATGGAGGTGATAATAGATTTTAAGAAATTGATAATTAACGTAAAATATTTATGGCGACAATTACAGGGGCGGAGTTAGGAAATTTTTTGAAGGGGGCCGGAATAAAATTGTATATTTTTATGATAGCAAAAGTGAAATTTCACCCTTTTAGTATCTTATATCTTTATAATTTGTAAAGATTATTATACAATAATTAGACAAAGAAAATATTAATTTATGTTATTTCCCAATTCAATCGTATAAATTTGTGAGAAAGGAGCTTTCCCTTCTACCTACGGAACCGGCAAAACCTTTTTTTTTTTTCTTTTTTCTTGCAGTAAAAGGGGAGATGAAGTGGGAGAAAAAGAGAGAGGGAGGGGAATGAAAACTGTGAAATGAGAGAAAAAAAATGGCAGCCAAAGTGGGGGGAAAGATTTTAAGATGAAAGTATGGTGTGGGTTTACAAAAATTATACAAAAGTATTATTATAATCATGATAATGGAAATTTTTGTAGGTTAAGTGAACCATCCGTGTGCTTTAAAGAAAAAAAATGATGTTTGACAAAAGAGAAAATAAGTGAAATTAATGACAGCGAATAAAAAACAATGATTTTAAGTTAAAAGTGTGGTTTGGATTTACAAAATTTACATAAAAACATGATTATAATCATATAATGAAAATCCTTATAGATGAAATGAGTTAACCATGTATTTTGAAGAAAAAAATAATATTTGACAAAAAAGAATGAAAAAATATTTATTTTTTTGCTAAATAGATGACCTCATGGGCTTTATTAACTTTTAAATTATTAACTTTTAAATATAACAAAAATGATTTTTTTTGTCTTAATTTATAAGCCATTCATCAATTGTCAACTCTTATGAATTATATTATAAGATTCTGACATGCCACAGTCCAATAGTTTGGTACAATAAATTTAAATTTGGGGCTGCTTCATTATATATCTTTTGGCTTAATTTATAAGCCATTCATCAATTGTCAACTCTTATGAATTTGGAAGACATTTATATAAATAATTAAGGATGATGAAGCAAATCTTTGATCAAGATTATGACTCTAAAATCGGTAATTATTATTAAATTTAAATTAGGATGAAGTATAAATTTAATAAATGTTAAATATAATGATAATTTTATTTATAAGAAATTCATGATCGAACTCTAAAAATAACTTTATTAATAAAAATAATTACAATTCTCTAAAATATTAATCTTCACGAATTGTAAAACGGGTTGAATTAAGTCATAAATAAATATTATACATATTATACTAATTTGATTAGCTAGCTAGCAAGTACACTAAGCGAATATAAATATAATCACTTGTGTTGAACACATATATAACATATATAATAATTAATATGATCATTTGTGTGACTCAAAAACTAATAATATGAGAGGTCTTCTGTCAAATATTGTATTTTCGAGAATCCTACTCGATTTCTGACAAACTATTTTCTTTTCTTACTAATAAATTAGCTCTGCTTCTCCCCCACTTGTTATTTATCAATCAATTTAACAGTTTTACTATATCATAATTAAATTTTATTATCATCAATAATGATTATAATAACAATGATTTTCAAAAGAGAACAGGGGTTTTTTTATTTATTTAAATTAATGTAAACCCTAATCTCAAATGTGACAATTAAGCAAAATGATTCAACAAAATCTTTGATGAAATGTAATAACATTGATGCTACATCTTCTTATATCATAGGTGACGTTCATAAAAATATAATATGTTTTTTAATATTATATTTACCCGTCAACATTAATTGAAAATTAAGAAGATAAAGAGTGGAATATCAATATTTTACTTTAATATTATTTTGGATCTTATTAATAAAATTGTTATTAGACTTATCACATAAAATTTAAAAAAAAAAAGTCGAATAAGATAAGTAGGTACTTATCACTTATTGTAGAAAACGTTAAATTGATTTTATTTTATTAAAAATTAAAATAAATTATTTTTTTAAAGAAATAAGATATTGAAATTACCATATTTATCGTTCACCCACGACTATCTAAAATAATATAAACATCATATTAATAAGATTTAAAATAAGAAATAAATAATTCATTAAAATAATTATTTACTTTCATTAGACAAAATAATATAATTTAGTATTTAATATTTTAATTTATCAAATAACAGCTAAATCAAATTTAATACTCGATAAATTCATCACTAAAAAGATTTAGTATGTCTAATTGCAATCAAATTCAAGGCAAGTATTGGGATTTAATCAACTACCAACCATGTTCTTAAATTCTAATGGAAAAAAAATAAAATAAAATCCTACATAGATCTAAACAAAAATTAAAGAATAAAAATAGAGTAGATGAGAGGGGAAAAAAAAACTTATCTAATTATTAGTGTTGCAAAGAAAAGCCAATCCAAAGCGCTGCGAATTGTTCATGCAATACAAATCATTTTCATGAAATTGCACCGATCCAAAATCATTCAAGAATCTTAATAATTTCAAAAAAAAGATTCTCGAGATAAGAAAAATTGGATATATATACACAAATTTAGAGTTTTCTTTTTTTGAGAAATTACATATATATGCAAACAAAGAAAATAAATTGAGAAAAAAAATGTAAGTAAATAGTTTGCATTTTGAAAAAGAACCTACAAATAATGTGCGGTTGAAATATGCTTTGCTACTGGTAAGTAGACTAAATTTTGAAATCCAGTAGAAATAAAAATATAAGTATTAAATTTTAATTTTATGAAATTTATATAAAGTTATGATATATTTTAATTTTAAATATATTGATATATGGATAAATTACATTATCAATCATTCATCAATGAAAAGTTACAAAATGGACATCCAATTAATTTTTATTTGTTTGTTATCAACCGTTAAATCATTAACGAAAAGTTAACTTAAAAACTTTTAAATCGACATAATAGCAATTTTAACTTTCAACATTTATATATTGTGTCAATTTAGTCTTGATTCCAAAAAAAATTACTCTAGACATTTATACATTGTGTAATTTGGTTCTTTTCTGTAGTTTTGTTTTTTCTGTGACTTGAGAGTTGAATTCAAAATAACGGGAAAATAAGAAAATTATTATATTGAATTTTTCAGTGTTTCAATTTTTTGTATTTTTTTTATCTAGTTTAGCTTATAAATTTGTTTTTTTTAAGTGAAAAGATAACAAAAAAAAAAAAAACTGTAGAAAAAGATTAAATTACATGAAATGTAAATGTAAATGTTGAGGGATAATTTTTTTAGAATCAATATTAAAATGACATAATGTATAAATGTTGAAGTTAAAGTTGTTATTATCTCCATTCTAAAAACTACCACATCATTTTTTCATTAATCATTTCATTACAAATAATTAAATCAATTTTAATTTAATTGAAGAATAAGAACTATCGATGGAATTTAATAGGAAATATAATTATTAAATTACGATTTTTAAATTAAAAACTAAAATGATTTAGTTTTTAACTTTTAAAATATAATATTCTTAAATTTTAACAACATATTTTGACTTTTACTTTGCTCAAATTTAGAATTTAATTTCTATACTTTAATTTTGACATAAGTTGATATCTCAATTTTTATAATGTTATTAGTTAGTCTAATTATTTTATTTTATTTAAAATGTTGATGTGAATTTTTAATGATTGTTAACATCGTTAAAATTCTCTATTAAATTTAGATACATTAAAATATTTTTTTTTTACATGGACACCGAGTAGGTACCTTTTTTCTTTCAATTTCAAAGCATCGCACCAACAAGTTTAATGGAAGAATTTTAGCATTGTTAATATCTGGACTTGAAATTTTGAATTAGAAATGTAGAAAAATTAAATCATTGAAAATAAAAGTATGGATATTAAAATTTAAATATACGAAGAGTACAAAATTTAAAGCATATTATAACCTTTAAACTCTATAATTTAGTAAAAAAATAAGTAATTAACCCAAAATATAGTATGGATATTTTAATTGAATCCTCTTATTAAAATTGAATTGAGTTAATTAAATTATCTTAACTTGATAAATTAATTCGATTTTAATTAAATTTTCCTCAGCTTTAATCTTTTTACAGACACAACATTTTTACGACAATAGAGTGGACGATGACAGAATTACTACAACACCCAAATAAACTGCGAAAAGTCGTCGAGGAATTGGGTGCAACAATCGGGGACCAAAACATTGTCGAAGTGTCCCATCTTCCTCGCTTGCTTTATTTAGAAGCAGTGATGAAAGAAACACTTAGAATTCACCCACTTGTTCCCTTGCTATTGCCGCACATGCCGAGCGAGACAACCGTCATAACCGTCATATATTGTAATTAATATAATTACGAGTGTTATCATTTGTGCCAGTCTTTTTTTTTCATTTAGTTAAAATATGCCTACAAGTCCCTATACTTTTCAAAAATTTAGAATTTATTCATTATATTTTTATTTCGTGGAATTTAATTTCTTTACTTTCAAATTTTAAAAATCAAGTTCAATTGTTAACACTATTAACTTTATTTGTTAAATTCAAGTTAATTACAAAAAAATTTTTAATTACAAAGCCGTTTAATTTGAATATTTAATTAATATTTTACTTTGTGCAATTATTGCCTTTTTATTATATTGTTCTTTTATGGAGAGTCAAAGTCTGCATTTATTGTGCAATAATTAAACAAAAAAGTGGGAGTAAAATATTTAAAATATAAAACCAATTAAAAAACATGGGAGAAATGGCGGGAAATGAGGTAACCTTCCATAGCCGCAGCCTCTTATGATTGATTATAAATAAGTCTTTGAATTACATCATCTTTTCATAATTCAAATACTCCTCCATTCCCTCTTGACTTTTTACTGTTCCAACCAGACTACTCACTCATGTCGAACTTTTATGATAAGGTTGCTGCGAAGGTCGGTTGTGTCTTCACGATAGATTGATTGTGTTCACCATTATCAAAGTGGCAGCCAATCTCACAATGGAGTCTGTTTTTCACGGTTGGTTAAGAAATTTAAAATCTTCTAATTAATTATTGTATATAAAAAAAAATTTAAATCGTTCAATTATTAATATAAATATTTTTTTAGATTGATATAATAGAGATATCGAATCAATTTAAAAATTTACCATGCATGAAAAATACGATTATATCGATAAATTCAACAATTGATTCGTTAAAATATTAATCGTAAAAATACGATTATGATTTAATTGAAAAAATAAGGAAAATTGATGGGTTTCATTATTTTTGTTAAAATATATTTAGGTTTAGGCTTTGAATAAGCTTAAAATACATAGTTATTTTTTTCCGTCAAAATTTATCAATTTGAAATATTAATTTAAATGTTATCATATGATGTGATAATAATTGATAAAAAATAGATATACTAACTTAATAAAATTTAATTGAAATACTAAAGGTGTTAAATGACTAAACTACAATTTTTAAATTGAAAATATACTGAATAAATCTCAATTTCTATGTAACCAATTAATTCGATTTTAATTAAATTTTTTCAACTTTAATCCTCTCTAATTGTGGGTATAGAATATTGTAATCGGCGCTACGGAGACAACATATAAAATAATAGAGTGGACGATGACAGAATTATTGCGACACCCAGATAAATTGCGAAGAGTAGTCGAGGAATTGGATGCAATAATCGGTGACCAAAGCATCATTGAAGAGTTCCACCGTCATAGCCGGTTACACTATCCCCAAAAATTCCAATATTTTCTTCAACGTCTGGGCAATACAAAGGGACGTCGAGTTCTAGAAAGACCCTCTTCAATTCGAGCCTGAAAGGTTATTGAATATTTATCACATTTAGAATATTTAAGGCCACAAATGAGGTAATGTTATGACATCCCATAGCCACAACCTCATATTTTTGTAACCTCCCTTTAATATATATGATTATAAATAAGTCTTTCAATTCTTAGAGAAGTGGAGAATTACATAATATTTTAATAATTCAAATTAGTCTTCCATTCCCTCTGCCTTTTTTCTATTCCAATCAGACTATCCACCAATGTCAAACTTTTATGATAAGGTTGCTGGCGAAGGTTGGTTGCCCCGTCATGACAGGTTGGGTGTGTTCACCATCACCGAAGTGGTAGCCACTCTCATGGTGGCGACGCTACTAATTATCTATTTCTCATGGTTAGTTAAGAAACTCATCATCAAAACCAAGCCGTCATCGCCACTGCCACCAGGCTCGATAGGCTTGCCCATACTCGGCCACCTCCTTTTCATCAAACTCGATTTCCTCCACTACGTAATCGAGCAATCCCAAATCCACGACCCTATCATCAAGCTTCAACTGGGAAGAAAAGTTTACATCATCATAAGCTCACCATCAATCGCAAAACAAATCCTCAAAGACCACGATGCCATCTTCGCCAACCATGACATTCCAGTGGCGGCCATAAAAGGAACCTTTGGCGGACTCGACATTGTGTGGAGATCAAACGGTCCAGAATTACACAAGCTATGTAAGCTCGTCGTAAGTGAAATCATGGCCAACAAAGGCCTCGATGCTTGCTACGATTTTCGCCGACAGGAGATTCGACATATGGTGAAGAATATCCATGAGAAAATTGGGTCACCTATTAACCTCAGTGAACAAATATTCTTAACAACGTTCAACGTTACAGTTAACATGCTATGGGGTGGTTCGTTGAACGGAGAAGAATCGAAGATTGGGCTTGAATTTAAGGATCGATTCGTGGAATTTTTGAGATTGATGGTAAAACCCAATGTTTCTGATATGTTCCCGATGCTTAGGCCATTCGATTTACAAGGAATTGAATCCAAAGCCAAGAAGAATATTTTGTGGTTTTATGGGTGTTTGAATCGATGATAAAGCAGCGAACGAAGCTCAAAGAGGGATCAAAAATGCCCAGTAGTAATGATTTTTTGCAGCAATTGTTGGAGCTGAGCCAAACGGGAGATGTCAAAACTTCATTATCAATGAAGGAAATAAACGCTATGCTGCTGGTAAGCATACACACTAAATTTTGAAATCCGAAATTCTAAAAATAAAACTACATCACTAAATTTCAAAATTTACAAAAACTATAGACACTTATTGCATATTTTATCCTTATATAAATATAAAGGAGCAATTCGGGTATAACTATGTAAAACTTAAGTGGTTTTATACTCTTTTGTAATATTTTACACGATTAATATTTTAATAATTCAACCATCATATTTCATACTCTATTCATGTAGATCATGCACGGCAAGTTTGGTATAAATTAAAATTTGTTAAAAATTCATTTTATGTAAAAAAATTCAATTGTTCATTCGTTAAAATATTAATCGTACAAAAATATATAAAAAAGTATAATTTACTCTAATTTTACATCGATGTAAGCTGATCCATTCCCGTATATATATAGGCCTGGTTTAAAAAATTACATAGCAATCCATGAAATTGGTATATTAAAGGTATTAATCACTGAACCACAATTTTTAAATTGAAAATATAATGAATAAATCTCAAAGTATTTTAACCTTTGAATAATGGGTACATTTAATTGGATTTGAACTTATTTTAAAGTATAAAAAGTGGTAATATAAAATCAATTAATTTTGTTAATGATATAAAAATAAACATTCAACCTATATAATGTATTTTAATTTAACACTCTAATCAAAATCAAATTAATTAAATTATTTTGATTCGGTAAATTAATTCAATTTTAATTAAAATTTGTTCGACTTTAATCCTGTCTCTAATTATGGGTATAGAATATTGTAACTGGCGCTACGGACACAACATTTACAACAATGGAGTGGGTGATGACGGAATTACTATGACACCCAGTTAAATTGCAAAGAGTCGTCGAGGAATTGGATGCAATAATCGGTGACCAAAACATCGTTGAAGAGTTCCATCTTCCTCGCCTACTCTATTTAGAAGCTGTGGTGAAAGAGACATTACGAATTCACCCACCGACACCTTTGCTAATGCCACACAGGCCGAGCTAGACTACAGTTGTTGCTGGTTACACTATCCCCAAAAACTCCAATATTTTCTTCAACGGTGGGCAATACAAAGGGACGTCGAGTTCTGGGAAAACCCTCTTCAATTCGAGCCAAAAAGGTTCTTGAATGCCATTGAGAAAAGGAATTATAAGGGAAATAGTTTTGACTTTTTCCCGTTTGGATCGGGGAGGAGGATTTGTGTTGGGATTTCAAAAACTAGTGTATCTCGAAATATACAATTCCTTTTATTTCACTGTTTCTTCCATATGAAACTAAACTCAATAAGATTTAATTAAATATTTAATTCAACCTATAAATCTTTTTATACAATTTTTGGTGAATTTTCAAAGTTAATCCTCTATTCTGTCCAAACTATTTTAATGGACATGCTTCCTTTTTCATGTCTCTGTACACTAAATTTCATTTAATCACATATAATCAACACTTATAATTAAACATATCATTTTTATCATAATTAATCATATATGTTAAAATTATAAACGCTTTAACTTAATTAATTCTAAACCTTTTAATACTTGTAGTACTTACAACTCTTGTAGAAAGCTTCCTTTCCCTCTTTGATCTTCTCTTTTCCTTTCTCTTCAATTGAGTCATTCTCCTTCTTTTCTTTCTCTTCAATTCCATACAAAACACATATATTCACATTAAAATCATTCTAACATATCATAATCTATGTTTCTAAACCAAAACTAACATGTATTTAAAGAGGAGTTTAGATTTCTTACCTTAATCACTTGTATTCAACACTAATTCCCATTTTCTTTCTCCTCCAAGACAAGTATGGATGCATTTCTTTTAACAATTGGATAGCTACTACACTTCTCTATTAATTTTATTCACTAATCTTAAAGAAATTTGGAAGAAACTAGCTTAATTGGTTTGTATTTGGTGAGAAAGGACTAATTTGTAAGAAAAGTAAAAGTTGAAATGGTGAAAAAATGGTGGCTAACGTGAAGCACCATAGCTGATGGCTTTTATAGCCTTTTCATCATTTTTTTCTTTATTTCTCTAGATTTTTCTATCAATTTCTCTTTATAAAAATATCTTTCTTTAATAATGGTAAAATTGCACTTTTAGTCCTTGAGCCTTCCAACTTTACACTTTGGCCCAAAACATTGCCTCCAAAAATATCTTCCACCAAATTACTCTTTTGCCCCTCCTCAACCAATTTAAATCTCATGATGACTTAAAATTTAATTTGGATAATTTGCTATTTAGTCCCCCATATTTTTTCTCATTTACTATTTAATCCTTAAATTTTTCTAACCTTCATCACTTCAACTAAACATTTCTAATTCTCAATTCTATTTTATCACTATTCCAAATTCGGTTCAAGCACGCGGATGTTACAAAAAATTAACACGTGGCAGCTTTTGGTCTTTGAAAAAGGGCAAATGATTAAATTGAATACGAAATGAAATTATTGGGCAAATTTAAAATTAACTGAAAATATAAAAAGGACCTTATTTGAAAATTTAGAAAAAAAAACGGAAGGACTGAAGTCATAAATATGCCATTTAACGAAAACACGAGGACCTTGAGGAGGGTCGGATCGGGTCGGGTCAGAGCTTGGGTCTTGAGCATGAAACGGTGCCGTTTTGAGCATTTTTAAGCCATGCCAAAACGACGCCGTTTTGGATGGCTATAAATAGGTCATTTCTTCCAAAAAAAAAACACTTTAACATCTCTTTTAAATTTTTTTTTTTGCCTTTTACAAATCCTCTCAAGCTTCCCCTTTGCCGACCACGATGTCACCGCGACTTCTTCCACCATCCTCATGTCCGATCAAACTTCGATCGAGGGTTCCGTCACCTGTTCATCGCCGATCATCCTCTGCCACGTCCTCGGTCATCGTTCGCCACCATGTACGGCGACCAGAAGGTAAAAAAGGGTTCTTTCTTATTTTTTATCACTTTTTAAACGGATCTAGGTTTAGATCTGTCGAGATCGAACCCAGAGCCTATTAAAAATTTGATTTTTGTTTCCTTTCCCCTTTTTTAAAAAAACAAATCTGTCCCTTTTCATTTTTTAAAAAAATAAATTCGATTTCTACATTTTAGCATGTTTTAGCGTTTTTCTTTCTTAATGCGTTTTCTTTTATGAGTTTGGATCAGTTAAGTCTTCTTTCTTTGAAACCCGATCGAACACGGAGGCGGTCGGAGCGGTGACTCCGTTCAAAGCACAACGGCGGTGGGCAATGAAGTCCTTTCAATTTTTTTCCTATTTATTAATATTAATATTATTATTAATTATATTTATTAATACGTTTTGAAAAATAAAAAAACAATGAATGCCAACAGGGGTATTAAAAACATGTATTACTGCATACTTAGAAATTGATGAGTTTAGAATTTTAAATCATAGATAACAACAAATATGCATTGAAAGTACCTGGTGATCCAAGGTTTGAAGACTTTGAATCTGGTTTGGGTCTGTGTCTTATTGCTTCAATTCCAAAATATCCAGTATATTAATTTCAAAAATAAGCTTGCATGTAGTGATCTCAAATGCCTGAAAATCTGCTCCCTTGTATTGATTTCTGAAAAACAATTGTGTATTTATTGCTAAAAGAAGCTACTATTGGATTCGAATGCTTTCCAAAAAAAAAGGTCAGCAGTCTTTAAAATGTTTTTAATTCTGGCTTTATAGCCTAATTACAAATGATTACAATCTGTTTTTTTCCATTTAATGCCTGTCTTGTTTTTTCTTTTGCAGGTGCAGTGGTGGCCGTAGCAGTGGCGATGATGCAAAGGCAAGTTGCTAGAGGTGGTGCTACTAGTGCTGACGTGGCATGCTTTGAGTGGCTGGGGTGGAGGTGATTGGTAGCAAGTGGCAGCATATTAGGGTTTGACTTAGGGTATTTTGAGTCAATTGGGTTGTAAAAGTTTGGGTAAGGGTTCTTGTTTGGGTCATTTAAAATTTGGCCCAATTGGGCTTGTAAAAAATGGACATTCTGTTTGAGCTTGTATTTTGGACTTTCAAATTTAATTTAATATTAAGTTTAAAATCACTTTAAATTTAAACTAATTTAAATTTAAAACAATTTTAAATTTTAAAAATAAATTTAAAGTTAAATTTAAAATAAATTTAAACTTAATATAAATTTTAAAACTAAAAGCTTGAGCCCGATTAAAATTGAGCTCTAACATAATAAATGCAGTTACACTATCAATTTGGAAATAAAGGTTTTGTTACTGGTAAGTAGATTAAATTTTGAAATCCAGTAGAAATAAAAATATAGGTATTAAATTTCAATTTTATGAAATTTATGTAAAGTTATGATATATTTTAACTTTAAATATATTGATTTATGGGTAAATTACACTATCAGTCATCCATTCATAAAAAATTACAAAATGATCATCCAATTAATTTTGTTTGTTTGTTATCAACCGTTAAATCACTAATGAAAAGTTAACTTAGAAACTTTTAAAATTGACATAATAGTAATTTTAACTTTCAACATTTATATATTATGTTAATTTAATCTTGATTCCAAAAAAAGTTATTCTCGATATTTATACATTATGTAATTTAGTCAATTTTGTAGTAATCAATAAATAAAAAACTTCTTCATAATTGAATGACTATGAGTAATTTATGTGTTTTTTTTAAATAGAAGTATGTGATGGAGAGAGATATCAACTATTTTTTTATCCTACTAACTCTTTCATCTGACCTGGAGTACTTTAACCAACTAGCAGAAATCTCCTTACGATAAGCTTTCACCAATTCGACAGGTTACAAATTAATAATAAAATGTTTTGTATAATTTTTGGTATTTTTTGGTAATAATTGATATACTTTCCTTCATAATTTTTGGTATTTACTTATAACTTTGGTATAATTTCGAATAGAGAATTTGAAACGAGATATAAATTTTAGACTAGAATAATTTATTTTTGCATATTAAAAAGTTTTCAATGCTATTTTTTAGACCGAAAAACTTATTATTTTTCATGCTAATATTTATATATAATGATATTTTTTTAAAAATTGAAAAACAAATTAAAATTTAATAACATCAATTCTGGTAGTCACTTAAAATTTTTTATACTTTTTAAAGTTTTTTTTTATTTCTTCCTATTTTTTAATATTCTTTCACAATTTTTTGGTATTTCATCGACTACTTATATAGTTGAGTGTATGTCTTCTCCGGTAATCTCATTTCTTGTTTTTAATTTAAAGAGCATTTTTCGTTTTTGGGTTGATTAAAGATGCCTTTCCACACTAAAGTAGGATGGAAAATCTGAACTGTCTCATGAATTTTAAATTGATCTGCTCCTAATGGAGCAATTTTTTTTATTTGAAAAGTGGATGTGGAGGGGGTGGGTGGATTTTTTGTTTTGGATATTGGGTATGAAGCGGTTATGGTAATTGCTTGCCCTGCTCCGACATGCTTCACTATATACACTTACTGTTTTATCTTTGTATATATAAACTATTAAAAGAGTAAAAATATAATAATGTAATGTAGAAAAGAAATCATATATTTTATATTTAAATATTTTTTAAAGAATTACGTTTAAATATTTACTTAACTTAAAAAAGATTGAAAAAATTAAATATAAATAACAACAATTAAATTGAAATGGAGTGAGATGAGGGAAAGATGAATGCATCCAACATCCATGGAGGTGATAATAGATTTTAAGAAATTGATAATTAACGTAAAATATTTATGGCGACAATTACAGGGGCGGAGTTAGGAAATTTTTTGAAGGGGGCCGGAATAAAATTGTATATTTTTATGATAGCAAAAGTGAAATTTCACCCTTTTAGTATCTTATATCTTTATAATTTGTAAAGATTATTATACAATAATTAGACAAAGAAAATATTAATTTATGTTATTTCCCAATTCAATCGTATAAATTTGTGAGAAAGGAGCTTTCCCTTCTACCTACGGAACCGGCAAAACCTTTTTTTTTTTTCTTTTTTCTTGCAGTAAAAGGGGAGATGAAGTGGGAGAAAAAGAGAGAGGGAGGGGAATGAAAACTGTGAAATGAGAGAAAAAAAATGGCAGCCAAAGTGGGGGGAAAGATTTTAAGATGAAAGTATGGTGTGGGTTTACAAAAATTATACAAAAGTATTATTATAATCATGATAATGGAAATTTTTGTAGGTTAAGTGAACCATCCGTGTGCTTTAAAGAAAAAAAATGATGTTTGACAAAAGAGAAAATAAGTGAAATTAATGACAGCGAATAAAAAACAATGATTTTAAGTTAAAAGTGTGGTTTGGATTTACAAAATTTACATAAAAACATGATTATAATCATATAATGAAAATCCTTATAGATGAAATGAGTTAACCATGTATTTTGAAGAAAAAAATAATATTTGACAAAAAAGAATGAAAAAATATTTATTTTTTTGCTAAATAGATGACCTCATGGGCTTTATTAACTTTTAAATTATTAACTTTTAAATATAACAAAAATGATTTTTTTTGTCTTAATTTATAAGCCATTCATCAATTGTCAACTCTTATGAATTATATTATAAGATTCTGACATGCCACAGTCCAATAGTTTGGTACAATAAATTTAAATTTGGGGCTGCTTCATTATATATCTTTTGGCTTAATTTATAAGCCATTCATCAATTGTCAACTCTTATGAATTTGGAAGACATTTATATAAATAATTAAGGATGATGAAGCAAATCTTTGATCAAGATTATGACTCTAAAATCGGTAATTATTATTAAATTTAAATTAGGATGAAGTATAAATTTAATAAATGTTAAATATAATGATAATTTTATTTATAAGAAATTCATGATCGAACTCTAAAAATAACTTTATTAATAAAAATAATTACAATTCTCTAAAATATTAATCTTCACGAATTGTAAAACGGGTTGAATTAAGTCATAAATAAATATTATACATATTATACTAATTTGATTAGCTAGCTAGCAAGTACACTAAGCGAATATAAATATAATCACTTGTGTTGAACACATATATAACATATATAATAATTAATATGATCATTTGTGTGACTCAAAAACTAATAATATGAGAGGTCTTCTGTCAAATATTGTATTTTCGAGAATCCTACTCGATTTCTGACAAACTATTTTCTTTTCTTACTAATAAATTAGCTCTGCTTCTCCCCCACTTGTTATTTATCAATCAATTTAACAGTTTTACTATATCATAATTAAATTTTATTATCATCAATAATGATTATAATAACAATGATTTTCAAAAGAGAACAGGGGTTTTTTTATTTATTTAAATTAATGTAAACCCTAATCTCAAATGTGACAATTAAGCAAAATGATTCAACAAAATCTTTGATGAAATGTAATAACATTGATGCTACATCTTCTTATATCATAGGTGACGTTCATAAAAATATAATATGTTTTTTAATATTATATTTACCCGTCAACATTAATTGAAAATTAAGAAGATAAAGAGTGGAATATCAATATTTTACTTTAATATTATTTTGGATCTTATTAATAAAATTGTTATTAGACTTATCACATAAAATTTAAAAAAAAAAAGTCGAATAAGATAAGTAGGTACTTATCACTTATTGTAGAAAACGTTAAATTGATTTTATTTTATTAAAAATTAAAATAAATTATTTTTTTAAAGAAATAAGATATTGAAATTACCATATTTATCGTTCACCCACGACTATCTAAAATAATATAAACATCATATTAATAAGATTTAAAATAAGAAATAAATAATTCATTAAAATAATTATTTACTTTCATTAGACAAAATAATATAATTTAGTATTTAATATTTTAATTTATCAAATAACAGCTAAATCAAATTTAATACTCGATAAATTCATCACTAAAAAGATTTAGTATGTCTAATTGCAATCAAATTCAAGGCAAGTATTGGGATTTAATCAACTACCAACCATGTTCTTAAATTCTAATGGAAAAAAAATAAAATAAAATCCTACATAGATCTAAACAAAAATTAAAGAATAAAAATAGAGTAGATGAGAGGGGAAAAAAAAACTTATCTAATTATTAGTGTTGCAAAGAAAAGCCAATCCAAAGCGCTGCGAATTGTTCATGCAATACAAATCATTTTCATGAAATTGCACCGATCCAAAATCATTCAAGAATCTTAATAATTTCAAAAAAAAGATTCTCGAGATAAGAAAAATTGGATATATATACACAAATTTAGAGTTTTCTTTTTTTGAGAAATTACATATATATGCAAACAAAGAAAATAAATTGAGAAAAAAAATGTAAGTAAATAGTTTGCATTTTGAAAAAGAACCTACAAATAATGTGCGGTTGAAATATGCTTTGCTACTGGTAAGTAGACTAAATTTTGAAATCCAGTAGAAATAAAAATATAAGTATTAAATTTTAATTTTATGAAATTTATATAAAGTTATGATATATTTTAATTTTAAATATATTGATATATGGATAAATTACATTATCAATCATTCATCAATGAAAAGTTACAAAATGGACATCCAATTAATTTTTATTTGTTTGTTATCAACCGTTAAATCATTAACGAAAAGTTAACTTAAAAACTTTTAAATCGACATAATAGCAATTTTAACTTTCAACATTTATATATTGTGTCAATTTAGTCTTGATTCCAAAAAAATTACTCTAGACATTTATACATTGTGTAATTTGGTTCTTTTCTGTAGTTTTGTTTTTTCTGTGACTTGAGAGTTGAATTCAAAATAACGGGAAAATAAGAAAATTATTATATTGAATTTTTCAGTGTTTCAATTTTTTGTATTTTTTTTATCTAGTTTAGCTTATAAATTTGTTTTTTTTAAGTGAAAAGATAACAAAAAAAAAAAAAACTGTAGAAAAAGATTAAATTACATGAAATGTAAATGTAAATGTTGAGGGATAATTTTTTTAGAATCAATATTAAAATGACATAATGTATAAATGTTGAAGTTAAAGTTGTTATTATCTCCATTCTAAAAACTACCACATCATTTTTTCATTAATCATTTCATTACAAATAATTAAATCAATTTTAATTTAATTGAAGAATAAGAACTATCGATGGAATTTAATAGGAAATATAATTATTAAATTACGATTTTTAAATTAAAAACTAAAATGATTTAGTTTTTAACTTTTAAAATATAATATTCTTAAATTTTAACAACATATTTTGACTTTTACTTTGCTCAAATTTAGAATTTAATTTCTATACTTTAATTTTGACATAAGTTGATATCTCAATTTTTATAATGTTATTAGTTAGTCTAATTATTTTATTTTATTTAAAATGTTGATGTGAATTTTTAATGATTGTTAACATCGTTAAAATTCTCTATTAAATTTAGATACATTAAAATATTTTTTTTTTACATGGACACCGAGTAGGTACCTTTTTTCTTTCAATTTCAAAGCATCGCACCAACAAGTTTAATGGAAGAATTTTAGCATTGTTAATATCTGGACTTGAAATTTTGAATTAGAAATGTAGAAAAATTAAATCATTGAAAATAAAAGTATGGATATTAAAATTTAAATATACGAAGAGTACAAAATTTAAAACATATTATAACCTTTAAACTCTATAATTTAGTAAAAAAATAAGTAATTAACCCAAATATAGTATGGATATTTTAATTGAATCCTCTTATTAAAATTGAATTGAGTTAATTAAATTATCTTAACTTGATAAATTAATTCGATTTTAATTAAATTTTCCTCAGCTTTAATCTTTTTACAGACACAACATTTTTACGACAATAGAGTGGACGATGACAGAATTACTACAACACCCAAATAAACTGCGAAAAGTCGTCGAGGAATTGGGTGCAACAATCGGGGACCAAAACATTGTCGAAGTGTCCCATCTTCCTCGCTTGCTTTATTTAGAAGCAGTGATGAAAGAAACACTTAGAATTCACCCACTTGTTCCCTTGCTATTGCCGCACATGCCGAGCGAGACAACCGTCATAACCGTCATATATTGTAATTAATATAATTACGAGTGTTATCATTTGTGCCAGTCTTTTTTTTTCATTTAGTTAAAATATGCCTACAAGTCCCTATACTTTTCAAAAATTTAAAATTTATTCATTATATTTTTATTTCGTGGAATTTAATTTCTTTACTTTCAAATTTTAAAAATCAAGTTCAATTGTTAACACTATTAACTTTATTTGTTAAATTCAAGTTAATTACAAAAAAAAATTTTAATTACAAAGCCGTTTAATTTGAATATTTAATTAATATTTTACTTTGTGCAATTATTGCCTTTTTATTATATTGTTCTTTTATGGAGAGTCAAAGTCTGCATTTATTGTGCAATAATTAAACAAAAAAGTGGGAGTAAAATATTTAAAATATAAAACCAATTAAAAAACATGGGAGAAATGGCGGGAAATGAGGTAACCTTCCATAGCCGCAGCCTCTTATGATTGATTATAAATAAGTCTTTGAATTACATCATCTTTTCATAATTCAAATACTCCTCCATTCCCTCTTGACTTTTTACTGTTCCAACCAGACTACTCACTCATGTCGAACTTTTATGATAAGGTTGCTGCGAAGGTCGGTTGTGTCTTCACGATAGATTGATTGTGTTCACCATTATCAAAGTGGCAGCCACTCTCACAATGGAGTCTGTTTTTCACGGTTGGTTAAGAAATTTAAAATCTTCTAATTAATTATTGTATATAAAAAAAATTTAAATCGTTCAATTATTAATATAAATATTTTTTTAGATTGATATAATAGAGATATCGAATCAATTTAAAAATTTATCATGCATGAAAAATACGATTATATCGATAAATTCAACAATTGATTCGTTAAAATATTAATCGTAAAAATACGATTATGATTTAATTGAAAAAATAAGGAAAATTGATGGGTTTCATTATTTTTGTTAAAATATATTTAGGTTTAGGCTTTGAATAAGCTTAAAATACATAGTTATTTTTTTCCGTCAAAATTTATCAATTTGAAATATTAATTTAAATGTTATCATATGATGTGATAATAATTGATAAAAAATAGATATACTAACTTAATAAAATTTAATTGAAATACTAAAGGTGTTAAATGACTAAACTACAATTTTTAAATTGAAAATATACTGAATAAATCTCAATTTCTATGTAACCAATTAATTCGATTTTAATTAAATTTTTTCAACTTTAATCCTCTCTAATTGTGGGTATAGAATATTGTAATCGGCGCTACGGAGACAACATATAAAATAATAGAGTGGACGATGACAGAATTATTGCGACACCCAGATAAATTGCGAAGAGTAGTCGAGGAATTGGATGCAATAATCGGTGACCAAAGCATCATTGAAGAGTTCCACCGTCATAGCCGGTTACACTATCCCCAAAAATTCCAATATTTTCTTCAACGTCTGGGCAATACAAAGGGACGTCGAGTTCTAGAAAGACCCTCTTCAATTTGAGCCTGAAAGGTTATTGAATATTTATCACATTTAGAATATTTAAGGCCACAAATGAGGTAATGTTATGACATCCCATAGCCACAACCTCATATTTTTGTAACCTCCCTTTAATATATATGATTATAAATAAGTCTTTCAATTCTTAGAGAAGTGGAGAATTACATAATATTTTAATAATTCAAATTAGTCTTCCATTCCCTCTGCCTTTTTTCTATTCCAATCAGACTATCCACCAATGTCAAACTTTTATGATAAGGTTGCTGGCGAAGGTTGGTTGCCCCGTCATGACAGGTTGGGTGTGTTCACCATCACCGAAGTGGTAGCCACTCTCATGGTGGCGACGCTATTAATTATCTATTTCTCATGGTTAGTTAAGAAACTCATCATCAAAACCAAGCCGTCATCGCCACTGCCACCAGGCTCGATAGGCTTGCCCATACTCGGCCACCTCCTTTTCATCAAACTCGATTTCCTCCACTACGTAATCGAGCAATCCCAAATCCACGACCCTATCATCAAGCTTCAACTGGGAAGAAAAGTTTACATCATCATAAGCTCACCATCAATCGCAAAACAAATCCTCAAAGACCACGATGCCATCTTCGCCAACCATGACATTCCAGTGGCGGCCATAAAAGGAACCTTTGGCGGACTCGACATTGTGTGGAGATCAAACGGTCCAGAATTACACAAGCTATGTAAGCTCGTCGTAAGTGAAATCATGGCCAACAAAGGCCTCGATGCTTGCTACGATTTTCGCCGACAGGAGATTCGACATATGGTGAAGAATATCCATGAGAAAATTGGGTCACCTATTAACCTCAGTGAACAAATATTCTTAACAACGTTCAACGTTACAGTTAACATGCTATGGGGTGGTTCGTTGAACGGAGAAGAATCGAAGATTGGGCTTGAATTTAAGGATCGATTCGTGGAATTTTTGAGATTGATGGTAAAACCCAATGTTTCTGATATGTTCCCGATGCTTAGGCCATTCGATTTACAAGGAATTGAATCCAAAGCCAAGAAGAATATTTTGTGGTTTTATGGGTTTTTCGAATCGATGATAAAGCAGCGAACGAAGCTCAAAGAGGGATCAAAAATGCCCAGTAGTAATGATTTTTTGCAGCAATTGTTGGAGCTGAGCCAAACGGGAGATGTCAAAACTTCATTATCAATGAAGGAAATAAACGCTATGCTGCTGGTAAGCATACACACTAAATTTTGAAATCCGAAATTCTAAAAATAAAACTACATCACTAAATTTCAAAATTTACAAAAACTATAGACACTTATTGCATATTTTATCCTTATATAAATATAAAGGAGCAATTCGGGTATAACTATGTAAAACTTAAGTGGTTTTATACTCTTTTGTAATATTTTACACGATTAATATTTTAATAATTCAACCATCATATTTCATACTCTATTCATGTAGATCATGCACGGCAAGTTTGGTATAAATTAAAATTTGTTAAAAATTCATTTTATGTAAAAAAATTCAATTGTTCATTCGTTAAAATATTAATCGTACAAAAATATATAAAAAAGTATAATTTACTCTAATTTTACATCGATGTAAGCTGATCCATTCCCGTATATATATAGGCCTGGTTTAAAAAATTACATAGCAATCCATGAAATTGGTATATTAAAGGTGTTAATCACTGAACCACAATTTTTAAATTGAAAATATAATGAATAAATCTCAAAGTATTTTAACCTTTGAATAATGGGTACATTTAATTGGATTTGAACTTATTTTAAAGTATAAAAAGTGGTAATATAAAATCAATTAATTTTGTTAATGATATAAAAATAAACATTCAACCTATATAATGTATTTTAATTTAACACTCTAATCAAAATCAAATTAATTAAATTATTTTGATTCGGTAAATTAATTCAATTTTAATTAAAATTTGTTCGACTTTAATCCTGTCTCTAATTATGGGTATAGAATATTGTAACTGGCGCTACGGACACAACATTTACAACAATGGAGTGGGTGATGACGGAATTACTATGACACCCAGTTAAATTGCAAAGAGTCGTCGAGGAATTGGATGCAATAATCGGTGACCAAAACATCGTTGAAGAGTTCCATCTTCCTCGCCTACTCTATTTAGAAGCTGTGGTGAAAGAGACATTACGAATTCACCCACCGACACCTTTGCTAATGCCACACAGGCCGAGCTAGACTACAGTCGTTGCTGGTTACACTATCCCCAAAAACTCCAATATTTTCTTCAACGGTGGGCAATACAAAGGGACGTCGAGTTCTGGGAAAACCCTCTTCAATTCGAGCCAAAAAGGTTCTTGAATGCCATTGAGAAAAGGAATTATAAGGGAAATAGTTTTGACTTTTTCCCGTTTGGATCGGGGAGGAGGATTTGTGTTGGGATTTCAATGGCAGAGAAAGTTTTGATGCTGATGTTGGCGACATTGTTGCATTGTTTCAAATGGGAATTGCCGAATGGGCGAAAACCTGATGTGAAAGAGCAACTACGATTGGTGTTGTCGAAGGTGGAGCCGCTAGTTGTCGTGCCCATTGCGCGTTCATCTAATTCAATGCAATACCAATAAATTTGTGGTTAAAATATGCTTTTAAGTCACTATACTTTTCATAAATTTAGAATTTAGTCTTTGTACTTCTATTAATAAGAATTTAGCCCGTTTAATTTTTTATTAGTATTGTAATAACCATATGGCTATACATGGTTATTGTAACACCTCTATACCCGGTTTATACGTATAAACCCAATATAGAAGCATTACATTATAGTAAGGGACAGAAAGTCGAGTAACAGAAAATTTTCTTTAAAAATTGGTGTCTTTTAAAACCATTCGAGTCGAAATATTGTATATTAATTATTTCATTTCATAATTCATAGCATTCAAGATAACATTTTTTTCCCACTCATTAGGGACTCATTCAAGTACCATTGTACATGCCATTTCCTTTAAAATAAATACCTGTATTTAGAGTCCTCCAAAGGATGATGTGATGTGATGAGAGGTCCCTGAACTCGACTTTACTCCTTGTAACTTTGTACCTACGCGTTGAAACAAACGTGTTAAGTCGATGAAGGCTTAGTAGGCACTACAAGCATAATAGATGATTATTTATTTATTGCTTAATTTTATCAAACATTTCAATACTCATGCGTATAAAATTTCTAACCTTTCTTGCATGTAACATTTAACTTAACTTAATGCCACTATAACACACATTCATTATCATATACCAACTTACCTCAATGGTAGATATTACATTTTCATCCTTTTTTCACAACTTAGTCATTTCAACCACATTAGTTCACTTAATTATCAACATTTAATTACCCATACACATATAGTACTTATCTTTCATGTATTCATCATTTCACTTACCTCAATGTCATAATTTTGCACATTCTTTCACTTTTCACAACTTAGCCATCATAGCTTTCTTAACCATATCTCGCTTAGTTTTTTTATCCACTTGGCCCATAGTAGACTTTATAGAACCTATCGGATAAACGGAACAAGCAGAAAGTACCGAAGTACTTAACAGAAGCGCATAAGTGCTGGAGAAACAGAAGAAAGTAAATGCTGAGAAACAGTAGGCACACACAGTGCTGAACAGAAGCACACACAGTGCTGAACAGAAGCACACACAGTGCTGGGGAAACAGAAGCACACATAGTGCTAAACAGAAGCACACACAGTGCTGAACAGAAACACACATAGTGCTGGGGAAACAGAAGCACACATACTGCTAAACAGAGAGCGCGCTAGTGTTCCTTAATGGCATGCCACTATTATCACAATGGTTCTAACTTGTTTACATGGGCATAATCTCTCATATTCATTATTTCTCATAATTTCATATATCACATTTATATTTCTTCATGTATACATAATCATGTATTTCTTACCTTTATTTTCTCAAAAGCTTCCACAACATCACCATTTAGTAATCAATATTTGTAATTAGACACATAATATTTCACATATACATTGTTCATCACATATATATCATCATATACCTCTTTACTCTTATTTTCACATTAATTTTTAAAGTTGTCAATTTGAGTCTCAGTCACGAAATTATTTATATCTTGAGCTACATAATTTGAAATTATTATCTGCTTGATGTTTCTGAAACTAGACTCAATCATCTTTTTACCATAAAATTTTCAGAATTTTTACTTTAGCCAATTTTTACAGTAAATTCTTTCAATTTACCCCTTCTCTACTGCCTGACAGTTTCGACCTTTCTTCACTAAAAATTATCTATCTTTTTGTACAGAGATTAAATGATGTTCATGTCTGTTTCTTTTGAAAATAGACTCATTAAAGATTTAGCCATATAAATTTTCAGTCTTTAATAATTTTTCTATGGTTTTTCAAATTCAGAACAGGAGAACTCGAATTTACTCTGACCTTGTTACACTAAAACTAGTATATTTCAAAATATACAATTCCTTTTATTTCACTGTTTCTTCCATATGAAACTACACTCAATAAGATTTAATTACATATATAATTCGACCATTAACTCATTATATACAATTTTTGGTGAATTTTTGAAGTTAATCCTCTGTTCTGTCCAAACTGTTTTACTCAATCACACATTAATCCCTTCATTTTATCATTGTAAACATTCAAACTATGTACCTATATAACAATTTTTATGCTAATAATTCATATACCATTAGAGAAATTAAACTATAATTCAAAACTCTTGTAGTACTTACAACAAAAGGCTGATTTTCTTCTCTTTTCACTATTTGCTCTTCTCTTTTCCTTTCTCTTCAATTTGATCCTTGCCTCTCTTCTCTTTCTCTTCAATTTCACATAAACACATATAAGCTATAAGCTATAATTCAAAAATTTTCATGCTAAATAACAGTAAAATACATGTACGTCATGAGAATTTAACCATTTCTTACCTTAACCCTTGAATTTAAAATTTCTCAATTTAGTCCTTTATCTCTCTAACGCCCCAAAAGTAACTCTATATGAGATTTGAGGTGTCTACTAGCTCTCTTTTATGACTTTATTTCAGAAATTCCAAAGAAAATAGGAGATTTTGGAGCTTGGAGGGCTTAACAATGATGAAAGGACCTAATTGAAATAAAATCAAAAGTTGGATGGAAGAGAGAATGGCATCGACTATTGGACTATGAAAGGGCTGATATTTTTGCCTTTTAATTGATTTTTTTAACCTCTCTCAAATTCTCTAGAAATCTCGCTTAAAATATCTCACTTAATAAAAATGATAAAATTGCACTTTTAGTCCTTGAGCCTTCCAACTTTACACTTTAGCCCAAAACTTTGCCTCCAAAAATATCTTCCACCAAATTACCCTTTTGCCCCTCCTCAATCAACCTAATTCCCATGATGATTCATCAGTCAATTTGGATAAATTGTTATTTAGTCCCCCATATATTTCTCACCTTTACTATTAAGTCCTTAAATTTCTCCTAACCTTTCTTACTTTCTTTACATATTCTAATTCTTATTTCTACACTAACATTGTTCCAAATCCGGTTCAAGAACACGAATGTTACAGTTATATATATATATATTTAAACTATATCGTGTACTCTTGTGTGTAATAAATGCAGTTACACTATCAATTTTGAAATAAAGGCTTTGCTACTGGTAAGTAGACTAAATTTTGAAATCCAGTAGAAATAAAAATATAGGTATTAAATTCCAATTTTATGAAATTTATGTAGAGTTATGATGTATTTTAACTTTAAATATATTTGATTTATGGGTAAATTACACTATTAGTCATCCATTTATGAAAAGTTACAAAATGGTCATCCAATTAATTTTGTTTGTTTGTTATCAACCGTTAAATCACTAACGAAAAGTTAACTTAGAAACTTTTAAAATTGGCATAATAGTAATTTTAACTTTCAACATTTATATATTGCGCTAAGTTAATCTTGATTCCAAAAAAATTTACTCTCAATATTTATCATATGTAATTTAGTCAATTTTGTAGTAATCAATAAATAAAAATGTTCTTCATAATTGAATGACTATGAGTGTAATTTATGTTTTTTTTTTTTAAATAGAAGTATGTGATGGAGAGAGATATCAACTATTTTTTTATCCTACTAACTCTCTCATCTGACCTGGAGTACTTTAACCAACTAGCAGAAATCTCCTTACGATAAGCTTTCACCAATTCGACAAGTTACAAGTTAATAATAAAATGTTTTGTATAATTTTTGGTATTTTCTCGTAATAATTGATATACTTTTGTAATGTTTGATATTCCTTCTTAATTTTTGGTATTTACTTATAACTTTAGTATAATTTCGAAATGAGAATTTGAAACGAGATATAAATTTTAGACTAGAATAATTTATTTTTGCATATTAAAAAGTTTCCAATGCTATTTTTTAAACTGAAAAAATTATTATTTTTCATGCTAATATTTATATATAATGATAATTTTTTAAAAATTGAAAAACGAAATAAAATTTAATAACATCAACCAAATTCTGGTAGTCACTTAAAATTTTTTATACTTTTTAATTTTTTTTATTTCTTCGTATTTTTTAATATTCTTTCATAATTTTTTGGTATTTCATCGACTACTTATATAGTTGCATATATGTCCTCTCCAGTAATCCCATTTTTTGTTCTTAATTTAAAGAGCGTTTTTTTGTTTTTGGGTTGATTAAAGATACCTTTCCACACTAAAGTAGGATGGAAAATCTGAATTATCTCATAAATTCTGAATTGATCTGCTCCTAATGAAGCAATTTTTTTTTTTGAAAAGTGAATGTGGAGGGGGTGGGTGGATTTTTTGTTTTGGATACTGGGTATGAAGCAGTTATGGTAATTGTTTGCCCTGCTCCGACATGCTTCACTATATACACTTACTGTTTTATCTTTGTATATATAAACTATTAAAAGAGTAAAAATGTAATAATGTAATATAGAAAAAAAATCATATATTTTATGTTTAAATATTTACTTGACTTAAAAAAATTGAAAAATTAAATATAAATAGCAAAAATTAAATTGAAACGGAGCGGGATGAGGTAAAGATGAATGCATCCAACATCCATGGAGGTGATAATAGATTTTAAGAAATTGATAATTAATATAAAATATTTATGGCGACAATTATAGGGGCGGAGCTAGAAAATTTTTTGAAGGGGTCGGAATAAAATTGTATATTTTTATGATAGCAAAAATAAAATTTCACTATTTTAATATCTTTTATCTTTATAATTTGTAAAGATTATTGTGCAATAATTAGACAAAGAAAAATATTAATTTATGTTATTTCCCAATTCAATCCTATAAATTTGTGGGAAAGGAGCTTTCCCTTCTACCTACGGAACCGGCTAAACCTTTTTTTTTCTTTTTTCTTGCAGTAAAAGGGGAGATGAAGTGGGAGAAAAGGAGAGTGGGAGGGGAATGAAAACTGTGAAATGAGAGAAAAAAATGGCAGTCACAGTGGGGGGAAAGATTTTAAATTGAAAGTATGGTGTGGGTTTACAAAAATTATACGAAAGCATTATTATAATCATGGTAATGAAAATTCTTGTAGGTTAAGTGAGTCATCCATGTGCTTTAAAAAAGAAAAATTATATTTGGCAAGAGAGAAAATAAGTGAAATTAATGGCAGCGGAAAAAAAAACAATAATTTTAATTTAAAAGTGTGGTTTGGGTTTATAAAAATTATATAAAAATATGATTATAATCATGAAAATGAAAATTCTTGTAAATGAAATGAGTCATCCAAGAAAAATAATATTGATAAAAGAGAATGAAAATATTTTTTTTTGTTAAATAGATGACATCATGCACTTTATTAACTTTTAAATATAACAAAAAAAAAATTGTTAAAAAGTTTTCAATGCTATTTTTTGTGTGTTTCAATTTTTTGTATTTTTTTTATCTAATTTAACTTATAAATTTATTTATTTTTTACTTTTTAAATTAAAAGATAACAAAAGAAAAACAAAATTGTAAAATGAATTAAATTACATAAAGTGTAAATGAATTATATTACAAGATTCTGACATGCCATAGTCCAATAGTTTGGTACAATAAATTTAAATTTGGGGCTGCTTCATTATATATCTTTTGGCTTAATTTATAAGCCATTCATCAATTGTCATCTCTTATGATTTTGGAAGACATTTATATAAATAATTAAGGATGATGAAGCAAATCTTTGATCAAGATTATGACTCTACAATCTCATCAAAGGTAATTACTATTAAATTTGAATTAGGATGAAGTCGTGTCATATAAATTTAATAAGTGTTGAATATAATGATAACTTTATTTATAAGAAATTCATGATCGAATTCTGAAAATAATTTTATTAATAAGAATAATTACAATTCTCGAAAACATTAATCTTCACGAATTGTAAAACGGGTTGAATCAAGTCATAAATAAATATTATATATATTATACTATTCAATGCAATACCAATAAATTTGTGGTTAAAATATGTTTTTAAGTCACTATACTTCTCATAAATTTAAAATTTAATCATTATACTTTTATTAATAAAAATTTAATCCCCTAATTTTTTATCAGTATTGTAATAACCATATGACTATACATGGTTATATATATATATTGAAACTAGATCGTGTACTCTTATGTGTAATAAATGCACCTATATGTATGTGGGTGTTTTGATGTATGGCCATCTGCCAATAGATATATTTGTATGTGTTAGGGTGCAGTTTTTATTTCATCTGCCAATAAAATCGTTTTTCAAGGTTTTTCAAAATATTAATCATATAAAAAATTATAAAATAATATTAAATTATTTAAATTTTATATTAATGTAAATTATAAAATAATATTAAATTATTTAAATTTTATATTAATGTAAGTGAATATTTTTTCATTAAAAACGGAATGTTTATTTTAAAATGAGTAAATCAATTTTCCTTTCATTTCAAATAAAACCTGATATTTTGTGTTAATTGAAGAATATTCAAAGAGATTTTGCTTTTAAATAGAATGTTATTTTAAAAATATATAAATAAATAAATTTTTATTTTTTAAGATCATATTTAAATACTAAAATTACACTCGTATTTTTTAAAATTAGATAACACGTATTTAATAAAGTATCAATTTCAGATATCATAATGGTGCTAAAACTTTCCTCACGCCTAACTAACTAAGGAGCCCAAATTTTTCTTTGGGCTTAAATGAAGATCCAAAATTGATTTTAAATTTCCTTTTTTTAAATATAATTTTGTAGGTGTCTGATCATATTTAATAAAAAAAATAAGTGAATTTTTTTTAATAAAACACCTTATTTTTTCAAAATCAAAATTTCCATATTTTTCTTAAATATTTGTTTTTTCAATTGAAAATGAGTCACGACAAGTATAATGTCAAATTTAGTTCTCAATGTTTACATTTTTTATTAATTTAGCTTTTACTTTTTTTTAAAAAGAGTCAAGTTGTTTTTTTTATGGAAATACCGACTAATATTTTAATTTTTTTAACAATATTGGCATGGTAACCTGCATGGCATCCATGTGTACTTTATGTTGGCATAAGACTATTTGTCTCATATGTTACACCAATAAATAATTTAAATTTTATAAAAAATTCAAAATTAAAAAATATATAAAATGTTCATAAAATTTTAAAAAATTAACATGATGTACATGTGGATTGCTATGTTGGCTACCACATTTAAAAGTTTAGCATTTTAGTCAATATATTTGTTAAAAAATCAACAATTCAACTATTTTTTAATGTTGATAGTTAACTTCAACTTTTTCAAAGCAAGAGGGCCAAATTTAGCTAAAAAAGATAAGGGTCAAATTGATAAAAGATGTAAATATTGAGGGTTAAAGTTGACATTATGCATTTCAGATTTCAAAATTTAAGTCCAATTGTAAACAATGCTAAATCTTTTGGTGTGACATTTTGAAATAAAAAACTAATACTCACTTGGTAGCAATGATTTAACTAAAAAAAAACCACATTTTGTAAGGGACCTAAATTTAAAAATATTTTAACAGTGCTAACAGTTGGACATGAATTTTGAAATTTGAAAAAGTAGAAAGATTAAATTCCTATAAATAAAAATATAGGGACTAAATTCCAAATATACAAATAGTACAAAGACTTATGGCATATTTTAACCTACAAATAATGTGCAGTTAAAATATGCTTCAGGTCCTTGCACTTCCATACATTTGAAATTTAGTTATTCTACTTTTTAATTTCAAGAATTTGGACTTTCTACTTTTCAGATTTTGAAATCCAAATCTACTTGTCTAATAATGTTAAAATTCTTTTATTAAATTCGCTAATGAAATATTTTTTGAACCATCAAACCTGAACAACTAAATTAACCCATGAACTAGTCTAACTTAAACATTTTACACATAAATTTTTTGCTTTTAAATTTCAAACAATCGATGTCTTTGGCATTAATAAAAGCACGTAATTGTCTGCCCAGCATAAGAGGGCATTAATAAAAGCATGTAATTGTGAGCAAAGAGGTGTAAACATTGAGGGCCAAAGTTGGCAGTATGCCTTTCAAATTTTAAATTTTAAGTCCAATTGTAAACAATATTAAATTTGTTGGTGTAACATTTTGAAATAAAAAAACTAATACTCACTTGGCAGCAATGGTTACCTAAAAAAAATCATGTTTTGTAAGGGACTTGAATTTAACAATATAATTTTAACAGTGCTAACAGTTGTACATGAATTTTAAAATCTAAAAAAGTAAAGAGATTAAATTCCTATAAATAAAAGTATAAGAACTAAATTCTAAATTTACACAGGGTAAAAGGACTTGTTACATATTTTAACCTATAAATAATGTGCGGTTAAAATATGCTTCAAGTCCTTGTGCTTTCATGCATTTGAAATTTAGTCTTTCAACTTTTTATTTTCAATAATTTAGACTTTTTACTTTTCAAATTTTAAAATCTAAATCCAATTGTCTAATAATGTTAAATTCCTCTATTAAATTCGTTAATAAAATATTTTTCAAACAGACCATCAGACTTAAACAACTAATTTAGCCCATAATTAGGTCTTTTACGCATAAATTTTTCGCTTTTAAATTTCAGACAGTGGATGTCTTCATCAATGCCCTTTGCCCAACACAAGAGGGCATTAATAAAAGCATGTAATTGTGAGTAAAGAGATGGTCCATATTAAAGAAAGTGATTGTGAGCAAGGAAATCTCTTTCCTTATCAACAGACACGGTAGAAATTATTAATGGAAGGTTCTGTATTAAGAGGTAAATTATATTTTATTTTTTCTACGTAAAAAATGGATAAATTATTTCTTATATGGTAAATTAAATATCAAACAAAAAGGGATGTGAAAGGGGTGAGCGTTCGTTTTCGAGTTAGTCGAGTTGATAAATTCTATTTTATCATCATAACTCGATTTGAATTTTTTTTTCAAATCGAATCGAGTGAAATGAAATTTGAATCAAGTAAAATTGTTCGAATTAATTTAAAAAAAAAAAACTAAACATATCGAATTAGTAATTTACTTGTTTAGGCCTTCAAAAATATTATTTTGAATTTTGAATTTTTTTATATTTTCTTTTGATTTTTTAGACTTTCTATTTTCATAAATTTTTTAAATAAAAATTATGAAATAATGGAATTTTTTTAGTAAATATTTTTTATTTTTTTGTTGAATGAGTGCAATTCGCTCATTTTTGAAATTGGTAGGGTTCAAAGAAGTATTTACATCAATTTGTTTTTCAAATTATTTGAATTGTGAAATTCAACTCATCTTGAACTTGAAAAACTAAATTAATTATTTGATTTGATTCAAAAAATAGAATAACTTAAATAACTTAATTCGATTAAATCGAAATTCAAATTTATTTCAATTTTTTCAAATAAAATTGAATTTTGTTCACACCTACCTATCAACATTCACCTTTTGGTTTCTCACCATTTTTATATTTTCTAATTTATGGATGGATGATTGTGTAAACTAATTACAAACATCATTCCTTTTATAATTCATATAAATTGTTAAAAAATCAAATTCTATTAGACAAAAACAAGTACACATGTGATTACTTATAGCTTAACATTGAAAATGAAAAAAATATTTTTACTTCTATAAAAATATATTCAAATTATTATATTTATTTTATCTAAAATATCTGAAATAATAATTAAAAAAATTTTCATCAAAAAGTTAAAACCATGAAAAAAATTTTAAAAATCAAAAATTTTATATTATCAAACAATATAATTGTATTGGATATGTAAGGTTAATAAATATATTGACAAAAGTACTATAGATGCTCCTATATTAGGAGTCGGATTTTATTTTATTTTCTCTATCAATAAAATAAGTAAATTAATCCCTATACGTTAAATTAAAGAGCAAATTGATTATTCCTATTAAAAATTCTATCCATTTGTACTATAAAAAACTAACTTGACTGATGAAACAACCAGACAATGACACATGACGTGCCACATGTACCTTATGCTGATATATAAAGACCAGTTTTTAACAATAGAAATTGATGGACCTTTTAACAAAATGATCAATTTGCTCTTTGATTTAAAGCATAATGATTGATTTGCCTATTTTTGAAATAGTGGCGGAGAAAATACAATCCAACTCTTAGAACTAAGTCGTTATGATACTTTTACCCAAATATACTCTGTAATACCCCAAAAATTTCAATACAACAAATGGTATTGTTCCAGTAACGTATATAGTAAATTTATCAAGAAAATGAATTTAATGTATTGAAATTTGGTTTAGCAAAAAAAAAGGAATGAAAATATATTTTCAAGGAATATTAGTCATTTTACCATAAAATAATATATTTGAATTTTAAATTTGAAAAAAAAATAGTAATAAGATATTTGATTGGATTAATAGTAGTCTATAGATAAAAGTTTCAATGATTATGTAACATTGATGATATCTTTCGAGAAGTGAATGGTGTCAATTTGGGTTGGCACGTGTTTGAAATTTTCGAAGTAGATAAAAGATATAATTATTAATATTAGTAAAGAAGGTGATTGGACATTATAAGAAATTAAACTACAGTTGAATTTAGGGAAATTAATTTGAGGAATGGATTAAATTGTAGAAGTGTTGGGCCATGTAAAAAATAAAAATAGGAAATGATTAGATTAAACGGATGAGAAAAAGAGCAAGGACTTGAAGTGTTATTTAACCATGAAAGAACGTAAAGGAGTAGATTATTTGGATATAAATGTGTTGAAACGTTTTTTTTTTAAAGAAAAAAAGTCTCGAAAAATTTTTAATTGAAAAATGGAGCCACCACCAATATTTTATTTGGTGTGATTGGATTACCAAAAAACGTTTTAAATCCGTTTTGAAAAATATCTTGGTCTTCGAAATCCAGAAAATAGGTTCGAGAGTCGGTTACGTGTGAGGAAGGATTAGCATCCACACACGCTCAAAATTGGTACCACATCAATTATTATCCGATCTTAATTGTTAAAAAATTTAAAAACTCGAGTGAAGTTTAAAATACGATCCTTAAATGCATAATTTATTAGATGTGCACGTTTAAGAAAGAAATCGAATTTCGTGAGGAAGTTTCGTTATTTCGAAATGATCGAGGAAAGAAGTCACATCCAGTGAGTTAGTACATAACATTTCGAGATTCGAAAATAACAAAAATAACGAGCATTCCTTTGTTGCCAATTTCGAACCTTATAAAAGGGTATTCGATTATTCCGGTTTGAAGAAAAATCGCGCCTAATAAATTAATGCACAATTTTTCAAAATTCGAAATAAAGGAATATTGTCTCGATTTAAAAATATTTGTATTTTTAAAAGACAGAAAATAAATTTGATTTGATTAAAAATGAGTGTGTAAATACGAATGTGCAACTAATGACAATATTAAATAAAACAATTAAGCAGTTAAGTAAATGCAAAAATAAACATAGGATTAACAATATACGAAGTAAAAAAATGCGAAACAAAATCAGAAAATAGGATTAACAATACGAGAAAAATAATTAAATTTTATGTACTAAAAAATCGAAGAAAATAAAAAAAATAGGGTCAAAAATGAAGTTTCAAAGAATTTTGGGTCAAAATGCAATTTTGGAAGAGTTTGGGGTCAAAATGTGACTTTTGGGAAGTTTAGGGGGCAAAATGAAATTTTGGAAAAGTTTGAGGGTCAAAATGTAATTTTGGAAAAGTTTTGGGGTCAAATGTAATTTTTGAATAATTTAAGGCTAAAGTGTAATTTTGGAGAAGTTTAAGGATTAAATGTAATCTTGGAAAGTTTGGAGGTCAAAATATGATTTTTAGAAAGTTTGAGGCCAAAATATGATTTTTAGAAAGTTCAGAGACCTTTGAGCAATAAAACCAAAAAAGGGGAACGTGGCAGCTTCTTGGCTTTCAGAAAGTTAAAGGACTAGATTGAAAAGAAAAGAAAATTGAAGGACAATTTTTAAAATAAATTAAAAAATATTAAAATGACGAAATTATAAAAATAAAAAATGTGAAAGGATCAAGGGAATAAATATCCCTTTTAACGAAAACACGCAGACCCTAATCGAGTCCAGTGCTGGTCGAATCGAGTAGAGATAAACGGCGTCGTTTTTGATTTAAAGACATCAAACCAAAATAGCGTCGTTTTGGTGCCTTATAAATATCCTTTATCTTAAAAAAAAATTATTTTTAACACCCCTTCAAAAAAAATTAATTTTCTTTCCCTTTTTTCTCTCAGAAGCTCAAAGCTTCCCTCCATGATCGGACCCATTCCGGTCGTCGGTCCACCGTGCTCCCGTCATCGACTGCCACCATGCACGGTGGCCCAAGGTTTTCCTCCTTTTTATTTATTTATTTTTTGTAATAACCAAATCGAGGCAAGAATCTAAAAAAAAACTTTGTTTCTCTTGTGATTTTTTTAAATTTGTTTTGTTATTCTTTTTATTATTTTTTTACTTTTATTTAGCTTAAAAAGAACTAGATCTATAGTGGATCTTTCGAAAAAAAATCAAACATTTGTGTTTTGAAAATTTAAATTTTAAAATGTATTTGTTTGGTTTATTTAAATGTTGAGCTCGAATAAATTGGACTCCAACAAAATAGACTTCACACGTGCGGTATGGTGATGCAATTTTTTTTAATAAAATATATATAAAAGGTGAAAGATATTCTGATAGAAGGTTCTAGAAAAAAGAAGGATAAAGGAAAAAATTATATATCATCATCTTTTCAAGCAACCCTTCACGTCTCCCTCTCCCCGATTTGTCAAGTTTCATTTTTCTTTCATTTTAGTCCATTTCACCATTTTTAAGCCCTTTTCAAGTTTTAAACTCCAAATTTCTTCATAGATTGTTAATAAGATCAAGAGAACATCTCAAAGCAAGCTTATTATCCTGTAAGGCTAGCTAAAATTTATTTTGGAGGGAAACGAAAGGTGAAGAAAAATTAGGGATTTTGGAAAAGTTAAGCTTGAAGATGGATGTTGGAAGTGGAAGAGAGTATGGGTAGGTGGAGAAATTAAGGTAAGTTGTTTTAAATTATTATTTATATTTATTTGATTGTATTATTTAATAAAAATTGGAAGAATTAAGTAGTATTGTGTTTATGTATGAAGTGAATGGTGAATGATTTTAGGAATAATTGGATGGGTGATTTTAAGTGAATAACTAAAAGAAAGTAAGTGTAAGTGGTTTGATTATGAAAACTTTTAGTTTAAAATTTTATTAGTTTGAATGATGAATTGTGTATTTATGATGTTGGAAGTGATACATATTGATTTTGAATGTTGTTTGGATGAATAAATTGAAAAAAAAATTATTTGCTAAATGATTAATCTGATAAAAATTGAAGTAAGGATTAAATTGTAAATTTGGAAAAATATGGGATCGAGGATTTAAATAGAGAGATTAAATTTTGTATTTTTATAATAAGACTATAAGAATATGATATTTGAAGTATTGGAAAATTGCACTTAAATTAGCATATTTTTAATTAAAAGGATTAAATTGAGAAATTTCTAAAAGTTCAAAATTTTAAGTGTTGAAATGTGAAAATCTGGAATTTTAATATCTTTCTTTTTATGTATGGTTTTCAAAAAAAAAAAAAAACATTATGTGATAAGAATTGATGATATAGGGACTAAATTGTAAACATTTAAAACCTATAAATTTGAGAAAAAGGGATTGAATTATAAAATATGGGAATTCTGGGTTGTGTTTGGAAGAAACAGATTCTGTATTCAGAGACTAAAATCATAAAACAGTACAAATTGAACTTCAGTGACTAAATTGTAAGTTTTGGAAAATTGAAATTTTGTGGACTGTTTTGTAAAATCTGCAATACTGAAAAATAGGGACTGTTTAGTAAATTCTGAAAAAAGTATAGGGGTGAAAATAAGCAAATTAATTATATAAGTATTTAAATGAAATATTTGAGATTTTATTTAATTAAGTGTAATAAATTAAAAAAAAACAATTAAGTGAAAATAAAATAAAGGAAAATTGAATTTGTAAAATTAGCTATATTAAAGTGAAGAGAATCATATAATGAAGTATATGTTAAAAGGGAAATATGATTTAGAGTAGATTAAGTTAACAAAGGGAAAAAAATAAAGTATAGTTAATATTGGTGAATAATATCGGTACATTTTAAGAAAGGACTAAATCAAAAAGAAGTTAAATTGATTACGTGATAAAATAAAATTATAACACAAAAGGCAAGCGGTTCCTATGCATGTAGACTTGAAGCTAAAAATGATTAGTAATTTTGTTCAGGTTTCGATACTATGAAAGAGATACTGATTCTTTTTTTTTAAATCATAAATTCATTTTAAAATATTTTGAGAAAACAATTTAGGATTCTTTAATTAAAATTTTAATAATATAGAATTTTTAGAAAGGGATTTGATATCATATGAAGTTTTGATATAGTTAGAAAAAATTAGCAAGAATTAGGGATTGTAGTTGAAAATTTTAATATGATATCAAATAAAGGTCGGGTAGGGGTATTACATACTAATATTTGTATAATTCAAATTTCAATTTGTTTATAGGTGATTTTTTTTATTAGTATAAAATGATAAATAAGTCCTCTCCAATTTTTATGGGAGTGCTAAAGTTCCATTTTTTAATAAATTTAAATTTAGTGATTGGGAGAATTGTTGCTACATGACTATTTTTGTTATTTTTTTTTCTATTAGAACTAGAGTATCCACCGATGTCGAACTTCTACGATAAGGTTATAGTATTTGCCGGTGACGGTTGGTTGTGTTTCCACGATGGATTCACTACATTCACTATCACTGAAGTTGCAGCTACTCTCACGGTGGCAACGTTACTAATTATCTATTATTCACGGTTGGTTAAGAAACTCATCATCAAAACCAAGCTATCCCCGCCAAGCCCGGCAGGCTTGCCGATACTAGGCCACTTCCTTTTCATCAAACCTGATTTCCTCCAATACGTAACCAAACAATCTCAAATCCATGGCCCCATCATCAAGCTTCAACTGGGAAGAAAAATTTACATTATCATAAGTTCACCATCAATCGCCAAACAAATTCTCAAAGACCACGACGCCATCTTTCCCAACCGCGATAGTGGCAGCCATAAACAGAACCTTCGTCACACTCGATCTTGTATGGAGATCCAACGGCCCAGAATTGCACAAGCTACGTAAGCTCGTCGTACGTGAAATCATAAGCAACAAAGGCCTCAATACCTGCTACGAATTTCGCCGACAAGAGATCTGACAAATGGTGAAGAATATCCATGAGAAAATTGGGTCACCCATTAATCTCAGCAAACAAATATTATTAACAACGCTGAGTGTTACAATCAGCATGCTATGGGGTGGTTCGTTGAACGGAGAAGAAGCAAAGCTTGGGCTTGAAATTCAAGATCGATTAAAGGAATTTGTGAGATTGGTGGGAGAACCCAACATTTCTGACATTTTCTCAATTCTTAGACCGTTCAATTTACAAGGAATTGAATCCAAAAACAAGGAGCTAAAGCAAAGAGTAAATGCCAAAACATCATTATCCATGATGGAAATAAAAGCTTTGCTACTGGTAAGTAGACTAAATTTTGAAATCCAATATAAATAAAAATATAGGTACTAAATTTCAATTTTATGAAATTTATATATAGTTCTGATATATTTTAACTTTAAATATATATTGATATATAGGTAAATTATACTATCAGTCATCCATCCATGAAGAGTTACAAAATGGCCATCTAACTAATTTTTTTTTTGTTTGTTATCAACCGTTAAATCACTAACGAAAAGTTAACTTAGAAACTTTTAAAATTGGAATAATAGCAATTTTAACTTTTAACATTTATATATTATGTCAATTTAGTCTTGATTTCAAAAAAAATTACTCTCGACATTTATACAAGGTGTAATTTGATCCTCTTTTGTAGTTTTATTTTTTCTGTAATATTGAGGGTTGAATTTAAAACAACGAGAAATTAAGAAAATTGTTATATTGAATTTTTCGGTGTTTCAATTTTTGTTATTTTTTTTTTTATTTTAGCTTATAATTTATTTTTTTAATTTTTTAGGTGAAAAGATAACAAAGAAAAAATTAAATTGCAAAAAAAATTAAATTACATGATATGTAAATGTTGAGGGATAATTTTTTTAGAATCAAGACTAGAATAACATAATGTATAAATGTTGATATTAAAATTGTTATTATGTCCGTTTTAAAAGTTACCACATCATCTTTTCGTTAGCCATTTAATTATTAATGATTAAAAATAAAATTGAATATTTAGATGATTATTTTGTAACTTTTTTATAATTGGATGACAAAAAAGTTATCAATAATTAAGTGATTACTAATGCAATTTACCCAAACAATCAATGAATTCAGTCAGTTTAATTGTAAATTATATGAATTTGGATATTTATGGTATCTTTTTGTAAGGTGTATAATTGGTTGATTTAATTAATTTAACTTTAAAATTATTTAATTAATTTTTCAAAAATAAAAATTAGTAACCGAGTTAATTTAATAATAAAATTTCAATAATTGAATCGATTTCGATTTAATTGAAGAATAAGAAATATTGATAGAATTTAATAAGAAATATTAAAAGTGTTAATGATTAAATTAAGATTTTTAAATTGAAAAGTAAAATGATTTAGTTTTTAAGTTTTAAAATATAATAATTAAATTTAAATTTTTTTATTCTTTTAATATACTGGTATGATTATATGATAGTAATCTGTTAATTAAACTTCAAATTTTATAGAAGTAAAAGGATTAACAATATATTTTGACTTTTAAATTTGAACTTATTTTAAAGTATATAAAATCTATAATATAAAATTAATTAATTGGTTATTGATATAAAAACATACAATTAACCTACTCAATCTATACTACTAGGTCTTAGGTTCTCGTGATAATATGATGGTTAATTTTAAGTTTTAGTCCTTCTCCTTCTTTCTTTTTGAGATTATTTAGGAGTGCTTAGATTTCAATTTTGATCTTATACTTTCCTAATTTTGACATAATTGGATACCTCAATTTTTATAATGTCAATAGTTAGTCTAAATATTTTATTTTATTTTATTTTATTTAAAATGTTGATGTAAATTTTTAATGATTGTTAACATTATTAAAATTCTCCATTAAATTTAGGTGCATTAAAATATTTTTTTTACATGAATACGAAGTGAGTATCTTTTTTTTTTTCAATTTCAAATCATCACATCAATAAATTTAATGGAAGAATTTTAACATTGTTAATATATGAACTTGAAATTTTAAATTAGAAAAAAAAACAATTAATTCATTGAAAATAAAATTAAGGATACTAAAATCTAAATATACGAAGAGCACAAAATTTTGAACCATATTATAACCTCTAAATCTCTACTTTATAATTTGGTAAAAAATAAATAATTGATCCAAAATGTAATATGGATACTTTAATTAATCCTTTAATCGAAATCGAATTAATTGAATTGAGTTAATTAAATTATCTTGACTCGATGGATTAATTCGGTTTTAATTAAATTTTCCTCAGCTTTAATCTTTTGTCTTTGTGGATATAGGATATGATATTTGGCGGTACAGACACAACATTTACGACAATAGAGTGGGCGATGACGGAATTACTACGGCACCCAAATAAACTGAGAAAAGTCGTCGATGAATTGGATGCAATAATCAGGGACCAAAACGTTGTCGAAGAGTCCCATCTTCCTCGCTTGCTTTATTTAGAAGCAGTGGTGATAGAAACACTCTGAATTCACCCACCAGCTCCCTTGCTAGTGCCGCACATGTCGAGCGAGACAACCGTCATAGCTGGTTACACCATCCCTAAGAATTCCTGTATTTTCTTCAACGTGTGGGCAATACAAAGGGATGCCGAGTTCTAGGAAGACCCACTTCGATTTGAACGGGATAGGTTCTTGAAAGACACTGAGAAAAGGAATTATACAGGAAATAGTTTCCATTTTTTACCATTTGGATCAGGGAGGAGGATTTGTGTTGGGATTCCATTGGCGAAGAAAATTGTGATGCAGATTTGAGCGACATTGTTACATTGTTTTGATTGGGAATTACCAGATGGGCGAAAACCTGATGTAAAAGAGCAGCCACGATTTATGTTGTCGAAGGAGGAGCCGCTTGCTGTGGTGCCTGTTGCACGTTTATCTAATTCACTGCAATACCAATAGATGTGGAGTTAAAATATATTTCAAGTCCTTGTACTCTTCATGAAATTAGAATCTAATCATTATACTTTTATTTTCAAGAATTTAGTCTCTTTACTTTTCATATTGACATAATATCAAATTTACATCTTGTCAATTTGGCTTTTTTTTTACCTAAATTTGGCAATTAACTTTTCAAAAAGAGACAAATTATTTTTTTTAGTGAAAATACTGACTAAAACATTAATTTTTTTAATAATGTTAGCAACCTGCATGTCAGTTCATGTGTACTTTATGTTGACATGACATTTTTTATCTCATATGTTGTAATTAATATAATTAGAAGTGTTATCATCTGTTTCAATCTCTATTTTTTCATTTGGTTAAAATGTGCTTACAAGTCCCTATACTTTTCAAAAATTTAAAATTTAGTCATTATACTTTTATTTCATGGAATTTAGTCTTTTTACTTTTAGATTTCAAAAGTCAAGTCCAATTGTTAACACTATTAATTTTATTTGTTAAATTCAAGTTAATTACAAAGTCATTTTTTTTATTTACATGGCAATCAAGTGAGTATTTTTTTTACTTGAAAAATATCACAGCAAAGAATTTAACAAATAAAGTTAACAAATGTTAACAGTTGAACCTGAATTTTGAAATCTGAAAAAGTAGAGAAACTAAATTCCATGAAATATAAGTATAAAGATTAAATTCTTAATTTTTAAAAAATACAGAGACTTGTGACATATTTTAATATTTTCATTTTTTGTAAATTGTTTTTCTAGTGAGGATAAAATTCTAACACCCAAAAAAAAGTATCAATTTATCGAATTTAGGGTTTTTTCTTCATTTTTTGTTTAGAAATTATGATCGTTCCACTTACATTCTTTTTAATATTATTGAAATCGGATCAGTTTGATCGGTTTTTATTTAGAGGGCTAATTTACCAAAATGACCCAAAAAATTTGATTATTTACAAAAATGACTCAAGTTAAAAAATATACACCAAAATAACCCGAAATGAACAGTAAAAGGTGAACAGGACTCGGCCAATGATTGGTGTAAGACATAAAAGTTTGTGTTTGTCAATATTAGCCATGCATGGCTGACACGTGTGTATTTTTTTTTAAATACGGTATTTTCTTGATATACAAAAATATGAGAATATAAAAAAAATTGGGGTGTTGGCCATGCAATGGCCGACACCCCTTTTTTGTCAAAATTTTTTTTTTAAAAATTTTGGGTGTTGGCAATGCCCTGTTTCAAAAAAAAATTACATTTTTCGGTGTTGGCCATTGTATGGTCGACACCTCCTATTTCAAAAAAAAATTTCAAATTTTTTTGGTGTTGGCCATGCAATGGCCGACACCCCTTTTTTCTCGAGAAAAAAATTCAAATTTTTTTGGTGTTGGCCATTTTCCTAGGATTAAAAAATAGCAAATTTTGCAATTTTTTTGGTGTTGGCCATGTTCCCCTCATTCTCTATAAATAGGGGGTTTAGTTTTTTAATTTTGAATTAAGTAAGAATTATTTCTCTCAAAATAACAAAAAAATGAGTCTTTTATTTTTTATCATTAGATGAGTGTTTTGTTTTGGAGGATAATTGTGAAGTGTACAATCGAACTTCGGGGTTGAACTATATACTGTCATGTATTATTGGAGTTGAATTATATACTGTCATATGAAGCGGCAAAGATATGTCTTCAGTGGTAAGACGATTTTCTGCGCTATTGAAGACTATTCGAGATACCCAACGCAGATGGACATTATCTACGTTGGAATAATTTGTTATCACAGAAAATACTGTCGAATAGCTATTCCAGCGTAGATATATTGTTGCTCTATGTAGGCGCTGCGCTGTGGTAAGGCCGTAAAGGTTATGCTGTCAAAAGTCGGATGACTTTCTCCGTCATTTAACAGGTAACCGAGACCGACTGCATTGTGTCTGACAAATTGAAAAAGGTTGTGTTCAACTGCAACCCGAGTAAGTTTCTCGGTACTAATGTTTGCAGCTCGGTTTTCAAGCAGATGGACATTATCTATGTTTGTATTTTGTTATATCTGTAATTTTTTTTAATTTCGTGTATTAATATTAACAAATAATTGTAATTTATTGAATCTGTAAATTTAATTTGTTGCATATTATTATTCAAACGCAATATTTGTATTTTCTTGTATTAAAATAATTTCGAATTATATATAAAAATATTAAATATGTTGTCAAAATGTGAGGCAATAAATATTATTGACAAAGATGATATAAATTTTAAAAAATAATAATTAGAATATACATGAAATTAGAAAGAAAAATTAAAATATATAAGAATTTCGGAATTAAATTTAAAATAAAAATGAAATTACAAATTAAATTTAAAAAGTAAAGGGAAAAAAATCAAAATTGAGTAGATCCCAGCGACGACCCCGACGCTGGTGTGTAACAGTCTGGCTTCCTTCGGGCTCGGCGAGGCCCAGGCCGTAGTACAGTTTGTTCAGGAGGCGCTACATTGGTGTTCGTAGGTTCATCCTCGGTGGTGTCAACGTTGGGTGTCTCGATTGGTGTACGAAGAAAGTCGGTAAAATCGTACGTATCATCAATGTCATCGACAGTAAGTTCAGTGACCTGAGGTGCCGAGCCAAAAATATCCTCCATTGTTGGAGTATATTCTTCCGGATGGATCTCCGGTTGATATGAGGAAGAATCGAAGTAATATGTATGTTGAAGGTCGGGGTCGACGCCAAAAATGTCCTCAATCGAACGATTATCATAATCGTGTAGCAAAAAAGACGAAGAGCCGGTTGTTTGATACTGGGGATCGGGTTGGTGCTCCGACTGGTACTCGGGTTGGTCCTGAGGCTCGTAATCGGGCTGGTAATCGGGCTCATCCGCGGGCTCGACATTGGGCTCATCCTTGGGCTTGGAATCTGAACCGGGGATCCAACCACGACGTCCATATGCGTTATTCGCCGGACCCTATCGATTGCCTTTCGGAATAAGTCTCCTTAGGGTATACTCTCGGGAATGAAGCACCGGTATCCCGTATGCAGTATACAATTTGTTGTAATATGGGGTACCGGAATAATCCCCATTACACCCATACAAGGATGAACATCTATTTGCCCGGTCATTCCAAAGCACGATATATGCTTGAAGATCGTGTGCCCAATTTATTCGATTTTACCTAGTCCCTTTTTGTCGAGCTGGTGGACCTCATCGAGTTGGAAGGGAAGGTTCGGAATATGTTGTATACCACCAAACTGTCGTAAAACTCGATCCCCAGCGTGCCATTCCACCAAATGAAAATTGAATACCGGCACATTATACAAAAAAGTTGGTAATTGTGCTGGTAAACAAATGGTGGGATGAAAGGCATAATTTCATCTAAAATATAAGGCTGCCACAAGAACTGCACAATATAAAAACACGAATTTAGTTAACAAAAATATTGAAAATCTAAAAAACACGAATTTCGTCTAAAATGTGTTTTTTATATTTCGAAAATGTAAAAAAATATTTGTAAAAAATATCAGATATTTATTTTTTTAAAAATTCGAAAATATAAAATACATTTCGAAAATAGAAAAAATCTTATAAAAAATTCGAAAATATATCTTACATCATCTCCTCCGTGTTTGTCTAACCAGCGACGTATATGGGGACATTTTTCGTGTCGCCCAAGTCCCGGAATTGAATGCCATCTGAAAAATTCAAAAATAATTAGAAAAAAAAATAATTAATAAAATTTAAAAAATATAAAATCGAGACATCAAGTCACCTATTAACTAGTGGCATCGAGTATGACATGTGTTCTACGTTGGCGATGGAAGGCAGTCGAGTTAGTATCCATGATTGGAGGAGATATGTGCAGCCTCTCATGGCATTAACTGCGGGATTTGTCACTCGACAAAGCTCCCGGTACAGTGTCGCCAACACTGTTGAGCCCCAACTTAAATTCTCGGCTGCCTTGAAATCTTCCAATAACGGAAGGTAGATAATACTTATTCTATTTTGGCTAGAATCCGGAATAAGGATACCGCCTACTAACTGTAGAAGAAAAGCGCGAGCGTGGTAGATTATGTCCAACTGCGTTGGATTTTGAGGGAGATGTCTAAAGTTTTCATGTAGCCACGTAAACTTTAAAAACGGTAATTTTCCGTTTTCAGTATCCGGTGGCACCTTGCCAAGTAACCGGTAGCAAGTGCCACAATGATTGTCTAGTACACCCGGACCCGTTACCTCTTCACCTTCAACGGGTAACCCGAGCTGGATTGCAACATCTTCTAAAGTAATTGTTGCCTCTCCACACGGGAGGTGAAACGTGTGAGTCTCGGGACGCCATCTTTCGACTAAAGCCGTTATTAAATCGGCCCGAATAGTCATATTTTTAATGCAGGCAGCAATCCCGAACCCCGCATCTTCGATATATTGTTGAGCAAATCTATGGGGTTTGTAATCCGAATGATGATGCCGGGATCTAACCATCCTATAGAATTCTGGATTGGCTCGAATTGCGCCAACACGGTGATTCTCATGACTACGTATGATGACGTTGGGATCCATAATATGATGGATGAAAGTCGATCAACGGCGGACAAAGTCGGTCAACATCAGTCAACAGTGGTCAACGGCAGTCTCGAGACGTTGATGAGCTGGAATTTTGGTTTAGCTAAGCTGGAATAGGTTTAAGTGAGGTGGAAAGTGAGTGGTCCAATTGCTATTTATAGTAGGGGACCATTGATGGCATTTTTGTAATTTTTGGGTGGTCTAAGGTTATTTTGGTTAATAAATATAAAATATGATAAAAATTGTAATATAATAAAAATTTTTATTTAAAGATATAAAATTAATAAATATTGTATTGTCAAATCAACACATTATATATAATATAATAAAAAATTTTATTTAAAGATATAAAATTAATAAATATTGTATTGTCAAATCAATACATTATATTATAAAAATTGTAATATAATAAAAAAATTTATTTAAAGATATAAAATTAATAAATATTGTATTATCAAATCAACACATTATATGATAAAAATTGTATCTTTAAATAAATTTTTTTATTTAAAGATATAAAATTAATAAATATTGTATTGTCAAATCAATACATTATATTATAAAAATTATAATATAATAAAAAAATTTTATTTAAAGACATAAAATTAATAAATATTGTATTATCAAATCAACACATTATATGATAAAAATTGTAATATAATAAAAAAATTTATTTAAAGATACAAAATTAATAAATATTGTATTGTCAAATTAATACACTATATGATAAAAATTATAATATAATAATAATTTGTACTTTAAATATGAAAATTTGATAAATAATGTATTGTCAAATTAATACAATATTTGATATAAATTGTAATATAATAACTATCTTTTTTAAATAATTTTAAATACATTTTAAATGTATTTTAAATTTTAACTTCAAATTTAAATTAGAATTTTAAATTCAAACTTATATAATTATGAAGTTTAAATTATTTAAATTTAAACATGTTCATTAATTTCCAAATTAATTTCAACTTAAATTAATTTTCAAATTAATTTTTACACAAATATACTTCGTGTATACTAGTGGACATGCGTTCATTCTTCGTCGGACAATCCGACATTACGAGAGGATTGACCGAAAATATAGACGCGATGTGGGCAAGTGGATCGATTATGGCTAGGCCTTCGGCAAACACTGCACAATTTCGATTCCCCAATCTCCCTAATGTCCATATCAGAGCGAATCCTCGTCGAATGTGGTCGACCTCTAGGCTTTCTACGGAGACTATAATCCGGTAGCATCTCAAAAGCAACCTGTGGAACTTCCCAATTGGATACATCGGGCATTACGGGAAATTCATTCTCCCATACACGCAATGTGCGTTGCAGCGTGTACACCTCGTATATGAATTGGTCGACATTTAAATTTGTAGTCGCACAAGCTGCATGAACATGCGCACAAGGATATCGAAGAGCTTGAAATCTAAAGCACTCGTATCGCCTGTTTGCCAGATCAATTGCGTACGACCTCGGTGGAACACCCGAGCGACGATCGGTGTACTCTGAAACCCGAAAAATCTCCAACTCCCGCGAATAAATTTCTGTATTCATCGTTCGAGCTCTTTGACTGTTTGTCGCCATGGCCCTTCGAATGTCCTCAACGTACACGTGTCCGGCCTCCATCTGCGCCTCTTGTCGCTGCCCCATCGTAAGCATCAATGTGGCCAACCTATAGAAGGTTGCCGAGAAAACAATAGCAATTGGTAGATGTTGTGTTCGCCTCAAGACAGAGTTAACTGACTCGACCAGGTTGGTCGTCATCTGGCCATACCGAGCCCCGTCATCGTAACTTTGTGTCCATTGCTACATCTAGACGCTACCCAACTACCCACGGAGATTTTTGTCACTTGGTAAATGTTTCATCTTAGCTTCAAGCTTTGCGAACTTTTGTCTGAATCTTCGCAGTTCAAATTGATGAGCTACATATGCATATGGAATTTCGAATAAGTATTTTTTATATTTCACAAGCTGATAAAATTTAAAATTAAATTGAATTGAATAAAAAAATACAAACAATAATTATTACCCATTTCCACGAATTCTACTTTCCATTCTTTATTTTTATAATCACTATGAAAGTTTGCCGACATGTGCCGGATGCAATAAACGGACCTCCATGGAACCTCCGATCGCCTTATTGCAGCAAGTAGTCCCTTCGATCTGTCCGATATAAGGCAAATGTTGTCTTGCCTAACAACGTGGCTCCTCAGATTTTTTAAGAAAAATTCTTACGACTCGAAGCACTCTTTCTTGACTATGGCGAAAGCGATCGGAAGTACATTTCGGTTGTCGTCTTGTGCAACAGCAATCAATAGTATTTGCGTGTATTTACCGTACAGCCAGGTCCCATCAACTTCCACCATCGGTTTGCAATGAGGGAAGGCCTTAACACATGGGTCAAACGTCCAAAATAATCGGTGAAAACATCGTTTCCCCGGGTCAATGACCCCGTTCGGACCTTCATACAACAGTGTTTGTAAATCAGTTACAGTCCCCGGTACATACTCTCGCATCGCGACTATCCACCCTTGGAGCTCGTTGTATGACGCATCCCAGTCACCATACAACTCCCGCATCGCCATTTGCTTCGCCCACCATACCTTTCAGTACGAAACCTTATAATTGAAGCGAGCTTGCATGGCTAAAATATAGATCGATACCTTATTCAATGGAGACTCTTTGACCATAGGCATGATACAGTTGCATATGGTCTTTGCATCTAACTTCCGATGGTCTTGCGTCATACGAGCCATGATGCATGTGTGCGGACCTTCCACTTTCCTTATTGTCCATAGCTGAATCCGTTGCATTAACGCGGCTCAGATACGCCACTTACACCCACTCTCGGCTTTCAAACATTCTCCGATGTACAAAGATTGCAACGACTTTGTTGCTTTATAATCCACAGCTAACTTTAAGCTGTATTGTTTTATTGCATTTAAGCAATCCTTCTTGTTCTCAAATTGTTTTCCAACGAACAACTCTTCTTCGTTGGTTTGTCCGTCGAGTAGGTGAGCCGAAACTATGTTTCTATATTTCGAAAACTCTCGAGCTTGACCCGCATCTGGGTCTACGTCGCTCATGAAAGCCCCCGGATTATTCCTAATAACTATACTCGGGCTCTATTTCCTCCTGAATGGGTGTTAACATCATCACCCTCCACCGACCCCTCATCATCTAAGTCTTTGGGGATGTCATCCAAATCGGGGTCTTCCAAAGCTTCATTTTCTTCATCATCTTCTATTGGGGCCAGCACTTTCGGATGAAATTGTAGAAGATGACACGTGTTTTCGATGTTATACGAGCATCCACTGGTGTTTGGATTTTCTGGAGTAGACCCTCCATAACCTGATTGATCTTCCCAGCATACATTAAGATCAATATCTATTCCAGAACGCTGGCTTATTGGATTTAAGACTTGGATTGGTTCGGGGTGTGATATCTCCGCGAACAACTCAATAGGGCATGGGTTTTCGATCTCAGATGGGCAATAAATTTCAATCATTGTCCCTAGATCATCATTATCAACAAGCTCCATTTCGGAGAATTTTATCGGATCTGATGAAACCTGAAATTTGTAAAACAGCCTCAACATTTGCTTCCCGCAACGAGTAGCTATCTTTGTACTGATCTTCCGTTTCAATTCATCCAACGAAACACGCTTGATCAGTCTCATTCCGATTTTTTCTCTACTTTCAAATACACAACTTTCATCGTCTGTATTGATAATTTTTCCATCAAAATGAACATAAACAAAGAAAACGTTGGAACTCGTCTTGAAAAAACTTGAGATTAAAAAAAACTGAACATAAACAAAGAAATTGTTGCACTGTTAATGAGAACAAAAAACTCAAATTTTTAGTATTGACAGTTCTATCTATATATATATATGGTGCTGGAGTTAAAAGTCGATCTCGGCCATTAATTATAATTGTGTTATTTTCTTTTGATTATTTTCGTTTATTTCGTAAATTTAATTTTAATTAATATTTTTAATATATTTTTAATTTGTAGATAATATTTATTCCTTAACATTTTCACAACAAAATATTTAATAAATCAAAATTATATTAATACGATAAAATATAAATCTTGTTGAATATTACAACAGTACAAATTAAATTTATAGATAAAATAAATCATAAATAATTGTTAAAATTAATACACGGAATTTTAAAATTTGAACAATAATACAAAATAACCTACAATACTTTAAACTTGTGCAACTTATCTCAGTTAGATAATGTTCATCTGCCTGAACACCTGGCTGATTTCAATAAATTCTTCTAGCCCTCAATTAATATGGGTCCATATTGCCTGAATAACCGGCCAAGTCATCTCGGTCGGTCGATCGATGACAGAATTCTGTTAACCGACCTTTGATAGCATAACCTTTACGGTTATACCACATAGTTAAATTTAGCAGCAACTATATCATATACATATAGTATTTTGCTCCATGGCGCAGAAAATCATCTAACCACTGAAGCCATATCTTTGCCGCTTCACATGACAGTATATAATTCAACTCCTAAAATACGTGACAGTATATAGCTCAACCCCGAAATTCGATTGTACACTTCACAACTATCCTCCAAAACAAAACACTCATCTAATGATAAATAATAAAATACTCTCATTTTCTTGTTATTTTGAGAGAAATATTTCTTACTTATTTCAAAATCAAAAAATTAAACCCTATTTATAAAGAATGAGGAGAAATTGGTGTTGGCCATTTGATGGCCAACACCGTGAAAAGGGGTGTCAGCCATTTGATGGTCAACACCAAGAAAATTTAAAATTTTTTTCTCAAGAACAGGGGGTGTCGGAAAAGGGGGGTGTCGGCCATTTGATGGCCAACACTAAAAAAATTTGAATTTTTTCTCAATAATAGGAGGTGTCGGCCATTTGATGGCCGACACCAAAACACCAAAAAAAATTTAAATTTTTTTCTCAAAAAAAAGGAGGTGTCGGTCATTTGATGGTCAACACAAAAAAAATTTGCAAATTTTTTCTCGAGAAAAATGGGTGTTGACCATTTGATGACCAACACCAAAAAAATTTGAATTTTTTTCTCGAGAAAAGGGCAATGGCCAACACCAAAAAAATTGAATTTTTTTTCTCTAGAAATGAGGGGTGTCGGCCATTGCATGGCCAACACCCCAAATTTTTTTTCATATTCTCGTATTTTTTTATATCAAGAAAATACCGTATTTAAAAAAAATACACACGTGTCAGCCATGCATGGCCAATACTGACAAACACAAACTTTTATGTCTGGCACCAATCATTGACCGAGTCCTGTTCACCTTTTACTGTTCATTTCGGGTCATTTTGGTGTATATTTTTGAAATTGGGTCATTTTCATAAATAATCAAATTTTTTAGGTCATTTTGATAAATTAACCTATTTAGAGAGTGGTATTGAATAAGATTTTGAATGAATTGCTCAAAACTGTTGTTGGGTCAGTTGAAAAGGATTTTTTTCTTTTTACGTTTTGGCCCAATTTATTAGTTTGGGCCTATAAAATTTGACCCAAATAAATAAAACTCAACATAAAGATGATATAAAAGTTGAATCTAAATTAAAATTATTATTTATTTGTGCTTATAAAATTTTGAAGATTTTTTCATTTTTTTTTAAAGTTTTGGGTGATTGAATTGAGAATAAATGATTTGATTAATTTAATTATCGATTGCATTCTAAAAACATTTTTTTTTGATCAAACCCGGCCTGATTTTATACAAAATTGTATGTGTAGGAACCAACACATGGGACAGATTTGAGCTAAGGATGCACAAGAGATTGATAGATTTGTATAGCACACCAGATGTGGTGAAGCAAGTCACTTCAATTACCGTGGAATTGGAGCCTGGTGTTCAAGTTGATGTTACTGTTGCTGATGTTTGAGACTCCCCTTTGCTTTTAGGGTTTTAACATTCTTGTTTTATTGTACCGTAATCAATATATTAACTTTCAAGGTTTAGGGTTTTCAATTTATTTTTATCATAAACAACCTTGAAATTTAAAGTTTCGGGTTCCCCTTTTATTTATTTTAAGTAATGTTTTCTGTTTGCTTGGATATCCAAGCATTTGTTGCTCAATATAAAATATAAAATATTAAATGATTTTGTTATTTTATTGCTAAATAATTTAAATATATATTTACTTACTTTTTAGAATTAATGTATTTTTCAGGTTTATTTTATTGTTCACATATATTAATTTTTCTAATGCTAATAGTAATACCATATCTAAAATTCGAATGAAAATTATCATTATTCGAAAATTATCATTTTGATGCAATGTTTCTTACAAGTAGAGAAGAATATTTAATTTTTTCGATCGAATTATTTTATTATATCAACTTAATCGATCATAATTTACAAAAATCAATTTTGAATTGATTTGACTAGGGTCGACAAGTTTTAATATGTGTTATCTAAATATCATATAAAAATTTAAATTATTACTCTAAATATAAATATCTAAAAGAATTTACGAAAAAGGAGGAGATAATGTTTTTGTGAAATGGGGTGTAAACTATGTTACCTAAAAAATCCTAAATGAAAAAGAAAAAAGTCCAAACATAATTGGGATTTGAGAGGTTTAGTCAAATTAAGCCATTAATTAAAAATAAATAGTTTCCCCCCATGACTTTAACATCATCATTTTCAGGGAAAAAGAAAAAGAGTTTTTGATTTTTGATTGCAATCATTTTGTCAAGTTAATTATGTGACTTTTTGTACTGTGTATATGAACAATATATTAAAAATGTGGATTCTTTCGGTTCTTTATTTCCTTTCATCATCATTTCACCTCAAACCAAAGCATTATTTTTAGGGCAAGCTTTTGTTGAATCATAGTACAACAATTTTAAGCTTTTTTTTTTATTATTGAAATATATGAATCATTATGAATCTGGCTTCGATTTCAAGGAAAAGGAATGGATCGATGCAATTTCTTTCCGAATCAAATCCCTATTTACACACCAAGAAAGGAGTAAAAGTGGGTAAATTGATTGCCTTGCCACCTATAATATATTGTTTCCACCTTACTGCCTGCCTTCTTTAATTATTTCATCGGCCTTGCCTAGTGAAAGCTGTACGTAATGAATGTCCAAATTCACCTTCACTTAATAATTAGACAATTTAAAACTTCAACTGCCAATTTAATGTTTATAATAAGTTTCCATGTCATTATCTCGAATGTCCAAATTAAGATAAATATGAAAAAGATTTCATACATCCAAATGAATTGATCTCAAAGTTTAACAGATATGAACTTAGGGTTTCCATTCATTCTTTCCTGGTTGAGAGACTTCGATTTTTTTAATTAACCCCCCCCCCCCCCTTGTTTATTGTAGATGACAGCTTACAGGAGAAAGGTCCATAGATTTTTCCTACCTACTACATGCACATTTTTCCTCATACAGTCAACACTACTTTGCTTTGTTATTTTAAATATCCTCTCCGCATCAATATATGGGAAAAAGTTGGAATTCGCTACAATACAATTTTCTTTTTTAGTAAAATAAAACAGTCAAAGACGAAACAGGTAAAATAATTAGTTTAAAGAAGAAACATCAACATCTTTCATGAGAAGTGACAACACATATGGTGGTGGAGTATCCAACAAAATCAAATGCGTCAAATGAAGATTAGCTATCGTCGTCAATCGATCCGTAACCATGTTTCGTTCTCGAGGCACATATCTAATACGAACGTTCCATGTTCTGTTCAATAGCTCATATATGAGTCGAATTTCAAGCATCTTACTATCTGCAGCCCCTCCCATAAGAATAAGATTAACGAGCAAACTGTTATCACACTTAGCTTCAACATTGCGATAACCTCTTTCCCATGCCAATTGAAGTCCTTCAAGCATCGCTCTAGCTTCCACCTGAAATATTGAACCTTGACCCATATAAATATCCAAATACAATTTATCTTTATTTTCGTTTCAAATACAATATATATAAATATCCAAATCCACATTATTTGTAATTATCCTTAACAATAAACAATTTTTCTTTATTATTTTTAATTAACAATATCTATAAATACAGTTATAGTTGTAGCTTAAAAAAACAAATAGCATATTGCTGATAATTTGGATTTTAACTAATAACGATGTATGGTGATATTTGAACTAATAAAAATTATGCTTATCAAACCTTTAATTTTATAATTTTAACTAAAGCATCATTTGATTTTTATATAAGTTTTAATAAATATATTTTTTATATATTTTTTTTCATCGACATCATGAATGTACCGAAAATCTAACATATATAAAATCAATCTCATTCTCTCTTCACTATCTTCATAGGTGAGTTTATAACACCTTAAGGGAGCTCATGCAATATCAATTGGGAAAATTATTTTAGTATCACTTTTGCATTTAAAATAAATTATAACATTTGAAGGTACTTTAATCTTTTTAGTTAAAAAATAATAAAAAATATATGCCTATGATAGGATTTGAACTCTGTTAATTGGGTTAACAAAATTTTAAATTTACCACTTAACCAAAGTTGTACTTTAATATTTTTATATTTTTTAAATTTATTATGCACACTTTATTACCTCCATCAATTGTATATATATATAATAATTAATTTCAACCCATACTTTATATTATATTTACTTCATTTCATATGAGTGTAACACCACGATTCTTAACCTTTATTTTTATACAATGCCTAAAACTGCTCATAGCTCCCCTCAATCTTTAAATAAGAGAAAAATGTGTTTCAACACACTCGAATCCACATCTCATTACGTTGACAACAATATTAATACTAACTAAGTTAACACTCAATCCGCACGATTTAAGCTTTCATATGAATGCATGGTAAAATAAATTTTTTTTACTATGCTAGGAACTTGTGATATAGGGTTTGATTGAATATTTATAGATAAATCATAAAAGGTCGTAGATTTTTGGATACCATAATCCATGAAATTTTAGAAACTTCATCTACAGTGTAAATACTAGATTAATAATGTATAAAGTATATTAATTATGTGGATAAAAATAAATGGTAGCTGGCAGATAGAAATGGCTAAATAAGTACTCGAGAAAAAGGGTTTATATAAATCATTATCTCAATTAAAATGCTATCATAATATGAACTGTCCATGAAAATGAAGCTGAAGCAAAAACAAATAACATGTATTATAACATGAAATGGAACTCCCAAAATAAAATGGTGAAAATTTCTGCCAAGTCCCTCTATTATAGGAATTAAATCAAATTAATCCTTCTATTATTTAATGTACCAATTAGATATTTGTTCTCATTGTTTAAAAATTGATATAAAGTTTACAGTTAAACTCTAACTAAAATATTTCGTCACTAGAGTAATAAAAACTTTGATTTCTGAAGTCCTTCAATTATAGGGATTGAACCAAATTAGTCCTTTTAATATTGTAATTCTTTTACTATTAAAAAGAATCAAATAATTCCAAATTAGAAAATAGATTTGGATTAACATTTACTGATAAATTATATTTTTTTTCATTTACAATTCAACTTTAGACAACATATTCATATGCAAAATCATAAAAAAGAACTTTTAAAATACAATTTTGTTAAATAATCTTGCCATTAGGTCAAGAGATTGTTGGCATAAATGATAAATTTTTAAAACAATTAAAATATTCTATTGAAAATTGACATTATTTTATTTTTTTAGTAGTAAAAAGATTAAATTAATCTATTTAATAGCATAGGGACTAATTTAATCTAATTCCTATTGTAGACGGACCTGCCACTTATATTGACCAAAATTAAACTCTTCAAGTTGAAAATATGAACTGTCCATGAAAATGAAGCTAAAGCCCGTGATTCGCACGCGATAAACCCAAACGTCTGGTAGTCAAGAGAGAGGATGATGAGCAGAGCATGTCAGCTGTTAACGCGCCCAAGCACCCCAAGTTCCCGCGCCGCTGTCCGCCGAAAAAACCATAAATACGCGCGTGAGGTGTTTCGGTGGAACGCACGCGTGAAAAGGGGAGGTGACGTGACGTTGGGAAATGGTGAAACAAAAGAAATTAAAGGTCCAAGGACAGTAGTTTTTGATTGCTTTCAGTGGGGTCCGATGCGAAAAAATAAAAAAGAGTCGCTCTCAAGCTGAGCTGTGAGATTGCTACTGGCTGGCTCGGCTGTCATGATTTAGAGCGGCGCAAATCATTCCGTGATTAGCCGCACCCATCTCATCCCCTCTCCTATCCGCCAATGTTCAATGCCACTCGTGCTTTGGCGCTATCCATTTCTATTCGGGTTTTAATTTTTTCCGACGTATTTCAATCCTAACCAATTTTAATATTAAATTTAGGGTTTAATTTTTCTTTGAATTTAATAGTTGCTTAAACTTAAAACATCGTAGTTTAATTTGATATTTTTTAGATACTTAATAGAGTTAAAATATCCTGATGTAACATTGATAATAAATAATATTATATCATGTGATAATTTTACATTTTGATTTGTGGTAAAACATAAAATAAAAATATGTAAAAAAACACATCAAGGCTAGTGTCGAAGTTTTTATAAATATTATAATATTAAAAAAATTTAATTTAATTTCAGATTTTTTATGCCAAAAAATTCGAGTGATAAATCCTAAAACTTTGCCAATGGAGCAGGTTAGAGTGGATGTCACCAAATGCATCATCATTTCATAGTTTGCACTAAATTGAGTAGTCCAATTCGAAGGTTCGTACGAAAAATGAAAGAGTTTAAGTAAAAATATAGATTCCAAAAATGAGTTTAGACAAAAAGTAATATTCATTTTCTAAATGGATCGGGCCGAGCTCTACTTGGCCAAAATTTGCAAAAGAAATGTTGTTGTTTTGCCACGGTTTTTCATTATTTTGCTATTGTTTCGCTATTATTTTGTTGTTATTGTTTAGATATTGTATAACTATTGTTTTATTATTAATTTTGTTACTATTTTAGAGGTATTTGCTTGTTAAGTTGAGAAATATTTATCTTAATATTTTTAGTATATTTGATGTATTATATTTTTAAAATTTATTTTTATATAAAAAAGTTTAGTACAAGTCGGGCTTGGGCAAAATTCTAAGCTCATTTTTCGAGTCAAGTCAAATCCGAGCCTAAAAACGGGCCTAAACTTTTTACTTGTCTCAACCCGACCTGCCCCTTGATCAACTCTAATTGACACATTTTGATTTACCACCTGCATAACTTTATTATAATTATATAATCTTAAAAATGACTACAATATTTATAAATGTTGAATACATCCATCTATATATTGGATTGTCTTAATTTAATCCTTACTAGTTATTTATAACATTTCCAATGATTTTTTAAGAAAAATATTGAAATAATTAAAAGAGCCAAAAAATAATAATAATAAACAACAACCAAGTTGTAATAGTAGTAGAACATACTAAAACCTTAGTCGACAAGCTTATCCCATTCTCGTTGTAAGGCTTACAAACTCATTAATTACATCGAAATAAATACAATGAAGATTTGTATTTGATATATTTTTACTTTTATAACAAAAATTGTAATTTCATATAATGTGATGAGGTTAGACGAGATAAATTAAATAAAATTATTATAATCGTTTTATTTTCATTGTGAAAAATAAAATCACTTTATCACACATTTACTTTTCAAAAAGAAAAATATTGCTCAATTCAAAACTGATTCGAGTTTAATCATTCCTAACCTAATCCTTTCCATGCGTCCAAATCCAACAATAAATAGGAAAAGAAAACTTAAACATTCTTCCAAACCCATACCTTTTACCTATCATCTACATCCATAGGGATTAAATTCCACGACCTTAACCACTTCATATTGAAAATTATTTGGTCCTAGTTTCATATAATATATGTATATATGTATAGTCACATGGTTGAGCAACTAGACATAGAGGGGTCCATGGTATAAACAAAGCTACACACCCATGAAACATCCTACCTACAAGTGATAGGATAGGACTAATTTATATGTGTCTAATTTCTATGACTATGACCCTTGTGTTGCCTTTTTCTTTTCTTCTTTCTTCTTCATATATATTTAGGTTATAGGTTAAAATACCGCATAGGTCCATATATTCTTTTAAAACTTAGAATTTAGTCTTATACTTTTATTTCCATTAACTTAGTCTATGTTTCAAATTTTAAAATTTAAATTCAAGTGTGAAAATTATTATCTTGTTTGTTAAATATATTTGTGTGATATTTTGAAATAAAAAAAATCACTTGATAACCATATAATTAATAAAAAATATTACAATGAATTTAAATTTAACAAAATGATTTTAATAAAGTTTATAATTAAATCTAAATTTTAAAAATTAAAAAAAATACATCGATTAAATTTCAAAATTTTGAAAAGTAGAAATCAATATAAATAGATTGAACTAACCAAAAAATTAATAGAAGTGGAGGATTGAACTAATTCTTTAATAATGCCTTTGATGGTTTAAAGGACGGTTACCTGGTATGAAGACGTTAAAAAAAGGGGTCCCAATCGTCTAGAATTGCACAGCACAAAAGGACAATTGAGGGGATGTAACCGTAGCATAATTACACCTAAAGTAGGTTGAATGAAGCCGACTAGTGGAGGTTGTCAAGTCCATTAATATTTTATAGTTGATTATTTGTTTCGTTTTATTATAAACGTGTAATTCTCAAAATAATTATTAGAAGTATTTATTAGTCGGATGATTTGAATAGAACTTGAGTTTATATTTTCCTACTTTGGGGTAAGTTGATGTAGCTTATTAATAATAAATTTTCAATTTGGAGGGTATCAACAGGTCAAAATTTAGATTTGAGTTTGAAAATTTTTTAAAATCGAAATTTGATTCGATCTGATTTGACTCCACTTCATTCCAATTTTATTTCATTTTTCATTTTTTTAAAGCATTTTCCATTTTTTTAAAAAATATATATTTAAATGTACATCTCTAGAAAATATTTAATTTGAATCTTTAAATATAAAGCGTAAGGGTTTGCCATTAATATTTATAGATAAGAGTAAAATGATAATTTTATATATTGGACAAGACAAGGTAAGAAATATCATATTGCTACATACCCTTATCTAAAAGAGTTCACCCCAACGCACACACACCTTTTAAAAAAAAAAAGCTTCACCCATAATAAATGGAATTAAAATTCATCGGGTGATTCAGATTTTGTCACTCTATTTATTTTACAGTTCATTAATTCTTTTGAGATTTGTGACTACTTTTTTCTTTTCCAAACAATGTCAATTTCATTATTTAAATTTGATTTCTTTTTTTTAAGTGTAATATGCCTCGTTATTACATCCAATAATTATTTATTTTAGTATCTATATTCACTATTTTTCTATTAATTAAATCAATATATATATTGATATCAAATAAGCTTAATTGAGATTAACATTTGAATGTGAATAGAAATTAAAGCAAATGATAAGGAAATGAATCAAATAACCAATGTGATAAAAGATTTTAAAAGCATGGAAGAAAAACCAATCATATGCATAGAGTTAAATGAGTTTGTTTGCTCATAAATTGCACTGCCAACTACTAGCACAAGTAGTCATTCATGAAGGTTCCTAGGGTTAAAATAATTATTAGCTCTACAAAAGATTATTACATCTTTAAATACTACTAAATGCTAAACACCATTTCTTTGTATTTATATGGTTCCCAACTTTACTTCTTTCAACAATAACATAATATTTAGTCATTAATTTTAGTACTTTTAATTAAAATTAGACCTCGTTAACATATGATGATATGACACTTTAAAATTATGATTTGTCATTACTTAAAATTTTAAAATTATAAAAAAATTATTAAAATATCATCACTCATAATATAATTTCAGGGTGACACGTCGTTATACTTTAATGAAATCTAATTTATGAAATAAATTAAAAAATATGTAAAGCTCAAAGATTAATATCAACAATAAAAAAAAATTAAGGGTCAAAATGTTAGTTTATATCTAAATAAATGTGTAGTAAGATTCCTTGAACTAATAGAGAGTGAAGAGGATTTGAGTTTATAAAATTCAAAACACCCAAAAGGGTAAATGCAATTAACAATGTCTCTACTTTTGATAAACTTTGGAAAACTAATAATGCCAGTGTGTATATATAGTGGTATGTGTTGTTGGGCATTGTGAAAATGTACCCTCATTTTAACACATTTCAATTCCAACTTGATTATTCTAATATATACTATCACTTAAGTATCTCTATATTAATCTAATATATATTAAATTATTAGTAAATTTATATTTTAGTCATTTAACTTTAAAAGTTTATAAAATGGTTACTTAATTATCAGAAAATTTTTATTTAAATCACTGAGCACTTTAGTTTTTTTTAAGTCAAGTTAGTGAACTCCAAGCAATGATTTAATGATCGATATAATGGATAAATATCCATCGACGAGTAGAAAAACATACATTAGATCCAAGCCGATTCGATGATCAATCTCGGTGCTCAGAGAAAAAAATTGTTTGGATTTTGGTTCGCAGATTCTTGACGTTCAAAATTGCTTTATAAAAAAATCTAAATTGTATATGAGAAGGGAAAGGAAAGCTTTCGATTGGTCAAGTGGTGTAAACATAGAAAGACATACAACAACAATTTTATCAGGTCATTGATTTAAATGAAAACTTTTAAATAGCTTAGTAACCATTTTGTAATATTTTCAAGTTAAGTAGTAGAAATGTAAATTTATTAACAATTTAATGACCTTTGGTATAGTTTACTCTATATATTATTTGACATCTTTTGATATTGGATAGTTATAATGGCGCTAAATTTTTTATAAAATCAAAATTGAATTATAATTTTTTAAGAAAATTAAAATGTGATTTTATTATTATACTAAACTACAAATTCACAAATTTCAAGGGACTAAATTAAAATTGTTACAATTTTGGGAAGTACCAAACAGTATAATTTGAAATATGACCTTGTAAAATGCTCATTATTCTTACATCTCTAAATTTTTATAATCTTAAATTATTTTAGCATTTCAATATCTTTTTTTGACAAACATAACTATATTATTTTTTTCGTTTGTCTAAACACGTCTTTTTCCTTTTCTTTTTTCCCCATAAACAGGTCATTTTCCGACATGAGTTTTTAGTGCAAGCAATGAAATTTATATCACTAAACTGAAAGTAGATGCTTGTTTTTGGGAAAAGTATGGTAGAGGTTATTGTATTAAGGGTAGAGTATATTATATTATTTGATTAAAAAAAATTGAGTAGATTAAATTTTTTACGTTAAATCAAAAAGAAAACTAATCAATGTACGTTAATGTGAAATATATGTGGTACATCACATGAAATTGTTTAATTTTTTTATCAATCATATTCATTTTTAACGAAAAATAAATAAATTATTTTTTAATTAAATTTGTAAAAATTAATTTATCAATTTTTAATAAAGAGGCAAGACGTATTGTAGCTTCTAATATATAATTTTTCATGATACTGTCATCCGTTAATTCTTAATTTTATTTATTTGTAGTTATATATATTCTAAAAGCTCAAATTGCATGATGAAACTGATTTGGCAACATAACAGCAGCACCTGACTCCGATCCGTTTTAGCCACGTGGCAAGCTGTAGACAAAGATGCAATTGCAGGTTCTAAATCCGTAAAATAAAGGTCTAATGTCACATTTGATCCCTTTACAACGCCAAATTTAAGATTTAATACCCTTACTTTTACAATAAAATGCTAGAGTGAATTTTTTTCTTAAAAAAAATTACATCTCGGTTGAAAGTTTTAATTTTTTTTAATTCAATAAACAACATAATTCATTAGAAAAGTTTACATATCAATGAAGACTTAAGGGTGTTTATAAATAAATGTGATTTCAGTATTTTAACTAGAATAAAGTTGTCAACAATTTGAACTCAAATTTTTTCTTCAAATTTTCAATACATCAATTACGTCAAATTAAGGTATAAAATTTAAATTTTAAATATTAGCACGATAAAGAGACCAAAAGCTGATGACCAAAAGAAAAAGGGACCAAAAGAAAATTTAACCTTTAAAAAAACTCGGTTTATACATGTTTTAGGCTTTTAGCCACGGCCTCATGCTCCAAACATTCAAACAAAAAATCGTACTAACTTCCAAAATTACCCTCATCCACCGTTTCCCGCGCTATTTACTAACATAAAGTTAGTTGATCATATATTTTATAAAAAAATATAATTAAACTTAAATTTTAAAATTTAAAAATAAATAGATTAATTTTTTAAAAATAAAAATAGTACATGAACTTATAATATATTTTAACCAAAATAATTTAACTAAAGATTGAAAGTTAAAAAAAGACTATTATGCTTAAAATATTAGGGCAAAAATGATAAAATTAAAAACATTAAGAGTTAAATTAATTATATTATGCATAAAAAATTGATCATATCACATATCATTAAAATTCAGTGACATTGTAGCTGGCTTGGATTTTACGAATACCTCATTGCTAATGTAAATAATTTTTAAATTTTTAACAAAAAATAATATTTTTTTAAAATTTTATGAAGTTTATATGGATTGTTGCATGAATTGTGATGTTAGTATCATTAAAATTTTACTGTTTAAATTAAGATTTTTATCTCTAAAAATAATTTGAGTAAAATTTAGGACCAAAATGAGAAAAATATTAATATTAAGAGTTAAATTTATAATTATGCATAAAAATTGATCATATCATAGATCAGATGAAGACGAATAAATCATGATGATCAAAATGGCCCCCACTCTGAACCTGTAGGCCCCACTTTGCCTCTCTTCTCTTTCACTTTAAAGAATCTATCTGTCCTCCATTACGCGCAACTCAATGCATCAGCAGCCCCCATCGAAAGTTTAAAACTCTTTTTATTCCCAAAATTATCCTCAAGCCCCCAAAATGCAAAATTCAATATATTATATATTTTTAGGCAAACTGCATCGATTTTTTTAAACTTTATTACTCAATTTAAAAAAAAATTATAAAATAATTACTTAATTATTCAATAATTATTATTTAATTTTTATTTAAGTTATTGGATTGTTAATCTTTTTAAAAATTTCGACTAAAAAACTTTTATGGTTGAACGAATGGTATGGTGAATTAATACCCATTGCTTATTGATGAGTAAAAGAACATTCTTTAGATTCAAGTAGATATGAGGTTAATGCCAAATGATTGGAAAAAAAAATTATTTAGATTTTGATTCGTAAATTCATGACGTTCAAAGCTATTTCATAAAAAAATTGATCCATAGAAAATGATAATGAGAGTTTTCGATTGGTGTAAGCGGTGCAAACAAAAAAGGTTATGCAACAATAATTTTAACTTTTTAGTTTTTAGTGACTTAAATGAAGACTTTTGAATATTTCAATGATCATTTTATAACTTTTTAAAGTTAAATGACTAAAACATAAATTTGCTAATAGTTTAATGATAGTGGGTGTTAGTACCCATTATGTATTTTTACAAAATTTTAAATTTAAATTATTGAATCCCCCCTTCTTCTGTATATATAAAGCTTCTGATTCACCATCTCTCAAATTCTCGAGCAGTCTCGCATTTTATTTCCCCTTTTTTCCCCACACTTTTTTTAAACCCATTAGCTAAAAATGCACTGGGTTCTTCCAGTGTTGCTCGCCGTTATCGGAGTTACTGCACTGCTCGTCGTAACTCCGGTAAGTGGGTACCGTCCATGGCCGTACTTAAAACCCAACAGCTCCGACTTAATGTTCGGAGGCTCTAAGAAATTTGAGGGCTCATCGGAGTTTATCCATATGAGATACCATATGGGTCCGGTCCTTACTGCTAATATCACCATCCACCCAATCTGGTACGGCCGGTGGCAGAAACCCCAGAAGAAGATCATCCGTGAGTTCATCAACTCGATCTCCGCCGTTGATTCCAAACATCCTTCGGTGGCTGGGTGGTGGAAGACCGTACAGCTTTACACCGACCAAACGGGAGCCAACATTTCCCGTACGGTGCTATTAGGTGAAGAGAAAAACGATCGTTTTTACTCCCACGGGAAATCCCTCACGCGCTTATCGATACAGTCCGTTATCAAAAGCGCCGTAACATCCCGTACGAAACCGTTACCGATCAATCCCAAAAGCGGGTTGTACCTCTTGCTCACCTCCGACGATGTGTACGTCGAAGATTTTTGCGGTCAAGTTTGTGGGTTCCATTACTTCACGTTCCCGTCAATCGTGGGGTACACGCTCCCGTACGCATGGGTGGGTAACTCCGCCAAGCTTTGCCCAGGAACATGCGCTTACCCTTTCGCCGTACCACAATACATGCCGGGGTTGAAGCCGTTAAAGTCACCCAACGGTGACGTTGGAGTTGACGGGATGATAAGTGTGATCGGACACGAAGTCGCCGAATTAGCAACCAACCCACTGGTTAACGCTTGGTACGCCGGTCAAGACCCGGTGGCTCCGGTGGAAATAGCGGATTTATGTGAGGGTATATATGGAACTGGAGGTGGTGGGTCTTATACAGGACAGTTATTGAACGATAAAGATGGTGCCACGTATAATATGAATGGGATCAGACGGAGGTACTTGGTTCAGTGGGTTTGGAACCATATTGTGAGTTATTGTACTGGGCCTAATGCTCTTGATCAGTAATTTTTATTTTTATTTTGTTTAATTTTTTTGTTGAAACTTGTGATTTTGTCTTGGCATTTTGTCTTTGTCTCTTTTTTTTTTTTTTCAGGTTTTTTTGGCCTTTGTGGGTTTTGGTCGGGTGGGTGTTGATGCATGATTAGTTAAGGTAGTTAAGTTTGTTAAATATGTGTACTTTTGTAGTAATAAGCTTTGATTCCTAATATACTATTTTCGTATACCGATAGTTTAATTAGCCCGTTTGATTTGGTTTCTTCAACTCTCCTGGAAAATTCTCAGATTACCTAAAACCCATCATTTTCCTGGAAAATATCAGTAGCTTTCTATCATCTGCTTATAATTATAACTCAATGTGGTGGTGGTGGTGGTGGTGGTGGTGTTAATAATTTCGGGAAATTTATAATATCGAAACCATCCTTTTGAAAGCATGGAAATCTAATGGTGCAAAAAACAGTGAAATCAACTCCTTTTTCTGTTCTCTTTTGGGTGGAGAAATCAAGGCTAGAGTTATCTAACATTTCCGTATGTCTGAGAAAATTTAAACAGAAAACACGATCGTATCAAATCTGAACTCAAGCTCAATTTAATCAGAAAAGATAAAAAGTCCACATAAACCATTCAAACCAAAATGTAAATTTATCTAAACCCGTAATGTTTCAAACATTATTAAAAAGATTATTAAAAATAATAATCATGAACATTAAAATGATTAGTACATAACATTATTAAGAAGAATAATTACGAATTTTAATCATAATTTTAAAATGATTAGTACATAATTAATATTCATGACTCATAAAATAAACATAAAAAATATATTGACTATATTAAAAAAAGTTTAACTTGAAATTGATATAAACAGTAGATGATGCAAATATGAAATAACTCAAATAATACAAAATCATTCAGGCAAAATTTACATTGACATAAACCGTAAATCAATTTGAACCCGAAATTGATTTGAACTAGAGATGATATGACCATAAAATAACACCACGTAAACTTGAAATAAACTGAACTTGAAGTGACAAGACTTGAAATGATCCAAATCTGTAATGGCTTAACTTGAAGAAAACATGAGCCTCAAATTTGAATGATTGAAACTCAAAATGATTTTAACCCAAAATAACCTATACTCGAAGATAATTCAAACTCAAAATGACCTGAAAATTTGAATTGACCCGACACGACCCACTGTATTCTTTTCTTCTTCTGGTTGAAAAAAAAGCCCTTACAAACAAGTAAAACTAAATATCATAAAAATAGAAGCAGTAAAACGGGAAAATTGAAGCTAACTCTAAAGAACAATGTGGTCATTATCAAAATATCTCCGGAAAGCGATGCTGTCAGCAAGCAGGATCTAATCAAGCTATGGTTGCAGGCCATGATGTTAAAGAAAGGATCTACATATAGTAATTTCTAGTAAAAAAAGGGGCATAAACAGATCAGAATGTGAGAGACAGATGAAAGAGATAAAATGACTAGCAATAAAAGAACATTGCATGCCCATTAACTGATATTAATACCCTTACCAAAAACAAACGGTAATGGCTATAAATTTTTGCTTCTATTATACAACTGCACAATTATGGTGGCATAGCTGATGATTTACTATTGAAAACAACTCCACCAAAATAAGAAAGTTAGGCTCAACCAGTTTGAATGCACTCTGCAGCAGTCTAACATGTAGATTTTATTGTTTGTAGAAGAGCTTTGAAACTTCGTAAATATATTAGGAGGGTCTCATAGTTGTAGAAGAAAGGATAACAATAACCACCATCCATGTTTATTAATAATGCATCATTTCCTTATCTTTTTATCTATTTTTATTGCTATTTACTGATGGTATCTGCAGAGTGAAAAACATAAGGGTTAATGTATTTTTTGGCTCTTGAACTTGGCAACTAAGTCTACTTTGTTACCTAAACTTGGCAATTAGGTTCATGATCCTCCAATGAATAAGCAACAGGTACCTGTACTAGGCAATTAGGTACCAAAGTGGACCTGATTGCCAAGTTCAGGGACCAAAATTTATATTAACCCAAAACATAATGAAACAAAAATTTCCATAAAAAATGAATGCAAAAATAAGCAACAGTGAAAATAGAGATCTTTCTTGTGCAGGTAGGACAAAGTGAGATTATAAAACCCATCAGTCATTCAGTATCAGTATTTAAAATTTACACAACAAAAAGCAAATACTTAAAATAAAATCATGCTTAAAAGAATAGCAGAAATAATGGAGCATTTGAGGAAGGATCCACTTGGTTGATGTTTTCATTGACTGCCTGATGTACCACAACAGGCAAGAAGCAGAGATCATTGAAGTATCATGCAAAGCCAAACAATGAACACACCAAGGTAAAATAATTAATGATAGGGAAATACATTTTCAAGCAACATCATTGGAGCATCATTATGTTATTAACTGAAAAAAAAAAAGAAGAAAAGAGAACTACCTCGAATAGATCATTCATTGATATAAACAGATTGCATTTTGGACACTTTACTCAAAAAATGGGCAAATTACTCCCTGTACATTAAATTAAAGAGTTAACTAGTCCTTTCTGTTAAAGTTTTCATGCATTTCTACTGTTAAAAATTGGTGTAGCTGATAGAATAACCAAACAGTTACATATGATGTGTCACATGTACCTCATGCTGACGTACAAGGACCAGGTTTTAACAGTAGAATGGATGAAATTTTTAATAGAAGTACCAGTTTGCTCTCTGATCTAACATACATGGACTATTTTGCTCATTTGTTAGTAGAAGGGGCAAAATGCTATCTGACTCCTAGTACAAAGACCTCCATAGTATCTTTACCACGGCACATAGATTTAATAGAACACGACAGAAATAACACGATAGAAATATCAAGCACCATGAAACCGAACCCTATTTTTTGGGTGAATAATCGTGCAGTTCTGAAACATAAAAAAAAGGGTAATTGGTGTTTGAAGGTACTGATAGACTTTGGCATATGTCTATCTTCATGGAAATGTAGACTTATTTTTTCATTTTGTAGTAAATGAAATCATTATACATTCTTTCCAGAGGTTAAAAAGCTTAGTAAAGCAGTTATGCAGGCCCCAATTTTTAAAATGAAGCAACAGATTACACAAGCCTAATACAAGACAGTAAACCAAGAGTGGTGCATCTTTACATACATGCATCCTTCTGACTAATAAGAGCCTAAACATTTCTGTATGTTGTCAGCTTTTACGAGTTGATATCATTTTTGGAACACAATGCATCATTGATGTTAGATCCATGACATTGAACCTCTTTTTTTGTCCTTAATAATCAGATATGACCTAAGGGCTTATTATATCATGAACCTGATTGATATGAAATGCTATGCTTCTTTTTTTTTCATAAGGAGCAAGAGCAGGGGTTGTACAGGGACCAAACTCGAGACTGATATTATGGCATCACTGAAGTTGACAAAATGCTATGCTATGTTTCAATGGTAGAATTCAATCTCGAATTTGCTAATTCACTTTGACCACAATAATGACAGCAACTGTTGAAATAATACAACGATATTTCTTAAATAGAATGTACTCTTTCTCCTTTTTACCTAAAACCAGGTTCGAACTTCAAATGATTAATCCAAAATTGCTATAAAAAGAAATAAGTCTCAAGAACAATATGTGCGTTAATTTCTGGACATACCTGAAGTTTCAAGAACAATTCCTTCAAGAAATAATGAACTCACCAAGGCTCAATCAAGCCAGTAGCCAGTAGAAAAGCAATCTCATTTCTTCTCGGCTCAGAAACGCAGGTTCCTCGACCGGCGACCGCCCTATTATCTGACACCCCTCTCCCTTTTTTCCCTTCTTCTTGGGTTGCGGGAGGGTGAGGATGAAGAAGAGCAAGATCTCAGCCCTATGCGGCGGGCTTCTCGACGGTAGGTTTCTGAGTTTTGATCGAAATTTAGGGTTTTCCGGGCGGTGATGATCGGGTTCGTCAGTGAAAGAGAGTGGATTTGTAGCGCCATATTCAGTTTAGTTGGATAAATAGTAGACTGTTGGTTATTTCTCTTGTCTCCCCAAAAATCAACTATTTATGTTTATGTCCATCGTATTTTACTTTTTCTATTTTCTATCCTACCAAATTTCATTGAGTTACTGGGTCGGCCATGTAATTTTACTTAATTTTACGAATTATCAATATTCTTGTAATTTATGTGTTCCAATTATATTTAAATTTGATATCTAATCTTTAATTAAGTAATTCAATTTATCTATTTTTATAATTCAAATGGTTAAACATTATAATTATCTCAATTAAAATACTCTCTTAAATTATTTCCATTCCAACCTTTTTCATGCTAACCTCAAATTTTTTAATATTAGAAATGCTTTTAAAAAAAAATTCCACTACTAGATTTTAATCAAATTAGTTAACTAAAACTTTTTAACTAAATTAGGTCAAATTAAAATAATAAAAAGTTAAATCTCAATTTGAAAATAATAGAGGGAGCAGAATCTAAATTAGACCAAATATATATATCATTTTAAAATCAGTTATGACAGTTTTTTTCTTTCAGAGACGCACTCGTGGAGGAGAATACAGCACGCGCCCTTTAGTAAACTGAGGCAGTGAGAAGTGAACAGTGAACACCAAGTTGTCCCACTGTTTTTTTTTTATTATTCATTTTTTGATTCTTCGGGATTCCTTTCTTCTTCCCTCCTCCACACAAAAAATAACATTAAAAAAAATGAAATTCTCCCAAAGTTTTCCTCCTCCACAACAATTCCTTCCAGATTTTCTTTTGTTTTTGTTTGTTTCTTTGAAAAGCCAAATTCAATGCAAAACCCTACCAATGGCTGTACTGCCCCCTCTCACGTTCTTTCCCCTTTTTACTTCCTAATAATACATTTTCTCTTCTAACTTTGATGGACGCCGTTACACCATGGCCCTCCTCTCTTTCTCTCGCTCTTTCACTCTCCTTTCCTCGCCATTTCACTTCTTTTCTCCTCGTTCAATCCGCCGTCGCCGTTCCTTTGTTTGCTCGCTTTCTGCTGCTACCGATGTCCGCTCTCGTTCCGCCGTTCTCTGGTTCAAACACGACCTCCGCCTCGACGATCACCCCGCTCTCTCCGTCGCTGAAACGTACCGTTTTGTTCTCCCTCTCTATGTCTTCGATCGCCGCATTCTCTCTCGTATGTCCTTAATTCGCTCTTGTTGTTCTCTGTTTGTGATTCGATTAGTAAGTATCAATTTCTTGGAAATTTATTAAAATTCGAAGTTGCTTTTACTGTATTCAGGTTATTCTGATGATATGCTCGAGCTACTTCTTTTCGCATTGGAAGATTTTAGATACTCTTTGAAGGAACAAGGCTCCAATTTGATGATTCGATTCGGCTGCGCTGAAGATGTCATTAAAGAGCTTGTAAAAGAGGTTAGTTTCTCTTACATTTTTTCTTTTGTAAAAAAAAAAAAAAAAGCAGCAAATTTCGGACTCTCTCTATATATAAATTGAAGCAGAAGGTATAAACAGGTGAAAGTTACGGATGTTTTTATCGAAGAAGAGGTAGAGTATGAAATGCGCCAGCTGATTGGAGTTGTCAAGAAGACATTGGAAACGTCGTCTTCTTTAGATTGGAATCTGGACATTGTTATGTGGAGAACTCCATTCTATGATGTTAAGGTGGCCAGGTTTTTTATTCTATTTTCACTTGAATTTTTCTTGCATAACTTTAAAGATGATTTTTTTCCCCTAGCGTTTTCATTGTATACTTATAATGTGCTGTACAGAATCTGAAGGAGCTGCCTGCATCATATAATGACTTTAAAAAACAAAAGTTACTACCAACTTTGCCTCTTCTTCCGGCAACATTACCTGTTGCAGAGACTGAGTTAGACTGGGGTAAGTTTCTGGTTGTAATACTGAATGCTATTAATACTTATATTTGTCCTCAATTTGGCCTCTTTTAAATGTTTTAATGCATTAGTGGTAACTTGCAAAGGTTATTGATTTATATGTGATTGTGATTATGGCTACTGAACCTAATAATTGAAATATGAATCAGGTCCTCTTCCTACTTTTAGCGATCTTAAGGAATTCATCAAAGAGAAACTAGGCAAATCAAAAGAGAGTTGGAAATCGATGAAAGAGATGCCAGCTGAAGTCTTATTGAAGGAGAATTTGTCAAAATCATCTGGAACCATACCAAAAAGTTTGAATGACAAAAGCATTGAGCAAAGGAGACCCGATAAGTCTGTTTTTGTTACACAGAAAGGTGATATTGTGGGTGGTGGAACAAACTCTCTGCTGAATGCACTGGCTGCATACCTGAGATACTTGGAAGGAACAGCACGAGATGACTGGCAAGAGTATGTGATGAATTCACACCATCTAATACATTTTAATTGTGTCTTAAGATATTTTTGAGGAGATAGGTTTAATTGTGTTTGAGCTGTTGAGTGATTTCAGGTATGGGGAACAAATTTGTACACGTGATTTCTTAATTCCTAGTTTATTCTCTCGGTTCGTGTTTCATCTGTATGACATGGGAAGAATGTAATTGGAGGATGATGTAGGCAAATTTAGATTGCCTTTTATGTTTTAATTAGCTAAATCTCCTTGTTATTAAATTTGCTGTAGAGTACATGAAAGGTTACGCAATGCTGAAACCCGTGAAGGGGCCTCTTTTACTTCCCTTTTCGGTCCTGCTCTTTGTCTTGGCATCATATCTAGAAGGAGAGTGCATTATGAAGCTATCAAATATGAGAAAGAGCGAAATGCTGGATTCTTATCTCCATTTGGATATTCTGCAGCCAGTGTTGCTGCAGCAGCTGATGCTGTGTGCTCCATGGAGGTAATTGCTGCTTTATATCGGTATTTACCTAAATATAAATGCTCAGCTGATTATTCTCCTGAATGGTTTTGTTCTTTGTGATATCCATTGAAATATAATGGTAGTGCAAGGCCTTAATAAAGCATTGTAGCTGATTTTGGGTGCAGTGGTTTTGGCTTTTGGCTCTAAAAAGTCAAGTAAGTAATAAAGGACTGTACTCTATACGGATTTGGAGGTGGCGTGGACATCTAATTCAGGTTTGTCGTTAACAACTGATTCATACTTTTGGCATTTAAATCTGTAATGTAGTTTACAGGATAAGGGACTTTATGCAACCTTGATATACTCGAGTACTTTATATGTCTTGATTATAGATTTCTGTAAATATTCCAGTATACGGTAGTTGGGCTTGAAGGTCCTGCTATTCTACTTATGCATGGTTTTGGAGCCTTTTTGGAGCACTACCGTGACAATATAAATGCCATAGCTGAACAAGGGAACCATGTTTGGGGCATCACACTGTTGGGATTTGGCCAATCAGAAAAGCCAAACGTTGTGTATACTGAACTCCTATGGGCTGAAATGCTGAGAGATTTTATCATTGAAGTTGTGGGCGAGCCTGTGCATCTAGTGGGAAACTCAATTGGTGGTATGTTATCATTCCTAACCTATTTTTTACCTTTCCTAAGGTGACTACTACAATTTCTTACTCTCTAGCTGAAAATAGCTTATCTGTTTGACTCAACAATTCGTCATTCTTTTCTTTACCTATCCACTTATTCTATCTCCAGGTTATTTTGTCTCTATTGTTGCTAGTCTCTGGCCTTCTTTGGTCAAGTCTGTCATCCTTATGAACACTGCTGGCAATGTCATTCCCGAATTTTCTACCCGCCAGTTTCCCAGAGTAAGTTTAGCCATATCATTTGGCAATTTACATTTGTCTATCATATTTATTCCCGCTCTTATGCTGTTCTGTAAAAACTGGAAATGGAGGTTAATATACAAGTTTTGTGGTTTTGAGTAATAGCCGCAGCATGTGATATTTGGTATATAAATGTTTCAGGAGAGGCAAACCTCAGCTGCTGCAAGGCTGGGTGCTCAACTCCTTTTATTCTATTTGAGATTGAATATCAGGAACACACTTAAAAATTTCTACCCCACTGTACGATCTTTCCATCTCTGCTTCCCATTTTCTTATTTTGCATATTGTTTTGCACGTTGCTTGACTGAGTTCAATGGCCTTTGACTTTTTCAGAAAAGCAACCGAGCTGATGATTGTCTTATTAATGAAATGCTGAGAGCAGTATCCTCACTGTAATTTGAATTTCAAGACCATGTACACACACCATAATAATATATTCTCCCTCTGAAAAAATGAACTTAACAAACTTTAAGTCCTATGATCCTGGTGTGATAGTGGTGCTGGAAAGTATTTTCAGCTTTGACCTCTCAATCCCTTTGAACTATCTCTTGAAAGGATATGAGGAAAAGGTTCTAATTCTGCAGGTAAATTCCCTCTATTCAGTAAAAAAGAAGTTAATAATCTCTCTCTACGGGTTTGTGGTCTTTTACTTACTGGTGTTTCGATCCCTATATCTTGTTAGGGAATGAAAGATCCACTCTTAGACTCAAAGGCCAAACTAGCCATGCTCAAAGAACATTGTACTGGTCTTGCAATAAGGGAATTGGACGCTGGTAATAAGCCTTTTTATCCCCAAAATAACCTCGCACTCTCCCTTCTTTGTCGTTCTCCCACGCTTTTACTGCTCCCCCGACTTTTAACATTTCAGGTCATTGCCCCCATGATGAGCAGCCACAAAAGGTGAATAGCATCGTCTGTGAATGGGTAGTAGCTGTTGAAAGAAAACTAACTGCAAACTCTTACTCGTAAGCATTTGGCATTCCTTCCAAAGTAAGCCTCATTTTCTATTCTCAGAGCTCTGGTTCGTTAAATCCGGCTTACAAAATTGCTAAATTTGAAATTGAAGAATCTTTTATAGGCTAACATCTTACCAGTTCAATTTGAAGTTAATGGTAATACATAAATCCTTGAAGCCGATTTGATTCATTATTTTAGAATTTTGATGTTTCACTATAGTGCCAATCAGTCCATGATCATGGCAATATCATTGCCATTTCTATTTCTCTTTAGGGATGGCATCTAAAGCTCATATTTATAGTTCATGCATATGTTTTGTATTTTTGTGTCGTAATCATGCTTACAATATTATACACTTAGATTTCAACACGTTAACAATTCATGTTATATAAATTTCGATATGTTTGTAAATTTGTGTTCATGTTATTGATTTAGTATCGTTATGTTGTATCTTGTATTGTGCAATTATATCGTGTTTAAGTGAATTGAACTTATTTATATGAAATCTCTTTTAAAACAAAATAAGAGAAAAACAAGATAATTAGTATGATAAATTTGATTTGGTAATTTATTTGTTCAAGACCTCAAATTAATTATTTTGGAAATTTTCTATAAATTTATAATTTAGCATTTTTGTATATATTTTTAAAGATTTTTTAAATGATTTTTGAAGTTTTAATTTTTTTGAATATATATTTATAAATTTTGGAAAAAAAAATCATAAATACTTTGAATTTTAGAACATTTTGATTTTTTTTTTAAATAGAGGGATCAATTTGTACATTTTCAAAACTCTTAAGAATCGAGAAGTATATACATCAATTTATTATTCAAGTTATTCTGAGTTGTAAATGTAACTTGATTTGAACTCAAAAAATCAATTGTTTATTCGAATTGGTTCAAAAAATTAAATAATTAAAATAATTTAATTCGATTAAATCAAAATTAAAAAAAAAATTGTTTTACTCAAATCGAGTTTTATTCACCTTTAAAAATTCTAATACAAATCTATTTTAAATGGGCTCAATGAATTCATAAAAAAGGATTAAGGTCGTTAATGTGGATTGTTAGGGTGGCAGAAGGAAAATGACGCCATGACTCAACCACTTCTCTTCCAAGTCCTGCCATATTATATAATAATCTCACGACAAGGGCATGACAAGAGCACGGCTACTACAAGGCCGGCCATTCTCAGCTAATAACGCGCATTCCTGCCCCCGCTACGTCTCTTTGAGGTAATCGCCAACTGAGCAAAATTCGAATGTTTGGTTTGAGTTTAATTATACATAAATTTTTAAGTTTGAGATTTAATTGGGCTACTTGAATTTGAGTTAGATTGAACTCATTTATTAAATTTTGTACTCAATATCAAACTTGAGCTTGATTAACTTGTTCATATTCAAGCTCGAGCTCACTTGTATTTTAAGTTTTTTTTATAAGGTAAACTACACCTAAAGTCATTAAAATTATTAATAAGTTTACGTTTTAGTCATTCAATTTCAAAAAGTTACAAATTGGTCATTAAACTTCAAAAGCAAAGAAGACCATCAAATCGATTTGGATCTAAGATATTTTTTTACTTATCGATGGGTAGTAATTAGAGTTAATAATGGGTTAGGCCATCTGTTTAGGCCTGAAAGCCCGTGCGAAAAGTGGGAGGGTTGGGGCAAAAATATAGGCCTGAAAAATGAACTTGGACAAAGAATAAGGCTCATTTTCTAAATGGGATGGACCAATTGAGCTCGAATTTAGCATTTTTAATTTGGGTAGAATTCTAGGCCCATTTTTGGGTTGAGCTAGGCCCAGGGCTAGAAAAGAAGCCTAACATTTTGTAACAACCAGATCCAGCCCATGATCAAGTCTAATAGATTAATACTAGTCCACTATATAGATTGTCGAATCGTTGCTTAAAGCTCACTAGTCAAACTTTAAAAAAAATACAAAATTTAACAACTTAGTAACTTAAATGAATATATTCAAGTAATCCGGTGACCAATTTGTAACTTTTTTAAGTTTTGTGACAAAAAAGTAAACTTATTAATAGTTTAGTGATCTTAAATGGAATTCATCCTTTTATATAATAAGAGCAAAAATATATTAAAATAAAAATCTTGATTAGACTTACAAGCCTTTCAAATCGTGTATTATAATACTTAGATTCAACTCAATCGATAATTCAATCTCGAACTTGACTCAATAATTACTCAATCAATTTGATTTTTTTTCAAATCGAACTTAAATAACTTACAATCGCTGTATGTTATTTGCATCCCTATTCCAAACAAATAATATCAAAGCCCATACCCCTCATTACCAAGTTAGTCACCCATTTTACTAAAACTATTAAGAAATTGAAAAAAATGATTTTAGTATAAATAAAATTTAAATACTTATTTATTGTAAAAATATTTAAATATCCTATTTTATAATTAAAAAAAACTTCTACATTAAGTAGTAATAAATGTTATTTTATCTTTTCTCACACAATAAATTTTCATTGAAGTACAAGAAAATCTAATTATAGAATTATAATAAATATATAGATATAGAAAGATATTATTTGAAAGAAAAGCAAGTTTTGTTTTCATTATTTCATTTCATTTCCTATAGGGGTTTGGACTTACATATTTGATCTCCATTCAAAATTGAGTACCCAAATTTCACGCTTACAAACTCAGTCTATTTTTATATTCAATGGCCTTTAAATTTTAGGGGTCCTTTTCATATCCTTTGCCATTTTAAGAAAGCAAATTACATGTTTGCAACATTAAAACATCCGTGAAATTAAAAAACATCAAACTCACCAATTAAGTATTCATTGTTGAAAAGGATTTCTGTAAGGACAACCATGTGTTACCCATTAATTAGTCGAAATTTAATACATACATTTTCATGAGAGTTAAAATAGAGTTTCACCATTGTACCCATTTATATCTTTATGATTTTCAAAATGATTAAATTAAAATTCTAGCACTTTTGAGGAGACTAAAGCAATAATTTCTTACTCTAGGGTTCGCCCTGCCATTAATGTTGACATTTCTTACTTGATTTGATTAGTTTTTTATTGGTTCAATTTTTTTTTCGATTTTAAGATATCGGTTAAATCACTGATTCTCAATTAATCCAATTGAATTCAAACACTTAAGTTTACAAGAAGTAATGTGCAAGCTCTGTGAGACTAGATATCCTTAAGTAGTAGGTTTGCTAAGTCATGGTGAATCGTCTTTGCTCATTCCTAACATGATTGTGCAACGTCTATGTGACAATTTCATTTCGGTGGGTAGACATGAGCCTTGATTCTCTAAATGGTAAAATTACTATTCAGTCCTTTTAATATTCCTAAAATTATAAATTAATACAATAACAAACTTAATATTTGAACCCTCAAGACGATAGAATTTTAGTCAAAACAATGATAAAATTGTATTATGCATTCCTTGAAAAATTATAATTTAAATTTCACCCCTAAAATAAATCCTAATTTTCCCATGCAAAGTGAAGGCGTATAACAAAGTTGATATATATAAATTTAAATAAGAAAGTCGACCATGACATCCGAAATTAAGATTAAGGGTCACATTGTTAAAAATAAATAAATTAAGGATCACATAATTAATGTGGGTCGTGCATGTTTATGTCACAAAATAATCCAAGTGCTCACCTACTCTTATTTTTATATGGCTGTTTCCAAATATTTTAATTAAGCTGCCTAGGTAATCAGTTTCCATATTTTTTAGTCACCCATTTTGGGTAAAGCCCACATAGAGGGACCCATCTAACATTAGAAACAAAAGTGTTATTTTTGCATTAAATTTCTTCAAACTATTTTTCAAATTTTAATTTACTCTCGAAATTTTAAAACAGTTTAATCGAGTTTTTAAAATGTTAATATTATATTAATCAAGTCGTAACTATCAAATCGAGTGTTAAACGTCAGTTTTAGTTTAACATAGAGTATTTTTAAAATACGTGCTCAAATTATGAACACGTGTGTCCATCATATAAAAAGTTTGGATATGATGTTTTAAAAAAAAGAAACTATGATATTAAAACTTAAGAGGATTCATTTTTAACTTGTTAGGCTCAATGCACACGTTTACAATTTGACTAACGGATTTTAAATAGCTTTAAGTTACGATTTGGCCTTTAAACTATATTTTCAACCACTTTAATACTTAAAACAATTTTTTGTCTTTTATTTGATACTTGAGCAATCATTCCGTCTAATTTTACCCCAAAAATCACTCGTGTTCGTGTTGCATGTCGCATTTTTATCGGTAACATTTTATTTTACTTGTGATGAAAATGATAGTCCCATATCAAAGCGAGACAAAAGAAAATTTAGGTATGGAAAAAAAAAATACAATTCAGAGGCTAAAACATAAGTTAAGCTTTTTTAAGTATACTCTATAGTTAGACCAGAAACTTTGAGAATTAAATTAGAACATCATGAAGTTAAGGGACCAATATAAAATCCAATCCATAATCTGAGGACTTTTCATGGAATTACCCCATAAAGGAAAATGAGAGAGAGTAGCCCGCTAAAGGGAATCAACATGGTCATCTACATTATAGAACAAATCGCAAAAGTCTCAACAAAAAGGACCCCCAAAAAACTCATTTAAAACCTCCAAAAAAATCCCCATTGTTTAGTCCTCAGCTTCTTTGACACAAATCCCATCTCTGAAAAAAAGGGTGTATATTTTGTCTCTCTCTAAGATTCTACAGAGAGAGGACGCGCCATGGATGTGAGGAAAATAGTTGTCGTTGTAGAAGACGTTGATGTATCAAGGAAAGCACTCCAATGGAGTCTCCACAATTTGCTCCGTTACGGTGATTTGTTGACCCTCCTTCACGTCTTCACCGCCACTAAATCCAGGAACAAAAAGAAAGCCAGACTGCTTCGTTTACAAGGCTACCAATTGGCTCTCTCTTTCAAGGAAATTTGTAACTCCAATTTCTTTAATGTGAGTGAGTCAACTCATTCCCCCCGCCCTCCTACACCTCTCAAATCACTGATTAAGAGACTGGGTTTTCTTTGTTTTTTGATATAATATTGTTGAACAGACGAATATTGAGATGGTTGTGACGGAAGGGGATCAGGAAGGGAAGAAGATTGTGGCTATGGTGCGTGAGATTGGAGCTTCTGTCCTCGTTGTTGGTCTTCATCACCAGAGTTTTCTTTACAGGTGAGTCAACTCGGGTTCTTGTGTTTAATTATTGTGTTTGGTGATAACCCCATTGGTAGCAGTTTTTTTTTTTTTTATTTAAATGGGCTTGTTTTGGGGGGTAATTGAGAGTTTTCTAGGAAGGTACAACAGAAATGGTCAAAACTTTCATAAGATATTAGGTTTGTAATTTTCAAGACCCTTTTTTTGAGATTGTTGATTAAATTGATTAATTCATGATGATGATGATTGAGAAATGAGAAAGTAGAGGAACAGTGAAAACAAGGTTGTTTGAATCAAACCGATTAGAGCATGAATTGGTAGAGTATCTGTTTGAAGAAAGGTGTTGAACCGGTTAACCGGTATGGACGGGTTGAACTAAATTTTTAATATTTTTTATTTTTAATGATTTATTTAATTGGACTGGTTGGACCGATGAATCGATGGCCTAACCAGTTCTATTCTGAAAATTATGGGAGAAAAATTTTAGGAGTGTTGGGTGTAATTGTAAAACACATTGCATTTTTAAGATCAAATCTCGGAAATAGGGCAGTTATAAATCCCGAAAAACTAATTTTCATAGAACATAAATCTCGAAAAAAACTAATCTTCATAGAACGTGAAACGAATTTAGTATAAGAAAAAGGGCATGGACAAGCATGTGGGTATGTCAATGGTGAAGAAACAGCCAAACTAATAAGTTTTTGGGTCCACTTGGTTTTTGCTAGATTTAGAGTTTTTTCCTTTTTACATTAACTATTGGGGTGCTTTTGACAAATATAATAATATAACTTAAAACTCCCTTTGTCACTTAGCAATGGATAAAAGGTTCCCTAAAAGCCTAAAGCATGGGGGTGGTTCTGAAAATCATGGCATAATCAAACTGGTTTCTGTCCACTGGGCTAAGATTTCTTATGTTGAACATAGTTTACCACAAATTCATATTTATTTTTTCATTTTCTGAAGTACTTGTGCTTGACAAATATGGTATGGGGTTTTATTTTGTGGACTATACATTAAGCATACACCTATTCAACATTCACCCGAATCCAGATAACATTTTTTATGCAATTGTCTTCTCTCTTGATTGTTTGAAAGTGGTTCCTTAGAATAAAACAAATTGCCCCAATCCATAGTTTGCAATTAGTTTCTGAATTTCATGATATGAAAGACCACACAGTCTGCTCTGCATGGATACAGATTATGTTGGTCATGGTTCCCTGCATGGATACATGTATTCAACATTCACCATGGCCAAAGTTAAAAAGAGGGTTAATATAAATTTTGAACCTTAAACTTGGCAATTAGGTCCACTTTGGTATCTATATTTTTTTATCCACTTTGGTAACTTAACTTGACAACTAGGTTCATTTTGGTTCCTGAATTTGGATCCCATCAAGATTTGATGTTGTGGCATGATCATTCATCAAATTTTTATATTTTCCAAATTTAGGGACCAAAATGGATCTAATTGTTAAGTTTAGCTACCAAAGTGGACCAGAAAAATACAGGTATCAAAGTGAACTTAATTGCGAAGTTTAGTAACAAAAAATTACATTAACCCTTAAAAAAATTTAAAAATTGTTTGACTTGATTGAAATCAGTGTTTTGATTGGTATAGGTTGGCATTGGGCCATGACAACATAGCAAACAGCTTAAGCTGCAGGGTACTTGCCATCAAACAACCAGAATTGTCACCACCACCACCATTGAGGGCCAAGACCAGAGAAAGGCTACCACCACTTGACAGTTCAACTACCATGGACTTTTCCCAAATTGAAATATCTGGTTTGCAGTAAGTTTAAAAAAAAAAAAAAACCCACCATTCTTTTTCTTGCACTCTTCTTTGTGCTTATGTGACAAGCTTTCTTGGGTTATATATCTTGCAATTTAATGACTTAAAAATGGAGCTAATTGATTTGCAGCGTGCCTGATATTCCTCCACCAAAAATCCCATATAGAATCTGTCCAAGCCCTTCTGCAATTATTTGGAGACCAAGAGGGTCAAGGAAAAAAAAGAGCTGTTCAACTGGAGGAGCTTGATGTTTAAACACAGATTATTTTATTGTTATTATCATAAATTGCACATAGTTTGTGAGCTAATCCTTTTAGCATTTGAGTTTGTTTTTACACAATACACCCCCCCCAAAAAAAAACAGTGGAAATTGATATCATACAACAGGGTTTCTTTTTGTCTACTTTGATCACTGATAGACTGATTTAATCATGTAATTATTTTTTTACCATCTTTTAGTATTCGATAATCAGATTGGATCTTGATTAATTCATTAATCATATGGTCCTGAACGAAATAAATTTCAAAAGAAATTAAGATTTATAGATTAAATGTGTCATAGGTTCTTATATTTTTCACAAATTTAAAATTTAGTTCTACTTTTATTTCTAGAAATTTAGTGAATATTTTTTATATTTTAAAATTCAGGTATAATTGTTAACAATATTTTTTTTTGTTGTTAAATTTGTTGCTATGATATTTTGAAATAAAAACACTTAATTTCGCAGCAATATAACTAAAAAAATGATATTGTAATAAATTCGAATTTAATAAAATAATTTTAATAATAAGACTTTCATTTGAAATATGAAAACTAAAATTAAATTTTTATAAATAAATATATAGGGATTAAATTCTAAATTTACAAAAAGTACATGAACTTATGATGGATTTTAACCTTTTGTATATTAAATAATCTTTGGTGGTACGGATTATGTTTATATAAAAAAGCAGTTAATGTTTTCAGGTTTCACGCAATAAACTAACCCAACAAATTAAAGAAATTGGCGTGCAAGAGATCCAAACCTTTTCCTTTTTAATTTATTGTTCAACTTAAATTTATATTTAGGTTAGTCGCTGAAGTGGCTTTTCCAGCAATTTTTGAGGTTTAATTGCGATTTTAATATCTCTATTATGTTATTTAATTTAATTTAATTTAATTTAATTTGGTCTCTTTAATTTATAATATATTAACAATAAAATAAAATTAACCCTGTCACATAAATAATTTAGATTTAACATGTTCTAAAAAATAGTAACCTAAATTTTAATGATAGTATATGTTTTTATTATGTTTGATATAAATTGTTTATGCAATAGACATAGACGTGTTTAAAATTTAATTCACTTATTCTAAATATATTTTACGTTAAATTGAACTAAAATTTAATGTTTAAGCTTATGACAATGCAAATAAATAGACTAGATTGGAATAATATTAATTTTTTAAAGATAATTAAAATATTATAAAATTTAAAGTAATTTAGAATTTAAGGTATAATTTGAAAATGTTTAATGCAATTAATATTTTGTAAATAAAAGTGCGTAAATTTGAACGGTTGATTTAAGCTGGGGCTCAACACCAATCATTAGTTCAATGGGCTCAATAAATCGAACCGTCAGTCTTTTGTAACTATTATACGGCTCGATTGAGCCAGCCCAGCATCGAGTTTTAGAAAAAAAAGATAAATTACATATAAAATCACTAAATTATTAGTAATTTTATATTTTTATTACTTAATTTTGAAAAATTGCAAAATAGTCTCAACTTAATTATAAAATTACAAAATAAAACACTCTATCGTATAACAAAAGCAATAAATATTATTTTATGGATGCTTTTGTTTTTTGTTTTTTATATATATTGTCATAAGATATGAATCCAAAAAATCATAATTTTCACTATCTCAACACTACCATTTCAACCAGAACTACATTGGTTTTATATCAATTTTCTATAATTTTGTTACATAAATTTTTACATCAATATCATGTGTCATAATCAATGCTTTAAAAAATCGAACTGGTGACCGAATCGGTCAAATCTTGATTTTCGATTCAATAGAATGACTAAATAAGTATTTAAAAATTTATAAACTGATTAGAAGTGTTCTCAGGCTGGGTTCGAGTCAGCTTAGGTATAATATTAATACGATTTATACTTGTCAAAGCCTCACTTGACCAGAAATATAGGTATAAAATTTTGCTCAAACCTGTTCATATTTATAAATAGTTAACCCAATCTCATTTTAAGACCAATCATATTATTTTTAATTTAAGATATATATATATATATATATATATATATAACATTTTTTTATAATTTTTATTTATTATTATTAGTTAGATAGTATAAAACATTACAAACTTAAAATACATGTCAGGTCAAGTCGAGTTCAAGCATTCAATGTTAAAACTTGAGTTTGATCCATATTTTAAATATTTTTTTTACTCAAATTTATTTTTCGAACTTAATATTTTTATCTAAACACTCTCAAATTTTGAATAAAGTTTTGAACTTGAGCAAATAAACCAACTCAAAAATAAATTCAAAACCAATTCAATTATTTATTTTTATCTTAATTTCTAATGTTTTATCAATTATGAATAATTCATTCAAGAACCAATTTAATTTTTTATCTAAATCGCTGCAAAAATTAATTTTTAATTCAACCGATAAAATCCGATTCCAAACCATTTGAATATACACTAAAACTAGGGTGAAGTAAAATCACTAAATACGACAATAGCCTTACAACAATCTTCAGAAAAACGAAAAATAGACTGCAAAAACTCCATGCCTCTCCACGTATGTCCCTTGCATGTCTCCCTGAAACTGAAACTTTCCCACACCTGTCACCCAACCCTAATCTCTCTCCTCACCTTTTAACCCCTCTACCCCCTTTTCTCTAACCTTCCACTTCCCTTTGAGCTCTCTCAAAACCCCCCAACCATGGCAGAGCGCAACCCAACCCAGCAGCGGTTATCCCCAACAGGACCTAATAACCCCACCGCCCCCGCCTCCCTCACTTTCTTACAAAGAATCCAAGCTCATTCACCGCACTCCGCTCAACTCCCCTTGTTCATCACCGCCTTGATTCTCCTACTCCTCACCGGGCTCACCGTGACCGTCACCAGTGTCTGCTTCATCTTTTTTATGCCATTGATCATCATTTCTAGCCCTATATGGTTCCCCATAGGCGCCTTGGTGTTGATGGTTTTCGCCGGTTTCGCCTCTGTGTGTGGGTTCGGGGTTTTGTCGGCGGTGGGGTTTTGTTGGATGTATAGGTACTTTAAAGGCATGCACCCGCCGGGGTGGGATAGGGTGGATTATGCGCGGAGCCGGATTTACGACACGGCTAGCCATGTTAAGGAGTATGCTATGGAATATGGTGGTTACTTGCAAAGCAAGGTAAAGGATGCAGCCCCTGGTGCATGAGCCATATGTGTATGTAGTATTTGGATCCCATCATAGCTGCTTGCTGTTTCCTTTTTACTTTTGAATATGAAATTTGCACATCTTTGTACAACTTTACTTTTCATTAATGTGATCATCAATATCATTATTTGTGTCATTCAATCATTGATGAAGTGATATCATCCATCCAAGTTGGGGGATAGAAAAATGAGGAAATGAAATGTGAGGGGGCATATTAGGAAGTCAAAACCTCTATTTCTTATTCTCACGCAAATCATGCGATAAGACACATTCACTACACTACAATTAAATTTTCTAACCAAAAGGCACTCATCCTTACACAAATATTAAATACTTGCCGCCATTAATAGGCTGCCTAAGTTTATTATTTCAAATTGATACCCACAAGGTGTGCTTAATCTACATATATAGGGCCGAAGTGGGTGCTGGACCTTGGCTCCTTGGTTAAATGAATTTGCTTTTTTATTTTATTTTTTAAAATTGAAATATGATAATAAAAATCAAGTAACTCGGAATAATTTGAGAATGGGGGGACTTTAATTTTGACCAATAAGGTCCTAAGATTTTAATCTTCTCAACTAGGGCGGCCCTTCCCCTAATTCAGAAATTGTAATTTAACCTCTCTTTTAAATCATTAAAAAATTAATATGTAATAAAATTCAACTTTAGCCTTCCGTTATTTTGACTCTCTTAAAAAAAATAATTTAAATTCGCCTTGCTTGTAAACATAGCCAAGGCTGAAATTTTTCTAAGTCCACCCTTGCTTTGACCCTTGAATGGTTCTATCACCGATGATGTGAAACCAAAGCCCTATGGGTGTCCCTAAATCTTGATAAGCATAGCATCATGTTTTACTATAAAATAAAATTTTATATTATTTCTAAACAATAAAACAGTTGAGAAATATAAATCCAATTATTTCTATTTTGAAAAGGTAAGTGTTATCATAACACATCATTGGGCCACTACTTAATTTAATTTTTGCAAGCAGCTTGATCCCTTTTGTGGAGAAAGTGATACCTATACTCTTTATTTTTTCTTTTTGGATTATATGAGTTTATTATTTTATTTATTTTTTTAACCATTTTTTTTCGACTTTTAAATGGAAGGATAATATGCTTCAGTGCACTTGAACTTACGTTTTTTGTATTGATAATAACATCCATGCCAATTGAGTTAATACTTAATCGACTTTTTTATTTATCTTATTTAATTTCTTAGGCCATATATTTTAATAATATACTTATTCAATTGTTTGAATATGCACTGAGATTTGAAGAATATATCCTTCAACATTTAATTATTATCTTCTCGACTATATTTTTATATTAAGCTATTAGAATTCCTTTTAAAAATACACACAATACTCATCACCTATTATTTTATATATTTTTTCTTACTATGACATTGGTGTATACTTGGGATGCCCTCACCATTTCATTAACTCGTGAAATTTTGACTACACTAAGAGTTGACCACAATAAATTTCAATGCAATTAGTAAAATACATATGGTTTATAATTATAGAAACAAAAATTTATATACAACATAAAATGTTTGAAGATGAATATTTTAACTTGTGTGACACACTATAATTTAACTAAAGTAATCATATAATCATTTTCTCGGTCCTAAAATCAGTAGCAAATTTATAATATTAATAATTTGTTCATATATAAGGGTATATTCGTCATTTTGTCTCGACTTTAAGGATTTGACTCGAAATTCAACAATTCAAAAATTTAAAACTCTACACTTGAATTGACTCGGACTCAAAAATTGATTAAAACTTGAAAAGATACAAATCTAAAAAATCGAGACTCAACAATCTTGATTGATCTGATTTGAAATCAACCCAACCCGTCCAATTGATAAGTTTGTAGTTTTGCCCTCTTTAAATTTTTTTCAGCTTTTTGGATTGTTTGATTTTTAACATTTATACTCTTGAAAGTAATAAAAAAAAATATTGCTCCAAAATTTATGATTTAACCCTTTTTCAATGAAGTCAAAAATGAGATTTGATCTGTCGGTTGAATCGAGAATCAATAATTTAATCAGTAGCATAAAATTAATTATAGATTAAACTGCTTGTGAATCGACAAAAAATCGATGATTAAACAAGTTGAATTAAAATATTAATATTCCAATCCTCTTGAAATAAGATTTATATGCTTGGTCCCGTTTGAAACTTGGACCTCTTCAAATGTCAACTTTCTGAAAGTTAAGTGCTTTTATGTACCGAAAGGTCATTGTTTGGGAAACCTCTAAAAGCATTGATGTCTGAAGTTCGAAAGTTGCCCCTTTTTGAAACTTTCAACAACTAAATAGCTTGAAAAAAAATATCTTAGAATTGAATTAAGCTATGGTTGTAGTGAGTAGGCTAAGAATTTTAACTAAATTAAATTATTACAAGCTCCCTACCTAAGTACACAATAATTTAATTGATTCACCTTTACCCTTTATTATTCGACTTTAAACTTCCAATTCCCACAATTACTTTAAATTCATTATTTAACAATTTAGGTTCGCATGTCAATATATGATCATTTTGATATCTGGATTTAGTTTTAAAGTTTAATTTGATATTCAAATTAAATAATACAAAAGCAAAAAAATTCAGGTACTAAAGTGAATATCAAAACTTAATTGAAATACCAAATTAAGAAAAATAATTGAAGCACTAAATTAAATATTAAAACTAAACTTGGTACCAAATAGGATATTATCCTTTATTATTAATTTGACAAGAATAGGAGTAGGGATGCTTAGAGATGGAATCAATCGAGATTTCATTTCAACAAAGTTATTTGTCGTTGCACCATTAACTCAACTAGCAATTAACTTCATTTCTTTAGTATAAGCTAATTTGATAGAAAACAAAAGGTTTAATTATAAATTTAATTTGAGAAATTAATCCATTTACTTCAATTTGTTACAATTTAGTCATTATATTTTAAAAAGGTTAAGAAGTTAATTCATTTGTCGGTAAACAAATGAACTTGAGTTGTCTGTTTTTACTAAATTGTTCAATGCAAATGGTTGGACCGTTGATTTTCACTATTCCGTACACATTAAACGTTGAAATACTGATTTATAAGTATACAATTTTAACGTCAATGTTAGGTAGCATTACCCGATTGAATTAACTCAATTTTCATAAAATATGGGGATTAAATTTCGATAAATTAAAGTAGATGAATTAACTTCTCAATCTTCGTAGAGTAGATGGATGGAATTCACGATTAGACAAAAACAAAAATAAATACGTCACAGTTGAAATAGACATACTAAGCCCAATGCAACTTGCCTAATGCTTTGTGAAAAATACTTTACAGTTGAAACTTAAAAAATTGCTTAAATTCGCAGTTTAAAAAAGAATTCTATTTTGTTTAGTCTATTAATTATGGTGGAAAAGAATATAAAAATATATAATTAATTGGCAATTTCATGGTTAAGAATAAGATTAATTATTAATTATTTCATGGTTAAGCTGTGACTAAAAGTTTAACCAATTTAAATTTATCGTTGGAAAGCCAAAATAAACAAGAAAAAAATATTTCCATCAAACAAAAGTAACATTATATTATTAAAAGTTCTACAATGTAATTTTCCATTTTTTTTTTAAACCTTTTGTACAAATACGTTTAAGTGAAAAGAAAAAGAAAATTCTAGACGCAGAATTACCTCAGCAAATTTTTTTTAAAAAAATTTTAGCAAAACAAGTTCGTTACCTGAGACCATCTATCTCAACCATAACCACCAATAGAAACGCGACACGTAGCTTACAACAAGAGAGAAAGAAAGAAAAGATACGTAAACTAAGAAACCTCGATGGGTGGCCTAATCAAAGCCTCTCTTTTGGGTGAGGTAACCAGGCAAAGGACTGGCACGTGGCGATCGAATAGGCAACTCGTCGAGTTGATTCCCTTTGCTATCGTAATAAATCACGCCCGAAAAATCCAACGGCTGACACTTATCTCCCATCAAAATCGCCCTTTGCCATACCCCGCCGTCCCCGTAATCTTCCTCCTCCACGTGTTTCCCGTTTCCGTCGCCGACCTTTTTCCGGTTCACCAGCGTGATCGCTTTGTTGCTTATCGTTGTCAAAAGTTGCTTCGGCATCGGCGATCTCAGCGGAGATTTCAGAGGCGATTTCGGCTCGTAGAATCTCGGAGTGCCGGAAGCATAGCTGTTTTGTTTAGGCTTTAGCTTCTTGGAAAGCCGGCTAGCACGCTTGGCGCATAGAGCCATGAATGAAATGATGAAGCCGAGAGTAAGCCGATGTCTGTGTGAGGTAGTGCCGTGTTCCGATGGATCCATTCTCGCTGAACTTTTTTTTTCTTTTTGAATAATGAAAGTTTTGGCGGGTTTGAGATATTCGGTAATATATATAGAGGGGGGAGATGTGAGGGGAGGTGACCGGTTATAGCCGGTGAAAATTTCGTTGACCTAATAATTCAGTTTTGTAGGACCAAGAAAGGAGATACATTGGGAAATGGTTTGGTGCTTCATTTCATTATGCAATTCTATTTTTAAATTTATTTCATTTTTTATTGTTATCCTAAATGGGTAAACAATGAAAATGACTTGTAATTCCATTAAATGTTGTAAAGGTTGAATCCAATTATTGTCAGTTTTTTAATTTATTTAGTATGTTGAATTGAACAACAATATAATGAAAAATTCATTTTAAAAAAAAAATAAAAATGTTTTTTACCAGTTCAAAATAGTTTATACTGTAATTCTATTTAATCATTAATTTTTAATTCAATCGATTCATTTAATACGATTATGATAATTGCGATTCTATTATGGTTACCTTTTTTATTTTAAATTTATTATTTATTTTTAATTATCATAAAAATTATAATTTAAATTCGACATCTTAAAATTTTTTTAACTTTACCTTTATATTATAAACAATTCGATCAACTGGTTGATAACGAAGATCTTAAAACTTCTTCGCAAAGAGTTTGCTCTCTACAATATTATTATGCTATGGAACATGCGCACCGTTATAATATGCAATGAGAACGAAATCATTACAAAATGATTCAAAAATTAAATACATAAAAAGAGTAAATTTTTAATACAGAAATTTATAATTACAATCATAGAGACAACAAAAAACCAACAATTAAAATCCACTTGGAAGGGAGTAATTGGTCTTGCACTCATAGAGCCAATAGAAGCAAAGCACCAAATCATAGAAATTTCCACGTGTCGTGCATCACCTGAAAGTAAAGAAAAGCAAGTGGTTAGGTCAACTCATTTGGCAGATCCCTGCTAAGTCTTCGCCACCTTTTAAAATTAATTAATCAATTTAATTTTTTGAATAATAAATATTTCATTATTTTTTTATCGAAGTGGACTTATGGGGGGAGTATCTGTCCCATTTGAACTCAGCCTTCGAAATTTGCCAAATTTGTGTGTTTCTCACTTCATTTGGACCCACCACAATCTTTTGTGATTTTGGACTCGGTCACATCTTTTTCTTAATGAAAAAAATCATTTCTTATTTAAGGGTCTTAATGGAATTTTACGGATTTTGATATCTTAAGTTCCATTTAACATAAATTACATAGATAGATTTAAAATTTATTTCGATTTAATTTTAATATATGTGGATTTTATCAAGATTTATTTTCATTTAAGAGTTAAATTTGATATTAGAACTCAACGAGTGGTTTCAGTGGTAAAGAAGAGGATGTTCATCTTAAGATATTCGGGTTCGAGCACCTGTGTATGCAAGGTGTATGTACCTTGTCAAAGGGTTAAGAAAGTATGAACAGATACTACCATGTAATCACACCAATATATTTAAAAAAAATAAAATAAGATTTGATATTATGTCAATTAAAATAACAACAATTATGGTACGTAAAAGTCTCTAGCATGTCCCTTTATTATTAGAACTACTTCAAATTAATCCTTCTATTATTGAATGGATTAATTTAACCTTTGTATTATTAAAAAATAAATAAGATCATATTGTAACAAAATTAATATACATCGTTTAGAAAATGTAATTTACCATTTAAAATAGTTTATATTTTTAAATATTTTATGGTTCGAAATATTTCGTTTGAAATTAAATTACAAAAAGAAATAAATAAATGTTAACTTTGTTAAAATTTAATCCTATTTTATCTTTTTTACTAGTATATGGACTAAATTAATCAATTTAATAATGAAAAGATTAACATGAACAAATTTTTATAATTAAGGGATCGGAAAAAAATATTATCTTCTTAGTATTTAAAAATTGAAAATCTTGTTTATTAGAAACTGCAAAACTCCCCACCCTAATCAATATAAAATGGTTATGCATGTCGGGAATTTTAATAACATTCGTGATTAAGCAATTATTGTTTTGCTAATAGAATCATGTAATAATAAATCAATATAGCTAAGGACAATGGAATTTTTTAATAAAATATATTAGATGAATCGAATCATTTTAGTTGATCATTAATTCTTTATTTAATAAATAAAATAGTAAATTGGCGATAAATTTCTTTTAAAATTTATGAAATTATAAATTATAAAATGATTAAAATTACAATTTAATCCACATCAGATTCCATCCATAAATAATCTATATTATTTCTTTCTTTTTTTTGGAGAATTACAATAACATGGTAAAACCCGAACAACAAACGCGATTAATGCGATTCAAATCTGGGCCATACTTAGGACAATGAACACCCTTAATCATTAGGCCATCACATAAAATTTTTATATTCTTTCTTTTTATTTATTTATCTTATAAAAATCGACATTTTGGTCTTTATCGTGAAATGGGGGAAAAGGGAGAAACCTTTTTCCTATTTATTTCCTAGTATGATATATTTATCTTCTTTTTATTTTTTAAATTAATAAAAAAATCACAGATTTATGATCAATTGAAAAATTAAATGATACCAAATAAACGTGAATAACCTCTTTTTTAATTTTTAATATTTCTAAATATATTTTTAAAATTTTTAATTATTTTTATTTTTAAAATTGGCTAAAGTGATTAACTCAAAAACCAAAAGTCTATCTAAGACCTCCCTTTTAATTTTCACACATTTGACTAAAATTTTTAAGATTAAAGGTCAAAGTGATAAATAAAAAGAATTATATGATTAAATTGATAAAATAAATAAACATTACGAATTAATTTTATCATTAGGACAAATCCCTATCCTTTATCTTAATTTATTTAAAATTAATGTTTTGGTCTTTGTCGTGCAATTGGGTAAAGGGAGAAACCCATTTTTCCATTTATTTTCTAGTATGATTCCAAGGAATCAACCCAGAAATTATATATTTATCTTCTTTCTAAATTTAAATTAATAAAAAAACCACAGACCAAATGAATACTTAAGTGATATGAAAATAAACGTGAATAACCTTTGTATGGTATTAGTTTTCCCACACACAGAGAGGAACAAAAATAAAAGCCAGGCTGGGTGACCTACAAAAATTAAGGTTAAGGACACTGTTTAATCTGTAATATTAAACCATAGATAAAATGGTAGGCTACCTTCCATTTTAATTTTAGTTTTATATAGTTAAGGGATTAACTAACTTGATGAATTACATCCTTTATTTTAATCTCTCTATACCAATTTTATTGGGCAGAGTTAGGCCGGTCCGGTTTTTAAAAAGAATTCTATTCCATTTAAATAGTCCATTTTAAAGTTTTAATTTTAATTCAAATTGAATCAAAATGATCGAAAGATAAAAATATTGCTCAAAATCAGGTCAGTTCGAACCATTCGATCCAGATTAATCAAGTTGATAACTTTAAAATAAGTTTGATTTTAATTTCTCTATACCAACATTAATTCGACATAGTTCATTACACTGAAACATGATTAAAATTGTTGACTACTGAAGTGATCATAAGTCGAGTTGAGAAAGGCCATGGTCTAGCTTTTTTCGGCTTATTCAAATAATCCATTTTAAATATTTAATTTTAATTTAGATCGAATCAGATCAATTCAAAAATAGAAATTTTATTCAAAATAAGACTAGATCGAGTCACCCGAACCAAAAACAAATATATTACTTTTCATTTTAATTTAGGTGTATATAGTTAATGGAACAACCAAGTTGATGATTCTTAAGTCAAATTTGGTTTTAATTTCTCCGATTGAGCTTGAACCACATATATCAACATCAATTTGGTCCTTATCACCTAAATTATCGACTCATCGTCCACCCATGGGTTATTTATTTATTTTGTGACATTAAGAATCCGGCCTTTCTTTTTTTGACAAGACAATTTGTTTATTTTAAATGTAAATATTATATTATTCCATCCATAAAATTAAAAAAAAACGATCGATTGAGTCTTAGTTCAATTGACATCGACATTATTACTAGTGCAGGAGGATGTAAATTCGAGTGTGTTGAAACGCGTTATCCTTCTATTTAAGGATTAGGAGGGACTATGAGCAATTCTAAACATTGTATCAAAAAGAACATATATGATAAAGAATAAAAAATCGATAATTTAAATGATTCAACCTCTTTTTTGATTCTTACAACATGTATAGGAAAAGAGTTATTTATTTATTTATAGTTTAAATTATGTAAATATTATATAATTTATAGTTAAATTTTAGACAGATATTTTATTATATGATGAGACCAAATTAATTTTGATTATTCAAATGGGAAGGGTTATATCGAAAGAAATAGGTTTGGCTATTGAACAAGTTACTGTTCACTTTTAGCCCTTTTGGTTTTACCTCTTTGAAAGCATGAGAAGTTTTTTTTTTTGGGAAACCCTACTTTTTATAATCTGAAACATTTGAGGTTTAAAGAGAGTCGTTGGGTTTCAGCTTTAGGGTTCTGTCTCCACTTCCTATTGAAAGGCTGAAGTGCTGTGTTTATCAAAATCGAATTACTATTGATTAAATGTATCAAAAATTTAAAATTTTTAATCATTACTGAATTTAATTAGTGCAAGGAAACCTATAAAACAGGGAACAATCTTAGAACATCGAATCGATTCAATAAGGAGTTTTGTTTCATTGCCAAGACTATTTGTTGTTTATGCAAGAATTCGTACTAAATGTGTAAGGGAAGCTACAATTATCTACGGATTTAGATAATTTCATCTAAATGTGTAATTCGTACAATTTGATATATTAACTTTGATTTGGTGTAATTATATGCATGAAGCTTGGATTGCGGTTCATATGCATACATGAAACCTTAATTTTGATTTAATCGTACATATTTAGAGAAGTGATTATATAAATTTATTTTTGTATTGAATTAATATAATTATTTGTGTATGCAATATATCAATTTAAAAATATAGTATTAATTCAATAACATATTTGTCAAAATCACACAAAATCAAAATTAATATACAATATTTATTCTAAAATTTTTCTTCAAACTAAATCACAGGTATGTAAATTACAAATTTACTTCACCGTGTGCCAACTCACAACACATCAAAGCTAGCGACAGAGAGGAAGAGGGGCCCCTATTCTATTATCAAATGTTCAACATTTGTTAAATGGAAAATATTTTTAGTGTTTAGTCAAATTATCTTTCTGTTTGTATGATAAATAAAACCCTTTTGCGTGCAATAAACTACTGAATAGCAGCAGTAAAAATGTAAATGGAATGGAATTTAGAAGCATTCGACATGATTATTGGACTGCTTTTCTCGGTTTATAAAAATTAATCTTTTTAAGTTTATGGATTCCCTAGTTTTTTGAAAAATAAATTTCATTATAAACAACTAAAATATTTAAAAATTATAATTACTCCTAATTTCGGGTTTCATCAGCTAATCTAATCTAATTCATTAATTAACCTGGAAAACTCCCCAGACATAGATCTTCTGAAACTCCATTTTCTCCATTGGTGTCATAGAAAAATGGGAAAGTTGGTCTTGAATTTATAAGCTGAAAAGTTGATATAGTTTGGTCTCAAATCAGCTAGGGTTTTAGGGTGTACCAAATAGTATACCAAAAACGACAGTAGTGGGTTTGGTTTGCTTGGGGTTTTGCAATCCCTGTTTGAATGGGATCCTAAAGATCTTTAGCCCTAATTATTTCTTGTCTGCAAATTCAAGAGTAGGGGAAGGACTGCACCTCATTTTTCCTTTCTTATTATTTTTCTCAGATAATACGATTGAATGTGTTGTGTAGTCACATAAAGGAAGGTATTAAATATTACTACAACTATATATATATATATCAAAAGCTGCAGTTGAAAATGCTTTTGATTTTAATGCGTGTGTTTCATCAATTGCCTAATCACCACCCACCTGTATGTTTTTCTAGGGTTTCAAAAATGAAACATGTTCCAACTTTTTGTTCATCTATATTTATTGTCTTTGCTTTTTCAACTTGAAGCTATTAAAAAGAGTATTATAGTTGACATTTACTTGCCACTGTTCTAAATCATCAATTTACCCAATTAATTTAACATCAGTTGGTTTAATTGGTTAAATCGATTAAATCGATAGTTTTTCTTTTATTTCTTTTCAAGTATAATAAACTAAACACGAATAGAAGTCGGTTTGAGTTTTGGTTAAACGTTTATATAGCACTAGATCATAGTACACCCACTATGTGAATGAAAAAAATTATGTAAAACCATGTTTATTAGAAGTTCATGTAAAAAATAAATGAAATTTTGATTAAAATGATAAAATTAAAGGTTTGGATATTGATTTCATAAAGAAAAATAAAAAAAAACGTGATAATTTATTTTGCAAAAAAAGAAAAAGAATTTTTTAATTATTACTGAATTGAATTATTGCTGGATTGACTTTTAAAATTAACTCAATCTAAGAGTTCAATACATAGTGTGTATATTATCGATTATGAACTTTCACCATGAGCAATCACCTGACTAAAATATTGATAACAACCAAAAAAACCTTACTTTTAACACTACTATACTGAATTAACCATCACAACCTATTTCATAGAACCACGTGACCGAAAGGTATCAATTAAATCAGTTTTAAATTTAGTGATATTTAGAGAAAAATTAACATTAAAAAAATGTTGGCACAGTTGAGGTAATTTATTATACAGTGATATTTAATAAAAATTAACATGAAAAAAAAATGATGTTTTGGTAGTACTGGCACGGCTGGGGCTCTGGAACTTTGACTTTGAGCGCCCAAGTTTTTAAGTCTCATCGGATTGGTTGATAACCATCAATCCTAATTGTAATTGTTGATATAGTTGTAACTTCAAAAAAAAGTGTGAAATTTTATGATCAAACCTATAGATATGCTAGCATATATGCTATCTTAAGCTCCTCGCAAAGATGGTCAACCACCGTAAGAACTTAACAGTACGGCCTCACCAATGTTTCGCAGGACGAAACTCATACTCATACTCTTGCTTAAACATAATATTTGGTGGTCCTACATAATTTACGGAAGATATATTAAGAAGGGTTCGTTTGACGACACCAATCAAACCATCGTATTCGTTAAACACTTCGTTTCATCTCTTCAAGTCAACTTCCATGATACCCTGAATTGCACCCATTGAAAGAGAACTTAACCGGCTGAGCCCCACTCACAACCCTCACGCTGCCAATACTCTACTCACACTCTCAGAACTTTCAAATCGAGCATATCTCTTCGGTGCGAAGATTTTTGTGTTGCAACAATAAGAAATCTACTAGCAAATAATGATGAGAGCAAAATGGCATTGACTGGAGAAAACACGAAAAGATGAAAGCAGTTGAGAAGATAAAAACAAAATGCAGCTAGTATAGCAGCAACCAAGCAAGGCTCCTAGCTAGATAGCTCAGTAAGCAAAGCTACGTACCATATATTAAAATCTTACAGCCTTAGCTTCCTGCTGTATCCTTTACCTTCTCCCCTTGTACTTGCATATATATATATATATATATAAGCAATCTCTTTGTTATCAAATTCAGCCGCTACTTCTTTATTAACATATAAAAATCTTTCTTTTCACCTTTCATCATTGATCTATCTGCTGCAACTTCGTCGTAATTTTATGGAACTTGGGTTTTTCTTCTTTTTCTTTTTCCTTTTCGTTTTGGGGTATTTTCAAGTTCAGCTTGTTCATGGATTAAAGCTTCTATTGGTGAGTTTCGCTGCTAATACATATGAGATCATTTTATTCGTCCTAGCCTGGAATTTTCGAACTTGTTCTTTTGCTTCATTCTTTTTGCATGGCGATGAATTTAAAACTTGGGTTGCTAGGTATCGGCAAGAAATATGGAAATGGCAATGTTGAACAGGCTTTGTTCAAGGTAATTCCTTCGCAAATTAAGCCTTCTTCTTTTGAGTTGATTTGCCTTTGTACGCTTTAGTTATGGTGTAGTTAAAGGAATAGGTAGGAGCCTTTTCCCTCTGCTGGATGCTATCACTGCTATTTTAGATTTTTCAATAAGTTTTTGACCCCTCAAAAAATAAAATATTTAATTTGAGTATTTTTTAACATAATATTCTTAAAATAACTATAAACTCATGAATTCGCTAAACAAAAATTTGACAGCTCTGTGAATTAAATTAAAATTTTTAAATAACTTAACGACTATTTTCTATCTTTCTAAAACTGAGTTATCAAAACATAAAATTACAAATAATTTGGGACAATATTAAGTATAATCTACCCAATATTTAATAAAAAATATGAATTACTAGTTATACATTACATCATTTCAATAATTCGAAAAAATATTATGTAAATGTAAGAATTGATGTTTTGTTTTATATTTTTAATATATTAAGTCAAAATATAACTGTATGACTTAAAAAAAGTATTTTTGAAACATTAATCCGAAAAAAATATTGTCGTTATATATCAAGTAATTAATGCATTTCCTTTTTCGCCATCTTTTTCCTCTTTCCTAGTTTTATTTCACTTGTCTTTTTGCTTTTGTCCGCCAAGTAAACAGTAAATATACAGTAAGTAACACTATCTTTTTCTTTAATTTTCTAATTTCTAATTTATATTTTATGCATTAATGATATTAAATTTATTCATTAATAAATAATTAAAAGTTTACTAAAAATAAATATAGGCATTATGCAAAAATTTCAGGTAATATAAATCTATTTTTTATACGTTTTAATGTTAAGTGAGATCGACAGAGTCTGATAGTTTATTTATCATTCCTGGTTCTGTACTATTTATTTGACTAATATCTGCAAGGAAATAGAAATTAAAAAAATGGCAAAAAGAATATTTATATATATATATATATAAAGAGACTTTTATTAAATATAAATTAATTTTCGATAATTTTAGTTAATAACAATTTACAAATTCATTGCTCAAATCCACCCACTGTCATTTTCTTAATCTTCTATTTTAAAGCGAGTTTAGGTATGATATTAATACATTATATATTTATTTAAGTTTGGTCCAATAAAAAATATAAATTTAAAATTTTATCTAAACTCATTTATATTTGTAAGTAGCTAATTTAAATATATTTTAAACTCGTTCATATTTTTTAATTTTAATATATATTTTTTATTATTTTTATTTAACATTTAATAAATTTATATAATTATATTAAAATTTTTTTATTGTTTAGCAAGGGCGAAGCTAGAAAATTTTTGTAGGGGATGGAAATTAAATTTTAATTTTTAATAGTTAATATCTTTATAATTTTTAAAGAATTAAATCAAAATTTTATAATTTTAAAAGGGTCAAAGTGTAATTTTACCTTTACCTTTACTAATTTCAAATCTTAAAAAATTCAAAGGGCCTAAACAACAACAATTTTCCATTTTAAGAGAAGTCAGGGCCTTGTCGACCCCCTAGATTCGCCTTTGTTGTTTAGATTTAATTTTTATGTGTAATAAATTAAATAATATATAAAAATAAAATAATATAGAACGTTACAAACTTAAAGAAAAGGCTCGAGTTTTAAATGTTTAAGCGTGAGTTCTATCCATATTCTAAATGAGCCTAATTTCTTTGAGTAAGTCTATTTTTCGGCTTTTTATACTTCATAAAAATTATAGATTTAATACATGTACTTTAATTTGATTAATTCTAGTTACCTTTATTATTGAGAGTATATAAAAATTAGAGATTAATAGAAAATCATCAACAGATTTATAATTGGGAGGGTGGTTTGAGGTTTAGGGCAAAGAAATGGTCCTTTCTGGGTTGGGTTTTGGGTTTACCCATTTACGTACTTTCTGGGTTGGGTTGTAGGATTGTTGATATATAAAGTATCCTTTTAGGCCCAATTGTTTTGAATTAAATAGAAAGCATCTAAGTGTGAAATTGATGTGTAGGAGTAGGAGCTGGGCACCATTGACAAAGCACCTCTCAGCCAGTCAACATTCTAGCCACATCCCCACCCCAATCTAAGTTTACATGTTAAGCTTGAAGTTGAAGTCTTTGTTTTTAGTCCTATAATTTCAATGCCTATGAAACCTTTGTCACTGCTTTAAACATATTTCATCATAATCTTGTTTCTTCGAAATCAATCAATTCTCTAATCATTTAATGGTAAACTCAAATCGAATTCCAAACATATCTGTTTTGAATAGAGTGAATTTTTTTGAAAAGTGGATATCAAATGGGATGGATTTTGTTTTTTTACATTAAGTATGGAGTGATTATGGTAAGTATTTGTCCTGTCCTACCCCATCTCATTATATATAAGAAAAAAATATAAAAATTTATTATAAAAAATCCAAATGTTTTATAATAAATATTGTAAAAGAATTCTGTTTAAATATTTACTTACCTTTAAAAAGACTGAAACATTAAAAAATAATTCGAAAAAATTAAATTGATGTGGGTTGGGAGGGGTTTGGATTCATCCAAAATCTACGGAATTTGTAGGAAAAGGAATCAATATTTTTATTTATTTAGAAGATTAGATTTAGTTTTTGATTATTAGGAATTAGGTATTGTAATTTATTCACTTTTCTTTTTTTGTTGGGATTCCTAATTAATAGGAATTTTGTTTCCTATTTTAGTAGTAGTTTTCAGGATTACAAACCAATTGTGGAGTGAAGTGGTTGGTAGGGTAAAGCATGTTGATGTGAAGTGGCGGTGGGTTTGGCAACATCTGCTCACCTCACTCCACTTCATTATAAGAGGATTTGATATGTATCAATGAAGCTTTGACAATGTTGACACAAAAACTAAGATTTTAGGACGTTAAACACCCAAATTTGAGTCTCACATTGTGAAAATTATGTTGGTGTAAATGATATTGTGGAATAAGTTTATTATAAGAGGAATTATATGCAAGTAAGCAAAGACAACAGATACAAAGGTTGATAAAGAAGGATTCTCATAATGCAAAAGTGCAATATTATTTCTTTTTGTATAGCCAAGGTATTCTTCATGGTTGTGAAATAAGTAAGCACATACGCAATGCATTGTATTCAATTCAAGGTATTCTTTAAGGTTCAAACTAGAGTTTTTTTTTTTTTTTTAAGAATACAATGTGTTTCATTACTGTACCCAACACTTGTTTACTGACAAGTACAAATACAATGTAAGTGCAAGTACAATGCATTTTTCATACGCATAATGGGATTGGAGATCCACACATATGCAATTGTGCATGATAAAACTTGAACTTATTTATTCAAAACCCCAAACCTCAACCTTTACTAACAACGCCAAATGCAATTTTTTGTTCTTCTCTTGGCTCTGAATCTCTCGATTTTTATCATGCTTTGTGTTCTTTCGTTTTTGCATGGTTCTGTCTTTGTTTTGATTGCTTTTGCTTGTGAAATCTTTATCACTGCTTGAGTGTAGGTCGCTTCTTCCTTTTAATGATACTAGCTAGTAAGCGATACAGAAGTTACTTAAGAGGGAAAGGATTTTTATTAGATGTGATTTCGATGGACGGTGGAAAGAATTAGTGTTAGTGGTTGTTAGGGTGTTCATGGGGTATGCCAATGTGATTTTAGATAGAATGGGGGTAAAAAGGAAAAGACAACATTGGGGGACATGTAAGAAAATGCAGCTAATAATAACAAAACCAAAAAAGAAAAAAGGGTCTTGCACTGCTTGAAAGTTTGTAGACTTTTGATTGCCTATCGAGGTTTTCGAGAAACCTGGGTAAGGTTGGGATTGAGTGGTTGACCATTTTTTATAAGGTTTGATGAAGTAATAAAATTGTTGTTTATTGAATGGAGGAGAAATAGACTCAAGATTTGATTAAAGACTGACTATGCCACTTGTGAAGAATCAATTTGGTTTCATGCTTGGAAATCCACCATATGGTAGCATTTCATGGAGACAATGATTTAGAATGAAAGGGAGCCGACAGGGATGGTGAGTGTGGTAGATTTTGGAATTAACTTTTGGTTTTAATAAAAACTTTAAAACTTTTAGAGACTTAATGAGAGTTTTAAAAAAATTGAGATGTTTAATTAAATTTTTTAAAAATTTTGTTTGATGTTAACTATATGATTGAGATTGCATGATTTAAGGAAAAAATCATGTTGATTTAGCGAGAAATCATTTTAGAGATCCTTTCCACCACATCATTTATAGTCTATTTCTAATTATTTAATGATATTTCAGTACCTTTTTTTTTCATGTCATTGATACATAATTTTGATAATTTTTTACCCTAAACCTTGAACTTTAAGCCTTAAACTCTAAACTCTAATCCTAAACCTCGAACCCAAAACCAAAACCTTAAACCTAAATCTCGAACTCGAACCCCAAATTTGGGGTTAAGTGTTCGGGGTTAAAATGTTATTAAGTCAAAATTAGAGTGATAAAGTTATTGTATATTGGCATAAAAAATTAGGATTCAAACCTTTTGTCATTCATTTCCCTCCCCAGATTTGTAATGATTAAGAAAAATGAGAAAAGAATCATAATATTAAGTTTATATGATTGCAAATACATATTCGACTTTGAACGAAAGCTTTTGCTATAAACACAAAATGTTGGATGCAAGGAATGTCAAAATATAGGTTGATTCAGTTGATAGAGCATTGATTAACACACTAGAAAAAATCAAAGTTGTCTTAATTAATGAGTGATGTACACTTATAGCCAATATGCAAATGTTGCATTTGGTCACATGGGATGTATTTGTTAGAAACATGGGTCAAATTAATGTTGCACAATGGTTGAAGAGAAGACCAAACAGCACATGGTTGGAGATGATGTCTTTGAATCAAATTCACATTTTCTGATAAGGGTGTGGTTTTGGACTTATGCTGAAATATGCTTTTAAGTTGATGTTTTTGTTTTAGGTGAATTTCAATTTTGTTATGTGGTGTTTTTTTTTTAATATTAATCTTATTATAGGTTTTTATCATATCTTTTTTTTTTTACAATGTTTAGAATTACTTATTGTCCCTCTCTAACTTTTAAATAAGAGAATAATACGCTTCAGCACACTCGAACTCACATTTGACAACATTGAGATTATGGATGATATAAAAGTATGAAAAAGATAAAAATATTATTAACAAATGGTTGATTAGCTATAAACTAATTATAATTGCTAAGTTTAGCCACACATAGGTTGTTAATTTTTACTAGAGTTTTACCTTTTGATTGGTCTGGTCGGTGACTCACCCTTTGGGGGTTTCTTCTCCACCATCACAATTGCTTCAGCCACTCCACATCTTTGTCTCCCATTGGTGCTTTTACAGCCTCCACTTCATTTCTTTTATCTATCTCTTAGGGTTTCTTTTTGCAGGAAGTGCTCCTAATGATTCAGATCTTACGGCATGTTCTAGGTTTTAGGGTCTTTCTGTTTTCTTTTAAAACTAGGGTTTGCTAAAGGATCTCTCTCACACAAACAGCACCCAGAACTTTGGGGTGTATAAAATACCAGATTTTGACTGTATATATATGCCCTAAAAATGAACCTGTCATCTCAAAATCTTGGGATATTTTCTTTCTTTCTTGATTTGTGCTTTTAAGTTACAGATTTGGGAATAGCAGTTTTAGGGTTTGATGGGTTTTCCAGTGTATATCTTCCCTCTCCATCATTTTGGGCAAAGTTGTACAAATTTAAGCAGACCTGTAAGAACCCTAACTAGGAGCGATGCCCACATACCAATTTAGCAAGAAGAACTTAATGCGAGTGGTCCAAGTGAAAATGGTGGATTTGAGGACAAGTTCAGAAAACTTTTACGGGGTGAAGATGGTAAAAAAGAAAATGCAAATCAAAACAAGGATCGATGGCTTTAGGGTCAAAAGTACTCTAGCTGTTTTTCCTTTTTTGTTTTTTTTTTTTTTCAGTCAGAGAACACTTATTCATCTTCACATGGGTGTGGGTAAGTAGATACCAGTTCAGGTCTGTAAGGCATATTATTCACTCTCATTTTAATTTTAACCTTTAGATTCACCCACTGGCCTTTTGGATGTCAAAAATGAAAATGGAGTTTTCAACTTTCTTTTTTTTCTCAAATTGTATATAGTCTGTAGGGCATATATAGACTAAGCAGACAATTTTGGTTTCTGGCTATTTAACAGATATATATAATCATGTATGAATCACTCACAGCCACAGACATGAAAGGATGAGGAGTCAAATAGAGGAGAAAATCCAAATTTTGCATGTGGGATATTGATGACTTAAGAGACAAATATACTTCAAGGATGAACGTATTAAGGGGAATAGTAACAAAATTTGAAAATGTCAGTGTTTATAGATAATAAAACGGACATAAAAGATACCGTGATCAAGGATGATTTCAGGGTTCCTGTTGCAATTGGTAGCAATGCAATGTAGTGTCTGATTTTCTGCTTCAGTTGGAAACTGAGGTAGTAATTGCATGCTTTTTAAAATAGGATTAGATTTATCGATGAATCGATCGATAAAAGAATTATTGAATTTACTAAAAATTAACAAATATTTAATTTTGTTGTTATAATTTATAAAATGAAAGTTTATATTGTTCTTTATTATTTTATTTTTAGTTTGTAATTTTCTTTATTTATTCTTTTTAAAATTTTCAAAAACTTGGTCGGTTATATTTAGTGAACCAAATCATCAATAATCGCTACAATTTATTTTTTTTAACATGAATTATAAAATAAACATATAAAATATTCATAAAAAAATTGAATATACATATATTTTTTTAAAAATTACTAAACTGACCATCCATATGCATGTTTAAACATGTATTAGATATAAATATCAAATTAAAATATTTAAAAACTATCTTTAAAAAAATAAAAAAGAATTTTGAATACAATAACTTGTACATTTAATTTTAGCCTATTAATTTGTAGTTTGAATTCCTTGTATATATATATATATATTTCAAATTTTCTCATGATAAAGGAAATGGTCAATCAATGTTTTGCTGCAGCATAAAATACATATGTTACTCTTGTTTAAAATGATACTTATATAAACGGGTTGAGTCTTAATTTAGTTGTCATTGTTGTTATTACGACAAGAGGATATAAGTTTGAGTGTGACACACTTTTCTTTTGATTTAAGGGTGGAAGGATTTGGATCTTTATTTTCCAGTTTTATTATTTAAAAATTATGTAAAAATTTTAAATTTTAAATAAAATGTATATTAAAAAATTGAACCAAAAAATTCAATTTTTATTAAAAATAGAATATAAAAAAAACACGAGTTTTTTCGATTTTGAACAATTTTTTTCGGTTTTTGACTTCCTATTTCTTATTGGTTCAAAATAATAACCTGAGTTATCTCTAATTATATGTTACAAATTTAACATATTAAAACTTCAATTCTCAATTCAACTAACTCTATCCGATTCCAGACAACTCCTTTCCTTATCCTTACAATTTTTGCATATGACTAAAAGAAAAAAGAAAAAAGTAAGCTAGAGCACGTTTCTTCTCATGTATGGAATACCTATTCCTTATCTTTTATTTTTTTCCCCTCTTTTCATATTCAATCATACAGTTTTGAGATATGACAACACCCCCCCTTTCCCTAAATATTTTTAATGTATAGTATTTCTATTATTTTCTCTAAGGTACCCTTTGTTTCCACATGTTTTGCTTCATTGTAGGGGAAAAACTTTTGTTGTAAAGTAGCATATCAATGGTGAGTTTTATTCAATATATGATCAATGGAAAATGATTGAATGAAACAGTGACACCACGTCATTTGTGTCCCTTTTCCAATAGTTTTATGCCACATCAGTATTTTCATTCTTAATTTCAACATTTTCATCCTGAAAAAAATCAAATTACAATTAAAATCCTGAAATTTAGGATGAAATTATTGATGTGTCATAAAACTATTGGAAAGAGATAATATCCTTGTTTCATACAATCCTTTCTCTATGATCAATTTAGTGAAAGATGTCCCAATACCATTTGGTGCTTTATTGGTTTTTTTATATGAACAACTTTTATCCTAATTATAATTTATGTGGGGTATATTAAGAAAGTAGTTTTTTTTTTGAAAAAAAAATAGAGAGTAATGCTTGTATGAAATAGGGATAAGTCTCAAAATTATATGTGAATTTTGGTTTAATGTGTAATTTTTTATATGAATTTTGATTTTGTGTAATTTCATACATAAATTTTGATTTGATCTAATTTTCACAAGTTATTAACATAATTATTGATTTAATGCCATTTGATGTTTATATATATTGTATACAAAAATAATTATATTTGTCCAATATAAAAATAAATTATTTATTTATTTCTTCAAAAATATGTATAATTGAACCACAATTAAAATTTTATATATATAATTTTAAGATTTGTTCCTATGAAATAGGGTGTATTACCTTCATTCAGATCATATTATGTGTAATAATTAATTATGAAAATAATTTATTAGTGATTTTATAACAAATAATTGGTTAAAAGTGATAAACAGATTCTCTAACAACATTCCATTGTAACAATTAAATAAAATCGATTTTTTATGTTTTCTTTTTTACTTTCTATAACAACTTTCTATCTATATCAACAACCACCTTAATACATTCTTTCCTAAATTAATTGTCTATAAAAGCCTATTATCCTAAATTTTAGTAAAATTAATTCAGTTTTTAAGTGAAATAAAAATAATAAATTTTAATTAAAGTACTATTTTCAATAAAATATATTAAATTTACTTTATTAAACAAAAATAATATTCCACAAGTGTGCAACCTGATGATTTATTTTATTTTATTTTTTCAGGCTGCGCATTGAGCAGCTATTGAAGATGGAGGGCAGTGGGCACAATGCTTGAATTATTTTTGTTTGCCATCATGAATTTTAGGCATGAGAAGGTAGACCAATTCAATTCAACGTTTATATTATTATATTATATTATTTTTATTTATTTAAATTGATTTGATGTTGGAACCTTCACGCATTGGATTTTTGTATTCCATGTTGGAATGACCAATTACATTTTTCTAGACTTTGTTTTTTTTTTTTCTCTTAATATACTACAAAACCTTTGAACTATTACGTTTTATTTAGTAAAATACTTATTTTTAAACTAGTTAATTATTTTATGCTAAATGATTTTATTAAAAAAATGGGTGGACTTTAGGAAACAGTCAAGCTTTTGTGATTAGCTTTTAATTTCCCATCGAATAGTGAGTGATTGCTTTTGTCATTTAAGCAAAAATTCTTCTGTTATGATGTATGCATTTTCCAAATCATTTAATTCCCTTCGGCATTCATTACCAGTTATGACATTTCTGGTATGTGTCAGTATATAGATTTTATTAATTAATAATTATTTATTAGTAATAAAATCAGGTTGGGGTCTAACCTAAGTTTGATTAGTACTGCTGTTGCTATCTAAAAATCTACTTTGTTTATTAAATTATTTTATTGAATTTAATAAATATAAAATATCAGTTTATCGAGTTAATGATTTTTTTAAGATTTGTAAAGGTTGATTTTGAATTAATTATTCAATTCAATATTTATAATAGCTTATTAGATACTTATTTTTGTTTTGTTTAGGGTGTGTTTAGACGCTAAAAAAATAATTGAATAAAATAATAATTATTAAGTTCATAATTACACATTATTGTAATTATTCAGAATTTTAATTCTCCAGACTTGTTTGACTAACAAAAAGTAATTACAGAATTTATATTTTTAAATTTTAAAAAATAATATTAATTATATAAAAAATTATCAATAATATTTGAAAAAAAATAAATTCTCTAAACAGAGTAACGATATTTAAAAGCAAATCATTGTATATATTATGATAGTCCAAGAAAACATCAACAATACAATTACTAATAAAATTAACCAAACAATAAATATTCTATACAATTTTATCTAATTACTCTAGCGTTTTATATTTATTGGTCTATTCCCTCTATAATATTTAATATATACTCATTATCATCATCAATTGATCATTGGACAAGTATAATTAATTAATAATAAATATTATGTAATTTGGTTAAATATTTAGTAGGTCAAAATGTATGAGAAGTTATTTCTTGTCAATAAAATTTTAGATTATGCAAACGAGATTAATGAAATAACATATAATTATTTTTTAAAAGCAAAATATATGTCCAAAAATAAAAATATTATTATTGTATACAAATAACTTTTTAAACTTAAATTGTGTACGGGTGTATTTGAAAAGTGTAATTAGATTTAAGTATAATTACTCACATAATTACTTAAATTCTCGTCCTCCTCCTAAGAATTGAAAAACATAATTAGAGCACTTCAATTACATTCAATTCAATAATACTCACTAATTATAATGATTATCCAAACATATCGCACATATATAACTACAAGCAACTACACCAAAATTTCAACTTTTAGGTTACTTAACCCACTCTTAATATTTGAAAGCTTCTTTTTTGTTCTCATTTTTATACAAAAAAGCATAAGAAAAATCATAAAATCAATTATTTTTCCAAAAGATCTTATATATAATCAAAATTTCTCGATGAAATTTGAAAATTTCCAATAATCCTATGTAGCATTTTATGCATTTTGAGTGTTTATGCTTTCATCTATAAATAAACCATCATCTATAAATAAAACCAAGCTCTCAACCTTTTTCTCTAACTTTTGAGTGTTTCTTCCATTGAAGAAATACTATAAGAGAGTTTATAGTCGAAGCTGTGTGTTATATACATTATGCATATATACATATAAAAGAAAAAAGAAAAAGAAATAAAGAAGTAATCGAGATCTAGATTCAAGCTTAACTAAATAAAGCGAAATTTGACACCTATAAGTATTGAGATCCTACGTCAGATTTATCCCCTCTCAAATCTTGAGGGAATTCAATGATTAAAAACCTATGCTAAAGGTTGATGTACTTCTACATAAAAAAAAAACGTATTTTAAAAAATAACTTTCATAAAAACTTAAATTTAAAAATAATTAAAAGATTTTCCCATAACAAAGTAAAAAAACCTACAAGTATGTTCAGCATATGCTGCAGAAAATCAACCTAACTTAGCTACAAATTGTAGGAGAAATTATCATAAAGAGTGAGTTTCATGGTACTTCCATGGTAATGAACCATCTAAAGCATCTAAGCATGCACAAAAAGGATGCCCACTAAAGTTTCTATTATTTCGTAGCTTAGATTTCAATAGAATTAATCTCTACAAGTATTAACTAACTCAGACGTTCTATCTACTTGGAGACCGCTTACACTTATAAGGATGAAATTAAATCATGCCAATTTCGAAATTTCTAAATCTTCAACTTTATTATTGAATACATTCAATGATAATGCAATTGTATATGCTTAAATTTAGGAACATTGAGCTGTACTGTCTGAAGTCATAATGCCCACTAGATTATAATATTATGAAGATATCCCTATAATTTCTACTTAATATTACGAGATGAATGATGGATATGTTGTTTAGGCTTTGAAAAAACATGGCCTGAAAGTGGAAGAAAATTGCTTGTAAGGCCATAGTGGATCCATAACCTACCCTATGTATGCAACCATTTCCTATAAAAGCTTACTTCACCACCAACATAAGGCAAAACCAATGAACAAACACTAAAGAGACAGAGCAGGTTTTACATCAACTGGTCTGAAAACAACAACAACAATAACATAAAAAGAGATGTTGATCTTCATTGTTGAAATTAAGGTTTTGCAATGAATCTAATTAAGATACTATATTTTACTTACTTTGAACATAAACAAGGGGATTGCATAACATCATCCTAAAATGATAAATCACCACACAACAATCATTAAAAGAGTCCACAATAAAAATCCCAAATATATATATATTTAAAAAAAAACCTTGTTCATACCATAGTACATACCATTTAGAAAGTAATCAATAACATAGTGCATGCCTCTAAATTTTATTGTTGTAGCCTTCCCATGGTTTGCCAAAGGGCAGAAAGCCAGTGATCTGATGCTGTCAAATTATATCATTTGTTATGATTAGGTTTGGTTCTAGAATTAGCAGCTGACAAACATAAGATCAAAGAAACTATGTTATAAAGGGACTTAGTACTTACATCTTGGTTAATTCCAGAGTTTTGTAGACAATTGAACATGGAATTGGGGTTCCATTTGTTAATAATTGCTAAAGATTCATCAATCATATCACCAGCAGCAACCTGTTGCAAAGAAGGGATGATCTTCTTGTTGTTGTGGTGGTGGTGTTGGATACTAGATTCTTCAACTGTCTGAAAAGAGCACCATGAACTGAGTTTGGTCTCATCAGTACTACCACATAGCTTTTGGTTCCACATGTTCTTTGCTTGGGTTCTTGCCTTTGCCCTTGCTCTTGCCTTTTCCCTTAAATCCCTTGCAAGAGGGTGGAACTGGAAAGTGGTTTTTTTAACCCTTTTCTCTGTAGGTTTCCCTTTAGAGATGGTACCTTCTAAAGCAGACACCACTTCACCCTCGGAAGTTGAAGATGGACTCTTTGCAACAGCCGCCGCTTCCGCCGTCGCCGCTGCAAGGCTGTTGTTATTATTATGGGAAACACGGGTTCTGGCTAGCTTCATGATTTCGTGCCTCGCCTGTGTGAGCAACCATTCCACGGTCCTACTAGCTTTGTCGTAGCCTAACATATCTTGCAAACCAAAGAATTCACGAGCTACATCGAGGGACAACCTCATCCTCCGGTCTCTTGGTCCATTCGCCGTGTTGATCTTGCTGTGTCGGTCTCTCTTAGAAGACGACCGCTTTTGCTGCTTTACTTCAGTGTCGGCATTATGATTGTTGCTCTTCTTCTTGGTGCAGTCCACGGCTGAAGTTGCAGGCACGTTAACAATGGTGTCCGAAACCGAATCGGCCATTAATGGCTGTTGGTTTAGTTCGTGATGAAACAATAGATCATGATGTTGGTGAAGGAAAACATCATGGTCTTGGTCTTGAAACACTTGTTCAAGCTCACATTGACCATAATACGGAGAGGGGAAATTGAAGAAACCAAAAGAAGGATCTTCCTGTTTAGAATCCGTAACGAAATGAAAGAACGAATGGTCATTAATTGGTTCTTCACTGCTGCCATTGCTGTTTGAAGGATACATTTGAAAAGGCCAAAAAACAAAAAAGAAGCTTTGAAATTGCACCGCTAGAAACAACAACCCTATTAGAGACTAGATTTGAGAATACGACACATGCACTATTAAGGAGAGTCTGATTATGGTTTTATTTTCTGCAAATGAAGACTCAGTGTTCTGTGAGAGAAATCAAAGTACTCAATATCTTCAATCCCCATGCTTGTTTTGATTTCTTCTTTTGTTCTTTTTTCACTCAGTTTATAGAGATAGTTAATTAAGCATGTGGATGAAAAATCTGAGTGTTTATTTTTGGGTGATAGAAACTAGAAAGAGAGAGATAGAGAGAGAGAGAAGGGGTGTGTATTTACCCTTCACAAGCAAAGGACAACTACAGCATGAGAAAGACAGCAGAGATGATGTACTCTCTATGGCTATAGTAGCAGAGTTGTCTCTGTTGCAATAGATAGAGAGAGAGAGAGAGAGAATATGAGGGAATTGAATAACAATTCTGAGGAGGTTGAAGCTGGGAATTTATTGCTGAAAAAATACCCCTCAATCCCATCTCGTTCTTAATTTTTTTCTATTATTATCATCATTAAATTTAGAGTAGGAAGAAGGGAGGTTTTATGCGGATTAGAATCGTAAGTTGGATCGATTGAATCAAAAAATGTTTTGAGTATTAGTCCATAAAATTGTATCGAATCAATATAGACAATTATTATTATCATCATCATCACCTCTTCATCATTAAATTTAGAGTTTAAACCAATGATGTCAGATCAGACTGATCAGTTGAATTGATTGGACTGAAAATTGTATTGAGTATCGATTCAAAGGGTAGTATCTAACTAGTTTAACAGTGAATCAGTACGAACCGACTAAAAAACTTGTTGAACAAAATATCAAACAAAAATGTTTTATTTTTTAATATAACCAAAATAATCTACACATTTACATAAATTGAAACTCAAACCTGAGATCCCAAAATTCCTAGAGCCTCAACCCCAATTACTCCAACGCCTCATTGGTTACTATTTTTCTAATTGACATCATTATGATCAATGTTTTGAAAATTGGATCGACAATCAAATTAGTCTATGTCTGATTTTATGCCACTAGTTGAATTGACCGAACCATCATTTTTTGATTCAATCAATTCAATCGACCAATCCAATTCAATTCAATTCTACCATCATTAGTTGTGATTGTGGTTCCTTAAAAGATTGTGAATTTACCAATGAATGGTTGGAAGAAGTGAAAAGTGAACTTTTCACCAAACAGGATGAAGACAAATGGGTAGAGGTATGACCTTGGCCCTCAATGGTAGATTTACCGTTTAATCCCTTAAATTTTTATGAAATTACTTGTTAGTATAATAATAAAATTACATTTTGACTCTCAAATAATTTATAATTCATCTCTATCCTCTTTAATGTAATTTTTTTGGCTTCATTTGTTTCGCAAGCACTTGAACCAAGTCCGAATTCTCGGACCTTATCTAAATATCAATGGTTTAAGACACTTGTGATTATATCGAAAAGAATTGCCTAATTAGGGTTGCTTGATGCTACTCATTGAATCGGAAATGGTGTTAAAAGAAAAGGGCATTCGCATCACTTTCAAACTTTGGAAGTTGGATAATGTGTGAAATATAAAACAGTGAGGTCGTGGGATGTGAGTAGATAGGGAACACTTAGTGTTGTGCCACCTTCACGTGGTAACAGGTACGTGATTTTGGCAGTGAACTAATTTCTATGTTTCTTTCACTTTCTCTTCTTTTTAATTTCTTCTTCAAAATATCAACCTGGTTAGCAAAAAGTAGAACTTAACCCCCCCCCCCCCCCCCCACACTAACTGTTTAGTAACTTTCGTTTTTGTCGCCTAAGTTATTGGGTTTGATCTTCACTTCTGCTTTGTCCTCACTTGTTATGGCAACATTCATGATAAAATAAAATAAATTATTCGAAAAATTGTAAATACTTGAGGAGGTCAAACCATAAATTTTATTATTTTATTAGCTATATAATCTTATAAAATTTAAAATATCAAGAAGTAATTTGTCGAGCGAAGAAGAATTAAATTTTGTTCCTATTTTTAGTGTTGTCATTGCCTAAAATGATTAAATGAATAATTAGTATAGTAGTAAAGCGCCTTACCTTTTTTAAACAGAAATTAAATTAAAATAGTATTGTTGGAAAAAAAAATATACGAATTTTGAAATAGACAGAATAGGTTGGTTATAAATAAAATGCCAAAATTTATATACTTTCAATTGGACCAAGGCTGAATAGACGTTTATCACCTAAGACCACTAGGCATGCCTTTTTCATAAGAGTGACTCTTATGGATAAATGATAGCTCCAAAGTTTGACCATACAACATTAACAGGTGGAAGTATAGCAGACAAAAGTTCAGAATACCTTTTCTTTTTCTCAGGGTAAGTTTAGAATACTTATTACAATAAGGAATATATTTGTATAAATGATGGTATAGTTGATGGAATATAGTGTTTTAGGTTTGAGATTTTTTTCATGTATATGTTTTTTTCACTTTTTTTATTAATTCATAACATCAATTCAATCAAAGATTGAGATAGAAATGAAGTGAAACGGGATAGATGCTGCTAAATCCACTACAACTCAATAGTTAACACCCTATCACCTGTCTCATTCCATAATGCATGTACAATTTTAAAAATCATTATCACCACTTCAAATGTGAGGATGTTGGAGGTATCCATCCTCGCCACTCTTCAATTTCACTTTTGCTATTTATTTATAATATTTTTCTATAATGCATTTTTGTTTTTTTAATAATTATATATACAAAAGTAAAATATAATTTCAAATAATAAGATGGGTTGAGCAATCAATTGTTATAACAGCTTCATACCCACTAATTAAAAAAAAAATCCTCCCCATCCCATTTCGTTTATTCCCATTACTTTTCAAATAAAAAATCCGCTCTAAATAAAATAGATTGGTTTGCAATCTATCAAACATTGCGGATTTTATTACTCTAATATCAATAAATATTAGGCATATTCTTTATTGATTTAAGTCTCGAATCATAATACGTGGAAAGTTAAAATATGTCATAGACTCATGTACTCTTCATAATTTTAAAATTTAATTCCTGTACTTTTATTTTAAAGGAATTTAGTCTTTTTATTTTTCAGATTTCAAAATTCAAGTCCAATTATTAACACTATTAGTTTTTTTTGTTAAATTTGTTGGTGTGTTATTTTGAAATAAAAAAATAATCACTTGATAGCGATGTAATTAAAAAAATAACGTTGTAATGAATTTGAATTTAATAAAATAATTTTAATAATATCAACAGTTGAACCTATATTTTAAAAGTTTAAAAATAAATAGATTAAATTTCTAAAAATAAAAATATATAAACTAAATTCTAAATTCATGGGAAATGGAAAGGATTGTGGAATATTTTTTCTTGAATATATTGGTGTAATTACATGGTAATATCTGTTCATACTTTCTTAACTTTTTTACAACACACACACAATTTGCACACACAGGTGCTTAAACCTGGGACCCCTAGAATGAATTCCATTGGAACCATTTGTTGGGTTCAGGATTGTGGAATATTTTTTTTTGAAGATACTGATGTGATTACATGGTAGTATTTGTCCATACTTTCTTAACCTTTTGACAAGGCACACACACCTTACACACATAAGCGCTCGAACTCGAGACCCTTAGGATGAACAACATCATCTTTTCCACTTATAACGCCTTCACATATTTGATCAAATGGCTTTGCTTACACCGAACATAAACCTTAACTCTATCAACAATACCACTTCATTATAAAATGGCTAACGATAAGCTCGAAGTACCCTTTGCAAATGAAGGGCTGTCAATTATTTCTCTCCAAAGGGCAAACAAACTACTGCGAGGCCTGCCATGAAAGTGCAATGATCCTTTGACGAGAGCATCTTTGAATTTTATCCACATTAGCCATCTAATTTGATAATTCTCAATTTTATCCATGTGATGATGTGACATTTTAAGATTGTGCCACATCATCATCAAGATGTTTTATGAAAAAATGTTATTACAACGAATTTAACTTAAAGTTTTAACGGTGTTAACAATTGAATCCGAATTTTAAAATTTAAAAAAAAAATACTGAATTTTTAAAAATAGAAGTAAAGAAACTAACTTTCCTCCAAACCCTAGCCATTGGAAAATTTTCAATGTTTTATGCACTCTCTTGATCACATTTTCCTTTCAAACGAGGGCAAATTTGAGGGGGAGGGAGGGAGGGACTTTGACCCTCCTCAAACAGAAAAATTATTATTTAAGTTTTTGGATAGAATGAGTAAATTAAAAAGTATTTTATGGTAAAATTGCACATTCATCCTTTAAAAATAAAAAAATATCATATTTAATTTCTTCAAAAATAATGAAATCATAAATTAATAAATTATAAATTATGTTTTTTGATCTCTCAAAGATTTATTATTCAAATCGAATCTCTCTTAAAAAAAAATTTATAAATTCGCCATTGATTTCAAAGTGTATGCCTGTCGGTGTTTCCACCTACATTTTCTCAGTACTTGCTTTCTTTGTCAAGCTCACCATTGTCATAGCGAAGCTGGCACATTTTGGAGGACCAGATTATATATGGAAGAGAAGATGAATCTAGCCAAACCCTATGTTGAATGAGGTTAGTTGCCACAGTCAATTAATTTAATGAGGCTTTAATTTCTACTACATTCAAATTAGTTCACGCTATAACAACATATAAGATATTCAAGGTTGAAGTTGAGAATTTTGAATTGAGAGTTGAGATATAATTAAAAGAAATTAGGGTGTCAAAGCTAAAAATCCGGTATCAAAGTGGTTTAAATTGAATTATTAATTTTTAGGAGGGGCTGAAAATGGAATTATCAATTTGATTAAGTGGTTAAAACGGACTAATTTAAAATATTATATTTTAAGAGGGCTAAGAAATAGAATAGACCATTTAACAAAAGGAGTCATCATTGCCCTACCTACCCTTAACTACACTCTTGAAGATATTATCCGTCAGATTGCTATTAACAACTAGAAACGTAGCTTTTAAAAAAAATAAAATTATAAATTAGTAGTATAAAGGGAAACTTAGCATGTAAATGTAAATGCAAATAATTAACAAATAGATAGAACTAAATTTACTTCATACATTTAAGAACTTTATTTTGTTTTGTTACTTGGTTCTTACCGAAATGACTTTTCCCTTATGTTGGTCGTCAATTCTTACTTACTCTAATTTTTCATTTAATTATCTTAGTAATACATATTAATATGAGTTATTGGATATTATAAATGTTATCTCATTATTAAAAATATGTATTATTTAACTAAATTACATATCACTTCAGTTTTTTTACTGACATGAGAGATTTAAATAGGGGGAATGATTAAGGCGAGAGAAAATAAAAAGCATAATGCTACACAAAAATGTACTCAATGTTAAAATTTACATAAAAGTGTCGATTGAGTCTTAACTCGATTGGTATTGGTATTGTTATTAATGTAGGAGGACGTGGGTTCGAATGCGTTGAAACGCATTATCCTCCCATTTAAGGATTGAGAAAGGGCTATGGATAGTTTTAGTTATTGTATCAAAAATAGCAGATATAATAATAACCTATAATAAGATTATTATTCAAAAAAATTACGAAATAGTCTAGTGATGGGTACTGATTCACCGTATTGGTCATTGAATCGTCATTTGGAGCTTGCTAAACCTAACTTTAAAAAAAAAAAACTTAATAACCTAGTGACTTAAATAACTACTTTTGAATAGTTCAGCGACTTAAATGAAAACTTTCGAATAGTTCAGTGACCATTTTGTAACTTTTTTGAAGTTGAGTGACCAAAACATAAATTTACTAATAATTTAATGGCCTTAGGTGTAGTTTATCCTAAAAAAATGTTAAGTAGGTGTAAAATAGTTATAACCCAACTATTTGGGTCCATTCTATGTGGGCCTTAACCAGCTTAGAAGCCCAAAAATTATTATTTCCTTTTTTTTTCGGCCAGACCCAACAATTATCAGCTAGTTAGAAAAAAAAAACCGAAGTAAAATAGAATGTGTTAAGGGAGGGGTTATTGGCTCCCTTTTGAAATATCCTAACAGAACACTTTTTTTCCTCTATTTCAGCTAAAGAGACTCTGATTTGGTTTAAAACACCAAGAAGAATAATTCTTTTGTTTTCGTGTATATGATAATATAATTTAATGAAGCTATTTGTTTTAGGAATTTGAAGAAGAAAAAGATGAGTTGGAGCCCATTTGTTGAAGTCGGCGCAGGCTTTTGGCAGCGAACCTTTCCTTTGTTCTCTTTCACGCTTTTGATCCTTCTTGAGCTGGATCATGCCGGTTCTTAATATTTGTGGTCAGTTCAATTCTCTCTCTCTCTCTCTCAGCTATAGTAATTTGATTGATTTTACCTGTTTTGGTTTCTAATTTGATTTTGATTGAATTCGCTTCCGGAATTTATTTTTTTCGGTTTTTCTTTTTTTTAATTAACGGTTTGTCCTTAGAAAGACGGTCTTAGATGTTTATTTGCTTAGAATTTTTGATTTAGTGTGGTTCAAATTTTGTAGAAGCTTCCGCTTATTTAGGAGATGCTTTTGTGATCTAAAATAGAATTTTAGCTTGTTTTTGATGACTAAAGATCGATAGATTTGAGCTATGGTGTAGATCAATGAGTGAATTTTCGATCAATATAATTCATGAAGAACATACTTTCTCTTTTGCATAATGCAATTGGAGGCAGTAGACGGATATTTTTATGTTATTAGAGAAAATTTTGATGTCATACCTTTTGACATAAACCAGAGGTGCAAAGGAATGTTCATGTTTGCCAAAGAAAACTTAAACTCACAGTTCAGGTCCGAATATTGGATAATTGGATACATGTCTGACACGGATATGATTAGATTTAGAGGATCATTGGAAGTCATATCCCCATACTTATTTGTTAGGAATGACTGTCATGTACAAGTAACTAGACAAAAAACTGAAGATTCGGAACAATATATGCTGGAAATTTTTAATCATCAAATTCTGCATTATAAGCCAACTGATGTTTTAGACACTAGTCAATCCTTTATCTCTCATGCATTTATAACCTTAGTAAATTTAGTTTCCCTTATAGGAATGATCTTCTGACATAGGAGCAAGATTTTGCTTGCTTGTTAAATGGTTGAAAATGAACAAAACACTAAAATGATTGTGCTGTCATGAGATTACTTCAAGCTTTTATCACTAAGATGCTATAGATTACTTTGTCTTTATCCTGGTCAAGCTTGATGCTTTGCCAAACTAGGAAAGAAATGGTAGGCTTCCCATCAGTATCACCCATGGATTTGGATTAATTTTAGGATAGTCTTGTTATTGATTGGTGGTTAATTATCTAAATTGCTTTAGACTGATACTTTTAGGATGGTCCTACGCCTTAAGTATACCCATCCACCTCAAACTGAAGGCTTGGAGGACAGAAGTGTCCGTGAAGTTAACTTTTTTTTTTTTTTGATAAACTGGGCTACTTTATTAATGGATTAGAGATAAAAGGTCCAAACAAAACAATACCAAAAGACAGCAACATAATCAGATGAAAAAAAAACTGGAAAATAAACCGACACAAAAACCCCAATCCCTAACCAGAAATGAAAAAACCAAAGTAGCCAGCAAACTCGATCGCAGCCAAAGATCAAGAAAAGTTGAGATTGATCTGAAAAATGAGTAGGTGATTCTCAACAAAACAGCAGCCACTCCCAGACGATCAAGGAGGATGCGAGAAACGGTTGTCCAAGTCCACCAGATTCATCACTCTGCTGAGAGCTTCTTCAACCCAAAAAGCGTCAGACTGGTTCTCCATCCCTAACTGTGCCAGGCCGTGCGCAACACCATTCCCTAACTGTGCCAGGCCGTGAAGTTAACTTTTGAATTAATTTTAAAATGAAAAGTTTATAGTTATGGATAAACAACTATATAAGTTGTAAAAAAGAAAATCTTAAAATTTTAGATTTCTCTTAATATCTATAAATTTTGGTTAATGTGATCGTAGTTTTTATTTATTAATATTGGAACGTTATTGTTTTGGCTGCTTATATTTGAGAAATAAAAATGAAGGTTTAGAATTTACCCTGGACCACTGAGCCGGTCCTGAAGTTGGTCTTGGAAGAGCACGAGCCAATCTATGATCCTAAACTATTAGGACCCATTTTGCATGGGTGATCTATGGTTTTAGTTTCAAAAATGCCCACTCAGTTATTCTCATTTAAACCTGTCAATTGAGTGAGGTTGGATTGATCGAGTCGGATTAACTTAAAATGAGTTAAATTAGTTTTTTTAAATTTTTGGGCCATTTGGGTTCGGATTGATTCAAATCAACTTGGATTTGGGTTATTGAATTTTTGTAGTAATATCAGATTGAGTTAATTTCGGAGTCGAGTTGGCTGGGGCAGATTTTTTTATTTAAATTGATAGGCTTATTAATCTTATTAACTGTAGTACAATGATTCTCAATTCCCAAGATATAAGATGTAACTACTAATATATCTCACCCTTAGATAATAGATAGTTTGTCCACAAATTACTAGTAACCAATAGTCTCTTTCAACAAAAAGAAGCCGTTGGATTATAGTTCAGAAAATCAAATAGGGTGAGATGTTTCTCATGTGCATATCGCTGGTGATAGCCAATGCTTCTGGTTTAGCAGTGGGCACAAAAATGTCAGTGTTGCTTGCAGTAACTGGCTTGCTCACTGCTTTTTCATTATCTGATATCTTCTTGGCAAAATCGTCAAAGCACTCCACAATGGTCCGAAAAGAAGTGCCCGGATAGAGAGAGCAGACTTCAACATCAGTAGTTTTGTCCAAGCTGAAGTTTATTTGACAACCATTTATGAAAATGTCATGAGTTATCGCAGCAACCACACTCTGAGGGATCCGCATCTCTGCAGAGATAACAAAACCAATGTTTAAATTGGGATTTAGTTCTTCCGAGAACGGTTATTTGTACTGAAACTCTGAAGAAAAGTGATTAAAACTAACCTTGAGCCCGCTGGAGCAGATCTTGTTCTGTGATAGTTACCCTAGGCAGCATGCGGCCGATCTTTGTCTCCCATAGTGAAGCCATTTCGTTCATGTTTAATAGGTTACTTGGAGGTTGAAAATGGACGGTTTTGTTTAGTGTTCGATCATCATCAATGGACATGACAGTGAACTTTCCAATATCGGAACCCGCCACAAAGTATGCTGTGAGTTTACCACAAAATTGAATTAAATCCCTATTCAGTTAATGAACAAACTATATGAAGGGTAGTGCAATCTCTTTGACTGATTTACACATTATTAGAAGGGTAGACAATTTCTTAAAATGCTACCAACTTTTTTTTATGTTGTAACGTAGGATGAAAAGAAGCAATGGATTAGGACATAGAAAAGAGTTGGGAGATGGTCACGTGATCCTTTGCTACCTAACACCCCCAACATATCAGTCACTTGTCTCTCTTTGTGACATTTTACACTTTGGGTCTTACTAAAATCGCGAGATGAAAATCTCTCAGCCTTGAGAATTTCTATTACCACTATTTATTCCCTCAACAACAATGTCAAAACGTTAAACAAGTCAAATTTTGCTTTTAGAATGGGCTTTTTATCAAATAAATCTTTTTGCCTTTAAGCTTAATTAAACAAAAACCATTTGAGTGTTTTTTTAAATTTTTAATTAAACTTTTACATCTATTAAAGAAGCTGAAAATTCAACAGTAATAGCCTAAACGGGTTTTTAAAATCTTTAATTACTTTTTTAACCTTACACAAGCACCAATTATTTCTTTCTTCCTTCTTTTTATTTCTTTAATTTTTTTGCTCTCTTTAATTAAAATTTTAAATAATTAATATTAATTACTTAAAAATATTTAAAATTAATATTTTATATATTAAGTTATAATAAATTATTTTTATATTATTATTAAAATATCATAATATTAACTAATTTGAACATCATTTAAATGTATAATTATTACTTTATAATACCATGTCTAAAATAGATATTTTATTTCTCAAAAGTATTTTTTGACAGCAATGCCAAACAATTAAATTTTTAATTAAACTTTTCAAAACTACTTCTCAAAAAAAAAATTTCACCACAATTTTCAAAAACACTTTTCAAAAGCAATGCTAAACTAACCTAAATACTACCTGTCACTAGGTTCAACCATTCCAAACTTTTCCCATGTTCTCAACTGTATATTCTTTGATACGTTAGAAAAGTATTATTTTAAGTACATAATATACCAGAGACAGTACGCTTCAAAACCAAGACACCCATGTGGGAACTGGGGCGTGATTTAATTCTGAGACATTGATTTTCTTTGAAAAAACTAAAGTAGAATTAGCTAAAGCCTTTATTATATAGTATTTTCAAACAACAACAATGATGATGATTATGATGATGGAGAAAATAATAAATTTCAAAGAAAGGAAAGATGTAAAGCTGGGGTACCTTTGACAGTGCCATCACCATATATTTGGAACCTATCAAGGGGTGGTAGAACATCTGCTGGATGAGTGTTGTCATGGTAGGGCCAAGCAGCAATGGAGTTGCAGCATATGTAACTGTAAGGAATCCCGCACTCCTCTATCTGCCTCCTAATCTTGCTCTTTTGCTCATACATAGTCAGCCCCGGCTCCACCGGTTTGGCCCTGTCTATGTCATGACCAAATTCCGACGGTACAAACCTCTGCAAATATATATTTCATCCATTAACCTAATAGCGCCTTTTGAATTATGAACTTCATGCAGTTTTGGAGTCCTCGATCTTGCATTGCATGCTAGCTACATGACATAACGCACACAAGTATATATGTTGGAGCATAAATATACCTTAACAGTTTTGACATTCTTAATAGCCTCTATTAGACTGAACTGGTCCAAGATGCTCTCCCCTCCTACAGCAGATATTACAACTTCTATCTTATATTCTCTCAGAACTTTCTCCATGAATTCTTGGTCGGTGATAGAACCCTGTTATAACGTTTTCAGTTCTTGCAGAAATATATGCATAGGTATTGTTGTATAGAACATGAATTTACCTATACAAAAAATATATATATATATATATATGCACAAAAAAATTGCTTGAAAATTCAAGGATATATAAATACGAAGAGATGCTGAGAAGAAAATGGTAAAATACATATATAACGATGGCTCCTTTGTCTTGAAGAAACTTAATGGTGGAAACTTTGGAGGGAGAGTTTGAACTAGAGCGGACTAAGATATACGTTGGCCGGCCTGAGTCTAGACAGGCCTCGGTAATGAACCGACCTATGAACCCACTTGAACCGATAACTACAGTCTGACCGGTCTGTGAGTCGTTTGGATATGAACCATTCATATGTGTTGATTTCATAATTGCTTGCTTTTGTTTTCAACTTTAGAAATTTAGGGGCACAAAAGGAAAGGAAGGAAAGAGGGTGAGTAGAAAGAAATATCCAGTTGTGTTTAAATAGAGGTGAGCGCTTTAGAGGGTGGGTAGCAAATCGCAATGGGCGCATTGACAGCTCGAATAGCATTGGCTTTTTGTTTTATAAGTAGCGATTTTATTCGGCAGACCATTCTCAATCATATATTTAACCCAAGCTTGCTGGCTTTGTTTTGTGTTTTTCTTTTAGTAAAATTATCTATTAGTCCCTATACTTTTTGAAAGTTGTGGATTTAGTCCTTTTACTTTAATTTTGAAATTTTAATCTCGACCCAAGCAATAGCATTTAAATATATATATGGTTAAATTCAATTACTAGTTCTGCTCTATGCGTACAATTGTAGATTTAGTTCATATTTTTCAATTGAATCATTTTAAGTCTTTATACTTTTCAAAATTTTAAATTTTAGTCTTCACAAAAATAGCAGTCATGAATCCATTAATTGGATTTTTAGAGAGCTATATCTGAAAATAACAAGTTGACGAGATTTTTTAAAATTTAATAATTGTCATTTGGTGAGGACTGAATTTTTAAATTTTAAAAAGTATATGGACTATTGGCAGAATTTAACCTTTTGCTTCTCTTTGTTTTAGCTTCCATACCACCGCTTCACCTTGTTTATGATCAAGATTGTTGGGATCGGTCTCAGTCTGCCTTTAGGCACTCTCAAGGACCGTTCTTCATTGTAAAATGATCTTAATTTCTAGGGTAGAAGTGGTTGTGGCTATAGTTTGTAGAACCAAAAATCATTAAATCTCTACCTATGTTTGTTGGGTAAGTAAAAAGAAGTTTAATGTTCTGCCCAAAAAAAAAAAAAGTTTAATACGTCTTAAGGCTCGGATTCAACTTATGTGGGTGGAAAAAATAATATTAGAAAAAAGAATTTTAATTTAGAAGTTTGATGAATCTCAAATCGAAATATAATTGATGTTTAATGTGAGTACCGGATATATGGATGTTTAAACGATTACTAAATTTCATTTCCTTTTTCTCATAATAATTAGAACTCAAAAACCGGTGCATATTTATGTTTTAATTTTTTGGTGCAAATTTAATTTTATAAATATGCCAAACTTTTAATATATTATATTTTTAAAAAAAACATAAAATAATAAATATATATTATAGACCTAATGATAAATTTAATCTTTATTGTTCATTTTTTTGTCAAATTGGTGTCGGCCTATGCAATAAAAATTTAGTCAAATCGGTTTTTTATGATGAAAAAATTAATTGAACCGTTAAAATTTTAACAATATTATTTAATACAATTTTAAAAAATAAATAAAAGTATTTAATAATTTAATAATTTTTAAAATTCATAAAAAATTTAGAAAATTTATTTATGTTACAAAGTGAAATACTCATAAATTATCAAGTTAATGTTATTAAAATTTTGACATGTCTCTCACCTAAAAAAATTTGACATATCATTTAAATTTTTTTCATCTAAAGTAAAATAATTTAATTAAAATTTGAAGGTTGGATGTTAAAATAGATGCATGGTAGGATAAATTTATTTCTACAGCTGCATTTATTATGTGGGAACAATGGGTAGAGTTTGGTTAAGATTATGGTTTGATAGTCAAGTTCTTGACCAGTAGATAACAGTCTCCTTTTTGAATTTTGGTCTCCTTTTTGAATTTTGGTTTCTTTTAGTGCCAGCTAACTTAAAAGGGGTCGATTTTCTACCTACTTAAATAAATACTAATGTTTTTCGAATTGATTGATGTTGCAACCCCCCCGTTTTCGTTGGTGACAACTGGTTGATGTTTAAAGCTTAAATTGCATTATTGTTGACATAAATATTTTGTTTCTTTTTTAATTTAACAGTTAATTTTTGGGTAAATTATATTTAAAGTCTTTAATTCTTTAACTTTAAAAATTAGAAATTTATAATTAAATTATTCGAATATTTTATTTAAATTATTGGATTATTAAAATCAATTTTGTATGATATTTTCTATTCACACCGTTTACGTCAATTAAAAACTTTTTCTCTCTTTTCTTGAACAATTCATTATTTTCATAAAATAACTTTAAATGCTACGAATTTATAAATTAAAATTCAAATAATTTTTTTTTTAATTTTGCTTGTGGATGAATAAGGTTAGGAAAATATAAGATTGCATGTAGAATTTTATGTATATTATATTACTTTATCCAGTTCATTTAATTAGAATATAAAATGTTAGCGTTTGATGGACGAAATATAAAATTATTTAAAGATACATTTTATTAAATTTCTCTCCTTCTAGAATTTTTTTTAAAACAAGTTTAGTTTATTTATTTACTGGTGTAATTATATGGTAATATTTGTTCATACTTTTTTAACTCTTTAACAACGCACACACACCTTGCACACACAGGCGCTCGAACCCGAGACCCCTAGGATGAACAACATCCTCTTTTTCACTGGAACCACTTGGGTTCTAATATTTTTTAAATTTTAATTTTCATTATAATTATATTAATAAAAAATATAATATTGAAATAAATTTATAAATTATAATTATAATGATTCATAAAAAGTGATTGTATCATCAAATTATAATTTATAATTTATAATTAATATGTTAATAAATAAATTTTTAGAAAAATTATAATTTTAAAGTATGATATATATTCTTACAATGTCTGATGAACGATAAGATCACAGCGTGTGCTGTATGTAGAGGCTTTTGATAATCTCAAAAATCAAATGTTGATGGTTAATCCTTTTAATTTTATCATTGGAAATGATAGTCTAAACATCAAAATCTTTGAAATGCAGAGAATCATAACACGTCTCACCGTTGCTAAATGAAGAAACACCTGCTTCTTTACAGGTTATGGTTGATGCACTTGCTAAGTCATTAAAAAACTTTTTTTTTTCTTTTGGAACTATAAAAATTAAATATTTAATATAATATTTGATACTTAAATTTAATATTTTTTAATTTGATATTTAAATTTTTTATCTAATTTAGTATTTGAATTAGATATTTTTTTAATTTAGTACTTATATTTTTTGACCAAATTTGGACCTGAATTTGGTATTTTTTTTAATTTGATATTTAAGTTTTTTTTGGATTCAATTTGATACCTAAATTTATTAAATATTATAAAAATTACACAAAACAATAACGGTGTTGAATTGTTTTTTAGTTATGCTACCAAAATATTGTCAATTTTAAAAAAATTCATGTTAAAAATAGGTATTTAACTATGCTTAACAAATTAATATTAAAAAATATTAGGTACCAAATTAAAAAAAATGTCAAGTTCAAGTACCAAATTGGATCTCAAAAAGTTTAAGTATCAACTTAAAAAAGTGTCAAGTTTAGGTACCAAATTAGAAAAAAAATGTCAAGTTTGAGTATCAAATTGAAAAAAAATTCAGATACCAAATTAAAAAAATATGTCAAGTTCAGGTACCAAATATTTTATTAAACCAAAATTAAATTATAAATTTTATGAGAAGTAAAAATTGATTTTTAGAAGAATTAAATACAACTTTATTAATATTTAAAAAATGTAAATTTATTTTTATATAAAAATTAAAAATATATATATTTTATAATTAATATTTTAACGATTTCATCGTTGATATATTAATAGAATTATACTTATCATATAAATAAAATTTTGAGCTCTTTCAGTATTTCTATCATTTTAATCTGATGCAAAATGAAGTCAGCAAAAGAAAGAGATGGGGCCGAACTGTTTTTTAGGGTTTCCAATTGACTTTCGGTGTCTTAGTTTACCATTTTTATATCTGGTTGTTTAGTTTTTATTTTATTCTAAATTTTGTTTCATTACCAATGTTGTTTCAGTTTTTAGGGTAGGTTAGATAGTCCGAAGGCACCGTACATTAGACTTTTGGACTGTAGGTCAGTTGGACAGTTGGACGTGCTGCAGAGCACCATTATGTGTTTCGTCTTTTTAAATTCTTTTAATGCATCAGGTATTTATTTAAAAAATTTGTATATATTAATATTTTATTGAATGGATTAAATTTTTTATTTAAAATAAATAATTAAAAAATTTACATTTGTATCAAAATTGACTTACATGATAATGTAAAATATGATTATCTGATTGTTAAAATATCAATAGTATAAAAATACACAGAAAGATAAAACTATTAATGATAAATCTACATGCAACTGAAATTTTTATTTTATTTGATCAAAATTAAGTTCAATTTTTAATTTATATGTGCCACTTAGAATTTGACATGTGGATTTATTATTAATAGATTTATTTTTTTTAAGTGTCATGTAGGATTAATTAACGGAAATATTGATATCAAGATTAATTGTCTTTAATTGTTTAGTTTCGAAATTGAAGATGATTAAAATACTCTTTTTTAGAGAGATTAATTTGTTCAATATCAAAATTGAAGGAAAACTTTTTTACTTATATTATATAAATATAATATGTAATTATATCATGTTTAAAATATCAAATATAAAATTATATAAAATCAAAATTGATGTATAATATAAAGTTAGTTTTGTAATGGACATATATATAATTTTATATTATATAAAATATGTAAAATATTCATATAAAGAAATAAAATATTTGATACACTATCAATAAAATTAGAGGGTTGATAAGTGTTTTATAAGAGTATAGTAAATCTTAAAAAAATTACACGTCAATTTTTTAAATATATTTATAGAAAAAAATAAATACACTGTTTCTGTATCAAATACTCACGCATAAATAATTGTAAGTTAAAGAAAAATAATTTTTTTTTGTATAGAGGTTTATTTTATGTAATGATTTAAATAAAAAAATTATTTAGTATATAATCAGTTGAGTTTTTATTATTTTTAAAAATTATATTTAAGATTTTTAAATTGATTTGTATTTTGATTAATTCAAGACACTTTAGAATAATATAAAATTGAATAAATTCAATGGACAAAAACCATTTCATACACGTGATGTCCAATTGAAAGAAATAAAAAGAGTAAAAAAATATAAAATTTTAAAGAGTTTATAAGTAGAATTAGGAGTATAAATTATACATACTTAATCAACTAGAACCGATATCAATTTAATATAAAATTTAATGGAGTAAAAATTAAGATATATTCAAATATAAATCAAAATAAATTTAGATAAGGCTTATGTATAATGAAACTTAGAATCAAATTAATTTAATAAAATTTTATAAATAATATTTATACATGATAGGACTCGAACTTGAACTATCAAGATGTCGAATTTTTAACCTTTGAGGAATAGTTAGGAAAAAGAAAATGACATAGCATTGGTTTGTTGTCATACTTACAATGGACATTAAAGTGGGAAATGGACCTATCATTTTGAAACAAAGCAAATCTGAGGCAAAAACCTTTAATCCTTGGACCACCATGAGAGGTACATGACAATAATATTAGTGTGGGGGAGATTACAGATGGATGATAGGAGCTTGATTTTGTTTTAAAAGAATAGGAATAATATAACATATAGTCTTTAAATTTGTTTTTTTTTTTTGTTTTCACTTTGATTTTGAATTTTTTTGCCCATATTGATATCAAAACTTGATTTTTTTTTTCGATTTGATTCTTGAGCTTGAATTTGATTCAAAGTGATGATGTGATATTTTAATATTGTACTATATCATCACATGAAAATTTAAAAAAATTATAATCTAATAAATACAAAAAAATTGGAACTTATATAAATTTTTAATTTTCAAGTGATGTGACAATTTCAAAATATGAGATCATCATACATTAACAAAATCTAAATTAAAACAGCAAATTAGAAAAAGATACTAAGTCCCGAAATTAACATAGACCAAAAGAAAATTTATGGATCAAAATGAAAAAAATTATCAAATTCAAAAACTAAATATTACTTTATCTCAAAAAAATAATGAACATAAAATAAATATAATAATATTATGCATAAGCCTAACTCGAATCCGACATATAAAAACCTCCGATAAAATTCATGCAATAACTATTCTTATCTTTTTTTTTTAATCCAATTCGTCATCCCTGAGTACAATAATATTTTCATTCCTTAAATGTAAAACCAATAATCAAAATTTAACCAATAATATCATCAATTGAATGATAAAATATTTATATTCAAATTTTTAATTGAAATCAATCTCAAATCCATTCATTGAACTGCCGAAATCACACCTTTTATTTTTTATTTTAATATTAATCTCAGTATAAATTTTTATTATATTTGATACAATACTTAAAATTATTCATAATTTCTCTCTAACTGTTAAATAAAAAAATAATACACTTTAACATACTCAATCCCCCATCATCCTACATTGACAATAATATATGTTTCATAAGAGAATAAAGCTTCTTGAATACAGTGGGAAAAAGAAGAAAATATTCATTTACCATATTTAAGACTAGTTTAACAATACTTTTTAAAAATACTTTTGAACCAAAAAACATTTTTAAAAAAAATTAAGATTTTCTTTTTTTTTTTTATCAAAAAATGCTATTCCAAAGCATTTTTAATGCCAATAACACTTTTGAAAAACTCAAAAGTATTTTATTTAATAATATTTTTATCTCAAAATTACTTTTTGTCCCAAAAATACTTTTAAAAAATAATGCTAAACAAAAACCTTAATTTGGATATAGTAACTCAAAAGTTTTAACCTTAGGATAACAAATTTGCATATGTTGTTCATAAAGTCCACTAAAACACTTCCATAAGTCCGTACAATCTTTAAACACTAAACCCTAAACCAAAAAACATTTATCTAGATTTCCTGTCCGTGATAGAACTTGTCTTTAATGCACAATTACACGACAAAAAGGGATGGAATGAGGAAAAAGTCCCAAAATTTTGAGCACTGCTTTCATTTTAGATGAAAATGTCCAGTAAGGATATGAAACAATAGTTGTTTTCTGCCCCACCTCCACCATAACGGTGGCTCGAACACCCGTCTCCGTTTAACTTGTTTTTCTGCAATAAATAAACAATTAATTAATGGAAAATAATACGAAACCATCCTCGCACTATGTGATAAGTTCGAATCTGAGACTATTGGAACAAACACAAAAGAAACCCTCTTGCATGCATGCCTTTAGTTCTAGTTATAAGGACGGCTAGACTATGAGAGAAGTTCGAGAACAGTTCCTTACGTTTCTCCTCCACGGAATACATTGCCCGTTGCAACTGCAGTTTTTCGAAGCTTGAACTTAGATTTGGCCAGTACTTCATCTGAATCTTCAGGACTTCCAACACCGTAAGCAGGCCGGCTTTAGAAGGAACCATGTTATCTGGTTCACACTCGCAACTTTCACCCAAAAGTACCTTATTTTTTTCCATTGGAAAGAAAAAATAAGCCACGTAAGGACATATTGCATTATACGACTTAGGTTTTAGCTTGCGATGACAGGTAGGGCTGAAATGAACTGTGCACCATAAGTTAAAATTTGGTAAAAGTACCATAGAGACCTATATTAAGAGTCAGATTGAATTTTATCCTATTTATTTAAAAAATAGACAAATTAATCCCTGTATGTTAAATTAATTCCTGAATTTTGCCCCATTTTTTTTTGTTAAATATTTCATCAATTTCTACTGTTAAAAACTGGCATGACTAACAGAATAACCGGACAATTGCAAATGGTGTGCCATGTTCACCTCAAGCTAGCATACAAGTACCAGTTTTTAACAGTAAAAATGAATGAAATTTTTAACAGATGGACCCGTTTGCTCTTTTGTTCTAACGTACAAAGACTAACTTGACAACTTTTTAATAGAGAGGGAAAAATGCAATTCAACTCTAGTACTTTTACCGTTAAAAATTTTAACTAGTTCATCCTCACAAAATTTAATTGAGCACCATAAGCTAATGTCTGCTCCTTTTGTTTCTATATGTACCTTAATCACTGCAGTAGCAGAAGATGATATCGAACGGAGGTTGTAGCTGCCAAAATGAAAAAGTCGATGAAAAGCCAAATTAAATGATAATCTGGACTGTACCAAACAGCAGAGAATAAACCACAAACCCGCCCTCAAGTACAACTAGCAACTTTCCACCCGAGAGGGTACTCAACATGTGTGTCATCTGTGCATAACCAGCAGGAGTCACCTGTAATGGGAAAAAAAAGTGACCATCATTATGCATCGCATGGAGCACAAAAAACAAACCCATTTTACAAAATTAAAATTCTTACTCCATTTGATAAGTTTATAACAATTAGGAAATAACAAAATCAAGATGCATTTGCATTTAAGAGATATGTCCTCTGAATGCAGCCAATCAATCATTTTGATCAAAGTATACCACCGAAGATTTGAGGTAATAATAACATACTTTTCTAAAAAGTTCTCTTGACATATAATAAGGTTCTCAATTTTTTTTTCTGGCAATTAAGTTCTCTTAATTATATCAGAACAAAATAACGGAAACAAACTTACATCGCAGCATCCTAAAGGATCACCACGAGCAGCATCAAATCCAGCTGATATTATAGTAAAGTCAGGAGCAAACTTGGAAGCTGCAATTAGGGGTATGAAAAACCAATAATCGGATTAAAGCAAAAAAATCAGATATCAACTAATGCAGGTTATTTGATTTGGAACTGGTGGCCAAGAACAAAATATATCGATATAGAAATAGGATACTAATCATGGTTAACAAAAGAGATTAAAGACTCAAATTCAGCCACTTCGGCTGATTTTCAAGCAATAAGAAATATGTCGTAGAGGTAGAGTTCTCTATTCTCTCTTAAAAAAAGTACGTCTTAACAGTTCACAAAGTTAATAATTCTATTCTTAACTAATAATTCTATTCAACTTAAAAATTATAGATTTAAAGGATTCTTTCCCAATACAATGCATTGTTCTCAAATTCACAAAGCATATAATTGATCTCATTCTTAACTAATAAGGCTCGGGAATTCCACACCTGGAAATTCCATCTTGATCTAAACAATGTACTTTGACATAGATGAATGAAAATGATACATATATATATTTTTTGAAAATGAAAATCTGGATGGGGTAGGCTTGGTTTGGTCATGCTAGATTCAAGCTGTTTTGGGTTCGGACCATTTCGAATTTAAGATTTCAAGTGTTCAGTTGGTTTCAAGTTGGGGGTTTTGAGCTTCTGGCAGTTTTAGAGGTTCAAGGAGTTTAGTATAGGTCACAGGCAAACCACTAACTAGCATTGAAGCATAAAGGTAAAAGTACCATGGAGATTCATGTACTAGGTGTCAGATTGTATTTTGCCCCCTCTACTAAAAAAATGAGCTAATTAGTCTTTGTACATTAGATCAAAGAGTAAATTGATATTTTCTATTAAAATTTTCATCCATTTATACTGTAACACGTGACGTACCATATGAACCTTATGCTGGCATACAAGGATCAATCTTTAACAATAGAAATGGATAGAATTTTTAACAAAATGATTAATTTGCTCTTTAATATAACACAAGATAACTAATTTGCCCCTTTTTTTAGTAGAGGGAACAAAATTACAATCTAACTCCTAATACAAAGGTCTCTACGGTATTTTTACTGAAGCATAAACTGTTTCACTATTTTGTCTGGCAAAGATTGATGAAATGCATCATATCCCATATTCATCTTGCAAACTACAGTTGAAATATAAAGGTATCTCTGAATAAGAAATAACAACCTATTGGAAGCACAACGTGTTGAAATGCAAAAATGTAATCATTATCTCCAACTCCACCACGACTCCATGGAATATTCACGCAATATCCTTCTGCACCCTTGGTACCAACCTACAAAATCAAATTGAAAAAAGAAACAAAGGGCGCATTGATTACCAAAGATAGAAAAATGAATGGCTAAATGCTCAATTCAAGATCTAACTTTAGATCCAATTCACAATTACAGTACCAAACATCAATCCCTTTGTGTCCTAAGGACCTGATGCAGATAAGAAAACTACAGAACGAACATCCAATTTGGACTAACTCCAGTATACCCAAATATTAATGAGATAACTGGTGGAATTGAAATTACAGAATTATCTTAGTTTAATATTACAAATATTAATGCTAAAAATCACATCAACCAGCCCCTGGGGATAATATGCAGTTGATATTATGATATAAACCCATCTTTATTACCGTCTATATCTCCCTTTCTTCTCTGGTCTATTTCAAGGTGAGATGCTAAATTCCAAATCAATATGTAGCAACGCAAAACTTATATAAAGAAATAATCAAGTACCTCAAAAGCTGACCCAGTACCAGGGTAGAACTTTCCTCCTTCATGTCTATGTAAGGATATGTACAATACCTACAAAGAGGTACAAGATATTGGTCAGGACATAGGCCTCCAGCACAGTCAAGGGCAGAGGGGGCAGCAATGGCTTTGCCCCCCCCCCCCTCTTCCCAAAATGAAAAATTGCTTACAGAGTCCCTTTAGTTTTTAGGAAATCACAAGTTAGTATAATGGTAAAATTGTACTTTGCCCCCCCCAAATTTTTTTTATTCATTTTCGCCCCATCCCAAAAGAAATAATTTCTTGGCTTTGACTTTGAGCATACCCTCCCCCCAAAAAAAAAGAGAAAAAAAAAAGGTATGAAGATATGCATAATAAACCAAAACCAACAAAAGAAGAAAAGCAAGGATTTGGTTGGTTAGTGCAGCCTCATATGTGTTTTTCAGTTCTTACCATAAACTCAGGTCAAAAGCAACATAGCCAAAACAAATAACCCGCTCCCAAATGAAAAATTGCTTATATAGTCCCTTTAGTTTTTAGGAAATCACAAGTTAGTATAATGGTAAAATTGTACTTTGCCTTCGCCCCATCCCAAAAGAAATAATTTCTTGGCTTCGACCTTGAGCACACCCACCCCCAAAAAAAGAAAAGAAATTAAAAGGTGAGAAGATATGCATAATAAACCAAAACCAACAAAAGAAGAAAAGCAAGGACTTGGTTGGTTAGTGCAGCCTCATATGTGTTTTTTAGTTCTTACCATAAACTCAGGTCAAAAGCAACATAGCCAAACCAATTACCCAGAAACAAATTTACCAGAAATAGCATTAAAAAGTTGATCTATGCATTGTAAGTATAACTTTACAGTTAAGAAAGCCCACCGATTTATTTTGGTCAAATATCTCTTGCGTACCATTTCCATGATGAACATCCTGAAATAATGAATGGAGAGCCATTAACTCAACATTTTGATGCCCCTACGCCTTCGTTTTGCCATAACTTCAGAATAATCCAAATCTCCCTTTAAGCATCAAGAGAAGTTAAAGTAACTTACCCAATCAACAATGAGCACCTTCTTCGCCCCTGCAGCCTGTGCTGCTAATGCAGCAACTGCTGCATTGTTGTGGAGGCAGAATCCCATTGCTTGTGTGACACCAGCATGATGGCCAGGTGGTCGAACCTGTATCAGAAGTGAAATGCAGATTATGAGAGATAAGCAGTCATTGCATCTAGAGCATAGTATAGGTTGGTCATAAACTTTAAACCTATTAAACAGAATACTAGTAGAACTCATACGTACCAGAGCAAACCCATTTCTTACGCGTCCAGAAAATATTGCTGAAGCAAGATCTGCACATAAACCAGCAGCAAGTCTAGCGGCATGTGCTGAATGCTCATTAGCATATGTGTCAGGAGTAAAATAACTGCCAGTAAAAAACAACCCATCAATTCAGATTCTGTTTCATTTTAGCATCACTCAAGAAATTGACATAAAGCCTAATAGATTTTGACACACAACACATACATTAATACCCTATCACTTCAGTGCGGATCTTGGCATTAAATTTTGGGAGAGTCAAACTAAAATTTTAAAATATTTTGAGGGTTTTAATGATAATTTTCAAAAATTTTGAAGGTTTAATAAAATTTTACAAAAGCTTTTGAAGAGTCTAATTGAAATTTTTAAAAATTTTCAAAGGTTTAATGAGAAATTTCAAAATTTTTGGGAGGCCTAATTAAAATTTACAAAAGCTTTGGGTCTTAATTGACCATCCGCCTCTGCTATCTCTCCCACACTCCTTCTCAGGGAAGTGCTTTCAAGCCACCCGTAAAAGAGTTCTTTTTTCTACAAAGATAATACAAGCACTTCACAATTTCTATGCATGGATACATTTGGAGTAGGAAAAGACAAATGATATAACCTAGAAAACATTTGGCGGGTAAGTTCAACAACTTCAGTATGCTCCGAGGAATGGACCTAAAGATTCCAAAAAATAAAAACAAAAAGGCTTCAAAGACGGTCCTTTCAGTAAATAAATAAACAGACAATCGGAAGAAGCAAATCAAACAAAATAGCTAATTACATCAACAAAAGTAAAATGATAGAATAGATGGAGCCATGTCTCCAAGATAAAGACTGGTCCTTACCATTTGAAGCTCCTCCAGAGTGATTTCTCTAGCAGGAATTGGGCAGCACTTTCCAGGGAATATACCTGTATATGTCAAAAATTGCCATTTAATTGTTACAGACAAATCAAAAGCCTGCATATTAATTTAAAAAGAAGCATAAGACCAAAATACCGGTAAAAGTACCATGAAGGTCCCTGTGAGCCAGATTGTTTTTTGCTCCCTTTCCTCAAAAAATAAGCAAATTAGTCACTGTATGTTAGATTAAAGAGCAAACTAGTCCTTTCTATTAAAAGTTTCATCGATATCTACTGTTAAAAACTAGCATGGCTAACAGAATAATTAAATAGGCGTGCCATGTGTACCTCATTCTGATGTACAAGGACCAATTTTTAATAGTAGAAATTGATGAAATTTTTAATAGGACTCATTTGCTCTTTGATCTAACGTACAGAGACTAATTTGCCCATTTTTTAAACAAAGGGAGCAAAATGCAATCTGACTCCGAGTACAAGGCCCTCCATAGTACTTTTACCCCCAAATACCAGCAGCAGAAAGGCTAGCAGCAATAGCTCGAAGACGATCTGGTCTTTCTGGATGTGGATGTGATTTTATTTCAACCTACACCACCAAGCAAGCACCAGATACAAGAGTGCAAAAAGAGTTAGGGCACAAGCCCCACATAAGTAACAAAATATAAGAAGCAACCACAGATTCATCTTACAGTTGATTTTAGATAATTAATTATTTCAGTTCCGAAGATAAAGTGAATCTTTTTTCATGATTTGAGGTGATAATTTCTAAGATAATTGCATTATAATTGATCAAATACAACCATCAAAAGGGACAGGAACCCCCCCCCCCCAAAAGTATCAACTCCTCGTCAAAACTTTGAAGAGCAAAATAGAAGCAGTACAACAAAAAAACTTTGCAAGCAAACAAAAAGACAGATTACGTTAACTTATAAAACTTCCACCACAGTTCATACTCATATTCAAATTCAATACATCAAGCTTATCATGAAATGGTGTCAAACCACTGTAAAATGTCATTCAAGCGGAAGATTCCAGGGAAGTATATAGAATACAGTGGCATACCTCTGAGTGCAGCAGCATTCTTTCATCAAAACCAACTGCCGTAGAACAGTTTGAAGCTGAAGCCTCAGACCAAATTTCTGCATCAAGAAGCGTAAACAGATTAGGATCACAAAAATCCCATGCCTATAATAGCTCTCCTGATCCTATCAAGGGAAGTATTTTAAAGTTTCAGATTTTAGAAGAGTGGAATAATTCAATAGAGAGAGAGAGAAATTCCCAAGACTAGGATCTCTCAGTTGATATGATGTATCTATCTACAACCAAATTTTTTTACCAGATCAATGTTTTCTTGCTAGAGTTGTTTACTAACGAGGCAAATGTAATTCAGGATTCAGGCCAAAAACAGAATATAGAAGTAAAAGTCAACATAAAAAGCTAAATTAGAGTAAATTAGAACATTTCTACTGGTTAAAAGTGTGATAACAAGAGGCAAGTTAACAATAATACATAGTAATGGCAAAAGCACATTCACATTAAAAGAAAATAGTTAAATACATTAATAAATAAGCAAACAACAAATTAGGAAAGAATTCTATCAACCCCATTCAAAAGAGCGATTCAGATGCCAACATATAATTAAGGTTGAAATGAAACCCTAAATTGTTACATAATCTAAATACGGCTAAATAGAAAGTAAATTTTAAGGAATCATTCCAATTCTCCAGAACTTAATTGAAATCTTAAATCCACTTTTTTTTAAAAGTAAAAAATAAAAATAAAAATTGCTCACCACTCAATGACAATCCCATCCTGTTTTTTAACTTGATAACCATAAATTTGACCATACATAAAGTGCATAATAAGAACTTGAACAGCATAAAAAAGCAAGATAATTAAATATAGGGCACTTTAAAAAAATAATAAATAAGTTCACCGTGTAACAAATATACTTAAATATGTTTATGGCATAAGATATTGTATGCTATTATAGCACAACCTCCACAACCTTTTCAATGCTGTGCTGTCGCATATGATTATAACCGATTGGCCATTGATGCATTTCAATGTACCAGAAAGACCATCGTGAAAACACAAAAAGCCAACAACCACCAAAATGACAATAGATTCAAGAACTATACTAAAGGTACTGGTTTGGTTGTATATCAAGTGTGGAAGACAATTCTGTTAGAAGATTGAAAAAAATAAATAAGACCGGAAAAGAAAAGAAACCATCAAAATGTAGGGCAGTCCAATAGCCTCTTGGACAGAAGAAAAAGAAGGGCAACAATGTGGTTACCTTTCTCTCTTCCTGTGGCTTCTGATTCAACCTGAATAAGTTCTACCTCAGGTGAGAAAGGAGACGCATAAAATCCATGCCTTAGGATGCCAGATTCTTTATGTTCCCCACAAATCTGCATAGATTCCAAAAATCACGATAGAAGATTTAGAACAAAGCATACCAAAAGAAGGGCATGGAATAGTATCAAGAAAAAGAATGAAAAAGTGTACATCACAGAGGAAAACATCGTCAAGGTTGACCATCGTGCAGTTGGTACAAAACCACTTCACAACCTCTATGTGCTTTTGTACAGGCTCCCAATCACTGTCATCCTCATCATCGTCATCAAATGCATCTTGATTGTTGTACATGTCCTGAAAAGTCAATTCTTTTGGCAGCCTCCCCTTTTTCTTCATACAAACCTCAAAACAAATTTAACACATTAGAAGCAGCACAAATAAGAACCAACATCCATAGCAACTCTATTCATTGAAATTAAAGGAATTCCTTAAAGTGTGCTGCTTACAGATGCATCGTCAGCCTGTGTGTCTTCGTTTATATTGGCAGCCATATCTCGATCAAATGCTCCTATGTCCCCTTTGGCATCGGAGCTATCATGACGAGAAGCTGATGCATGCTCATCAGTTCCTAAATGTTTCCTTTTAATGCTTTCATTGTTCTTAATCCCCCCATTTGTCACACAACTCACTTGAACTGTTTCAGAAACCATATTGTTTTCAGAGTTCAATGGAGATTTCTGCCAGAATCATACCTTTATTTAAACCTGAATCATCTGCCAATGAAATCTATTTAAAAAGAAAAAATAAAACCCAACAAATTCAATTAGTACGAAGTATAAGGGACAGCTGAGGAGAGAAAAAATATGAAATTTGAAGGGGGAAGTAACAAGATAAAAACTTTTCATATTTGGCAAAATAAACAGTAGAAAAAAGGAAATAAAAACACAATTTTCAAAGATGCAAGCAAAGAAAAGGCAAACAATAAGTCAGGATTTCACATTGTTTCAAATAATTAAAAAAGCTGTGCATAAGTAAGCTAATACTACACATCACAATCTACCTACAGATATCAATTAATATAGGTGCAAAAATGATAAAATCTGAGCAAACCATTTTTAGTCATAAGCTATATACAGTTATACACACACTAAACGTTAAACAAAATAAAGAAATGAAGCATAAAAGAAGAAAGATATTTAAGACAAATTTAACTTTTTTTTCACTCTGCAAGTTGAGCATAGAAACAGAGTTTTTTTTAAGTCAGCTATAAATAAATTTTCAAAAAAAAAAAGCAAAACCCACCAAAATATTCAAAAAAATTTAAAACCCATATAGTAATTCACAATAATAAAACGTAAAATTGGAATTCTAAAGCTATATTGCAGCTAGAAGGGTAGCTCCAAACGAGATTAAATTTAAAAAAAAAAAAAACTGACCTGTATAAATCTATATGTATACAGCTCGTTTTCTAAAACAATTTTTTTTTCAAAAAAAAGGTCATAACAATAATTGAAGGAAAATAAAGACCTGATAAAAATAATTGCAGATAAAATAAATACATAATTTCAATTTTTTAACCTGGCTAGGGCAAACCGTGGAGGGCCTCGGAACGTAAATTCGGTATTTTTGAGGGAGGAGAGAAGGTAGCGACTAAAATATAGCTGTTTTCTTTTTCCTTCTTTTTTTTTTAAAAAAAAATGGGGGATTTTCGATGAGCAACTTTTTCACTAAAGTCCTCAATAAGTCGTTAGATTTGAGCCTATTACCCGCTCCTATTCTATGGGTTGTTTATTTGTTGCCGCAGTTATTTCAATTCTTTTTCAGTTTGGTCCTTCATCTGTGGGCGAATTTTTTTTTTTTTTTAAATTACTGTACCAAAAAAGAAAGAATTTTTTTCTGAAAAGATTTGTCCATAAATCGGTGATTCAATGAGGGGCGGAACAGGTAAAAAAAATTTCAATTTAATTTTTTGTAAATTTACACTATTATTCTCCCAAAAATATAAGTAAGTCCTTCCAAGGTTTAATATTTTTACAATTTTTCCTTTGTATATATATTATAGCACCTTTAAAATGGTAAATTTTTAATTTAAGCCCTTTATAATTTATAAAATTTTAAATTAGTAATAGTAAAATTACACTTTGACCCCTTAAAAATGATAAAAATTTAATTTAACCCTTTAAAAATAATAAAGATATAAGTTATTAAAATGAAGAAATTATATTTGTACTATCGTAAAAATATTCAATTTAATTCTGACCCCTAAAAATTTTTTTTGGCTCCACCACTGAATTCAATCGATCTAATTGGTTTAACTTGACTTGAACTAAACTTGAATAAAGATTAATCTTGAGCCGACTCAATTCGGCTCAAATTTAAATAAGTTTTAAAATAATTTTAATTTAAATAAGTTTTGAAATATACTTTTTGTTTATACTTATGTAATTTCAGTATACTTGTATGTATATTACTATATATTTAATTAAAAATACAAATTAAATTATATATATGTGAAGAATATTTTTTAAAACTGATTCTAATCTTATTACTACGATAACTAATCTCTCCACGATCTCTCTCGATTCCTAATCTTAACCTCCCTACCAATCCAAATAGACCTTTATCTCTTTATTAATAAAAAAATATTAATATCTTTTGCAAACGAAAAATCCTTATTTTTGATATTTAGTACCCAATTTGGTTCAAAGCTAGACTTTTGGCATTTTGATGTTCCCCTTTTGTTTAAAACACTATTATATCCTCAATTCTCTACCATAGGAACCACCACCTGCACGCAGTGAAACACATTTCATTCAACAAATACAAATACATATACATATATGACAATTCTGTATAAGGCCGTTCCATTCCCTCTATTGAGAAAGTTTACGAGATAAAACCACAAAATATCATATTTAGTTTCTTGAGTGACATACACAGAACAAATATAGGATACAAACATGGCTCATTAAGGGGGCACCATTTAAGGAGAAAACTGACCTTTGGTACACAATGGTTTGTTCTCCTTAAGAGTTTTGAGGCAATATAGATAGATTAAAACACTATGCAGTAACTACAGTATTTTTCTTGAAACTATAAGGGGGCATATTGCTTTGCTTATTTCCTTTGCATCCTGCAAAACAAAATGACCAAAGTTGAAATTATGAAAGTTCTTTTGATTGCTTGAATTTACCATTAAGAACCACTAGCACTCCATTGATGAAATCAATGTGCAGCAATAAGTAAAGAGATCCCGTTTTCTTAACCAATCAAGAATAGCAACTAGGAAAAATGCTGCTAACAAGTATATTCAAGGGGTTAACAATTAGATCCCACTTCGGCACATGAATTTAACAACTAGGTCTATTTTGGCCCTTGAAGACCAAAATGGACCCAAAAAAAGTATAAGTACCAAAGTGGACCTGGTTGTCAAGTTCAAGGACTAAAAAGTTATATTAACCCTATACAAAGTTATATTAGTTCAACCTCCCTCTCTAACAACTTAAGTATCAAGCAATATCTATGATTGGCCAGAAAAAAATCTAACAATGGACCTTGATATTGGCCAGGTGGTTCAAGGTGAATTACCTGAGAGGTCCCTTTATCATAGGGACTTGATCAAATTAGTTCCTCTAGTATTAAATGGATCAATTTAAATGAAATCTTTTATTAAATAATGCCTAATTAGAATAAAGTTAACATTTACTGTTTAAGAAAGGTAATATTTTTAAAGTTTTCATGATTCTGTAAATGAAATCTTTTTATTAAAATTGAACTACAATTAAAAATAATAATTTTTAAGACATTTATATAAAGTGAATGTTAACTCTATTACAATTTCGACTTACTTGATTCTTTTTAATAGTACAAGGACTAAATCGATCCACTTAACAATAAAGGGACTAATTTGATACAATCCCTCTAATACAGGGAGCCTTTAGATACTTTAACTGGTGGTTCAACCATCACCCTCGGCCAGTGGACTTCCTGAAGGGCAGGGTTCCATACACCATAACAAACCCTAACAATGGCATAAGATGCAATTCTGCACATGAACTATGCACAGCAGTATTATCCTAAGTACATGTCTGAGCCTCCCTAAAACTTCATCAGCTATAGGCAAATAGATAGCATTAGGATAAATCAAAATTGGTCTCATTTTGGATTTAGTTATAAAGGTTTCAGCATATGTATATTTACAGCCTACAAGCATCCATATTTCTATGATCAAAGTCTAAATGACAAATTTTCCAAAAGAGGTGGGCAGATAGTCAGCTTTCGATACCTGAAAGATGAAATATATTTCTCAACGATTGGTTTTTGTTCGGTGCTGTAGGTGTACCATTTTTCTTTAGCTGCAACTGGATCACTGCCCTCAATATCTGAACATTAGTGGAAACTGATGAAATGGCAATTTGGTTGATAAGTGGTAAAAGTACAATGAAGACCCCCTATATAAAATCGGATTGCATTTTGCTCCCTCTACTTAAAAAATAGGTAAATTAGTCCCTGTACATTAAATCAAAGAGCAAACTGACCCTACTGTTAAAAATTCCATCCATTTCTACTGTTAAAAACTGATCCCTACATCAGCATGAGATACACATGGCACACTACATTTCACTGTCTGATTATTCCATCAACCATGCCAATTTTTAACAATACAAATAGATGAAATTTTTAACCAAAAAAAAACTATTTTGCTTTTTAATCTAATGTAAAAGGACTAATTTGCTCATTTTTTGAGTAAAAGAAGTAAAATACAATCTAACTCTTAATACAAAAACTTCTATGATACTTTTACCATTAATAAGTTGATAAAATGCAAATTTTGGAAATCAAGTATATGAAAAAACCTTGAAGTAAAACATCTGTTTCACTAGAGTAGCTTCTCAATTTCCAGAATTTGTGACCATGGCCATCCCAAAATATTGGCTCTGATCTAACAGGATTTAACGGCTCATCCTCTTAAAGCATCAATTGCAAAGCAAAATGTCAGTTGAAACATACGAATACAGTTCCCATTTGTGCAACCATACAAAAAGTACTAAGGCAATGCTCAAATAGTATAAATTAAGTATAGGTAAAGATCAGTATTTTATGATAAATTTCAAGGTGCTGAGATATGATTTGCTCCATTGACCAAATGATGGTGAAATTGCAACAAGTCATAGAACATACCCTCGTCGACCACTGTCTCAGACACTTCCAATGTACTTGCGAGAGTACGGGCCACTTCAAGAGTTTGAGCCACTTCTGACTTTATTCTTGAAAGAAGCTCTTCATTTTCTGAAATGGAAAGAGGTGCACCATTTCTCAAGAGAATAGCTTTGGCTATCTCATCCTGCAATTTCTTCTTCATCTCTTTTTCGAGGTTTCTCTCCTACACAGAATTAGGACAAGACAAGCTGTGTCATAACATTAACATTAACATTAACACTACCACTAACTCGATCTCAGTTGCCATATTCATGTCATTACCTTCTCCCTCTGAGAAAGAAGTTTCTCTTTTGCTTTCTTTTGTCTTTCAACAAATTTCAAGTTTTGTTTATCGATCCAGCTTCTAAAATCTCTGAAAGTAGTGCGACTTTTTTTATTCATTCACTTCCATATGAATCTAAAACAAAAAATACAAACACAAGCCTTACGTGGTGCTGAGAGCTTCATCACATAGAAAATTTAAGACTTTGAGCTTTTTAGAGGAATTTAATCTCTCATATTTATCACCACCACCTACATCTAAACCATCCAACAATGGTTGCATTAATGGATATTGAGAATCATTGATGTATTCTCCAAGAACTTGCACCCATGATTTTTCACTTAAGTTCTTATTTAAGCAAGGATACCTGCATAAAGATTTAGTTCAAATGACTGATATACGATTTAAAAAAAAAAAAAAGCAACTGAATGTTTATAAGTATAACAAGCATACTCTTTTCCGAAATCCTTTTGCATCATGGATAGCAGTAGAATCTGAAACTGCACAATTGAAGGATGACGTAATTTGTGCTTGCGTTTACTTTTTCCGGTAAATAACTCTTTAAGTAACAGCTGAGACTGTCCTTTCTTCATATTGAGAACCTGTATCAACCAATAAACAAATTAGAAACCTTACTCTATTAGGATTTATGCTGAACAAAAAGATGACGAGTTTACCTCTCCGAAAACTTCACAAAATTCTAGAAATTGCAAAGCATGCCCAACATCCTCGACAGGCAAGTCAATGCCATCGATATGGTTTAATGATGTGCCTTGAGGCAATATGATTTCAGCATCAGAAGCTTCGTTTTTGGCTTTTACATTTTTCTTCTTAAGATTTGGAGACCTACAAACCGGCTTGTTCATCACTAAAGGGTCTGCATTGTTTATCACGTCATCTTCTCCATGGTCATACTTCATAGGCACCTTCATGTCAATTAGTTGGATAGCAGTAATCATGTCATTAATCACTTCGCCTTCGTTCGACACCTCCATGGAGATCTTAGGCTTTTTAGGACTAATCTTTTGGAGATCATTGCCTTCAGAGACAATTTCTTCACCATTCTTGCTCCATTTCAAAAACTTGGTATTACTAGTTACATCCCTTTTGTCATTGGCTCGTATCGAACCATTACGCTCTTTACAACTGCTTTCCTTTCTGCTATTATCAGTTTTCTTTACTTCAGAATCCTGTAAGAAAATTTTATCGAACCCATGTCGATAAGTAGAACCATCTTATTTTCGGAAACTCAACAAAGATCAAGCATTCATCATATCATTGATCATTCTATCATAAAAACATATATACTCTAAACGCACACAAGGATTTTAATGGAAAACAAACCTCATCTTCTGCAGCTTTTCGCTTTTTTGAAGACACAGTTACATCAACAGGCTCTTGAGAACCAGATTTTTCGGAATCCTTAAGATGCAACATATCTGAAACTGAGGCGAACCCATTTGCCTTTGCGGCATGTACAAGTACACCAGTAGGCTGGTGACCTCGTTTCTTCCTACAAGATTCAAAATTCCCCTATATTAGGTTACCCACAAAGAAAAAACAAACAAACAATAAGCAAGTTTTTGCAATTCACTATATATCAATGTTCTAAAAGAAAACATATGGACTGACATGCAGAAACTACAGTTGCAAATTCCTCTACATCTTGGACAAGTCCAATCATTTAACAAAGCCACCTCCTCAGCCTTTTCCCCATATCTGATAAAAAAAAGCTAATCATATTTCAAAGACATGAAAGAACACCCTGATTGTTAGATCTATAACATGATATGGTCTGAAGATTTAAAAAAAAAAGCATGTTGACAATGGGATTTTTGTCTGCTAGAGAGTCAGATCCAGTAAAGTAGCTAAAAATGTAAGGAAAAAAAAAAAACCTGTTCAAGAGACATTTGTGACAAAAATGGATGGTACATTGCTTCGCATTGATCTTTGTCTTGCAAGAAGCTGCAAAATCCACTGTTTTTTGCCTACACTGCAATCATTTTTTACTCCAAAAAGTTCAACAAAACGTAATTTTCCCAAGCAAAAGCAACAAAAACTTTATTTAAAAATAACAGGTACCTGGTGACAAGTCTTGCCGTTCTGAGAATCATAGATTCGACCATGGATGAGTCGAACTCCAGGCGAACTGTTACGACGACGTTTTGGACTGAGTTGTGGTGGTGGTGGGTCAGTTGAGTAAGCTGAGTCAGTAGGCCGAGTTGTCTCGGTGTTGGCGTTGTTGCTCTTCTTGTTCTTATTCTTCTTCTTTGATGATGGAGAATGAGAAACAGCCATTGCTTCAAGCTTTTTTCTTTTCTATGCGAAATTGAAGATCACGAAGACTTTTCTATGTGTTAAAATTATGTACTTAAAAAATAATTAGACTACTGTTTGCATCTTCGTTTCATTTTGCTTTTAAATTTGTTTGGATTGGGCGTTGTTTTTAGTAATTATTATTTTTTGTTTTTAGTGATTAGTATTTGTTGTTTGTAATTAATATTTATTTTCTTTTGGGATCCGGCGGGAAGAGAAAATAATGGAGGGAATACCTGAGTGGGCTTGTTTTGGGAAGGGCCCATCTATATTTTGCTTTTTTTAGCTTTATTTGTAATTTTACCCTTAAACTATATTTCAATTTCTAGATTAGTCCTTAAATTTTTTTGTCAGAATTTGTCGTTAAATTACCAATTTATCCGAAATAGATATTGGCCAATATGAATTAGGCACGTGGTATATTTTCAGGTAAAATGAGATCAATTTGATAGTTTAAGAATCACTTTTGATTAAAACAATTTAAGGATCAATTTGAAAATTAAGCTATACTTTAGGGTCTATTTACGGATAAAGCCTTTTTGTTTGAAGGCTTGGTTGTCTCGAGGAACAAACATAATCAACTAAAAAGAAATTAAAAAAAAAAATAGGGATTTAGGGGATAATGGGTTTCAATAGTTTCGATCACTAATAGATGAATAGTTTGATTTTAATTGGTTTCTGTTAACATAACATTAATGAATAGTTTAATAATTTACTCGGTCCATTTATGTGAATTCGTTTATTGATTATTTTATATATAAAAATATAATATAATTATTTATTTATTATTTGGGACCATTATTTGACAACACTAACATGAACATCTTTAAAAAAATATTTATATTTTCTGTTTAATTTAAATGAATAAATACAAACACATGTCATCTCAAATAAATGAATATGGATATAATTTTAAAATTTTAGCAAATACAATCAATTTAAAAAATAAATAAACGACCACAAAAAAAAAATATGAATACCACGTAGAAAATATGAAATTACTTTATAAGATCAGGTGGGAAAACATTTAAGGTGAAATTATGTGGGATCCTTTTTAAATTAACAACGGTGGTTAAAGGATAAGAATGGGGAGTCAATTGCCATTTAATTAAGTCACGTCAAAAGTTAAAAAATCGTGTTGATGATTTAGAACATGTTAAATTGATTATCAAATACGTTGCTTTTATTTTGAAATCACTCTCTTCTTATTTAATGATGAAACTAATTGAATTGATTAAAAGATAAATTCATGTTATTTAACGCAAATCTCATATAATATGATTATCAATAAATCGATATTTCTTCTTCTTTCTTTTTATTTGATCCGTTGATTTAAAAATAATCTCACACAATCCCATTATAATGATATCTTTAAAAAATGCAACCACTATAATAACTTATCCTTTCCAACCTCTGTGGTCAAATTTTAGGATGTGATCTTTCAAAGGTCATCTAGCCGTCTTGACTCTTAATTGCAAGTTTTTTACACGTGTAGTTAGAGATGTCAATCTTGTAGTGTTTGTCCAAAACTAAAAGAAAAGGGTAAACTGTACTAGTATTCACCAACTGTTAATAAATTAAATTATTGGTCATCTAAATATGAAAAATCACAAAACATCATTTAATTATTCAATTGTCTATTTTAGCCATCACCTAATTAACATTGACAACTCTTAAAATTACTATAATATTAACTTTAATCTTCATCATCTAAAAAATATTATTTTTAACCTTTATACAATTTGATTATGTTTTTTCAATTTTGCTTTCCTTGTAATGTAGTTTTCCAAAAGAAAAGAAACACCAGTGCATTGTTCGTAGGAAAAAAAAACAATAAGGCAAAGCCAATCGACCCTACAATTTAGTGTAATTAAGGGTGTTCAAATTTCGATTAAAATCGAATTAATCGATCAAATAGATCTAATCCGATAAACCAATCGATGGTCGAGCTTAATTCGATGGGAAATCAATTAATGGTTTTTTAAAATTTTAATTATCGATTATTTCGATTCGAAATCGAATAATTAACTGGATTAACTGAACTTAAAAACTAATATTATGTGTTAATTTCAAGACTTATGTAATATTTCAAAACATAAAATTTTGATTAATTCGATTAGCTTTCAAGAAAAAAAAACATATTGCAGTTAAATTTCGATGTATTTTTTATATGTTTTATCATTATTTTAACAAAAAAAAAAAACATATACCAAATTAACCGAAATATTTCAGTTCGGTTAATTTATTTTGAAAAAATTTTCAGTTCAGTTAACGGTTAAAAGATTATACAGTTCGACTAATTCGGTTCAATTATTTTTTAACACCCCTAGGTATAATCATGTTCACCTGAAGTTAGATCAAGTTAGAACAAAGTCAAGCCATGTGGATGCCAGATTGCGAAACATGGGAGAATAATATGTGATAGATTGCAAAATAAATTACTCGAATCCACATAAAAAAATTATTATATCTTTACAAGATTTATACAAAGCTAGACTCGCTACCTCAACGACTATACGATTACTCTGTTACTCCATTCCGTTCCATTCCAGCAAACCAAGCAGATCTCAAGATAGCAATCAAAAAGAAAGGGGCAAGGTCATTGGCATTGGCAGTGCAATTCACAACTGAGTACAAAATCCACCAACACTTCATCACTCACTCACTCACAGAGCATCCATTAACAATAAGTAAAATGCCATCACAAGGACTCCTCAAGCTATTCTTGATGTAACAACAACAAAAAAACTTTCATTTTTAAAATCACCAATAGAGAATGACACTACACCAAAGCTGCATTGATAAGAGACGTAACGAATCAAACTCGACTTTCCTATTGGATAAACCACAAGGAGAAGAAGCACAAACCCAAATTGCTCTATAAACATAACCACAACCAATTTGGAACACAGAAATGAAAGCAAGATTAGCAACTATAATCCAAACTCACAAGGCAAAAAATGTTCAAAGCAAATAATGTATATAGTAAGAAGAATGGAAACTGATAAAGACAGAAAACCTGTTAATCTAATGGTTTAGCTAAAAAATAATAAAGTATTATCTCTTCTTATCCTCCCTAATAAGCAAAGCCTAAGAAGGTACAAGAATAGGCCATCATTACTTCACCACAGAAATGTTCTATATAATACATCATATAGCTATATAGAATTTCAACCATAATTTCGCATATGTTTCATGATAAGAGGTATAATCATGTCCTATTTTTTGTTTGTTTCACCTCATATCCAATGACTAAACACAATTCTATGCATAACCGTATGAAAATGAAAATCTTCAAATCTGTGACAAAGAAAATGAAAATGTTCATTGTTCTCTATTCCTCTAAAAACCATAAACTCTCACCATTTCAACACCATCATTGGCAGGCTCAAAAATGGCATCCCAAAATTCATGTCTGCTGATTAGAGAAAATTTATTCTCAAGCCCTAATATTCCTTACTGCAGAGCATAAGGAATTTCTCCTTCACAAAGCTAATCCCCAATTACACATTCATTATACCATTGTTTCAGCATAAAATTTTAATCCTAAATTACACTTTCATGTTATTTGTGTGTATATATAAGTTCAGTAAATCAATCTGAAGTTTGCATTCTGGACATTATCATACTAAATTCATGAAAAAAATAGCAATAACTTGAAATTCGAAAAATTATACCTAAAAAAACTCTGATAAATTTTTGACAAAAGAGAAGATACCATTCAAAAGTCGGAATGGCGAAATCGTTTGTACTGTTTGAGTATTTTTCAATTTAATTCACTTACTAAAGAAACAATCACTAATCAACCAAAATCACCATGATTTCACATATCTCTAGCTTATTGTATGCTGATTCTAAAAAACAACTTAAAGAAAAAGGAAAATAGAGGCTTAACTTTTAAAAAAATAAAAGAAGAAAGACTAGAGGGAATCTTCAAGTTCATCTAGCTTCTCTTTTCTTTTCAATTCGAGCTCATATTGCCTCAATCGCTCCTTCATCTTTTCCTATTCGAATAAAAATTAAAAGTTCACAATCTTTTATAAAGTAAATCAAAACAAATTAAGGAATAAATGAGGAACGACAAAAGACCTTGTAACTGAGTTCGACGCGGTGCATAACGTAGAAGCCAAGGATACCGCCAAAAATGGTGCCGGTGATGATACGGACATATCCCCATTGCACTGAGTTCATAGCCCTTTTTTTCTTTTTTTTAACTCGATCACTACCTCAGTCGTAATTTTCAGTTGAATAAAATTGCTGCTCTTTTTTAAAATCCCAAGGTTTTTTAGATGGGAATCCATTAAAATGTCAAAAAAAGATTATATACTTTTCTCATGCATGAGTTCCCAACTGGTCGTTGTAGTATAGTGGTGAGTATTCCCGCCTGTCACGCGGGCGACCCGGGTTCGATCCCCGGCAACGGCGTTTTCTTCCCCTTTTTCATTTAGGTTTAATTCTGCTTTTAGTCCCTCTATTATGCTGAAATATAAAATTTGATCTTTCTATTTTAATTTTGATATAATTTGATCTTTTATTACCAAATTTTAGCATAATTAGAGGGACTAAAATAAGAATACTGCCTAATATTTATTATCCGTTATATTTTTTAAAACAACTCATATTTTTCATTATACCATATTTCTCATTTAAGTATTAAAATTTTTTCTAGGTCAAAAAGTGCTTAAACTACGAATTTTGTTTCATTTTATCTCAAAGCATAATACTAACTAATAAGAATGTGACACGTTCCATGTTTTTCTTGAGCTTTATACATTTTTTAAATAAAATGAGATGAATTTAATAGTTTAGGTAACATTTTTAACCAAAAATAATAATTTACGTATCTAAATGAAAAGGACATAATAATTTGAGGGTCAAATCTGCAGTTAAACCTAAAATAAAAGCAAAAAGATGGCATTTTGAATCTTTTTGACTCTTGAGCCGCAAGGCAAAGAGGGGGAACTTTGAGGAGTTTCTTCATTGCTTCGTTCTCATTTCCCCCTTCCTTCTTCACAACATTCTTCAAAAATTCAAACCCTAATATATAAAAAAATTCATGAAATTAAGTTCATCAATCTTCACTTTTCGCTTCCTAAACTTCAATTCCTTATTCATTAAATCTCATCCTTCCTTCAAATTTTCTGCCGCTACCAAAAGAACCATGACTCAATTCCCTAATTTTTCCACCAAAATTTCAAATTCTTCTCCCGCCAATACGGCGGAGGATTCCCAGGTGTCGCCGCCCGAGCCCAGGCCGCAGTCTCCGCCTCGCAAGCCGTGGCTCATCGTCGGTCTCGGTAATCCGGGCAAGATATTCAATGGCACCCGGCACAACGTATTAATACGTCCTTGTTTTGATTTTTTTAACGAATTTAATGTTCTTTTGTTGATTTTTTTTTTTGTTTCATTCTTTTGCCAACAGGTGGGTTTTATGATGGTAGACGCTATAGCTGAGGCTGAAGGGATTTCTATTAACACTGTTAACTTTAAAGCTCAGATTGGAAAAGGTACTTTTAAAAAAAAGTTCAATCTTCGAATTACTTCCACTACTATTAAATTCGTGAACTTGCATATGCTTTGAAGTTTTGCATGCCTGTTGAAAATGTAATAGCCATGGAATTTTGCTGGAATAGGTTGTTTCTTGATAAATTTATCAGTTAGACATGATAGGGTCCCCATTTTCTAATTCTAGACAAGTATTTTGCTTTGATGTTGAGTTGATTCTACTTTTTCTAATTTTGAATACCTGTATGTAGTGTATTTGAAGGGTATATTTCGTAATGGGTACTTAATTATCTATCTATACTAATATAATGCCTTTGACCTAGTTGGTCTCACTAGTTAACCAGATACCAACTCAGTTGAGTCTAAAAGACCATTTTTTTTAACAAACAACAAATATTATTACAATGGTATTTATGTCTCTTAGTAGTTTATATAAGATCTTTTAAAGAAACTACTTAAAAACACCATACCAAGGTTTAAACCTTAAGGTAAAGAAGCATCAACCACCTCTTCAAGTGGGTGTTGTATTTCTAATTTTAAAGATCAAATTAGAATAAATGCTCATACGACTTCTGTAGTTGGATGGTTTACTAGCTGCTGTTTTTTTTCGTTTGACTAATTTCTAGCTGCCCTTTGTTTTGTAATTGAAACATCTAACTGATTGTTTTATGGTTTTGGTGATGAGATTGAGTTCTGTAAAACACTAATAATTATATGTATTTATTTGAAGTTCAGAATCTACCACTAGCCTCCCACATGTCATTAACTAACCTAAGGGAGACATTACGGCCTCTTGAATAGTGTTTGTAACTTGTACGCCAGTTGATAATACTCATACCTTAAAAAGTTTTAACTGCAATGGTTTGCAACTTTATTCTTGATTTTGAATGCTTTAGATGAAGATATTGTTTTACATTGTAACCTTGAAGAGTGCATTTAGATTACTCATTGGGAAAAGATCCTCTCTACTACTAAAAAATAATGGAAGTTTCAACTACTTTGTTTAAGGGGAGTAATTTACTCTCAATTAAAATGATGGCCGGAATTTTAAGATAAATAATGGAATTTTCAACTATTTTGTTTAAGGGGTGTAATTTACTCTCAATTAAAATGATGGCCGGAATTTTAAGATAAATAATGGAAGTTTAAACTACTTTGTTTAAGGGGAGTAATTTACTTTCAAATAAAATGATGGCCGGAATTTTAAGATAAATAATGGTCAACTACTTTGTTTAAGGGGAGCAATTTACTCTCAATTAAAATGATGGCTGGAATTTTAAGATAAATAATGGAAGTTTCAACTACTTTGTTTAAACGGAGTTATTTACTCTCAATTAAAATTATGGCCGGAATTTTAATGATTTTTAAGATGAATAAAATTTAATTAAACAAATATCAACCTTAGATTTAGTTGAAAGTGGATTAGTGACCCTTGGATAATGGAAACTGATTAGATTGAACAGTAAAACAAACAAGAGTGTATTAGATAATGGAAACTGATTAGATTAGAATCCCACCTGAGTTTATCTTTGATTTGAATGATGACAGACAATAGAAGCTGCAATTCTTAGTGACTTCACAATTTTCATATTTTTCGAGAAACATATATAATACGTGGCATAAACTATCCAAAAACCTTCTATACTTCATCTTCTTCCATATTAGTTTAAGCATCAAGATTGGTATTTCCTTGTGCATAAAGATAATAAGACATAAGTTCTAGCCTGATAGATGGAAAATAAAAAGTGAAAATTGTAAGTAAATTACAAATGAATTCATGTTCAAAAATTTTCTTATGCAACTCAGAATGTCCCATTATGCAATATTTAATTCGAGATAGTTACTTTTTTCCAGGATTTATAGGAAATGTTCCCGTCATGCTTGCCAAACCGCAAACATTTATGAACTCAAGTGGTGAGTCTGTAAGTGAGCTATCTCAAAGGGCCTATATATTGTTTTTGAGAGACTAAGATTCTCACCTGATTGAAATTACTATAGTTCTAATATCCATTGAATGGTTTCACTTTACATATTGAAGGTTGGGGCCATTGTATCATATTACAAGATTCCATTGAAGCAAGTACTTGTGGTAATTTTCTTCCTTTAGTATGACTTAATGCTAATCTTTTCCCTCCCCTCTCTGCACTTACAAGCCCCTTCGACAGATTTTTGATGACTTAGATTTGCCTTTTGCCAAATTGAGACTACTTCCAAAAGGTGGACATGGTGGACATAATGGGTACTTTCTTGTCAGCATTTGTTATATGATCATGCCTTGAATCCTACATAGCTTATATCAACACTTATTTTTAAGTCTTCTACCAGGATGAGAAGCATCATCGATAGTTTTAAAGGTAGCCGCGATTTTCCTCGTCTAAGAATTGGTAGGTTGCTAAGAACACTAAAAATATTATCCGAACGCAACTAATTTGCCTACTGATTACTGAAGTTTCTTTACTTTTCTAGGCATTGGACGACCTCAAGGGAGGATGGATACTATTAAGTACGTTCTTCGTGCTTTCAACAAGCAAGAACGTGAAGAGGTACGTAAATGATTGTAAAGCACAACCACAGAGAAGAAAAAGTAAAGAAATCGATAAATAAATTTCACCGGTCCAGTCTTTTTTTCTTTCAGCTGGAGTTTACGTTTCATAATGGAATCGAGGCTGTCCGGATTCTCCTACTCGAGGGTTTCGATAAAAGTGCAACATATGTCAACAGCACCAAAGCAAAGGAACAACTTGGGTAATTTGCAAGTGGAGAATATAATATCATTGATTTTTCCTTTTAATTACTCATTAGTGATTTTAGATGTTATTTTTTGTGAACTGATACATAATTGCTTCAATGCATTAGAAATTTAGAAGAATTCTTTTTTATCAAAAATGAAACTTGCACTGATGGTCTAGAGAGATAGAGGTATTTCTTTGATTTAATTCATGGAAAGATGTTACATCTCTGGTTTTGTTGTATTCATTATTTAAATGGGGATTTAGGGCTAGTTTAGCATTATTTTTTAGAAGTGCTTTGGAAAAGTGATTTTGTAAAGTACTTTTGAAAAGTTTAGTTTAAAATTTAAGTGTTTAGTATAGCTGTTAAAAAATACTTTTGAGAAAGAAAATATCCATTTTAGACGTGTTATAAAGTAATAAATAAATATTTAAATAATGTTCAAATTAGTTAATATTATGATATTTTAATAAGAATATAGAAAATAATTTATTATATTTTGTTATTAATATTTTAATATATAAAATATAAATTTTAAATATATTTTAAGCAATTTAGTCAAAGAAGAGAAAGTATCATATGTTGGAGAGGTGAAAACGTAATTGAGCTGTCAAAAGTGCTTTTGAGATAAAAAATTTAAAAATATTAAATTCTCCATTTGAAGAAAAGTATTTTTGAAAAGTCAAAATTTTTTTAAAAAAATTACTTGTTTAGCATTATTTTTGATTTAAATTTTTTTTTATATCAAAAATATTTTAAAGAAGTACTATTAAAGAAAGCTTTAATTGTGTGCATTGATGAATATGGATTAGAAACTTTAACCTGTCTGATTTGAACTCAAAAATTTAATCTGAACTCAAAAATTTAATCTAAAAAATAAAGTGATTAAATTTTAAAAAATAAAATTTTGAAGAATACAGGGACTTATATGAATATTTTGACCATTTATTTATTAATGGGCAGAAAAGGACGGTCTCACCAAACACCTACATGTCCAATCTAATTATTATTACATGACAACCCATATGGTAGTTAGCATTTTTATGGTGCAGATTAAATGACTGGAGATTAGTCTCAAAACCAGAATCTATACAAAACGAATTTGATACACAACTTAAAAATTAACCAATAAAATTATGGCGTAATAAATGTTACTGGTAGATTCTTGAACTACTAATTTATGACATAATAAATCCGTTACTGGATTAGATTGGGGTGTATTTGTAAGGGAATATTGTTTTTACCTGTGGATAATATCACAAAATTGATATTCAACCCTCCTAAACACACAAACATGACTTGCACAAATCGTGTTCACACCGCATTATAGCAACAGGTCATAATCATGTTTAATGATTTTATATAATTTTATATATGAAACTTTGATTTAATTAAATTATCATAAATTATTGATATAACAATTGATATGATATTATTTTATGTTTATATTGTACATATAAATAAATATATTTTATTCAATATAAAAATAATTTGATGTATTCATTTTTTATAAATGCGTATAATTGAATCAAAATAAAGTTATATATATATATTTAAACCATAATTAAGGTTTCATATGTATAATTGTATCCAATTAAAATTTATTTATCAAATTACATATTGAATCAAAATTCATGTATAATTATAATTTTGAGACTTATCCTAAATAAAATCTAGGACTTAGATTGGTTTTGAGTGGTAAGAAGATATAGATAAAAGTATCATGGAGGTCGTTGATTAGGAGTTAAATTGTATTTTACCCTTTCTATTAAAAAAATAAGTAAACTGGTATGATTGATAGAATAATTGGACAATAACACATGGTGTGCTACATTTACCTCATGTTGACTTATAAAAATCAATTTTTAATAGTAAAAATAAATGTAATTTTTAATAAAAAATTAATTTATTTTTTTATCTAAAATATACGAATTAATTTATCTTTTTCTAAATAAAAAAATTAAAATATAATTTAACTCATAATATAAGTATCTTTATAAACTTTTATCAAAAAAATAGATATGGTTGGGAGATTAAAGAGAGCAGCCACAGTTTTAATTGGTACGTGTCGCCAATAAGAGTGGTGAAAACGACTGCCGACATTGACGGACATTAATTATATATTACATGCATTCATTTTTCATATTTTATCACGATTTTTTTTTTAAAAAATTCGTATTAAGTTATAGTTTAACACATATGGTTAATTGATGCATTATAATAAATTTTTAGTTTTAGTTTTAGACCTAAAAAAAAGACAAAAATCCTTTTAAGGCTAAGCCTACGTTTTCCTTTTATGCCTGTCTGTCCGTCTGTATGACTCTCTCACAACAGTTGACTTGACGACCGTACCAATCTTTTTTGGAGGGTCCCACGCGATTCATGTGATCTGTTTCCCTCTTAATTTTCCATCACTCCCAAGAAAATGCGCGTGGGCCCACTCGCCATTACCCCCAAACCAAACCTTCTAAACACGGTGAGAACCAGTAACCAAAGATGTTACGCCAGTTTTATTATTATTATTATTATTATTTTAAGTTTGGATCGGAAATATCAAATAAATGTTAAAATAATATTAAAAACTTATAAATTACTTTTTACTAATATAATAAAATAAAAATTATATAGGTTTTTTTAAAGAGAACGAAATTACTATAACAACCTACACAAATACAATACATTATAAAAATATATAAACACAACATATATGTATATACGTATTAAGTTTTATGTAAAATAAATTAATAACATAAAAAATTATATACTCCAAAAATAGCATAAACATAATACAATATAAAATGTATTAAAATTTACATAAGACGAACATGTTTATATTTATTTGCTAAAATAATTTAATTAAAATAGTAAAATTAAAAAAAAAGTTTGTTTTGGTAATTGTCTTGGGCTTCTCAAAAATCATAAAACATTTCTGTAATACGTTGGTATTCATGCTATTTTCCGCTGTTTAAAGCATACAAATTTACAAGAAAATTTATATATATAATTAATAAAGGAGTTCTCTTTTAATTACATGTTTTATGATTATTTTCAAAAATTAAAATAAATTTTTTTTTGCAATATGTCCATATTCGTATTATTTTTCGCTGATTAAAGTATACAATTTATACATAAAATTTATGCTATAATATAAACATGACTTGCTCATATAATTTGTCCTTTTAATGTTATAATTTGTTAAATTATATAAAAAATATGTTTTAATTAATTAACAAATTAATTTATTATTACTGACGTTATGTTGAAAATTTTGTTCACTTCTTCGTGAGTAAATTGTTTTTGGTGAATTAAGGTAAATTTTTTTGTCCCACTATCTACAGCCTATAACCACTACCATTTTAAAGAATCATTATTTTAAATCCTTATCTTAAATAGTTTTAATAATAGAAAAATATTAAATTTAATCAATCAATCAGATTCGGGAAAAAAATTCAAACTTAGCTATTTGCAGTCGAATCCCTTCACGTAAAATCAAAAACCACAAGACAGAAATCTAATGCATCCACGTGTCACGCATGCACGCGTTTCTGATAATTACAACATCCAACTTGACTCTTTTCATTGCCCTTCAAATTTCAACAAATTTACTACATAATGACACTGAACTTACCTCACAGTAAAAGTAAATATCAATCCTAAGGCGGTTTCCACACCACTTCAATGTCCAAAGCTTCTCCATTCTTTGGAATTTATTTCCCTAATGTAAAAAAGTACGACTAAATGGTAAAAATTTAACCTAACTATACACATTACAAACAAACAAACTTCGGTAAATTCTTCACCTTTTTTTACCAGAGACAAAAAAAGGATAGGTAAATTAGTAAATTATCACCAATAAGCTATTTATTTACTGTCTTAACATTTATGGGGAGAGAACCCGATCTTATTATTAGCCAAATCGAAGTTCACACGTGTCCCTTGCTGTTGTACGTTCCCAATTATAGACAAAGACGACGTCGTGGGCGCAAACGCGAAGCAATACGTTCCCGATGAGTCCACCGGTATCAAATAATTTTTCGCCGGCAAGTCCAGAGACTTCCCGTCGCCGAATACAAGCGCCACCGTCGGGACCCTAACGCTGGTTTTCGAAGAAAAATCGTAGCACGTGTCGAACAACGCAACCCCACTGGTGGTCTGCAAGTCCGGCGTTAATTTCACGAACGCGTCGCGGAGTGCGTTGTAAGCCTCCGTTTGCAACCGTGTTATGGCCGTCCCGCAGTCGACGATCACTCCTCCGTTTCCCGATTGTTCCAACTCGAAAAAGCCCGGCGGGAGTTGAATCGGTTGGCCGCCTACGCTAAACCCAGTCAGACCGACGTAATAAAAGGTATCTATCTTTCGGCTCTTTATTAACGGAGCAACCACTGAGTCAGCCGGTAACCCGGAGTTGAAATCCAACGTTGATGATCCCGCTGAGTCACGGTCCACTAAACAATAAGAAAACGACGTCGCCTTAATCTGAGATGTTATAGACAAGGGACCACCACCGAGTCCAAGCAAACCGGCAGCTGCAACAAATAAGCCTTCATTGGCATGGCCACAACCCAAAGCAACACCTTTGATATCACCGGAGTTCCCAAACGACATTGTTTCAGTCACGAAATCCCCCTGTGTGGAAGACCCATCACCGTATGACACCTGGTAAAGACATTTCCCGCCACGACAAGCCGATACTCGCAGAGAAGAACATTGCCTTGACTCGCAAGTAACCGGACTGTAAGTCGACGACGCCGACGGCTCAAAAATCGGGTCGGATTGTTGGTAACAATCCGTACATGGTTCACATTGGATCCAATTAACATCACTCCCGGTATCAAGAACCATGTAGAATTGTTTAGCCGGGTTACCGACTCCGACCCGGGTAAAATACTCCCCACTCCCTTGGCTCGTACCGGAAATAACAGGGGTGGAAAGCGCCTCTGGTTCTAACTCGGTAACAACAGGCTTCATCTCAGTTTTGCGAACTCCATTGACAGCGAGTAGTACCTCGGTGATGAGTGAGTTAACTCGGGCTGAGTCACGGTCGAGTCGGGATCGGACCAGGTTTTTATAATTAACATGATGGGTTTTTCGCAAAGAGCCCCGCGAATGAAGTGGAATCGAAAAACCAGAACCCGATGAAGAAGAAGAGTTGAAGAGAAGGGGTTGGCTTTTGGAAAAGCCATTAGAAATTAGAGGATCAAAGGAAAGAATATGCTGAGTTTGTTTCAAAGAAGATAAGACATCGAGGGTTCTTGTTGTTGGTGAAGGGGAATTACGAGCTAAAGTGGAAGTAAACAAGAAGGAAAACAAGAAGAAAAGGGAAAGCTTTGAAGAAGATGATGAAGTAGCCATTGTTGTTTATTTGGGTGACTGAATTTGAAAGAGTTTAGTGGGGGTTTTATTTTGGTTTAGAAAAAGGGAAGAAGGAGAAGAACGTCACCGTCAGGCTTTGTTGGCAGACATTAAAGGCTTCAGCTAGAAGCAGATGAGAGACAGTGAGTGGCAGAGCTTTGAAACATACAGTCTATGGTTGTCAGTCTTTTCTTATCTTTTTTATTTGTCCATAACAATAATGATAGTAATATGAAGGATTAATTGCACGATAGTCCTCATACTATGGTTCATATTTTAATTAATTACTAAGTTTTAAAAATTAATTAAAATTTTAAAATATCAATATTATATTAACCAAGTATACGGCTTTTGCCGCCTCTAGTGGTAAAATGGCTTTCCATGTCTCTTAAAAAATCATAAAATTATAATTTAACATAATAATAAAATTGTTATTAAATTCCCAAAAACTTATTCAAATTTAAATTAGAAAATATTAAAAAATTGCGGATTAATTTATAAACTCGTGAGTACACACTACATAGACATTATACATCTGGGATTTGGCATGTTGAAAAATGAAAACAAATCTCTTAAATTTGATTCGCATGATTTTTTTTTGAATATAATTGTGTGATAAAAGTAATATTTGTTCATACTTTCTTAACCTTTTGATAACGCACACACAAATATTTAAACCTGAATCTCTTAGAATGAATAATATTTTCTTTTTAACTGGAGCTATTCATTGAGTTCTGATTCATGTGATTTAAATATATTCGTTTCGAAACAAAGCCATTATTTAGCACTTAAATTGACAACTAAAAAAATGAAAAACTAATTAATGCAACATTAATATTTTAAAATTTTAATAAAAACATTTTGAAGATGAATTTAAAAACAGAGGAATAATTTGAATACTTCTGATAAAATTAACCCTAAAAATTAATCTCCATTTTACTCCAACCCGTGATAAAAACATTATGTGAAAGTTTTGGATTAACGATAACGACAGGCACTAATATTATATATAGTAAAATATTTTTTATGTCTAATTTTGATAAATAAAATATTTTTATCTAAGTTAAAAAAATCAATCTCAACCCAATTATTTAGAAAATATATGAGTGCTTTTTTTATTTCTCTAAATTTTAAAAAAATTGTTTAAATACCTTTTTTTTTATATAAAGACTTCAATATATGACAAGTTAGAATATATTTCTAATCGACTTTAGTTCAGTTTATTAAATAAAGGATAAAGTGATTTTAAAGAAGTGAAGGGAAATAAACGTAGGTTCGACGCAATGTTGTATGATTCGTCAATCATAATTGATGTCCTAAATAAATATTCATCTATAGGAGCACATATACTATAGATTATGACACATTTACGTGCCTAGAAAAATTTCAAATATAAAAAATATAAAAGCACTCTATAATAGTATTTTACTTTTTAAATAGTAGAATTTTTTATTAAAATAAATATTAAATATGATTTTTTTTAAATTAAAAGGTTGTGATGGTGACAGCCATGATTGAAATTTAATATTCATATTATGTGTATGTTTTTTTTTTTAAATTATAATAATATAAAAAATATAAATATTATTGTAATAATATTTCTTGCTTTGGGAAGCAATAACAAATTTTGAGATTAAGTTTTAGAAGATCTAATTGAAATTTTAAAAATTTGAGAGTATTGAATTGAGGCTTCCAGAAAATTTCAAAAGAAAGACAAGTTTTTAAAAATTTTAAAAAGTCTTACGATATGATAATTTCGTAACTAAATTGAGATTGTTAATATATAAAATATATAGATTTTATATATTATGAAACTGCTACCAGCATTCACGATTAAATGAGTTTTAATTGGTTTTAACTCCTAACTAAAACAGATTAGGTGTTTTCTTATACACATTAAACTATCTTTATTGCCTACACTATCTAATCACTGGCAGAGCTGTTAAGAAACCCAAGTGTTATAGCTTTTAAAATGATAAATTTTTAATTTAAATTTTTAAATAATAAAATTATATTTTAACTCTGAAAATGATAAAAATTTTATTTAATCTTTTAAAAATTATAAAAATAAAAATAATTAAAATGATAAAATTATATTTTTACTATCCTAAAAATATACAATTTAATTTCGAACCACAAAACAAATTTTTAATTCCGCCACTGTATCTAATCAAATTATGTTTGAATGACATCTTAACAGCACGAAAAGGCAAAACAATTATCTACTAATTAAATAAGTTAGATACTGAGTCAACCTATTTTAACTCATAAGGGACAGTTATGTTTTAGATGAACCGATGTAACGTAAATTTACAATAAGGCAGACTACACATACATACATACATACATATATACGGATTATGAAATTTCTATATGCATATTTTCAACGCTATACATGTATTCCTCTTGCCATCATGAATGAAGACATTATGAGTAGATTAAACTAAATTCCGCGAGGGAGGTTCAAATTTTTATCTCCGATGGAGCTTAGTCGGAGCCATTGCTGCATTTGGCAAAATACCATTTGCTTAGAGCTTAGTCGGATAAATCGGAAGAGAAACGGGAAGAGTTCGGGGGAAAAAAAGAAGGCGAACGATAACCTGAGGTAGCTTAGAGCTGACATTCGATATAGACAAGTGAAGACTAGGATATGCAAACCAATTGTGTAGAAAAATGCAAATTTTCGAGCATATCTGCATAATGAGGCAATTCATTACTGAATCAATGAACTCTCGGGATTTGAATTTTTTAATCTAAAACTTGACAATTATTTCAATATTAAAATTTGAATTTTTTTTGTCCAAGTTAATATCTCACATTTCCTTTTAATAAGTGACACAAAAAAGTTTAAACCTCCATGTATGAAAAATTGTTAAGTTCAAGGACTAATTTAGACAAGAAAAATTCAAACCCCAATTTTGAAACACTTGGAAAAAATTCAAATTCTAATAAATGAACAATTGTCAAATTCAAAAATTAGCTTAGACCAAAAAATTTAAACCCCAATGAAAGAATAATTATCCAATTTAAGTTCAAATAGTGCGTTAACCCTAACACCAACGAATAACATAAACATTGCAAATGGAAATTGTTTTCGCCACGTGTGTGTTTTTACACAATATGGTGAGATCACTTGAGAAATACATGCATACACATGCATATTTGTAGATATGCATGGTAATACATGAAAAATGCAGACCTTACTAGGCGGTCCCGAACCGACTACTTGAAACCTAAGTTGATCCACAGAGAGTGGTCTATCCTCGTAATAAACTAAAAATGATGAACATGAAATAAGACAAGGACCTAGACCAGCCTTGATGAGAATGCTAGATGCCTCGAATCTACCAGACTAACTGCCATCTTTATATACGTCCATGCACTCAAAGGAAAATGCAAAGAAGGGACTGGAAGATCCCACCAATTTAAAGAATGCAATTCGACAATGAAATAAAACCGTACTTATTTCCCATGATAAAACGTCCACTGCTGAGTGTGATTCGGTCTCTGAAGCCCAACTCCTTGTATCTTTGATCCCTCTCCTATGTTATATGCAGAAACTGAGTATTCCGTGAAGTCCAACAAACAACATAAAAAGATGGTGAATGCACCTGAGAGGTCCCTCCATCATAGGAGCCCACTCAAATTAGTCCCTCTATTATTAAATAGATCAACTTAGTCTATATATTGCTTAAAAGAATAAAATAAAATGAAATTAGAATAGAGTTAACATTTACTGTTTAAAAGAATATCTATTTTTAAAGTTGTTCTGTAAATAAAATTTTTTATTTAAAATTGAACTATCATTAAAAAAATAATTTTCAAGACATTTTTATATAGTAAAGGTTAACTATGTTATTATTTGGACTTATTTGATTCTTTTTAATGGTATAGGGTCTAAATTGATTCATTTAATAATAGAAAGACTAATTTGATCCAATCTTTATAATACAAGGACCTCCCAAGTACTTTAACCTAAAAAGAATTAGAACCTTGAATCTATCTTAAGAGGGAAATAATACTTGAGCTTTGTTTCATCCGAGTCTTTGATTGAACCGAAGGAATACGTACCGATAACATTTGTTCGACATATAATGAAGCACACTGGCACGGATACATGAGTTATGCTTTAAAGAAGAAATGCGAGTATGAAATTTAATCTCGCGGGCATTGGCTCTTGTCTTCTAAAATAATGTAATGGAAGAAGCAAAAGGGTCTCGGCAGGCCTAAGTTCAGATTTAAACGAGATGACCCGAGTATGTGAATCTAACAGAACTATATATTAGTGAAAGGAGCTCAAGCTTACCAACCTTTCTAGAGAAAGCTGCAAAGGGATTAATATCATCCTCATACATCTTCTTGTACTTGGAATCAACATCTGAGGTAAAACCACTTTCAAGATCTTCTGCGTACTGAAAAGTGATTGAATGAAAGAATTTCAACTTCAAGACGCTAAAGACATTAGATGAAAATCATGAAAGGTTCCAAAAAGAGGTTACCTTTTTCAATCCTCTAGAAATTACTTTCTCCTGGTTATAGTCCAGGACATAGCGAATCTTTCCATAAAGTTTAACGTTGTCAGTTTTTGTTTTCTCTAGTTCTGCAGTTTGTGCCCCTATCTTCTCCTTTAATTGCCTTATTTCCTGTGAAAAACAGAACATTGCAGAAACTATAATCTTAATGCGTAAAATAAAAATTCCATCAAATGCAAGTATGAGTAGACATGTCAACAGCATACTTCTTCAGTTTCTTGCAAACGCACCCTAAATCGATTACGCTGGTTGCATATCACTTTCAGCATTGAGGTCTGGTCTTTATCTGAGGAAACTTGCTTCTGATTTATGTTCTGCTCCAGAATAGGTAATGTACTAACAAATCAGAACAAACTCATTCTGAAAATTGAACTATTTCACTTGCAAAACATACTTCAATTTGATGTCAAAACTTTTCCCGTCTATAAATATTCATTACGGTCCATGATATGAAGGATTTAAATGCAAATTTAACATTATCAGTCCGAAAAATATTTCTTGCAACAATATACCGTACACATGTACCACTGCACTTCTTAACAGGTAAAATCATGCCACCCTCAATGAGTACTTAGAACAATGATATAGATTCTTTCCTAATCTAGCATTATCTGATTAAAATCAAGTTGGCAAGTGTTGCTGACGCTGGTTCTTTACATGTAACTAATTTTCTATTAAGGTTGGACAATTTGACTTCTTTAAGAGGCCACTTGGTAGAAGACAGAAATAAGAAACGAGGAAGCAAAGTTCTCCGGAAATTATAGTCCATACTAGTTATGGCTAGAAATGACATGGAGCTAGAATGGATTTAAGCAATACAATATTCATGGACAATATGATTACAATGTTTTTAAGTAAATAGAAAATTACTAACATCATGTTTTTAAGTTATATTCCAGTTTTCTTTGGTACTAAGTCAGGTTTGTGCAGAAGTATACATACCAGTAACTTATATATGTAGAGCAACAAAAAAGAGCTAATATACCTCAGAAAGTTCATTCCCAGTACTCTCTGAAATATCCCAATCATCAAAAAGAGTCCCTTTCCGTTCTTTTGAACTATAACCCTGCAGTAAAGACAAACTAAGAATCGTTAAAGCAATTAATTGACAGTTTCTATCATTCACAGGATAAGAGAATTCACATATATGCAAATCATTAAAGGAAATTTCTGTAAGAAGCACATAATGAAGCTAGTAAAAAAATGTCATTTTCAGAATGCCTCAAGAAAGTGATCCAAACCTTCAATATATCATCTTCTAACTTCTGTATCAGCTTTTGTTGTTCATTAACCTTTTCTGTGAGTTCTCTTATGTTGCCTTCATCTGTTTCCAGCAAAGATATTTTCTCGGAAAGTTTGACCTGCAAACCAGTATAAGATACATGATCATGGCTAGTATATGATGGTTAAAACACATCAAAATCTAACTCCTATAAAAAAATTCAAAGGAAGAATACAAAATAAGTTGATAACCACAGATTCCACAAAGTGCTGTCTTATTATTGCTTGATCTAGATTAGACAAGATCTAAAAAATCCACTAAAAACACTGTTTGAGACAATTGAGAGAAAGAATGAGCAAAGCAAAGCACCAAAAAACAGTTCATACCTTCATCTGTGTGAGTTCATGTTCCATTTTCCTATTTTTATCAAGAAGAAGAGACTCCATTTTAGTCATCTCTTCCCCACTAGTAGGAGCTTCCCAATCTTCAGTCTCGACTGAGTTATAACCCACTGCCTACATATCCAACAATGAGATCACTTTCTTGCTTGTTTTGATTGTTTTCAAGCAAGACCAACAGAACAAGAAACTGTTAAAAGGAAGTATGTACCTGCAAAATTTTCACTTTCTTACGTAAACCCTCAACCAATTTTTCTGTTGGTCTTGTTTGAAGCTCTTTCTTCATCTCCTTAATAACAACTTCCTAGTTTGACATATAAGAAGATCGAATAGGAACCGAAACTTAAAAACCCTTTCATATGAATAAAAAAACATTCATTTTAACAAATAATAATTAATACAGAAATTTAAAAAAATTAAAAAGTGTCAGCCCTAGTAACAGTTTCTATCTCCAAGTTATTGAATGAAGCATCATGGAAAAAATTCTCCAAGCTCCTTGGAAGTTGATGCAATCTAATTATTACCTTTGATTACCATAGTAATAAGTAATATTTAAGAACCATCGAAATTATATGATAAGACTAGAGGCATTTAAACCAACTAGCTTTTAATTGAATATGATTTTACACGTTCAAATAAAATGGATACATTTAAATTATAGATACGGTCCTGTTACTGAACACCCCATGATTTCACTCTGGTATCTTGAGTAGATTACATTGTAGAGCGTTAGGAAAAAATTGCCTTCACATGGAGTCAAGTGCCAAGGAAAATCCTACAGGGTGTTTTGTAAACAAAACTGAAACCACAAGGGCATAATTACTCAATTTCAATGACTAGCAAAATAGGTTATTACACATTGTATGATTGGATGAATATCGTACCTTTTCATAGAGCAAAGAACTCAATTTCTTGATCTCGTTGACATGTTGCTCTCGCTCCTGGGATAAAGTGATTTCAATATTGTGAAGTTCCATATTTAGCTTAGAGATTATCTTTCCTTTGGCACTCGGGGATTTTTCAAGGATAGTGTTTGAATCTACACTATCGCTGTGCCAAGAAAATGATGATAAACTCGTTAACATGGAAATTGTAGAAAGAAAAACTCAGAAATTTTCCGACTCTAAAGTACATGTGGCAAATAGATGAGTTTGTGTAAGACCACACTTTTACATGACGTACAAAGGAAAAAATGAAATCAAGTATCATATAATAAAGCTTATCAACTAATCAAGAATGGTTTCACTCATTTCTTCCACAAAAATATAGTAGCAAGAAAGAGAGATTGCACTTTTGTGCAGATAATGGTACTTGGAGTACTTTACCTTCTCTTGTCTTCAGACTCTTCATTCGCTGACTGCAATTGGGAGCGTAGTAGACCCTGCAAAACACCCAATTACCAACATGGAAAATCAAACCATAATCGATCAACATACCAAAAGAAACCAAATCCAAAAATTTAATGCATGTAAACTCTTAATATGTTGCAATGACTAAGTAGCATCCACCACAGTGCATATATCAGAATAATTATTGCAAGCATGACCACAGCTGTAATCATTTATTTACAACTAGGTCAGCGTTGACTGCCATTTGCAGCCATACTCTCCTCTAATCTCATATTGACAAATCAGGGTCTTAAATGGATGACAAATTTATGGCATCAAAATAAAATAAAATAAAAAATGATATGTTTAATTTACCTTCTCTCTCTCCAAACTAAAAAGCCGTGTTTGGGCATGCTCTACTTCATCCATCAAAAGATTGACCTCAGCTTGCTTTGCTGCCCTTTCTTCCTCTGTATTGTTAAAGACAATGTAAAACACTAGAAGCAAGGGGATGTCTAGCAATGAGGAAAAACTTAACTAATGAGAATCAAATGTCTTTTGACAATTAATAGAGCCGGTTGCAGATACAGTCAGGTCATCCTATCACCTGACTGAGCACGAAGTTCAAACAACTGGCTTTGTGCAAGTTCATGGAGTTTTTGCATGTTGGATACACTTTCTTTAGCTTGCCGTAACTGATCTTGCAAAGCTTGCTCCCTACATGAAGTATATAATTTTGACATAAGTCAAAGGACTGATTCATAAATAGCTATTTAAACGCCAACCACTGCGATTGGAATCCAAGAGCAATTTTATGTTACATTCTAATTCCTAAGCTAAACAAGGAAGACTTGTAAGAGATGGGAATATCTAACTACACCACTTGGCACAAATATATACCTTTCCTTCAAAACTTCTAGGGTTTTCTGGTTCTCTTCTGCCAAACTGTGCTGCTTAATCTCCACAATTTCTTTCACTTTTTCCTCCATCTGAATGCATGACCAAGATTAAGCACATAGTTATCTAGTTCAACAATAAAACGACTCAATTGGAGAGAGCATAAAGACAAAGAAAACTGTGGGGGAGGGGGGATTTGAAGGAGATAATGCTTAACTAGCCTAACTGATTTAGATAAGTATTATAGAAAATTGCACCATGAGCCCAATCATTGAACAGAAAAGAAGTAAGCATTGAGTAGAGTTTGCGGAAATTCTCAGGCATACAATGTAAACCACATTTATAACTGAAAACAAAAGTTAATTCTCCTATAATTACGACAGATATACTTTAAGACAGATTGATTTCTAATTTCTTTTCCCTGGTCAAAAAGCAAGATCATATCTAAAAGCAAAGGAACTACATTAATAGTTCTACCTAGTGATGATAATAAAAGGCAACATACTAAGCCATAAGCCTTCGTTCTTCATCTTTTACTAGTGAAGAAAGATATATCATGCCATAAGCACAACACAGCATCTAAAGTTACATTATTATTAGGAAATAAAACTAAGCATCGCAAACCTGTTGCTCTAATTGGGAGTTCCGCTCGCAAACCTGTTGCTCTAATTGGGAGTTCCGCTCTTCAAGAGTCCTTATAGTTGCCTGCTGATTTTTCAAGTGCATTGCTTCTGTTCTGAACTCTTGAAGCTCAACTTTCATCTTTCGATTCTCAGATTCCAATTCAGAAATTTTTAGATCTTGTTCCTGCAGTGAATGTTTGATTCCGTTGAAACAAGCATGTATATAGTACATCAGCAAATGCATGGAAGACAGTAAATTAATGATTTTTTTCTGTGGACCTTTTATAGCTCCATCCAACATATTACCAGCATGCAAACTTTTATGTAAACATTTCTTTTCCTGTTAAATTTCAAAATTGTTAAAAAATGATAACATGTTACAAATTTTTAATTCTCCTAATCCTTAACTCAGTTTGAGTTTTATGTAGACCAATTTCTAGAGCTCAACAGAGATTTACCCTAGTTAACCTCAAATGACTGCAGTGGAGTTCATGAGAAGGAAATTACCATTTTTTACAACATAAATATACAGAATGGTGATAGTGACAATAAATACTGTTGTCTTATGAAACTAAAGTGGAATTCGGCAAAAAAGTTATGAGCAATTCATTTCAATAATTATACTCTTTTCCCCTCAAATGAAACAACGAGTTTTTATTTAACAAAAAAACTAGCCATGATGTTAATTGATTAATATACCATTTGCAGACAGTTATATAATTAATATCACCAAAATGCTCCATCAAACATTTTTCAAATTTAATCCAAAATATATTATCATTTTATGGACCTTATTTTTACCATCTCACGCAAATAAAAGATGGATAAACATTGATGAAGTCAATCCATTTAAAAGTAAAGTAGGAAGGCATACAAGTCATAGAATGCAAAAGTATGATCTTATTCCAAATAATTACGAATTACTGAGCTAATACTTACAGCAATTGAAGCAAGACCAGGATAAGGATCGGGAGCCTCATAAAGCTTTTGGTATATGTTCAGGAAAGTATTCTCACCAAATTTTGCTCTCTTTGTAAGATTATCAATTTCTTCTTGGTAACCCTTAAGCAATGAATTAAATAAGCTTAACTTTTCCTCTGCTGAAGCTTTCTTGAAATCTGTTAACGTGACAAATAATTATTTTACATATGGCATTTCTCTTTTACAGTTAGCCTTATCTTTGTAGTAATAATAAAATAACCACCAAACAGTTTTCCTCTATAAATTGCATTATTCCCTCTCCAATTCTTACCTTTCCGCCCCAGTAACTGGACCAAAAAACTAGAAAATATTAGCTGTTTTATCTACGATGGACATTAAAAGAATCGGACGCTAGAGGTTTTGAACTAACGTGTTTGTGTGACAAACACGCAACGAGAAATAGTAGGTTAATGCATTTCTATTTAACTTTAGAAACATACTGCATCACAGGGCTACCCTACATCCTTGTTAAGAAACCTGCAAAAAGTGATTATTATAGATATACACACATGGACATACAAGTAGGAGAAAACAATACCTCTTGTACTCTCAGCAAGCTTCCGTCTCTTTTTTTGGCTGTTTTCCTGATTTTCAGCTATTCTGAGTCCTTGTCCATCAAGCAAACTTTTCTCCTTTTCCAGATCAAATTCTACAAAAGGGAGGGAAAAGAAAGGAAATCCATACCCATCCCAAGGATAATCATTTTTTTTATTCGATTATACTAGCACATAGCGATACTTACATACAATGCTCACTAAAAAATGTTAGTATTATACTTTTCTAAAATTGTATAAGTGATCTAAGGATAACATAACGGGGGCAATATGCATAACGTGAAACTAAAAATACTATAACCATAGATGCATTGAGAATTCTAATCTTTCAAATTTCTATTTAGATATTAGTAATCATATATATTTCTATTATACATAAAATTATCAAAGTACAAATTAATAATTCTATTTTCTATTTCTCACTTTGTGCTCCTACGATCAAAATGAAATCGACTAACAGCATCAACAACAACAAAAATGCAGTTTATCATCTAAAAATCACTTAAATGAAAATCAGTGAACAAACAGATTGAGCAACCTAAATAAAACGATAACTCAGCTCGCCAAAACAAGAATTAGCACCCAGATATATATACATTTATAAAAAAACAGAATAGTTTTCGATGTAGCTAAAATCGATAATACCTTTCCAGAAATTGGAAACAATGGAGACGGGAGAAGATGAAGGATTGGATTCAACCGGGTCGGATCCACCTTGTGGAGTATCCATTTCGCGGGGTTCGGATCTGTTTTTAGCGTTGTGTGAAAAAAGGGATTCTCAGGATTTGATTTTTTTTTAACAGCTAATGAAGATTCATGGGAATTTTGAATCTGCTTATATAGGTCAGAGAAAAGCTTGAATTTGAAAAGTTTCTTTCAAAAATAAGTACCTTTCGGTTGCATTCTTTCACTTCGCGGTTATTTTCAAACTCACTTATTACGCGGGTAAGGCTTAGTGGTCGAACTCGTAAATTTAGACCCTGTATAATTATAAATAGGTTAAATATATTTGTATTTTTTGTATATTTAAAATTTAATTTTTTTTAGATTTTAAAATTTAAATCTACTTAATACCATCAAAATTATTTTGTTAAGTGTGATATTTAAAAAAAATACTTATTCGATAATCATATAATAAAAAATATGTAATGCATTTGAACTTAATAAAATAAATTTAACAATATTAACGATTGACTTTGTATTTTTAAATACAAAAAAAATAAAAAATTAAATTTCACGAAATAAAAGTAAATGATTAAATTTCAAATATATGTAGTACTTGAGCATATTTTAGCCTCATAAATGTGTTTAAATTTTGTTAATTTTTTTAATTTCATTAGATATTCTTAAACTATTATCTAAATTTTAAATTAATCCTAAACTTGTGATTTAGGTATTCAAGATCAGCCTAATCTTTAGCTTAGAATTAAAATAAATATTCTATCTAAATTTTAATATAATAAATACAATCATTTATGATATTTATCTTTAATTTCGAATGACAAAAATTATAATATATAAGTATTGATGGTGTTAAAATTAAGAAATTATCATTCTCAATGTAACATTTATATGAACGTGAAACCATAAAAAGATAGCTAGTAGTGATTGATGTAATATGCCAATTAATTTCCTCTATCTATATTAAAAATGTGATAGTAAAAACTATAAATTTAAAATTTAAATATATTTAAAAATAATATATAATAAACAATAAAATTTTTAGTTGAATGATAAATTTAAAATTTTATTAATTTAATTAATATAAATTTAAATCTTGTTGTATATGTATTTTTCCTAAAATTTGTTAAAATAAAAAATTAAAATATCATTGAGTAATTTAATTTAATTTAATTACGAAACAATATTTTCATAATTTCTTAATTACAAATTTCGTCCTTGCATCTTAATTAAAAAATTCAAAAATAAGGAAATTTTGATCTTCCTCTTTTTTTCCTTACTTTTAAGCAAAAAAATTTACTCATCTACGATTGAAACCATGCAAATATTTCCAATCATAATGTTATTAATTAATCTAAATTATTATTGTTAATTATTTGCACTAAAATATTGAACAGAATGCTTCAAAGATTTTCTAAATGAAAAAATTCAGTCAAAATAACTTTATCTATAACATAAAAATTAGATATCATATGTTCCAAAAAATAACCAATGTTAACAATTTGAATTAACTAAAATTATAAAAATATGAGACTAGAACCATAATTAGACCTAAAATTGTTAGACAAAAAGAAACCCAAGAACTCAGTTTTAGAAAAATTACATATTTATATAGCAAAGGAGTGCTTCAATCTGAAAAAAAGATGAAATATACAATTAAAATGGTGGGGGGGGGGGGGGGGAACAAAAGCTTTAAGGTAAAATAAATTTAAAAATGAAAAAGGAAAGGATGTAGAAGTGTGATACAAGTAATGTAGGGTTCTAGCTAGACATCATCATTTGTTGATCACTTGATTGTAGAGCTTGGGTGGCGAAATACCTGACATCAACATCTGGATCCTCACTTAGTTCAACTAGACATGGCCGAATTGTCCTCTCCACCACCTGTTTGTATTTATTACTCATCCATAATTCAAACAATACCACCAAATATATATATAACTAACCAATTATTAACACTCTTAAAATACTTTTATTAAATTTATTAGTGTAATATTTTCAAATAAAAATCGTAAAAGAGAATATTAACAGTATTAAAATAAAAAGAACTAAATTTTTCGAAATAAAAAAATTAAAAATACCATGAAAATCATTGTACTAAAATCAAATTGTGTTTTATTCCTACTCAAAAAATAGCAAGTTAATCCCTATACTTTATATTAAAAAGCAAATTGATTTTTTTTTTTTAAATCCATCCATTTGTGTGGTTAAAAACTGATATGATTAATAAAAAAATCAAAAAATGACATGTCACATGTATCTCGTGCTAATGTACACGAACAATTCTTAACAGTACAAATGAATGAAAATTTTAACAAAACTAATTTGCTTTTTAATCTTACGTACAATGATTAATTTACTTTTTAATAGAAAAAACAAAATGCAATTTAAATTCTAATATAAAAACCTCCATGATAATTTTATCGAAAAATTTAACAGCGTAAATAATTAAACTAGCATTTTTAAACGTATTAGATCCCTCGAAATAAAAGTAAAAAAGCAATACAAAAAGTACAAGGACTTGAAACATATCTTAGCCTATAGAGTCTAAGCAAATGCCAAAAAAAGACCTAATGAAACAAAATAGGCATTGCATATGAAAATTTTTTATGCTAGTAGCAAACACAACCCCTTTTTTCTATATCAATATCCGACACATTTTCGAACAAATGGGTACAAATACTCCTCTGAATATATGATTTTCTTTTTAAAACGAAAATAAATTTACTTACAGATTGATCAACAATAGGGATAAGTGACTGCAGGACCTTGGCGACATTAAATTTGATGTTCGGAACCCTGTGATCATGCAATTTTTTGTCACATAATCGAAGTCCAAGAATTCGAACAAATAGTTTCAAATCGAAAACTGGTATCAGCATTACCTATCTTTAGAAGCATTAATAACCGCGGGCAGAAGGTTTGAACAAGTAATATCTTTGCCCATAACAGGGGCAAGTAGAGAAACTGCGTGTAGAATGGTCATCCGATATAGATAATGTGGATTGTTTATCATGTCCAAAATCTGTTCAATAGATTTTCCGGAAAAGAAATCTTATTCAGACCAGGCATCATCTTCGGGTATCTTCTCATAGATTTATAAAAGAACGAAACTGACCTGTGGAACTATGTGCTGCATTGCCCAATCGGGTCCAAATTCTTCTGCGAGGCGCTTAACGTTATTAGCAGCAGCATCACGGATGGAATAAACCTAAAATTGCAACGATGAAATTAGAAAATTGAGAATTCTCAAATAGGCAGGGAGAAGTTCCAGACTGACATGAGGTAAATATTTCATAATGAGACACTTGAACAGGAATAGAATCGTAAAGAAACAAGCACATGAACTCTATTTTTTTGTTTGCTCGATATCAAAGTTCTGTGCACCTTATCTTTTAACCATTGCATGCAGAGTGCACCAAGTTTGTCATCGAAAAAGCCAACACCCAATTGGCTTGCCAATAAAGGTATGTATTCTATTATTGCAAGCCGAACCCTCCAGTGCCTATCCTCAGCAAGCTCCACAATTGCAGGCAATAGGGACTGGGACAACAAATCAATTCCAATTACCTGAAATGATAGGGCATGTAAAACAATGTGGCGTTCAGAAATTGGGGCATAATAGAAATAGAAAACAAAACAGCCATTCTTAATAAATCTTAAATTACATCCCACCTGGTTGACTTGATCAAGCTTGCTAATGATATTCAGTCGGACATCAGGAAATTCATCTTTTAGAAGAGAAAGAAATATAGGAAGCAATTGTTCTATGGTCGCATCCTACAACCATCAAACGAGATAACATTATCTTGTGTGAAGAAAGAATGCTATTTCAATTATAATGCAAGAAAATAGGAAACAATGCAATCTAGAACAAATTATGAGATACAACAAAAATAAATCAGTGAGACATCTAATTTGTCCACTCATCACAAAATGCACCTACATACTTGCAGTTAACATGAGGATAGGCGACCAGAAAATGTTATAAAAGGAGGATGAGCATTTATTCAACAACCAATACTACACAAAGAATGAATTTCACAAAGGTGGACTGTATGAGAACAAAAAGACGGTGTTTTTACCTTCCCCAAAATGGGCGCCATTCCCATTATAACTGAAGCCAAAGCAGAACGGACATGTTGGGATGAATCTGTTGATAGTTCCTAAAGCAGGCAACACTAACTAATTTAGAAGGACATTGCAAGAGTGGCAAGACTAGATTACCACTAGAAATGAAGTGAAAAATTGGATGGAGTAGTCAAAGTATTCCATAAGCATTTTTACCTTGACACAAGGAAGAATGTTCTGAATTGCTAATTCTGAATTCAGAATTCGGCAAAACTTAGTTACTTTCCCAGCAGCAGCTATCCGGACTTCAGCTTCATTATCACGAAGTAGGCGAACATATGCAGGTACTAGGTCCGACCTAAACATGTAAACTTTATCATTCAATGATAGTTAAGCACGTCCAAAAATAAAAGTTCATTAAAAGTAATTAAAATAAGTTTTGAATGGCCGAAGCCAATTGCACAGATTTCTGATTAAATAGAGAGGAAACAAGGAAGTTCATCAATATTGATCAAGGGATTAGGAAGAACGTAAAACAACAGAAAACAGGTAGAACAATTGATGCCAGGACAGCAGAAAATAATACGGTTTATGCCTCATGATTATAGAAGTTACCGAGTAGGCTCAGGACCAACAGCCTCACACAGCTCATACAACTGATTTGCGACCATGTAACGTACACGCCAAGACTTGTCCTAGAAGCAATAGTAATACCAATAAAAAATAACTCAAAACTATATATTACCATATTTAAGAATGGGAAAAGCGAGAAGCAGAAAGGGAAAAACTAATTAAAAGAACAATAATGTCCAACACATTTTACATCAAGAAGCAAGAAAAGAAAGCTTAAAAACTAGAAACCATACAAAATATTTGCATCAAATGGAAATACAATTTATATTCTCTGAATGAAGAACAAATCTTAAGGTTAATCAATTTCTAGTAAAGTGAATCAAACATTCATAAACATGGTCTACCTGTGAGAAATTAACTATGACAGGGAGAATGTGAGCGACACAATCTTGGGGTTCCAACAACTTTCCAAGAGCTGCACATCCCTCAACGGCTAACAATCGGACAGAATCCTGATCTGCAGAGAAAATAAAAAAAGCTGTTCAAACTCTGCTACAGATTATGAAGTTGAAAACAATAATAGAAAACTAAATATGCAGAATAAAAGGCATGAGTATGAAAAAATGCTCATAGATAACGGAATCATTATTCTTTTGTTTATAAAATAAGGTTAGAATCCCATAAAGTACATTATCAGCCTTAGTTATGATTCACACATGAAACACTAGATAAATTTCACTGATTCTTTGATATAATTGTTTGAAAAGATTGAAAGGAAAAAGGTTGTAGGTGGCTTGCTGGTAGGACAGCTCAAATATCCTTTGATTTAGTTTTAGTTTTGCGGGTGACCGTCAATGACTCTTGCTCATAAACAATAATTCTCAAATTTGTTAGGGGAAAAATACTAATAAGGGAAGAAGTTGAAAATTTCCGAAATGCAGTCTTCGAAATTTTCAATACAAAAAAGAAAGGCTAGAAGTAGAAAGGAGCAGCTTGCTACCCCTTTCCCAATTCACTGTCCTTCAAGTTTGAACCTAAATCCATCCCCTGTAAAAGGAAGAAAAACACCATAAGGCTACTATAAACACTCCCCTCATTATTTTTTACCCGGATTGTTTAGCTCAAATCACTTCACTTCTATCTGTTTAAAATATTTCAAAGCATATATTCAACAATGAATTATTAGAACAAGCGGTCATAATGAGGCAAAAAAGATAAATTAGGTAAGCTACATACCATCCTGCGTCAAATCATCAAACATAGACATAATGTCCACCTTCAAATAAGGTGCTTCAACAGTAGCAGCAAATTTTCCAAGATTTGTCGCAGCAGATCTCCTAACCATGGGCATGTCATCTTGGCAAAGTTGACCGTATAATGTTCTTAATTCAGTTTTCAGTGCCTCTGGGGTGCTTGGGTATGCAATATGAAACAATCCACAAGAGGAAACTCGAGCTGTAAACCACTCACCAGCAGCCAATCTCTGCATGTTGAAGACAACCACATTCAACACATTCGTTTCATTTTTAGTGAGGTAAAACCATATCAAGTATTATTAAGGAGATTACAGTCAATAACAACTTTGAGTAAATATCAAGGATAACACCATTAACTGGTCACTAGGCTCAGGAATTATCACATTATATATGGTACAATTATCCAAATGAAAACAAGGCAGGGCAGCAGAACAACAAAATCAGCAGTTAATGACAAAAATAATGCTAATTTTGAAACACAAAACACAAGATGCAATTATACTTTCATCCACTCTGGTTTATACAGTTTCCGAGCATTACAAGATGGAAACACTATATCATGCATCCATATTAAGCCATTCAACTCGCATTTTACATGGTACAATTATCCAAAAGAAAACAAGGCAGAGCAGCAGAACATGCAAATTAGCAGTTAATGACAGAAATATTGCTAATTTTGAAACACAAAACACAAGATGCAATTATACTTCAATTCACTCTGGTTTATACAGTTTTTGAGCATTACAAGATGGAAACACTATATCATGCATCCATATTAATGCAATCAACTTACATTATATATGGTAAAATCATCCAAATGAAAACAAGGCAGAGCAGCAGAACATGCAAATCAGCAGTTAATGACAGAAATATTACTAATTTTAAAACACAAAACACAAGATGCAATTATACTTTCATCCATTCTGGTTTATACACAGTTTTCAAGCATTACAAGATAGAAACACCATACCATGCATCCTTATTAAGGCATTCAACTTTCTAATTTCTATCTCAACAAACATGCAAAACCATATAAATTATATACACACCAAAAAAAAAACCAACCTTCATCAATGGAATAAAGAACTCAACCAAGTCCTGCTCTCTCATTTGAGCACCAATTCTACACAACGACTCAACAGCCTTATCCCTCACACAAGTTTCCTCAACAATGCAAAGAGTCTCCAACGGAGGCAACAAAACATTAGCATGTTCCACACCTCCAACATAAGGAATAAAAACTCCCAATTCTTCAGCCATGGCAAGGAGAACTTCATCATCGTCATCATTGTTCTCACTAAGAAACGGAATCAATTCTTTTCGAGTCCTTTCTTCCCCAAGGGCACGTGCAATCGTAGAAAGCTTACGAATCGAGTTCAAACGAAGCTGTATATCTTCATTCTTTAGCTCATCGATCAACACCGCAATGGGATACAAAGGCTCATCGATCATTGCCATGTTAACTCGCGAGATCTAACACCTGTAAAAACAAACCAATAAACTCAAAATAATCATTTAATTTTACACGTCAAAATTTTGAAAAAAAAAGAAATTAGAGTTAAATCCGAACAACTAGTTACAGAGATCCTAATAAATGCTGAGACAAAAGTGATCCAATTTATAAACAATTCGAAAAATACATTAAAAAAAAAAGAATCTTTGTAACTTAAATCGACTAAAGCTCAAGAGAACCAAAGAGGAGATCTATAAATTCAGATAAAATAACATGTTCTTAAACGGTGAAACAAAGGAAAAGAAAAATGGAGTACCTCTCGAGGGTTCGAGTCAATTGCCAGTTTAATCTAAAGCTAGATTTTATATATAAGCGGACACAGAGAAAGAGAGGATCGATCCCTAAAAGATTTAGAGATTTGTAAAAGGTCAAAATACTCTAAATACCTATAATTTTTTGTAAATTTAGAATTTAGCCTTATAATTTTTTATATTTCAAAATTTAGCTTCAATTGTTAATATCATCTTAATTTTTTTTAATTTTATTGATGTGACATTTATATTTAAAATTATTCATTTAATAGTTATGTAATAAAAAAAGCTTATAATAAACTTAAATTTGAATGAAAAAATTTAACTGTTTTGATAAATAAATTTGCAATTTTTTAAATTTTAGCTCTTTTTTACTGTAACAAAATTTTTTAATAATCATATGGTTAGCGAGAAACAATGTTGTTTTTCATATGCCTTCGAATAATTCCAACATCCTAAAAGGAGTGATTGGGAAAGATTGCGGGTTTTATTCACTTGCGCACTGACCATATCATCCGAAAGGCACATACAATTGGAGTGAAATGGCAAGCACCGAGAGATGGTTGAGCGAAACTCAACAATCGTTGATCAACATCGGAAACCCAGGATTGGCGGGTTTGGGCACAATCATTAGAGACTCCAATGGATATGAATTAAGGGAGTTTACCGTCATGTCCCAATAGTTACGAGTACAAGTGATATTAATTCAATTAGATCAGATTTTCTGAAACATTCATAATAATATTTTAAGACTTATTTTGACAAAAATGATTATATATATTGTTTTAAATAGAAAACCATTTTTTATGTTATAAAAATTAAAATTAAAATTAATTATAAATTAAATAAAAAATAATTTTCGTTTGATTTCGAATAATCACGATTGTTAAACTTGCATTTCACAAACCAGTCAAACACTTCGGTTCAAATCAATTTTTCTTGCTCAACCCTAGCTACGAGCATTGATGCGGAACCATGGGACTTAAGATTAGTGATCTCCTTAGGCATGTTTCTTTGTATTCATCCTTTTCATTACTACGCTTGGTGCATCTTAGCGCCAAACAACAAAAGCCAGCCTGATTAAGAGTTCAATAAGGCATATAATAAGGAAACATCTCAATATACATAAATGGATCACAATGAAACCATGCATAATGACCAACAAAAAAAATTGCATTCATTACGAGTATATTATGTATGCTAGCGCCTTTTTTGCGTCCCAAGGCAGTACAAAGGGTTCCAGTGGTTAGGGTGTGCTTGTGCCCTTGACAACACTGGTATATAGACTCTGTACATTGTTTGATTCATTAAGTCAAAAAGTTCTGCTTCAAAAGCAATTTTTCACTTTCCGTTTGTGGAAGAAGAAATGTTGTTGCATTCCCGCACTGGAAATCGGCGCCGACTAGTCAAATCCTGAACTTGTTGAGGCCCGTGTCTTAAGCTGTAATACCTAATTTAGGCTCCAGGCTGATACCATTTCCATCTAAACAATCTTGACCAAAGGCCAATGGGCTCTCTTGCTGCTGCTGGTAGCTCTTCAGGTTCCTTAAAGTTTGCTTTTTCACTCAACTCTTCAAATGAGTCAACGACATTTTCAAGCCTGGCGACGAATTCTATCAAAAGTGAAGTGAATGTTGCCAATGACAATGCGCTTGCATTCTCGTATGTTTTAGACTCTTCCAAGGGTGGTGATGTATCAGTAGTAAAGGAACGGGGTGCAGGCCACGATATCTGCTTCTTCAGTAAGTCGTTAGAGGGTAAAACGGGAGAGATTGTAGGGCTGACACCTACATTATTCTGCTGGCCATCCCAACTATTTGGTATAGGAATCGATTTGAGATCAAGTACTGCTTCACTGAGGGACTTATAAACCAGGACTTTGTGTTCTTCGTTATCTGAGTTTCGTGAATCTTGAGGCTCTGTTGGACTATGTGGTCTATTTCCAATTTCCCAACTCTCGGCATTGACGAGTAGGTAGGATTTTCGGTCAACTTTGTTTTGCAACTCTTCAGCAGCTCCAAGTACATCGAATAGCATGTCACGAGAACCTAATTTCTCCATCTTTTTAACTTTGTTGCCAAGCTCACGCAATAGTCTAGCACCTGTAGCACCTACCCTCTGAAGTTCATGGTAAAAGACTTGTCTCCGTTCAGGTGGAGCCTATAGAAAAGTTTACTAAGATTTGAGATACAAGAAATCAAGGACAATAGCAACACTATCTCTTCAAAAGGGAAAAAGAAAAAGTGGCACTAGTAAATGTAAAGAACATTTCAATGAGGGGTAGGTAAAAGTACCATAGAAGCCCTTGTACTAAGAGCAAGATTGCATTTTGCCCCTTTACTCAAAAAATAAGCAAATTAGCCCTTGGATGTTAGATCAAAGAGCAAATTAGTCCTTCCTGTTAAAAATTTCATCCATTTCTACTATTAAAAATTGGTGTGACTAATGGACCAGTTTTCAACCGTAAAAATGGATGGAATTTTTAAAAGGACTAATTTGCTTTTTGATCTAACGTACAGGGATTAATTTGCCAATTTTTTGAGTAGAGATGGCAAAATACAATCCAACTCCAAGTTTAGGAGCTTCCATGATACTTTTACCATGAGGGGTAGCATTAGAACGAATATTCCAATGGGTTTGTTGTTCAACTAACGATCTCTTGGGGATCCTACTGTCAATACAGCAATGGAACAAACAAAGCAAGAAGAAAGGAAGGTACTTGTAATCATATTGGCAATCAATTGCATAAATTTGAGACATGAAAGAATATATATACCTGTATCTCTGAAAGTATACAACCATGTAATGCCATGACCATGAATGCACAATGCCTCAATGCTCCACTTAGTTTGGCATAATTCTTCCAAGGATAACCAAGTGACTTGTAAGGGCCATGGGGAGGCTCCCATATGGCAAAACTCAACTTCACAATGGGAAAAAGTAAGTCAGAGAAAGAGGAGAAGTGAAAGACGAAACATAAATGCAACAAATTTACCAGAGCTTCCTCTTGACTTGTAGATTCTACAGCTGATCTATAGCCATTGTAAACTGGATCATCAGAAGCTTGATAAGTTAGAATTCTGGAAGGGACCCTTTCATATTCAACACAATCAAGGTACCCTTTAACACATCCTGATCAAACGTCGAAGGAGACAAGCATGAAGATGCCATTAATTTCAAATTCTGATGAGATACATGAATTAGAAAACATTAGGTGCATGCTATAACCTTCTAAGGAATTTGCCACACTCGTAAAATTTTTGGCCACCAAATTGTGTAGATCCTCACCAGCCCAGATTGGGTAAATGCATACATTAACAGCTAAAGAAACACCAGCACCAAGTGCAATCAGAAAAAATCGTGTCACAGCTGTATGAATGAAGTCCCCTGTCCTATACCCAGATACTATTACGAAACAATACGTCAAAACAAACACTCGGAATCCATACTCATAAGGCTTCATTGTTGGGTATAGTTTTGCATAAGTTGAAAGAAATCCTGGTGATAGATGGAATAATATCAGAGAAAGCATGGTTGCAAATTTTAAAACGGTACGACTAAGTAATAATACGCCACATAAGATGAAAAAACAAGATCACAAAACCATACCTGTGATAAAGATGCTTATAACAACAACAATTTCTTCCCATTGACCAGCCAACTCGGACAATTCTGCCACAGCAAGAGCAAGCCCTCCAGCCGATAATGTCCCCAGCCCACGGTTAAATCCTTTGCTAAGAGTTGCTCCTGTAAGAAAAAGGTGGCCATTAAAGTTGTAAATAGAACAAAACATACGGTTCTTTATGCTAGTCAGAATAAATGCAAACAGGAAAATAAATAATGAATTGAAAAAACTACGGATATAATCAAATAAAGCTTGCCTGCATACTGTGTTTCATGATTACTGGTTTGACATATTTATATTTAGAATAGAACCAAATGGTGAATTGGCTTTTTATGTACTTTAGTCAGTAAAATATTATCACATGCATTGCCCACAGTGAGCATAAAAGCGAGTATGATGAACAAAGCCCAGGGGAATAAACAAAAACAGAACCAATATCAAAACAAAATGCACTCTCCCATGGATAAAAACAAAATGCACTCGTTAATACAAGGCGGCAACATTAAGCCTCTTTCTGTTAGTTGGTTCTTGCTTTTAGAAACGAAAGAAAAAAGTATATTTGCATGCAAAAGGCCAAAAGTAAGTAATAACTTTGAAGAATTAAAAAAACTGCAATTGCAATTTTTAAAGCAACAATCCAATCAAACCAATAAACAACCCCTCAAAAAGGAAAGAACGTTGCTAAATAAAAAAACTACAGGCAAATCTATGCAACAATAACAAGAGTATACGGTTGCAGACGAACAATTGAAAAAATAATTACTAGTACGAAATTAATTTATAATTATGATTTATGACCCACAGAAAAAACTTATTACAAAATACCCAATTTACTAAAAAAATAAAGAAAACAACACAAAATTACCTATACTGAATTCAAAGACTACGACAACAGTAAGAATAGCCCAAACCGAGTATTGACTTAGTTCCTTGATGGGTTCTTCTTTCAAGAAAATAAGTAAAGAAATAAGTGCTAAGGCAAGACCCATCTTGGCAGAGAAAACAATCTTTCTGGGATCCGATATGCCCATCTGCCATGCCTGGCCTGCAACATATTGGACTTCCTTTAAGAACCCAGTTACTTTTTCGCTTATGAATCTATAAGAATACCACCTGCATAGCTGTTGTTGCTGTTCTTCTTCTTCGTTAGTGAGTCCCAACACTGAATACCCCTTTGTTTTCTCCCTTCTCTCCAGAAGAGAATGCCTAAAGGAACCTAATTTGGCAGCCATTGAGAACCAGAAACTTCTTTTTTCTGCACAGATAGTTGAGAGAAGGTAAGAAATGAATCACTGTGAGATTCCCTTGAAAAATCTGTATTAAATAGTAATTAAATTTTTTCCTTTGGAGGAATTCGATTGCATTGGACGAGAAGAATAGGCAGAAGAAACGACGACGTCTGTTTGGTTGGTGGGTGACGTACGAATGAAAGTACCAAACACTAGGGACCCGCGCAGGCCGGCCCAGACCGAATTCCTAAGTTTAATTTCAACCGTTCATCGTGGCCGTGGGAGCCGAATTTAGAGGCCTTGTAATTTGTATAACATTGAGCAAAATACTGAAAATGCCTTATATACGTAAGCTAAGCTTTAGGTCAAATTTGTACAAAAAAAAGTCTTGTGCAGATTTTTTTTTCACTGTAATTTGATTATATGTATTTTTAATCTTATTTCTTCTATTAAATAATTTGATATAAATGAAAAATATATATTTCATTTTTGTTATAGACGAAATAGCTATGAAACATGTTTTCATTATTAAATGAAAAAAGCACAGAAAACTCAAATGCTACATAATTTCCTTTTAACGAATTTACATGCAAGGTTGAAATGTTTGAAATTAATTTGGTCACGGTAAAAATAGAAAGTGATAATGTTCTGCTTATTGATACTTTGAGCAATGAAATAGCAACAGTCAATAATATAATCGAAATTTGAATGATTCATGAAAGAATTTTTAAATGATTGAGAGGTGAGATGTCGACATATTTTGAGAGATAGCAACAAGACTGTCGATCACATAGCTAAGGAGGTAAGAGGTAGGATGAATCAATTGGTTGTTCTTGTTGACCCATCACAGAACGTGAAACAAATATTAAAATAGAATATTCAACATGCGTTACATTCAAGAGCAAAATATGTTTAAACTTATTATTTTAGTTAATTGCAAAAGCTTTATTTTCTACCAAAAATATTTTTTTCTAAAATAATAATGCATACTAATTTATATGGAAAGCAAAATTAGAAACAACAAAAATAAATAAATAGATACTATTCAATCCATCAAGAACGATGTCATATACCTTCAAAAATAACTAAAACACTCACCACTTAATTAAAGATTAACTAATGCTCAACATCATAATTATATTCATTTTTCTTAACTCTTTTATTTGATCTGCGTCAACAATTGAGAATTGAAGTAAAGGCAATGATCCAATGTCGTAAGCTCCCTCGATCTAGTTATATAGCTTTGATTTGTCATGTTGAAAGCTTGATTTTATAAAGTATCGATTCTAATATTCAGAGTCATTTCATAAAAACAATTTGAATGGTTAAAATCAATGTTGCCAATTTGAGATTCAACGGACATTTTTTAGTGTGTATAAGAGAAAGTTGAAAGAGTAATGAATGAAGAAATTGGGTAACAGGAAGGGAAGGAAAGAGAAAAACAAATAACAAAAAAGAGTGAAGAAAAATAGAACATAAAATGAACGATTTTTAATATTTAATCATTGGCATAATAATTTATTTGGCCTTTCAACTTTACAAAAAAATTTATTTTAGTATTTTATTTTATTTTTTGTTTGTTTTACTTTAAACTTATCTTTTTTTATCAAATCACCTCAAAATGAATGAAATATTAACTTTTTTTTAACTTTGCTAATGTTGCATACACGTGAATGACACCTCATCATTTAATTTATGTAAAAAATATTTTTAAAATTAAAAATCATTAAACTATTAAAAATTATAAAAATATAAAAAATATTTTTAGTTTTAAAATTTTAATAAATTAATTAATTATTGATATATCACCCACGTGACAATCCACATGTATGCCACGATAGTAAAATGAACAAACATTAATTTTTTCCATCCATTTTGAGATAATTTGATAAAAAATAAATTCAAGATTAAAAAAACAAAAAATTAAATGGAGGTTGAATAATTTTTATTTAAAGGCAGAAAAAGAAAATCATTTATATATTTTTTAATATTAATATTTTGCCTCAATCTAATGTAATCCATGGGCTGGTAGGGAGCCCAAGGTGACCGTGTATCTCTAATGTCAAAACCATTGGATAAACTATATTTCAAGTTCCTGTATAATTTATATATTTAAAATTTATTGTATCTACTTTTATTTTTATTTTTATAAATTTAGTCTAAGGTAACTTTTAATCCATTTAAAATTATATTATGTCTTCACTTGATTTTTTTAAAAGAAAAAAACTTTAAAATTTTAGACGTTACACGATTTTGAAGTGTCATATAATTAAATCCTTACTTAACATTCGCAAAAATAAAAATAAACTTAATTGTCTACTTGGGGCTAGAAATTATAATAACATTACTTTTATTTAAATTATATTTTAATTTACGAGTTAGTTACTCAACTCACAATGAAGAGGTTTTTTTATTATTGCCACTAATTCTATCACAAAACATGTTTATTATTATAACTTGAAAGAATGCATTTTTATTTTTTAATCTCGACTCCAATGTGTTATTAATAAAATATATAATTTAAACTTCCATCATCTAACTTTCAAACGAAACTTTTAACCTTCACTCTAAATAATTCTTATTATAAAATTTTTTAAGTTGTTATTTTTAAAGTCTAATAGATGAATTATTAATTGAATTTTTTTAACGAAGAACAAAGCTTAAATACATAATTTTATTTTTTATTCTCATTTAATAATTACCAAAATCTACAAAAAAAAAAAATCAAAGTGACCCTAAATGTCCACATCGATATCGACCGCAAAGAAACGGCACCGTAGTCTCTTGATTTTTTTTTTCTTCATCTACAAAGCAGAGAGCGATTCAGGCCGCCACGTCAACTCCGAAATATCCGCCGATGTATCAAATAAACCTCCAAACGCCACACAATCACCGCTTTTACTATGGCTATTATTATTATTATCATCGCTACTGATAACCAAGTCACCGCCGACTCCAAACTCGAACGATTCATAACTCGGAATCGGAAACTCATACCCCATCATATCCGCAAATCCAACTGCTCCTGTCCCTCCACCTTCCTCCACATCAACGGTCGCAAGTTTCTCCTCAAAATCCGGCGGCAAATCCAACTCGTATCCAGAAGCTTCTAAACCAAACGCTAGCTCCGGCCGGGACTCGCAGGAGTTTAATTCCGGTACCGGATCCTGAGCGGGAACCAAGATCTCTTCTTCGAAGCTTTTGATGACCAAGTCGAGACCCTGAATCTCCGAATCAAGTCCATTAACCGGATCCGAATCGTCCAAGATATCAAGCAAATCCTCCTGGATACGCTTCACATCCGGCGACTGAATTCCCTCATCGTCAGGATCAGGTTCCACGTAAGTAACCTCAGAAGAGTTCGAGCCCGTATTCGCCGAGTCAACTCGAGCGAGCTTTGAATTATGGACCGACTCCAAGTTACCCTCCGATTCAAAATCCTCAAACTCTACTTGAGTTCTCTTGTTTCCTTTATTATCCTCCATCCCCATTGAAGAACTTTTACACTTGAATCTACTATGTTAAGATACTGTTTGGATAGTGTGAAATAATAAAGAAAATGCGGGAAAATTATTTAAGTGGCGAAAAGGGGAGAAATGGGAATGGGTTTATATAGTAATTGCAAACATGAGGCAGATTTTGAATTTACCTTTTTTTAACAAATTTTTTCAAAAAAAGAAAATAGAAAAAATAATTAAAAATAAAAAATAGATATTTTAATTTGAAAATTGAGGATAAAATAGAGGCGCGTGTAGCGCAGCCGAAAAAGGTAAGGTTTTTACCTTTGATGAGTCATTCACGGGATTCGCTGCCTTTCTTTTTATTTATCTGTCTTCTCAGTACTGGTTTTTCATTTTCATTTTTTTTTCAAATTAACTAAATTTAAATCCAAGACTATTCATGTTTGAAGTCCGTTGCGTGGGCCCACAGAATTATGAGGTAGGATGGGAGAACGGGAATCCAGTGGTGGGCTTAGCTTGTTTTGTTCTTGCAGTTTTTCTTTTTGGATGAACTAATATTTAATCTATAAATTTGTTTTTATTTTATTTTTAAAATTTTAGTTAATATAATTTCTAAATTTTCAATTTATTTTTCGTTAAGAAATGATGAGATCACATTTTAAAAAGATAATAATTTTTGGGAATAATAATAACGTAATATGGATAAAAACACATGAATTAAGATTTATATATATAAAATCCAACGAGTTGTTCCAATAAAAAAAGAAAATAATGTTCATTTATAAGTCTCGAGTTTGAGCACTTGTTTATACAAGATATATGTGCGTTATCAAAAAATTAAAAAATATGAATAAATATTATCATGTAATCACATCAGTATATTCAAAAAACATCTATATGTATCAATAAATTTAAAATTATATAAAAAAACATACTCATATCAGTATATATCAAATTTAATAAAAAAATGCATATTTAACTACCTTAATAATTAACTCCTATTTATAAAAATTATTTAAAATTAACTATAATAAATAAATATTGGCATAATTTTTTATCATTTATATTGAATTCACTAACTCAAAATTTAAAAATATAATTTAGCCATCGAGCTATGAATATCTCTAATTTAATAGGTTCATGGTGCTCGTGTTCATGCAAGGTGCCACGTCATTACTATCTGGAGCCACGTGTTTATTGCCGCTATTAGAGTAGCACATGGAACCGGGACATCACCGACTATCTATCACGTGTGTACTAGCTCCTCAGATACACCAAGTTTAAGGTGGAAGATTAATACACGTCATACGTAGTACACCACTTCTACAATATGAGGTCACGTGACAAGGGATAGGGGTAATGTTTTCAGTTTTTATTTATTGTCGTCAAACTCAGCTGAAAAGAATACAAATATAGTTATGTTTAAATGCCAGTCATGTCCGGTTTTTGTGGTGTCGTGGTATTCACGTTGCGGGGAAGGTGAGTTATTCAATAACTACTTTAGATTTTTTACGTGATTATTTCTATTTTGGCGTCATTAAATTATTAATAAATTTATATTCTCATCATTTAATTTTAAAATTTTATAAAATAATTATTAAATTATTTAAAAATTTTATTTACTTTATAGAATTGTTTTTTTTTTTTTACCAAAAGAAAGTAGAATAATACATTTTAAATTCTAGTTGAATATACTAATTATTTTTAAAAAGTCGAATAACAAAAAAATTTATTGTATTGTGGTTTTGAATGAAGGAAACTTTTATCTCTTTATATAGTAATACAAAAATTCGTATATTTTTAATCATTTATAAATTACTTATAATCTTTAATTTTTTTATTTTTTTTAAATATACTGATGTTATTATATGATAGCATCTTTTTATATTTTAATAATCTTTTGATAACGCACACACAGATATTTAAACTCGAAACCTTTAAAATAAATAACATCCTATTTTTCATTGGAATCACTTATTGAGTTCTATAATCCTTAATTTTTAGAATTGAAGATATTGTTAATTTTTATAAATATGACAATCTAATTATCTACAATTGGTATATTTTGTTAGTTTTACTTCAAATCACGTGCCAATGCGCCTGCTTTTCTAAAATCAGCGGTTCCTCTCACAGCCTTTCCTATCTCCACGACCACGTGTCACCTTTTTCACCACATAATTTTCTTTTCCTTTATAACAAGAACTGGAGTGATTTGTATTTCCCTTTTTAACATTTATAATATTAGCTTGCATAGTCTCGATTGCTATATTGTTATTAATATTGTAATTTTTAATAATTTAATCTTTCAACTTTAAAAGAAAAAATATTTTATTTTTTTATTTAAATTATTTTGTTTTTAAGCTCTTAAATTTATTTTTTTATCAAATTATCTCAAAATAAATGAAAAAAATTAACATTTTTTAAAAATAATATATGTTCAATTTAATAAATAAATACTTTTAAAATAATAGTAAAATTAATAATAAAATAAAAATTATATAATATTCAAATAATAATAACAAAACAATACTAAAATAAAAACAAATAACAACAAAAATAATGGCAAAAGATAACAGATTTTAAAAATGAATATATTTTTAAATTTATATTTTTATTCAAATCAACCTAATTTTTGGGCGTACTGCCAGCATTATCAAGTCTAGTGAGGAATAAAGTGGTTGGTGTTTAGAATCCAGAAAGATGGATGTTTGGGCAGAGCATCAAAAGGAGTATCCTAGTAAATGATATTATGAGAATGCGTTGTCATACCAACGAATCCCCATCTGTACTTGTGCAATATCAACCTCAATCGTTTAATGGAGATTAGCTTTTAAGGTCCCATCATATTTTATTATATTTATTTTAAATTATTTTACTAGGGTTTGATTGGAATTAATATAAGGATGGAATATATTAATTAATATTATTATTTTTGGGATGACAATCAGATGAGATAATGTTTTTGTTAATCTCGAAACATTTCTAGGTATAATGATTTTTTAGCCAAAAGTTATTTTAATTTTTTATTTTAAACTTTATCACTTTAGTAATTAATTAAAATTTTAAAAATAAAAAAATATTTTATATTTTTAAATTTTTATAAACCTTCCGTAGGTCTTGCGATGAAAAAAAATATGTAAACAATGAAAATCTTTAAAAGTATATTTATAGGTATTAATCTATCTCTTAAATAAATGAAACGATAATAATAATAAAAAATTAATAATAAACATCTAGAAGATATGCACAAAAGAAAATGAATAAATTGAAGGTTTTTTCTTGATTTTTATACTTGGATGTCCATCACTTGTATCTTGATGTGTATATATATAACAAGAGAAAATTTTGTAACAGTTTATAACAGTTGGGGATCATTTTTAATCGTTGAAAGAATTATAGACACATTTGTATGAAACATGTTTGAAACATTTAAAAATATATAAATAAATTAAAACACATTTAAAATATACTTTTGAGTATTTTTACAAGTTTTTGAAAATATTTGATAAAATTTTAGAGAATTTTGCAATTTGATTGGTGAATGGGTTTGGGTTTTGAATTTTGGTCATGGGTTCATGCTTTATTGGATTAGATATTTGGACTTTGATTACAATGAGGGGTTAATTTGGTCTATTGCAAATTGGGCTGGTTGAAATAATATTTTTGCTTTTTTTATGTACAAAACTTGAGAAGAATGGATTGTATAAATATTCGAGGATTACAAATGAATATGATCGTGAACATATAATTGTGTATGAAATGAATGTAAATAATTCTTTTATGTTTGATTTATAAATAAGTCTTAAAATCTTACTTCTTTTAATGTACTTTACTTAATTAATAAACAAAAATCTATGGAATAAATTCATTTAAATCAAATGATTTAATATATTAGCTTTTATATCCAAAAACCGAATAAAATTAATCAACAAACTTTGATTTTAATTGGTTTAATTTGAATTTTCAGCCCTTTTGCACGTCATCTTTTCGTTTAGAATATTTTCTTCAAGGAAATGATTCCATATCGGTGGAAATATTCGGTTCCTCTAGTAAATCGAAATAATAAAATTTAGTTTCTGTTTAGATACAAAATCTGGTTGGTACCGATTGCATTGTTGTGTTTTAATTTGTATCGGAGTGTATCGATTCATACAGTTGATATAACATTTTAATTTATATAATTAAATTTAAAAATAAAATAAAATATTTTAATTAAATTATTAAACACAACTAAAAACTTTCAAATTAACATTTTTTACAAATATATTAATATATATAAAAACTATTTTAAAAAATGAAAAAAAAATACATCAATATTGATATGTATATTATGACAAAAGGATGCATGTACAAACTATCTTAATATAAATGCTTGTTTATGTTGTTTAATATCAAAGCTCGTGTTGGAATTGAATCTCATGTAACGGCATGATGGTTAAAAATATTCACTATTTTATATATAATCTGGATTCGAATTGTGTTTATTGTTCGAGTTTTATCCTATTATTATAATTAAAAAATTCATGTTGAAATTCTATGATTGGAGAAAATAACTTTGAATGAGCTCTTCCTTCCTACTTTAGTGTCCAATATAATTTGATTTCAAATTGAATTGTGCCCTATATTCAATATAGTAAAAAGTGATAGATAAAAGGGAAAAGAAACCCAAGCTACTATACCATTAAATAAAATTATGCTTTTTAATTTATTTTCAATTATTATTGCTAAGATGAAATATTCTTTTTATTTTGACCATAATAAGTTGAAAATCTACATTGCCATTACTTCCTTCAATGATTTGCTGCCATTTATTTATTTATTTTCGTGATTAATAAGAAATATGGGCCATAAGAATACAAAGATGTAATATATGATGAATAAATTACTATAAATCGATGCCTAAATATATTATTTCTATAGCATGGTTTTAGAATTGGAGAAAGATAAATTGACAATAATTGTAAAATCGAAAGAATTTAGAAATAAATTAGAGTTACATCACCTTGATTGAACTATTGAAAATTGTATCCTCACTTCGCAATCATCAAATCAACTTAATTATGAACTTCGATGATGCAAAGAAGATTAAGTCTCAGATGCCCTATCCTTCCCTTCCTTCATCATCTCAACTTTCAATTTTATAATCATTATTACTGTACTTTATCATGATAATATGCTTCGATAATGGTTTCTAATAGATCTAATGGCACCTTTATCTTGACAAAATATCATGTATACACCAAAAACATAATTAAAGATTAAAACTAAAACCTTAAAAGTGTGGATAAAAATCATGATACCATAGACTGAAACTAAAAATTTAAAAAAATACTATCAAAGAAGCTGCGACTAGCAATCATCTCGAAAGTTGGTATCACCAAGGACAAAACAAAATTTTAAGTTGAAAAAAATTCGAGCAACTAGAGTTTTTTAGAAAAAGTAATATATTTTTTACCATTTAATTTTGACTTAGCTCTTGAATTAAACATATATTTTCACTTTGATATCTATTCAAATTAAAGACTACTAATAATGTTAATCAAGTCTTAATTTAATTAGAATTGACATTGTTATTAGTGTATGAGTATGTGAGTTCAAGCGTGTAAAATCCCTACTTATAATAACATTATATGTGACATGTTTTTATTGTTTACTACTAATTTTTAAGGTGAAATGTGATGAATGTAATAGTTAAGGACTAAAATGATGTAAAAAAAACTTAATTACCAAAATAAAATAAAATTGATATTGTTCAAGAGTAAAAGTAAAAATTCAAGCCCAAGAACAGATCATTAGCAATAATTAGCTTTACGTTTGTTCTAATTTATTTTCTTTTAAAAAGCTGTTATTTTTTTTCCAATATTGAAACAAAGAACTGATCATCCACTTGTGAGAGACATGAAGAAGAATTTTGCTTTTTTAAATTTTCTTTTATATGCTAATTTACATTACAATGATAATATATTAAATAATACGTAAAAATGAAAGTATTTTACTATTTTTCTTAAATATATAAAAATAAAATTTAGTTAAAGTACGTACGTCCATAAATTAACCTTGAATTAGAAAAAAAGAAAAAAAATTACATATGGAATTAAATCTCCGCCGTTCGGCGGCGGTTTTCAAGATCAGCTCATCGGATCCTCCTCTTCCTCCTCCTCCGGCGCTTCGTTTAAGTCCAAAACACCGTTCTCCGCCACGGCTTCCCTTCTATTATTATTATTATTATTATTATTATCGATAATATCCTTGACGTCATCGTCATCTTCATCGACTGCCGCAACCGTTTTCTCAGACTCCACCGCCGCCCTCCACCCTTCGCTTCCTCCGCTTTGGTTGAAATACTTTACCACCGTTTTCATCCTCCTCAATATAGCGAAGAACTCCTCGACTTCCTCCTCTTCTTCGTCGCCACCGCCGTCGTCTTCTTTCTCTACTTTCGTCACCTTCTTCTTCTTCTTCGTTGACTCCATTGTTACTCCTTCTTTCCTTTCTTTCTCGCTCCTTTTCCTCTTCTCCTGCTCCATAACTCTCCTAAATCTAAACTTTTCACAAAATATTTGAAATTTTCTCCTCCTTTCTAACGCATCAATAGTTCTTTTTTGGCCAATAAAATTTCCCAAAAAAAAAAAACACAAAGGAATTTGATCTGGTTTTTAAGAGTGGGAGAGTGAATGGATTTCTTATATTACAATGGCCATGACTACCATAAACAAAGTCATACTTTAACCCATTTTTATTCTCTTTCTTACTTTTTTTTTCCTTTAACAATTTTAATTAATTATACTAATATCATAATTCATAAACTTTTGATTCTCTTGAAAAATACAAAAAAACAATTATATTATAAAAATCTTTAGACAAACCATCTTAATATTTTTTTATAAATATTTTGATCCATATAATAAATGTTCCGGAAACAATAATTGATTTTTATTTATGGAAAAAATAGAATATTTATCTACTTATTTTTATTACGATTTTTTACTCAATTCTATATTTTTCGGATTAATCTGTTCGATACCTTTTTTCGGACTGATATTTTGATCGATCTAATCTGATTCAAACAATCTTGACACTACAGATAACCTTTCAAATCTTTAAATCAAATGAAAAATATTTTTAATTGTGCTTGAACCTAATCCTCATTGTTTTTTGCAAAAAATCATTACGCCAACTAAACTAAAAACTCAATCAATATATTCAATTGTTAACACCTTAAAATTTTTCACTGATGTGATATTTCGAAATAAAAAATATACTTATTTTTTAGTCATGTAGCAAATTCGTAATGAAACCAATTTTAATAAAAAATTAATAATACTACAATTAGATTTAACATTTTGAAATCTGAAAAACGAAAATATTAAATTTTAATACAATTTTAACTTTGTATATTATTATATTGTAAATTTAAGAATTTAATAAAAATTTTAAAATTTAAAAAGAAGTTAATAAATATTTTATAGAAATATAATAAAATATTAAAATATATTTGATTACCAAATATTTCCCTTAAATTTAAATGCAAAGTTTACGAAAATAATATTTAATATTGAGGTTGATCACTTGATTGTCCATCTTTTTAAATTACTTATTATTTTATTAATATACTGAATGTTTGGTTTTTTGAAAATTTCAAATATACGTGTATATGGTAACGCATGGCCCATAACTTATATGAACCCGACACAATCGCTTTCATCCTTTTGATGGCGATTGAATGACGTCATCATCGTTACGTAAGCACACGTTATGAAGTGGGTATCATGGGTGCTAATGAAATGCTTGAAACGATAAGGACGATGCATCACGCGCATAGTCGGCAACGCGCAAGCACTGTAAATGTAGGAGGGAATAATAATGGGTGGGCCCACTATAACAATGGCGCTAGTGGACTTATGTTTGTCCGAAGGGAGAGGGTAACGTCTATGGTGATATTTTATTATAATGAGATTTTTGGAGAATTTTTTAAATAAAACAATAATTATGGTTGAAAGATAAAAATAAAGAGATGGTAGTTTTTTATCAAGTCATGTAAAAAATTAAAAAAATTATGGGTAAAAGTATTATTGATGTTATTGTACTATGATTTAAATTACATTTTATAATTAATTTTTATATGTTAGATTAAAAAATAAATTTATTTTTTATTGTTAAAAACGGGTCTCTATATGTCAAAATGAGGTACATATGACACATCACCTGTGATTGTTTAATTATTTTGTTAACCACAATAATTTTTTACAATAAAAATATATGAAAATTTAACATAAAATATCAGTTTGCTCTTGGTTTAATGTACAAAGACTAATTTTTTTTTTTAGTAAAGAGAGGAAAATGCAATATGACTCTTAATATAGAGGTTTCCATGATACTTTTACTAGGAATTGGACTGTGTTTGGAACTTATTAAATTAATTATCGAATACGTTGTTTTTTCTCATTCTTTAATGTTGAAATCTATTAAACTGATTAAAGGTAAACTTATGTTTCTCAAATACAAATCTTACGTGGTATGATCAACAGTGATTAGTGTTATTGTTCTCCCATTTTTATTTCAATTGTTGATTTAAAAAGACCCCACAAGATTCCACTATAATGAGATCTTTAAATAGATGCCACCAAGTTAGAGTGAAATGTTTAAGTTTGAAATACGTGTTTGAACAAAAAAATTAAACTCGTTTAAAATGTAAATTGAGTTTCACGTAATTAACCTAACTCAACCTGTTTTTAAGTTTTTAATATATATATATATATATATATATTTCTTTTTCCTTTATATATTATGTAATTTAACATACCATACTATAATGTAAATATCTAAAAACATATCAAATTTGTACTTTTAAAAATAAAAATAACTTAGAGTTGCATGATTGAGCTAATAATTTATAAATATAAATAGGTTCAAACAAAAATTGACTCATATTTTGAATTTAGTTTTTATATTTTTATTTTAAAGAATTTAGTCTTTTTATTTTTTAAATTTAAAATTCAGGTCTAATTATTAACACTGTTAATTTTATTGATGTGATATTTTGACATAAAAATACTCATTGATAGTCATATAACTAAAAAATGATGTTGTAATGAACATAAAATTAATAAAATAATTTTAACAATGTTAACAATTAGACCTGAATTTTGAAATCTAAAAAGTAAATGGACTGAATTATTATAAAAAAAGTTAAGGGATTAAATTCCGAATTTATAAAAAGTACGAGGACTTATAGTAGATTTTAACCAAGTATATATTGTATTGATACCCACAAACATCGCTTAAGTCTACCAAAAAAAGAAGGAATGCGCGATTGTTCAATACGCGGGGAGTGAGGGACGGTGCAACGTGGCACTGTAAAGAGCGAGAAATTTCCGCGATGATTCATGAAGACCTTACTTAAAAATAAGGTCAACATTTTTATTGGTAATAATTTGGAGGTTATAAGGTGTAGCGCAACGTAGAGTAAGCGCCTTAGAATCGAATACTATAGCCGTTCGATTAAAGTTTGAATGGATTGGTGGAAGGCATCTGCATCGTAAATCAACAATATTTGAATTTTTCTTCCTTAAATAAAAAGGAAAAGGAAAACAAAGCAAAAAGTGATTGATTTGAAATTTGGGCAACTGACTGCCCATATCAATTAAGAATCTCAAAAAGGGTTTGGTATTAATATTTAATTTAAATTAATAATATTAATAAAAAAAAAGGTGATACCCACATTATTAGAGAAGAAAAATAAGTATATAAAGAATATAAAATCGTCAATAAAAATTGGGAATACTTTGCACAGTGCTGAGGCTGACCTCACGTAGATCAAGAGAACCACAAGCCAACTGGATATTGCTTACAAGTTACAATGGTCTCCTGAACGTTCACAACATTGTCAGTTGCAGGACGCTCAAGTCTCTGCATGAAATTTAGCTGAAAGCTCCCTCGCTACTGGTTACTTCCATGCATGCTTAAGGGCGCATTGGTATGGGTAATGCGTTTAACTAAAATTAATGTAAAAATAATGATAACGATAAAATTAAATAATAAAATAAAAAATAAATTAAACGTATTACATCTCACCGTCAATCAAAATCCATCCTAATTTTATCATCCAACTTTTTAAATTTAGTCTCAATAACCTGAGTTTATATTTGTTCCTTGCTAGCATTAACTTAACCTCAAGCGAAGAGTTAGAAAATTACCCTCTTCTAAGCAAAAGGCGACCTTAGAACCCCCTCCTTCTATCCTAGGAAGGTAGATAAGAACCATCAACACCAACACCAATTACAGGCCTAGTTAGAACCCAAGTGCATGATCTGTCGACAGAATTTACTTTATCTACTGGCAAGAGCCAAAATATTATGCAACACAATAAATGGGAAGTGTAACGACCTAGATATTTTTTTTTGAATATATTGGTACGATTACATGGTAGTATTTGTTCATATTTTCTTAACTCTTTGACAATGCATACATACCTTGCACACACAGGCGCTCGAACCCGGGACCTTCAAAATGAACAAAAAATTTTTTTCTACTGAAACCACTTGTTGAGTTCAATCTATAGATTTTTAATTGATAAATGACTTGAAAACTTAAATTCAAAACAACAATTAAATCATGTTTAAATGGGTGTTAGTGGATGGTAAGATGTAATGACCATTAACTTAAATTACAAATTAATCCTATTATATGAGTGAAAAAAACACCATTGAAGGATTTTCAAGCTTTTAGCTTCAATTTCAACTAACGTTGATATGAAATCGTGGAAAGAGCAAGGGAAATCAAACCCTCCTCAGCGTGAACTGCCACAACCTCCCACCCCCAACTTTTATGCTATAGAAAAAAAAATTGTTAATTTTATAAATAATTAATTAGATCAATTAAAAATTTTAATTCAATCCCAACTATACTCGTTCTTGTACCTATATTTTTACTTGTGAACTCTCAGAAGAAAAATAAGGGTTAATATATTATTTGGTACATGGGTTTGGTTTCAATGTTTCCTTTGGTATTTAAGTTTTTTAATTTGATACTTGAATTTGTCTCACTTAAGAACACAAAATTGGTTTCAATGTTCAATTTGACACTTGAGCTATTTTTGTCCCAATTAAGTCCTTGTATTTTTTTTTACTATGACACATGTGTCAAGTATTCATTGGACCATATAATACCATTTAATATGGATATCAAATTGAATATTGAAGCTAAACTTAAATATTAAATTAAAAATTAAAACTAAACTCAAATATCAAATCATATATTAACCTAAAAGTTATCCTTATTTTTGGGGTCACATAAAATTAGAAGTGATTCTCGATAATAGATTGGACATTGGGTTGGGCGTTGTGGTACATGCAAGTCGGCTTAAAAAATGGACCACATTGGAATTCCATTGGACAATCTGAAATAGTATATATAAATATTTAAAAAATGTGAAAAGCATTATTTATTGAAAAATAATAATAATGTAGTAAAAATATTTTTGTTAAAAAATATTTAAATTGGTAATTAAATTAAGTGACTAACAGAAAAACTTGATTGATACAGTATAATAATTTCAATAAATTATTTTGATGTTTAATGATTAATTTATAAATTAAATCACAATTTGATATTATTTATGCAATAAACCCAGATTTATTTAGTAAAAAAGTCTCATTATTGCAAACAAACATATTGAAAAGATGATGATAATAAACTTATTGAAGAGATAAAGAAAACAAATGGTACAGTGAGTCTTAATTCAATTGACATCAACATTATTATTAATGTAAGAGGATATGATTTCGATCGTGCTAAAACGCATAATTCTCTTAGTTAAGGGAAAAATAAAATTCACACTATAACTTGTATAAGAATTTTGTTTTTAAAATTAATTGATTAATTATTGAAATTATATCTATTACTATTAAACCTGATCATGGGTCGATCGGTCTGACTTGACCCGAAGGTCCGCCCGAAAAATAAAGGGTTTTAACAAAAGTATAGGCCCGAAAAATGAGCTTGGACAAAAATGAGATCCGTTTTCTAAACGGATCAAGCTTCGGATAAGAGTTTTTTAACCCTGAGCCTAGTCCGACTCGACCTGAATAAATTAACTATTTATAATAAAAAATTATATTACTATTTTGGTGCTATTTTTTTTACTGTTTTAGTGTTGCTTTTGCTGCTATTTTTGTTGTTGTTTTTGCTATTCTTTTTGTTGTTGTTTTGGTTATTTTTTGTTTAGATGTTATTTTGTAAGCGTTTTTACTATTATTTTACTATCGTTTTTAATATTATTTAAATATTGTAAAACTTATGTTTTATTGTTAATTTCTTTACTATTTTATTTGTAACTATATTAATATAAAGAATTTTTAATGTATTTTAAATTTGCTTATTTTTAATGATTGTTTTAATGTTTTTAAGTGTATTTGATATATTATATATTTTTTAACTTTGTTGTATATAATAAAATAATCTAAAAAAATTAATACGAGTTGAACTCGAGTTTGACTTCTATAATTCGGGTATGATTTAGACAAAAATTTAGGCCCATTTTCGAGTTGGGCCTAGACCTAGCAATTGGGTTATAGATTAAATATCTTAAATTTCTACTTATAATATGTAATTAATATTTGAAGAGTTTTAACCAATTAAAAACTTAATTTAATTATTACCAGAATTTAATATAAAATTATTTAAATAGAATAAATAAAAGTCATTAATATTTTATTTTTAAATTTGTTGTTATTTGGTTAACTTGCAACATCAAATTTAATAAAAAAAATATAAATTATTTAAACGATTAAATTAATTATATATGTCGAAAAATATAAAAAACTAATTAGACTTTAACTAAAAGAACATAGTTGAAGCTTCGGGGATTTGGGTGTTTTAAATTTATTTTGGGTTTTTTTTTATAAATTAAAATAACATATTTTTCCAAGTTGATTAACTCGGTTTTTGTATTTATGAGTTGAATATATTCTTACCTTTACTACTACCAAAAAAGCAATTTTTTTTTTGGTAGATCAAAAAAGAAAATTTTTTGTTACCTTTTTTAATGGTCAGTGAATGAATTTATGGTATTTCTTGATATTCAAACTTGTCAAAACATTGTCAAATATTTCTTATTGACTTTCTCCATTAATTTAAAATCTATAGTTCAAAGGGAGGGAGACAGAGCTGTGTTTAATTTTAAACACAATGCCAGCCTTTGAACCCAAAGATCAATGTTTAAACTCAGAAAATTCGAAAATTCCAAAGAAGTTTCGAGTCATATACACAGATCCCCATGCTACAGATTCATCTAGCGAGGAAGAAGAAGAGAATCAAATTGTGGGTGTTAAACGAATCGTCAAAGAGATTTCTTGGTCAACCGTCGTTGTAGATAATGAGTTCGCCAGTTCTTCTTCAATGGCGGCGAAGGGTGTTCGAAAGAGACCTTGGGGTAAATTCGCTGCTGAAATTAGAGATCCTTTTACGAAGAAACGATTATGGTTTTGTACTTTTGATACTGAAAAGGAAGCTGCCGTTGTTTATAATAAAAAGAAACGTGAATTTCGAAATATGGCGGCCGCGGCGGAAGATGAGTTGTATAGTCGACGGTCGCCGTCGTCGGTGCTTGATGTTTGTGATGGTACGGTTGAAGATGAAACGGATGTGAAACGGCACGTGGTGGAGAAAGTTGTGAAGGAAAGTAAAATTATCGAGCAATGTAAAAGGACTGTTAAAGAAGATGAAGTATGTGTTAATGGTTTTGGGGACGATGTGGGTTCGGTTATGGATTCATTATGGGAACCTCCGCCGCCGTTATGGGATGAGGAGCTTTTGGGGCCTTGTTGCCTTCAAGATACGGTGGATTTCGAGCTGACGTTGCCGGAGACTCTTCCAGAGATTGAAATAGAATTTGCGAAAGATATGGCTTGGGCGGATGAACTTTTCAACGTGGAAAGTGAGTAAAACTCAATTTTGTTAGTGGGAGTTCTGAATTTTTCAGAGAAGTTTGTGAAGTTTAGTTCGGAAAAATTCGTAAAATTTTTAATTATTTGATATTATTTTTAATAAAAATATTTTTTTATTTTATCGATTTTCTGTTGTTTTTATTTTATCGATTTTATCAAACATAAATATACATCTTTTGAGAGTTTAGAAAAGCGATCGTGTTCTATTTGTAAAAGATAAATTATAAAAATAATCATTTTTATTTGTTTAATATTACATTTTAGTTACTTATGTTTGTAATATTACGTTTTAATAACTTATATTAGTATTTTGTTACTAAGTGATCACTATGCCGTTAAGTTCCGTTATCTCCCTAACAGTAATCTTACATAGCAATTCAACTAGATTTTAAGTGCCAACTTGGATTTCCAAATGGAATGAGAATAAATATTTAGTTAAATAAATTTAATTAATTAAATTTTTAAACCTTAAACCTTAATTAAAAAACCCTAAACTCATTTTCTCACACCTCTTTTTTTCATCATCTTCTTCCCTTTTGATTCCAATATCTTTAAATACAAATATGTCTCAAAGCTTGAATCTTTGAAACCTATTAACCCAAAAAAACTTAACGGGAAAAATATATTGGAATCAAAGATATTGAATTTTTGGGTTAATGAGCTTTAAAGATTCAAGCTTTGAGACAAAAGATATTGGAATTAAAGATATTGAATCTTTGGGTTAATGAGTTTCAAATATTCAAGCTTTGAGATAGATTTGTAACTAAAGATATTGGAATCAAAAGGGAAGAAGATGAAGATGAAGAAAAGAGGTGTGTGGAAATGAGTTTAGGGTTTAAAAATTTTAATTAATTAAATTTATTTAATTAAATATTTATTCTCATCCCATTTGAAAATCCAAGTTGGCACTTAAAATCTAGTTGGACTGCCAGGTAGGATTACCATTAGGGAGATAACGGAACTTAACGGCATAGTGATCACTTCGTAACAAAATACTAACATAAGTGACTAAAGCGTAACATTTCAAATATAAGTGATTAAAATGTAACTTGAGGCAAATAAAAGTGACTATTTTTATAGTTTCCTGTATTTGTAAATTATAAGTGCAACTTTGTTAGTTTTGCCGATTCTATTATGTTATCTATGTTTTACTTTGTTTACGTTGTTTTTAAATATATTAAAATACGTAATAGGTCTCTTTATTTTTTATAAAATTGAAATTTTTTTATTTTTTATTTTCAAGAATTTAATTTTTTATTTTTTTATATTTCAAATTTTATATTTATTATTAAAATTATTAATTTTTATTAAATTTATTGATATGACATTTTAAAATTAAAAAAATTATTTACTTGATAACAATATAACTAAAAAGAATGTTGTTATAGTGAAAATTTAAAATTTAAAAGTGGATAAATTAAAATTTTAAAAATAAAGTTAGAGAAATTAAATTTTAAATTAAAAAAAACATTTTTGTTAAAAATTATTTAAATTGATAATTAAATTAAGTGAATAAGATACAATACAATAATTTCAATAAATTGATTTGATATTTAATGATTAATTTAAAAATTAATCACAATTTGAGATTATCTATGCAGTAAATCCTAATTTATTTAGTAAAAAAGGTCTCATTATTGGAAACACAACTTATTGAAAAGATGATGATGGTAATAAACTTAGCGAAGAGATAAGAAAAAAAATATTACAGTGAGTTTTAGTTCGATTAGTATTGATATTATTATTAATGTAAAAAGACGTTATTTTGAGTATGTTAAAACGCATAATTCTCTTTTAAAGGTTAGGTGAAATTTTGGGTAGTTTTAAATGTTATATCAAAAAGAACATTTATGATAAAAAATTCAAAAAAATTATAACTTAGAAAAATAAAATTCACAATATAAAATTTATAAGAATTTTACATTTAAAATGAATTGATTAATTATTGAAATTATATCTATTACTATGTTATATCGACTTATAGATTAAATATCTTAAATCTCTACTTATTATATGTAATTAATATTTTAAGAGGTTTAACCAATTAAAAACTTAATTTAATTATTACTAAAATTTAATATAAAATTATTTAAAATGGAATAAATAAAAGTTGTTAATGTTTTATTTCTAACTTAATTATTATTTGGTTAACTCCTAACGTCAAATTTAATAAAAGATATTAATTATTTAAACGGTTAAATTAAGGTTATGTACCAATAAAAATCCATTTCCTAAATTATTTACAGAAATAGGTCGTTTTAAAAATTAAGTAAGGTATGGACCAAAACACAAAAATTGCGCTTATGTGGTATCGTTTTTAAGGGATAAAACTGTAACATCCCCACTTTAAAAATATAAATTTATGGTAGAAATCCTTAAATAAAATTTTTTATAAATAAGTAGTAGTATAAAAACTAATGATCTTTTTTAGAGGAAACTATTAGACATGAAAAAATAAAGAATTATTATTAGGAGCATGTGGTTGGTTAAAAAATCCGTTATTGAATTTAGGGACTAAATTGAATAAGTTGGAAAAGTATAGGAATTGAAGTGCAAATATTTTATTTTTATTTTGATGGAAGGGCCTAATGGTAATTTTACCATTACTTAAAAAAATCAATGATTTTTTTTAATATTATCAAAAAGATATATTAATTAAAAACAATATTATAATAAATAATAATATTTTATTATTTAATATAATAAAATATAAGAGAAAGAGAGAATGAAAAGTTCTCTAACTTTCTCTTTTGCTATTCTGTTTCATTTGCTCTCTGTTTCTCTCACGAAAGGAAAAAAAAAAATTCTTTCAATATTTTTCTTCAAATTCAAGCATAAAGTATGATTTTTCTTTAAATTTTTTTTATAGATTTTGAATATTTGAAGCTTGTTCTACATATATATACCAATAATTTTTGATTTCATCAAGTATTTTGAAAGTTACCATTAAAGAACAGTGATGAAAGCTTAGGAAATTTAAGTGAAATAGGTATATTTTCTTGATAAAAAGTGATTAGAAGATTAATTCTAACTTATTAGAAGTGTGAAAAATAAATGAAATGGGATGAAAAGTTTATTTAGTTTATTTGGCTATGATGAAGGGATTGTAGAGAAAATTGACTATTTTGAGTAATATTGGTGCTAAATGATAGCTTATGAATTAGTGAGTACTCCGATGAAGACGGAATTGAAAACAGATAATTGAGTTGAAAGATATGAAAATTTTAGATTTGGAAGTTTAGTATATTAACTTGATTAATCATGCATTTTTATGTTGTTTTTATTAGTTTGAGTATTAAAATGGGTAAATGATATTATTTTGTATTGAATTACTTATATTGTAACTAAAAAAGAAGCGAGCACCTTAAAAGGAGAAAGATGAAGAGAAGAAGTAAAGCGATTAAAATTTCGGTTTGTGCTAATATCTTATTTTCATTACATAAAGCTTTAGAATAATTAGATTATTATGATTAATTATATTAATTTTATTTTTATATTGTTTTTATGAGTTTTGAATGAGTTTGAATTATTTAGTTAATATTTATAAAATTATGATTTGAGATGGAACATGTTTAATTTTTCAAATGATTAAATTAGTAAATTCATAGTTATGGTTTGAGCTTTAGTATTATGATTTTATATGTTTGAGCAAGAAAACATTTAATATGTTTTTGAATTGAAAGCCTAATTTTGCATTAGGCAAAATATATGATTTGTTCATGATATGAGACCAAAAATGAGAATGATATGAAAAATAGAATTAAAATGAAACTTGATTTTTACCCGATACACTAAGTTAGACTAGATCAGATATAGTTGGCATGCCATAGAGTTTTTATATCAGAAGATTTAGATCTCCCCAATTCCCAGAGGATCGAGGGAGAAAAGGCCAAATTGGTCGGTTTTTATTATTGTTAGCCCCAATTCCCAAAGGGTCATGGGTAGTCCCAATTCCCTGAGAGTCGTGGACTACTCTGATAGCCATCGTTGCCGAACAACTCGGGGTGACGGATTCGTGTATCTGATTATGAGTCTAAACTTTGGTACGGGGTTTAGATTGAAAGAGAAACAAAAACAAAAGTTGAATATATTGAATTCCTTTATTGTGTGAATTAAATTGATTACGTGACTTTGAATTTGATTAAAAGCTTATTGTTATTTATTTACTTTTATTAACTAATTTATGTTTAATATTTATGTAATGATTTATATGATATTAGCACCACTGAGCATAAAAGTTGCTCAGCGTACGGTTTGTTTATTTTTTCGTGCGTAGGTAATTAAATTCGGTAGATCATTCCAGCAGCATCCGAAGAACTGAAAATCAACTCAAACAAAGTTGGTGAAAAGTTTACTTTTAGTAAATGTTTATGGCATGTATATAGGCTTATATATATAATATTGTGTCATAAATTAAATTTAAATACATGTTTATTATTTTTTTACTAGTACTTTATAATCAATGTTTTGATGAAATGGTTAAAAGTAGATATTAAGTTTATTGAAATGCTATGAGAAATTGAAGTGTTGGGAATTGATTTGGAAGATTATTTGAATGTGAATATATTGTGAAATACGAAAAAATTTTGCAGGGGGATTTCACGTAAATAAGCAGAAAATCTGCCAAAATTTTTATAAAATATTTCTTCCACCATGTTTTCATTTTAAAAGAAAAATAGAAAAGTAAGTTGCTTCGGCAACGAAATGTGACATTTTATATTCGGATCCAACAACTGGGTCGGGTATAAGGTGTCACAAAATCATAAAAACGCTTTCACGTAAGTGCTTTTTTCCTTGTGTCGGGCAAAAGCGCGCATGAAAGCGCTTTTACCCACGAGAAGGTGACTGTTAGGGGAAAATACATGCAAAAGTGCGTCCACGTGGGCTGCTTTCACGTTAGCACGCTTTTGCCTGACACAACGAAAAAAAAGCTTACGTGAAAACCTTTTTTTTTATTTATCCTCTGAAAATGACGTCACATAAACGCGCTTTTTACTCATACCCGTAATTGTTTTTCAAAATAATCTATTTTTGTAAATAATTTCAAAAATAAACCTTTAATGATACTAAATCCGTTAAATTAGTTATATATACCGAAAAAATATAAATACCTAATAAGACTTTAATTAAAATAACATAGTTGAAGCTTTGAGGATTTGGGTGTTTTAAATTTATTTTGGGTTTTTTTTTTTATAAATTAGAATAACATATTTTTCCAAGTGGATTAACTCGGTTTTTGTATTTATGAGTTGAATATATTCTTACCTTTACTACCAAAAAAGCGAATTTTTTGTTACCTTTTTTAATTGTCGGTGAATGAATTTATGGTATTTCTTGATAATCAAACTTGTCAAAACGTTGTCAAATATTTCTTTATTTCATTGACTTTCTCCATTAATTTAAAATCTATAGTTCAAAGGGAGGGAGACAGAGCTGTGTTTAACTTTAAACACAATGCCAGCCTTTGAACCCAAAGATCAATGTTTAAACTCAGAATATTCGAAAATTCCAAAGAAGATTCGAATCATATACACAGATCTCGATGCTACAGATTCATCTAGTGAGGAAGAAGAAGAAAATCAAATTGTGGGTGTTAAACGAATCGTCAAAGAGATTTCTTGGTCAACCGTCGTTGTAGATAATGAGTTCGCCAGTTCTTCTTCAATGGCGGCGAAGGGTGTTCGAAAGAGGTCTTGGGGTAAATTCGCTGCTGAAATTAGAGATCCTTTTAAGAAGAAACGATTATGGCTTGGTACTTTTGATACTGAAAAGGAAGCTGCCGTTGTTTATAATAAAAAGAAACGTGAATTTCGAAATATGGCGGCCGCGGCGGAAGATGAGTTGTATAGTCGACGGTCGCCGTCGTCGGTGCTTGATGTTTGTGATGGTACGGTAGAAGATGAAACGGATGTGAAACGGCACGTGGTGAAGAAAGTTGTGAAGGAAAGTAAAATTATCGAGCAATGTAAAAGGACTGTTGAAGAAGATGAAATATGTGTTAATGGTTTTGGGGACGATGTGGGATCGGTTACGGATTTATTATGCGAACCTCCGCCGCCGTTATGGGATGAGGAGCTTTTGGGGCCTTGTTGCCTTCAAGATACGGTGGATTGCGAGCTGAAGTTGCCGGAGAATCTGCCGGAGATTGAAATAGAATTTGCGAAAGATATGGCTTGGGTGGATGAAATTTTAAACGTGGAAAGTGAGTAAAACTCAATTTTGTTAGTGTTGTTGTGGGAGTTCTGAATTTTTGGAAGAAGTTTGTGAACTGCGTTAGGAGAAGTTCCTCAAATTTTTAATTATTCAATATTATTTTTCATAAAATATATTTTTTTTATTTTATCAATTTTACCAAACATAAATGCATCTTTGAGAATTTGAAAAAACGTGTCTTGTTCTAAAGTATATAGAACACTTTTTAGAAAATATGTTAAAATATGTTATAGGTTATAGTGAAATTTTGAAATTTTAAAAATGAATATATTAAATTTTTAAAAATAATTTATTATAGTGATCTAATATTATCATGATATTGATATCATTTTTAATATGATTATCTGATAACTACTTACGAAATTATCATAATTTTTTTATAAATATGGTGTATGATAAATAGAAAAATTGAGGACAAAAAAAGTAAAATATTAAATTAAAATTATAAAATTCTTTGGTATATTTCATTTTATAGAGTGATTGATAAATGTAAAATTTAAATTATAATTTTTTTTAATTTTTTATAGAAAATTCTATTAGGTGGTTTTTGTTACATATACTTAGTATTTTTAAAAAAAAAAATAAATCTTTAAAAATATTAATTTCAAAAAATATCGAAATATAATATACTTTACTGAATAAATTTTTTTTTACTAGAGGTTATACAATGATTGAATTTGTGACACTGTGAATTGAAGATTTACACAAATTTTTTTTATTATTCTATATATTCCTTAGTCATAAAACCAATTTTTTATTATTATTCATATAAATAATTATTTTATACATAGTCGATAAAATAAAATAAGAAAGTGTATTTTTTATTCGTTTACGTACGTAAAATAATTACCATATATATAAAATAAATATATGAAGTGTAAGAAAAAATTAGACTTGAAGAACAAGCAAACACCCAAAAACTTGAAGAAAAAGTTAGAGCATGCAAAATACGCGGTGTATATAAGGTTTTTTGGTCAAATTGTGGACCGCTCGAAGGAGATTGCTTCCCTCTTACTCCCTTTACCATTTTAATAATAATGGACCATTTTCCCTCCTCCACTATCACCTTTGGACTAATACTTGCGAATTTTAGGCTTTGGAAAATGACATTTTCAATAAGTATAAAAATAATAATCCATATTTAAATTTGATTTTGATCTTCATTTTGGTATTTGAATTTTTTTAATTTGGTACTCGAAGTTTTCTTTATCTTAATCTGGTACTTAAATTTAACTAGTGATAGCAATGAGCGAATTTTCGCTCACTCCGACTCCAACCCGATATTCAATTGTCATGCCCCGACCTCGATTTCAAAAAAATTTAACCCACCCCAAACCCGAACCTGTACATTAATTGTATACTCGATCTGATCCAATTTGAGTTTAAAATTTTTTACTTGAAATTGTGATTAATTAAATTAAAAATATATTTTTTTAAAAAAATTATGCTTGGGATGACTAAATAAAAAAATGAAAATGAGGAGGAGACTTGAAAAAATAAATTAAAATGAGGGAGAAAGGAACTAGTGTAAAATGGCAGTGAAGGTAGTAAAATGATGTTGGTAATAATAAAATTTAAAATTTTTTAACCTATAGAGTAATTTCGTAAATATCTTGGGACGAAGCCTAAACTTGACCCAACTATTCTCTAAAGCTAATCTGCCCTGAAACTCGATTTCAAGAAAAAAATCAACCCTGTCGGATAAGATCAACTCAACACCCATTGGTCTTAATTTTTTTTTACCATCCCTAAGTTTAACTTCAACATTCTATATTTTGGGCCACATAACGGCGTTCGGGGGACGATTCTAGCATAAACCTCTTAAAATGTAAAATTTTACTTTTGATCCTTTAAGTTTTACAATATTTTAATTTAGTAAAAAGTAAAATTACATTTTGAATCCAATAATGATGAAATTTTAATTTAATCTTTTAAAAGTTATAAAAACTAAGAAATTGTATCTTACCTATAAAAACATACAATTTAGTTTCAACACCACAAAAATTTTCTGCCTTAGTCCATCTACCAATTTGAATCTTAAAACCAAACTCAAATATCAAATAATATAATACATGTAAAAGAAAAAAAACATATTTAAATGCAATTAAAATGATACAAGCAATAATTTCACAACCATATTTATAGCCTTAACTATACATAATATTAATATCATGCATATAACCAATGCCTTTACCACCTCTACAGTGTACACCCACTTCACTTTCTTCTAGAATCACTATCAGTTTCCTTCTATCAGTCTTATACACGAGAAAAAAGGCAGTACTTCTGCGGTTGACAGCCTAGTATGGCATTAAATGGAGCATACTACGTACAAAATTTATCAACATATCCAAATGGCAGGTAATATATTTGTATTTCATTTATTTAATTTTAATATTATAAAGATTTTAATATACACATACCCCATACTCAATCAAATGTTACATAAATTTACATTTTAATCATTTAACCTTAAAAAATTACAAAATAATTATTAAATTTCTAAAAATTTTCATTTAAATAACTAAATAATTTAAATTTTTTTATTTAAATCACTACTCGATTAAATTTTCTTTTTTAAAGTTCGAATAGTTAACTCCAAATAACAATTCGATGATCGGTACAACATCGACTAGTAAATAACACATACTTGAAATCTAAATCGATCAAACAGTCAATTTTAAAGGTTGAAAAAAACTATTAGGATTTTTATTTGCAAATTCATAATATTAAAAGTTATTTCATGAAAAAACTAAACTGTAATTTTTTTTTTTCAATTGATATAAAGTATAAACAATACAAATAAAGAAAGCAATACAACAATAGCCATAACACTCTAATTCTAATGACTTGGATGAAATTTTTTTAAATAGTTTAATAATCATTTTGTAACTTAATAAGTTCAAAGTGTAAATCCCCCTTAATATATTCATGCATTAATACTACAATTTTTTTTTTTTTTTTTTTACAAATACATGCTCAAAATACTACAAAATAATATAAAATCAATACATAACACAAATACAGGACAACATAATCCACATCAAAATTGTACGTGATGAAACTAAAAATCCATATATAAAAAGTATGCTTAGTAAAACTAGAACTCAAATACTAAAAGACAGAAAAAAATAACCTTCTGTTATCAATACAAGACCTCATTAGCTTTTCAATTTTTTTTGTTAATATCATGATTTTAATTATTATTTTTCCTTATTGGTTTAATCTCAAAACATTAACAAAGTCAGGATTAAAAGTTAAAACACCGAATCAGATAAAATTAGAAAAAAAAAATTGCATTATCTACAAATGATCTATTTGGCTCACCTGCATAATTCATAATGGCACTTCTTTGTTTTCCATATAAATATAGAGTCCAGCTCCGGCTCCTCCTCCGTTACTTTCCGGTACTCAGTAGTTTTCTGAATTATCGAAAGATTTAGCGTTTCTCTCTCTATGCATGTCAAAGAGGATATTCGACCCCCAAGAAAACCATAATGTTTATAACTCCATAGAAAACATAACAATCAGGGTTCCTTGCAATCATCTGCAAAGGCCAATTCACATACAAGAGCAAGATGGTCGCTACCCCATCTCTGCAAAGTCATAAATTCTCCATTAATAGACCAAGAACTATACTCATTATACACTTTGTTAATTGATTTATTACTAACATCCCGCACATGGGATGTTAGTACAGCTATGTAATGCTTAACCAAGCTCACTAAATTGAATAAGGGGTACCTCACTAGGAAGGCTTGCATTTCTTCTCAATACGTCTACAGGCAATGTGTCGAGAACTTTCACAGGAATAAGTTCCCCTGTATGCCTGAACGAAACACTGAAGTTAGTAACTAAAAGTTTCTGAAATATGTGGACATTTTCAAAATGCAATCGTTATACCATATATAATCTACAGTTCCCATAAACTTGGAGTGGTACGATGTTGCCAAGGGCTCTCCATGACTATCTCTTGTTCTATGGCTCCCCTAGAAAAAGAATAACCACTATTTATTAGACAAAAAGAACCAAAAAGAAAGTTTGGATTCAAAATATTAATTTCGAATCATACAAGACAATCATGGCTTTCTTGCAAGGCCTAGCCATTTATTTCCGAAGTCCAAAATTATAATGAGAGAGCAAAGGAGCTTGAAAAAACTTACAGGAGCCCCAAGATAAGCACTGGAAAGGTTTAATTTGTGTTGCAGAAGAGTGAAACCTTTATTGCCAGTTGCAAGAACTAATTCTTCATCACTCCATGAAGACGTTAATTGCCTGGAGAAAGGCGTCCAAACATGGTGCCTGATAAACCAAAACCAGTTAAAAGCAAATAAAACAAATAAAAGCTATGTTATTTATTGCATCCAAAAAGTATACATTCAAAAAGTAACCTCATATGCACTCGCTCACATTAGTTATAATAACAAGTACTTGTAAAGAAGGTATTTTAATATAGGATTCTGAAATTGACCTCAGCAAACAACTTTTTGTCATTTTTATTAAACTACTTTATCAATTCGAAACTGAATTAATTTCAATGAACTCAACCGATACAATTTCACATTTTCCAATATATCAATGGATAGAAAATAACATCAATGAGTATCCAACTTAATTCATAATTAAGCTGATAAGTTCAAAACTTTGTGCAAGGAAAGTGAGCCACTTCAGATTCGTGTCTCAGTCTCCTTTAAAAAATGCTTCAAAATTTTAAAAGAAATATAATATATATATACACATTAAACCTGTCTATATCCTTGTTTTGAGCTCTAATTTCTCTTCTCTGTGATGAATGTTCAAGTTGCCCTGAAATCTGTCGGCGATCATGGAGTTGGATATTGAGCTACAAAATGAAAATCAAACTACAATTAATGATGCATATAGCCAGTCAATCAAAATAATACCTCTCAGTTAAAAAAAAGAAACAAGAATACTTAAAGGATGTGGACTTCAAACTCTACAAGAACCAAAACTCACCTCAGATGATGCCAGAAATTGATACATAGCACTCTGGAGACAAGATGAAAACAAGCTCAAGATACAAATGGGCCAGCAGAAACTAGATAACAAATTGTATACTGAATCCGTATGTATTCATGTAATGGTTAGGTTGCATGACCCCACCTGAGGAATGCTGTTAAAATCTCCTACAAGTATAACGGGGATGTTGCCCCATTCTTGTGATAGCTTGTAGGCCTTGTCAAGAAACAGCCGGACCTACACCATTGCATGTCATATTTCTAAGCATCAACAGCTTCAATAATAAAAGACAATGGGATCCTAAACCACCCTCCATAATTTTTTTAAAGGAAAAATGCACAGGCAAGAACGTTTAGCATAAGAGGACCTGGCATTATTTTGTGGTGTAGAAAAATAGCAAACATCATGCCGAGCACTCAATACCTGGCCCAGCTTTATGTCTCCACGGTTTGGGTTGAACAGCACATGTATATTCCCAACCAATAATCTTCGACTTCGCATTTGTCTTTTCCTGTATATTCAGTTTGCAAGAAAAGGTTTTTAAAAATTAAAAAAAATCACCCAACTAATTATCAATGAAAATTTTCCTCTTAGCCGTAAAGCACATATGTGACTTTCTTAAAAGTTTACCGTCCAAGTAAAGCCATATTTTATCTAAAATTTGTCTTAAATTCAACCTAAATCCCATCAATCATCACTAAGAGGCATGGATAAAGGGGAACAAAGTTAAGAACCTTGATGACTCTATGCTATACTCCTCGATCCAAAAGTTACTAATGAATACTTTTTTTTTTATTTAACCCAAATTCGTTGAAGTGATAACAACTTTCATTTTTTAGACTTATTTTGATAACACCATAGGAAGCTAAAGTTTGTTAATTTAAAAAATTACAAGTATACCGATAAAAAACTGACCAAATGTTACCAAACACAAGTAATTTCTACTGCAATCTATACAAACTAGGATGTGGCAAAAAAAGTTTGAACTTACTTTGATGGCTTTGCATGTGAACTAGACTCAGATTGATGTCGACTCATCTGTATAATGAAAATTATTAAACATCAAGGCAAGGAACCACAGAAATTTACTGCTAAAATAAGTATATACAATAGTAATGGATATATAATAATTATAGAAAGAAAGAGAGAGAGGACAATACCAGATTATGTCGAGGGTTCAATTAGTAAAAGTAAAAGAATAAATGCTAATGTTAGACTTTTATCAAAGTTTGAGGTCTTATTTTATCACTAAGCCGAAAATAAAGACATGATAATTGTAGAAGTTAGAAGACCTAATATCTTTAGCAAGAAAAGGATGGTATAATTAGAAAAACCAACTATCTCTGCAACTGATAAATTTCCCAAACATCTTTAGAAATCATCAAAATGAGGAAATGCCCTGAGGGAAACAGAAAATTACATAATTTAGCAAAAGCTCAAGAAAATCAACCAGCTTAATAGAATTAAAACAATTAAGGTTTAACTGATTGGATAAATGACAATGTACTAAAACCTACAACAAGAGAGTGAGATGAGCCATGCAGCAATAAACCAGCCCCTAAATACCTTCAAAACACAAAATTGTGCAACATTGTTACGAAGGTCAAAATCCTGGAACTCTATATTGTCTTCATGCAATAGGGTAAATCTGCATTCAGAATATATCATTTTACAAGTTGGATATAGCACAGACGAAAACTGAAAAAGAAAACAAGATAAGTGAAACGATTCTAATAAAAGATAAGCTCAAAAGCAGTGAAACAAATTTTGAAAGGGCCAACTCTAAGGTAAACAAAAGCCATAAGCATATTTAACTGCCTTGCTACATCTCTCAGATTTTTATTAAGCAAATGAAGTGAAAGTAGACTGTCATGACGAATAAAATAGTTGCGATAATAATAGCTAATATTTATCTTCAATGCATATGAAGAATACGCATCTAGGAGTTTACAATTATAGGCAATAAATGTTGCATACGGCAAAAATAGCAATTATACCAAATCAAACTTATATTAAAGGAGCTTGATAAGGTTACTTTTTGTCATTCCAGAATAAAGCACAACCATCACATGCATCACCTGTGCGAACCTGGAGTAATTTGTAATTACAATGGTGTTAGTAGGAGAATTTGAGAGTATAGCTACTGGACTGGGGGAATGCACATTGAAATTTTCAGTATACCTTGTAAACACCTTTAAAGCCATTTTCATGCAGAAGCTCATCCAAATCCTTAAAACGATCAACCTCCTACAGATGTAAGAATGGATTATAAGAATATAACTAACAAATAAATTGTCAAGTGCTGCTGACTTCGTCTAGACGAATGTATTTGATTTAAATCTTATATTAAAAGAATCATAAACTCACCTGAAAACACAGGATGTCAGCATTGTAATGATTGACCTCCTTACATATTAGGTCTTTACGTCTATCCCACTTTAAGAACTTTCGTGGGACATTAAGATACAAATCGGGATGCTTTGCTGCATTTTCCACACCAAGTATATTATATGAAACAATAACAACTTTATCTGCAGAACAATAGTTCAAAGATTAGGCAAGGATAAAACAAATTGAAAATTAGATGAAAATTTCATCTTCCCAAAATAGTTGAGATTCAAAAACAGTCTTAACTTTCTAGAAAAGGGCAATATAGAGCAGTAGTAATCAATGGTACGGAAAGCTAATGTCCAATGCTCTAATTAACCAAAATACACTTACCATGAAGTTTATATGATATCTTTATACCTTTGCAATCAGAACAATCATAGGACGAGAAGACCCAGTTGCGAGAAGCTTCCGAGCTTCTGAAATTGCTTCTCTTCTGCCACCGTTTGTGCACCCGAGACGACGAAGATGAGCAAGGACGAATGGCGTGGAAACGATTCCAACCCGGCGGGTTTCGTACCGGTTCCGGTTTTAGAGTTAGGGTTTTAGTTTCAGAGGACAACAATTTTTGCCGCTTGGTTTGTCGGTTACAATGATCTTTAAAGTAAATATGCTTCCGTTTAACGGTGGCGCTCGACGTTTCCTCCGGCATAAGTTGGCATTCTTTTTTTGTCATGCTGTCGGAGAGTTTTTTTTGGATAAGCCGGAGAATTATTCGATGACCGACAGAGTTTTTTTTCTCTTCCTTGCAGTGAGGCTTACATGAAGGTTTAAAATAAATTCTCACCAAAAAAAAAAAAGTTTAAAATAAAAGTATTTAGTTATTTAACAAGATAATAATTTTGTAAAGATTTGGACCTTTCAAGGCTGCTTCATTGAAATTTGGGCCTATTTATGTAAGCTGCCAACATTGTGTTGTACATTATATTTTCTCTTTAAATGGCCTTTGTAGTTTGGCCCATTACTTTGCGGACAAATTTATTTACCAACTTACACAACATAATATAACACAAATTATAACCCATTTTAACTCAAGTATTGTGAAGGATTTGTACTAAAAATTAGATTATATTTTATTTTTTTTACGTATAAAATGGATAAATTTATCTGTGTATATTATACCAAAAACCAAATACATCCTTTTGTTAAAAGTTCTATCTATTCTTATTATTATAAATCAGTTTTTGTATGTTAGAACGATACACCACGTGTAACTGTTTAATTATTCTATCAGTTACGTTAGTTTTTAATAGTCGAAATGTATAAAGTTTTTAACAGAAAGATCATTTTATTTTTTTATCTAACTTGCAATGACTAATTTACATGTTTTTTAAGCAAAAATGATAAAATACAACTTAACTCTTAATATAAAGATATCCATTCCATACCACTTTTACTTTATTAAGCTCAACATCTTTTGTCTAATTACTATTCTCAAATGCTGAATTTCCAACTCAACTCTCTATTTGAAGAAACATAAACACACCTAGGCAAGTTGGGTATTTAGTTATCGTATTTTAATTTGTTTAAATTTAATCATTGTATTTTTCGAATATATCAACTTTAATGTTTGTATTTTCTTTTAAAATTTTAAATTTTAAATATAATCAAACAATAGTAATAAATCTATTTGATTAAATTTCATGTGTAATGGGGAGTTCTAAAAACAATCCGACCAAAACTCTGTATTGGAATGATTCTTTAAGGGTTTGTGTTAATCATTTATCTAGTATTACGAAAAGTCTGGAATAGAAGAATATACTATGAATGAGTGTTATCCATTTATGATATTAATAAAGGTATTATTATTTTACTTATTTTTTAGAAAAAATCCACGTACCATTTGATAATTATTATATAATATTTAAAATATATAGGCTTAAAAGGATCATTTGGTGTGTAAAGTATATTATATCTTTATTTGTATATAATGAAGAGGGGAAGAAGAGAAGAGAGAATCTGAAAGGTAGGAGCTTAGAGCTAAGACAAATAAATACAAAAAACATCAGCAAACCGTACTATCCTCGGAACTCAAACAAATTGCAATGTCTTCCCATCTAATCACATCCTTTGCAGCCTTTTCTTCCATTTCCTTTAGGGTACACACTACATAGGTTGGTTGAATTAATTAAATATAAATAAGATTATTTGTTAATTTTAAATTAAAAAAGTTATGGACCCATATAAAATTATTTTAATTTTACATTGATTTAAGTGAATTTTTATCCTAAAAATTATATTATTAATAAATAAAATAAGAACACAAATTACAATAATAGTTATATAGCATTTTGTATTTTTTATTCAATAAATATTTTAACTATTTAATCGTTGAATTTATCAATACGATTGTACTTGTTATATATGTAAAATTTTGAATTGGTTCTATATATTTGTCTTATTTATCTAAAATATTATATATTAATATTTATTGAACAACTGAAATTTTTTTATATAAAATAAATAATTAAAAATTTAACATTCATGATCTATATGAATGAAATATAAAAATATGACAGTTACATCATTAAAATATTAAGCTAACAAAAAAATAAGAAAAAGTGTAAAACCACTTTAATTTTATATCGATACAAATGAATCTCTTCCTTAAAATTTATATTATAAATAAGTAAAATATGAACACAAATTAAAATAATATTATTAATTATATGATAATTGAGTAATATATTGATTTGAAAGGCTTAATATATAAATTAGTCCTTAAATTTTGTAATTTTTTTCAAACCGACTCTAATATTTTTTTTATTCTTTAAAGACCAATATGATATAAAAAAATATGAGGGCCAATGTGGGAAAATTTATCAAAATTTGAGCCCAATCTATATATTAAGCCAATTAAAACAAAAATCAAACTATTCACTAGATAACATCACATTGGGAAGGATAAAGTGCAAATATTTCCACCATAAGATCAAGACCCGTCCCTTTAATCTACGTCGGGGGAATCCAAGGGTTGGGGTTTAAAAGGGGTGTAGATAGGTCAGTGTGGTGTGCGTATCTGGGAAAGCTATTTTAGTTTTCGCCTTTTATATTATAATTCTACTGTCTTATTTGTCTTCTTGCAGGAAATAATTAAAAGATATTAAGGTTATGGACAGTGCCAAATGTGAATCTGGTGAGAATAAAATGGTACGGCCAAATCTTTACAAAGATTCCATCAAATCTCAATCCGACAACACATGCTACATTGCTATGCGTAGACTACCCTTTATTGTTTGAATCGTTGTCTCTATATTTATGTCGTGTTTATAATTTTTTATATATTATCATATTTAAGTAATTGGTTTTTTTTTTTTTTTTATGTCTAGAGGTAAATTTTTTCGAGGAGAAATATTTGAAATGTTGTCCACTTAAAGTTAATGGACTCTTCAGCGGGTCTTGTTAGGATGAATTGCACGTAATAAAAAAACAGGCATTAAGGAAATGTGGGTATTTATGATTGTGTCCTAAAACATATATGACATTTGGCGACAATATGTTGTCTCAAGCACTTAGACTTTATACAAAATTAAGAGATAAAACTTGGACCAAAGACTATGTCAACTGGTTGAGAATTTATCAACTTTAAATGAACCACACTTTGAACAGATATCACCATTATTATTATTGACCATTTCCGGTCTAACAGGAAAGCAGAAGAATCCAAGAGAAATGAAACATAGAAATCATAAAATAACCACATCAACACGTATTTCAAGTACTTATATATTCATAGTTAATGAACCGTGTGGTTTGAAGTATTCTACTAACGAATAAAATGGCTGGGTTGTTGTTATGGAATGAATCAATGATTCAAGGCTTCTTAATATAATATGTAGATCTCAAATCTTATTCTTAAGCAATGTTTTTAATAAAAAATTGAGTCCTCAAATGAAGACAAACAGGTATACAAAAAAGAGCTTGACCCTCATTTAGGTTCCAACTCGGCTGGATTGTGCCAAACTTTATTGGTAGGTAAGGTGGGGTGGGGGGTTGGGGGGGGGGGGGATAGAGTTTGTGTTAGTATATAAAGGAAGGAGCAAGTGAGGGAATTACAGCAGGCATTTAGGCACATCCCTTTCTCTTCTTGTTGAATAAAAGAAAGGGGAGCTCCTTTTGGTCCAATACAGGGGGCAGAGAAGGGGATAGAGCTGCCATCTCATGCATTCCGGCTATGCTTAAACCTTTACCTCCATCGTCTAATGTTAAGCAGAGCCAGATGCATGGTGTGGGAGCAACTCCTTCCCATCCTTTGCCCACCCATTGGACTGAAGGGAGCTCCCTGCTTCATTACATGCATGCTTGCATCTTACGTATTTCTGTAAATCATTTGCCATTTTTGTTTATGCTTGCTTGTTTTCTGAGTCTTTTTTAACTCTTTTTTTTTCAGGTTTTTATTCAGCTTCACGCAGTGATGAAAATGGAGGAAAGCAAATTGCAGCTAAAGAGACAGTACAGCTGATGACATACAACACAACGATAAGGTCTCAAGATTCAAGAAAGTCCCCTCACCTTCATATTTCCCTTTGCAAAGGGTGTCTACAGAAAAGGGATATATTTTGAACACCGTAACAGTGTAGACTCCAGTTTATTTTCCTTGTAAGCATGTTTGAGGTAAATGAGATTGTTAAATAAGGCTTTTCCTAAACCTTATATTTTTCTTATATTTTAAATTAAGTTATTTTGAATTTATTTTTAAGAATTAGTTTTTTTAAAATTTTTGAGTTTAAAATAAAACTTCGTTGATATTTTCTCTTACATGCACTATTATTATCATTTTTCTTTTGAGGAGGTTTCTTTAATTATTGCAATTACTTGAGAATCAAATTATGATTACTTGAAACCCATCACCAGATGTTAATCTGATTATTAAAATGTTCACCACCCAAAATATAATTTAAGTTTGAATTACGTTAATCACGTTACTGTTAAAATTTTACCCTCCTATTATGATTTATCATAAAAAATTATGGTTGCTTGGAATATACTACATGATTCCAAGCAAAATATACAGTAATTACGCTACAACGCATGTACTCCTATGATAGGCTAAACCATATTCATGCATTTAGTGTGTAAGTGCTAGTTAATGTTCAGTACAATTATATGCTTCAGAGGTATAAAAATATACATTTCAAAATTCATAAATAGTCGATAAGTATTTCAACTCAAAAATAAAAAAGCATCAATCAAACACATCTTTAAATCTAAAAAATAATCAACATTTACATGTATTTTATTAAACAAGTTACACTAATTTTGAAATTCAAGTTCTCAAATGTACCCCAACCTTAATTGAGAGATGAAATACATTACAAAAATGGTATGGCAAAACTACCCAGATTGAACCACCTTGTTTCACAAAATCAAAGCATCAAAACCCTTGATGGTAGTCCATGACACTTGATACATGTCAGCCCTTCCCCAATTCAACCATAATGTATAAATACTCGTTGGTAAAAATATGCGCATGCCACGGGCTGAGACTTCACACACCTGATATGATTTTATGGCTTCTGGAATGCACAGCAGGAAAAGAAAAGCCATAACAAGAATATTATATGGGACTTTGAGATGATAAACTTTCTCATCAGCCAAATGGAATTTCATAGTTCCTAAAGAAACAATATAATGATTACCTCGAGGGGCTATGGCGAACATGAGAAACTGTGAACTCCAAAATTTTCAGAAACTTGATCAACTATGTCTGCATAAATCGGAGTTTTTAATGTTTGATTGTAAAGATTCTTCATCTTCCCACTCACTGTTGTCAGCCTCATCTTCATCGTCATCATCAACAAATTCGCTATCATCTTCATCGTGGTCGTCAACGAATTCGCTATCATCTTCATAGTCATCAAACTCATTTTTGTATTCGTCGGTGTCAGATGCTATGTTTTCTTCATCCTCGTTCTACAAACGAGTATTTGACAAATTATTCGTTAAAAAAGAAATATTTCCCCCCAACAGTAACAAGATATTTCAAATAACCACATTGAAGGCTTCTAACTGAAAAACATCCCCCACTCAAGAAGTTATACATGCAACAAATATCAACAAGAATACTAAGAACATATAGTAACTCACTTCGGTCAGTTCCGAGACAGGATCAAACTGGCAATGCTCGCTTGAGCCCCTATTATTATCATCATCACCATCTTCTGAAGCACCCTACAAAATCAACAATAATTTCTCCAGTTTACTTCAAGCATACCAGGACAGAAAATAAGAGCAACAATGTACTCAGCAAGAACATTGCATTGCGTACTCTCTCATTAAATAGGTATTACTAAAGGAAACGTACAGAAATCTACATGGCATAACAGTAACCATAAATAATGTAGCACTATGAATAGATTATCAATCAATATTTTACTTCAGAAAGTGCTACCCTATGTTGGCTCAATTCTGTGATCCACCTAACAACATTACCATGAACAACAATGCCTTTCTAAATCTTCGCTCTTGATCGGTTTAGGTCAAAGCCTTGAATCTTTCTTAACTATTTACAACTCACCTCTTTTGCGATACAAAAAGAATCTAGTATCCTTTAGCGTTCTTTCATTATTAATACTTATTTTCATGTAAAGCTTAACTACAAGACCTATATTCCTTGCAGTAGAGAACCCCTTAAAAAGGCATGAAAATTGTATTTTAAATTAGTTCAGCCAACATTGAAAACTCATGTCTTCCACTATGAAGAGTTACCTGCTTATACCGACCTTTTTAAAGGATAGCTTAAATATTAGGCTATACCTTAAGACTTTGCACCATTTGAAAATTGAAATTCAAGGTTTGCATGTAATAAAGATCCTAAATCATTACAGTAGTATGTTAACATCCTATAGCTTAGCACAAGCGTTGAACTAGTTCAGCATTTTATCTTCGTAACCTTCTCTTATCTCCGATAATGAAATTAGAATCTCATAGTCAGAAGAGGTTTAACTATGAGAGGCAGAACTCCTGAAACAGAAACCAGAATAACGGGAAAACGGGAGAACAAGACATCTAAATTATGAGTAACCCTAGCGTATAATAAAGTGCAACTAATATTTAGACAACCAGTTTGGTTTCAACTATTATAAAAATGACTTGGGCCCGACAAAAGTTCATATACAGAGGTGTGTCACGCAGAAAACGGATGTCCATACCAGTTGCTATATATATATATATATAGCATAGAAATAGAGTTTCAAAAGTGACTGTATATAGGAAAAAGAACACTTACAATTTCCTTTTTCATTTGCTCAATGGTATTCTCCAATTTAGAAATATGCTGACTTAGAGCCTACAAATAGCATGATGTAAGACATAAAAGCAATATGGAACAATTGTTATGAAGCATAACAATAATATCAGAATGTAAGAGATCAAACCTCATGGCGTTGCATTGCAACTGAGCGCTTCAATGCCTTTGCCTTTGTTAGAAGGTTTCTTGGCCTTATGCTAATGGGTCGACGGTAATTTTTTCCACGATAGTAGATAAGAGCATATCCTTTGGGGACCCTTTCTATTGCCACCAGTATCCCACCACTTTCATACTCCAATAACCTTGCTGAATCTTCAACAAATGCAAGGGCCTTTTGTTTGGATATTAGCTTCACAAGTTCTCGGTGCTTCCAATGCAGATGCATATTTTCAATGACACCATCGAAAACACCACGAACACCTAGTATATTATTATACAAACCATCAGCATTTTAATTCTAGATTCAAATTCCAATCACCAAATGAAAAGACCACACACCAAGAGGTAAGTACGCTTTCATTCTTAAACCAACTCTGCGAAACATAACCCGCTCCTCATCAGTGATTGTTTCTTGGTCATAATCAGGAGCAGCAGGGATCATGGAGGCTTCTATTTTAGCTAGTAGTCTCTCTGCTCTAAGCTTTTTGGCTTGGGCCTGTTTGCATATTCATGCATGCAATAAATGTCAATAACCAAATAAATAAAACATCTAAAAACATATTGTGAACTGGTAGCATGTACAAACATGGAAAAGTTTATATCATACAGCCACTGCCTAGGTGCACTAAACAGGAAACTGATGACCTTCAAAAATAAAAAGCAAACTAAGGACCAAAAATAGCAGCCTGTTTCAGATCTTCAGAAAAGTAACTAAATCAAGCATATTTCAAGAATAGCAGTAGCCTTTACAAGAAGCTAGACATGCTTATACAAAGAAGCTTGTATGGTTAATTTTCCAATGGTTACTAACAATAAACTAGTAACAGATTCAAATTGCATATTCTTTTGTGAGTTTTTTCATTTCAACCAACAGGGTATAGATATTATACTTACAATAGCTAATTTATGTTCCACGCGTTTTACGAGTTTAGCATGCTTAGCTTTGGAAGCTTCTTCAATCATCTTTTCTCGTTCTTCAGCAGATATATCTCTTCCCCAGCGGGCTTGAGCCTCATAAAACTCAGCCAAAGTACCAGCTGGTGCCTGTCCTTTGTCTTCACCTGATTGACCTGGCTCAACTGCTTTGATCCGGAGTTTCTCTTCAGCATCTTGTATCTGCTTTGTCAAATCTTGTCTTTCTGCCAGAGCAGCTGCAACACTTGTTGGAAGGAAATCTTTTCCGCGGTATATGACAATAAAATACTTGTTTCTAAGCAGCAAGACACCTCCAGTTAAGTTCTGCAAAATTGTTAGCATGCATGAGAAGTATATTCTTCTGTCTCTTTTGAAAGTCCAGCATATCTTAAATGATGAAGAGTCCAAAGAAAGACAAAAAAAATGTCAAACACCAGTAAAAAAGATCACTTCAGTATGAGTCAGGAATATGAACATGCAATTGCAATGAGGCAGAAGAATATGATCATGCAAAACAGAAGATATTGAAGCCTATACGTTGTAAAAGAACATACCTTTAGCTCCTCAGCCATAAGCTTGTTATTTGTATTCTGAATACCTCGTTTTACAGCAATCTTTGCAACGAGACTTTTCTCCCAAAGTTTAATTATTGCTGCTGCCAATCCCTGGTGGTTCCTATTCCTCCCTAGAAGAATATTTAAATAGTGAAACTCTGTATAATGTCACAAACAGAAAAGGTAAAGTAAGAGAAAGCATGGAGAAAAGGTGAACATACCTAGGGCAAAATGACAAGGAAGTGATTTAGCAATTTTCCGCAAATTTGTCATCTCTGCATTGGTAAGTCGTGGTCTCATTCCAGCAGGAAGCAGCCTGAAAGGTGTTTTATAACCAGGTATCTTTGGAGGAAGTAAATCAGCATCAACTGGAAGTATTCCTGTACCCCACCACTCAACAAATCGAGGTCCTAGACCATCTAGTAGGCTGTTATACTCAGCTTCCTCCTCAGTCATGCTTTCACTATGTTCTGGCTTCACCACAACTTTATCAGATTTTTCTGAGGTTGAAGCTGAGCCTGTTTCACTTTCCCTTTTGCCAGCAGAAGAAACATCTGGGATAAAAAGAGCTTCTCCTTCTCCGGATTGGGATTTACAAGGACCTTTGTAGTTACTCCCACGATAGACCACCATAACACTTCCAGATCTCCATATAACTAATCCTCCTGTACGACGCTGACCATCAATTCAAGCCGTGAATATTATATGTTGTAATAAGTGCTCGGAAGTTAGAAACAGACACCAGATTAAAGCACAGAAGCAAGGAATTATAGAATTTGGTTACACATATCCTAGTTACTTCAAAACCTACCTAAAAAAATTGAACAATCCGATCTACCACTCAACTTAAAGCTAAATGCCCTGTTACTTATATGACAAGCTCCTTATTTATGTCCAACAAGCAATTCATATGTCCATGAAACATTTGATCTATCCATTTCAAATGAAAAACTAAATCAATACTACATCATTATCACCATTCACCATGTAAAAACAAAAACCAAGTCTTAAATGGTTAATGTATCAACCAATCTATATCTACTCCATAGAAATCCACATCTTATTATAACTATGTTGCTTCCATGATAAGATCATTCAAATTTTCTTTTAGAAAGCAAAATTCTTAGATATAAACTTAACCCCAAGGCTAAAAAATGATCCTTAAGTCAGACATGCATGCATGAATAACAAAAACTCGAACCAATAACATAATCTCGAACTACATTACTCAGACTCTTCATTTTTCATGCATAACAAAAAATACTTAGATATAAACTTAACCCCAAGGCTAAAAGATGATCCTTATGTCATAGCCATGCATGACTATGTTGCTTGGTCTCTTCATTTTTCATGCAGTACTTGTGCCTGAAATTTGTATCCGAGATATCGGGATACTGGGATATGACCTCCTTCAAATACATACAAAAACTAACCATATCCATGTCAGATATATACCCGTATCCGACGCTCACAACCTTGTCCAAATAACACCGGCAAAAACAAAAATCTTAAACATTTCTAATGACAAAAGCAAAAACCAACCTCAACAATCTCATGAGCAGTCCTCATATCGACGGCGAGAAATTCATGAAACTTAAGCCTAACTAGCTCCTCCTTTCTCCACTTATCATGAATCTTTTCAAGAACCACCTTCGTAATCCCCGCCTTGGGTACATTGATTCTTTCCCTTAAATGCATCCCCATCCTCCTCAACCTCCTAAGCTCCTCATCCTCAATTGTCAGCTCAGCCAATGTTGGCGCCTTGACTGTCCTCTTTTTTAATAGACCTCCCTCCTTCACCACCACCTCCACCACCGCCTCTTCTCGCTCCCACGGTAGCACAGCTTCTTCTTTTTCTTTCTCTATCAGCCTCGTATCAGGCCGAACCCATTCTCTCTTCAACAAATCACCTAACCTCTCTTCTCCAGTCACCGGCGTCGAATTATAGTCGTCAGTTCCGTCATCTTCTTCGTCTTCGTCATCTGATCCTAACCCTAAGTTCCGTAACCTGAGAACAATTCTGTCTATAGCGCTTTGCCCTTTATCGAGATACAGAGTTTCAGCACCGGCCTTACCGTTACCATCCGATTGGATGAGTTTTTCAGAAGGAGAAGACCAAGCTTGAAGAGAAGAAGAAGAAGAGGCGCCGGTGGATAGGCGATGATACCACGGGTGAGAATAGCGGTTCGAATTGGAACCCGGATTAATTCCAGACCAGAGAGAAGAGGAAGTAGTGAGGAAACGAAATGAAGGCTTTGGAAGTGAGAAGAAAAGGTTTAGAGAAGAAGAATAGGAATAGGAGGAGAAAATGAGTGGGGTTCGGAGGGGCATTTCCGTCAATCTTGTTGTAGTAATGGCCATTGCTCTCTTTTTCTTTTTTGTTATTGAGGATTTGCTGCCATTGTTGTATCTTCGGTTAAGTGACAGAGAACTGAGGGAGAAGAAAAGAGATAAGATCTTTTATTTTGGATTTTTTTTTGATAAATTTTTATTTTGGATTTTAAAAGAGAAAAAATTGATATTTTTGGTAATGGATATGGCTGATTTTATTATTGGGCTTTTATCCTTTTTTTGCTACTGAATTTTAAAAAGGGATAGCTCCATTTAATGCCCCCAAATTATGGTTTAATTCTTAAATTAGTCCCTAAACTGTAAAACAATTCAGTTGAATCTTCGAATTAATGTATCATTTCAATCGAATTATTTTATCAGTTTAACTTCATATTCTAACTGTGAATGCTAATTTTGGTATCTATACTTTTTTTTGTCCATTTTTATATATAAACTTGACAATAAAATTTATTTTTGACATTAAATTTGAATTCCATTCGAATTTGATTATGTAACACTTTAATATTGTACCACATCATCACTTGTGATATGACACAATCTCATAATGTCACATTATTTCACTTTTATATTTGTCACCTTCAGTGAGCAAAATTGATCTAATTGCTAAGTTCAAGGGTTAAAAGTCATGTTAACCCTTTGCCTATTGAAACTCACTATTAAATACAGATATATTAAAAATAAGGTTAAAATGCCATAAGTTCATGTAATCTTCAAATTTTGAAATTTAATCCTTATAATTTTATTTTTAAGAATTTAATCCCTCTATTTTTCAATTTTTAAAATTTATATTCAGTTGTTAACATAATTAAAAATTTTTCATTAAATTAGATTTAAATTTTAAAATCTAAAAACTAGAAAAATTAAATTCTTAAAAGTAAAAGTACAAAACTAAATTTTAAATTCATGAAAAATACATTAACTCAAAACATAATTTAACCTAAAAATAGTTAGGATTGTAATTACATTTTTTTTATAACTTAACTCAATTACGAAAGTATCTAAAACACGCTTCAGCACAATGAAATTCACATTCTCATGCACTAACAACAGTACCAATGCAATTGAAATAAAACTCGATCAACAATTACATCTTAAATAATATAAACTTATTCCTTTTCATTATTAACCTCTAATATACCACACATTTGCATGTTATATGAATAAAATTAAATTTACTCTAAAAAAAAAGAATAAAATTAAAATTGTGAGATTAATAATTTTCACAAGTGAACATTTCATTTTTATCAAACCATGACATTCAACACTTAATTTTCAATATATCAAATAATTTTTATGATACAAATTCAATACTGAAAATTAATACTTAATTTTTCAACATGTAACTTATTTCGACATGTAAACTAACCAAATATAAATACAAATACATGACCTTATCTACCATTTTATATTTGAACCGACTTAAACTAGCAGTAGCCCTTAATGCAATCCATGCTATTTGCTTGCAGGCTACTCTGTGAAGATTATTATGTTGAGTTTAGTGTACATGATGTTATCTGCAAGGAAATGCATTTCCGAGCAAACAAAAGCTATATCGGTGGAACAATTAATATCGGAATATGGTAAAGATTGGCTTCAACTTCCAAACGAATTTCTACTGAGAGAAGGCGATGAGTTCAACATCTCTTGACCCAGCTCCTTTATCTTGTTCAATAGAAGCATCTGCTCGGTTTCGAGCTGTACCGTGTATTCTTCTTGCATATCTTGAAGAGCTTCGAGTTCACTCAGTGGAGTTGAAATCCCTTCGAGGTTGCCATCATCGATTAAAGATTGAAGCTTGATCATCATTTGTTTCATCTGCATCCAACCAAATATGTCAAGGTTCGATTTGTTCGGTCTATTCACTAGTTCATTAAGTGATCGACGGGTAAAAGTATGACAAAGATCCTTGTACTAAAAATCAGATTGTATTTTGTCTATTCTACTAAAGAAATGAACAAATTAGTCCATGCACGTTAGATTCAAGAGTAAACTATTCCTTCTGTTAAAAAATTCATCCATTTCTACTGTTAAAAATAATAGTAGAAACTGATGAAAATTTTAACCGAAAGAATCGATTACTCTTTTGATTTAATACACAGAGATTAATTTACTCATTTTTGATAAATAAGATAAAATACAATCTAACTCCTAATATAAAAACTTTCATGGTACTTTTATTGTGATAAATGATGATCAAGATAAACAATATGTTTTCACCTGGCTCGATATTTGATGAGCTTTTGTCAAGGATGTATCGGGGTCGACACTTGGTTTTTTCTCTAGTTCCGGAACTTTTCTCGTAACTTGAATGTGAATCTCTCCCCTTTTAACCCCTTGAAGCGGTATCCACTTGTCAGCCATCTGGTTTGGAGGCAATCTCTGATATTCTACAACACAATCACCTATGCTCGATGTCGGTAGCAACGCGTTGTGGTCTTTCACGTGCAACTCTAAATGACTGCCATTGTCTGGGAATTCCAATGTTTGATGCCACTTAGGATTTAATGTTTTGTACATAACCTGGAGGGGCAATCCATGGAACCATTAAACACTACTGCCATTGTCACTGCATATATTTATTTTCGTGAAGGATGAAAGATCATTGACCGCCAAAAGCAGGGGCGAAGGGAGAGGGGTACAGGCAGTGGCCCTGACCCCCAAAAGATGAAAAATTGTTTGTATAGTACCTTTAGTTTTTAGAAAATCACAAATTATTATAATGGTAAAATTACACTTTGACCCCCAAAAAATAAAATTCACTTGAAACACATACCAGCATAGATACATTGCAATTATTTCAAAATTAGGTTGTCTCAATACCTTTGTTCGTCTCTTCAAGTTTCCATATTGCACCCTAACATATGGATCACTCGTCCCCCTTAGATCAGCAGCTATGAGGTCTCTTGCTTCGATAAGCACAAGTTCAATCCAACCATTGCCAGAATATGAAGAACCCTTGTGGAGAAAAACGAATCACGTATCAGCATAGATGCACTTCAGATCGAAGAGTGTCAACTAGTATGCATTATATCATAAAGGCCATGCAGGTAGGTTTAAAAGTACTATCCAACTTGCTTATGCACATAACCTTATTTACTAAAGGCCATGATACTTTTGTCGTGAGCAGAGTAGCACTTTTAAACCTACCAGCATGGCCTGTGTAATATATTATTTTAATTTTTTTTCCCCATAGCTACTATTTTTTTTCCTTCCTTCAAAAGATTATAGCAATGCTCTACCACTTCATGCAAATAAAAAAGTTACCCTTGATCCTTCATAGTCATCGATCCGAACTGCTTCTATCAGGATCCTTAGTTCTCCTGAATTCACTTTCTCAAGAGGGATCCACACATCCCTCGGTGACCCTTCTACCAATCCCTCGAGACTTATATGCGCACTGCCAATGCTGTCATCTCCAAAGACCTCTTCAGTGTAGCATTTTATCTTCAGATATTCACCATCTCCTATTTCATCAAACTCGAATCTCTGGTTCCAAACCGGATTAAAAGAATGTGCAGTCTTTGTTTTCTGAAGAACCTGAAAAGAATTCATTGCAAAGATCAACAGTAAGCATAATTAATTCCGGTATAATAATGTGTAATATTACACTCACAACCTCAACTCCATCGTACCTTTCCATATTGCAATTTAACATACGGGTTACACTTTCCACTTTTGTCTTTCGTAATAAGATCCTTCCCTTCCACAACTGTTACAATAATTCTCCTTCCAGTTCTTGAAAGGAAATTTGAAGACCCGTTCAGTGACGGTTGTGAGCTAACACGGAGGTTGTTGAAGCTAAGAGAACCATCGGAAAATTGCCATTCTTTTATCACAAGCTTCACTGCCAACTGCTCACCACATATGAATTTCGATAGTTTAATATTCTACTGAAGAAATTTATATACACATACATCACACGTGAATGACTAATAAATATTCATTCACCATTAAATCCAAAAACACACTGATAATTGGCAATGATTTCTTGGACCCTAAGTGCATCCAACATACCCACATTGCACAATTAATTTAGGATATAAGCAACATCTTTTTATCAAATATAACAGGTTATAATATGCCATAAGTCTATGTAGTTTTCAAAAATTTAGTCCCTCTACTTTTTCAGATTTCAAAATTTAGACCCAACACTGTTAAAATGTTTTTGCTAAATTTAGGCTAACATTGTTAAAATGTCACTCCAACAAATTTAACAGTGTTAACAGTTGGACCTGAATTTTGAAATATGAAAAAGTAAAGAAGCTAAATTCATGGAAATAAAAGTATAGGGACTAGATTCTAAATTTTTGAAAAGTACAAGGACTTGTAGGATATTTTAACCAACATAACACATCATCGTAACATTTTCCAATTATGGCAATCTAGAAATACGTTTATTGAGAGAAAGTAAGAAACAGAAAAAAACAAGTTGCATCATACCTCCCCTGCATTGACACCTTCAAATGGAAGAACCATTTCGACAGCTTTGCCGCAAAATTCAGAATGCCTGGCTATTACACTCAAGTCTGGCCCTACTGCCCAAAAGGTTGTGGAATCATCTGTATTGTATCTCATCTGTTCAATGGACATGTAAATGGGAAATCAACTTACCAGTGCCACAAAAGATGATCAATAGCATGTTACTCTATCATATTCATAAGTTAATGATTTATCCAAAATTGGAAGCTTGGAAACAGGAAAACCAGAGGCAAGCATAACAAAAAAATATCAGGTTATTTTCCTATATAGACCTTTTATTAAAATGGAATTCTGCAGCTAAACTACTTATGTAACATATAAAAGCAAAGCCGGTATTCGACATCTTTAACATTAGGGTAAACTACACACAAGTTCACTAAACTATTAATAAGTTTACATTTTGGTCACTTAACTTCAAAAAGTTATAACAACTTTCTACTCTGACCTCCGACCTAGACTGTCAAAGCAGCTTGGAAATAAGGTAAGTTCTTTTACCGCCAATAGGTACAGATCCACCATACTAATCATCGAATTATCACTTGGAGCTCACTAGCTGGACTTCTTAAAAAAAAAAACTTAACAACCCAATGACTTAAATAAAAACTTTCAAGTTAATTGACTTAAATGAATAATTCAGTGACTATTTTGTAACTTTTTAAAGTCAAGTGACCAAAATGTAAATTTACTAATAGTTTAGTGACTTTGGGTGTAGTTTAAGTAATTTTATTTCCATAGGGTCCCAAGGGTCCAATATTTATATTGCGTGCATTTCTCTTACACCGTAAGGAAACTACTAAACATCATACATAAATCTTTGGATTTGGAAATTTTGATAAAATAAGCATCAACGTCACATTACCTTAATCTCACAGCTTGCTAGATAGTCACACATCATTCTGCCAGGAGTATGCCCAAAGAGATGGAATCGAACAATTCCTGTATTATCATGTAAAATCATGTTAAATGTCGAATCCCATTGTGGACTGGAACCTGGTCTCACATTTGTTCTTCTGGTTAGCTCTCCTAACTCAACTTCAACAAATGTCTGAAGATCTTTATCGTCAGAGTGCTCTCGTAAACCATCTACACCAGAACTTGGTTGCCTTCTTGATGGGCTTCCTTTTAAGCTACTCCTAGAAAGTTTATTTGCAGAAATGACTGTCACATAAACAATACCACCAACAGCCTTCTTCCTTAAATCTACAGCTGATAAAGAGAAACATTGACGGCAAGGCTCAACCATTGTCTTAGCTAAGGTATCAGTCAAAAGTTTAACCTGCATTACGGGAAACAAGTTAAGAATTAGACCATTAGTGGCAAGTAAAAGTTAAAATTATTGAGATGACCTGTTGGTGATGAAACATTATTGAAGAAACATACCAACCAAGAAGAAACACCTGGCAGCTCTGTTGCAGGTAGTGATTGGCTTCCTCCACTGCCAAAGGCAACTGTTATCCTAACTTCAGGAGTGGATATAAACGAGTACAGAATTGCTTTCCCATCCAGAATTGGCATCAAGAGAAGCTGCAGAACATAAATAAGGCATAATATCAATATATCATAATCAACATGCGAAGAGTCAATACCATTTAAAACTCATCAATGGTACTGACTTTAAAACAAGGGCAGCAAGTTGGATGACAGCCTTTTTAAGCATGACACAACAGTAAAGGAAAGTGTTTTTTTTTTTTTTTTTATCATCAAATGGTAATGGCCATTTCTTAAGATCCATATTTGAAAGCTCTATACTCATGTAACAATAATTTTATTAGAAACATAAACAACAAACAGAAAGCCCAATCACTTGCCATAGACAAGACTGATAAGCAAAGTTGAAGGAGGGAAATTGGTCAAAAAAGGGCATAGAGAATTAATAGAGTAAAAGCATTTGTAAAAGAACTTGTCAATACTCTATATCCAAAGACTTATATAAGTAAATTTATAAATCAATCCATCAAATACGTCAAGTTTCTAGATAGGACTTCGTTAACCAATAAAAAGAAAAGAATGAAGGGATACATGGAAGAAACATTTCAACGTACATCACCCTTAATGCGAAGGCTATTTATAACAATCTTTGCAGTTCCAAAGAATGGCTTAGCCACCTTGGCAAGCAACATAATGCTGATCTCAGTTGTGTCCCAATCAAAACCCAAGCGCATAACTCGCTGTCAAAATGAACAACAGATGCTTTGGTGAAGATGTCTTTTCATATTAACCCTCTATTTCTTCATAGTAGAAAAAAAAAGGAAAATGAAGTTGGATAATAAGTTGTAATCGAAAAACCAAAACCCAAACCTGATTACCAAAAGTTGACCAGCAAGTCCCTTGAAGACCCAACCAAGGTGGAGATGAACCTAGTGAAAACTCCAGCAATTCTAACTTTTCCTACAAGAATAAAAGTCTTATTGGTGAACATGTTTCTAAGATTAACATCAACCAAAAGGCTCAAACTGTTAGTTTGAGCTTTTTCATCAAAGCTGAATGCAAACTCACTTACAATAAGTCTTGATTTGTTACGTTTCAAGCGTTTCTGCATGCAAGAAGATTCACTTAGTCACTTCAAAGTGGAGAATAGAGGGTAGAAAGAACAACAGATGGACATTCAATTTGTCTATCAATAGAACCTTTGACAGCTAAGATTTAGATGCAAACTTAAGCCTTTCCCAAAGTTCATATAAACAAACATATATTTGAGTGGGTGTGGGTGCATCACCAGGCAATCAAATTTCCAATTTGTTAAATCTAGAAGAAAGTGTCATGCAAAGATCCAACAAGTTTTGGACTAGATATGCATGCTTAAAACTGGAACTTGTAGTAAGACTAAATTCACACAATTCTCACCTCAACAATGGATTGAAACCTTAATGAAAGCTTTGGATTCATGTAGTTGGACCAAATCTCTATTAAAAGCTTGTTTAGCCATTCACAGTGCTCCAATGGTGTTATTGGCTGTTTGAAAGTGTCAAATATTTGATTATGATAAAACTCACATATATAAGAAGTAGAAAATTAAAGAAAGAGTAGGTACCGAGGAACTTAGTGTAACTCGCTTCCACTTCTTATTCAAGTCTTCAACAGCCATTCGATGTTGATGATTACGATACTGCAACAGAAGAGAAATACCTTATTTCACCATAATAAAAATTTTAAATACCAATTGCCATAACACCCTCAGCAAATGGCAAAGGGGAAAATCCTACATAAAGTTTTTACCCCCCAAACATTTAGATATTACAAAATAGTATCAAATAAAGTCCAAAGTAAAGAAGAGAAAAACTTGACTAGAACGAGCCACAAGGTCCACAACAACGATTAAAGTGCTTAGTTTTTATTAGTATCAAATAAGAGAAACCGAGACAACCTACACCATTACCTTGGATTGAAAAATATAAATAATGCTTGGAGAATGGTTGAGCAGCTATATTGATGAAAGGGGAAACTGAAATTGAACCTGCATATCGCTTTAAATATTTTAAAGCGACCCTCACAGCTAGCTGAATCTCCAAGCAACTATTAGCTAATAGGACTATGCCTAGCTAGTTCAAAATCCAACTAAAAGACAGATAAGCATACAATAGAATTCAATATAAGCCAGTTTCCCTTTCAAAAATGAACTTCACCAGCACTCTTGTCTTAAAAGTAACAATGACATTTGACATGGTAAAGGAAAGCAATAGCAATTGTGTAGTGTCAAGTTCCAGAATAATCTAAAAGACCATGTTACTCACCAATGAGAACCATTGTCTGGCTATTTGAGAACAAATCAAAACAATTTGCAAATATTGAGCCAATTTGACAGTAATTATCAAAACAGAAGCAGGTCAAAGGGGGAAACTTAAAATCCAATACATGTTTTATCAAAAAAGAAAAATTAATTTATATGTAAGCCTATTTACAGTTTGGAACTCAAATGGAGCAACTTAGGAATATTTAAAGTATTCTGTAATACTTTAAGCTCTCCTCACACTGCATTTTAATGGCAGATAGAAAATCAATAACGGGAAAAAAAGATAAAAAAGTAATGAAGAACTGTAATTTTTTGTCAAAAAAAGTAATACAGATTCCAATAACTAAGGAATATTACACTGAAAATTGTAATTCAAAAGACAAAGTACAACAGAATCATTTATTTCCTAAACAATCTCCTATCGACAGTAAAGCTGTTTAGATATCCCACTAAGCATATAAAACAGATCAAAAAAGAAAAGAATTTACCTGAACAGTTACCCAAACAGCAAGAACAAGAGGAACCCAATTAGATAAAGAGAAAATCCATTTCTCCAAAGCCCATAACATCAAAACCAAAGGGATCAACAAAGGAAGATAAGGCTTCTCCATCTTGACATTGTTGAAAAAGTCCATAACTCCATCAACATTAAACAAGCTTCTTTTTTGTCTCCTACCCATTTCAACAAACACCTACAAGATTAAAATATAAGCTTTAAAATCTTCTTTTTTTCCCTTTGAAGTTCTCAGCTCGAATTCACCAAAATCGATACTTTCAAAATTCCACCACCGTTAAAATGGAGGAAACAAAGAAAAGGCGATATGACAATAGTATTCAGTTGACTCAAATTATATTGGAAAACTCATAAAAGGAAACAAATATCCGAAGAGACAAACTTTGGGTCTCCATTTCTTTTTTTTCCTGTAAGAGAATTAAGAACCAGAGAAGAGATGGAGAAGAAAAGTCAAAGTCAGTCTAAAGGGTACAATACAGCTAGAAGAACCGTAATGACTAAACTTTAATTAATTAATATTATTTTTCTCTTTTTGGGTCTTTAATAATTAATATAATAACATCGGAAAGACTTTAAAAGAATGGAAAATACCAAAAAGAAAGGGATAATATAATTTTTAGCCCCTGAACTTGGTAACTAGGTCACTTTGGTACCTAAATTTGGCAATTAAGTCCATTTTGGTCCCCAAACTTGGATTCCTTCAAGATTTGATAATGTAACTAGTGTTACTGGAATAGGACTGGATCGATTGGACAAAGAAACAATCAATATAACTGTTCGAACAAAGAGGTTGATCGATTGAATAAAAAACGGTTTGAAATTGGTAAAAATAAAAAAAAATTGAGACAAAAATCAACAGTTGAACAAGTTAAACCGATTTAATTAAAATTTATATTTTTATGATTTTTTTTTAATAATTGTTGGTCTGGTGTTCGAATATGTTGAAAAGAGAATCGATTCAACCACCGATCTGATTATTAAAATATTGAATACAATACTCCAAGATTGTACCACGTTATTACCAGAAAAATTATATAATTTTTTGAATTTTCAAGTGTTGATGTAGCACAATCTTAAAGTATCAAATTATCAAACTTTTATATTTTTCAAGTTTAGGGGTCAAAATAACTCTAGTTGTCAAGTTCAAGTGTCGAAGTGAACAAAAAAAAATGTACAGGTATAAAACCTGATCTAGTTGTCAAATTCAAGGGCCAAATTTTATATTATCCCAAAGGAAAAATATAGTTAAGAACAGGTTTAATTACTGTAATAAGGATGTAGATTTGAATTATGTTTTTGTTACCAAAATAATAAAATACCATCCAAAACCAATGGTTGAATTGTTTCTTAGGGCCCACCAAATGTTTGTCATATTTTTTAATAAATAATTAAAACATTTTATCAATTTTGTTGAAAAAATTATAAATATAATTTATTTATTTAGTTGTAAATTTACTTTTTTTGGTTGCTTTTTGTTTACCTTCTAGATTTTATTAAATTTAATTTTTTTGGTAACGTGAATAAATTTATTAGATTATTTTGTAATATTAATTTTATTTTATTTTTTTATCATATTTATTTTTTTAATATAGTTTTTTCTCAATTTTTAAATAAGAGATTTTTTTTTAAATATTAAATAAGATATTCTTAAATAAGAGAATAATGTATTTCAACGTATTCAAATTCATATTTTTTTTATGTTGACAACAATACCAATATTAATCGAATTAGGACTCAAATAAAAATTTTATTTGATTACTAAAAAAAGAATAAAAAAAATAAAGGTTTAGATTTTTTTTAATATACTGGCAGTATCTGTTCATATTTTCTTAACCTTTTGACAATGCATACATTTTACATACACAAGTGCTCGAATTCGAATCTCCTAAAATAAATAAAATTCTTTTAACCACTAGAACCACTCGTTGAATTTTAAAAATTTAAATTATTAAAAATGGTTGACGAATTTATTTGATCATTAAGACATCAACTACTGCGAAATTGAAGTAGAACATGAAGGGAAATGTGTGGTTTACATATTCTTTTTTCTAAAAAAAATAAAATAATAATAAAGATTTTGTTTTACTTTTTTATTACTTTAACTTTATTTGTTATCAATTTGATCCTTAATCTGTTAAATTTAATTAAATTAATTAAAACTTTAACTCTAGTAATTCACATTACAAATTGAGTGCATTTCATAAAAATTTAAAAAAAAATCAAAGTCGATACTGTTAACATTATTAACTTATGTTAGAAAAAATTATTCATATCAACAATAAAATTAAACCCAAAAAAAAAATAAATAATTTTTTTCTACGAAGTTAATGTTAGATTAACTTGTGATATTAATTTCGTAAAAAATTTATAATAAACAAAGTTATATTAATAATTTTCTGTATTTTCATAATAAAAATAATAAATTTATGTAGATAGTTGTCCCCACATCTTATTCTTGGATCCACATTAAGATTAGTGTCCATAGATTTTGCTGCTAACTTTTCATGCTCTCTTTTAGCCATTAAGCTCTAAATTCTATTCAAAACAAAACAAAAATTGGATCCCTATTTCGAATATTCACACACATGAATATCGAATATATATGACAATTATTTTACAGATAATTCATTTGAGTCAATTCAACCTTTCAACCACATCCAAGTATAACTATACATAGTTATAAAATTAAATTTTAAATTTTACAAAAAAATTAAATCAAATTACTATATTTGAATATAAAATTAAAACCTTCGATGCATTAAATCGATGGGAAAAATGGATTTCTAAAATCTAGCAATTGGACCGTCAAAAGAATTGACGGTGGGACAGCGCCGAATGTAAAATACCAAATTGACCCCGTTTCCTCGACAAAGTTATCACAATAATATCACATATGTTAAGAAGCACCATTAAAAAGAAATAATTACTTTTCAAAAATTTACATATTTTATGAATTGTTTATTGAATTCAATAAAATTAAAATATTTTTTACACATGTATTTTGTGTGTTTGTGATTTTAGAATTTAACATTTTCATTAAAAAATATTCAAAAAAAAAACATTTTCATTAAAAAATATCACAATATGACATGTCTGTGTGATTGCGTCTATGAGTTCAAGTTTTTGTGAGCTAGAGTTATAAGATCACATACCTGACATGAAAAGATGTATGTTGTTCACATATTGTGTATGTTCATTCCCCAAACATTAAGACTTGTCTAAATCAACTTATAATTATAAAGTGTATCAAACTTGTTAATTTGCAAAAAGTTTGGAACCAAGAGTAGTGACCCATGACAACTCAAGAACTAATAAATTAATTTTTTTTTATAAACTTATTAAATATTAAATTAAAAATAATATAAATATTTTAAAAAAATAATATGGGTTAACTTAAAATGGGTTTGAACTAATCATTTATAATAAACAGATTGGGACAAAATTTTAAATCAATGTTTTAAGTCAAGTCAAACTTAGTTAAGCATAAAATGTATTAGAATCATGCTTAAATCTAGCTCAAACATATCTAAAATTAACTCATTTGGGAGAAATTTACAAAGTGTCAATCGTTGAAAGCAAACGAGACAGGTCTAGCTCAAGTGGTAACATTCTCAACAAACACCTATATGTAATAAAACATGGATTCGAGTCTAACCATGCACAATTTTAATTTACCTTCTCAAACAATCCAGCGAAATACTCCCACTTTATGAACATTTCATTTCTTTAAACACTCAAATTCTCAACAAAATCTAAAAATTAACACAAATTCTATTAAAAATCAGATCATAAAGTTGGGGTGGTGGACATTATGGAACACATTGGTTGCTTTGACTTGTTTTCCTCTAGATAGAAAATGAGATGAGATAGTGGAAGTTATTATTTAACATATTGGTTGCCTTTTGACATTTTGATGTGTTGATAGAAAAATGAAAGATGGCTCATTCAATAAATGACAAACCCTGGGATATTCCCTTTTTACTTTTAAATATCTTTTCTCCCCCTAGATTTTTAATCATTTTCATTATTATCTGTACCCTAAAAAATTATAAAATGGTTCGAGTGAGTTAAAGCATATTTTATTTTATTTATAAATTAGAGAAGAGTTATGAATAGTTTTAAACATTATATAAAAAAATTATAATAAAATATTAATAATAAAAGTACCATAAAAATCTCTATATTAAGAGTCAAATTGTATTTTTCTCTCTCTATTACAAAATAGATAAATTTGTCCATGTATGTTAAATTAAAGAACAAACTATTCATTTTTTTAAAAATTCCATCTATTTTTTTATGTTAAAAACTAGTTATTGTACATTAACTTGAGGTATGTCTGGCACGCAACGTGTCATTGTCGAGTTATTTCGTCAACTATATCGTTTTTTTAACAGTACAGATGGATGAAATTTTTAATAGAAAAAATTGATTTTCTCTTAGATTTAATATACAATAATTAGTTTACCTATTTTTAATATACGAAAAAAAATATAATCTGACTTATAATATAAAGATTTCCATGATATTTTTATCAAATTTTAATATATCTTAATTAATATAACTTGTTGAAAATGGGTTCCAACCAGCCCAATGCCCCAACCCATTAAGGGCATTCTTTTAGCTTCAAGGATATATATAATTACATGAATTTTTAAACATTTAAATATTACATAAACAAAAAACATATATATTATAATGGAAGTATTTGGTAATTAAAAGTGTATTTTTTATTACACAAAGGGTTTTAAAAAATTATTATGTGTTTTTTAATATTTCATTATATCATGTAATTCTTTTAACTTTATTTTTAATGTTTAAATATCTAATCACAATGTATCAAATTAGAATTGTCTAAAAAATAAACAAACAATTTACTTTTTCTTTTAATTTTTAAAATTGAATGTTCATTTTTCTTTTAAGATCTACATTTTCTAGAGTCACGTGATACAAAATCATCACTTTACATACACATAAACAATTAGTTACATTGAAAAAACCAACAAAAATGTAAAAAATAAAATAAAAATACCATCACTTTCTCTTCCTTAGAGAGAGAAAACAACTCTTGATTCTACAGTCTTTTTATCAAAAATTTGTATATCGACAGATAGTACAATAAATTTTATCTTTGAATAGGAGTGAATTAAAAAAAATTTAAAAGCGGACAAAATTAAATTATAAATCTTTAAGAGATTGAAATATAATTTTATATTTATTAATTTTTTTATTTCATCATTTTTGAAAAAAAGTAGTAAACATTTTTTGAGGAACAAATTACAATTTTTACTGTATGAATCTGTAATTTAATATTTTAAAGGGTTGAATTGCAATTTTTTTTTTTTGGGGGGGGGGGGGGGGGGGGGGGGGGGCCGCTGCTAGCATTACATTCACCTTCGTCCCAGGATGTCTTGATTGCTTCCCCACACTCCTCTCTCTATCACAATTGAGTGGGTTTGAGACTAGGGTTTGTATTTGAATTGAGGTTTGGGCCTAATTTACGTCTCTATAGTTCTGTATTTTCAATGTGATATTTTTATTTTTAATTTATTTAGTTTGGTATCTGAATTTTTATTCCGTCTATCATTATGATACTTATTTTTAATTATATTAATTCTTAACCGGAGTAAAAGTTTAAGTACTAGATTAAATAAATTAAAAGTAAAAATACCACATTAATTTTTTCCCATTATCCCTTTAAAATATGATATTATATATTTTAAATGATATATCATGTTTAAATTGATCCGATTCAAATTAACATGTTTACATACTTTCGTAAAATTCATATTTTGATGCAAGTAAAATAAATAATAATATTTTTTGACCATCCAATTTTACTAAAAAATTATATTAGTAGAAGATTCATTCGAATTTTGAAAATTATATTATTAAAAAATTTTAAATTTAAAAAAAAATAATTCTTATAAACCGAATTTTTTAAAGAAATTGTCAACTAAACTTTAGACAAACTATGTTAGCGTGGTCAAGGCCAATTACCATAAAATTTATTTAAAATTAAATTGAAATTCAAAATATTGAAAAATAATTGTAGAAAATTCTTCAAATTATAACTAAATCCACTTATTTATAACTATAGTAAAGAGACTAATAACACAATTTCAACGAAAAAGTAACAACGATTGGTATCAATGAAGCTTTAATTGATAATTTAAATGAGTATTTGAGTTTACTTTATTCAACATCAAGTCCCGTCACGTATAAGTTTTTAATTTTACACGTGTTAATGTTATATATTTATTTTAATAATTTTATTATAAGTTTTAATCATATATATATAATATATATATATACAATACTTAAAATTATCCATAGTTCCTCCCCAACTCATAAATAAGAAGATAATGTGTTTTAACGCACTCGTACTCGCACTCGCACTCGAACTCATATTCTCTTGCATTGATAACAATGCTCATACTAATCGAACTAGTGATAAATTATTTTAAACTTTAATCTGTACATATTTTATAATTTAACGATTATTTAAACATACTATCATTATCGTGTATTATAGTTGTAAAAAATAATTAAAAAATGAAACGTGGCGTGTGTAAATTCAACGACATGAAATAATTTAATGCTAAATGTTCCACTAATAGGTACTGGCGTTAATCACGCGTTGATATATCCTTTGCTTTCGTCACACACATTCTATTTTCTAACCTAAGTCTTTGGTCATTCTTAAATCCTAAATAAATAATAATAAATTGCCTTTCATCCAATTAATTTATTCATATTTTTGTGTTATTGTAGATTTTGAACGCATTTTAGTTAATTTCTTTTATGTCCTGTTATATTTTAATTTGTTTATGTAAGGTTGATAATGTATATAATTCTTCCTATTAAGTTATAATTAATTATATGATTAGTTGAATTCAATAAGTGGCTCTAGTGAAAAAAAAGATATTGTTTATTTTAAGGGTCTTGGGTTTGAGCGTCTGTGTGTGCATTGTCAAACGATTAAGAAAGTATGAAAAGATACTATCAGATTAAAAAATAATAATTATATGATTAATTTTATTTTGTTATGAAAAAAGATTAATTAAATAATTTAAACTAATTAATAAGTTTGTATATAATTATATTTTCATATGATAAAAGTTGAACTCTAGCGCTCAAAACTTCAAGATCTCGATATTTTCAGTTACGGATAAAGACAAAGCTGATATTGATCCACCCAAAAATAGTAGATTTGTCATTTGACTCCTTAAATTTCTATGGAATTGCATGTTAGCATAATAATAAATTTGCATTTTGACTCTTCAACATTTATGATTCATTTTTGACCCAAAAATAATTTTCTAATTTCATCCCTATTGCTAACACTACCAAAGTAACTTAATTCAAACTAACTAAATGAATAACTAACGTCTCAAGACTTTGTTGGCATATTTATAGCAAACTCCTTTTAAATTGAATAACTACAACTAAACTTAGTTCAAACTAAAATAATTAATTTAACAACTCAGTTCAGACCAACTCTTTGGCATGTTTATAGCTTCTTAACATTTTTAGGGCTTTAAGACAAATAATAAATTACGGTCATTTTAAAATATAAAAAATATAATACAATAAAATAGAAATATATACTAGTAATTTCATTAAAATAATATGTTTTATTAATTATGCGAAACAATAAAATTATTTTGGACCTATTTTAGCTCTGGGCCTTAGGCGTTCACACTCCCAAACTACCCTCAAGGCTGGTCCTATTTATAGCATGGATCGAAGCCGAAAAATTATTTAGGGGAGTCAAGAAATAATACTTAAATTTTGAGAGGACTGAAACTAAAAATTTTATTCTAATAGGTCTTAGATTATATAATTAAAATTTAAGAAAGGATAAAATTACAAATTTTCCATTTATTCTAAAATGCCCTTCCTTACCCTTGGCTTCATCTGATTCTAAACTAAATAATTAACTCAACAGTTGACATAGTTCCTAACAGAATAATCAATACAAATAATAATAAAAAAAACATATATTTAAGAATCGAATTTAGACCTTAAATTTATCATGGAGCTCCCTCCATTACTAAAAAAAAATGGTTACGAAATTGACACACAGCAGCAGCTTGACGTTTTGAAGTGAATTTCTTAGTTTTAATAATTAACAGATTAAGCAATGCCTTAGATTATACTCAATTGGTCACCTTTGATTCATGTCCATATCCACATGTCTTGGTCATAATAATTATAAAATGAATTAATTCCTGTTTTAGATTGTATTACTTTAAAAAAAAAGAGTTGTAATAAAGCCACATTTGACGTACAGCAATATGAGTTCAGTTTTTGCACGTAAATTAAAAATCCTAAACCCTAATCATACTATAATTGTTTTCATTATTATCAATATTTTTTTTTTATCTCTCACATTAACCGTAATCCATGTAGATTGAAATTTTAAAATTTTAAATATTTAGATTTAAGTTTTATTATGTGTAAATGTTATATATCAATATTTATTTTTATTAATTTTTTATGATTGCGAATTATAATTTTATTTTAGTTTTAATTTTTAGATTTTAGAAACAAAGATTAACATGTGTCTTATAAGATATAATAAAATAAAAAATCCATGTCAAATTTTAAAATTATTTGTGGAATAAAAAAAATAGTATCAATGTGCTAATACTAACCCTTAAATCAACTTATAATATATTTAAATATCAATTTTTTATAACTCAAAAAATAATAATTTAAGCACGTTTCATGCTTTTGAATAATTTAAGTGAGGAAAAAACAATGATAGATTAATATTTACTTTTTAAACTTGGTATTATTTTTCAATCTAATCCTTAAGCTTTTCTTTGTTCATATTACAAACGTTTTTCAATTTGATACATGAATTTGAACTTTTCTAAGGAGTTGAAAATTTTTAGAAAATTTATATAAAATCTAAAAACCACAAAAATAAAATTTATTAAAGAATTAATTTTTTTTCAAAAAAATCATATCATAATATGATACAATCTCAAAGCGTCACATTATTATAACTTAACGAAATTTAAATTCAGTGATTAAATTTAGAGAAGTTGTCAAGTAACATCGCATAATTTTCGAGTGCCACTCTATCATAACTTAACGGTATTTAAATTAAGTGACTAAATTTAGAAAATTTATTAAATTTCAAGACTAATATGTATAAAGAAAGTTGACAAATTCAGAGGTTAAATATTTTTTTTAATAGAAAATGAACTATAAAAAAAAAAGTAACCCATTTTCACCTAACAACACCACATTTCATGGTAAAAGTACCATGGAGGCTCCTACAGTAGTACTAGGAGTTAGATTGCAGTTTACTTCTTTTACTAAAAAAATGAGCAAATTAATATGTTAGATCAAATAGTAAACTGATTTTTTCTGTTAAAAATTTCATTCATTTTTAATATTAAAATTTGACATGGCTGACAGAATAACTGGAAAGTTAAACGTGGCATGTCACATATACCTTATTTTGACATACAGGATCAGTTTTTAATATTAGAAATGATTGAATTTTTTTTTCAGAAGAACCAATTTACTCATTAATTTAATGTATAAGGATTAATTTGTTATTTTCTAAGTAGGGGAGAGAAAATATAACAGGGCTCCTAGTATAAGGGCCTCCATGATAATTTTACCGAATTTCATTTTCAACTTCATCAAAAGGGAGAAAAATAGGCCAATATTTGCAGTGATTCGTTAACTCTGTGTTGGCATAATTATATCTATCCGTCAACTGCTTTGATGAAACTAAAGGGAAATGAGAGTAATCGGTGAGATTGATAGGCCAAAAGATAAAATCCATTGCTGTGTTTTCTTTGACCAGAGGAATTCCAGTAATCCATTTCCTTAAAAAACAAAAGTTGTTGATTAAGTACAGTAAATTAGGTGAAGAAGCTTTCAAACTTTTCTGCACATATATATATATATATATATATAAAGCTTGGCCATGGCTGTTGCTTATTAAAGTTTCATTTTCCAGTTCAGAATTGAACCATGACATCATCATCATCATCATCATCTCTTAAGAAAACAAGCACAAGTTGCAGTGAAGATGAAGGTGATCATCATCAACAGCAGCTGAGGAGAGGACCTTGGACTATAGAGGAAGATTCCGTCCTTGTTCATTACATTGCTCGACATGGTGAAGGTCGATGGAATTTTCTTGCAAAACATGCAGGTAACTGTTAAAAAAAACAGCTGGTTTTATATGCTGAACAAGACAAGACTAAAACCCTTTTTTTGTTGGCTTTAAGGTTTAAGGAGAACAGGCAAGAGTTGCAGGTTGAGATGGTTGAATTATTTGAAACCAGATGTTAAGCGTGGGAACCTTACTGCTGAAGAACAGTTTTTGATCCTTGAACTCCATTCTAAATTGGGTAACAGGTATGTCTGTCTGTCTTAGGGGTGAAGCAGAAGTTTATCTTTGGGGCAAAATTAAATTATAAAATTTTAAAGATGTAAAATACAATTTTATCTTTGTATGTGCTTGTTATTTTAGAATTTTAAAGGGATCAAATTGAAAACCTTTCATGTTTTGGAGGGCCAAACTGTATTTTTACCATTAAATTAACTTATAATTTTAAAAACTTCAAGGGACTAAAATAAAAATTTGTCAGTTTTAAAAAACTTCAGATAAAAGTTGTTTTGTTTTGATCGGACATGACATTGTTTTTTAGGTGGTCCAAGATTGCACAGCATCTGCCGGGAAGAACCGATAATGAGATCAAGAATTACTGGAGAACCCGTGTGCAGAAACAGGCTCGGCAGCTTAACGTTGATGCTAACAGCGCGGCGTTTAAGAACATTCTCCGGTATTATTGGATGCCAAGATTGGTTCAAAAGATGGAAGAGTCGTCGTCGCCCTGTTTTTCACCGACTGTTATTCCTCGGAATCAACCGGTAACGAAGACCGATCATGTTGACCGGAATTCATGTGTTTCTTCATTAGAGCATGTGGATAATATGAAAATGTCCCAATTTGGGATATTTGGTAACAATGATTGCAATAGTAATGCTCTTGCAAAGAATTGGTATGGTTATGTTGGTGATGATGGTAGCTATTGCCATGGCATGGAAACCATCAACATGGCGTCCACGTCAGCACTGGTCGGGGAGGGATTTCCGAACCCGGCCAGGGATTGCCACTTGGCGGATGGCAATTGGGTTAATGATGGTTTTGTAGATGGGATATGGAGCATGGGGGAACTATGGGAACTTAGAAATGCATTGCATTGAAGTGAACCTTGTCAAGTTTTTCTTTGGTAAAATTCTGATTTTGGTGCTTCTACTATGTTTAAATTTAAAATTTAGTCCTTATATTTTAATTTGACATGATTTTCGTCATCTACTTCTAAACACTTTTAATTACCTCAGTTAAAATGTTATCATGGATTGTTTTGTAGTACCCCTTCCAACACACGCATAAATTCATCTCAGCGCAATGAGTTGGAACGAGTGCTTTTTTAAGAAAAAATCAATGTCAATATTTTAATTGAATTAGTTCTATTTAGTCTAGCTAGTGATATTATAAAAATAAAAAACCAACTTATCTCAAATTATTGTATAGGGACTTAATTTTAAATTTGAACACAGTCGACAATCCAAATTCACAATTTGACTTTTTTTTTTCTTTTTGATGGTTCACCAATAGTTCATAACTTTTTTTTCTTGTTTTTGTCCAAAAGTTACAGTTGGATTCAAAGTTTCTTAAGTTAGTGGCTATAAACTGTTAGATAATTTAAAATAATGAATATGCATGCTTTTGTTTGTTTGGATTGTTTAATGCTTTGGTATGATTAGTGTATATTCGAATTTATTTTACGATCTATAAATATTAATTTTTTTAAATTTATACTTATTTCTTTTAATAATATTCTTATTTCAAAATTTAGTCCTAAATTTTTCTCTACAAATATAATATAGATTAACATTATGTGTATGTAATGTTAGTAAAATTAATAAAAATTATTTTTTATTCGTTTTTGAAGTGATTTAATAAACAATGCAAATTAAAAATTAAAAAAAAGAAAAATTAAATAAAATATTAAAATATTTTTTTAAAATTGAAGGGCTAAATAAATTATTATACCTATATATATATTACTATCGCATCCAACTAGATTTAGTGGTTACATCAAATTTGAAAATTGCATAAATTGAGCCAATTCTAGGAAACAAAAAATTCCTTCCCAACGTGCCTCTTGGGTGATCCACCAATGTTTGAAAATTGGAAAATCAAAACTTTTTATAAAGTAAATATATTATGGAGGTTCCCATATTATGAATTAATTAGTATTTTGTTTTTTTTTTACTTAAAAATTTGATAGATTATTTTCTGTACATTAGATCAAAAATTAAATTGGCCTTTTCTGTTAAAAGATCTATCAATTTCTACTGTAAAAAATTGGCATATTTTTAATAGTAAAAATTAATAAATTTTTTAACAAAAGGACTAATTTGCTCATTGATTTAACGTTCAATGACTAATTTACCTATTTTTTTAGTAGATGAGGCAAAATGCAATCTGACTCCTGATACAATGACTTGTATGATACTTTTATCCCTTTTATCATCAATATCTATGCCTATTGACTTGCTAAACATAAAAAAGTTATCAACCGAAGACAAAGAGGTAAGACACATTACAATCTTGAAAAATATTTCAAAGTTCAAATTTTGGAAAGCAATTTGATTGTTCAATTTTGATACATGTCTAAACTCGATAGTCATTCAATCGAAACTGAGAGATAAGGATTAATATCTTAATAAAGAAACTGTTGCCACTATTTAGAATGATAAATGATTTGTGCTTATATTTTCGATCAACACTCGTTTCGAATTTAATTCTGAACAACTCTTACTCTTATTTTATTTCTAGAATGTAGTATGAAAAAGAAAAAGAAATATTATATAACCCTTATTCCATTTTTCTTTTCACCTTATCTCCAAGTCATATATAGAAAAAATGGAACAAATCCAAATTATGAAGGAAGTTGTAGTCTTGATTGTCATCGTATAAGCTCCAAATTCTTTCACAATCAACCTTGAATTTAGTCCATCCATTGATATTGACCCTCCCTAAATAGCAAGCAAATTTATATTTAAAGTGTGTATAATAAAATAAAAACCGAAAAATTTATTAAAAAATGAGAAATATTAGTAATAAACAGTACTAGAGACAGAGTCAAAAAAATTGTGATTGAATTTTATTTTTAAACTTTAAATTTTATTAAAAATTTTCCATCTATTTTGACATCTAATTGAATTTAATAATTTTAATGACTTGAAACATAAGAAAAAATTTATCTAATATTTTATTTTAATAATTAACAACAATTTAACTTACCAATATTATAAATAACAAATATAATTAGAATTTTTATTTAATGAAATAAAACTTTTAATAATTTATTTGGTCACCTAACTATAAAAATTTACAAAATAATTACTTAACTATTCAATTTTGTCCACTCAATCGTACAATAGAATCTTGCATTCTAGTCTAATCAACCATATAGAGTAACCTAAAAACTCAATAATGTGGTAAGTAATATTACATTTCGGTATTATTCTTATTACCAGAAATAATTTTACATTTCTTGAACCAAACGTCAATTTATTGCAATAATTTAGAATATATCAAATAAAATAATAATGATTGTTTTTTTAATTAAGTTTAAGTGTATTTTAGAGATAATATAATTTTTGGCAATTAGGTTCGCTTTGGTACTTGAACTTGATAACTATTTGTATTTTGGACATTGAACTTAAAAATATAAAAATCATATAAAATTTCAGGTGATGATGTTCTATAATCTCAGAGTGTCACATTCAGTATTTTAACTACTAGATTAGTGATTGAACTAGTTAGACTACTAGTTCCCGATTCAACCAGTTCGACCATCAAACAAAAAAGAACTAAATAAGTAATAAAAATCATAAAATTTTAAAAATAAAAAAATATTAAACTAATTCGATTGTCGATTTTTATCTCAATTTTTTATATTTATCAATTTCAAGCAGTTTTCGGATCAATCGGTTCAACCTCTTTGTTCAAACCGTTATATTGATCAATTTTCTATTCCTCCGATCCGGTCTTGTTTTAATAACATTGGTCACATCATCAATTCTTAATAGGATCCAAGTTTAATGACCAAAATAAATATAATTGTCAAATTTAAAAACCAAATTAGATAAAAAAAATATAAATATCAATGTGGACGTAATTATAAATTCAAAGGATATTTAAATATATATTACAATTTTTTTTAAAAAAAATCAGCTCATCCGAAATCGGTGAATATTAACCATGATTTTCACGATGCAATAATTGTGATTAGTTTACTGTTATATCAAATCAAGATGTTGAAGGCTCGACAAAGAAATGCAAACCTATCCATTAATCCAACGTCCTAAAACCAATGGAATCAACCATTAATTATTGGGAAATTATTTGCTCCATTTTCAATCGAGATAAAAAAAATTGGGGATAAACCATAATTTAATCCCTGAATTTGATAATTATTTTATCATAATCCTTGAATTTTTTTTGTTCATGTTAATCTCGAAACTTTGTAATTTTTTCAATTGTATTCCTAAATTTGGATTCCATTGAAATGTGATTACGTAATACAATGAGATTTTGCCACATTATTACTCAAAAATATTTATTTTTTAAGCCCAAATATTACGGTACATTGCATTAATGCATTTTTAAAGGACGAAACAATAGGCAAGTATGGGCATTAACCTCTTGATTAAATGGGGTAATTGCAAGTTTATCCTCTCATAATAATTAATTAGTTTTTTAACCCATTTGATTATTGAAAATTTTGCCTTTTTTGGCCCATGCAAAAGATAATAATTAAATTTTGTGATCCTTTAAACAAATTTTATTTAGCTTTAACCCCCTAAAATTTTATAAATTTATCTTGTCCCCTTTGAAAAATTTTGGCCTCATCTCTGCTCCTAGTAGGTCCCTTTAGTTAAATGGAATAATTAGAAGTTTAGTCCCTCTTGATAATTAATAAATTGATTTAAGTTTTTTAAATTTTAATCCGTTTTAGTTCTTGAAAATATGCATTTTTGGCTATTTCAAAAAATTATTAATTCAATTAAAACCCTTTTAACAAAAAAAGAAAGAAAGAAAGAAAGAAAGAAAGAAAAAGCTCTAGCCCCCTAAAATTTCATAAATTTATCTCACCTCCCCTCAAAAAAATTATGGCTTCATTCCTAGTCTCAAAGAAAGAAATCATTTTGGAATCTCGAATGTAAGAATATTAAGAAAAATAAACACTTACAGATATAAAATATATCTTAATTCCACCGGGATCGTGGAGAGCATGTATAGTAGATTACATGAGATTTGGAAGCTAAGGAATTCCTTGTCGCATAGATTGCGGAAACTTTATCTCCATCAACCCTTTTTTCCTCCAATCTTTTAAAATTATTAATTTTTTCAATTTGGTCATTATCAAATGGAAGCGTGGTGAGATGAAACTCTGTTTCTTTGGGTCTCTCTCTTTAAAGATACAAAGTGTTTTAGTTCCATTCCATGCACGGTGCTTGATCTTCATATCTCATGGCGGGCCATCAATAACCCCGCTCCATCTCACCTCCCTTCAACATATGTCATAGGGTACCGTTTTAATACAGGGACGAAGCTGTAGGGGTTAGAATTTAATAATATTTTTTTTGAGAGGAATAAAGTGTAATTTGGTTGTTACATTGACTTATAATTTCAGAATTCTTAAAGGGACTGAACTGAAATTTTACCATTTTTGGAGCAAATTTTTACCTTTATTGAAGGTTGTGCTATCTGTGTGAAATTTGAGAAAGTTTAAATAAAATATTAAATCTAAAAAATGAGTTTGAATATAAAAATTTAGACTCGGACTTCAATATTTAAAAGTTGAGCTTGCTCATCTAATGGTTTTCGAGTTTAATATATGTTTTTTTTTTCTTTTCTTTTTTATATGTTGTATTTATGTCCTATGAAATATATATATTATGCTAGTTGAATATTGAAAATATATGAAGTTGTTTATGTTTAGGATTTTAATAAAAATATATGAAGTTGTTTAGAAATTATATATATAACAGTTAAATATTAAATAAAAATATTAAAATATAAATATGATTAAAATGGATTTAAATTGATCATCTATAAATATGGATAAATTTAAATAAAAATTTATGTTTATAATACGAGTCGAATCAAATTTAAATAAATATAAAATATATTAATATTATATATAAATCTGACTTAACCCGATCTATGAATACCTTTTGTATATTTTTTAGGTTTGTTGAATAGATATTTGATAGGGAGCTAATAGGTGATAAATCATGATAGGCTCGAGAGATTGGAATTGGAATATTATATGATGGAATGTGGTCCAAAAATAAAATTAAAAAAAAAAAAGTTGTAGGTGAAGTGTGAATCTTAAACAAGTCGAATTGTAAGGCTTGAAAAGATTGAAGTGAAAAAAAAAAAGTTACTTTAGTAATTATCTCAAAACACAAGTCGTGGATTTAGGACATGATTGATGGAACTTACATATAAAACCAAAGAGTTCAAAACGAATTGGAAGAAATACATGTTAAATCAAAGAATTTCATCCTTTTTACAAAATATAATCAATGTTGATTGAATCACTTGATTTGAGTCGATCGATTTGATCGATTAAATCAAAAATTAATTAGCGTGTTCAATTAAAAAAGAATTTTGAATTGATTGGTTTAGCAACATATGCAAATCAATTTAATAGGGCAAAAAATTTATTGGATTGACGAACCTGTGGTCTGATTGGTACGATTGTCGATTTGATTTAAGAAAAACATTGAATATATGTGATTCTTAGTTAGTTAGCTGGTTGAATTGAATTAGTTGTTGAAATTAATTAGTTAAATTTAAACTTTAAAATTTGAAAAATAAAAAGATTAAATTTTTAAAATTAAAAATACATAAGTTAAATTAAAATTTGAAAATAATACATAGATTTATAACATATTTTAATTTTTTTTTATCAAAACCGTTGGATGAATCTTTACTTATTTGAGTTATTCCTTGGATAGTTTTATTTGGGAAATTATTTAGGGTTCCTTTGAAAATTTTATTTTATTTTATTTCATGATTCAATTAATGTGAAAATTCAAATACCTATGAAAAAAAGTAAATTATACCTTTATTCACTTAATTATGAATAATTTTTCGTTTTAATCATTTAATTAAAAAAATATAAATTTGTGAGGTGTCATCTTTTTGATTGGTATAGTAATAAAATTGGTCTATGGTATACTTTTTTGAATTTAATCCTGATTTTATATAAAATTGTAAAAATTTTGTTTAAAAAATAAAAAAATAAACGTAAACATAAACATAAAAAATTAATATATATATATATATATATAATATAAAAAATGTATAGAATTTTTTATTATCTTGTAATAAAATTAAAAATATATATTATACATTTATTAAAAAGTTGTTAGAAAAAGAAGCGGTTCGAACAAAAAAGAAAAGAAAAAAAAAACGGCCCACCCATACAGACCAAATTATCCGGAACCTGGCCCAACTCTAATTTAAGCAAATAAAAGGTAATTTACACAGTTGGTCATCCAACTTCATAAATTTTTATTTTGGGCACCTAAAATAAAAAAGGTTGCAATATGAGCACTGCTAATACACATTTTGATCATTTTAGTCACTCGCCGTTAGTCTGCCATTACATGCACTTACTTTAGTCACCCAACTTTACTAACCATGATCTGAAAACTGACCTTTTCATTAATTCAGCTATGTAAGATTTGTTCATTAGAGTCCATTAACTGTGAAAATTACTTTTTGTATCTGTCCTTCATGCCATTAATAAAAAATTGTTCACATGCAGTCAAATCGATGTTCCCGGTAGCTGGAAAGCTGTTGTAATCCATGTTCCCTACAGATTGAGCAAAGCTTTTCGTAGGGTTCATGTTAAGCTCGTGAGGGAGCACGAAAAGAAGTTCAGTGGCAAGGTGAGGGTCTGAGTCATTGGGAATTGTAAGTCAAACTTTTTGGGTTGGGTCCGGTTTGGATTGTTTCTCTTCTATGGTCGAATTGGTTTTTTTTTTTTTTTTTGTTGTTGTTGTTCGAGTTAGTTGATGGTCTATGTTAATTGTTAAGTACATGGTCATTTTGTTTTTCCCGGGATATGAACACTTCTAGTCCGTACATTTTCTCAATTTTAACCTAGTTTATCCTTACACGATAGGATGTGATTCTCATTTCCACCCGAAGGATATTAAGGCCTTCAAAAAAGGGCTCTGCTGTTCAGAGGCCACGCAGCCATACATGAGGCAATGCTAGAAGATATCATCTTACCTGCCGAGATTGTCGGGAAGCGTCGATGGATTGAAGATAATGAAGATACAAACGGTACTATCATGTAGTTATTCATGCTAATGCTCATTCATTCTTTGCCACCCTTGTTGGGTAGGTGTATTTGGACCCGACAGAACGAAACAACACGGAGTATAAACTCGAGATCTTTTCTACGGTTTACCGGAAACTTGTGGGAAAGATGTGAACCGCTTTCAACCTTCAAAACCATATTTTGTATCAACAAAAATGTTTTAAAAAAAATCTAGTTCAATACCCTTATCTAAACCAATACACCCTTTAGTTCTCGACCCAACTAGTCCAATCAATCATCTGAACCAGTTCCAAGGACCCTTTTACAGGTGAGTAATGTGGGGGTGTCTAGATATGTGGATCAGCCACTTTTAAGGACTTCATTGTCTTCAGCTCTGATTCCCTATCGTCCAACACCAGCCAGGTCGACATCGCATAGCCAAACACTGCTCACATGCCATTGCCCAAACTTCACTCATGTACATTAGGTAACTTGTCCTTAACCCAAATAATATAACCTAACCTAAGGTCTTCATCTATTAGGGTCCCATTTTACTTTTGAACATCTCCATTGGCCTCACAATATTGTTTCAAAAAATGGGTCTGAACATATAGATTAAATAGAAGTTGAAAAATCATTTTCTCTCTGCCCCCTGGTGAAGTAGGGTCAAGAGGATATTGGACCTCATATCCATAAAGGGACCACTTTTTTGGCTAGGCTCTGTTCCCTGGTTTGGGATCTTTGCTCACTCTTGTTTACACTTGCATTCACCATATGATACATGGGCACAACTATTAATTAGTACCATTCCCTTCCTCCGAAGTCGGTTCCGATACAATAATGTTGGGATTACAGCTATGATTCGATTTTATAATAGTGATCATCTGAATCAATTGAATTAAACTCTTAAAACTGAATTTGAAACAATGATATTATTACAAAATATTGATTATTCTTATGCCTTTGATAAAGTCAATGTCTATTGTACTAAAACAGTGGTAGATTTAAAAACTACTAGATTCTTGCATTAATTTTTAAGACGATGACATTTTGTCAAAACTTTGGGAGGACAAATTTTGTTATTAGTCCTTATATTATTTATAAACTGTGGATTTGGTTCTTTTAGTTCGATCATTTTTGGTCATCATATTTTTCGAATTTTAAAATTTCAATCATTACTAAACCGTACCTATTAAATTCATTAAAATAAGTTTTGTTATTTTCAAATTTTGATGTGGCAAACGTATTAACACGTGTAATGCCATATTAACTTGTTGTTTCCGCATATCATTAAAAAAATCCAGATAATAAAATTAACTGTTGTCATGTCACGTCAAGATTGGAATTTTGAAACTCGAAAAGTGTTAAGGACTAAGAATGATCCAATTAGAGAACATGAACTTAATTTACAACTTTAAGCATGGTACAAATCTAACAGTAGAATTTAACCAGATGGATTTAACTGCTACGATTAGGATCATGATTGAAATTTCAGAATTCGAAAAGTACAATACTTGAACCCTAACTCAAGCATAATACAATGACTAATAGTAGAATTTTACCTTTTCAATTTTCACAACTATACCCCAAACTGTATTTTCACTAAAAGGCCTCAAACATTGTATTATTTTGGGATCTAAGATGGGAAATGATTTATTTAATCCAAACAATACATTGTAGGGATAGAAGGTGGATGGCATGTCTTCAAAGACCTGGTTCAAATGCCAAACATCTCATCACAATTATTTTCTAACCAGTCCCAAAATTCGTATGAAATTAATAATTACAACATAGAGGGACCCCTTTGTATAAATTAAGACAAATTTGGTTGTATTAAGTCAATCCAGAGATTGCACTTCTCCCCTAACCACAAATAATTTTTAATTCTAGATACTTGGAGCTGTTTTCCCATTAGTAATTTTTTTTAATTAGCAATTATGATTATGACCATTTTTAATATTAATTTAAAAAATCCATATGGAATTACATGCCAAGTGGAGATTGTGTGTTTGAAATTTTCAGCACCATTTCAAGAATATAGATTGAGACAGTAGGTGGGGGTGGGGGGTTTACTTCAATTGATGCAACATTTATTTTTGTTATGTTCTTCTATCATTAATTGTTTTTTAATTATATTTATGGATAGGGATAGATATTAATTTGAGACGCGCGTGTTATTATTTTTGGGCTTATATATAAAGCTGAATAAGTTGATTGCAAAATTTACTTTAAAATAAATGTTGTGGCTTTCAAATAGAAAAACTACGAGGACTAAATTGTAAATGTTTGAAAAAGTACAAGGCCTTGGGTACAATTAGACCCGAGGAAAAATGAAATAGCTTCGCCGCCCATATCTATAATGGTAGATGGTGGGGAAGGGCAAAAACATAAATGTTGAAAATGTGTTTTCTTCTTTACTTAGCTTCAAATTTAACCCAACAACACAAAAGGAGGACAAAGGTAAAATATCAATTTCAAAATTTGTGAAAAAAAAAACATAATAAAAGCTTTAAATTCAACACCCAAAAAGGTGAAAAAATAAAATAAAAAATATATGGTTTCAAAATGGATTAGCTTACCTAAAAGTAGATGTCAAATGGTTTAAAATGGATGACATGGGAAGAATTTTCAAGTCATAAATAGAAAGATAATGCGTTTCAGCGCATTCAAATCCACGTCCTCTTATATTGACAACATATTCATGCCGATTGAGTTAAGACTCAATCAACATTTATGTGAAAGAATTTTATATGAAGGGTTCATTTATATTATTGTATCAAGTTTTTTTTAATAATATTTATATTATTTAATTTCATCATTGTATTTCGAAAAAGATTGGTATTTTGGCATGATATAAATAGATTCACCGGCAAGTTATTGGCTGAAATAGTAGTGATTTTGTCAAAATTTGTTTTTCTGGAAATGGTTAAAATTCTTATCTTGCACCAAATTTATATGGTTGATTTCATCTCTTTTAAGGTGAATTTAGAAATTTTTTAAAAGAGTCCTAATTGGATTATAATTTTTTTTAAGCTTCAAAAGAATTAAATAATTTTTTTTATATTTTGAGATATCAAAATATAATTTTATCGTATAATGACTTTTAATTCTACTATTTATTAAGAGATTAAAAGACAATTTTTTCATTTGATGGGAGCAAAAACTTTTACCATCCCACTCTAAATTCGTTCCTGTGTCTCGTGAACCTTCTTAAACTATAATAACAACTTCGTCTTGTAAAAATAATAATACAAATTTAAATTTGAAAAGATTTACCGTAAATTTTTTCAATTAGATAAAAGATAAAATTAAATCTAAAATCGAATTCAATCATTAATTTATCAATATCTAACATACGGTAATATAAAAAAAATATTAAAACTTGATTAAAATTTTCAAATAATGCAAATTGACATGGTCATGTATACTCATATTGGTGGTTGAGACGGCAATTCCAAAAAGTCAATTTTACGTTTAGAAAGGTTTAACCTTTTTTTTTCTTGCAAAAAAGAGTAAAATTTCTTAGCATTAAATTCTCAACTATTCCCATCATTTGCGCCGTGTTTCTTTGATTCCTTCCAAAGAGATTTAAAAAAATTCTTCATTTTGTTAATCAATTCATGTTTTTCTTTATTTGCCTTTGAATGAAAAAGATAAATCCTTTCACAGCTTTCTCTCTCTAGTTTTCCATCAAAATTTTGCAGAAAAACATGAACATCTTTGTGTCTCATCATATCACTGTAATTTTATTGTAAAATGTGCATTATTAAGACGAAGCTGGTCTTTTGTCTATATTTCCTCAAAATCCACATAAAATTCCAGTCACTCTCCCTTTTTTGACTTGCTTTTTTTCGGTTCAAAGAATCTTTGTCAATGTTCAAAATCAAGGCTTTAAATTTCTTCCCCGCCTACCACTATTGAATCCTTTTCCCATTTCCTCAAAAACCATTTTTTTTTGTGTGTTAAGAAATCAAAGCCAACCCCCCCCCCAACAAATTATGTGTTCTGAAACAAGTCCAAGGGTGTCTTTTTCTCATGATCTAAGCCAACCAACAATGGAACAACATGAACAACGAAGAGACACAACGTTGTTAGAACAGCCGCCTTGTTCGGATTTCGAGTTCAACATTTGCACCACCAGCTTCGACCAACAAAAATGGTCATCAGCCGATGAGTTGTTTGCTAATGGTATGTTACTCCCTAAAACAGTAACCCCAAAACATGATGCCATTGCCCCATCTCTTGTTTCACTTCCACCACGGCCTAAATTGTCCATGGCTGATGATGCAAGAAAAGACATGGTGGAAAAAAAACCAGTTTCCAACAAGTCTTTTTGGGGTTTTAAAAGAAGTAGCAGCCTCAATTGTGATGTTAAAAAGGGACTAATTTGTTCCTTACCCCTTCTTTCGAGAAGTAACTCGACCGGTTCGGTTTTGAGTGCAAGTTCGAAACATAAGCATAGTTCACCAAAGCTACCATCACCATCATCATGTTGTAATGGTTATCAGTTTCCTCAAAAGCCTCCATTGAAGAAAAACCATGCGAATTGTTCATATGGTAATGGTGTTAGAATCAGTCCTGTCTTGAATGTGCCACCTCCTTACATCTCTAAAGGAACAGCCAACCTGTTCGGTTTAGGATCTTTGTTACGAAATGGGAAAGTCAAGAAGAGCAAGAAATGAATTTCCTTACATGATGTTGGATTATTTTTTTGTAAACTGTTCAATATTACGATGAACAAAGAAAGGAAAAGTTATGGCCTATGGGGATGTGTAAATGTGTTGATGCATATCTTTGAAGTGTGACAGAGCTAAGGAGACAAGAAAAAAACAGGTACCCTTTTCTCTCATGGCTTGTTGGATTCAATTGAAAAGAAGGTTTTGGCCTTATTAGTTCACAATTATGTAGATAAAAAGAGGGTTTTGATTTGCTTTTATGAAAGATTTCTCTTATGTTTTTGTTGGTGCCACCATTTGTTTTTTCTTTGGAATATGATGCTGCCCTTTATGGATATAACTTGTTTGTATTATAGCTTATGATACACTTACAATCTAATCATGGACCATTTTGGTTGTTGTTGGGCTAGAAATATTTTAAGGGTTAATTTATATATTATTACGAGAGCTAAAATATAATTTTATCATTGTATTGATTTAAATCTTTATGGTTTTCAAAAAGATTAAATCGAAATTTTAGTATTTTTGGGGCGCCAAACTATAATTTTACCATATATTAATTTAAGGTTTTATGAATTTTGAGAGTCTAAAGCTGCAAATTTTCATTTTAGGGGCCTGGGCCTGCCCTCTCCCTTCGCCCCTGTTAGTTGCTTTAGCAATCGGCCTTTGTTTCTTTTTTAGTTTCCCTTTTCTTTGCTTGTTGTGCCAGCAAATTCAAGTGTAGGCATTTTGTAGATTCTAGCAAGGCAAGGAAATCAAGGCTTTTTTTCCCACTCTTTGCCCCATTATTCCATCATTTCCCTTTAATATAGAAATATGGATTGAGTTCATATTTAATCATCTATGCTGAATAAGCTTTCGAGTTTTGTATTTATTTATAGAAATTTAATTCTTCTACTTTTATTTTAAGGAACTCTCTACTTTTAGGATTTAGAAATGCAAATTCACTTGTTAACATCATTAAACTTACTCCATCAAATTCATGTTCATTGATTTTTTTGTGACATAACTATCAAATGAAAATTTTAACCGTGCTAATAGAGTGTTAATAGTTGAACTTGTTTTTTGAAATTTGAAAAGTAATGGGATTAAATTTCAAATGTAAGAAGAGTACAGGGACTTAAAGCATATTTTAACCTAAATATGGATGTTGAGAGGCATAATATACAAAAAAAGGTAAAAGATAATGGGTACATGAACTCATTGCTTGCCAAAAAAAATGAAATCATTTGTGAATTTTATTATGAAAAGTGAAAAACTTTCACATCCAAACCCAAAAAAGAAGAAAAGAATTCATTTGAGTCAGAGTCAGTCCCTGAGTGTGTATTATTCTTGTAGGAGTAGTTTATTGGTACATGAACCCATTGCTTGCAATTGAATAAGCTGAGCTCTTAAACAGCACTCTCCAACCTAAAAAAAACACAGTTAGCAATCCTTGTAAGTGTACACATTCAAGTGAATAAAATTCCAAAGCACATATAAAAATGGGGGAAGGCCAAACCTGAAATGTATTGGTTTTATATAACAAATCTCCACATTCTTCAATAACAGCTCTTTCTCCTATTGCCACTCTAGCCAATTCTGAAACTGAACTTTCCATTTCCTCGGCCTGAAATAAAAGGACCAAATTGCATCGATGCCTGTCACTTTTCTGTGAGGTGTTTTGCATGTTTTGAAAATCAACCTTTACCTTTGGCATAAAGCTTTGAACATTGGAAACTATCATTTCCATCATTTTTACTGCTGAAGTCATTGCTTCCCCTACCTCTCTTGTATCTACCTGCAAATAAACATATAATAAGAAACTGACATTGCTTCATTTGAATAAATACAAAAATGGGGGGACAAAAGGGTGGAAATATGTACCTTAACATTCCCATTGATTGGCAGTCTAAGAGAAATGTTTAACAAAGATTGAATAGCTTCTGATAAAGAATTTAAGTAATCTCCTTGGAATGTAGACCATTCTTCTAGATATGGCATCTAAAAGGAGACCAAAAACAACATCATGTAAAACTTTGTGTGTAAATAACGTTTTAATTTCATGAAATGATGGTTGGTAAAAGTACCATGGAGGCTTTTGTATTAGGAGTCAGATTGCAGTTTAACCCACTACTAAAAAAAGGGCAAATTAGTCATTGTATGTTAGATCAAAGAGTAAATCAGCCCCTTTTGCTAAAAATTTCATCCATTAGGCATGTCATGTATGTTGTCTGTGCTCTTTGATTTAATGTAGAGAGAGTAATTAGTCTACTTTTTGAATAAAGGGGGCAAAAGAAAATTTGACTCTTAATACAGCAGCCTCCAATACTTTTACCGGATATGGTCTTTATGGAATTTGATGCATTACTAACATCTGTAATTAAGCATAATGACACATAGAAGTACAGTAACTTAAGATGCATGGAGAGCATTAACATCTATTGTCAAATAATTACACCACATGTAAATGCTCTTAAGGCCTATGCTGCACCATCTCTATATATTTGAGCGTGGTTATGGAGATATGATCTTTCAAGAATCCACCAAATACCCGAGTCCAAATAACATAAGACAATGCGAGCCGATTAAAGGGAGTATGGGAACATGACCTATCTATGATACAAAATCAAGCTAAACCAAAGCAGTAATGCAAAGTTTTAAGGACCAAAAAGGAATGTGTATATACCACAGGTGCATGAATGCAAATAAGATCAACACATATTTGACCAAATTTACAAACTTACATGAGATTCTAAAATATTTGATAAGGCTTTCATCCTTTGTAGAAGTTGAAGCTCCATGCGTTTCCTTCTCACACAATCATACAACTCTGATATCTTCACCTCGAGAGAATAAAGTATTCTCTAACAAAAATGGATCAAATCATCATAAAGAAACAGTGAGATGCTTAATTATATCATAAACAAGTTCCTACATGAACTAAAACATACGTGTATGAAACAAAAAAAAAAAAAAACTGAAGTTGCTATATGAAGCTTTGATGAGTTGACTAAGGTGAAAGTATCACCGAAGCCCTTGTAGTCAGATTGCATTTTGCTCCTTTTACTAAAAATAACAAGTGCATTAGTCCCTGTACATTGGCCTGAATAGCAAACTGGTCCTCCTATAAAAATTTCATCCATTTCTACAGGGACTAATTTGCTTTTTTTTAAAGTAAAATGGATAAAATGCAATCTGATTTCTAGTATAAGGGCCTCCATGGTATTTTTATCATTGACTAATGAACATTTCACAATAATGAATTGATGTAACATAATAAGATGCATATGTTCATAAAAGAAAAAACATTAAGAGCATAAGGGCTAACCTCAGTTTCTCTTTTCTGAATTTGAGTAGAGTTTTCTGCCTTGGCATTAGCAAATCTCCATTGTAAATAACAATTGTAAAGCAATTTCAAGGAATGTAAATCCTCTTGATGACGAGAAATTTTCTTTGATCCCCTTATTGTATCAGTCCCAAGCTTTGTATGAGAAGGGACTGGTGGTAGTGAAAATGGAGTCACCTTTGCAGATTTCCCCTTCATTAGTCCATTAGGAAGATGAAACAGAGAAGGATCGGAACTTAATAGTGGCGAATTCAAAGAACGGGAGAGTTTCAATGACGGCTCGGCACCGTTGCCGTTGTTATCCGCCTCAGGCAATGAAGTGCCTAAATCTATAAGGGACAGAGCAGTTCGGCCAGACTCATTGACAGAGGGTTCTTGAGAAGAAGATAAATAAGCATTAGGTTTCGATGATAAACCGATCCCACCTGATTGCAACAACTTGGCGGCCGCCGATGCCTTTGCCGTCGCCGGAACGTTGGCTGTCCGGTGGTTTAATCTTATTGTTGATGATGGTAATGATGAAGTTCTTTCAATAGTGGGCGTATCTGGCCTTAAAGGCGTATTATTTGCTGTGCTTCTCCCAAATAATTTGCTGGTATCGCTATAAGTTCTTGAATGGCGATGCTTCTTTTGAACGGTAGTTATATTTATGAACGGCGATTCAAGAGAGGCTCGTGGAGTATCACAAGGGGCAGCGGCAGGGATGTTCTCGTCAACCTCCGGTTCTGATTGCCGTCTCTGCTGCTGCAAATGGTTTTGCTTATGTAGTGGAGATCTCGAATGGTCGCCGGAAGAATGGGAGGATGATACCGGAGACATGAACCTGGAACTGACTTCTCTTACCCTCGGCCGCCGCTGAGGAGGGTGGGGAACGGCAGGCGGCAGAGGCGCCGCCGCAACTTCTTCCGTTTCAATCGGCATTGAAAGGATCTATTGAAATTAGATCGATCTCTCTGTGCTAATAAAAATTTTCTGATCACTAAACCAAAAAAGATAATTGAGTGAAAAAAGAAATACTATTTTCATATTTTGGATAGAAGAAAAAAAAGCCGTTGGAGCAACGTTCGAGTTTTCAAAAGTGAATCACGTGATCCGATGGGCACGTGATTTCTAGCACATTCACAGGTCTTATAATCACTGCTGGCCCAGCCCACGTAAACTACAAAAAAAACATCCTATTAGACCTGTCAATTGGGTTCATGTATGTTGGTTTTGGGTCGGTTAAGGTGAATATACCAGAGAGGTTATTTTATTATAAGCACCTAATTAAATTAGTTCCTCTACTGTTAAAAGCATAAATTTAGTCTCTTTATTATTAAGAAGAAACAAATAAATTTAAATTGGAACAGCGTTATAATTTATAGTTTTAAAAAAATATCATTTACTATTTAACAATGTTAATATTTTTGAAGTTTTTATGGTACTATAAATGAATTTTTTTGTTTGGAATTAAACTGTAATTAAAAAAATAAATTTAAAGACGATTTTTATAAAACAAATGTTAACTCTATTGCAATTTAAACTTATTTGATTCTTTTTAATTGTGTAAAGACAAAATTAATTCATTTAATAATAAAATAACTAATTTAATCCAATCCTATAATCTTGTTAACTTTGGTAACCCCAAACCCATGTATATATATAAATTATTGTCTTCTATCCTTTGTTTTGTTTTTTGGGTTAAATCATTATTTAGGGCATGAACTTGAAACAATTCTCACATTGGGGCTTGATTTTTTTTATTCAAGCTAGTCCCCGAATTTGATAATATTCTCATATTGGGGCTTGAACTAGGTAATTGTTTCTACATTGTGGCTTGAAATTTTTTTTATTCAAGTTTATCTTTAAACTTGATAATTTTTTTTCATATTATAGCTTGAACTTGATAATTATTTCTACATTAGGGCTTGAGCCTCAAAGTTTTTAAGGAAATATCACGGGCCTAACTTAAACAAAAAAAAATTAAACCCAATGTAAAAACAATTGTAAGTTCAAAAACTAGTTTTAATTAAAAAAAATTCAAAACCTAATATAAAACAATTGTCAAATTTAGAAAAAGGTAAAAAGTTAAAAAAACTCTCATGTCCCTAACTCATTATTTTTTCTTGCAATAAGCTCAACTTCCTAGCACAGCCCAAACTCGGAAGCCTCCGATCTAAAACGTAAACAGTGATTATCCTCAAGTGGATGTTTAAGAACATTGCAAAAATTTAACATGATGAAAGTTGATAAAAAGAAATCCTATTCATATTTTTATCTTAACTATTCAGTTAAATTAATTTCGGTTAATTCCTTTTTTTATTAAATAGATTTTAATCCCGCTTAGATAAGTTTTGTTGATGAATCGATTTCATTATATAAAATTTTAATTTATTATTTCATTAAATAGTTTAATACCGTAATCACATTTTATTTTTAATATACTGTTTGTGAAGTTTTCAAACTTGATGAATGCATATTGGTTATGTGGGTATGCGATAAGTTTTGGCAATGAATCAATTTTTAAAGTTGAAACAAGAGCGATGTTGTATGATTTTTTCATAGTATGGGAAAAAAGCTTCATAAAGATCGATGTTGAATGTTATAATGCACTTTTGGTTTAATTGATTTTAGTACGGGGAAGTGCCAACGGTAATTTGATGGAGTTAAGATTACTACATCAGTTGCTGCGTAGGAAATGGAATGTAAGAGTTCATCATATTTCGAGGGACTAGAATGGTGTTGTTGATCACATGGCTAATATAACACCCCAAAAATTTAAGTTTTTCCATCTAGGTTGTGTCATTGAAATTGTCATTGCTATTATGGTTAAGTACTTTAATTATTTATTTGAGATTTGGGGTTTGAGTGGCAACTCAAGTATTTTCCATTCTTTTTCCTAAATATTAGTGATTGAAGTTGTGGCATATATTGATTTCTGCGCAAATAGTTTCAACAATGAGCTTAGTGGTTTAAGGGTCAAACATTTGTTTATTTTATTTTTGGTTATGTGTTAAAATCCTGGCATGCTTGTGTGTGCATATTTATTTCTGCACTTTTTCGTTAAAATGCATTTTAAAAAACATGTTAAGAACTTCTTTCTTGGTTAGTTTTCTCCTTTTTGGTTATCGTTCCTCCTTGAGTTTTTGCTTGCTTTGAGTGGGAAAAATCTCCATAGAATCAATTGTTTACGCTATCAAATTTTTCCATTTTCTTGCCGAACAATAGTCGTAATGACTGTCGCTTTTATTGTTGCAATTTGAAGCACCATTTCGTAAGTTTTGTTAGCGATCTTGAGTTGATATTTAGAACTTGTTTGTGAAGGTTTAACCTTTGAAAAAGGTGTTTGCCTGTGATTCTGGTTAGAATTGTTATCTAAAACGCGTTTTGGTTTACTCTAGGCACGAATCACGACGAAAATCCTTCCACAACGCTGTAATTTGGGATTTTAAGTTCATGCAAAGGTGAGGTTTGATATGTTGAAATATTGGTAGACTTCTACTGTCGATTAATTGTGTTTAATGAGTTAAATTGCTTAATTGGATACTTGGGATTTGATCTAGGTTGTAGAGAGTCATTTGGGAATTTCTATATCGTTGTGCATCAGGTAGGGTATCGAAACCTTATTCGTTTTTTGTATTTTTCCTTCTGCAATTTTCCAGTTTTGCCTCTATTCAAGAGACACATAGGCTACGCTCACGGGCGTGTGTTAGATCCTGTGTCCATACTATTTCGAAAGTTTAGAAACAGTGAGTTACATGGGCGTGTGGCCAGACCGTGGTCACATAAATAGGCTACAGGAGACACACAGGCTATGCCCATGGGCATGTGTCAGACCATGTGCCCATACTGTTTTGAAAGTTCAAAAATAGTGAGTTACACAGCCTGGACACACGAGCGTGTGCCAGACCATGTGGATATTCTGTTTGTGGAATCAAAAACAGTGAGTTACACAAGCTGGACACACGGGCGTGTGCTAGATCGTGTGCCCATACCGTTTTGTGCAAACAAAAATAGTGAGTTACACGGCTTGGACACACGAGCGTGTGTCAGACCGTGTGACACACACGGTCTAATACATGGCCATGTGTCTGACCGTGTGTGGTGTATTTCCACATGTATATTCGCGATTTACCAAAAGTTATCAAATTACTGAATTGATAATGACAATGTAAACATTGCAATACAATACTGAACTAGCAGTGACACTGTGAACACTGCAATACAATACTGAACTGGCAGTGACACTATAAACACCGCAATACAATACTGAACTGGCAGTGACACTGTAAACACTGCAATACAACACTGAATTGACGGTGACACTGTAAACATAGTGTAGCTATATTGAACTGGCAGTGATACTGTAAACACTGTGATGCTATTTCGATCTATAACTCAAAAGTAGTGACACTGTAAACACTACAATAGCGTTACTGATTGTGGCCTATCTGTCTCCAAAAAATTGTTGCTTACGTTTGCGCACTGTATTACTTACCAATATACCATATACTGATCAATTGTATGTTGTTTCAGGATCTTTTGAGAATTAACAGCCGGCGGACGGGAAGTTCGGTCATCTAGGACTCGTAGGTCTATATTATGCTACATTAGGAATATAACACTAGATCTTTGAACTTACTATAATACTGTTAAGATGATGTTGGACTTGTGTTACTTAACTTTTATAAAATAATTGTGTGCTTGCTATCATGGTGTTTGTTCTACAATGTTGTGGCAGCCTTTATTTAGTTGTTTCTTCTAGGTTGGATTTAAGGTGTTACAACTAAACATGTTGTTATTGGAAATCACATGCTCCAGTTGTTTGAAGCTCCATCGGATTTATTAAGAGATGTGTTGATTACTGATTGTAATTGTTCTAATTCAATTTAATATGAACTAATTGATGTAATCGCTTTATATTGTGTTTTTATTTACCAAAAAAAACTTGATAAGGGGTTGACAAATCTTCTATAAAATTATAATAAATATTTAAAAATATATATATGTGACTATTTTTAAGATTGATTGTAGAATAAAAAATACACTCCAAATATACCAAATACTAACTTTTAATGAAATTATAAAAAAAAAAAAAGTTCGTTGTCCAAACCAACTTTTGCCTCCTCACTTTCCTGGCTTTCAAACATGAGAAAAGACATTACGGCCGAATGCTGAAAAGTACAATACGAAATCTAAATTTAGGGACTAAATTAAAACTAATCATTAAATTCATGTATCAAAGAGTAAAAAAATATAAGTACCAAAATGACTACAATTGACAAGTCTAGGGTCAAAAATTATATGAACTCTTGTATGATTGTATCCAATTCACACAATGAATGTCATCATCCTCTGTCGTTTCTCTCATTAAAGTAAAGCAAAATCCGAAAAAACAAAAAACAAAAAACGCCCTTCCTTCTCCAACCCAAAATTTCCCCAGAAAATTTCACCTTTTCCGTCAATCCCCAACCCTCAAAAACCTCCCAAATGCCAAATTCCATCAAATAACCCTAATCAATCAAACACCCAAATCCCTTTCCCTCCATAATTCCCAAATGTCAGGTCCATCACTCATGGATTCCTTATTTCAACGCACTTTAGAGGACCTAATCAAAGGTCTAAGACAACAACTGATCGGTGAACAAGCTTTCATTTCCAAAGCCCTTGAAGAAATCCGCAAAGAAATCAAATCTACTGACCTCTCTACCAAATCCACAGCTCTTCTCAAACTATGTTACCTCTCCAATCTTCACTTTCACGACATGTCTTTCGCTTCTTTCCATGCCTTAGAAGTCCTTTCTTCCCCTCGTTTTTCCCATAAAAAGATAGCTTACCATGCAATCTCACTTTCATTCCATGATTCAACCCCTGTTCTTCTCCTTATAACGAATCATTTGCGCAAAGATCTCACCAGTACTAATGAGTTTGAAGTAAGTTTATCTCTTCAATGCTTGTCTAGAATCGCTAATGTTGATTTGGCTAGAGATTTGACCCCTGAAGTTTTCACTTTGTTGTCTAGTAATAAGCTTTATGTTCGTAAAAGGGCTGTGGCTGTTGTTTTAAGGGTTTTTGAGAAATACCCAGATTCTGTTAGGGTTTGTTTTAAACGTTTAGTTGAGAATTTAGAGAATTTCGATCCTCAGATTCTGTCTGCTGTTGTTGGGGTGTTTTCTGAACTTGCTTGTAAAGATCCCAGATCGTATCTTCCTTTAGCACCTGAGTTTTATAAGATTTTAGTTGATTCGAAAAGTAATTGGATCTCGATTAAGGTGTTGAAGATTTTCGCTAAATTAGCTCCTCTTGAACCAAGGTTAGCGAATCGGGTTGTTGAACCGATTTGTGATCTTATGAGGAAAACTGGGGCGAAGTCGTTATTGTTTGAGTGTGTTAGGACTGTGGTTACTAGTTTTAGTGAGTATGAATCTGCTGTGAGGCTTGCGGTCGGGAAGATTCGGGAGTTTTTGGTGGATGAGGATCCAAATCTTAAGTATCTCGGATTGCATGCGCTTTCGATTGTAGCCTCGAAGCATTTATGGGCCGTTTCGGAGAATAAGGAAGTTGTAATCAAGTCATTGAGTGATTCGGATCCTAATATAAAGATTGAGTCATTGCGTCTTGTGATGGCAATGGTATCTGAACATAATGTGGCTGAAATTTCAAAGGTTTTGGTCAATTATGCACTTAAATCGGATCCCCTGTTTTGTAATGAGATACTTGGTTCTATTCTATCAACTTGTTCTAGGAATGTTTATGAGATTATTGTTGACTTTGATTGGTATGTATCACTTCTTGGTGAGATGTCAAGAATCCCGCATTGTCAGATGGGAGAAGAAATTGAAAACCAGTTAATTGATATTGGTTTGAGGGTCAAGGATGTTAGGCCAGAACTTGTTCGTGTTGCTCGTGATTTGCTGATTGATCCTGCTTTACTCGGAAACTCTTTCTTGCATAGGGTATTATCTGCTGCTGCTTGGGTATCCGGAGAATATGTTGAGTTCTCAAGGAATCCGTTAGAACTTATGGAAGCATTATTACAGCCTCGTACTAGTTTGTTGCCATTGTCTATAATGGCAATTTACATTCAGTCTGCGTTTAAAGTGTTAGTTTTTTGCCTACATACTTGCTTTGTGCGAGGGGGAAGTACCGCCGGAGTTTCAGCATCTGCATCGTATGAATCGTTTGATGATCTGTCTGTTGAAAATGGCGCGGATTCAACTGTTGCACATGGTCAGACATGTACATCAGCTCCTATCACCAATGAATCCATTGTTAACCTATTGAAACTGGTTGAATTAGCTTTGAGCCCTCTATTAGGAAGCCATAATGTGGAAGTACAAGAGAGAGCACGGAATTTGCTTGGCTTTGTTGATTTGATAAAATTAGAAGCACTGAATTCTTTGGGACAAGGGGAAAATGATTCGGAACGAAAAGGAGGGGAAGCTACCAAAATCATCAGACTGGTGCACGATGCCTTTTCCAAGGAGCTCGGTCCTGTCTCTTTAAGTGCCCAAGGTAAAGTTCCTGTACCAGATGGGTTAACGCTTAACGAGAACCTTGGTGATTTGGAAATGATATGTGGTGATATTGAACTACCTTCATCAAACACATTTTCTTTTGGATATCCTTTTGAGGAGAAGGATGTGTCGTCTTTCTCTAACCTTCAGATTAAAGAAGACTTGGGACAATCAAATGAGTCTACTTCTTTGTTAGCAGAGCACCGTAAGCGCCATGGGTTGTATTACCTTCCTTCGGGGAAAAGTGAAGTAATTTCAAATGATTATCCACCTGCCAATGACCCCACATTACAGGGTGATAACAATGATAATGCCAGTGATCTTGTTAAACTCACAGCGGAATCACTTGTTCCGAAGAGAAAACCAAACCATAGCAAGCCTAGGCCTGTGGTAGTGAAATTGGATGAAGCAGATGAGAAACCCGTTGCAGTAAAGCAGCCAGAGTCTAGAGACGATTCACTCTCGGGTGCTGTTCGTGACATTCTTTTTGGTAGTGAAGATATTCTACCCACTTCATCTCGAAGCAACCTTCCTAATAGCAAGAGAAAAGGGAAGGAAAAACAACACATGGATACTCAAGTTGGATCAAAAGAAAATGTAGTTGACGATGGAAATTCTAGTTCGAGGAGGAGAAAAGATCGTAGCCATGGTAAAGAGAGAAGACATAGGAAGAAAAATGCCGAGGAAAGAAACGAGACCGATCGGAAAGAAAAAGAGAGGAGTAGTAATCACCCCGGTAGGCAGAAATCTCGACAAAGAGCCGAGGAGCCTTTAAAAGTTCCTCCACAAACATCGGTGATTCCTGATTTCCTTTTATAGCATTAAATTTTTGTTTTCTTTATGCGCTCATTGGAAACTGCTTGAGAGAAATTGGTTGCTGATAATATCCCGTGTTCTGCCTTCTTGCGCTCTTCGGGTCAGTTCTTCTGTAAATTTATACTTTGTTTTTTTTTATATATATTTGGGGTTTGTGGTTTATTGAAAATTTGAACACTGGGATTGTTTATATTACGCATTTTGGAATTCAATTTTGAAACATTCTGGCCCCTTGATACTTAAAAATGGATATATATCTGTGCATGTACTCGTGTTGGATGTGGAATGATCAAGCATCATATTGACATTATTTAGTTAACAAATTATGCTATATATTCACCACCATATATATGTGTGTATATAATATCATCTTCATCCTATGCATGTACTTGTCTTAGATGTGGAAATCATAGCATCATTGTAAAACATTAATCAGTCAACAAATTGGGGTTCGTAACAATCTAAAAAGGATTAGTAGAAAGTTGATGCTCGTATGTTGTGGGATACTGATGAGGATTTAATATTGTGGTGCTTTTGTTCTCCAATGGCTGCCCTCGCATTAGATGCAAACTGGGTTCATACTACTGATTTTGCTGGTATGTTAGAATATGCTTGGAACAGTGGGGGAATCTATGTTTCCTGGATTCAAAGGTGCATGTGGGATGAGTATGTGTTGGTATGTGTCGGTATAAGTACCATGGAGACTCTTGTATTAGGGGTTGGGTTGCATTTTGCTCCCTCTGCTAAAAAAATGGGCAAATTAGCTTTTGTATGTTAGATCAAAGAATAAACAGGGCCTGTTAATATTTCGCTTATTTCTACGGTTAAGAACGGGTCTTAGGTCTTGGGTCCTTATATGTTAGCATGAGATACACTTTTTATTCAGTTTTTAACCGTAGAAATAGATGAAATTTTTAACGGAAAGAATTAATTTGTTCTTTAATTTAATATATATGAATTAATTTGTTTATTTTTTGAGTGTAGATTACAAAATATAATCTGACTCTTAATACAGAGGTTTTCATGGCACTTTTACTATGCATGTGTCTAATATGCTTCTTTTTTTTTTTAATTATCCCTTGGATATATATTCCAATTCAACTGATGGTGTTCAATTTAATTGGTGTTTGGTACGATGAAAAGTTTAAATCTTTTTAAAACATTTGATAAATAGGCTTTTTCAATCCATTTTAATTTCGAAATTGAGTAAATTAGATTTTTTAAAAATATTGGAGTAATTTATTCTTATTATTTTCGAAAGTGAGCGATTAAAGATAATTAAATGCGAGAAAAAATTGTTAAATTAAAGATTAAATTGATAGAGCGTGTAAACTTAGTTTTTGTTAAGTTAAATTTATTATTATATCAATTAAAATTATGTGTTATTAATGAAAAGTATTAATACTGTAATTAATTGTCTTTGATTACTTAATTTTTAGAATTAACAGTGATCAAAATATCCTAATTTTTTAGAAAGGGACCAACTTACTCGATGGAGAAAGATTGGAAAAGCTTTTTATAAAAAAATTAATTAGTAAAAATATGATTATGCAAAAATTAATTTAGTTTTGAAATTCAAAAATTTCTTAAAAAAATTATTTTTTCGCAAAAAATGGTTCAAAATAAGAAAGAAATGGTATTACAAAGTTATATTTATTTTAGTTTAGGTGTTAGTTTCTTAATTTCTTCCACTTAAAAAAATTAAAAATAAAGCTGTGTTCCATTACCAATGACTCACGTGAAATAATGTATCATAGGATGCGTTATTGATACAAAATATCAAATGAAATTAATTTTCTGTATTATGTATATATGTATTATTTAAAACGTGTAAATCAAATTTTAAATACATATTTACATAATGCGCACAGATAATTCAAATCTTACATGCTATGGAAACATGCAATGCTAATAAACTGTAAGACAACTATTTCCTTTTCAGCTTAGTTTAGATGTAAGTGGGAAAACATATGTTTACAATCTAATTCGTATGATTAAGCTAATAAAAGCATTTAAATCAATACGGTACTGATATTATTTTAAGAACACAATTAAAATGTTCTGAATTTCTAGAATTAATTTAAGTAAGTTATCCATGGTTTATTGGGGAGTTCGATTATGAATTTAGTTTCAATTAAATAAATTATTAAAAAAATTATAAAACTAAAAAATAAAAAAAATTGTAAACCATATCAACTATTTGCTTAATCAGGGGCGAAACAGAAAATTTGTTGGGAAGATCGACATTAAATTGTAATTTTTTTAATAATAAAAATGTAATTTTTAAAAGATTAAATCAAAATTTTATCATTTTTAGGAGGGTAAAATATAATTTTATATTTACTAATTTAAAATTTTAAAACTTTTAAAGGATTAAAAAAAAATTTATTTTAAGAAGGGTCAAGGCCCAACCAACCCCTGAATTTGCTCCTGTGTTTAATCAAGATTTTTTATCTTAATTCGATTGATTTCAAACAATGTTTTAATTCATGATTTAATTTATTCAATTTGATTCCAACTACTAATCAACCCTAAATAAATAAATAAAAATGATTGACTCAAAGGTTAGTTGACGTCAAAGTCATTGCATTGTTTTTCATACATATATATTTATATTTATATATATATATATATATATATATATATATATATGTATTAATTTACATAGGTTAGTACGTGGCTATCACACTGCTATTTCCTCTAACGTTCCAAGAACCTTCTTTTTTATTATTAATTTTTTAAAACTCTCTTTTGTATTTTTAAACTCCATTTTCGCCTTTACACCATTCCTAAACCCATTTCCTCTCTTCTCTCTCTCTCTCTCTCCTTTCAAATATCTGGGAATTAATAAAATACTCAGCTGAAAAAAATGGCGGCTAAACGGCTTCTTAGCAACTCATTTTCCGACCAAGCCGATGAGCCAAAGGAGAAACGGACGAGACCTACCCCTTCTTTTACTTCGTATGTTCTACAAATTTTTAATTTATTATATGATTTTTTCTGGGCAGATCAGAATAATTGATCGAAACAATCAACAAAAATTAAAAATCATCCAACTCGCTCAAAACGAAATTGATTAAATCGTTTGAGTTAGTTTTTTCGATTTAAACAAAAAAATTCTCTCCCTTAAGTCAGCATGTTATGTAGTTGTAGTTTGAAGGAGTAGAGTTTTAGCTTTATCTTCTCTTTCTTGGAGGAGAAGTTTCTATAGATAGAGAAGGGTTGAGACTTGAGAGTCAGTCCTCCCTTAATGATGGTTGAGATTGTAATAAATGTTAGTCAGCTTTTGGAGTTGGGACAATTAAATAAGATTATATATTTGATATGATAATTATTTTTAACGGGTTGTTTGTTGTTTATCAAATTTTATATTATTTTTTAAAATTTTCGTAATCAGTGAATTTAAAGATATAATAATTTTTACGTGATAATATTTTAAAAAAATTTACATGGCTTTATATTATTTTAGGATGCAATATTACTTTTTTTTTTAGTTTTTAATTTAAAAGTAGTAGTTAATTAGAAATCTAATTATTTTCTTATCTCTAATGGTTTAACAGTGTGATTGGGGAAGCTGTTATGGTTAATTGCTTGAGTACAACTCTGGAACCAATCCTTCGAAGAGTGGTATATTTATATACTTTTCATTACATCAAACATACAACGATTAATTTTTCTTACTTTTACTTTCACCCTTCAAATTCTTTACGATATTGATACCTAATACATTTGCAGGTGCACGAAGAAGTGGAGCGTAGTCTTCGAGCTCGAATCCGTTCTTTCAGCAGGTCACCATCGCTTCGAATCGAAGCACCGCGAACGTCAACTCTCGAGCTCATTTTCCCTAAAGCTCTTACCGTACCGATCTTTACCGGCGGCAAGATCGTGGATGAAGAGAGCAATCAACTTCCTGTAATGCTCGTTGATACAAGGGGAAACCAAACGGTTCCAGTTCTTTTTCCGAGCCCGCTTAAAGTAGATATCGTGGTCCTCGACGGGGATTTTCCGTCAGATGGTAAGAATTGGAGTAACGAAGAGTTCGATCGGTACATCGTGAAGGAAAGAACCGGCAAACGTCCCTTGCTCGCCGGTGAATTGGCTGTCACGGTGAGGGACGGAATCGGTTTGATCGAAAATATTGAATTTACAGATAATTCGAGCTGGATCCGGAGCCGGAAGTTCAGAATTGGCGCGAAAGTTGCGGGAGGGAGCTGCCAAGGTGTACGGATTCGAGAAGCCATGACTGAAGCTTTTGTCGTGAAAGATCATCGTGGCGAATGTAAGTTTTCGTCGTTCTCCATATTTAATACCGAAACTTTCTTTTCAATTTTTCATAATCTTCTTATTTAGGGTTCTGAAGAAGGTTAGTTAGTTCTATAAAACGTATGATTAAGATCTTGAAGATGAGCTTAATTAGAATCAATATTCATTCAGTTTTAGGGTTAATTCCATTAAACATCAACTATATTTAAATTCTAAAATAATTTTAAATTTTAAAATCCTCTAATTGAGTTATCATAATGTTGTGTTAATCGATTTCACATATCAACTTAATTTTAAGTGTTAAATGTTGGTTTAGATATATTTAGAGCATTTTTAAAATATATAAATAAAATTGTATATATGTGTAATTTTTTGTTTGTTCTCACAATATCAAATAGATTTTCAAACTTGAATGATTAGTTTGATCTTTCACTAATTTTAGTTATTTCTAGTGTATGTTTTTGTTTTTATCTTTCAATTCAACAATTTGATAAAAACTGAAAAATGCATATAAAATTTATTATTTAATGAATATATATTTCAATTACATGAAAAAATCTTATACAAAATAATTTTGTATATATTGAAGTATACAAGAAACATCATCCACCAACGTTAGGAGATGAAGTTTGGCGTCTAGAAAAGATTGGTAAAGATGGAGTCTTCCATAAAAGGTTAGCCACTGAGGGAGTTCATACAGTGCAAGATTTCTTGAAAATGTGGGTCGTCGACCATGCCAAGCTTAGAACTGTAAGTATTTTGCAAGCACTTGTCAAATTTTGTGTTTGCTTTTCTTATATATATATAAATCATAAATATAACTCCATTCTTGGAACAGATTTTAGGCCCTGCAATGTCAGAGAAAATGTGGAATGTGACAATCAAGCATGCCAAAACTTGTGTTATGGGGAACAAACATTATGTTTTTCGAGGACCTGATTACAAAGTCTTGTTGAATCCCATTTGCCAACTTATGAATGCAGAGATTAATGGAAGCATATATACTACTCACAACCTCAGTGATATTAACAGAGTAAGTGTTAATAATTGACTTTTTTCGTAAATTAGTCCCTGAATTATAACTCGATTTTCATATTAGTCTTTAAAGTTTTTTTTTTGTCAAAAGTATAAGATGTCCGATAAGAATATATCACATGTCGTTTTCTTATTGATTGATATTGTTTTTTTTTTTTTTGAGTAAACGGAAGAAAAATGACAGTTTAGATATTACTTTAGGGGAAAAAAATTAAGGACCAATCTGAAAATTGGCTATAGTTTAGGGGCCAATTTATTTGTTTGTTTTGGATCCTAATGGCATTTGAAATTACAGGCATATCTTGAGAATTTGGTGAGAAAAGCATATGCAAATTGGTGTTCCTTGGAAGAGATAGAAGGAAATTCCAATGAAATTGGCCTTCTCACACAAGGTAATTCATTTTCCAAGGAATTTTCATAACATTAAACTTGAGGTTTTTTGGGGGGTTTGGATTAAATGCAAAATTGATCCTTAAATTATATTATTTTTCCCATTTAAGCATCTAAAGTTTTTTTAAATTAAAAGTGATATTTATACTACCAATTTATCTCATTTAACTCTAGATCACGATACCAACCAATAAGAACGTGATAAATGTCATGTTTTTATTGGATATCATATATTTTGTTTTGGATAAAATAAGACAAATTTGATAGTTTAGATATCACTTTAATCAAAAAATTAGATATCTAAATGAGAAAATAATATAATTTAAGGACTAATTTTATAAATAAGTATTTTTAAGTAGTGATTTATATAAATTGTTACACAGGTGATCATGTTGTAGACCAATATCCCAATCATCAACAACCCATGGTGGGATCATCTCAATACAAAGTGTATATGACGGATCATTTGATCGAGGGATATATACCAAACTAAATGCAAGCAAATTGAGAAATAAGTCCGATATATTTCAATACCTCAAATGAAAATGAGGTTAGGTTGAACATGTTCGATCGAATTCAAATGATGATTTGAAATTTCCGAAATCCTTTATTACAAGGGGTTAAAATTTGAAAACTGTTATTAATAAAGGTGGGGTGCATAGGTAAAGCACTTTTGCAAAGAAAGACAAAAATTTAAACTTTAGAGATGATATTATTTTTAAAGATGATATTATTAAAAAAATAGACAAAATGAAATATAAAAAACACTGTAAAAAAGTGAAAACTGTTGAAGCATTTACTATTACATGCAGGAACATATACAAGTTGCATATGTAATTTACTGTTACTTATTTTTATTTTTCTTCCCCCTACTTCCCAATGCTATCTTGTAAACAAACTAGAAATTAATTCGAAAAATGATATTGAATTGATTGGATTGAAAATCAATACGAACCAGTTGAATTGACTAAAAAATTAATTGAACCATTTTTTTATTTTTAATTGAATCGATTGAAATGATTGAGCTGATTTGATCGACGAATCGATAACTTAACTGATACAACCACCAACTCAACTCTAAAAATATTGCTTTTGGTTGATGCTCATTGTAATTAAATAATCAATGTTGAGGTATTTTTTTTAGAGAGGAGCTTTTCAATATAAATACAGTAAAATTATAAGTACATACTGAAGTAATTATAAAATAGAAACAGACTAATATTAAGTATAAATGCAAAGGAAAGTTAAAATTTTTTTTGGAAGAGTTGTGATTATGTTATATATTTTTTTGGGAGTTGAAATATAATGTATTGACTTGTATTTTCATAGTTTTTAGAAGGATTAAATAAAAAGATTATTATTTTTAAGGTCAAACTATAAATTAATAGGTTTTTTAGGGAGCCTAAAACATAATTTTCCAATTTTTAAGGGGTCATCGTCATTGCCTATCCCTCCCTTCGCTTCTATGTAAAAGGACAAATAATCAAGTAAGGGCTAAATGAAGGTGTTTAAATAAAGATTAAACCTTTTAAAATGGTTAAACGCTAAACTTTTTTTTCGAAAGTGCTCAAATAAACTTTGCATATCATGTTTTAAATTATTTTTCTTCTTTTCAAGTAGTAATTGATCTACAGTGTGTTTTGTTCTAAACATGCTAATATTCACTTAATTTTATATTATAAATAGAAGTAAAGTGCCTCAAAAAAATTCTTACTTGAGCATCTTTAAAAACATTTGACCCTTATATGACACAGTATTAAAAGGTTTGGCAAATTTGACCGCAGAGAGCATTTCCTAAATATAATTTTGAAATCTTGGAGGGTCTGTTTAACGAAATTACCGCCTTTATTTTTGTTCTTTTGTGTTGGGCAAAGTCCCAAGTAAATCAATCATTAAATTAATTAATACAAAATTAAAAAGCCGTTTTTAAAAACTTGAAAGCCGGTCCCGCTTCTAACCCAACGATAAATAAAACGAACCATATCATCGATAACTCGGCGCGAAATAAGAAAAATAAAGAAATAATGGCGAGAAAATGAACTAGCCGTTAGAGACCCTAAATTTCAAATCTCTTTCTTCAATGGCTTTTCAATTTTTTCCCCATTAAAGACAAAGCTTCGATTTTTTTTTTCTCTAAATCGAATAACTCTCTCTTTCTTTCTTTCTCTTTGTACGCTCCTCTACTGTTTAGAAGTCTTGATCCAGAAACTTGAGTAAGTTTTTAAATATTTTCTGATTTTTGATTTGGTAATTTTTGAGCTGAAAATGGAAAATAATTGAAGACAAGTGAACTTTCCTTTCATGAAACTAGATTAAGTTGAAGATTATAGGGTAAAAAATGATTCGTTTTTTCAGATAATTGGAAAGTTTCTCTTGGTACAACGATGAATAGACCATAACTTGGGTTAAGTTGGAAAGTTTCCTTTGATGCTATGCAATGTGCGATTTGCTCAGATGATTTCTTTTAATATTTATTTTTATCATTCTGGTAACTGAAGAACTTTGAATTTACCTTTGATTTACTTAATTTTGTTTCTAATTTAGTACAAGTAATGAAGGATTTTGCATAAAGGATGAAGGATTTGGGATATTTCAAAGCGAAACTTCTTTTTTCAGCTTTCATTCACTAAATCTTTTAGGGATTTATAGATTTATATATGTTTAAATTTGTTTTCAGTTTTATCCATAATTTGCGAAATGTTCTTAGATTGCAAATTGGCTAACGATTTGTTTATATTTTGCTGATTGTTTCCATTTCCAGTTCATATTTAAGCATTTCTTTTGGTAGGTTTTCAAATTTCAAAAGACACAAAGGAAGTAAAAGAAAAAGATGACAGTCAAAACACCAGGAACCCCAAGCAATAAGATAGATAAGACACCAGTAACAACCCCTGGAGGTCCAAAATCAAAGGAAGAGAAGATTGTAGTTACTGTAAGGTTAAGGCCATTAAGCAAAAGGGAGCAACTAGCCAAAGATCAAGTAGCATGGGATTGTGTTGATGACCACACCATTGTTTCTAAGCATCCTTCTCAAGAACGCACTGCGCAGCCATCTTCTTTCACATTTGGTAACTCTTTCACTACATGTTATTTATATAGTTGGTTTAAGTTTTCATTGGAATTTGGTGTTTGAGGTTCTTTTTTCTTTCTTTTGTTTGCTCAGATAAAGTGTTTGGACCTTCATGCTTGAATGAAGCGGTGTATGAAGGAGTGAAGAATGTTGCTTTGTCTGCTTTGGGAGGCATAAATGGTATTTTCATTGTACTATTATCTTTTCTACTGATTAATGTTTTTGTTCCCTCTATTGAACCACTTGAGTCATGTAATTTTTTGTGTAGCTACTATATTTGCATATGGCCAAACCAGCAGTGGGAAGACATATACAATGAGAGGAATAACAGAGAAGGCTGTCAATGACATCTATCAGCATATAATGAATGTGAGACTGAGCTTCCCTTGAAGTTTAACTATTTTTTTCTTCTTGCACACAATATGGCTGTGGATTTCTTAATTGTTCTGTTCTGTATTTGAAATGCAGACACCAGAAAGAGATTTTACCATTAAAATTTCTGGATTAGAAATTTATAATGAGAATGTTAGAGACCTGTTAAATTCCGAATCTGGCCGCAATCTCAAGCTTCTAGATGATCCGGAGGTAAATGGGCTTTAACTTCTTTTCATAGGAACAAAGCACTTATGCTTTCAATCCTCCTCCTGTCATTTACTATATTTTTGTCTGTTTAATCTATGCTTGCAGAAAGGTACTGTGGTTGAGAAGTTGCTGGAAGAAACAGCAAGTAATGATCAGCATCTAAGGCATCTAATTAGCATTTGTGAAGGTAATTAATGAATCGATTGCTTCAAGTTATCAGACCTTTTCCTTCTTTTAAATGTGAGTCTAATTGTTTTACCGGCATTTGTAGCTCAAAGACAAGTTGGAGAAACTGCCCTAAATGATTCTAGCTCACGGTCACACCAAATAATAAGGCTGGTATGAATGAGGATTTCTGTTGGTTCTGTTAACATACTCAATGCTGTATGGAAGCTAATTCATAATTTTATTTGGCCAACAATGTAGACAATTGAAAGTACTCTTCGTGAAAATTCTGATTGTGTGAGATCATTTGTTGCAAGCCTGGTAAGACTGTATCCCTTCTCTTCCTTAGCCAATAAAATGAATAAATATGAGCTGTACAATCCACACTTTCTTTACTAGTTCTCCATATCTAGTCAAGGTTGAGGTTTACTCAGCCTCACCAAAAAAGATGCATGAATTATTGTTGCTGATGACAATCTGTTGGGACCCACACTTGTAGAACTTTGTGGATCTCGCTGGAAGTGAAAGAGCTTCACAAACAAATGCCGATGGCGCAAGGCTCAGGGAAGGCTGTCATATTAACCTTAGTTTGATGACCCTGACAACTGTAATCAGAAAACTCAGGTAAGAATATATCTTAAAATATTTCTTGTTCAGAATATTCATTGTATTTAGCACTTGATGGGAGACAATAATGAATTGAACTTAAAAACTAAACATATTTTAAGTTCTATTATCATTGTGTTCATGATTTACTGATCTTTCTTTGCAGTGTTGGAAAAAGAAGTGGTCATATACCATATAGAGATTCGAAGCTTACTCGAATATTGCAGCATTCACTAGGTGGAAATGCACGTACTGCCATCATATGTACTTTGAGTCCAGCACTAAGTCATTTTGAACAATCTCGTAATACTCTCTTCTTTGCTACCCGGGCAAAGGAAGTGACAAATAATGCACAAGTCAATATGGTACTCATCTTTTTTTCATTCATGCTTTACGAGATTGACAAGAATTTCCTAATGAATTGACATGAAACCTTTTTGGAAACTTTGCTAGGTTGTTTCAAATAAGCAACTAGTCAAACATCTGCAGAAAGAGGTAGCCAGGCTAGAAGCTGAGCTTCGCACCCCTGATCCATCTAGGGAGAAGGACTTGAAAATACAAGAAGTAATAACTATTCAAAATTGGCTTCATCTTGAATCGATTTATTTCATACTGCAACTTCAAGCATAAGTAATCACATTTGTTGTTTTTGCTTTCTAGATGGAAATAGAGATTGAAGAGCTAAAGCGCCAAAGAGATCTCGCACAGTCTCAAGTCGATGAGCTACGTAGAAAACTTCAGGAAGATCAGCAGGTTCCGTCACTTTTCCTTCTTATCTGTCTTCCCTCTTCATTCTCTTTATTTCTGGGTTCAGTTCAACTCACTTGTATGTGTTTATTTATTCAGATTTCAAACCCTATGGAGTCACCAAGTCCATCTGTGAAGAAGTGTCTATCGTATTCTGATGTGTTGTCTCCAAAACTTGATGGAAAGGATCTAGGCCGACATGATAAAACAAGAAAAACAATGTTGTTGAGGCAGTCTATGAGGCAATCATCAACTGCTCCTTTCGCACTTATGCATGAAATTCGTAAACTCGAACACCTCCAAGAGCAGCTAGGAGAAGAAGCAAATCGAGCTCTAGAAGTACTTCAGAAAGAGGTGGCTTATCATAGACTAGGTAATCAAGATGCAGCTGAGACAATTGCCAAGCTTCAGGCAGAAATAAGGGAAATGCGTTCTGTCCGGTCAGACCCGAAAGAAGTTGAAGTTGGAGCAGCTATAGCTCCTAACAAAAGTGTTAGTGCTAACCTTAAGGAAGAGATAACAAGACTTCATTCACAAGGTAGTACAATAGCTGACCTCGAGGAGCAATTAGAGAATGTTCAGAAGTCAATAGACAAATTAGTAATGTCTCTGCCAAGTAATCAAGAATCCAACTGTGAAGCTACCCCCAAAACAAAGAACCAGTCTAAAAAGAAGAAGCTGCTTCCTTTAACTTCAAGTCACGTTACAAACCGGCCGAATTTTATAAAATCTCCTTGCGCTCCTCTGTCAACCTCTCGGCAAGTTGTGGAGCCTGAGAATGAAGAAAATAGACCTCCAGAGGATGATGACATTGTTTCCAAGGACACCATCACCGAGTTCGAGAAAGAAACACCTGTGAAGAGTGAAGACTGTGGAGATTTTACATCAAAGGAAGGCACTCCAGGATATAGACGTTCAAGTTCAGTCAACATGAAGAAAATGCGGAAAATGTTTCAAAATGCAGCTGAAGAGAATGTACGAAGCATACGAGCATACGTAACAGAATTGAAAGAACGTGTTGCTAAACTGCAATACCAGAAGCAGTTGCTTGTTTGTCAGGTAACAGACACAAGTGCCTTTACCGTTATGATACCTTCCATTTTTCTCCATTTATCTAGTTTTTGACTTGCTTTTTTTAGGTGCTTGAGCTAGAAGCAAATGAAGCAGCCGGATACAATTTGGAGGACAATGAGAGTGAAATTGAACCTGAGGAACCCCAAGTTGCATGGCATGTAACCTTCAAAGAACAAAGGCGACAAATCATTGAATTATGGGATGTCTGCTATGTCTCCATCATCCATAGGACACAGTTTTATCTGTTATTCAAAGGAGACCCCGCCGACCAAATATACATGGAAGTGGAACTTAGGCGCTTAACTTGGCTACAGCAACATTTTGCAGAACTTGGAAACGCAAGCCCAGCAATAACAGGAGATGAACCCACAGTGTCATTATCATCAAGGTTCACTTTCATTCTTTCTCTCAACCACACAATAACACACATCGGTAAAAGTAATGTGGAGGCCTAGTACCATGGAAGCCTATTTAAAGTCAGATTGCATTTTGCCTCTTCTACTAAAAAATAGGCAAATTATTAGTCCATGTACTAGTTAAAAACTGGCATGGCTGATGGAATAACTAGAAAGTGATATATGGCATGCCACATAATGTTAACGTACATTGACTAGTTTATAAAATACAAGAACTAATTTGCCCAATTTTTAAGTAGAGGGAGCAAAATGCACTCCCACTCATAGTACAGAGGCCTTCATGGTACTTTTCCCACACACAACTCTTGTTGCATCTGATTGATCATGTCTGTTTTACTTACAGCATCAGGGCCTTGAAACGTGAAAGAGAATTCCTTGCAAAGAGGTTGACCACACGTTTGACTTTCGATGAGAGAGATGCATTGTACATTAAATGGAATGTACCACTTGATGGAAAGCATAGGAGACTACAATTCATAAACAAGCTATGGACTGATCCTCATGATCCCAAACACATAGAGGAAAGTGCTCAGATAGTGGCAAAACTTGTAGGGTTTTGTGAAAGTGGTAACTTGTCAAAGGAGATGTTTGAGCTTAATTTTGCACTGCCAGCTGATAAGAAGCCTTGGATGGTAGGGTGGAACCAAATCTCAAACCTTCTTAATCTATAAGACAAAAATCATCTTGTAAGTACTTTTTCTCATTTCTGTATATGTAAATGAATTTTTGGAGTCCTTTCTCCAATGTTCTTTGTGGCCATTTGATGAGCACATTGTCATTTGCTGATTGTTTTGAGATATTCTTTTTCTTCATGTTTCAATAATAGAATTTGCTTCATTTTGATGTCCATGAATGTTTCACAATGTTAAGCTGTTTTTCTTTTTTTGGCTTTGTTTTGCACCAGATGTCCCTGAATAATGGTCTGAATTTTAGATTGGTCCCTAAACTTTTCCCACTTCTGTACAAGTAAATGAATTTTTGGAGTCCTTTCTCCAATGGTCTTTGTGATCATTCACTGTCATTGCTGACTTGTTTTGAGATATTCTTTGTATTCTTCATGTTTCAATAATGGAATTTGGTTCATTTTGATGTCAATGAATTTTTCACAATGTTAAGCTGTTTTTTTTTTTTGGCTTTGTTTTCTGGGTTATTTGCACTAGATGTCCAAAAATTTTGAGTCTTTAAAGTACCGATATCGTATCAATTTGGACCTTTCATCAACTATGGCATGCTTGGATTCAAGACACTTGGATCAAATCTTTAACAAATGTATACCTATTGCAGGGATAACTTAAATTAAACATGTTAAAAAATACATGCTATCATTATTCAAGCTGTCAATGTGATAGGCACAAACATGTTTAAAATTTTATGTATATATTGATCATATCCAAGCTAAAATTTAATATCCAAAGTGACAGTTAAATAGACAGAAAGACTTAATTGATAAGATAATTGAACTCGTGAGCGTTCAATTAAAATGTTTTGAAATATAAGGAAAGACTTAATTGATACGATAACTGAACTTGTGAGCATTCAATTAAAATATTTTGAAATATAAGGACTAATTTAAAATTTATACCATAATTTGGATACATCATTTCAATATCCATTTTTGGTCAGGTCCATTGCAACAAGGTAAGCGTTCATTGATATACTTTGTCTAGAGTTATTTAAAGAAGAGAATTAATATACTGTTAGTTACTTGTTTGGTTTCGGGAGTTGAATTCTTTTTCTCAATTAAACATTTGAGTTTGGTTTCAATGTTGAATTTGATATCCAAATCAAATGGTATTATGTGACCCAATGAATATTTGACATGTGTGCTTTTAGTAAAAAATAACATAGCTACTTAAATTGAAAAAAAAATTCAGATATCAAATTGAACATTGAAGCCAAACTCAAGTGCTTAATTGAGAAAAAAACTTAAAGTACCAATATAAATACTAAAGTCAAACTCATGTACCAAATTAAGACAAAAAAAAAACTAAAATACCAAATTAAACATTAAAATCAACTCCAATACCAAATAATATTAACCCAAAAAAAAATCTAATAATCCAACATTGATTTCCATTAAATAAATTACTTCTTCAACAACTAATAGTACATGAAATAGATCTCAAACACACATTAAAAAACAGTGAACACATTGGTGAAATATCACTTTAACCCCCCAACATATTGTTTCCATCACAGACTAAAACATATAGTTTTTTTTTATCACTAAAAACACCAAAACAAAGATATTATACCACAGCACAGCTTGAGTTTTTTCTTTTAGCATTTAGGGAAGGGAGTACCGCAAGTGCTAGCAACTTTCCTTGCATTTGGGGTATTAATGAATTTCTTGAGATTAGGGTTCTTAAGGTATTGGCAAAGGCAAGGCTTTTGCTCTTTGATCTTACTGCAACATAACTTTGATGGTGGTGATGCTGATGTTATGGCACTCACACATGAGCTCAGCTGTGTTGGGCTACATGTTACAGCCATTGACACCTTTGCTTCCGCCAGTAGGAGGAGGACCACCACTGCTGCCGCTGAGAATGCCGCCGTATAGGATGCCTTCTTCATGATGATGATGATGCCCTTTGTACTTGCTTTTTTCACTCTCTGTGTATATAGCTTTGATGTTTTTGCTATGGGAGATAGGGTGGGTTTCCTTTGTGATTTATAGGGTGGAGGGTGTTGTGTGAAAATGGAAATTGCCGTTTTCATGTAGCATTTAGAGAGAGAAAAAAGGGGACATTTAGTTTTGGCCCACTTATATTTATGATTAATTGGGTGAGTGGGGTTTACTAAATGAAGAAAATGGCTAAATAAAATGAAGGTGTGAAATCTAAGCATGCAAGTGAAAACTACTCGACCTAATCATTTCAATTCACTTTATCTGACAAAAACACCCCTCAAATCATTTCATGAATCTATACAAATCTATAACGAAATTATTTAAAAAATTTATTGATAATTCTTCTCAATTTTTTTTATTGTTTTTAATTTTGTTTTTTAATACTTTCTATGGAGAGAGGCGGTGAGTAAATTAAGAATTATTATTTGCATATTGGTAAGCTTTTTTTTTTTTAAAATTTATTTAACCAATACAAATCTGGAAAGGTCACCATAGCAAAAGGCCTCTAAGGAAACTATAACAAGCTGGCTAAGGAAGTTTTGTTCTCCCCACAAAATCTTTAAATTATAAATTTTAAGAAGGTAAAATACAATTTTATCATTATATTAATTTATAATTTTTAAAAGATTATATTAGAAAAATTATTATTTTTGAAATCCTATGTAATGATCTGATGGTTAAGGGTGTTCATCGCCTTAGATGTAACATGGGTTTGAATCGCATTAATCGAGTTTATTATTCGGGTTTCACCTTATTATTGTAATTCACCAAAAAAAATTATTATTTTTGAAACCAAAACCCCTACACAAAGCAATACAAATAAATCTTATTAACAAAGTATGATTAGTATCTAATTGAATTATTCATTCTTTTAAGATATAAGATTTGAATATATATGAGACAACTGATGGGAACATTCATAGACAAGTCTTCCACAATATGGTGCGGAATTAATGAAAAATGACTTCGTATTTTAGCATAAGCTTTTTTGACATAGAGTCAAAAGTTAACAAATAAATTAGACAAGGATAGCCACCGAAACGATTTTTTTTCCCTTGTCTTGTTCTATTCGTGTCTACATGTATTACATGCTCACATGTCCTGCGAAATTAGAGGATTTTAAAATTATTTTTATATAAAATATTGAGTTTTACAATGGAGACAGATCACATCGTAAGAGTTACAAAAAATAGTTACATTGAAAGTGATTTGTATTGTAAGAGATGTGAACAATCATTAAACTTAGATCAAAATAAAATTTCAATTGAAAACCTACTCATACATAATTTAATTAAAGTGAAACTCAAATTTAAACCGAAATAAAATCTAAATTCACAACCTACTATTAAACTAATTGATTACTAAAATCTGAATTTAAAAGAGGAAAAAAAATTAACTATTTAAATTGAATTCAAATTAACATTACTCGATTGATTGTAACACTGATTTATGTGTTTTTTTATTCTCTTTTTAATAATCAATTTGATTCGACTCTTAATTTAATTGAAATTCAAATTAATTATCGGATACCAAAAAATATAGAATATTATCCCAACTCATCACGAATAAATTTCAACCCATTTTGATTGGAATATTATATATTAGGGGTATTGTAGTTCTTTCCTTTTGGTGATGTTTCATAATGTGTTTTCTTAAAGGTAATTGTGGTATACATTGCATGCCTTATTCATCATTAATTTGCATATTATTTACTTTTTCGATTGTCCTTGTATATTTGTAATTTAGTTCATTGTTTTTTAAATTTTAAAATTTGGTTTCGATCATCATTCAAAATTTTCTATTAAATTCAATGATTTGACATTTTAAAATTTTAAAAAAAATACTCAATTTAATAATCGTGTAACAAAAGAAAATAGTTGTAAAAAACTTGAATTTAACAGAAAAATATTAACAATTAAACTTACATTTAGTAAAAGGCTTAAATTCCTTAAAACAAAACTGGAAGGACTAAATTATAAATATATAAAAAGTAGATGACCTTAATATAATTTTGGTGTGGGGGCATAAATAAGCTAGCATGTGAATTAAGGAGAGTTGTAATTAGTAAGCATGCTCTTGATTTATTAATTAATTATTAATTCCTTTTTGACATAACATTATATCTTATGTCATTTTCAGAAAATTGGTTATCTTATTGACACCGCTAATTTTTTATTCAGATCAATTCAGTCCAATCGTTTATTTTATAAAAGAAAGAAAAAATTAAAATTAAAAAATCCGTACTGATATTGGGATTTAATGATGATATGTACATGCCACAACCAAGGCATGAATTGTAATGCTATGATTAACTCCTCATTGCAATTATTTACTGCAATTATTACTTGAATTTCCTTTTTTACTGGTCCATTACATAATTTTATTAAACGTCTCTCAGTATTTTCTTATTTAATTATATGTGGATTTATGTCTAGTAAATAATTTATTCTAGAAAAAGAGTAAATAATTTATATTATATATTCAAGTTTTTACTGATATCTGGTGGTTCAAAATTTTAACCAATTGAATATTATTAGAAGTTCCCTCTAAGTAATTTTATTTTATTTTAAAATAAAATAAATAAATTTTTTTAAGGATTTGAACTTAGAATCTCAATTTTACCGTCACAATTAAATTTTAATTAATAAATTTATTATTGTTTCATTACATCTTCAAAAATTATGATTTTTTAAAATCACTATTTAAATTTTTTATATTATTTTTATTTCTTTCACTCACACAATAAATCTCATAATCTAAGAGATGAGCACGCAAAAATGTTGCATGATTATAGACATGTGAACTATACAGAATTTACACGTAATAGGAGTCCGTGAAGTTAAAAATTCTTTTTAAATTAAACAAAATCTAAAATTGAAGTAGAAAGGTGGAGTGCTTGAAATAATAGCATGGGCCTATGATTTCACTTTAAGTCTTCACGCCTGCCATGGCATCTCTTGTTGTTTGCAATCATTATCTCACTTTTGGCGAACCCCTATCTTCTTCTTCTTTTTCCTCCTTCTACACCCACCTTCCCACCTATTATTATTTTTTTAAACTTTTTCGTACTTATCAATATCAAGGTGGTCAATTCCGTAGTGGTAAATAATTTTTTAATATTGGTAAAATGTTTTTTTTTTAAATCAAATTGAGGGTAGAATAAATTAGATTCTCGATTAACAAATAGATTGATTTGATTTAAAAACTTTTAAAAATTAATTTTTTTAATCAATTCAACTCATTTGTATTGACTTTTAATCTAATTGATTCAAGTTTTTTTTCATATTAATATCTCAAATAATTTATTTCAATTCGATTGAAACATCTTTGGTTGGTATGTATTGATATCAATATGTTTTTTAAATTTATTAATTTATATATATATATAAATATTTATGTGCAGAAATAAATTTTAGAATTATTATTTATTTTTTTGGCAGAAATAATTATTTTTATAATTTTAGTAAATGATTATATTTTATTTTTAAATATAATTATAAATTAAAAATATTTAAAATATTAAAATTGTATACCAATCTATACAAATGGATATAAACTGAAATGATGGAAACACAGTGAAATGGAAGTTAGATATAAAAATATGATTAAAAGAGTATGATTAGATTCACTATGTACATAGATAATGATTAGGCATGCTCATTGCATTTGCTATTTGGCAAATCCACACACGAACCGCACCTGCCTTAATAATTAATTAAATATACTTTGTTCCCACGAGAATTATAATGCATTTTGTAGATAAAAGTCATCAAACATTTGGTTTCTATTTTATTTTGTATTTAAAAAAATTAATTAATTTTTATGTGTTAAATCAAATAGCAAATTGGTTACACGTTAAAATTTTTATTTATTTTTATTTTTAACAATTGGTCTCTATAGGTAAGTATGGCATGCACGTTTATATGGTTATATCGTCAATCATGTTAGTTTTTAATAGTAGAAATGGATGAATTTTTATCAGAAAAAAAAATTAAATTGTTCTTTAATCTAAGTATAGGGACTAATTTACTAATTTTTTAGTAAAAAGATAAATTGAAATCTGATTCTTAGTACAAGACCTCCATGATAATTTTACCGTATGTTCAAAATTGTAGGAATGTACATTTGATCAGTTCCATTGATTCAAAAATTGAATTGATTTTAATATCAAAATTGAATAAATCAAATCGAAAATTTTTGATTCAATCAATTTATTTTATTTTTTAGACAAACCCCAAACTTTTTTTTTGCAAAATTAGAATTTCTTGAATTAATTAAAGTTTGAGATATTCTTAAACGTAATGTGTAATGACATTTATGAAGTTTGATTTTGTGTAATTTTACATATGATGTTTTAATTTGATTCAGTTTTTATAAATCACTAATAACATTATCAAATTAGCATCATTTTACATTGATATTATATACACAAATAATTATATTAATCCAATATGAAAATAAATGTATGTATTTATTTTTTTAAATGTGTATAATTGAATCGAAATAAAAAAATTTATTCATATATATGAACTATAATTCACGTTTCATATGTACAATTACACCAAATTAAAATTCATATATCAAATTACATATTAAATCAAAAATTTGATATTAATCAATTCTTAAAATGGTCGGATTTTGATATCAATGCCTACAATAATCAATTCGTACCGTCTATAGATTGCAGCTCTTATTATATTTGATAAATTAAGGAAAGGAAAAGTTTGTTCTTTCTTTTTTAAGAAATATAACAGTTAATAATTAATAATATTTTAATTGGATAACTATTTTGTTTAATTGATTTGGAGTGGGTTTTATATATTATATTATATTATAAATTTAATTCTATTGAGTAGACTTGAGAAAAAAAAATATATATATATATTTAAAATATTTCAAGTTCAACAATATTTGTGAGAATTTGATTAAGAATATTTAGTTTGGAAAATGTTTTTTGCGAAAAGAATTAGGTATATTTAAAATAAAAATAGGGTATGAATTTCAATATTTAAGGCATGAATTTTGCCTGACCTGTTTTTTGATTTTATGATATGTTATTTTTTATTTTTGTAAATTATATAATATGAAATTAAATATATTATATTATAATAAATTTTAAAAATGTGTTAAGCTAGTAGGTTGTTTTACGAAAAGGAAAAAATATAAGTTACTAGGTTTTAAACAAAAAAATTATACTTGTTTTAAAAATTAAGAAAAAATATCATATGACGGGTCTAAATAAATTTAATTTAATTATTTAAAAATATAAATAGATTTAAATATAATTAAATTAAAATACAAAGATTAAATCTCGAATTGTAGCATGATAGAAGTACCAAAATCATAATTTGACCATTAATAACTCACTAAAATATGAGTTTCTTGGAGTTCCGGCATATGCAGAGCGGGCGTTGGAGGTCGAGTGCGAGAGGGAACCGTACAGTGGAAGAGAAGAGGAGTAGATTATTTTGCTGAAATGGCTTTTTTGGATGGGCATCTCTCCGAGTTCTGGAACCGTCGGGGAAGGAAATGATGATTTGTGGGGACGGGTGAGTTGATTGAATTTGAGTCGGTGCATTTATTTTCTTAGTTTTGTTGGTCTATCCGGTTGTCTTGTGGGCCGCATTTTTTGTTTTAGTTTGTTTCTTGTCAATTCGTGGGCTTTAAGTGTTTCGGTTTTATAAATAATATTAGCCCAATCTGATTTATATTAAAAAAAAACAATAAGATTCTTGGAAAATGAAAAGTTTTTAACGTTTTTCATTTTATAATCACATTCAATTACACTAATCATCAATAAATTGTCACATAAATTTTGAAGTATAGTAAAAAAATAATTAAAAAACTTGGGATATATGTGAATTTTTTTGATACAAGGTCTGGAATTACCAATATACTTTCTCCAACTCAAAAATAAGAGGATAATGTGTTTCGACGTACTTGAACCCACATCCTCCTATATTGACAACAATATCCATGCCAATCAAGTTAAGACTCAATCGACATATGTAAACTTAATTATTTGGAAGAGTGAGGTAGCTGAATTATTTGGCCCTGGCTGTAAGTTATATGATTGATCATTATTCCTAAAAACCTTACTATTTCCATTCTATCAAGAAATTGATGGTCCCCAAGGCAAAGAACTATTTTGCAATTACATCCAATCTTGTAATTGAAGCATCCCAATGATAAGGGAATGCAATTATAGCCCAAGTTTCTAAATTAGTTGTAAAAAATTTAACGCTATTAGTTGGAGGTAGTTTGCACTTCATCCCAACCTTAAAAATAACTGCAATAAATTTATATATGATGTAGATAAGCTTATCCCTACAATTTCAAGTTTGGATCAAATTATAAGTTATAGTCATTTTGATTTTATATTTTTCGAGTTTAAATTTTTTTTTATTTTGGGTTTTTATTATTTTAAGTTTAAAGCGTTTTAGTCGGATTAGTTTTGAGTTAAAAAAATTTATATTATTAATTTTTAATAATCAAATTGAGTTCGATCATGTTTTAAACAACAATTAATCGCCTCACGTCAATTTGCTCTATCATTATTTTTTTAATGTTAGGTGTCATGTTAGTACTTAATCGCCCGCCAAGGACTTCGATGATAAAACGAATTCAAAAAGTTCAATTGGGTACCGATCATGATTTAAAAAAGGAAAAAAAACAATTTGTTGCACTTCTTGACGAGAAGCTTAATTAAATTTTTAATTATTTTCAGAGGATTTATTTGGCATTTTAGCGGATCAAAATAAACTATGTATTTAAAGAACTCTAGTGATAACGTGTGTCATAACCTAAGACAATAACTTGATAAGTTGTATCAAGCATGCAGTTGGACTCCTTCCATTAATAGCTTTTAAGTCGCTACACTTGAAAACCCCCTTTTTTGTTGATAAAATTAGGTCCAAAAGTTCATCTACTTTGCAATTCATTTCATCGATACATTTTAATTATAGCCCCCCACAGTTCAATTTAATTATATTCTTCTCATTTTGCACAATGTCCTTATCTACCATCATCTCTTTCTTACTGAACATGGAAGCTGCTAAAGTTCCAATTTGTTCCAGCATGAAGAGGTACATGAAGAGAAAAAAGTACCACAAGCTTAAACGAGCCGCCACCACTCGGGGTACTAGCCGCCATGGTGATGATGAAAGTGAGATGGTTTCGATGTTGGGGGAGCATCGTCGAAAGGGGATGATCAAAGGCAAAGTGAAAGTGCCGTTGAGGAAATGGAGAGATGCATATGTGGAGACTATGGTTAGTTTTGCTGGCCGTGTTGCACAGCTCAACAATGGCAATGTTTATTTGTTAAGAGAATTCCAAAACCCTAATTGCTAATTCCGAGATTATTAGTACCTAGTAATGCGAATCAAATTTTAAATACGTACGTGCGTATTTACGTCATATACAATTTGAATATTATCTATTTTTTTAACATGTTAGAATCAAGTTGTTCATGTAATAGGTTCACGTGTTCATAATTTGATGTTTCACTTGATGCTCCCCGATATAATATCAGTATGGTTTGAAGTTTAAGGATAAATTTGAAATATGTTTGATAATTTGATAACATTAACCCTAATTCTTTATAGTAGCTGATAGCAAATTTCTAAAGTTTGTTTTAGAATTAAGTATTTCTTATGTGAAGACTTTATCATAAACCACTGCATGTGATTCCAATAAAAGGCCCACTAATAAAGTGTGTTGGGTCAAGCATATAGTGCTGTTTAAAGTTTGACCCCATAAATTCAACATAAGGTTCAATCACTAATCAAAATATTGTTTTTTTAATATATTATTTTGGGTCGGGGTAACTCAGAAATTCCTGTAGTAAGTCAAAATTAAATTATAAATTTTTTGGGATGTCCAAATATAAATTTTATTATGTATTAATTTATGATTTCATTATTTTTGAATGGATTAAATATAATTTTTTATTTTTGAGAGGTCAAAGCGTAATTTTATTTTATATTAATTTATAATTTGACTATCTTTAAGGGACTAGAACTTCAATTTTCCATTTTTGGGGCAATTTTTTTGAATAATTAGGTTCAAATATCATTATGCATATATGTGAGTTTTCGATCCCATCATGTCTATGGATTTTGTCTAGATTTTATTGTTGTTTTGTACCTTATATTGATTTAATTCTACTCTGAAAATATATATATATAATTTCAAAGAAACATTTTTATATATTTTATTAAATTTTCACATGTAATAGGTGAGTCTTACATAAGTGATATACATGTGAATATTAATGAATGAAAAAGTAAGGAAATGAAAGTATACCCAACTTAAGTTATTTGTTTAGGAGAGGTGTTGTGGCCTGTCAATACCAAATTTTGACAAAATTTACCCATAGCCAGTAATGTAGTAGCTGTTTTCATGTTTATTTAACAAATACTAAGTAATTCATTTCTAACATTATCACGTATAATGCAAATACGTCACGTAATTTTAACTAAAATAATTTACAAACTTTGCATTAATACTTCTAATTACAATCAAATTCCACATTATGATAAAGTTGTATATCCTCATCAGAAAAGAAAATAAAGCTAAATTGGTAGAAAAAGAAACGGTTAATCGATAACTCTTTTTCATTATCATCTGGTAAAAGAAAATCCTTTTGATCTTCAAGAAGAATTGTTGTTCATTGCGAGAGACTTTATTACCCATGACGTAACTAGTTATCAATATCTACATGATTTCAATCAAAGCATCTAACCCTCGTTTTTATCATTATTTTTTACCTCAAATTCCATGGAGAATGTAACACCCCTACACCCGGTTCACACATATAAAACCGGTATAAAAGTATAACATATAGTGTCAGGGAATTAAAAATGAATATAATAAAATTTTTCTTCCAATATATATATAAAGTTTCAAAAACAACATATGAAACTCATTCATTAAGAACATCAAGTAATATCATTTGCACATGCCATTTTACTTTAAAATAAAGTACCTAAGCTTGAAATCTTCCCAGAGTGATGTGATGAGAGGTCTCCTAGCTTGGCTTTAACTTCTTGTAGCTATTTATACCTACGCGTTAAAATAAACGAGTTAAATCGGTGAAGGCTTAGTAAGCACTATAAGCATAATAGATGATTATTTATTTATTGCTTAATTTTATCAAACATTTAAATACTCATGCGCATAAAATTTACAACCTTTCTTGCATGTAACATTTAACTTACCTTAATGCCACCATAACACATATTCATTCTCATATTCCAACTTACCTCAATGGTAGATTTTATATTTTCATCCTTTTTTTACAACTTAGTCATTTCAGCCACATTAGTTCACTTAATTATCAACGTTTGATTACACATACACATATAGTACTTATCTTTCATGTATTCATCATTTCACTTACCTCAATGTCATAATTTGCACATCCTTTCACTTTTCACAATTTAGCCACCATAGCTTTCTTAACCACAGCCCACTTAGCTTATTTAACCACTTGGCCCATAGTAGACTTTATAGAACCTATTGGATAAACGGAACAAATAGAGAGTACCGAAGTACTAAACAGAGAGCACATAAGTACTGAGTAACAGAGAGCACATAAAGTGCTAATCAGAGAGCACACGAAGTGCTAATAACAGAGAGTACACACAGTGCTAAACAGAGAGCGTGCCAGTGTTCCTTAATGGCATGCCACTACTATCTCAATGGTTCTAACTTGTCCACATGGGCATAACACTTCATATTCATCATTTCTCATTATTTCACACATCACATTTACATTTCTATTCACATATACATAATTATCATATACCTCTTTACTCTTATTTTTACATTAATGTTCAAAGCTGTCTACTTGCATCACAATAACTAAATTATTTATATCTTGGGCTACATAATTCAAAATTATAATCCGCTTGATGTTTCTGAAACTAGACTCAATAATATTTTTATCATAAAATTTTCATAATTTTTAATTTAGCCAATTTATACAGTAAATTCTTTCAATTTACCCCTTCTCTGCTGCGTGACAGTTTCGACCTTTCTTCACTAAAAATTATAGATCTTTTAGTAAAGGAATACAATAATGTTCCCATCTATTTCTTTTGAAAATAGACTCATTAAGGATTCAACCATATAAATTTCAGTCTCTAATAATTTTTATACATTTTTCTATGATTTTTCAAAGTCAGAACAAGGGAACTCAAATCTACTCTGACCTTGTTATACAAAATCAGTTATATCTCAGAATATACAGATCCATTTCCATCACCGTTTCTTCCATATGAAACTAAACTCAATAAGATTTAATTAAATATATAATTCGACCCTTAACTCATTATATACAATTTATGGTGAATTTTTGAAGCTAATCCTCTATTTTATACATTTTTCTATGATTTTTCAAAGTCAGAACAAGGGAACTCAAATCTACTCTGACCTTGTTACACAAAATCAGTTATATCTCAGAGTATACAGATCCATTTCCATCACCGTTTCTTCCATATGAAACTAAACTCAATAAGATTTAATTAAATATATAATTCGACCCTTAACTCATTATATACAATTTATGGTGAATTTTTGAAGTTAATCCTCTATTTTATACATTTTTCTATGATTTTTCAAAGTCAGAACAAGGGAACTCAAATCTACTCTGACCTTGTTACACAAAATCAGTTATATCTCAGAATATACAGATCCATTTCCATCACTGTTTCTTCCATATGAAACTACACTCAATAAGATTTAATTACATATATAATTCGACCCTTAACTCATTATATACAATTTATGGTGAATTTTTGAAGTTAATCCTCTATCCTGTCCAAACTGTTTTACTCAATCACATATTAATCCCTTCATTTTATTATTGTAAACATTCAAACTATGTACCTATATAACAATTTTTATGCTAATAATTCATATACCATTAGATAAAGTAAACTATAAATCAAAACCCTTGTAGTACTTACAACAAAAAGGCTGATTTCCTTCTCTTTTTACTCTTTGCTCTTCTCTTTTCCTTTCTCTTCAATTTGATCCTTGCCTCTCTTCTCTTTCTCTTCAATTTCACATAAACACATATAAGCTATAAGCAATAATTCAATAATTTTCATGCTAAATAACAGTAAAATACATGTATGTCATGAGAATTTAACCATTTCTTACCTTAACCCTTGAATTCAAAATTTCTCAATTTAGTCTTTTATCTCTCTAACACCCCAAAAGTAACTCTATATGAGATTTGAGGTGTCTACTAGCTCTCTTTTATGACTTTCTTTCAGAAATTCCAAAGAAAATGGGAGATTTTGGAGCTTGGAGGGCTTAACAATGGTGAAAGGACTTAATTGGAATAAAAGCAAAAGTTAGAAATGAGAGATGAAGGCTTGGACGGCTAGCTTATGGAGAAAGCTGTTATCTTTTCTTTTTAATTGATTTTTCCCTCTCTCAAATTTTCTACAATTTTCACTTAAAATATCTCACTTAATAGAAAAGGTAAAATTCACTTTTAGTCCCTAGGCCTTCAAACTTTACATTTTGGCCCAAAACTTTGCCTCCAAAAATATCTTTCACCAAATTACTCTTTTGCCCCTCTTAATCAATCTAATTCCCATGATGATTAATAATTCAATTTGGATAAATTGCTATTTAGTCCTTCCTATTTTCTCACCTTTACTAATACATCTTTAATTTCTCCAAACCTTTCTAAATTCAACCATATATTCTAATTCTCAATTATACTCTATCACTGTTCCAAATCTGATTCAAGCACGCGGATGTTACAGAGAAACTATATATAATCATTCCGAACTTGAAAATCAATGTTATTGTTTCATAATAAACAAATAATAGCTTGCTAATGATTCGCATGGTACAGTAATCATAACAAAATAATATATAAAAACCCACTAAACTGTATAAATTATATAATTTACAGGAAAATATATAAAAATCATATAAAGGAAGAGAATATAAGTCAAAACTAATTTCTCCTCTCATATAATATTACAAAAATCATCGTCCAAGGCTTTCAATTTTGAACATTTATTTTTTTTTTAAAAAAAAATCATATGATTATATGAATTGATTCATATTATAATTATATTTTTGAACATATAGCATATAATACAGCCCATATTATTTGACTTTACTTGTTGAAATATTCCCCCAAGAGGTATTAAATTTGTCACGAGACATAAAAATCCAGTGAAATTTATTTATTTAACATATATATGAAAATAATAATAATCAAAAGAGTATAGAAAAAAAGAGAGAATAATAATAATTAATAATGAAATTATTTCAATGAAGGGATTTTAGGTAATACAAAATCCAAGGGTGGTTGTATTATTGTGAAAGCAATCCCTTAACAACTCCTTTATGTTTTATATTTGTCATCTAATTAAAATTTTATTATATAATTAAATAAAAAAACACGTATATTGTTCAACAAGAGACAGCAAATTTTTAAGTCAAGCTTTCTCCTACTCCTTGCATTCATCAAGCATCCAACCATGACCAAAGTGACAAAGATTGTTAACATGTAATAGAAAAAAAAGAGATTGTTAACATGTCTTAATCTACCCTTATAAAATTCAACATATTTGGTGTCTCTAAAATTTTGAAACTCTCCGGCCTTGGAAATTTTTTATTATTTTTAGTTGGCTGGATACCCTTCGATCTGCAGTCCATTGATTGTAACAAATTAAATATATATGGTAGTTTGAATATATCAGATTCCCAATTTGGTTTTTAACCTTTTTCTTAAGAATGGATTTCTAAATTATTAATTTTGTTTTATTTTATCGTTTAAGATCACTTTTGACAAAATAAAAATAAATCTTTAAGGATTGATTTGGAATTTGAGATATAGTTTAGGAGCTATTTTACTAATAAAATTCTTTAACTTTTACGGGTCAATATTGTTTCTAAGTTAAGCTAAAGCAAGTGTGTCTTATCGAAAAAAATTGTGTGTGACGCACAACCATCTACCAAAGAGACATAAACATCCACATTTGGTAGAATTTTAGCCCAAACCCTTAAATGGCATCAATGAGCAAGTATGCTACAATGCACGATCCTCTTAGTAGGTGGCATCAAGTGTGGATGCTGAAGCTTGAGGCGAATTTAAGGGGACAAGCAAAGATCTGAACCTCTTAAAATGAAAAATATTCACTTTAGTCATTGAACATGAAATTTTAAGTTAATATATGGTAAATTTTCACTTCGCCCCCTTAAAAATGAAAAAAAATTATTTAATCTTTTTAAAAATGACGAAATCATAAATTAATAAGTGACAAAATTATATTTTGACTTCTCAAAAAATTATAATTTAATTTCAATCCCACCAAAAAAATTTCTAGATTCACCTCTAATTGAAGACCTTAAATAAAATCAAGCGAGGATGTCCATATTCCAATGGTAGGTAGTCGTGCACCACAAATTGTCTTTCCTGATAATGCGCTCCCATCTTGTGAACTCATGCCTCATACAGCTTTTTCAAGCACTCAAACTTTCATCAAAATCAAAAAACAAAATCCCAACTCGACACAAAAGCAACATTTACCTGTCGAAGGATGATATTTTGAAGACTTCACCTAAAAAATCCACCCCTCAATAGGACTCTGCTCAGATATACAAACCCTCAAAATTACATTATAATATAGATGGTTTGTCTCACTATACAAATATAACAAAAAAAATCGTGGGGAGCAATATTTCCCAAAAAGAATCCTCCATTATTGTTCTTCAAAATATAGTATCCCCAACCTTTGATTCACCGCCTCTTGAAAATGTCTTCACATCCTGTCTTCCTTTCATCGTCACATCCTTCTATATATATGTATGAAAGTTGAACGCAATTAAAGTTTGCAGAGTGGAAAAAAATGGGTGAGAAAATAATATACGATACAATATTTGCTAGAAGCTTTAGTCGATATGACCAGAAAAAGTTAGGGTATGGAGCATTTCTAGCTTGTTTTCTTATTGCATTGAGCTTCTCCACTGTCTTCAAGCCTTATTTGGGTCCTTTAACTGTAAATAAGAGACTATCAATCAATGGTGGTTTGAAGATGGTAAGGGCCAATGATACAATCATCTCTAATGCAACATTTATTAGTAATGTTGTAATTAGCTTTAATGCCACAGTTGAAATGGTTAGTGATGGTTCGAGTAACACGAGTTCGACGTCGAGAAATGACACGATCGGTTCCAGTACGAGCAGCTCTAAGACTTTGGGATTCAATTACACTAATGGTGTGATAAGGAATGATACAAGGTTGATGCCGGTGTTAGAGATCAGCAATGGAAGCAGTTCTCAACAAGGACAGGGTAAGTGTATATTTTGTGGATGTGTTGAGGGTGGGTTGACTCGTTTGGGAGAAGTTTTTAAAGTATTGTTTGTTGGGTAATCAATTAGTCCCACAACAACCGAAGATATTGTCTTTGTGTTGGGGTTTTGTCCCTAACCTTAATGGAGAGCCGCGTCTGGTTCACGGAGGAGGTGTCTCGATTGATGGAAATATTAATATAGAGCTTGTGAATAATAATTGAGCTATCTGAGAGTAAGGTGACTCGAACCACTAACTTAAGACTAAGTCTCAAGTTGATGGTTAGAGTTGACCAACGCTCAATGTACTTCATAATTATTCACAAACTGTATATTAACACATCTCGGAATCTTGCAGGTCATATTTCTATCAATTGAGGCATCTCATCCGTGAATCATACATGACTCTCTGCGTTGGTTGAGGACAAAACTTTAACATAGAGACAATCTTTTGATTGTTGAAAGACCGATCGAGTGTTCAACTAAGAATAATTCAAAGACTTCTTTCAAAAGAGTCGACTCACACTCAACAAAATTTAAAACCCATGTTGGAAACTTAGGATTGTTAGTGATTTTGACACTGGTTTTTTTTTTTTTTTAATTTTGATTGATTAGGTGGCGTACCAGAGAAAATAATAAAGCCAATTTGCAATATTGAAGGAAGAACAGAGTTTTGTGAGATGAATGGAGATATAAGGATCAATGGGAAATCCTCTACGGTTTTGCAAGTTGGTATGATGACTGAAAACAGGTCGTGGATTATTGGTCCGTATGCTCGAAAAGGAGATCGAGAGGCTTTGAATCATGTAACGAAATGGAGGGTGAAAACCGGGGTAAAGGATGGTGACAGCGGAGTGCATCAATGCAATCGGTACCATGGAGTTCCGGCTGTTGTTTTTTCACTGGGCGGATATGCGGGGAACAATTTCCATGACTATACCGATATCATTATTCCTCTTTATCTAACATCTCGACGGTTCAACGGAGAAGTGAAGCTTCTTATCACCAACAAGAACCCATGGTGGATCAACAAGTTCAAGACCATACTACGAAATCTTTCCCATTACGACCCAATCGACATCGATAACAAACAAGAAGTCCATTGTTTCCCAACGGTGATCATCGGCCTAAAACGCGACCCTAAAGAACTAACCATCGATCCATCGAAATCACCTCATTCCATGAAAGAATTTCGGCAATTCCTTAGAACAGCATACTCATTGAAAAAAACCACCGCCATAAAACTAACCAGCAACAATCGAAAAAAACGACCTCGTCTCCTCATCCTTTCAAGGAAAAAAACACGAGCCTTCACCAACACGAAAGCAATCGCGACAATGGCAAGATCCTTAGGCTTCAAGGTAATCATCGCGGAGACCGATTCAAACGTAGCAAAAGTAGCTGAAACCATAAACGCTTGTGATGTAATGATGGGTGTCCACGGTGCTGGGTTAACCAACATGGTGTTTCTCCCGAACAACGCAATCTTAATCCAAATCGAACCCATCGGTGGGTTCGAATGGTTAGCCCGAACCGATTTTGAGGAACCATCGAAGGACATGAACTTAAGGTATTTGGAATATAAAATCAAAACAGAAGAGAGTACATTGATTCAACAATATCCAGCATACCATGAAGTTATAAGGAATCCAGGTGCAATTGCAAAACAGGGTTGGGATGCATTTAAGGCTGTGTATTTACAGCAACAAAATGTGAAGCTTGATATACATAGATTTAGACTCATTCTGTCAAGAGCTATTGAGCTTTTACATGAGTAAGTTATTATAATTTATATTCAATCATTTTTCTTCAATGTATAGTGATTAAAGAAGTGTAAAAGAGTGAAATAGAATTTTTTTTTATTGGGGATATATTTGTTTTGTTATAGTCAAATAAAATACTTTTTTTTAAAATAAATATTTGTATTATCAAAAACCCAGTCTTAAATTCATCATTCATTTGGGGTCTAATGTTGATATTTGGGTTTAATATTTTATTTGGGTTAATTTTCAAAATCATGAAAATGTGAAGCCCATAAATAATGTTCAAAGGGGTGAGGCTCGAATCTAACTTATCTTAAAATCTTAATCTTGTTAAAATAATTAAGATCATATTGATGGATTTATCATCCGACGTAAAAGCAAAAATTTATTGATATTTGAAAATAAAAATGTTAATGAGTCAATCGAAATTCATTTTAAAAAAAGTTTTTAGGCCTAAATTCAAGATGAAGTGAAAGATTAAAGCACATATTTCAATTGGACCGAATTTGAGCAATTATATAATGTTAAATAAATTAGTCTTTTCCTTCCCATCAATAACATCAAATTTTACCATATGAAAGTGGCTAAATTTTAGTCTCTAAAGTTGCCATTCCTTGGGAGCAAACACAATTTCATATGGTTTACACAGGGAAATGAATTCAACTAAAAGCAAATAAAGATTTGCTTATACACTATGTAGAATGTTTAAATGCTGAAATTTGTAGCAGTTTTACACTATACAAAAGCCATTGGCTTAATAGTAAGGTTGACGCACTAGGAACTTTGAGATCACATGTTAGAATATCATAGATTCATCTCATGTTCGAGTCCCATGCTTTCCTCGATACATTTATGATTTATTTCTTTCATCTTGTACATGATCTCCAATTTCAGGGTCAATAAGAAGATGTTGCTTCAATGTGTATTCATCAATGGCTACATTTCCTATTTTTTTCTCCTCAGTTTTACCCCATAGTACTAAATAAAGGCCTACCACTATCAGAACTGCACCAAATACACTACAAGGACCAAAAAAAGAATATATAAGTGAAAAATATGCCATGATCAATGCATAGTTAACTTAGCTAGTTCCCCTTTTTTTTCATACCATCCAGAGTATAATTTGTCGCCGAGGATTATGAACGCCATGATCGCGACTAAAAGCATCTGTAACGGCTGGAAGATGGCAACAAAAACAGGGCCAACTTTGTGGATACACCATGTCTGAAGAGAAAACACTATACCAGATGCCACTATTCCCTGACAAAACACACACATACATTAACATAACCTGAAACAGAACATATATATGTATATGTTTCAGATCATGCAAAACACTGGGAAATACATGTACATACAGCATATAGAATAGTGAAAAGCTCTTCCATTGATTGGATTTTCCAATTATTGAAATCTGTTTCCACAAATGCTGCTATAACCAGGAACTGGATTAGTCCAAAAAAGCATGTGAATGAAGTGAGTGTGAGTTTTGCTGGATACTTCTTCAATACAGGTGCCTGCAATTCAACAAGGAAAACCTGCCAACTTCAATGATCATAAATATATAAATACATATATGTGTGTGTGTGAGAGAGAGAGAGTTAAATCAGGTCTGAACTAGGCAACTGTTCCTACATTGGGCTTGAATTTTTTTATCCAAGTTAGTATCTGAACTTGACAATTATTCTTATATTGGGGCCTAAACTTGACAATTATTTCCACATTGAAGCCTGAACTTTAGGGTTTTCAAGGAAATATCATGAACTAACTTGGACAAAGAAAAAAAGTTCAAACTCCAATGTGAGAACAATTGTCAAGTTTAAAGTTTGGCTTGGACAAAAAAAGTTTAAGCCCCAATATGGTAACAATTGTCAAGTTCAAGGCCTAATTTGGACAAAAAAAAGTTCAGGCCTCAGGTGCGAATAGTTGTCAAGTTCAGGCCCTAAAAAATGATTTAACCCTATATATATATATATATGCATACATGTATAGATGATTATAACCTGAAAAACCAACCAACCAGCCCAGGATAAGCAGTGGCCGAGGAGGTAAATGCATCCCAAAGTCCAATTCTGCATATTGTTTGATTGGCGTAATAGAATGGGACCTTTATAGAGAGTAATTACAGTGGCACCTACTACACTTACAATGGTTCCCAACACTTTAGCCAATCCATCTTTTCTTGCAATATTTATTTGCTCAAGTCTGCAAAAAAAGAAAAAAAAAGAAAAAAGAAACAAGAAAAAAAACATTACCATTGTTCTTATGAGACCAGACCAGTTATACATCCATCCATCCATCCATCCATACGTACATACATACCTTAGAGCTGAAGCTGCAAGAAGAGTAATTGCAGGAACTGAGTTTTGCATTGCTGAAGCCAATGTTGGAGATGCATAATATAAACCCAAAATGTAAAATCCCTGGTTTGCTGTTATTCTGAAGTAACATACACTATATATAAACATATATACATATGTATATATAAATATATATAATAAGCTCATAAACAATGAACAGCTATTATGGTAGCTAGTGTTTTCATCTTACCCCAGTAATGCCAAAAGGAAGAACTGAACCAGCAATGAAAAAGTAAGGGGTGGTCTTTCTTTCCTGAATTTAATTAATTGATGAACATTAAATACTGTACTATTGTGAACCATTCAACAAGCAAATAAGTTCATATAACAAGGGCTTACTTTTCCAAGAAATAAGCAAAGGGACTCAACAAAAGCAAAGCAATGATATTTCTATAAACAGGATAAACTACTTTGCTAACACCAATATTAAGTGCAACCCTTGAAACAATATGGAACCCCGAAAAGCATAATTGCAATGTAACTAATGCTAGAACAAGTTTCATTTTGTATGAAACCATACTCTTTTCCCCCATTACTGCTTTTTATCACTTTGGTTGAGGCTGTATCACAAATACATGGTGGCCATATGCTTTATAAACCAACCATGGGGAAGAACCTTTTCTTTTTCTAAAAGCACATGCAAAAATAATCATGGCATTTCAATCATCTGCTCTTAAACTTCAACATGGATTTTATTTTCCATTTTGACTTTAAAAATTATGGAGGGGTAATTTGAATTTCGCAATTTGATTCTTGTATATTTTGATCCTTGAATTTAGTAATTAGATCCATTTTTGTCTCTAAACTTGAATTCTATCAAGATTTGATGATGTGATTAGTGTTACAGAAACAAGATTGGATCGAAAGTATCGAGAATTGATCGATATAATGGTCCGAACAAAAGGGTTGAACCAGACTGGTGGTTAAACAAGTCAGAGTGTTTTACCATCAAACTTTTATATTTTTCAAGTTCAAGGACCAAAATAGATCTAATTGTCAAATTCAAGAATCAAAGTAAACCGAAAAAAAATGCAAATATTAAAATGAATTTAATTATCAAATTCAAGTATCAAAAATTATATTATCCTAATTATATAATTTCAATTTTGTTGGGGAGACAAAGAGGAGATTTAGCATGTTGGACAGATATTAAGGAAAGGCCAACTTGAAATTTTGTTTCACATTTGATTTCATGTTTGGTATAACTTCTGCAAAAAAGAAAGAACATGTCTGTTCTCATCTTAATTATTGAAAAACTGTAATTGAAATTGATTTACTTTTTTTCTTATTTTTGATTGGCCACATTGAAGAAACATAGAAACAAACAAAGCTTGAAGAAGATTCATGTATGTGTGTATATATATTGTTCTCGGTTCATTGAAGAAAAAGATAAAGCAGAAAATTTTTTAGTTAAGAGAGGAAAAATCTAAGATGAGATTCATGAACCTATTTATTGAGAAGTTGTGGGAATATTCTTGCTCTTTGAATTTATATTTGTAAATGTGTGGAACATGGTGTTGTCTTGACAGAGATGCTGCTGTCTTGAAGAAAAAGAGTTGGGAGATCAATTTTGGAGACATTTTTTTATTGTATAAATTATCATGTGAAGATCACAGCACAAGTGGGGTGAGATGCCGAGTTTATTACCAACCATCTTATCAACTTTATTACAACCATTGACTTAAAAGGACCAAATATAATTAACATCACACTTGTGGGATTTAGATTATTAACAAAACACAAGTCAGGCCCAAAATAATTGGCCCAAACCTTCATTTGAATATATTGCACCCAAGTTACTCCAAAACTATGTCAAAAATCATGCTTGGAATTTAAGACCCAAGCAAATTTTATTTGTATATTTATAATTAAAAACTTTTAAATATCTATCAAATTTTCTATACTCCTGTAATTCTAATTTATTCAAAAACTCTAAAATTACAGTGTTGATTATATAGATTATTTTTTATTTTATTAATATTCGATGCATATTTAATCATCATTCATAAATTGATTTTCAAATAAATAGATTTTACATGGGTCCTACATATTTGAATGGTGATAATTATTATATTGGATAAAGATAATTAGATCTGTTCATGGTTAGGGCCACTTGCCTAAACTCAAAAAATGGGATTGGATAAAATATTAGTCTTGTTTAAAATATGGGTTAGACTTGGACTTAAACATTTAATGCCCGAGTCTGGCCCGACCTGTTTTTAAGTTTATAATAATTTATATTATGTTATTTTTATATATTATGTAATTTATAATACATTAAAAAATAAATCTATACTAAATATATAATATTACTCTAATATAAACATTAAAATAATGTTAAGATTACTATATAACAAATATAAATGTATTAAATATTAAAATAATATAATATAAATATTTTTAAAAATAATTTAAAAAATAATATGGACGGGCCTAAAATAGACTTGAGTTAGTCTTTTACAAATATGGACAAGTTTAGATAAAATTTTAGACTCATATTTCAAGTTGAATCGGGTCAATCTTGAGCAAGAATAAAGTATGGTAATATCATGTTTAGGCCCAGCCCCACCTGACGCATGAACACCTCTAGGATAATGTAGTCAAGTAAAATTGACTTTATATTTATTTTTAAAATTTTATGAGTTTTTAATTATTTATTAATTATTGTTGGTCTGACGATCGAATCGAGAACTAATGGTTTAACCTGTTCAACCATTGGTTCAGTTATTAAAACATTTAGTATGACACTTTGAGATTGTAACACATCATCATCTAAAATTCTTTTACTTTTCAAACTCAAAGTGTCACATCATCAAATTTTCAGACTTTTCATGTTCAGGGATCAAAATAGATTTAATTGTCAAGTTTAGAGGTCAAAGTAAATCTAATTGCCAAGCTCAAGAATCAAAAGTTATATTATTCTTATTTTTTTCACTGTCATTATTACAATAAACTTAAATGAATAACAATTTTTAAATTTAAGAGTCAAAATGAATAAATAAATTTAAAAATCAATATAAATTTATTTATTAAATTTAAGAGATAAAAATTATATTATCCATATTAAATATAATGAATAAAACCTTATTATCCTCGTATTAAAAACCAACCAAGTAACTTCAAAAATTAATTTAAGACAGAGAAATATGACACGACCCATCGATTCTAGGAAACCGAAATTTGTAATAAAAAATGAGAGTTGAGTAGAAATATTAGATATGGTTGTCACTATCCATCATTATCTTACTTTTCTCAGTAATAACACAACGGGAAATGGAATGCCATTTCTCAATATTTGGAGTTTTATCCGAAAATATTTAAAAATAATTTATCCGAACAATTAAAGGTTTTAGTTTGATTGGATTAAGTTAATTTGATTTGGTTCGATATTTAATTTTTATATAAATTTTATATTTTAAGTTTTTAAATTTATTTTGATAAAATAAATTGTTTTATATTTTTAAAATCATTTGATAAAATTTTAAAGTTTTTTTTTAAAATAAATATCTGTTAATCTTTTTTTTTGTTTAGCCGTTTCCTCAAATTTTCAATTTTTTTTTTGGGTAGGGTAACGAAAAAAAAAGGAGGTTTGAGGCTTTAGCTGTGAGGGCGAGATTATAAATTCATTCAGTTTGGGTGGGACAATGGGACTTAATTTTCAGCCATAACTATATCAATTGGTTAGGGTGGTGGTGACCTATGAAGTGGGAAAAATATAGACAAAGAACATATATATATATATATGTATATATATAATGAACAAGATAACTACATATGGTTAAAACTATAACAATGGTAGAATTTATACTGTCTATGATTGGAACAAATTAATAGATGAAAATATATATATACAAGGTTGATCGATCAGCTGACATCCCATGTACATATGCTGCAGCAGCCAAGCTCCCATTATTACAGATATAACTCTCCTCTTTAAATTAATATTCTCTCCCAAATCATCCTAATCCACCCTCCAAATCAATCGTTACAACTCTGATCATGTTTCGTAAAATGGATATGAGAAAAAATTAATGAGCTTGAATGCAGTAATTGCAATTAGCTTGAATTTTCAAGGGAGCAGTGGTGGTACTGAATACGCAGCCGAAAAATGAATGTGTCGGCTATATTTATACATGTTATGCTCTATTATAGCATTGATAAAAACATAGAATTTTCCACAAGCAAGTGGCACCTTGGGATAAGGGGAATCACTTTAATGGTAATATCTAACAAGCATTGCATCCCAATTGTTTTGACCACTAAACGCCACCAAGACTTATCTTCAAATTTGTGCGTAAGCAACCTGTATACGAAACTCAAAAAAGACAAGATAAACAAAACGGTGCCCATTGATGTTGATGTTGGAACCTAACATGAACTTACATATGTTGAAGCTCAAATTAGTTAGTTTATTACATGATGAATAAGATCATCATCATCTTCTTACTCCTGTAATAAATCTGTAAACTGCAAAAAAACAACGAAACCCATACATACATACATACGCAGATGAAATGTAATTCAAAAGGGTTTAGGGTTTAAAAGAGGGGCTATGAAAGGTGATGATGACAGAAGCATAGAGAGCACAAAGGAGTGGGATGCATGCACATATGCAACACCATCATCTGTGCTCTCTATCTTCTGTCAACAACAATCACCAGTGCCTCCTCTTCAACCAACACCACCCATATATACTATATATATATGTGCTCCTTGAACTATTGTTTTCTCATCAAAAGAATCATTATAAAAAAAAGACCAAAAATGTTACTTTAAAAGGAAAGTGTTCCTTAAAGAAAGAAGAGAGAGAGTGAGAAAACATATAGAAAGTGGGGGATGCTCTATAGGAGAAGAGCCCCCATAGGCCTCTCTATTTATAGGAAGAAAAAAGGGTTTTGCCCACTTAAAGATAATTGGATGTTTCTAAGAGGTGTGTCTCTCCATTTTACGGCTATAATGTTAAAACTTGTATCTCCTTTTCAAAATGCACCTTCCCTTCTTTCATTTGCTAATTCTTTTAGGGTTAAAGTATCATATGGGGTTTAAATTTAACAATTATTCTCACTTCAAGATCTTTTTTTTTGTTCAAGTTAAATCTTGAACTTGACAATTATTTTCATATTGAAACTTGAACTTTAAAATTTTCAAAGAAATATAAAAAAAAAAAAAAAAACTTAAACAAAAGAAAAGGTTTAAGTCTTAAGGTGAGAACAATTATCCCGTTCAGAACTTAACTTGAACCCATAACAACCCTAGAGGTACAAGTACCCATGGGTGAAACCAGCGGGGCTGGCAGTGGCCCTGGCCTCTCCTAAAATAGAAAATTTTCTATTTAGGCATTTAATTTTTTTTTAAAAATTTAAATTAGTACAAGTAAAATTATACTTTAACCCCCTAAAAATAATAAAATTTTAATTTAATCCTTTAAAAATTTCACTTTTACTAATGTAAAAATTACAATTTAACTTCGACCTCTCTTAAAAAAGATTTTTAGCTTTGTCCCTGCAAATACCCGGCCCTATTTTCCCGTGAGAAAAATCTCCCCTTTTTCTTTGAGAGGGTTAGTTATATAGTTGTGTTTCTTCTACAAGTAAAATGAAAACAGATTTTTCAGTTTCAATGATCTTGTGGCAGCTTTATAATAGGATATGCCATGTGAATTAGATACAATATATGTATATGAGAATGCATTATTTGTGGCTGTAAAATAATCTTTACATCATTTCAGATAAGTTGTTAAGATTTGGCACACATTTTTGTTGTTGACTTATCAACAATGACATGTGACCCACCGTGCAAAATTACTTTCACCAAATATATACAATTCTACATGGAGTAATATAATTATATTTTTTCCTCACATTTCGACTTTCAAATTTATGATTTATTAAGTAATAAATTATGTTATTTAAATATTTATCCATTTTCACAAAAAATTTATCAGTTGCCACAAAGGCATTAAAAAGGTTTTGTTTCAATTTATTTTTATAGTTTTGTACCACTTTACATTAATTAAATTTGGATTTCATTTGTGTAAATGGTAAGAATAAAATGATATATTATGGAAAAATTAGTTTAAATTAAATATAATATATATTAGAAAAAGTATGGATTTATGAAATTCAACAACATTTTAAAATCATTACTAAATAGACATTTAACAAATCCACGAATTTAAAAAATTATTATAAATGTTATATTTTTAAACAGATCATTGTTCGATTAACACCATCTCTGAAATCTTAATTCTCAAACCCAACTTTTAGAAAAGATTATAAAATTTGAGGTCAAAAAATGTAGTGAGCCCTTAAATCTATAATTTTATTTCGACTCTTAAATAAAATTTTTAACCTCACCCTGAGTGATCTCAAAGACTTTAGCGATTCCCCAGAGAGCATCCCTCAACACACACATCTTATCTTGTATCTCTGTATTGTATTGTATTGTATTGTTTGAATCACAGCTGATGCACACACTCTTGGAAAGAAAAAAGATGGAACCAAAATGGGGCGGTGGGTTCTAATTAAAGATGGCTACTCCTTTTCCGGAATTAAACCCCAGATCCCTTCACTACGTGTCAAGACCCTATACATAACCTTTCCCATTTGGGTTCACCTCATGCATCATTAAATATCTTCCAATTGCTTTCTTTCTTTCCTTTTCGCATTGAGGTGGGAGATTCCATCTTAATAATTAGGTTTATGTATATGCATGATTTGTGCAAATATATGTTAAATAAGGACGAATTCAAAAAACATTAAGGAAGCTGAGATTATGTGAGGGATAAATTATAATTTTATTATATATTAATTTACGATTTTATGAATTGTGAAAGGTTTAAAGCAATAATTTCACATTTGGGGAGGAGAGGCTAGGGCCCTGACTCCCTCCCTTAGCCTCTGATGATTATGTTTTATACGAGGATTATTACAACAATACTAACTAAATTAATAAACAAAATAATGATATGTTTGGATTTTTTTAATCCATTATCTTCCTGTAATATTGTTGAAGGGATCAGCTTTTTTAAGAAAAGTTTTTGACATATCATCTGTCATCTATCGAAAAAATTTTTTTAAAATCATGCACGTCCATCAATTAAAAACTTTTTAGCTCTGTGAATCAGGTTCGTTGAACAATCGCTCACGACACAAAAAATAAAAACCCTCACCTAAAAACAATATACTTTTAATCGTTGAAAAACTAATTTCTTATTTAACAAAGCACCTTTCAAAAATCTTTCTCAATACATATAAAATTTCTATTTTCTTATGGTATTATCTTTTTGGTATCAATATGAAAAAGAAATAGTGATTTTTCAATGTGGGATATGGGACCCAATTTCCAAAAGAATGCATGCATTTGCCCTTTTTGGGGGGGATTGAATACTTTCGAAGTTCGTGCTTTTCCCCTTTTGGATTGGGGATAATGGCTCTGTTGATGCTGCTGATGATGATGATGCAATTGAAGAATTTGTGGCTTGATTGGTTGCCAGCAAAAGTGATGGGGTATTGCTTTGATTGATCATTGGTTCCCTCTTTGGAACTGTTTACAACCTCGCCCCCATATTTCTAATCCATCTATTATTTCTATCTCTTTGACTTGTTTTCTCAATAAATTATATATTACAAAATATTGAATGCTTCAATTTCCAAAGCCTTCAAGCAGCCCTACTAGCGTCTAACCCACGCTAAATCGAATTTAAACTTAAATCAAAATTAATTCATATACAGTGACATTTGGACTCAAAACCATTAAGGTTTTAATTTTGCTAACACAAAAATCATTGGTAGGTCAAAATTCATAACAACCACCAAGAGTGACACTAGAAAAAAAATTTTAAGAGATTAGAATTAAATTGTATATTTTTATGAACTTTCACAATTTTAATTTTTATAATTTTTAAAAAATTAAATCAAAATTTTATTATTTTAAATCGGTCAAAATATAATTTTATCATTTACTAACTTAAAATTTTATAAATGTTAGAGGGTAAAAAAAAAAAAAAAATCATTTTGAAGCCGAAGCCCTACCATTCTCTTGACACCCAAGGTATTCTCTATATTAATTTTACAGTTGGCAAAAATCTTTTTTCAAATTTCATAATTATCCTTTCTAAAAACATCATTTTATAATTCGAACTTAAATCCAATCCATCACACACAATCCTTGTTTAAATAAATAGAGAAATTAATTAAGGAAGGGGTAGAGCTTAAATTTTATAAAAAATACAGATGACGAAGCTATTAATAGGACTTAAGTGATCATTTATAAGTGTCATTAAAGAATTAATGACACAACATAATTATAATCACATTTTCATATTTATTTTCTTTTAAAGATATATTTGTATATTATTTAAATAAATAAATCATCGAGTAATATACTAATTCTCTTATTAGTCCTAAAAGTAATATCTAAACAATTAATTTTGTGTTAATTTATCAAAAACCATATCAATCAGTGAAAACACGACATATGACATAAATTTGGACGCGGTTTATATATTAAAATTAAATAAAAAATTGATAATTTAAATATATTTTTATTGAAAACCAATGATAAAGCAAAAAGGAGAAAAAAATTATTAAGTATTTACATTATCACCAAAAGGGCTTTATATTTCCTTATTTTGGGGGAAATATCATCTGAACAGTACCACACCTGAATAGTCACATCCAAATTGTGTGACCACTCATTTTTAGCATATTAAAAGCATTGTCCAGATACACCTAGATCTTTTTCTTTCTTTTCGTGGAATATGGATAACAATATAAATTATCATTATTACTACAATCATGACGAGGTCTACTATATTCAATAATCATTCAAAAGTTCCATTAGACTATAAATTTTATCTTAATTTATTTGAAAACAGTATTAAATAATAACAATATAGACTTGTCGGATAATAATTATTCATCTTTTTTATTAATTATATGGTTCGGATTCGATCTTCGCTCATGAGAATAAAGTTTATTTTGTGATCGGTTATTTAATATTGATTTTGACCAAGAAAATTGACACCTGATTGCTCTTGAGAAACTTCATTTTGATAGCATGATAAAGTGGATGGCTGTACCAATTAGAAAGGAGATATGAGGGGTGGTGTTTTATGAGAGACTCTTTATTCTTTGTCCATTATGTGTTGAAAAGATTATGTGAGGGTAAAGTAATGTCCACCAAATTAATATGCTTTGGAATTTTGTGTAATGTCATGTAGGAATAGTTTTCATGCAATTGCTTACCCAGTTTGACTATACCATTGCTTTAAACTCTTCGTTTTTTAGCTTATTTTATGTGCAAACTTACAATCAAGGAAAGGAAACATAACATAGTAACGTAAGCTTTTAGATTTGAGTGATCTGAATTCCGTTTGATTCAATGTGAAAAGTTTAAAGTGCAATTCACTTGTTGAAGAAATAAAATAGAAAGACAAAATAAGGAATCTGTGGGGGTGAAGGATTGAGGGCCAAAAACTTTCAAAATAGGGAACCATGTTGCACAAGTTGAATTCGTATAAAACTATACTTCTTCTATTAGACATTGATTATAACCCTTAAATTGTGTACAGTCGAAAACCTCTCGTATTATTGTTTTTCAATATTAGTGAATTTTTTCTCTTCTGCCCGTGATTTTTCCCGATAAAGGTTTTCCACGTAAAATCCGTGTGTTCTTATTTTTCCTTCTTATTGCTTTGCGATCATTCCTACTGCTATTATCGACGTATAGTATATGTGACAAAATTCATCATAGGGTTCATCTCCCCTAGGTATTTAAAACATTAGTTCATGCAAACAAATAAAAATATCTCAAAGACAACATAAACGCAAGACAAATAAAAACTCATAATAAAATAAAATAAAAATTAAAAAGAAATCTTCAATCTTCATGAAAATCTACTTCAAAAACGGCTTCAATGGTGTTTTCCCAATTGTTTTCTTGAATAATCTATATATATTAATTGAATCATTCTTAATTGAATCAGAAAAGTATGAATTAAGAACGATTCAATTGAAGGATGTGGACTAATCTACAACTTAATACATAGTATAAGAGTAATAACAAAATTTTACTCAACAAATTTAAATGCATCTGTTTGAGTTAAAAATGAAATTTCAAAATTTAAAAATACAATTATTAAAATTGATCCATTTAAAACATATAAGGATTGAAATTGACAAATTAAAGTATAAAGAATAGATCCATAACTTAGAGTACGAGGATAAATAGCAAAATTTGACCAAATTTAAATCTATACAATCATAACATTGTTAACTAGTTTTTAACCCTTGCAAAAATGAATGTCAAATTATAGATTTTTGTTCTTCAACTACGGTCAATTTAAAGATTTAGTCCTCATATGTTAATTTGATGAGTTGAAAGGGGTGAAATTATAAAATTTTGAAAGTTTAACACGTAATTTTACAATGTATTACTAACTTATAATTTTATTTTTTGAAGGAATTAAATGAGATGATTAAGTATAATTTTATCATGTACTAACTTATAATTTCATCATCATTTACGATGGCATTAAATGATTTTCCATTCAACTAGTCACAAGCAAAAATTAAAAGGAAAACCAAAAAAAAGAAAAGCTTCAAGAGATGGGTTGAAAAAAGAAACTTAAGCTGGGTTAGATCATTGGGTTAAAATGAAACTAAACCCAAACACTTAAAAGAATAAAAACAGAAAAAGAGTCCAGTTCCAATATTTTATGGGTCAACTTTTGCTATTAATCCATATATTATGCATAAATTATAAATTTAAATTTTTACTCTAATTTAGTTATTTTTAATGTTGTATTATGTGTAAATTACGAATTTGGTTCCTATATTTTAATTTGTTCATTTTTAGTTTTTATATTTATTGAATTTTAAAATTTCAATCCTAATCCAAATGGTAGTCATTAAATTTGTTCATTTAAGTTTTATCCAATTCTTTCTTATTCTTTATCTGATACACTTTGTAATGATTTAATTCTATATGAACAAGATTAGAAATCAGTAAATTAAAAATGATGTAACATTTATCTTTAATAAAATATCTAAGATTGAATGTACCACTTAGTGCTGCACATCAACATCTTCGTTGAAAACTTTACAGTTTGAAAGTTCAAAAGCAGAGAGACAAAAGGTCGAACAGTTTGCCTACAGTCTTAGTGTCTTACGCCTGTACTAATAAGCTTTGCATATATCAGTATAATCCATCATGTTCCTTGTGAAAAAACAAATACAATGGAACCGAGAGAAGACGAACGGTCACTGATCAGTTTCAGTTCACCTTTAGAAGATAGCGAAGAGAAAGATCTAGGAAAGGAAGAGATCATCGAAGAAGTGAAAAAACAGCTATGGCTGGCAGCTCCATTAATATGTGAAAGCTTGTTGCTGTATTGCTTGCAATTGATCTCTGTTATGTTTGTGGGTCATTTGGGTGCATTAGCTCTTGCTTCTTCTTCACTGGCTACTTCTTTTGCTGCTGTGTTAGCGTTTAACTTGCTGGTGAGATCCGTTTCCTACTTTCCTCTAGCTTTTTTTTTGTTTTTTAATCTTGGAATCAGCAAAGCAAGAAAATTGAGGTCTAATTATGGTTCAGTCCTTTTATTATGGTAAATTTTGGGATTTAGCTGCTCTAATTTGCATAAATTAGTCACCATATTATTAATTGTAGCAAGTAAGGGTGTTATTATTTCATACATACTAATACCATTATAAAAGTAAAGGATCAGATTATGTCAAATTAAAATAGATGGATAAAATCTTACACTTCAACATAGTAGAGGGACTAAAGCTAAAATTAGACTAAATAATATTTGTTCTAAACAATTTGTTTAAAGTACGAATATCGATGCACCATAAGTGCATAGGCATGCACGGTTAGTGAACAACAAAGTATGTGAAACCTCATCACAAATGAAATTAAAAATAGTAAAGTACTTATAAATAAATATTTTGGTACATAGGCGAAGAAGGAAAAATTTTTAATTAGCCTAAATTAAATTGTTTATATTTTTATAATTTTTAAAAGATTAAATTAAATTTTTATTATTTTTAAAGGGTAAAGTGTAATTTTATTTTTATTAATTTAATTTTTTTAAAAAATTAAAAAGGTCAAAAAAATAAAAATTCTATTTTAAGGGGCCGGTCTCCTGCCAGCCCCCTAAATCTGCTTTTGCTTTGGTAGGTTTTACCCTATTCGTTTTAATGCATAGAATAATAAAAAAAATAAAAAAATATTGTTCTTTTTTTTAACATTAAAATATGCTATTTTAAAGAACTTGTGCGGGTTAAGCTCAAGCTCAAATGAAAACTTTTTAAAATCGAGTTTCAATCCAAATTAATCCGATCCATGAATATATCTATTGCTAAGATTTGAAGTGATTTTTCTTCTATTGGAACAGATGGGAATGTCAACAGCATTAGAGACCCTTTGTGGCTGGTCATATGGAGCAAAGCAATACCATATGCTAGGCACCCACACCCAACGAGCCATGCTGATTCTTTCACTCATTACCATTCCCTTAGCTATCATCTTAGCCAACACTGGTTCCATCCTATCTGCCATAGGTCAAGACCCCGAAATTTCTCAAGCAGCTGGCGTATATGCTCGTTACATGATCCCGACCCTGTTCGCCTATGCCATTCTTCAATGCCTTCTAAGATTCCTAAGAACACAAAACAACATATTCCCAATGGTGTTAAGTTCCGGAATCACAACTTTGATACACGTTTTCATATGTTGGATTCTAGTGTTTAAACTCGGCTACGGAAACAAAGGCGCTGCTCTTGCCGGTTCCATTTCGTATTGGATCAATGTGTTGATGTTGGCATTTTACATTAAATTCTCTCCTTCTTGTGTACAAACTTGGACTAGCTTTTCAATTGAGTCCTTGTATGAGGTTTTGCCTTTCCTTAGACTAGCTGTTCCTTCAGCTGTAATGGTCTGGTAAGTTTAACCACACTACATATCACATCAAATTCACTAATGAACCCTTTTAAATTTTTTGTATTTTACATATGTTTGAACATTGAACAGCTTGGAATCATGGTCATTTCAAATACTGGTGTTTCTCTCGGGTCTTTTGCCTAACCCGGAGTTAGAAACTTCGGTGATTACGATCTGGTATGTTGAATACATTCTTTCATTTACTCGATTAAGTTCCAGTTTAGGATATCAAGTCAAATGCTTCTTGTTGTTTCACAGCATTAATACCACTGCAATTATTTTGATGATACCCTTTGGACTGAGCAGTGCTGCAAGGTAAGCTACAATCGAAACCCGACATCACTAGCATTTTAAATCTTCTAATGGCACGCTACATCCCCATTCCCCACCTTGAGGTGCTTTTTTTGTTATGGCAGCATAAGGGTGTCAAATGAATTAGGAGCCAAAGATCCGAAGGGGGCTCGGTTGGCCGTGCGTGTAGTCCTGGTCCTTGGGGTCTCTCAAGGCATATTGGTGGCATTGGCACTGGTGTTGATGCGAAACGTCTTGGGCTATGCTTATAGCAATGATGCATCAGTCATTAGATATGTCTCAACTATAGTTCCAATTCTTGCTGCATCCAATATTATAGATGGAATCCAATGTGTTCTTTCAGGTTTTTTCTCTCACAACCTTGAATATATATCATCAACATATACACATAATGATATGTATAGATTAATTTCACTAGATGATCTTAAATTATGGTCCAGATTTTAAATTGATCTCCAAACTTTGAAATATTTCAATTAAGTCCTTAAAGGGTTTTATCTATTAACCTAGCATTCAACTTGGGTGTTAAATGGTGGGGCAGGCAGTAGTTTTGACCCTGGTGTTAAAATTGCTATGTAAATCCCTTAGAAAATTATAAAATTATGAATTAATATAATGATAAAATTGTCTTCTGGCCCTCCAACATTTAGGCATTGCTAGAGGCTGTGGTTGGCAAAAGATTGGTGCATACATCAACCTGGGATCTTATTACCTTGTTGGCATTCCTTTGTCTATTGTATTAGCTTTTGTCTTCCATATTGGTGCCATGGTAAACTATTCCTTCATTCACACTTACCCATCTTCATTCTTAGTGTCGTCAAAATTCAGTAAAAGTACTACGGAGGCCTTTGTACTAAGAATCAGATTGTATTTTATCTCCTTGACTCAAAAAATAGCAAATCAGAAGTAAATTAATCTCTGTATATTAGATCAAAGAGCAAATTGATCATTTCTATTAAAAATTTTATTCATTCTACGGTTAAAAACTAACATGACTGACAGAATAACTAAACAGTTGCAGTTATTGTACCATGTGTACCTTATTTAGACGTACAAGGACTATTTTTAACAGTTAGAATGGATAGAAATTTCAATAGGACTAATTTACTCTTTGATCTAATGTAAAAAGATTAATTAGTCCATTTTTTAAGTAGAAGAAGCCAAATATAATCCGACTCCTAATACGAAAACCTCCATAATACTTTTACCTAAAAACTCTAAATCTAATTAAACATTTCATCATTACATTCGATAGGGGCTTTGGCTTGGTATCACAGCTGCACTCACCACTCAAATGTTGTTTCTTTTGATAATTACAGTTCGCGGTAACTTGGAGCAAGAAGTATAGTGAACATCCATTCCCTTTTTTTTCTTATATTTCTTCTATTTGCTTTTCTGCAAAATTAACAATCTTTCCTCCTCCTTTTTCCAGGCAAAAAAGGCTATGCAAAGGGTATCTTGAATATGAAATAGTTGCATGTAAGAGTTGGGACTATGTTGTGTATATTATAGTTTAAGAACAGGGTTGAATGTATATTTTGCATAATAGGAAATACAATTTGTAGTGTATTTAATCAAGTAGTGACACGAGCACACCGGCACCAAAACGCAGTTCCTCCACTTCTGCCTCGAGCAACCGCGATTTCCTCGTCAATGTAAAACCAGATAAAGAAAGGATCTTTGGTGTTTGGTTCTCTATCATCTTTCTGGCCAAGACCGATCTCCACAGGGTTGAAAGGTCCAATTTTAACCCGGATTCTTTCGAAAATAAAGGATAATATTCTGTTCTTCCATGAAAATTTTCCTTCGAAGGTTAAGAAACCAATTGGTCCAAGAAATACTCCATTCTCAATCCTCCTTCCCTAAAACAGTTCAAGGCAATTGAAACGTAATTAAACACTAAAAGAACCCATAATTGTAAACTAAAACTTTAAGAAAATTCAACAAACAGCACCTTCAATCAAAAAGCACATAAAGGCAGATGCACAAGGCAGTCTTTCTTTCTTTATTTTCATCTTTTCATCAATTTTCATTGAAATCAATTTCAAATTTCGCCGAATTAACCTTAGTTAAGTTGGTACCGTTGTTATTGCAGCAAGTAGAAAGAAGTGAGTTTGAGCACACTTAAACATTTTTCTTTTTGATTTAAAAGTTGGGAAAAGATTATGAGTAACAGTAAGCATTGTATCAAAAAAATTACACATTTCCTAATTCTAGAATCCAACCATGTGTGTGTTAGAAATTTTATGTATTTAAAAGAATTACACAAATCCCACGTTACTAAAGAAAGACATTGCGACGCTTGTTTATAAAACACTATACTTCATTAAGGTAATAAAAATTAAGTTGAAATTAGTAATGGTAAGAATTTCCATTTGAATTAAATCAAATGATAAATGAGCCAAAGTGCAATTTTTATCATCTTTTAAGAAAGTCTAATGTTAAAATCAAGTTTTTATAAGGGTAAATTACATCAACAGTCACTAAAGTTATCGAAAAATGACAAAACAATCCTCTACTTACTATTCATTTTTCTCTCTTGAATTTTCTCGAAAAATTTTGGTAAAAACCTTATGAGATGTGAAAGGAAAGGGAAGTCTAGGTGTTGTTCTGTTTGACTCCAAAAATAGCTTCTTTGTACTGCAATAATCAAGTAAGTGATTCTTGTTTTACCAACGCGCACCATGGAAGATCATGTTCTAAAGCTCAAGCTTGTCTCGAAAAGATTCTTCATTTAATTTCAAGCATCCCACCACCATGTGAAATTAACCCAAACTCTTTCAAGATGAGAGGGTTCGATATTGATTTAAACTTAAGATTAGACTCTTTTGCCGATGATGATGACGAGAGCGAAGAAAAATCCGATTGTTTTGTTGAGAATAGTCTCAATGAAGAGAAAGTAGGTACAAGTGAAGCTACGCGACGGATGTTTCTTCCGATGTTACATATATTCAAAAAAGTGAAGAGTTTAAGAGCGGCACTGAGGGTGAAGTTAAAGCTTCGACGGCAGCGTTTCATGATTCATTGGATTTGCTAATAGAAGAGGCATAGATGATTTCAACCAGGGATTTTTACTTGAATGAAAAGAAAAAGGAAGTCGAAGAGATTGAAAAGAGTGACAGCAGTAGCATGGAATCAATGGAAAGGGTTAAAGACAACACGATTAACATTGTGAAAGAAAGATTGGAGGAATTTGAGGATATAGCGTCGTCGATGGTTCGATCAAAGAGAGGGCAAAGTCAAGTTTAGAGACTCGATTTTAGAGCCACGAAAAAAGCCACCCAAACTGTTTTGACATATTTTCAAAGTTGAGTGACTATTATGTTAAATGTAACCGGCCAACTAGACGTTTTTCACTCCTCTGATGCCGTCAACTGTCATATCACTATTCCGTGACGTCTATGATGGAAAACGTGAAAAAAAACTATTTTGTCACATTTTCAAAGTTGAGGGACTAAAATGTAAACTAGATGACTGTTTGTTTTCCAATATCAAAATTGAGTGACTGTTGGTGTAATTTACCCTTTTTATAATTTTGAGGGATCAAAGTTTAATTTTACCATTAATAATTTAACTTTTTATAAATTAAATAAAGATTTAAATGAAAAAAAAATTCATTTTAGAAAGCTCGGCTCTGCCAGCCACCCTGGCTCCAGCCCTGATTTGATCCTTCTAGAGTCCTACATACTCTAAATTGTATTATCCAATTAAGCAGCAAACCAAAAACTTCAAGTGATAATTGAAAGAAAAAAAGGAAGGGATATTGATGAGCTTACAGCAGCATCGAACCTCTGAACCGCCGTAAGAGGGAAATAACGGCCGCCTTTCAATTTTTTCTGCAAAACCCAATTCAAAGAATCTTAATATCATTCGCATAAAAATCAACAACAAAATAAAAAAAAATCATGTGAATCAAAACGAAAACCTCAGCAGTAAAAATAAGCATCCAAGTTCTACCAGGTGAATCCAATCCACCAAGCGTTTCAAGGAATGCCGATGGATCAATTTTAGCTTTTTCAATAACAGAAAAAGCTGAAAGCACTTCCTCAGCTGGGACTATCCTAGTTTTCGCTGCGTTTTTTAAAACCTTAACGCTCTTCTCCAATTCCTATCATTGTATATAAAAAACAAAATCATCAATTCATTATCTCACACCACAAGCAATTGAATTAAATTTTAAAAAAAAATGAAAACCCAATACTTGGTTTGGTTGCTGCTCTTGAAGAAGTGGTGGGTTCTTTTCTTTCTCGTCGAGGGTAGCTCGGGTCCTTGATTTGAAGGATTTGGCAGAGGTGAGAGAAGGGATGTGTGGGTGGTAATTAAGAGAATTGAGATGCTTAAGTGGCTGTAAGGAAGGTTTTAGAGATAGTAAACGGGAGGAAGATGAAGTACGATATGAATGGCAGCTTAATGGGGAGAGGGAAAAGGATGGTGACATTACTTGAGAGCCCATTTTTAGAGGTGAAAGCTTGTTTCTTGGGTTTCTTCTTTTTGGGATTAGAGGCTACCATTTTTCTTTCATTTTTTTTTTCCTTTTTTTTTTCAGGCTTTTATGCACCCATCCGGCTTTTGTTTGCTTTTTTTTCCCCCTTAAACTTCATATCCATCCTCGAAATTCATATGTTTAAAAGGTCCCTATACTATGTTTCTTTTTTGGGTTTAGTCTTTCTATTATGAATGAATTGTTTCCAATTTTTTACCTTTCATAATGTTAATTTTTAATAGTTAAATTATGCTATTAGTGTTGTATTTTGCAAAATCATGGATTTAGTCTCTATACTTAAATTTGATCAGTTTTAATCCTTTTAATTTTTGAATTAGTCAATTTTAGTCCTCACCAAAATAGTTAAAAAAGTGTATAATTGTATAGTTAGTTCATATTCTCCAATTGGATCATTTTAAATCGCTATAATTTTTGAATTTTGAATTTCAATATTGATGTAAACGACATTCATTAATCCATTAGCTGGATTTTTAGTGAGTAATATATGAAAAATGACAAGTTGACATGATATTACATGTATGATATTGAAAATAGTAAAACTTAACTTATTGAATTTAATAATTATTGTTTGATGAGCACTGAAATTAAAATTTAAAAGACAGAAATTAAAAATGACCAAATTAAAATATAAAGATTAAATGTGAAAACTTTCGAGACCAGATATTGGTAGGAACTAAACATCTGCAAATTCAAGACAAGAGTTCTATGATATTGTATTGCTGTTAGAAACCTCAACATGTGCCGATATGAAAATAAGTCCAACCAACGCGTGAAATGTGCTCGGTCTGCCCTCCCTTCTCGTAACCTTAGCCTTGCAATGTGCTTGGTCTCGGTCTCGAAATGTACTCTTCCGACTTCAATAGTTATGCCCTACAATCATGAAGCGATATATAGACAGTACTACGAAAAATATGACTATGCATATTCAAATAAAGACTAGTACCTTAGCCTTTCCTCTTTATTAGTGTGCATAATGTGTGCCATGTACCTAGAAAACAATCATGTTTAAAACCCGAATCCGACGGTTTATAAACCGACTGAAGGGCAAATCGTCGAGGAAGAGTATTTGGCCTCTGATTGTTGACTTACCAGCATCTACGAATCGAGTAAACAATAGTCGAAAATCGAAATGTACAATGGAGACTTTTTGCAGTAAAACAGATCCTCAATCACACTGATAACCAGCAATTTTGAACTTTTCTCTAGCTTTAGTATATTGTGCTGATAACCAACATTAACATGCTAAATCAAGCCAACTTTCAAACAAAATGATGATACAGTTATATGTACCGACGTGGCCTATAAACACAACACTTAAATGATGTTTCCTTCTAGTTTTTGTACCTATGGCGGTAACATAAACATGCATCCTACACTAACACCCGAGTCCCGATGGTCCGATCAGCTCGTCGGACCGAATGTGACAAAGGGTATGTTACCTGCAGAGTGTTCAAGCCGCAATGCATGGAACTTAGACTCAATATCTATATATACATATGTATAAACCATAGAGATTAATTCCAATAATTATAAATTCTCACAACCAAGGCACACATAGAAACTAAAAGTTAGTTAAGAAATAATAACATTTTTTTTAAAGCTACAATAGTCATTATATTTACAAATAATTCATATCTCGCTATATATTCATATACGTTATTTAAGCTAATTAAAAGCTTTATATTGGCACCTCAAGCCACATTAATATCCCTTTAGCATTTGGTGCGTTCACATGATATTGAAATGTTATTGTCAAGAAAGTTATTTAATAATGTTTGGTATACATATGAAGGTACGGATTAAAATTTCAAAAAAGTTATATTATCACGTTTAGTTCACAAAATATTTTTTTAAGAAACAATGATAATTTATAAATTTTTAAATAAAATATAATATTTATGTATTTAATTTTTATCATAAAATTTATTCTTAACAAACATTTGGATTAAACATTTAATTGATAATTTTTACATTATATTTTCAAAGCTCCAATGTAACATAATTTACTTGAATGTAATACATAACTATTTCGAATTTTGATTGATTATTTGTCTTATCTATTGTACTTCTAAATGGGTTGTCAATCATTTGTTTATTCTCGAAAACCAATCCAGTACAATTCTCAACCATATCAACAAATCATAATTCAAATATAAATCCTGCAAAAAAGTTATAATCAAATTAATCATAGAGCTAAGCCTAACTTTAATTTTTTTTTACTAGTAAAGATTCATAATATTTTAATAAAATTGAATTTCAATTAATATATTAAAAAGAGAAGAGAAGAGTAAAACAATTAAAATAAATATAATATGTAAATTATATAATATATACATATTAAATATGCATATAAAAAATAAAATAAAGGAAAAATACTTTCAAAGAATATGTTAAAGAAGTAGAAAAAATCAAGTAATAGGAAGGGGAATGAAGGCAATAACTTCTTCTTCTTCTTCTTCTTTTACATTTATTGATAGACTAATATCTTAAATTCAGTGGCGGAGCTTGAAATTTCTTTTTTGAAAGCTTAATTAAATTTTATATTTTTACGATAATAAAAATGTAATTTCATCATTTTAATAGTTTATATTTTTATAATTTTTAAAAGGTTAAATAAAAAATCATTTTGGGGACTAAAGTATAATTTTATCATTACTAATTTAAAATTTTATAAATTATAAAGAGTCTAAATTAAAAATTTATCATTTTAGGATGCCATGGTCCCTTGTTCTCCACTACGCTCCGCCATTGCCTAAATCAATATAAAATAAAGTTGATTTTGTCTTGATATTTATTAAAACTTTTCAATCTACATGAGAAAGAAACTTTCCCATATTTTTTCATAGGAATCACATTGTCATGTTTATGCGAAAGTAACTCTCAAGAGAAGATTAGATTTCAATGAATGTAGATAAAATTTGACATGCCAAACGTTAAAATCACTCTTTAACTTATTAAATTTTCAGAAAAAATGATTATTTTTTATCGTACCAAACACTAATTTAATTTATAATGTGAGTTTTAATTGTAGCAAAAATATTTGAATATAACTCACATTATTTATGCCTTATTTATTTAGGGTAAAAATAAACTTGAGATATCAAAATTTTGTTAATATTTCCTAGACTTCATTGGCTATTCGCAATAGTAAAAGTAGTAAAAACATTTTTTTTAACTCCATGGCTGGACTCAATTAAAAGGAATTTTAATGAATCAATTAAGTTTTACTTTTAGCTCATATTACTATAGAAAGTTTACCTAAGTTTCAAAAATGAATTAATAATTAAATCGATAAAGTTATTGATTTTAAGTTCGATTAATTTATTCTATTCAATTGAATAAATAATTAATAATCATAAAAATAAACAATATGTATTTAAAACTAGAGAAAACCGCTCCCAAAAGTATATTTATTGGAACAAATAATGTATCAAAATATAAAGACTTTATGTAATTAATTAACATTATTAAACCATACAGCAGATCCGTGTAATTTGTTCCGATTAATTAGCTTAAAAAATTCGTTTTCATTAAGAAAATAGGACTAAAATAATCTATGCATGCAATACATAAAAAATTACAGCAATAAAATAAATAAATAGAAATCACGTGATAACAGTATAAAGAAATCTCCCTAAAAAGAACAAATCCCACGTGGCAAAATTTGACAGGCTAATGAAAGATAAAAGAGGATACGAAAACGACATCGTGTGACGTCGAATCCTATTCCTAAATTGAGTTCAGGGCCAAAGCCCAAGGAATTGAGCGGGAAAAGAAAAAAATAAAACTCGGTGTGCGCAGGATAAAGTGAAAAAGACAAAGGGGGAGGCGTACACTGAGCAAATAAAAAGGGATAAATGATAACGTACGCAGGTAGGGGCCCAGCAACCTGTCATGAGCGGTCACATCAACGGCCCTTTTGTCTAATCAAGAAAGTCTTTTATTCAACCACTACCATTCAATTCACGTTTAGACTTTCTTTTCCCTAAATCTCTTTGTGCCGACACGTGCCGGTCATTGACTGTTCCCGTTTCTTCTCGTATTTGCTATCGTATTTTATTTCTCGCCAAAATATATAAATAATTATTGGGAAAAATAATATAATTACATATTTATTTTTAAAATCGGAATAATAATAATAATCGAAGTCCTAAATGGACCAAAATTTTCATATTTATGTTATAATTTTATCTTAGTTAAAAAAACCTAAATGTATAAAAAAATTATATTATAATTTTTTCTAGAAATTTATTATATTACTGATTTTTTATATTTTAATTTGATAGTTTTGAGCAATGCATCAAAGTTAGAAAAATGATATGAATATTCGAAAATATATTCTAAAATTATATTATTTTTATTTAATACTTACTGATTTTATAAATACACATTTCTTTTGCTACTGTTATATATCTTTTTTTCCTATCAAAATCCTCAATATAAACAAGTTAATATATTTTCTAGTATTTGCATTGTATTGTAACATATTTAATTTTATACAATATAAATCATATTATATTATTTTTATATAATATAAAATACATTATGCAAAAACTAAAAAAATTGATAACTTAAAAACACAAAATAGAGTTTTAAATATGAGAGCTAATTCAACGTTATTAAGTAAGTGGATGCGTTTGAATACATATGGTTTAATCAGTATTGATGATGGATTTGTTGCAGTTGGGGAGCTAATGTGTGATATTAATGGAGGGTGAATTTTTTGTTTTAACAAATATATGGAAAGTTGTATTGTGTTAGACATCAAACTTTGGGATAACTTGGATGGATTGAAGCTCGTATTGAATCTAGATTATGAGGGTATTTTAATTCAAACAAATAGCCTTGAAGTTGTTAGTTTCATTTAGGATGATTTTTTTGGGAGTTTTCAATTCTGATTTGGTTAGAAAAATTTATTAGCTCTTGACAATCATAAGGCACTAAAAAATGCAACATATTTTTCAATAAAAAAATAAAAACGTAAATAATCTCGTTAAAATGATTCGTAATAGAAATATATGATTATGATTGAATGAGAATTCTCCAGGGATTAATTTAATTTCATTCTTTTTCAACCAAAAAAAATTATTCTTCATTCTAGAAGGAAAGCAATTAATTGCTTGAGGTGCACGTAAAAAGCAATTTGTTTGATTATTCAATTGAAGGGATTGATTTCATATATTGTTAATGATAGCATGGCATGAAAAAGAAATAGGTTAGACAATCAACCAACCCATATAAATTTGTTTGATATTATACTTATAATATATTTATTCTTTTAAGGAAAAAATATGTTTTTAAATAGAAATAAATCGCGCTTAAATACGTTCTTTTAGTTGTGTTTGAAATGATACATTATTATTTAATTTATTTATAACGGATTGATTATAAAATATATTTTATTTTCATAAAGAGAAATTAAATATTCGAATATATGGTTATAGAATAAAAGCAACAATTATGGATGATTAAGTTATTAAAATTAATAAGAATGAAAAAAATCTGGTGGGTGCACCTTCCCCATTTATCATAATCATACGAAGATATGGCATTATCGAAACAAGGAATCTTATGAGCCGGTTCCCAAGACTTTCATCTAATTCACTGTTTTTTCTTTGAACTTTTTTCCTCTTAATAAACATCCATACAGCTAAAACCTGGCCTGCCCACCCCCCACCACCATCATTATTTATTTGATCAAAAAACCCTAATGCACCACTATTACATATATTTTTATATATAACCCTTTCTCCCATCCTTTCTTTCTATAACCTAAAATCATCTTCGTAGAGGAAATTAACGGTGTCCTAAATTCTGGGTTTCCCTTGTCCTATCATATCTTCATGCTTAACACTTCTTGTAGCTGAAGTTGTGTTTTCTGCTTGTTTTGATTTGAAAGTTTTTGGATCTGTTGATTTTTCCCCACGTATATAATCTTCTCTTGAGCCTTACATATATATATATATATATATATATATCAAATAAGGTTGAGAGATTCAATCTTTTCACCATAACTAGGGTTTCTTTTTTTGCCATTTTTTCTAGGTTTAGGCAAAGGAGGAGGTTTTCATTGATGGTTAAAGGTGAGACGAAGGGGTGGAGCTCCTTGAAGTCCAATAGAGGGTCTTGCAGGGTATATAGAGCTGTTGAGCTATGGATCCCTAAAGCTCTATCCCATATATATGATTTTTGAAGAAAGGGATAGACTTTTGGCTTGCATATCTCAGGAGCTGCATTACCAAAAGTGTCAGATCCTTGTTTGGATTGAAGGGAGCTCTACACTTAGTCACTGATCTTTGTTTTTAGTAGACATGATCTGATTAACTTTATGGAACCCGTTCATGGTTTTGCTTTGAATATTGCAAGTTGATTACTTGATTTTCTTTTTTGAAGTATTTGCAGGAGGAGGAAGAAGACATTGAAAGGAGCAGAGCAGGTGTCAGAAAATTTTGTGCTTAGATTTTTTGGTTCAGTGATTTTCTAAACTATTTTTAGAGGTTTTTTTTATAAAAATGACACTAAAAATTTAATTAATTATGAAAATAATTCATTTTTTTAATTAAACACTAAAATAATTTAAAATCTATAATAAAAATTGGTGAGTCAAAGAGTTTGATGTCAGTAAACGGGATAAAAATTTTATTTTTTTGGAAATGGTGTTATTTTTTAAAAAAATTAAGAGGTTTTAAAGAAACAATTTTTTTTGTGGTGCTTAATATTTGGTTCTATAAAAAAGGATTGTTTTTTTTATGTTTCCCAATTTTTCAAAAATAGTATTTTTTTATATTTATATAAATGGTGTTATTTTACATACGCATTGGGCTTTTGTTCTTCAAAGTTTTTGGGCAAATATTGTTGGTGTTTTGTGAATTGGAATCTATGTTAGTTATGAGTTGCAAATTTTATTATTCTTTAAAATTGTGTTACTGCTTAATAGTTTTGAATAATAATGTTACACAATTTTAGAGTATGATGTTATTACATGAATTAAAATAAAAAAGAGTTGAGGGACTAAATGTTAATTAAAAATTTTGATTTGTGATTGAAATATTAAAACACAATAAGCATGAATACTAAAAATATATGCACAACTTGAACTGCTAAAAATTATTTATTGGGGGTTTGATTACTGACTGTAGGATTTTATTGGCAAACGTCTGCATAGTCATTTTGTTCACATCTAGAGATTATATTATATGCTTTCAAATTTGGTATTTGGTAGGCAGGGATTTTTTTATTAGGGTTTAGATTTGGGGATGTAGAGTTAGGTAAGTCATTGACTTAAATTTTTTAATTGTTACATACTTTGTTAATCTCTTTAATTATTAAAGGATAAATTATTAAAATAATTAATTTAGTTATTTATTTTTAAAATGTTAAATTTTGATAATATATTTTTAATAATCATTTTATTGTCAAGATTTGTTATTTATCGATAATTCGTTGTGATGATTAAAATAAATTTTAAATGTCAAAAAGTTAATTTTTTTATGAAAATATAATATAAAATTTTACTTCAAAATCTAATTTTTTCTAGTTTAAAAAAGCTAACAATAGGGTTTTTTTTGTTTTAAAATTTATTTTAACTATTACATTGGATTCTCATGTGGGAGATAATAGATTTTAAGTAATGATAACGTAAGTAATTGTGATTATATAATTGTATTTATTTATATTTTTTAATTTTTTGATAATGTACACATAAAGTATTTAAATTTAAAATTTTTAAGATGAATAATATTTTTTTTAATATTGTTGAGTTTAAAACGTAATATTTTAAACTTAAGTGATTAAATATAATATGAGCTAAACAAAAAAAATTATTTTGATAATTTTCTCATTATTAAATTATTTGTTTGATTAATTTAAATTAAATTAATTGTAATTTTCTGTAGTCAAAACTGTAAATCATGACAGGTTTTATTATCATAATAATTGATTTACTTTCCTAAAACAAATTAACTTTTTAAATATGATTAAATTAAATGTCATAAATGGAACTAATAAATCATAGAAGATGGTTTGATTGAAAGCTATGTATTTAGTCAAAAAGCCGAAATAGATAAAAATAAAATGGAAAGTAAGAAATTAAAAACCCTTTGAAACCCAATGAAATGAAAATGATTTTTTTTTATATTTTTTTGGTGAATTAAAATATAACAAGGTAAAATTTAAATAATCAAATTTAGATCACAACGGAGTGGTATTTTTTTATTTTTTTATTTAATCTTTAATAAAAAAAAGGCATTTTAGAGTTTTTTTATTTACAAATACAATACAAATAATGTATATCCAAATTAATTATAATAAAAAAACAAACATTGTAAAATGCTTGACTTGTGACTTATTTTATTGTTTTAAATAACATTTTCATAATTTTTTGTAACTCATTTGTTTATAGTTGACTGAATCGAACATCACTAATTTGGCTTTCATTATTTTTTTTACCAAATCAATTTACAAATTAAGAAAGGACAAGAAGATTTGTACCATGATAATTGAGGTGTTTAACAAAGAATGTTAACTGCTACTCCATTGTGCTATTGGCCGTTCAATTTTTTATTCATTATCAATTAGTAAAAAAAATGTTAATTGATGTCTAATACTAAATATAAAAAGTTGTTAAAATCATTATTATTAATATATGCAGTTTTATTTTCTAATTCAAATGTGGCTTTTTTTACATGATCCATGTTATAAATATCAGTTCACTTTTCGATCATTACATTGCTTAATTTAATTTTTTAATTGAACTTCATTGTGAAGATATGAAATATTTTATTTGAAAATCATTATGTTGTGCAACGATTAAAGTTTACATGGTTATTTTGATGCTCTCGCACAACGATATTTGATTTTTAGTAAATATCAGACAATGGTCTTTTATAGACTATATATGCCTCTTAAGTCCACTTAAACTTGTAACCCTGCATTATATCAACTGTACTATTCAATCAACAGTAAACTATAATTCTCAAAAAATTAAAAACAAAGTCATTTTAAATTGAGTAATAAGACCTCCCGCTAATACACTCCATTATGTTGTTAGCTGCAAGAAAACAATAACAATACAGGTAAATTTGTTCATCCATTTGAACCTTCAAGTAAATGGATTTACCTACAATGTGATTGTATTATCATAAAAAAAAAAGCTGTTAAAATTTAAAATAAACACAAGAACAAAAAGAAACACACACACAAAAGCTTTAAGTGTTTGAGCAATGACAACATAAAGGAAAACATATACGAAAAAAACAAAAGCCAAAGAGCCCTTATTGGCAAATTCGGTACATATATGCATATGCAAGTGCATGTGTCTGTCTGTGTACACATGCGTGATGAAGCAATTAAACTCTGTTCCTTTTTCTACTCAGTTATTCAACTTCTAAATGGCATTAGAACCAGCAAAGCTTATCCCCATCAAACGAAAGCAAAACAGATCGATACCCTATAACTTTTCAAGTCATTCTTTGCGTTTTCCCAGTTGTGTTTTGGTCATTTTCCCTCTAACTGATATGCAAAGCCGAACGTTTTTAAATTACTGCTACCCTGCATGCACAATAAGGACTTTGCAAACTTCATTGGCCAATACTAGCCTCTCGAACATCATCAACAAGCAATTAAAATTGAAAGGAAAAGGTAGATAAAATTAAGTACACAAGTAACAGAGAATAAAAGACTCTTTAACTCAAATAGCGGATAAAAACAAAAGCTATTTTGCATAAGTTGTGATTAGTGTACCAATATTCCCTTAGTGTAATGATTTAAGACTAACTGTTAAAGAGTCATAGATTTTCAATGGAATTAATCACCACTGCTTTTATATAGTAATTGGAATGTTATTGTAAAGAATAGGCGCTAAACAATTTTCCCTGGAAGAAGAGAAGAATTAAAGACACTCAATTGTAGACTATGATAGCAAAGATACTTTTAGTGACACCAATGATGAAAACTGAAGAAAATTATCTCAAAAATGCAAAAAATGAAAGCTAAAAATAACCAAAATATCTTATAAAGTTTTTGGAGAGCTATATAGTTCGGTGATTATTTTCTTTCTACATAGGTCCTCTCCTTCCTCCTTTATCAATGGCATGTCAGCAGTTAGAACATACTAAAAAATTAAATAAACCCAGTTATGCTCAGCAAACAGAGTATGGAATGAGAGTTTAAACATTCTTTTAATGAAAATACACTATAGCATCCAATTCTAAGAAATCCGACACCAAATAACATCCCGCAACAAATTCATAAACTCCAAGATAAAGAAGAAAAGACAGTTCACCAGAGTGAATATAATTGATCAAACATGGTATGTACGATTGAATTAGATGCAGAAACTAAGCACAATCGTGTCTGAGAGGAGAAAACCTATGAAAGTTTTCCATCAAAACAAATTAAAACTCAAACTTCTAGGGCATTACTCGTAAGTTTACTAGAAAATACCAAAATCCGAAGTTAAGGTACTTGTGATGAAGAAGATAACAACGGGATTGATGGTGGAGGTTCTCTTTGAAGTTCCTTGACAACAGCAGCCAAAGCCTCAGGGTTTAAACCCAAATCACAGAGAGCAATGAGGACCGAGAGAGTATGCCGATCGAGACCCGTATCAAGAATATTAGACATGTGAAATGCCAGATCTAGGGATTCTCGGGCAGTTCGTGCAGCTTCTGGATCCATAACACTACAGGTACAAAAAAGGGGAAAAGAAACCTTCAGAAAATTATGCTTGATTCAGCAGATTTACAAATACATATTTAACAACAAACTAACAGATACATTAATAAATGCAGCTCATGGAATTATTCAAGAACTAAAACAGTTATGTTTAGCAAAGATAATAAGCAATCATCAGAAATTCATCCATAAATCATCTAAAAGAGCACTCAAATCAGTTACACGCGTCGAAGAACAGAAAGAAAAAGGCAAAAAAAATTTCAGCCAAAATCATTCCTTACATTGAAAATATTATAAATATTGTTTCCATTCATAAATTCATTCAAAATAATCAAACAAATAAAGAAAAAAAATCCTAACCTCGAGAGATCTTGGGAACAAGAGTTAAGAGAGATGTGAGAGCGTTTTCGAGAATTTTTTTTTTTTAATTTCTCAAGAATTATATTATCTTAAAAAGCATTTTGGATTCCGTTCAAGCCCACTAAGCAAAGTTCCTTAACGTTGGATTGGTTGGGATTTAAAATTTTGGATCTGATTTTCATCAATTAGATAAATGGTAAGATTAAAATAAATGATCTTTGTTCGTAAATACCATTAATTAACAGATGTTAAAGTTACTACAAATTAAATATACGAATAAACTATTAAAATAATCACTTTTGTTTATCTCATATTATATTTTAGTTATTTATGTTTGAAATGCTAGGATTTAATCATTCAGGTTATCGTTTTGTTACGAATCACTATGACGTTAAGATATGTTACTTTTCAAACGTCAGTCCGACAAGACAATTAAAACGAGTTTTAAATGCCGTGAATGTTCGGCCAAATAAATTAATTAATTTTTTAATTAAATAAATTTAATTAATTGATTTTTTTAAATTAATTAATGGAAAATATCGTTTTGATCTCCCGAAATAATCAAAACCAGTGCATCATATTAATTCTTGAATTTAAAAAAAAGGGTTTCTTTTTTTTGCAAAAAATATTTTTTTCATATTTTTTTTATACATGTGACAAACAAAAAAGATATGATTCATCTTTGTTTATTTGTGCATTATGAGCAACCATAATAACAAGTAGGTATAGAGGTTGATGCATTCATTTCTTTTTCTTTGTCGTTCTGCTCTTCTTTGATGGTAATAAAGAAAACTCAATTATTGTTTCTTTTTAAACCGGAAAAAATTGGGTTTTAGGATAATTTTATATTTTATTTTCATAAAATAAAATTAACTTTTTTTATCTCAACTGGACATCCACGTTAGCATTTATAATCCATTTTAATTACCATGTCAGATTGACGTTTATAAGTGAATAAAACATACTGTTTCAAATATAAGTGATTAAATTATAAATTGAGATAAACAAAAATGATTATTTTAGGGGTTAACGTTCGATCGAATAGAATAAATTTTTTTGAGTTAATCGAGTCGAATAAGATAAAATTCGAATTGAAATAAATATATTTATTGAAGTTAAATTATTTGTTTAGAAAATAAAATAGGGGAAAAATTGTCAAAAGAGATGTTTTTTGGGGGGTCATTATGTTGATGTTTCTCAAAGTTAAATTTTACGAAACAGGAGAGTCCCAATACCAAATATTTTATGGAATTCCCTTTGAAATCTTCACTATACATAATTCAAATGTAAAGATTCTGACAAGAAAACTAACATATCGGATGAACATTTAAAAATAATATTGTTAAAGTCTAATATGAAACTTGGTAACCAGCAGACTACCGGACAAGCATGAACAGATATGCCTGCCAAACAACATTAAATGAAATGGTGGAATTGTCCCTGAATCTTTCGTCAATTTTACAAACAAAACAATCCAACACTGAAAAAGTCGAAATTCGTGAAGCAGGTAATAATCTTATTGAGTTTTAGCAGGCAATACGATCCAACAATAATTTATGAAAGCCCAGAAAATAGTTCAGAAACATTATCTTTTTATATATATATTACTCAATGTTTCGGGACAAACTTGTGAGATGCAGAAAAGTCGTGGTTAAGACTGAAGACGACGGAATGGTGCCGGTCAAAAGGAACACCAGTTTCAGAGCGACCGGAGATCGGAGATGGTGAGGGATTTGCCTAACCTAAGGAAGCTCGATAAATTGATGAAGAAGAAGAATGAAGGTAGGAATTTTGATTTGAGAGGGTTTGAATGAGCTGACGAATAATTGAGGGTTTAATTTAAGGTTTTTCGAAGAAGAAAAATGAATTTAGGGTTTAATTTAGGGATTGTTGAAGAAGGATAATGATGGATTTGGAGGATTGATTTGGAGAAGATTGAGAAAACGGTGGAACTGGCCGACTGGGGCAGACGAGCTTTAGGGAAAATGCAATAAATTAAAAGGGTTTGGGTTTTGGTATAATATAAATTGAAAATTGAAAATGATATAGTTTGAATTCAGTTTATTTGAATTATTTGAATTATTCGAATTGAAAAATTTAATTCGATTCGAACTCGAAATTAAAAAAAATAAATTATTTCGATTAACTCAATTCGAATAATTCAAAATTTAAATTTTTATTTTATTTTTTCAAGTTGAATCGATTTTTTCTCATCTCTAATCGACTTTAGCATAAACAATTTCTCTTTTTCTTTATTTTAAAGTGCAAATTGTACTTGTAGTCACATAATTATAAGTAAAGTTCTTTTTTAACTACCTAACTATGAAAAATTAAATGGTCGAGGGATATTCACTCATAGAATTTACTTGAATTTGAATCGATTATTTTGTAACTATTAATAGTTAAATGATCAAAAATAAATTACTAATACTTAAAAGTGATTATTTTGTAACATTTTATAAGTAGGATGAGATTGAAAGTCGAGAATACCGGCGTGAAAATAGTACTAAAGTGTAGTTAGCTTCAAGTCTAAAATATAATTCATACATTTTCAGTTTGAATCAAGGTTAAAATTTCGAAATTCAATAAATATGATAATTAAAAATGACTAAATAAGTGCTACTTTAAATAAAATAATAAATTACATTTTTAGTAAAAAAGGTAAACTACACCATTCAATTTATGCTTTGAGTTGAAAACAGGCTAATTTAAAAAGTCTTAAATTCGGTGAAAATTATATAATTATTTATTATTTATAAAAATTCCATCTTGGATTTCTGTCATTTTTTTAAAGTACCTAAAATATCTAAAAAATAATTTCTAAAACATAACATTTTTTTAGTTTAAAATGAAAATTTATTAAATTTGGATGACCTTTTATATAGTTGACTATGATCGAAATAAAAAGAAAGGAAAAAATCTAATAAAAACAAAATCTTAAAACAAACACCAATCTCATCCGTAGTCTTTTTTTTAATCGAAGTCTTAAGTGGCACTTTCATCTCACTGTTCATGCCTAACCTCTCTCTTCTCACTGTGTGGGGATGACAATGGAGCAAAGCAAGGTGGGAGCGGATGTTGCTAAATTCACTCTCGCTCCATAATTGTCATACTTTACAATTTACAACACTAACTACTCCACTCTACTATGAATGTAAAATCTTGAAAACCATTATTACCTTCGTGGATGTTGACGCATCCATCCTTGATCCACTTCAATTGAATTTTCGTTACTTTTTTTCAATATTTTTCAATCTTTTTTAAATGGAAGTAAATATTAAAACATAAAGATATAATTTTTTATGACACATTATTACATTTTTACATTTTTAATAATTATATATGTGATGATAATATAGCAATTTCGTATAATGGAGTGAGGTTGGATAGACCAAACAATTACCATAACCACTTTATATTCACTTTCCCCAAAAAAGAACGCCCCACATCGACTTTTTGAAAGAAAAAATCCATTCTATTTAGGACGGATTAGCTCGAGTTTTGCTGTCATTTTGAGCCAATGTACAATATCATACATGAATTTTGATTTTGGGAGATTTTATACACAAATTTGATTTGATTTAATTTTCACAAAATTACTAACAACATTATCAAATTAACATTATATTCCAATTGATATATTGCATACACAAACAATTATATTAATTTGATTTCAAAACAATTTTATGTGTTAATTTCTTTAAAAGTGTACAATTGAATCAAATTCAAAGTTTCATGTATACATATGAAGCACAATTCAAGTTTCTCGTGAATAATTGCACCCAATCAAAGTTCATGTATCAAATTGTACATTAGACCAAAGTTTATGTATAAATTTGATATTTTTCCTTTTTTTAATCTTGGCCCATGTCCATTAGCCGTTACTAGTTTTACAATTTAGACCCAATCTTAATCCAAGAAATCTGGGTTCTTAGGGTTAAGGCACATCACCTCATCATTCTCTTAAATCTTTTACTCATTTGTTTCTTTGCCGCTCCTGCAATTGCCGGTTGCCGCCTAAACGTAATCCTGTTATATTTTAGGGTTTTAGCGTTCAGTTCTCACAACCCTAAAAACAGAATTGGGAAAATCAACTTCAATTAATGGTTTCAATGGTCAGTGGCTCAGCGGAGCCTCTCTCTGCATCGGGTCGGAGCTCAGAGAAGCTGAGCCTCCCATCCCTCCAATCCAAAATGAAAACTGATCCGGAAGGCTATGAAACGGAGCTCCATCTCATCCGCAACCAATTCTATTCCGCTCTTGAGCTCTTTCAACGGCAAGCGGCTCTGAATTTCTCCTCCATTAGTGGCGTCGGTGCTGACCCAACTGTGGCTAAGGACCTCAGTGACCGTGCAATGTTCTTGGCCCATGTCACGCCGTTCTATCCCAAGCAGCTCGCTGAGTTCCCTTCCGATATTGCCGCTTTTCTGAAATCATCTGCAAGGACTCTTCCGTCAGGGCTTAGATTCCATGCCACTCAAGCCGTCATTCTCCTCGTTAACCGGAAGGTGACTAAGAAAATTAGTTAGCTCTGAAAACTCAATTGGGCATTATTCTTGGATTTTTTGAATTTAACCACAAGTTTTGAATTTTGGTATTTGGCAGATTATTGATATAAAGGACACTCTATCGTTGTTCATGGAGTTGCAGACACTAGATGATAGGAACTTGAGGAAATTAGCATTTTCTCATGTTGTTCATAGCATTAGAAGAATGAACAAGAATCATAAGAATGAGGCCAAGAATCGCTCCCTTCAGAATATCTTGTTTGGCTTATTGCAGGTCTCTGAACAATTCCAATTAACAATGCCATTGGAATAGTAGTTTACCTAATTTAGAATGTTGGGTTTATTTTTTAAAAATATTTTTTATTTTTATTATAGCAAGATGATGAAGCAAAAGCGAAAAGGTCTCTAATTACTTTATGTGAACTTCATCGAAGAAAGGTTTGGTTTGATGAAAGAACAGCAAATGCAATTTGTATGGCATGTTTTCATTCATCTTCTAGGTATGTATGATTTTTGTATGGTTAATAGTTGTTGTTTATGCTGTTGAGTGTTTAGTGAGTAAATTGTTTGTATTTGGTTTTGCAGAATAATGATTGCTGTGCTCTCTTTTCTCCTTGATTATGAGAAGATTGAAAACGATGATGAGGATTCAGATGATTTAAGTAGTGAAGATGAAATGACACAAAATCCCCAAGTTGTTATCAGCAAAGAGACAGTCTACAAGGTTATTCCATCCTGTGATTCATTTTCATTTTTTTTCCCTTTGATCCACTCTCATTTTTTTTATTAGTGCCAACTAGGTAAAGTTTCCTTGTTCCTTGCTTAAAATACTCTTAGCTTTGGTAGCTATAGGATAATACAATTAAGTTTTTGGTAATTGAAAAATACATGTATATGTACAGCTGATATATGGAATTTCCATGCTTAGCTGTTTGACTGGTTTTTTCCTTTAAAGAATTCTAGTTGCTTGCTGTTTTTCTTTAGTTCACAATATATATGGTTGGTTTTAATGAATTTTCAGGCACACCATAAGGGTACTGCTGCTAGCAAGAAGAAAAAGAAAGCGAAACTAGAGCGTGCTATTCGTAGCATGAAAAGGCAGCAACGCCTGTCATCAGAAAGTAGCAATTGTAGTTATTATTCACCCCTTTATCATCTGAAAGATGCACAGGTTAAACCCTCTTCTAACACCTTATTAAAATCACATTTGCTATAATATTGTCTTTTGTTGAAATCATAAAATTCTGTTTTGCACCCAGGGATTTGTAGAAAAGCTTTTTTCTCGCCTTCAAACCTGCAATGAACGATTTGAGGTGAATGCTTTTCCTGATGTTTCTAATTTGGAAGGTTTTACACTGCCCCATGTGCATGGCAGATTCAACCTTCTGTAGCAATATACTGTTTAGTGTTTTTTCTTTTATTTTAGGTATTTCCTTGTGAATTGAATGCCTGACTTCAGGTTATAAAAGATTTAGTTAGACTTAAATGTAGTTTGCTTTGACCTGTTAATTACCTCTAACATTAAATGCCTCATTAATTTTGAATTTCCTCCTTTCTTTAACTTCAGGTTAAAATGATGATGTTGAAAGTAATTGCTAGAACAGTTGGCCTTCACCGTCTGATATTATTAAATTTCTACCCTTTTCTTCAAAGATATGTTCAGGTATGTTATCTATATTCAAGTGTTCTATTATAAACATAAGACTTGCTCTGGTTAATACGAGCCAAATATATTCTTCTTCTGCAGCCTCATCAGAAAGATATCACTAATTTACTTGCAGCAGCAGTTCAGGCCTGCCATGATATGGTATGGTTTTCAATTTGATAGTTTGAATGCATCATTCTAACTACTGTTTTTTATTCTCTTCGTACATTAGCCTTCTCTGGTTTCTTGCTACCAATTGAATCTTGTTTAAGCAGGTTCCTCCTGATGCTGTTGAGCCATTGTTCAAACAAATAGTAAACCAATTTGTACATGATCGTTCACGCCCAGAGGTATTTGATTATTGCTTAAAATCTGCTTTATATACCATTTTCCTTTTACTGATTAATCAAATATTTGCTTCATGTTTTAGGCCATTGCTGTTGGACTGAATGTGATAAGGGAAATATGCTTGCGCATGCCTTTGGTAACTATCTATGTCATTTGGTTTCTGAATTCACCCACTTACTAATCCTCCCCCCCCCACCCCCCCAAAAACTGAAATTGACCCTATAAATCCTTTTAAAATGAATTAATTGCTATAAGTTACTGTTTTATTTCATTATTGCATTCACTTATGCGGATTATATTGCTTAAAATATTTTAAGACAATAATTTATTTCTTGGTACTAGTTGATGACTGAAGATTTGCTACAAGATCTCGTATTGTATAAAAAGTCACATGAGAAGGCAGTTTCAGCTGCTGCTCGCTCGCTCATTACTTTGTTTAGAGAGGTATATATTTGTCTTTAGGTCTTCCTATGCTTTTTTGTTTCTTCTTGTACCTTGACTATTGCTTGCTTCTCCACTTGTTTTATTCTCAGGTTTGCCCATCACTGCTGGTTAAGAAGGACCGAGGCCGTCCAATGGACCCTAAGGCAAAACCAAAGGCATATGGAGAAGTCAATGTCCTTAGCAATGTCCCTGACATTGAATTATTGGAACAAGACGATGAAATTGGTGGCAGTGAGGATGATGAAAGTGGAGATGAGGCTGTATCTATTAGTTCTGATGATGAAAATGAAGACAATGATGATGAAGAAAGCCAGTATACTGCAGATGATGGGAGCGAGGATGAAGATGTATTGGACGAAGAAGGTGATGAGAATGACAGTGTTGATGAATACGAGAGTGACATTGATGATGCCAATGAGGATGACAGTGATGATGAGGATAAGGGCGATACAGAGGAGTTGGAAACTGAAGAGGATGATGATAATGAAGTTAGTGGTTCTTCTAAACCAGGTGACAGTGCTGGAGATGTTGGAAATGAAGATCAAAAGACCAAGGCAAGTAAGAGAAAATTGTCTGATTTCGAGGGTCAACTTATTGCTGCTGATACTAGTCTTCGAGCTTTAAAAAGGTTGGCAGAGGCAAAGACTAGCCATGCTTCATCAGACTCAGCGGATGGTATTCTCTCTGATGAGCATTTCCAAAGGATCAAGAAACTAAAGGTATGTTAAATACATTCTAACGTATCTAAAGCTCAAGTTTACTCCTTGTGCAGATTGATTTATTACACTTTCTATTGTAAAAAATATACTTCATTATAAAGTTTCAGACATGGTAAACTCATCTTTTGGGGTCTTTCATTTATCTTATCAGGCTAAGAAGGAAGCAAAAACTGCTTTGGCTCAACAAGGGTTTAAGATTCCAAGTTCTGATCAACTAAGTTTCAAACGAGTAGATCCCTCAAAGCTTGAAGTATGTATTCTCTGTCTTAACCGATAAATATGCTTTTCTGAGTCAATGACTGTTCCTATAAACGTGTATTCATGAAGTTCTATGCATTCTTCTTAGGCCCATGTCCGACTCAGGCTTAGCAAGGAGGAAAGGCTGGCATTGGTAAAAGCAGGAAGGGAAGACAGAGGGCAGTACCAGGCTCGAACCGCCATCAAACAGAAAAAGGTATTTTGGTTGCTTTTACAACTTATGCTTTTTATGCTTTTGGGGTTTGAACGTTTTGTCCATTTAGATTTCCTTAAGGTTAAATTCTGCTATTAGTTTCTGTACTTTATGAAAGTTATGCATTTAGTCATTATACTCTAACTTGGTCATTTTTAATCTTTGTACTTTTCTCGAATTATAAAATTTCAGTCCTTACCAAACAATAACGTTAAATTCATTAAGTTCTGCTATTTTCAAAATCTGATGCAGCAAACATATTATCATATTAGTAATGTCATGTTAGTTTGTTATTTTCACATATTACTCACTAAAAATTCAATTAATGGATTAATGACTTTAATTTTCATCAAGATTGAAATTTTAAAATTCGAAAAAAGTATAGGGACTTAGCATGATCCAATTAGAGAATATATTCTAAAACTACAATTATATGCATGATATAAGACTAGTAATTAAATTTAATCAAACAGATTTAATTGTAACTCTTTGAGTATAAAGATTAAAATTGGTCAAATCGAAGTAAGGTGACTAATTGTAGAAATTAACCTTTCCTTGACACGATATGCACTATCCATTTAGATGTTGGTATTAGTTTTAGAAATATTAGTTCACCTGTAAGAGGATAAGTCTGGTAAAAAGAGAAAAAGCTTTGGATTTACTAATGGTTCTAGTCTGTTAACTATTTGTTCTGTTTCCTCTTCGTGTTGATATTGTGAATGCAGACTGGCGGTTTAAGCAACCGTCAGAAAGAGCACAAGAAGTATATGCCGCTTGCTGCGAAGAAAGCCAAAGCTCAAAGATCTCGACAAGAGAAAAATAAGAAGAAGTCACGTTCTGGCAAACAGTTCCGTGGGAAGAAAGCTTGGAAGCAATGACAACATTATTTTTAACATTCATACTATTTCCATCCAACACAGAAATGCAATGATGTTTGAGCTGGATTGGTTGGTCAGATTAGGAATCGGTTGGGGTATCGCCGTATTGGCTTGGAGAATGCTACTGGATTGGTTGAACTGCGAACCAATAAATAGCAGTTGAACTGGTGAAAAATCAATTGAATTGGCAGCTGAGTTGGTTCTTTTAGATTTTTAAGTAGTTTGACGGGTTGGATCATTGATCCGATTTTAAAAAGTAAAAATGTTAAAATAGTTTTATTTAAATCTTTCCTTTATGATAGCATGTTGCGGTAGAGTTTTTTTCTTGTAACAATATAACTTGACAAAGCGTACAATTTTTTCACGTTGAAATGGATGTCAAAACAGAAATTTTGCTTTGTTACTGCAGTGATCTTTCGATGTGTATATATTTTTGTGGTAATTGCTTATGCACTTTATATTATTTTTGTTTAATATGTTTATGTTGTTGGATTATTAAAATTCTTTAATTGATTTAATATTTAATATTTTTTCAAGTTATTTCAGACATATCTGGATTTTATAATATATAAGTTAGTTAAATTGATTAAATATTATTTTGGTAAATAAATATCATCCCATATTATTACAGTAAAAGTTTATTAAAAAAATATATTATTTTGATATCTTTCCCTAAATTTTACTTATAAGAGCATTATAAATAAATAATATAATAACTTAATAATAATAATAGAAAAGAACAGAGAACGAATTTGGAAAAGATGAGATTTCAGCTTTGTGAGAAAATTAGGCATTTGAGGGTGGTTTGAATGGATAAGCGATCTGAGGGATTCATAGAAAGGGAAGAGGGGGCAGCATTAGAGTGGTGCACGCGCAACACACAAAATCATTTTACCTGATTGGATAAAATATTGGCTGATTTGATTAAGACATGAACTTCGATCAAATAATGCCGATTTGCATTTAAATTTGTCATAAAGGTGAACTCGGCATTTGCAAAAACAAATTCATTTACATCGATTCTTATGTATTTTCTTGCGTAATTAATATTTTAATTGAATTTATTATTATAGATCAATTCAATATCTTATCACATTGATTAATATTTATTAAAATCTCAACTTCGCTTTTAAAATTAAAAACTTTCATTATCAATATATAAAATAATTATTTTTGAAAATAATTTTCAATTCAATCAATCCGATTTCGATTAGTTAATACGGCTCAATTCAAACATTAAAAACTACCAAATGAAGGGAGTTTTTCTCATGATCCATAGAAAGCTTCAATGATCTAAATTGAATTGTTCTGCACCAATAAAAGAACTGTGGAATTGATCCACAAGCATAAAACAACTGAAAACTGATACAATTTTCAGCGCAAATGAAAAGTAAACCTAGAAAAACAAAACATGTCATTCAAGATCAACGTCTGACGATTGCACCTGGAAGGTACGTGACTGAGAGTCATTCACAGTCGGCTACTACTTGAGTCGTATCCACTTTCATCCTCTTGCTAGTTCTTTTCTGATCAGAATCAGGTGGAGGATTCTGCAAGTCATCTTTCGGATCGGGGTTCTCAGTTTTCTTGGCAGTTTCACTGTCACCGGAACCTATGTCTGTATTTTCCTCTGACTCGTCCACCTGTTCCTCACTCAACTCTTCAACAGCGTCCTGATTCTCCTCACTCTTTTGCTTCAGTGACTCTATCACACCCATTAGTTCTCGGTTGACCTAACACATTAGTTCCGTAAACTTACTTACAATCAGCTGAAGATAGTAGAATTGTCCAGCAAGTAACACCTTATAATCTATTTTTGAAGCAACTTTTTTTCTGAAAGCAAAACATTTCTGCAAATAACATGGCACACCTGAAGGTTTTGAAGAAAATCAGAGATATCGGTTGGGCAAGAAGGACAATGGAGCACATTTTTTTGTGATCGAAGTGTCCGGCCACCTTTGCTTCTCTCTCTTATGGCAGTCTTACCAGAAAATGCAGCTTCAAAACAAGATTTGCAGAAGTTGTGGGCACAAGGAGTTGTAACTGGAAGATTCATAACTTGCCGACAGCTTAGACAACTAAACTCTGCACATAAAGAATACCACAAATCAATAAGAAAGCTTTCGGGGGAGATGAATAAATATGTATCAAGCATATTTTATTTACGATTAATGTACCTGGGAGGTCCCTGTATCATAGGGACTAGATTAAATTATTCCCTCTAATATTCTATAGAACAATTTAGTCCCCATACTATTAAAAAGAGTCAAACAAGTCAAAATTGTAACATGATTAACATTTACTATATAAAAAATAACTTAAAAATTATTTTTTTTCAATTGTAGTTAAATTACAAACAAAAAATTCTATTACAGAAGAATCACAACTTTAAAAATATTAACTCTGTTAAAAAGGTAAAATGTTAACTTTAATCCAATTAAGCCTTATCGGATTCTTTTTAATAGCCCAGGGACTAAATTGATCCATTTAATAGTAGAGGGACTAATTTGATCAGGTATAGAGCAAGGATAGAGTACCCAACACAAATAGTTATGGAAGGAAAAAGAGAACAACCTTTGAGTAGTCTTTCTCTTACAGTTGTAGTATGTGCTTGCCTTATAGCTTTCCTTGCCCTTTTCCTTTCTTCGAGATCAGCTGCATTCACTGGCTTTTTGCTAGGAGGCGGTGGTTTTTTCCATTTCCAGCGATTGTCCTCTTCCTAATTGAATTAAGAATCGCATAAGCACATGGGAAGAGGAACCAGATTATAGGTGTGATATCAAAGACCAACCTCTAAAAGAGAGGTGTTTCATTATTTAACTCCACTAGTTATAAACGATAAAATGAATTCTCCAACACAAAATACTCATAACAATGTTTGTCATCAAATTGAATTCTATTTGGCAGATGAAATCTTATTAAAAAAAAGAAAAAGAAAATAAAGAAATCTCAGTAGAAACTGCATCTCTTACATCAAAGTCCCATGATGGATTTTCCTTTCTCTCAAATACGTCAGTTGCCTTCTTCAACTCGGGAATGGCTGGTAAGGGCCTAGGTAGATCTCCATGATCATCACTACATTATTAATGTTCAAGAAAGCTTAGTTGAGCTAAAGAAGAGAGGAGAGCAGGAGCCCACAAATATATATATGAAAGGCAGAAACCTTGTCCAAGGGGCTGGCTCATTGTCACATCTCACAAACAAATATCGGCAAACTTTAAACCCCTGATGAAAGAATATCCTATCAATAAACTAAGCTATAAAGATCTGAATAGCAAGCAACTTTGATGTGTCTGATAGATAATATGATACCTGTATTCCAACCTTTCTCCAACATTTTTCAATTCTGTAAATTCCATCATATCTCACACCTTTCTCTGGGGCATATGAAGAACGTTTTTCTTTGTGAGACCTACACATCAAGATAAAACAGAAGTTTTTAGTAAGGAAAAATAGCTTCATTGGAGTAGGCCTCTATGATAAGATTGTTGACTCAAGAAGCAAACATCTAACATGGATTGACTTGGCACAACCAAGGCAAAAAACCCCATAGCCGTTAAAACTGAAATGTTAGCCGATTATTGAAGCTCCAATTGCCCTTTGCACACATATTAACAACCAATTATACAAACAAAGAGAATTAAGCTTCATGTAATGAGAATTGCCTTACAACTCGGACAGGATAGCCCATTTTGCAGCTTACTCGCAAAGCCTCATTCATCTTCTCAAATTTTTGATCAAATGACTGTTCCTTGTTTGTCCGCTTATTTCCACTGAGATCTCTACCTCCACTGTCATCAACACCCAGAGATGTAAACAATTGTCAAATGGCCACATGAATAAATGTCAATAGATAAACTTCTTCAGCTAACAAGGAAAAAGATAATAATTATTGATGGCCTTCTTTACTATTTCAAAAAAATTAAGTTGCCTTTTGAAGTTGAGGCAATAGGATTAGAGTAATTTCGATACTCTAAAACTACTCTATAACTGACTGTTCTTAAACAGTAACAAATCATTAACATCGGCTGGACTAAACAGTCATCAATGCACTTTCATTTTACAAACGTATACAATGAAAATGATGGGATAGCATGCTACTAATATGTATAACCCTTTGAAACAAACCTTCCTGTGTAGAGAAACCACTCCCCATGATCCTCGTCATCCTCATAACCTCCTGAGAGAGCTACCGATTGAGAACCATAGTTTGACTGACCAGCAATGCCAGCAACATGTGGAAGGTGAGCACCCCATTGCCGGCATTCCAATCTGTCTTCCCAACATTCACCAACAAGCACACCCTGATTTCTAGCTGGATCATTTTCAGCTGTGATCGGTCCAAAATGATCAGGTGGTACAGTCACAAATATCTTCCCACTAGCAGCATTAGCTTTTCCAGGTTTTTGCGCTCTCTCTGTAGTGAAAGCCTTGTCAGGCCTATCTTGGTTATGTACAAAATGGTAAACTTTCAGAGGCCCTGCAGCTACATTTGATTTTGATAGCTTTGCCATTCTTATAACAGATACAAGTGTAGAATTAATACGAGGCTGACTTGCCATTTTGGGGGGAATTGTTGAGCGACATTTTGCACAAGTACGCTTCCCTTGCCCTATCCATTTCTGGAAGCATTTAAGGCAGAAATTGTGACCGCAAGGTGTCTGTAGCAACATGAATTACACATATATCAACATTTGATATGCATAAAGATGTAATGTAACTATTCATCCTTAAGGGAATTAAGGGCCAAGAAATCAAAAGTAAATTAAAACTCTTCACAACTTTGAAGATGAAAACAAATATCTGACTCCAATGACATTACAACCGCTTTTGATTATAAACATTAACAAACTAGTTGAAACTAAATAGCCAAAACATAATATGAAATGTAACTCAAAACAGTAGCATCAATTATAATTGCAAACTAGATGGCCTTTTAAAGCTGCATACTATAATTAAGTTCACAAGTAATTCAGTTTCATGAAGTGAAACATTTTGAACAGAAAAGGAAAATTCTATGAAGCTACAATATAAGATTCATGCTATATAATTTTTTTTCATTTATTTGTTCCTTTCTTCAAATATTTACGTTAAATATCATTCGTATTTGTATCTAACTTTTTACCAATTGATTTTTATAAATGTGTTGAATCAAAATAACACAGCTTAAATCTAAAGCACCATCTAGGGGGGAAAGGACTAGGACGTTAAATGATAATGAACTCAGCAGAACTTAACATTTCAGAGAATAACATTGGGGGAAAAACGAACCGTAACAGGCCTGTCAGGTAACTGCATGCAAAACGAACAGTTTAAGCTTCCATCAAGAACGTCCAAAAATGAGCTCTCTTTCTCTTTCCCTTTCTTCTCTTTATCCCCATCTTCTTCAACTCTCCCACTCACCAGCTCCTGCCTCTTCCTCGCCTTCTCCTTCTCGGTCAACGATTCATCCGCCTCTATTGCCCTTATCGCCGCGAATAGCTCACTAGAGGTCCCATCTAAGGCGGCCGCAGCAGAAGGAAGAGGATCTCCGGAACAGTCGGGGCACTGCCATTGCAATGTAGAAGCTAGGGTTTCGGGCGGAGAAGCCAAGCAAGCCACGTGCCAAGGAGTCGCGCACGTGCTACAAGTCAGGGTTTCCTCCGCCAGAGGGGTGACCTTGCAGCGCATGCACGCGCCGTCTCCGTCGCATGGAAGCTGGATTCTATCCTGCGCCATTGGTAACAAGCAATGAAATGTGGATGCGCACGTTAAGAGACGTTGGATTTGGTGATGGGACTTTCGAGAGAAACCAAAATAAAATAAAAAAGAGATGGAGATTGGGCGGAAATGGATGAAAGAAATTTTTTTACATATATTGAAAAAGAATTTGAATTTCAAAAAAAGGAGGGGAACAGAAAATTTGCGATTGACGATATTGACCTTGCTTGATTCATTTTTTTTAAGTTTCTGCCATTTTAATTTTGAAAATTACTATATAAATTCTGATAAAACAAAGCTTTATAATTTCAATAATCTACATACAAAAATACAAATAAACCATTTTAATATTTTAATAATTCATTTAATTTTGATTTGTAAAAGATTATCAATAACCATCCAACTGCTTATTGTACGGGGCCAGAGGGAGGGACTGCTTTGGCATTGATGACAAATATATAATTATGAAGGTTCTCCCCTTTTGACTTTGCTTTTATTGAAAATTAATAAAAATTAGATAAATATGATATAAGAAAAAGTAAATTTTATATAAAATAATTTATTAATAACACTTTCAATTTTAATTTCATATTGATATATTTACTCAAATGTCCATCATTTTTTTTATTTTTCAATATATTTATTAGAACAAATTTAAAAATTAATTTCTATTTTTTTAAACTCGTTAAAAGATAAATATTGACCACGAGTTTAAATATGTTTCATATCTAAAAGAATGATTGAACATTTAACTACAGATTAAAGTGAAAAGAATCATTATCATCTCACATAGTTTTCGTGATTAAACATCCATCATTTTAATAATCGATTCATAGATATAATAAATGATAATAATAATAAAGGGCGTTACTTTAGTGCCACCAATACAACCACCCACCATTTTAAATTCGGCCATTCTATGGGTAGCTTATATAGTTGTTGGTAAAGTAATAGATCAAAATAATAATAATAAATAATAATAAAAGTCTAATTTATAACTGTTTAAGGACTTAGCTATAGAGCTATTAATGGATCGGGTTCGGCCACTCCGTAATTTTATTTAAAATATATATTAAATGTAAATTTGTTCGGTCCAATCCATTAGTTTGTTTTATTGTTTAAATATTAATAAAATATAAAAATATATATTTAAGTCAATGTTTACCTAATTTGTAATTAAATTTATTTTTATTATTTAAATCAATTAGGAGTTGTTCAATGTGTGAAAATCCTTGTCAATGAGTTGACTTAAATTTTTGAAAGTTTTGATAAAAATATTATGTTTAGAAAATAAATTTATGTAAAATAGTTAGATGAATTTAAAAATTTTATAATGTTAGTTCTATTTTGTTTTTATGCAATCTTGAAATAAAAATGGTTTTTATATTTAAAATGTTGATAAAAATTAAATATTAGCTAAAATTAGGTTTTATAGGAATTATGAATATGCAAACATGCTTAAACATGATTGAATTAATCATTTATAAATATAAATGAGTTTAGATAAGATTTAAAATTTAAAATTTAAATTCAACTAAACTTTAACAACCATACAAAATATCAATATCATACAAAAATAAAACTCCAACAAGATCTAATTCAATTTGGTTTGCTTAGATTTTAAAATTCTTCGAATTTTAAAACATAATTCAAATCGATTCTCGAATTTTTATATCAATTGGGGATTTTGACTTTTTTTATAAAAAAGAAAAAAGAAATGCTTTTGTGATTTGTGGGTATTATTTGATAAATTTTCTAGGTCTTTTTTCATAAACGTTTCTAACAAATAAAATTCAAACTAAATAAACAATAAACAATAACAATTTATACATATATTTTAAATGTATGATATTTCTAAGCATTTTTCAGTAATTTTGATATAACCACGTGTTTTTACTTTATAGTAAAAAGGTCTAGTTTTTCTATCCATGTAGAATAATTAAGAATTTAATGACTTCTAAATAATATTTCAAAATCAAATTTTGAAAATAGAGAAAATAGTGATGGAGAGCTTACTTTTATTTAAAGATTCGTTTCAATTTCAATTTTAATTAAAATTTAATATAATTATCGAATATCAATAAATATAGTTAAAAGAATCATTCTTTAATCTAATTTGCTCATATTTCATTTACACACTATTTATTCCTTTTGATCCAAAACGTTATTTTTTAGGATTTCTTGCACTAATAAAACCGTAATAAATTTTCACTCAAACACAATAATTAGAATTTTTTTAAAAGTCGAGAATCAAGATATGATTTGTAGTTCAGAGGTTATTCAAATTCTGAAAAAAATTTAACAAAAATATAAAACCCATAAAACAAGTTTAAGCAAACAAATTAAACCTTTTAAAATATGTGCAAGCTTAGACTCTAAAATTCAAAGCTTCAATCCAATTTAATTAGATTTATCTCTAAATTTATTATATATATATATATATATTCCTTTATATATTATGTCATTTATATTATATGAAATAAATATTAAGTTGTTTGTTTTAGAGATTTAATAAAATAATATATATGTAGCAAAATATATATATATATAAGTACTGAACGATAAATAAAATAAAATTTTAAAAATATATATCGGACAAAAATTGAAGCTCATTCTTCAAAATTGGACCAGGCCTAAGCAACAATCTTGGTACTAATAGCAAACATGGACCTTACTCAAACCCAATTTGGCAATTGAACCCAACCCAAATAAGTTTGAACCACAAATGAAATATAAAAGTGAAAGTATGCAACAGGTCCTTTTATTATAAAAACTAGTATAAAATAGTTCATATACAATTAAATGGATAAATTTAGTCATTATACTAGTAAAAGGAATCAAACAAGACAAAACTTTAACATAGTTAACATTTACAATTTGAATCTAACGAGTAATTTCAGTAGAAAAGAAGATGCTTTTCATCCTAAAAGACTTGGGTTCGAATACCTGTGTGTGCAAAATGGGTATACATTATTAAAAGATTGAAAAAATATGAACATATACTATTAGTATATTAAAAAAAACATTTACAATTAATTTTTGTTACCTTTTAACAAAGTCAATATTTATAATTTTTTTATGGTTTTTGCAAAATGTTTTTTTATTGAACCACAAATGAAAAAAATCATACACATTCATGTATATATATATTTCAAAAAAACAAATATTAATTCTATTAAAATTCAGTTTTCTTTTTATTTTTTTATTAATACCGTGATTAAATTTATCAATTTTATAATAGGACGATTGATTTGAACGATACTTATAGTAAAGTAACCTGACTATACATTAAAAAAAAATCTATTCATTATCGATGGAAAATAAGGCGAGAACAACCCGTTCACTAGGTTAGTCATTCCAACAATGGGTAATTTTAAAATAAAACTACACATGAATTTTGATATAGTGTATAATGTTATGTATAAACTTTGACTTTGTGCAATATTTTTTGTGTATATATATTGCATATTTTTAAATATTTTGATACAATATGCAATATTATACATGAACTTTTACTCTAATATAAAATAAATATAAATTATTTTTGAACCCAATAAGTGGCTCTAGTGAAAAAGAAGATGTTATTCATTCTAAAAGTTCTGGGTTCGAGTGCCTGTATGAACATATAATATTATTATATTCAAAAAAATATAAATTATTTTTTTCAATGTGTAGAATTGAATCACGAATAAATTTTTTACATATATTTGAATCATGATATGAGTGGATGGCTTATTTAAAACAAACAAAATGGAAATTACAGGGAATAGCTAAAGAATTTCACAACTTTCTAACTAAGTTCCAACTTGCAAAACCCTAATTCCTTATAGACCGGTACTATATATACTTCTTATTCTCTCTCATAATCGGTTCTCAGACACTTCTTAGCCCTTCATTATCTTCCCTCTGAAACCCTAAACCGTTGCCCGTCAAACGCCGACGAAAATGGCTTTCGAGGGATTAGTTCTCCGCGGCACCATGCGAGCCCACACTGACATGATTACAGCCATCGCCACTCCCATCGACAACTCCGATATGATCGTCACTTCCTCTCGCGACAAGTCCATCATCCTTTGGCACTTGACCAAAGACGAAAAGACCTACGGTGTCGCTCGCCGCCGTCTCACCGGCCACTCACACTTTGTTCAAGATGTTGTTCTCTCCTTTGACTCCCAGTTCGCTCTCTCCGGTTCCTGGGACGGTGAGCTTCGTCTTTGGGATTTGAACGCCGGAACCTCCGCTCGTCGTTTCGTCGGCCACACCAAAGACGTGCTCTCCGTTGCTTTTTCAATTGATAACCGTCAGATCGTTTCGGCTTCTCGTGATCGAAGCATTAAGCTTTGGAACACCCTTGGAGAGTGCAAATACACGATCCAAGATGGTGATGCTCATACCGATTGGGTTAGCTGTGTTCGTTTCAGCCCAAATACTCTCCAGCCTACCATTGTTTCAGCTTCATGGGATAAGACTGTGAAGGTTTGGAACTTGACCAACTGTAAGATTCGCAACACACTGGCCGGTCACTCCGGTTATGTGAACACTGTTGCGGTTTCACCTGATGGTTCATTGTGTGCTAGTGGGGGAAAAGATGGTGTTATTTTGTTGTGGGATTTGGCTGAAGGAAAGAAGCTTTACAGTCTTGATGCTGGTTCTGTTATTCATTCGCTTTGCTTTAGCCCCAACAGGTACTGGCTTTGTGCTGCCACTGAGCAGAGCATCAAGATCTGGGATCTGGAAAGTAAAAGTATTATGGAAGACTTGAAGGTTGATCTCAAAGCCGAGGCTGAGAAATCTGATGTCACCGATAATGCAAACAAGAAGAAGGTAATAATACCCTTTCTTTATTATTATTACTACTTTTTCAAAGTCCTTTAATTTGCTTATATTTGTTTGCTAGTTAATCTGTTTTTGTTTATTTCAATGTCAATAGTTTGTGTGATACTTTAGTAGCAATGTAGCTTTACTATGATTATTTATTATTTCAATTGCATTCTAAGGATCCGATTGACTTTTGTATTTTGACATATGAAGTTGTAGATTATAGAATTTAGCTGCTTAGCAAATACCATTTATCATAAAACTTTAGTAGCAATGTAGCTTTACTATGATTATTTATCATTTCAATGTCAACCTAAGAATCTGATTGGCTTTTGTATTTTGACCTATGAAGATGGAGATTACTTACCATACAATATATAATTAGCTGCTTGGTGAAATACCACTTACCATGAATGAATTAGGACTGGCATTTTAATTTTCGTTACCCTTTTTTGTTGATTGTTTTTTCCTTCCAAAAATCGTCTATGTTTTCCCAGAATCTTATTCTGTTTCCGGAAATTGTATTGTCCGTAGATAAGAAGTTATTTGGTAATTAGGCATGTCCATGTGTCATATGAAAGCTGCATTTGTTAACACAATCTTGCTTCGTGAAGTTTATTGTTTCCACACATACTATTGTCGTAAACCTCAAAGCTTTGGACTTGTCAGTTTTTGGTATAACTCACACACCACTGATAGGACAAAATCGCTGCCAAGCACACACTACTATCTGACAATTCCTGTGACTAATGGGCCAAATGCTGGGGTTCTGAACTTGTCATTATGATACCCGAGTAGGTTGTGCTCTGAAATCTGCATCTTTTTAATCCCTTCGAGTTGTCTTAATCAAGTTTATATTGGTTTATTTGTTGTACTGATTACTGTTTTGAGTCTGGTTTTTGAGTGTCTCTGTCAATTCAGTGATTAGCTTTGTCATTTGTCAGGAGAATGATGGAATTATATTTATTATAATGCAAACAAATATTAAACAAACAATTAAAAGAATGCCATTATTGTGTGTGGAATTTGCAGGTGATATACTGCACAAGCTTGAACTGGAGTGCAGATGGAAGCACCTTATTTAGTGGTTATACGGATGGTGTAATCAGAGTTTGGGGAATTGGTCGATACTAAGACCAACATTCATGCATGCATGTTGTGCCTTCAATGAGTAATCATATAGTATGAAGGAACATGTAGTGATACTTTTAGTTGCTTCTCTTAGCATTTCCAAACCTTTTTAAAGATTTTGTTTAAAATGTTGCAAGGATTGCTTTCATTTTGTTTGGAGGTTTTCATTGAGCCCTATGCTCTTATGTTATTTTGGTTTGGTTGTTACATTAGAAGATATTTTACTTATTTACGTGAGTTGTTCCCTTATATAAAATGTGTGCCCAAGTTTTTGAGACCGAATTAAATCTCACAAGAGCAATCAGAACATCATCGCACTTTTTGTTACCTTGCTCCTATTCCTAAATATGTCAATAAGTAAAAGTAAGCTAAATAAGTAGTACTTTTACCATAAAGGTGGCTTGTATCAGGAGTCCGAGGGGTTGGTTTAGTTTTGAGAATGCTTTGTTTGCCTTGCTTTTCTTCTTCGGACAACTTTGTTTTTTTGCTTCCTGAAGAAGGGAGATGTCAGTTGATTCTTCTGAAGAACCGGAAGCAAAGCACTATGCCGGGGTTGGGAGATGGCAAAAGAAGCGGCTCTGAAGAAAGAAATTGGGGTTCCCAATGCTTCTCCTAACCCCACAAGGTTCCCAGACGGAGCTTAACCTGAGTTGGTTAAGAATGGCGATGGACTACGTTTGACATGGCGCACAATTCCATGGATAGGTTTATTCAACATTGTGATGGAGGACTTAGCTTACGATCACCAACTTTGATCATGCAAATTGATCAGTTAACATTAATTAATCAATGAACATTAGGTTAAAGAACACATTGATTTTTTTTGTTAAAAATTTTATTAATTTTTTATTGTTATTAACCGATGCTAAATACGTTAGTTACAACAAAAAAAACTGTGTAATGTAATCCAATTTTTCTTCTGTGATTTTGTCAATAATCGGTTTTCACTTCGATGTACTGTTTATCTCGAAAAGTTGACGATGATGAATACGTTAATTACAAAAAAAAAAAAAAAAAAAAACAAAACTGTGTAACTGTAATCCAATTCTTCTTCTTTTGTGATCTAATGTATTATGTACATAAATAATTTATTTATTTTTAAAAGGAACAAAGTACAATATAACTTTTAACGAAGGATAGACAAGAGTTTGTTATCATAATTATTTCAGATTTGTTTTTATGACTTTTGAGGGAAAATTATAATTGCAGGTTATAAGATTAATATTTAATAACCGATAAAAAAGTCGAATCAATAATCTACATTTTTTATTTACTTTTGACATTAAATATCCAATCTAAATCTAAACTTGGTCAGTTTTACAGTTAGAACTAGTACAAAATTATTTGTTTAATTTACATTTACAATTAAAACTAAGTTTTGGTTGTAAATTGTAATCATTACTGAAAAATGCATAATATCTTTCGTATAACTTAAAAAACTAACATACTTGAGGCTTTACAAATTTTATTTCAATTAACACTCTTTGGTATTGCAGGAGCAGCGCACCACTTAAAAGGAATAAAAACAATCTGTTTACAACTATAGAAAAGGAGACCAAAACTATAAACCTATAATGCAGTATATTCCGACGTAAAATTTCCTCTCTACCCAATGTAACAGTTTTTTATATAAAACATAGTTTATGAACAAAACTTTCGAAGCCAGGCCCAGGTTGAATAAATCATTGTGCCTAAAACTTCATCTTTAAAAAAATTCATAATAATAAATTGCAAGGCATGCGGATTTTGATTCTATATGACTTATTTCCAACCTCTTCACTGCTTTTATTCGGACATGTCTCCATGGTTGCTGCTTTGTGCAATGATTACACGCCTCTTCTTTAATCGCTTGCGCAAACACGCAAGGGTGATGTCCTCCTTATCGATCTTGCTCGGTTCTCTCACGATGTCATGGAGAGCAATGGTCTCGCTTACTACATCAATTATCTCAATGTTTGTGCCGTTCTCGCCATCACGATGTTGCAAACCGAATTGGGTTTGATCTTTCTTGCTACGTTCATCCTTTCCTTCCGATAAACAAGCATTATCAACAATTTCACATTTTCTCTTATTCAATTTATTACGAAGAAAGCAAGCAAGAGTTTGATGATCTCCGTCTGTTTGACCGTCTTCATCTCCAGATGGCACGTTGCTCTTTCTGCTCTTGCTTTGCTGCTGCTTAGTTCCATTCTTTTTCGTATTTTTAGTTGCTGAAAGGTTCTCGAAATGTTCAGCTACGATGGTCCTTGAACTTTGAGAGGTCAATGAGTTCATGCAAGTTTTCCTCTTGGATCGAGGTTTAGCTTTCCTAGAAGCATCATCCGCACCAAGAAGTTCAGATTCTACACCGCTGTTTTGCATCACTTCAGCACTATCATCACCTCCTGAAAACACAGAAATCTCGGAACAGATAGAACACTGTTCTTCATGTGATTCAGTGCACATACTCCTCTTGGACAACTGTTTAGGTGATGCTTGGTGATTCTTTCTCCTCTTTACAGTAAGACTGCTACCAAATGATTCAGCCTCATGATTACTGGCCATACACAATGTCGAAAGTAGGTGAGATGAGCAATTATCCTGCACTGATTCGACGAATTTACTACTCTCTGACTGTTGTTTTCTTTTATACGTCTGAATCGCACCATCCTGCATTCTGTCACTGCAATTAACATGTCCAGAAGGTGGTTGTTTTCTTTTCTTTTGAATGGCAATATATTGTGCTGGTTCGGTATGATCATTATTTCCTGAAGGTGGTTCTCTCTTCCTTTTCTTTTTAAAGGTAACATCTTCTGCTGGTTCAGTACAATTGCTATTCTCCAAATGTGGGTTTCGGACAGTAGCAGTATCAGCCTCAATTTTGTTGATTACCAGTGGAACTTCTACTGAACAAGCCCAAGCTCCTCCTCTTTTCTTCTGAAAAGTAACATCTTGTGCTGGTTCAGTACAATTATTATTCTCCAAAGGTGGGTTTCTTCCATTCATTCTCACAGAATCATGTCCAGTAGCAGTCCCGGCCTCATTTTCGTTGATTATCTGTGGAACTTCAACAGAACAAACCTGAGCTCCTTTTCTACAACTCTTGCGGCTCCTCTTTTCTGGGGAAAGCCTGTAGCACAAGGGCAAAGGAATAAGAGATCTCTAGCAATTAGCAAGGGGAAAATCATAGTTCGTACGAATATACAACTGAAATAGCAAGGACAGGCTAAATGAAAATATAGGGACTTCATCATTCCGTTGAGCTATGAAATTGGATGTCGAAAATCTCACCTTAAAGCTGCAGCATTTTCCTTCTCGGATTCTGGCCTTTTTCGTCTGCATACAACAAAAAGATACAAGTTAAAAGTTAAAAGATGAGAGAGAAACATGAGAATGAGATAGCTTGATTGTTTTACCTTTGTTTCCCTTTTTCTTTACTTGGTTCAGAAGTTGCAGTTATCATTGGTAATTGAATATTAAAATCATTGGGGCCAAGGGCAGGACGCTCAGATTCCCGATCTACAAAATTCGATATAAGAGCGGCTTTACGTATTTTCCTAGCTTCTTGAAGCAAAGGCACTTCTTCAGGATGCAACGTTTTCCACCTCCTATTAAAAAGACGAAGGTGCAATTAAAAGGACGTTTAGAAAGACAAAACAAACACGGTATTGGCATTATATAACCAACATAAGGAAAAATAATGCACGATTAGATGCTCAAGCTCAATGTTCAGGAATATTTTAGCTTTATGGCAATCAAACCTAATTGATTTAAACTCAAGTAGCTAGATATTAATTATTCCAAGTCAAGCCTGAGTTAAGTTCAAACAAACTTAGTGTAAGCTGAAAGCTTGAGTTTCATAACCAACTCGAGCTTCAGCTCTTTACCAATGTCACTTTATCTAAAGCTCATTACACCCTAATCCCAATAGCTAAAATCTTTACCATACCTCCAACACTGGTTGTCAGTTCGTGAAGACACACATGTGGCAACCTTCGACCAGCAATATCCATGTTCTTCAATGGCGGCTTCCAGTCTTGAGTCTTCTTCTTCAGTCCAAATGCCTACATTCAAAGCTGGATCTAAGGAATTGACCCACCTGGCAATAGAGTGAAAGATTAACAATTCCATTTAATTAATGCCATATTAGTTGAATTCAAGATTTCGATTGCATACCTTTCTCGACATTGCACTTGAGTTCGACCAGGAACAACCTCAGCTATTTTTCTCCAATTTTTAGGGCCAAATAGCAACACAGCCACTTTCAAGCGTTTATCCTCATCACGTGTCCATCTCCCAACTCTCCGCCTGGTCGGATGAAGTGATTTTTTCCATCTGCATATTAAAAGACTCTCATTAGTATAAGAAAACGATGATAAGCAATATCTGCCATGTAATTCCTATATGATGACCGTATAGCATGCATTCCTAACATGCAGTAGATAGGGCAGCAAAGGGCCCTCCATGGAATTAAGTGGAGCATGGAGTTACTTTAGCAGAGATTTCAGTTCAAGATACCAATGGCAACATGAAAGCATATAGTCAATATCATTGACAATGAAATATATAGAATACTCGGAAGGCAAGAAAAATTGCAATGCAAAATGCCCTTGTAACAAAAAGATTATGCAAAAAGGGAGACATACAAAACGATAATTGGCGTTGATTGTATTAAGACTCTTAAAATGTGGATGTATCAAAATTTATATCTATATAATCAAGATTTGCAGTACTTTGGATCATATATAATGATTTTGATTACATTTTAAAAGGAATGATAAAATAAACTTATAGAAGGTGACTTATGTTAGAATAAATCATGTTTATAATAGACAAAAATATAAATTTTAAAGCACAGAGCAAAGGATTGGACTTGCACGTTTCTTACTCAATTCATTCACTAGAACAACTTATATGTCATTAGCTGGAAGGGTATGACAATTATATAAAATAAAAAAATTCTGAGCGGTTAACTGACCTATTAGAGCATTGAGTGCCAGTCCGTCCTTTCAATGTAGAAGCCACAGATTGCCAATCACTTTCACCAAAAACCTCAACAGCAATGCGAAGTTGATCATCCTCCTCTTCAGTCCACTCCCTTTTCAGTATACATGGATTCAAACTCCTCTGATACCGTGACAGGCATTGAAATGGAGTCCGGTTTGACCCCAATGATACCGCAATATCAAACCAGTTATCAATCCCCATTTCTTGAACAATAAGCAAAAGATTCTTATCTTCTTCAGCAGTCCACAGGTTGCGATTGATGAGGGGATCTTCATGATTCAGCCAGCTGCAGAAATGAAAGAAGAATATAAAGATAAAATCATAAAAAAAAGATAATGCCTATATAATGGTTCTGGTCTGAAGGGCATGAGAAATGAGAGCATCACAGATAACTGCGATGACAATCATCACAGATGCATTAAACAGTAAATACCACTGTTGAGTAAAGCACATGTCGTGTAGGAGCCCCACCTTTATGACCTGCACAAACCTTGCACTTTTATTCAAATCCAACAATGGTAAACACATCTGTGATTGTCATCTTCATAGACATCTGATAAGCTTGCCTCATTGAAGGACACATGCTTCAGAGAAAATCAGTGAACATGAAAAACTAGTTAAGCACTACACAGATTGACAAACAAATAACACAAACCTAGGAAGTACGACATGTGTTACTATAGTTTTTTTGGGAAAAAAAAAACCAATAATTGTAACAGCATCTGTGATGGTCACCATCATGGACATTTATGAAGCTAGGTTCATTAGAACAAGCCTTAGAGAATCAAGATCTATTTCTAACTAAAAGTCCAAGGATAGCATGGCGGCAGGATGTAAGAAATTCATTCAATGGTGGAAACAGACAGGCTTTGGGTCCCACAATCAATACAAGTATGTTTTATGTATTTCCTAACCCCATAATAAAACAGAATGGAGAGGAAAGTTGGTAAAAAAAAATTTGGTAACAATAAGCATAAAAAATAAGTTAAGACAAAAGAGGAAAAAACACAAAAAGTGAAGGGTAAAATGCAATTTTCAATGTACGAAATGCCTTATGTTCTTTTAAATATATATGTGCGTGAGTGTGTATAGAAAAGATAACCATGCAGGAGATGCTTACCGAGTTTCACATTCTGCCCCACAACGACCCTTAACATAATAGGAAGCTAACTGATCCCAATCCACTTTAGGAAGAAATTCCCTAATCCTCTCTGGGCTGATTTCAAGATCTTTTACTGTTGCAATGATGCCATCCAAATTACTTCCATCTTGAGGTGACCCATCTGAAGTACTGGCAAGATAAAGTGCATGAGTATAATGCAGAAATACTCCAAATGAACAACAAAGTCAAAAGAGAGGGAAACATATCTTTCTAAATCTAGTGATGTCCCAGAAGTATATAAACATTAAACAACTAATGCAAAATTTTCTTGATCCAAATCTTTTAAGTTATGAAGAGGATAAGAAAAGCAGCTCTTGCATACTTCCATTTTCAAATTGTTTTCTATATTTCAGCACTTTTTTTTTTGAATATACTAATGTGATTATATGGTAATATCTGTTCATACTTTCTTAACCCTTTGACAACGCACACACACCTTACACACACAGTCGCTCGAACCTGGGACCCCTAAGATGAACAACATCCTCTTTTCCACTGGAGCCACTTGTTGGGTTCAAAAATAAGAAAACAATCTTATAAAGATGCGCTGAACAGCCCCCAAAACTTTGTTATCAGACATGCTACACCAGATACTTTTGAATAGGCTTGAGCAGTGCATAAAATTTAATATATCCAGTATGCAGCCCAAACTACAGTGATATATCAAAAGAAATTTGCAGGGAACATGAAGTGGGAGATTAGATGTCTTCCATCCATATTATAACAGTTAACCAATCATAACTTTATCTTAATTTGATTCACAAGATGCATTATTAGCCTTGTGAGTTGCAAGGCATATCAATTTAAGACATGATTTCAAACACAAAACAAATGATTTAGATATTGAACAAAAACAAATAATATAACTATTAGGAAAACATACCTCAACCAACCCACAGAAACTTGAAGTGCCCTCTCTTGAAATTGTTGCCTTATTCCCTTTTCAAGATTTTCTCTTTCTTCTCTGGACCAATTTTTTCGCTCAAGTTTAAGTGGAAAATCTATTAAAGCCATTCTGTAACTGGCTACGCTAGAGTTCTCTTGTGGACCATAATCAGCAGTGACTCTCTTATCATTAACCTGCAGCAGCAGAACATGTCATACTCATCAGCAAATGGCACCCTAAAAATCAAATCTACAATAAATTTGGAACGTTTACAGTCATACATAGAAGCAAAAACAATTATTAGACCTTCACTTGTAATGATTAAGGCTACAAGACACAGATGCACCAGGTAAAACAAACATAAATATAAAGAAAGCATATGCCTCTATAACTATACCGCACAAACTACTGTCCTCCATAAACATTTTCTCTATTCGTCCTATAATGTCAGTTATTAGATCGCCTTTGAGAGAATGAAGTTGAAGGAATAATAGAACTTTCATATAGGATATTTAATCCTGTGCCAATGAGAAACAATTAAATCGATAATTTAGACTTATATACTTCTAGCAATAGACATTAGGTTCATAAAACACAAACAGAAAGAAGGATTAACATTATGGCTGGTTAGTGAGAACGATGAAAAATGATACTGTTTCAGGTTTTTGAATATCTGTTAAATGGTACACGAATATAGCGTCAACCTTTCAGCTTTACCATATCAAAGACATCACTGAAGAGAATCACTGGCATATATTTTGACATGTGCAGTGCTGTCAAGGGTAAGAAACACACTTTAAGTGCTATAATCCTTGTATTGCTTGATGTGCAAGGCACTACAAAAGTGCTCAGCTTAGGATGTAAGGCACAATACATATACATGTGTATTTTGTAATTGAGTTTATATATGCAAGTAAATAAGCTTAAAAACTCTAAACAGGGGTCTGATTTATCCAACAAAACATGCAAATTTTTATCCTTTTCCTGTTGGCCAATATACATTATTTCCTTAGTCTCATGTTTATTGTTGAATGCTCAAATATTGAGAACTAGAGAATTTGATATTATTCATTTCTTACTAGCATGCCTAGATGCACGCCTTGACACACTAGATAAATGCAAATAAATTATTGGGAAAGCTAACTCAACAAGATCTAGTTAGTGAACACATTAGAAGTTGAAACTTAAAATAATGTTATATGTAGAAAATCTTTTGAAGTGCAGAATGTACAGTACTAAAATTTTGAAAGTATAACAGGTTCACAAGACACTAATTAGGAGAATTTATCAAATAAATATATGCTAGCATGAGAAAGATATAAAAGGCAAAAATAAGTGTACAAGAATAGATATGTTTTAAGACACCAAATACAAGCAATGATATCTCAAACATGCATAAGATAATCAAGGCTAAGATGGTAGCATAGGACACATGAGAACACAAGGGAACATTGAGATGAGTTTAGACAAGTAAAGGCCATGGTACGGGTGCTGCTATTAAAAGAGATTTAACTAGGATATAGGAAATACATATCAAGAGGATGATTGATGACCAAAGGAGAGAGATGTCGGTAATTAGAGAGAAAAAAAACCCTTTCTTCTCCAGCTCATTGAAGATATGAACTAAACTGAGAAAATATAGAAATATCATTTATGTAGCCAACCCCACTTAATAGTGGAAGTCCTATGTTACTGTTGTAGCAATAAAAAGCATTAAACTACACAATAATTTGCTAAGCAAAATCTACTCCCACATCAATATGTAACTGACACCATAACCATGTGTCAAGTTAAGTTTGCTCATCTATTTAGTAGCACGCTTTGATAATGTTTCTTATCACGATCTTGCAAACCTTCTTCAAGGAATACGCACTTTCGATATCCAAACCATAAACATGAAGAGCATTTGATAACCTTTACTGTTCATTCCAAAAATTAAATACACACATATATAAGTTATATGAGAATAGTTAGAATCACCAAAAGTCAAAGGAAAAAAATGGTTACCTCAGGATCCTCAAAAGTCCTGAACTTCCTGGCTGAAATTAATTGTATACGAGGATCCTTCTTTGCTGATAATGCTCGGCCTGTTAATTTTTTGCAAGACACCTGAAAGTCTCTAAGAATTTTAACACGTTCCTTCAATTTCTTGTTCTCCTCAATTTTAACTTCAATGTGAGCCAACTTACTTCGAAGAAACGTCTGATAAGACCTGTTCTTCTTAATTGCATCAAAGAGAAGTTGTGCAGACTTTGGAAATCTTGAGGACTTGTATGTTGATAACACATTGACATCAGACTGGTCACACTGAACTAAACTTAGAGGCTGCATCTCCGCATTGTCACTTGAAACATGGGAAATATTGCCAGTCTGCCCATAATCTTGAAATTTTTCACAAATATCATTGCCTGTTGCATCTTTTAACGGTGCCCTAGTCATATAAATGGGCTCTGTTTTCTCCATGTCATCCTCTCTGCTGTTTTTCGAGGTGTCTGATCAATATATTAAGAGAAACATAAACCAGGGGCATAAATGAGCAGCAACTATAGGTAATTTTTCATGTTTTAACATAAATGTACGGACTACAGAGAAACTGAGAAAGCAGAGGAGATTGATATCAACATAAACAATATCTTCGGAACAGCTAAAAAAAGCTTAAGTCCTGAATTAGAGTTAAATAATAAAAACTTAAGGTCTATATTAGATTTAAATAGTATTGAAAAACAAATGTTATCAAAAAAGATACTCATCAGTGGTAATATAATGAATTCAACCATTGCCCTTGAGAACCTCGAGAAGAAGAAGAAGAAGAAGAAGAAGAAGAAACAAAGAAAGAAAAATGACAGTTGCATCTAAAACTACCAAGAACCATTGCCTTTAACACATACAGATGGCATTCAACAAAAAGAGTGAAAACAAACATGTGAGCTTTTGTTAGCTTACGAAAAAGGGGGGAAATCAACAGAAACTTCTAACAATACCTTCAGCACCACAATTTAACCTGAATATCAATAAGAAAAGCTGCCTCACTAAAATAAACTACCATGAAACATGAATTTGATGAACACAGTTAAGAACCACACAAGCACATTTGAGAGAAAAGGTTCCTATAACTAAAAAGAATAAATATTTTAGCACATTTGGATGGTCTTCAATATGAAAAAGACTTTCAATTTTGCCCAATAAATGCTAAATACCCCATGAGATCTCCAAGAATTTTAAAATTTTGAACCCAAAAGAGAAAAATGGAAAGAAAACCTTTGGTATAATTTTCACTTATACGCTTCTACCAAGTTACATATGCAATCAAAATTGTAACTACTTTATCCGTATTTTATTAATAATTCTTCTAAATTTATCCTTTAAACATCTTCTCGATAAAACATGCGATTTTTTATATATTAAAAAAAGCACTCGATCAATAACCATAGCAACGATTAGAACACAAGAAATAACACTAAGCAGAGACCAACCATAACAGTATTTTGAACTGAAAAACAGTAACAAGGCCGAAATTCAGAACTTGAGATGATAACATCATGGTTTCAAATTTAAAATTCGAACTAAAAATGAAAAAATGAAAATTTATATAACGAAACACGAAAATTCATTATCGAATTAAACAGAATTCATTAGAACCTCAACTCACTACACTGTAAAACCGTAGTTTCAAGGAGGATAGAGACTTACAATCGGTAGGATAAGCCAAAAACCGCTTCTGAATAACACGAAGAGTCTCAAAATCATCTTCAGCATCCTCATCCGATGAAATTGGAGGAAGAGTGCAGAGAGGCTTCAAAGAAACAGGCTCATAAACATCCACGGAAAGCGCCAATCGATTCCGTATACTCCGAAAAATCTCCAGATCATCCTCGCTCCCTGAATCCGCGGACGCAGGCGAGGCGGCGGTCGAAGTGGAAGGCCGTTCGTTGTCGGCGGATACGATATCGAGGCCGTTAAGGTCGGTTCCGGTGCGCAAACAGGCTTTCTTTAGAGCTTCCATGTCCTCGTCAAAACCGTCGCCGTTTTCATTGCCGGACAGTTCAACGTCATCTACCTCTTCTTCTTCATCGTTCACGGTGTCGTATTGGTCTTTTAATGACATTGCTCTGGCTTATTTGTTGAGACGAGAAAGCTAAAAAAATCTACAAAAGGTTTAGGTGGAATTACAGTGAAGCTTGCAGGGGAATGCTAAAGAAGTATAAAGAGAGAGCAGCAACGTAGAAATAAACAAACAAGCGGTGGTTTCTGCTTCCGATTCGAACAAAGGAAAACATATAACGGTTCATGTGTCTCTGCTAGGGCGAAAATGAGATATCCATTAATATTTTTGGGTTAGAGAAAAAATATAGGCCCATGGGTTGGGCTTTATTTTTATATTGAGGAAGAAAACATAAATTATTGGGTTAATTCAACTAGACGTCCCATGTTATGATTCAGATTTTATGTTTGTCCCTTAACTTTAAAACATTTTAATTGAATCCTCAAAGTATAATTAACTTGGTGGTTGAGGAATGTTCACCTGTAGAATTCACTCAAGTTTGAATCGATTATTTTGTAACTATTAATAGTTAGATAATCAAAAAAGAAATTTACTGATACTTAAGGGATAATTTTGAAACTTTTTATAATCAAGTGACAAAAAACAAAAAACACAATAGTTGGTGATTACTAATGTAGTTTACCCTTAATTTTATTTTGATTATTATCGTTGGAACATATATTATTTGTTTCTGTACTCAACCTCCTTTAAATTTCCATATATTGCCCGCCCTCCGAAAACACTGCTTCAAACTTTTGCATTTTGATGCTGAAACTGAAAGCCATGCGCGGGAGATACCGTTGGAGGCAGTTACATTCCATCAAAGGACTACGAACGAACCTAAATTCATATCCATCGAAGAAGACATTAACTCAGAGAAGACACAACGACAAACCCCGACCAGTTGGTGACTCCGACATAAAGCAATGGAACATGGCCATATCTCACTACATGCGCAATTCCCAGCTGGACTCAGCTCTTCATTCCTTTAACTTGATGCCACGCCGTAGCTCCGTTTCTTACAATGCAATGATATCTGGGTACTTGATGAATGGTCGGTTTGATCTCGCGAGGAACTTGTTCGATGAAATGCCTGAAAGAGACTTGGTTTCTTGGAATGTTATGATTAGTGGGTGTGTAAGGAACAATAACCTTGCTGCTGCGAGGGAATTGTTTGAGGAAATGCCTGAAAGGGATGTTGTTTCGTGGAATGCGATGTTGTCTGGTTATGCGCAGAATGGTTGCATTGATGAGGCAAGGAAGATTTTTGATAGAATGCCTTGTAAGAATTCAATATCGTGGAATGCTCTGCTTGCAACTTATGTACAGAATGGGAGGATGGAAGAAGCTTGCAGGTTGTTTGAATCGAAATTGGATTGGGATTTGGTTTCATGGAATTGTTTGATGGGTGGGTTTGTGAAAAAGAAGATGTTGGTTGATGCTAGAAGGGTTTTTGATAGAATTCCTTTCAGAGATAAAATCTCTTGGAATACTATTATTACTGGTTATGCACAAAATGGTGAGATTGAAGAAGCTAGGAGATTGTTTAATGAGTCTCCGGTTCGAGATGTATTTACATGGACAGCGATGGTGTCTGGTTTTGTGCAGAATGGACTGATTGATGAAGCTAGGGAAAATTTTGAACAAATGCCACAAAAGAATGCTGTTTCATGGAATGCAATGATTGCAGGGTATGTACAATGTAAGAGAATGGACATGGCTAGGAAATTGTTTGACAAAATGCCATTTCGAGATGTCACTACTTGGAATACAATGATCACGGGGTATGCTCAGAGTGGTGAGATAGCTCATGCTAGGGACTTTTTTTATCAAATGCCTCAACGTGATCCTGTTTCTTGGGCAGCAATGATTTCTGGGTATGCTCAAAGTGGTTATAGTGAAGAGGCTTTACGCCTTTTCGTAGACATGAAACGAGACGGAGAAAGGTTGAATAGGTCATCGTTTGCATGTGCCTTGAGCACGTGTGCACATATTGCTGCTTTAGAATTGGGGATGCAGTTGCATGGGCGGCTGGTTAAGGCAGGATATGAAAGTGGGTCCTTTGTTGGAAATGCCCTTCTTTTAATGTACTGCAAGTGTGGAGGCATAGAAGAAGCTTGTAGAGCATTTGAAGAGATAATGGAGAAGGACATTGTCTCGTGGAATACAATGATTGCTGGTTATGCAAGACATGGATTTGGTAAAGATGCCCTAAAGATTTTCGAGTCAATGAAGGCAGCTGGTGTCAAACCAAATGATACCACTATGGTAATCATTAATTAACTTTAAATTTTAACCTGCTATTGGAAATACTCTGGCCATATGTTATTAATTCATTTCCTTAAACATATTCCACACTCAAGATATGGTGTCAACTATGCCCCAAAAATAGCATTTTTTTAAAAAAAAAATCACATGTCCTACCCTAGTGGTTAACTTGAGGTTTAGCTGAGATGAGTGTTGATAAGGCTTATCTTCTCAGAAATGAAAGGAATGTTTTAATCTGATGCAATACTGTTTCGATTTTCAATGGCAACCTTCGTCTAGGAGAGGCAATCGAGAAAACTCTTTAAATGTGGAATATTTTCTACTACGTCATGTAGTTCGTAGTTTTTACTTGTGTAATTTATTGTTTCAGGTCGGAGTACTGTCAGCTTGTAGTCATGCTGGCTTAGTGGATAGGGGCATGGAATATTTCTACTCGATGAACCAAGATTATGGTATAACAGCAAATTCACGACACTATACTTGCATGGTTGATCTTCTTGGCCGAGCTGGTCAATTGGATGAGGCCCAGAAGTTGATCAGAAACATGCCCTTTGAACCAGATGCAGCAACATGGGGTGCTTTACTTGGTGCAAGCAGAATTCATGGCAATACCAAATTAGCTGAAATGGCTGCCGAGTTGATTTTCGAAATGGAACCTGAGAATGCAGGAATGTATGTTCTTCTTTCAAATTTATATGCAGCTTCTGGTAGATGGGCTGATGTTAGTAAGATGAGATTGAAAATGAGGGATACTGGCGTGAAGAAAGTGCCAGGGTGTAGTTGGCTTGAGGTCCAGAACAAGATCCATACATTTTCAGTTGGAGACTCATGCCACCCAGATAGGGATAAAATCTATGCTTATTTAGAAGAATTAGATCTTAAAATGAAGCGTGAGGGCTATGTGTCCTCTATAAAATTGATATTACATGATGTAGATGAGGAAGAGAAGGAACACATGCTCAAGTATCACAGTGAAAAATTGGCTGTGGCTTATGGTATTCTATCTATTCCTGCTGGTAGACCAATTCGTGTGATAAAAAACTTGCGTGTTTGCGAAGACTGTCACAATGCTATCAAATACATATCAAAGATTGTTGGCCGGTTGATTATCTTAAGGGATTCTAACCGCTTTCACCATTTCAGGGAAGGTTCATGTTCTTGTGGGGATTACTGGTAAGAATGTATCAGAAGCTGTTTTAAGTGGAATGGCTAAGGATCAATACAACAGATTTGCATGCCTTTAATCCTTAATTTTTTTAGATATACATTTTCGGAATCTTATTAGATGCTTCCCAGTTAGCAAAAGCCTAAGGTAAACAATGTGCTGCACGTGGAAAGAGCCAACTTCCTTGAAGCCTTCATCATACAAGTGTAGTAACTTTAAGATAATTATTATATTTTTTGTTGAATTTTATGGTTGAGTCTTTGGACTAAAGCTGGTCCATGATCAATAATGCGAAATAAATTGAACTTCTAGCATATGTGGGGGGGGGGGGGGGGGGGCTTTCCTTTGCCATGGTACTATGAAGTAATGCATTTGATCTGTGTATACATTGAGGAAATGCCTCTCTAATTACTTGGCATATGGGACAAGGAGGAGCAGACATCAGCTTCTAACTTGCTTTAAATCTAAATTAACTTGGGAACCAATTTACAACGGAATGGAGAGAAAATGGTTGAATTGAATGGTTATCCTTTGCATTTTTGCTGCACAAAGAAATTTTTCACAGGTATTTTGATTTTTCATTTTTGATTTTGTGATACAAGCCATGGCTTGATTGTCAGCGTCTCTAATCCTTGAACTGTCCTTTCTTGTAACAGGCAGGCCTTCACCATACATGTTACAATCAGACATTATCTGTCTATGTTTCTCAATCTTATATGTTGTAGTTGTGTGAAGAAGCAATGGCAAGTCCAGCAAGGGGAAGATATAATAAAGAAATGCAAACTGATCAGGTCAGTCAACAAGCATGGATTAGAGTAAGCAAAAGATTATTCATAATAGATTAAACAGGTTCTATGGTAAATGCTTGTCTATTTCCTTTAATATGATTTAAAGGAAACTTTGAATGTTTGGTAATACTATGTTATTGGTAACTTATTCCTGCAAACAATTTTTATGCTATCCTTAATCAAACCATGAAATTGATGGATTTCCTTTCATAAATTTAACATTCCATCAAACATGCATTTTAGAAAGAAACGATCTTGTAACAAATGGTATCAGAATAATTCATGTCTACTCAATTTTATTTTATACATAATGCCCCAATGGGTGGGTTTATGCAAAATTTTTAAAATAATGTAAGCAAAAATGACAAAAAGGCTCGTGATGAGTAACACAAAATTAGATAGGGAAGAATGTCACACTGAGAGCTATAAAGAAGTGCATTAATCTTGCATCATAAAAGAAAATGTCTTTGAACATGTAAACAAACGCACTACATATATTTTATCATACTGATACTTTGGGAAGAGAGTAATCAACAAACCTTTGGATTCTTAACTCTTTGTTTTGTTTTCCTCCTATTCTATCCTCTGAATAAAGTGAATTTTAGTGGAGGCCTTTATTAAGCCATTTGGTTCCTTCAAACTTTATAATGCCTCAAAATCATTTCTTTTATTTTAATACAATAGACACTTTTGCCTTAATAATAGGTTTGTAGTTTGGACCAACGGATTCAAACTCTATCTTTCCCTCCTCTTAATATTGATAACAAAAAGATGAAAAAAATTATTTATGGATCTCTTGTCAACCACCGCAGCATACTTTTTCCAGAAACAGCCCATAAGATTACAAGGTCAAAAGATAAGACCCACACGCAAGCATAAAATTAGAGATGTCCATAGACAGTATAGAAAAGCTTGTTTTGCTATTTAAAAATATTAAAACTTATATATTTCTATAAATAATTAATCTAAACCAAAAAAAATGATTGAATGAATAATATCTAACTCAAGCCCAAGTCAATTTAGATTACGAAACTCCAATTCGTGCTCGACCTGTGAACAATTCTAGTCAAACCTCCTGCTTCAGGAAATAAAGAGATTATCCATTGTATTAATGCAGAAACAACTAGACATAAGAAATCGAGTCTAGTTCTTCACAAAAATCACATCCCTGACTGCTGAGTAATATACGAGTCTCTAAAAATCTCAGCCTCGAATAGAAACCATGACGCAGTAGTATATATATAATGTTACTGTTTTTCTTTTATAGTGTTCTTACTCCCTACCAATGCAAGCCATTCTAAAGTTCATTATATAGGATAAATACAACAACTCTATTTTTTTCAAATGTAAGATAGCCGGAGCTTTCTCGATCGTACCCGCTATTATAGTCCTACCATTAGCTTCTGTCATGTAAACCGGGGAAAAATGAAAATACTTTGGTACAAATCCCTATGAATCCCCCTCTTCCCAATAATCAAGGGGGGGGGGGGGATGGCTAACGTACCAACCAAGGCAACTAAATACTTGAAAAGCAAATTCCAAGTTTCAATCATGCATTGATAGCTGTAACCTTCTGAGACAAGACATCATCCGTCTCGTCATCGGCTTCAGCAATAGTTTGCTCCTGCAGCAGCAGAAATGAATAAGGCATAAACAAGATGTACACGTAATATTCACTTCGTTCCATAAAAGAAAAGTTTTCACAATGAAGTCTTAGTAAAGAGAGAACCGTCTACCATTGGTTCATTTTTCTCTTTCACAACAACACACTTAGAGGCGCTAATGCTAGCACTCTTCAATAGGCTACGAGCACTAGAGTTGGGTTTGCTAAGGCCATTTTCCCGTTCTGCTTCTGTGTTTTCTGAACGATCTGAGAACCGAGACTTTGAAACCGTATCATTATTTTCAGCAACTTTCTCTTCCTTGGGAGCAGGAACTCGTTCTCTGAGAAAAAGATAACGCGGTTGATCAAGCTAATTGAAATATGACAAATGAACTACACAAAACAGAGGTATTTTCCACCCAATCTAAAGTACAATAGTAACCCCTGGGTTTTATGGTGAAAAAAAACTAATATGATTCTTGAAATTTTATGAAGCATACCGAGGCAAAGAAGCATGCTGTCTTTGAAGTGGAGTACTTCTTTCGCCTTTACCATAATGTTCCTCCAGATGTGCAAATTGTCGCTTGAACCGATCAACACCACTATCGAATTGAAAAAGAAAAAGATGTCAATTGTGATGCTAGCAGCGAATGTTTTCAACTAGACTTTCTAGATCTTTTATCTTACCCTTCTCACTTCATTAGAGCAAAACTTCAATAGGACTTTGATATCCATCCAAAAGATATTACTTTCTAACATTTTTTCTTAAAAATAGTAAAACAACAATCCTAGACATCACATTGAGCAACAAAAGAAAGAGTTCAGACAAGTTGTAAGGTATATAAGGTTGAAAATGTGGACACCTCATGAGACCGAGAAGAGTGCTCATGGGTCACGTATTTTGTGTTTGGTTACCCTTTAGTCAAGAGTGTCAAAGCAACCTGTTCAGCAACAAAAGGTGAAGCATTGAACCAGATTAAATTAAACTGGTTTTTATCATTTTTAATATTTTTCATTATTTTCTATTAATTATTAGTTTTACATTTTAAAAAGAAGACTGTTTTAACTACTGGCTGGTTGTACGCTAACTAGGTTTTCAAACTATTGGCAAATACTTAACTTTTCCCTTAGATTTCCTGTGACATTACAAAATTCCTTCATAAATATATTGTCGTTTATGCTTGTATAACTATAAAAATTCCTTCACAGATCAAGTAGCAAGTGTTTTCTGACCTTGGATACAAGAAGCTGGTTTGCTCCCCACCCCGAAGATACTCTTGCAGCATCTTCGGATGATACTCTAATATCTGTTCACTCAAAGCAAGAAGTTGATTAAGCTACATGATAAATAAAAGCCACATAAATACCAAAGCAACAAATGAGGAGTACCTCTCGATAAATCAGCTCTCTGACATCATCTTTTGCTAGTTTCCTTCTCTCAAACTCAAATTCTAGTTTTGAAATAGGTTGGGTGGTTGGTTCACGATCCACATTTGCCAAACCATAAAAATACGGATCAGCTAATGCCTGAAAGCATAGTGCACAAGCATTAAGGATATCAGAAGCTTGTAATTCAAGATCTAACTTGCTCATTCATCATTTATACTTGATTTGGTGTCAGCAGTAAGAGGAACTATCATATCTTTGCTCATTCAAATCAAAGAAGTTCCATTCAAGATCATCCCTTCATAGATTTAAATTTTATATTATTTATACTTTTAATGCCTTCTGAATATATATAAATCTCAATTTCAGGGTTATCTCTTGTGAGCATACTGTACTTCCTTTCCCTTTTTCATGTTTTTGGGAAAAACACTCTCGGATAGCAATCTTACTTCTTCAGCTGTGGGGCGATCTTTTGGATCAAATGCAAGAAGGCGCTCAAGTAAGCGAAGCGCCAGAGGATCCACATTAGGGAACTTATGTGAGAAAGGAACTGGTTGCTTTCTACGCATGCTACTAAGGTACCTCCTTGCCTTTTCATTCCGAATCTGCCAGGTTATGATAAATTAAGTATTGACAAGTTAGTATTTAATCTCCGGAATCTCAAAGACTATGACGAAGCTAGAAATGAGTGTCAAATGCAAAATACAACTTAATTTACTAAAAATAAAATAACCAACCTTTGATATGGATTCAGCAGAAGGTGTGCCAAGCATATCGGTCATGAGATCCAATTGGTGCACCACATTTTTTCCAGGAAATAGTGGTTTTCCTATAAGCATCTCAGCAAATATGCATCCTATGCTCCATATATCAATTGCAGGAGTGTACTACAAAAGGACAAAGACTCATAAATTCTAGTTATAGCCCTAATAAAACGTAGTTAATTCTGAATACTATACATCAAAAGGCAAAATGAAATTCCAGAACTCATGCTCAAAAGATAATATAAGTAGTGATTAACCCCTTCCTCACCAAGACTCTGTCACACACAAAAATAAAAAAGGGAACAACTGATGAAGACAATTGATACGTGCACTAAGAACAACAGAAGTACATAAATATTCATGATTACAGGCATTGCATAAAACAGGATCCATGAATACTGGTGAAACTGGAAGTAAAGGACACAAACATTCTGTAACTTTCGCTCCTAGGCTAGGTGCTAATATACTCAATTGCATTGCTTATTTGAGTGCAATAAAAGCATAGGGGCTTATCTAGGTGAAGTGATAAAGTTCAGGAGCTTTTAATTTTAGCCTAAAACTAATTTCTAAAAACTTTACTCGAGCTAATATCAATTTACACAGTGACTAGGTATGCATATGCACAAAGGATGCTAAAGGAAATTCCTTATCCATCAGAAAGTAGAAGGAAACACCCTAACGTGGTTTTCACTTTCTTTAATTCGAAGTTCAAACAAAAAGGAGATTAGAAAGGGGGGGAACAGAGGGGTAAAAACATTTCAAGAAAAAGAAAATCCACATTTAACGACTAGGTAATCAAAACAGAAACATCTTTGTCTACAATTGGAGCCAGCAACTGGAAACACAAAATAGAAACAAAAAACCTAGTCTATTGAAGATCATCAGAACTTACTTTGGAGAAAAAAGATCCACAGAGCTCAGGAGCTCGATACCAACGAGTTGCTACATAGTCCTTAACGGATTAAACAAATTCAATTTAGCATATGCGTTTTAGAGGCTTACCCTCTGTAAAATTTAAAGCAAAATTTAAGCCATTTGATAAATACTAAGGAAACATAAATGCAGAGGCTTCAAGATTTCATGACAGAACAACATACAGTCCAAAAAATTGCTGATGGGGCATCATTAAACGATACTCGTGCAAGCCCAAAATCGCATATCTTCAACTTACAATCAGCATTAGCAAGGATATTCTTGGGTTTTAAATCTCGATGAAATACATTTGCTGCAAAAAAAATTAAAATAAAAATCAATAATAAATCCATGGGGTGGAGGTAGGAAGCATCCTGAGAAGAGTATACCTGCATGTATATACTTCAGACCACGAAGAAGCTGATATAAAAAAAATTGATGGTGCTCAGGAGTTAAGTCATCATTGGCTTTAATTACTTGGTGAAGATCAGATTCCATCAACTCAAAAACTACATAAATATCTCTAAATTCTCGTCGCGATGGAGGGAGCATAATATGTTTTATTTGTACAACATCCGGATGACGAAGCAACCGTAGCAGCTTGATTTCTCTCAGAATTCGTGTTGCATCAGAGACATGCTCAAAGACCTCATTAATCTTTTTTATTGCAACCTTTTCACCAGTGTGGGTGTCAATTGCAGAAGCAACAACCCCATAACTTCCTTTTCCAATGACCTCCTGAACTTGATATCGACTTGCCTCTCCATACTCTGTGAAAAATTCTTTTTCAAGTGCACCCTGTATGGAACCATTGTTTAGAAACATCAAAACTCACGTTCGGAGACGATGAAGAAAGCCAAAAGGTGACAGGAGATGCATGTATTGAAAACATATAATCTTTTTACTAATATTTTTTTATCATTGGAACTACTGTAAAAACAAAAAGAAGTGATGCTTAAGTTTCAGGCTAGCTTAGATGAAAAATAAATCTACCATCTAAAACATGGTCAGTAGAAACTTCAGGATTACAGACGAAGCCTCGAATAACAATTTCTATTAGGCTTCCAAAATGACAGCAACTGTATATATAAGCATATATACAGTATTAAAAGGGACATTACCCCTTTTCCACTTGAAACAAAACTCAGCTTTGACCACGATGTTGACAACCTAGACACCACACCGGGCTATGCTGACCAGCCGAAAATTATTAAGGGAATTATAGCATCTTTGAAATAATAAAGTGCGTACGGAGAACGCTGTTTAGCTTCAAATTCCAACATATGCGAGTGATTGAATATATTTCTACAGTGATACTATAGCAAAAAAATAAATAGAGAAAAAAATGAATATCGGATCATTATACGAGAGGAAATTTGATTTAAAAAAAAAAGAACAAAATCCATCAATTAGTAATATGATTTTTTAAATAAATAAGCAACGACGTTTGCAATCTTTTAGTACTAAATTAGCAAGCAGGATAATCTTCTAAAATTTTCACTCATCTTATACAAGAAAATCACAGCATTCATTGTACATCATTCAAATGTCATAAATCTCATTTTTTAAACAAAAGTACTCGGATCTTCTTTAATTGAGAAGAAAAAAAAAACGAAACTCTTTTTTTTTTCAGATTTTTCTTTTTTGAATTTTTTAAATAAGGTTCTAAGCAGACAAATTCGGTCCGCTTTGCATTATAAACCACGCAAATTCACGGTTTAGCTCCTTAAATGAAAAATGTCTCCCTAATTTTTCAGTTTTACATTAAAAAAACAACGATCGCAGCTCAAAATTTTCAATCATTTAAAAATAACGATTGCAAAGAAAGCAGATGAGATCTGAAAAAAAAAAGTAAAAGTACCTTTTTGTGAGAATCCATGGAAGAAACAGGAAAGTAATGACGCTTAGGAACTTTAACAAGCCTCAAGGAAGAAAAATCAAAATCCTGAACGACAATATCAGCCGTTGATTCTTGTGATTGTTTTTGAGTGAGGGTTAGAGTAGTAGAGGATGAAGAAGAAGTATCATGATGATCGATGATAATGTTATTATTTTGTTGAATCGAAGAAGAAGGAATCAAATGGCGACGTTGAAACCAGCGACGAACAGCGTCCACGAGACTTCCACTTCCCCCATATACTCTTTTTTACTTGGATTCACAGCCAACCAATATCAACATTTCCCGTTTCCTATTTTCTCTCCCTTTCAGCTTTCTCTCCCCCCTTCTATTTATCCCCCATCTCTTCTCTCCCCCCAAATTAAATTAAAATATTCCATTTCTTTTATATTAATTTATACTTTTAACTTTGTAAATTATATTAATTTTGACAAGTTGTATTTGATATATTATTTTATTAATTTAAACATTAGTAAATTTAAGTTTTAGCTATTCAACTTTAAAAAGTTACGAAATGGTTCTTTAAATTATTTCAAAATTTTCATTCAATTCATTAGACTATTAAACTTATTATTGTATAGCTTTCTCTGTTCACACCACCTCATTCCCTTTTCTATGGTATTCCCTTTTCTATGGTTTAATTTTGTTTTATGAAACAACTTTTAACGTCGTGAATATGTAAACCAAAATTCGAATAGTTTTCTTATTCGATCTCTGACTTTAACCATCAGATCAACTTGGATGTAAGATATATTCTTTTACTCGTTGATGGATATTGATCGATTGTCGGATCATTGCTTAAAGCTCGCTAGGTGGACTTAAAAAATGTTTTAACAACCCAATAACTTATATAAAAACTTTCAAATAGTTAGTTCAAATGTTAATAACCATTTTGCAACTTTTTAAAGTTGAGTGATCAAAACATAAATTTACTAATAATTTAATGATATTAAGTGAAATTTACCCAAATATTTGTTAATGTTGAGAATTTATTCTATTTAATATATTTACTTTTATTTGACTTAAACTAAACAAAAATGAATATTTTAGTTCTAAATTTTAAGTCATCCAACTTTTAAAAATATTCAATTTATTATTCTTATACTTTATTCTATCCTATACACCTAAATATTTCTAAAATCTAATATCTAGTCGTACCTAATAACTGCCAAGTTATTGAAATCCGATCAAAAGTATGTTGCTCTCAACAACAATAATATTAGTATTAACTCGAGTTTACAATAACATGAAAATTATTTGTCTGTCACAAAATTATTTCTTCAATTAACACAACTTAAAATTATATCGCGTTGATTAAATTTAGAAGGTTACTATTGTGTCAATATTCATATTTGCTCGAATTGAATAATGAATATTTGAGATTTATATGTTTCACCTATCATATAATAAAACAACAATAATGTTGGAAGATATAACATTACTTATGAAGTTTCTAATGGGCTATCATCCAATAATGAAGAATTTTGAGTACAAAATAAGGGATGTATTTTATTGAGCATTTGGAACAAATATTGACTTTTACTTCGATTTCTAAGAGCTTTGGATTAAACTGAAATGGTTGATGACTCGCTTCAAGCATCTCCCACAGTATTCAATACCCAAATAAACATCATACTAGAGTATACATTCTTCAATTCGTTGAAAGTATGTCAATATCAAGTCCGACAACTTAGTTCGTACTATATATATATATTCATTATTATCAAATTTCAGAATTAGTAGTAAATTTAATTATGAATCAGTTGCTTTATTATACATTCTTCTATGTAAAATAAATGATTTTTTTAGGAAAGAAGCCAAAAAAATTGCTTTGAAGAGCTAAAATTGAATTATAGTTTTTTTTTAAGTGTAAATTTATCATTATATCAATATGTAAATTTATATAAATTTAAAAAATTAAATAGTAAATCTAACATTTTGAGGTGTCAAAATTATTATCGCGTTTCAACATGTTTAAATTCATATATTTTTGTATTAATAGGAATGTCGATGTAGTCGAGCTAAGACTAATTAGGGTTATTCGAATTCGAGCATATGTGTTTGTAAGATATATGTGCATTATTAAATGGTTAATAAAAGATGAACATATATTATCATGAAATCATATTAATATATTAAAAAAATTACTTTTTAGGACGTTTTGATGATTTTGTTAGTAGATTATAAAATAATAAATTAACTCTCTAAAATGACGCATAATTGCTTGGTTCGAAATAGTTGACTATCTGATACATATAGGTGGCTTACACGGTCACAGCTAATTGCCAGTTTCACATCCATTTCCATAATAAATTAATCGTGTTTTTATTTGTATGATTGGCCTTTTATTTTCACACCAACATCTACTCGCCAACTTTTGTTATTATCTATGGATGAGTTGGGATCTAATTTTTGCAAATTTAATTTATTTTAATTTAAATTTTAGTCATGAGTTCAAGCTATAATCATTATATATTTGCAATGTTTTATTTTAGTTAATGAATTTAATGTTTATTATTTGATTAGTGAATGTAATTTTAAAATTCGAAAAAAATATAAAAAATAAAATGTTTAAATTAAAATATAAAGATTAAATATAAGCTTACTATATGCATGATTAATAATAAATTTTGACCTAATGAATTTAATTGTTGTCATTTTGATCAATATAAAATTAAAAAATATAAAAACTTAAAATGACTAAATTAGGATATATAAAATAAATTTATTATTTATCTACAATATAAAGTAGAGTTGTTGGAATTAGATCGATTTGAATAAAAAACCGATGGATATATCGTTCAGGACAAAATGATTAAACTAATTTCTGAATGAACCACTCAAAACTAATAAAAATCGAAATTCAAAACAAAAAAAATAATTGAACCAAGTTATAAAATATTTGATATTTATTACTTTTAATAATTTATTTATTACTAGATCAATTATCAAATCAATTGAGTTAAAATTTAGTAATTTAACTAGTTGACCGACTAGAGTAGCACGAAAGGGAGCTAACAAGAGCCAAAGTCTCGAAAAATAAAAACAATATAACCTTGATCCTTTTATATTTTATAAAGTTATAGATCAAATTACATTTTAATATTTTAAAATATAAAAATTTAAATTAATTATTTAAAATTATAAATATATAAATAATTAATATAATAATAAAATTACATTTTAACTTTAAAAAATATATAACTTAATTTCAGCCTTAAAAATAATTCTTTTAACTTTACTCGTATCCACCGATTCGGTTTTTACAAGATTCATATAAAGATAGAACAGAGCCAAATCGAAAATCTATTTTAAAAAAAAATAGAAACAGAAATGTATGAGCTTAGCCGACAATGTAAAGTAAAAGTAAGCGAAAACGAGTTGTAAGTGTCAGCAAATATGTGGTTGCAAATTGTGGCCATCGGGTGGGGCTTGAGTGCACGTTTCCATCATGATGTCCGAAAGTGAAATCCCATACACACTCACACACTTAAATAATCGTCATCATCTATGATTAGTAATAAAGATAAATTTAATTATTTTGAATTCCACATAAAAATATTATTAAAATAATATGTAATGATGTATTCAATTTTGAAATAAAATTTAATATAGAATAAATAGATTATGATATGATATAAATATACGAGTGACTAAATTTAATCATAGAGAGATGGATAATTGAGGGCTTTCCTTTTACGGTTTTATATGAAAAATACTTTTGGCGCGGGATTACATCAATATTTCATTTCATGCAAAATCACATGGATGTTGGTTTGGAATTTAAAAAAAGAAAGCAATCATTTTAATCTGCATGGAATTTTTGTTTTTGTTTTCCTTACAAGTTAAAGTTCCCATAAAATTTGAAATGAATGTGCTAGAACCAAGTTAAAAAAAATTATTAACCTCATATATTGATTTGATGGTAAAAGATGTTCATCGTTTCAAATGTGATTAGAATTCGAGTCGCACTAGTCGTTATTTGTAATTCACTAAAAATTAACTTATATATTTTCATGAAAGATAAAATGTAATTTCATAATTTTAATAGTTTATATTTTATAATTTTTAAATAATTAAATTAATATCTTATATTTTTAAGGTCAAAATAAATTTTACATTTTACTAAATTAAAATTTTATACAATTTAAAGAACTAAAAGTGAAATTTTACATTTTAAGGAGTTAAGCCTCTATGTTGCTCTTACGCATGGATATTACCTAACTAGATACGTATTTTTTTTCTTTCAAATGAAAATATAAATATTATTATGAGTGTATTTTTATTTATTATATTTTTATCTCGAATTAATCAGAAATTAAATTAGTTGGTAAATAATTGAAAACATATTATTTTCGTAAAATAATAAAATAGGTTAAAATATACTTTAAATTTTTATACCGCCCGAGGACAATATTAAGTTATATTTTTTTATAAGAGCTAAGCAATTTCACATTTGTATTAACTATTAGCGTATATCTTTATGGTTTTTAGTAGGATTCAATAAAAAAGATTCATTTGTAGGGGCCAAAACTATTTTCCATTTTTAACTTAAAATTTTATATATTTTCATGGGTCAAAAGCATGATTTCGTATGGGCCCTGTTTGGCCCTCGCCTTCACCCATTCTCTTCTAATATTTAGAAATTTATTTATTTATAATTTAATCCTCTATTTTCGAGATTCTAAATTTCAAATCCATTCGTTAAAAATTTCATTTGTAAAATTTCCACATTACATTTAGAAACTTAAAACTCTTTACTGCAATCGAAAACATTTTAATTACCATCCTATTTCAATCCTTTTTTAGAGTAAATTATACTTAAAATCACTAAATTATTGATAAGTTTACATTTTAATTATTCAATTTCAAAAAGTTACAAAATAGTCACTGAATTATTCAAAAAGATTTCATTCAAGCAATTGAATTATTCAAAAAATTTTATTTGAGTTATTAGGCAGTTTAGTTTTTCTTTTAAAGTTTGACTAGTGAGCTTCTAGTGATGATTAAACAATTGATACGATCGATCAATACCCATTGATGAGTAGAATAACATACCTTAGATCCAAGTCGATCTAGAAATCTATGTCAAAGATCGAAAAATATAACTATTTGCATTTTGATTCACAGATTCTTAACATTCAAAGTTTTTTCATGAAAAAAATTAAACTGCAAAAGAGAAAGAGAATGAGAGCTTTTAATTAATGTAAACAGTGTAGACAAAAAAAACCATACAACAATAATTTTAACAATCTATTAACTTAAATAAAAATTTGCGAGTAATTCAATAGCTATTTTTATAAAATTTTAAAGTTAAGTAACTTATTAATAATTTAGCAATATTAGATGTAGTTTATCTATTTATTTATTTTTATATTGAAAAGCTCTGTTGTCAACATTTAACTAGGCCGAAATGGCGTTATTTTAGATATCGGTAGATATGCCCACCACGCTCGGTCCAAACGCCTTGGGCTTTATTTGTGGATTCTCAATTATTTATTTACACAGACACATAATTTTTTGACACATTTATTTATTTTCATTACATTATTTCTTTTAATTTTACGATGCATAAAATTCCACGACAAGGAAAAAAAGAAAAAGACAAAAAAAGAAAAGAAAAGAAAGTTCTGGAAGAAAAAGAAAGAAAAGAAAGTGGGTTCAACTGGTTAAGGAACCCAACCACCGAATGGTTAGGGCACAGAGCATGATGCATAATAGGACAAAATAATTAAAGGCAAAGTAAATGATTCTGAAATGTTATGGACTTATCCTCGTCTACCACTTTTTTGTTCTTCTCATCCAATTATGGATGAAAAAGGTGCTACAACTAATTTATTTTTTGTCTACAACCGTCAATTTTTAATTATTTGTTTGTATTTACTTTTACTATATTATATTTGATTTGGGTTTATTTTTATGTTTTTAATTAAATTTAGTTAATAAATTTGATAAAAAAATATAAAATTATAAAAATCAAATTATTTAATGGGTAAATGTTAAAAGTTTATTTTCTTAAAATTAAGAATAAATTAATTTAATTTATAATTATTAAAATTGTTATTATGTTAATTTTTAAAATTGTTACTATTAGTTAGCAAGTAATAAAAAAGATAAAATTAATAGTTAAATGATTATTTTATAATTTTTCATAATTAGATAACCAAATTTTTTTTATTAAGTTGAGTGACTATTCTATATTTTTTATAATTTAATGATTATTAATATAATTTACCATTATTTATTTTTAACGTTTTTGAGTTTACCCATATAATATATTGGTAACTAATTTTAAAGTTGTTCCTAATCAATAAATTAAATAAATATATCGAATTTAAGATTTTAAATATGTGAATTTTGTAATTGAATATTATTATTTATAATTTTATTTGTATTAAATTTGTGTTTAAAAAAATGAAATAAATAATAAAATATTAACATTTTTAATTATATTATAAATAAATAAATAACCAAGACAAAAATAACAATGTTAAATTATACTATGCTAACACTTATTTCGAGTAATGAATAAAGCTTTCGTTCTTCTGCAAATATTATAATAATAAAAAACAAATTTATTTAAGAACATAAATTAACTTAACATACAATATTAAACTTAATTTTATTTAATAAATAAATCTTAATTTAAAAGTTTGGAGGCTCAAATGCGGGTGATTTCAATTTTTTCTAAATCTATAAAAAAATACATATAATTATTTTTACTTTATTTATTTAAATTAAAATATTCCCTTGAAATAATATTCTATTTTTTTCTCTAATTTGAGGATATTCAAGTCAGATTTTCTTCGCCTTTAGAGTAAAGCAACATTTCAATTGAAAAAGCTAAAATATCAAATAATATAATATACATAATAAAGTTCTTTTCTATAGATAAAAAAAATATTCCTGTATTTTAAAATTTATATAAAATATATACTTTTAAAAACCTTTCTTAAAAAACTATACACTTTTTTTATCCATATACAAAGAAAGCATATTATAATTTTAAAATAATTAATTCGTATATTTAAATTTTATTTAGTATTACTTTTCAAAAATACACTTGAAATAAAAATATTATTAAATAAAATATTTTTGACACAAAAAATACTTTAAAAAAACACATTTTTTAGCAAAAAGAGATGAAGAAATTTTTACTTTTGGTTCAAAAATTTTTTTTATTCAAAAATACTTTTAAAAATCATTACTAAATTAGTTCTTACAGTAAATTCTTTTGCCCATTATTAAGCAGCATTTTTAATATTTATTTAAATAATAAATTATTTATTATTCCTTATTCCTAGCATATATATATTTGGAAGCTGCTGCACTCTGCTTTCTTCACTAATATGATCCAACTTTTCCCCTTAATCTGGGTACTGAACTCTTTTTATTCCTGGTTGTTGAATGTGGAAGAAACTCAGGGTCTATTGGTTACGGTGTTAAACCTTTTTTTTTGTGGATTTATTTGTATGTGGGAAAAAGGTGTTTTCTTTCAACTGGATCATCTGGGCCCTTTTGATATTTGACAAACTTCACTGGGTATTGCTTCAAAATTATAGTTTTTTCGCCTTTTGGATTTGACGAGTTCATTTTTTTGGGTAAAAAAAGGGGTTGTTTACTTCAATATTTTCTTCCTTTTTAGATTAATTTGAACTGAGATTTTCATGCTTGGTCCAAGACAATGGAGATGTTTATGGTCAGAATTTTATTTCGTTAGCATGGGATGCTATAGCTAATATGAAGAACATTCTCAAGAAGCTGCATGTATCTAATCAATCTGAAGATATTGAAGGGTCGTCTTCATCAAGAAGCAACAAGGAGTCCAGTGATGATGTATCATCGTCTCATCATAGCCCTGAGAATAATAATAATAATAATAATAATAATAATAGTAATAATAACAAATCATTATCTGCTCTTTCTAGTTGGTTGAACTCAGTAGCTAATAGGAAAAGTCCAAGTCCACCATCTTCTTCAAATTTGAAGAAAGGGGAAACTATGGAACCTAGTGATTCAGTTAGTACTAGTGGTCCAAAGGCTGCTTTGGATACAGTAAAGGGCAATTCAGGGTCTAGCAACCCTAGGGATCCTGATGTAGAAGAGGAGTATTATCAGATACAATTAGCTATGGAGTTGAGTGCTAGGGAGGATCCTGAAGCTGCTCAGATTGAGGCTGTTAAGCAAATTAGTTTAAGCTCTTGTGGTCCTGAGAATACTCTAGCTGAAGTTGTTGCATATAGATATTGGGTATGTTTCCATTTAGCTTTTTGTTTCTTCTTTGGAAGCATTCAGTTTAATGGTCTTGGTTGAGTTTTAGCAATTTATCTTCACTATGTACCATAGGTAGAGCTTTAGCCTGCTGCTTTGCAGGAAAAACACATACACAAACATTGCATGAATGGGGTCAATTTGTTTTGTTTTATACATATTGAAGGGGAAAGGCTTTCAAAACCAAATCAAATAAAGCTCTGATAAGGGGTCTGTCTTGCCCTTGTGGTTGTTGTGATCCTTTCCAATTGTCATTCTATCTTTATTTTATAAAAGCATCTAAACATGAACGTTGCTATCATTCTCAGTTTTTTTTTTCTTATTATGCATAAATACAGAAATGCAAGTCATTATAACAACATGCTAACTTTTTTATATTGTTTTAGTAATAATTAAGGATTCTACAAAGTTATATGAAATGCAAATAGTAAAGGTAAAAGGTTCTACAAAGTTTGTGTTTTATTTGTTAAATAATAGAATTATACTAAATATAAGGTAGAGTCATCTCAGATTGTGTTGTTTTGAGTTTGAGTCATGGGTTTGGCTGGTTTTGGGGGATCAAGTCAGGTTTTTAGGCTCTAGGTTCAAGCATATATGCATAGAAATGCTAAAAGTTATCAGGTTCTCTACATTTAAGTATGCCTCACTCGCCCCACCTAAAAAGAAAATCTTATGCCTAACATTGCTAATATGTCTATATGGTCCTTTAAACATCTGTTTCTCATGGTTTCCTTCCCTTTTCTTAGATACGTTCTGGTATTTATTTGCCATATGTTTATCCCTTGCTAACCAGCTCATATCGTAGATTTGTCCATTCTTTGCAGAATTATAATTCTCTTAATTATGATGACAAGATCCTGGATGGCTTTTATGACCTGTATGGAATTCTAACTGGACCCGCTTCGGAAGGAATGCCTTCACTCATTGATTTGCAAGGGACATCGGTGGCAGACAATGTCTCTTGGGAAGCAGTTTTGGTCAATAGAGATTCTGATGCAAATTTATTGAAACTTGAACGAAAAGCACTAGAGATGACTGCAAAGTTAAAGTCAGAATCTTTGGCTTTTGTAAGCAGCAATCTAGTGCAAAAGCTTGCAGTTTTAGTTTCTGAATATATGGGTGGACCAGTTGTGGATCCTGACTGTATGTCACGAGCCTGGCGAAGTCTTAGTTACAGTCTAAAATCTACCCTTGACTGCGTGGTTTTGCCACTTGGTTCTTTAACAATCGGTTTGGCTCGTCATCGTGCATTGTTATTCAAGGTACTTGCTCGATCTATCCTTTTTTATTTTTTAAATTTAGTTATATACGGATTGATGACTGGATTTCTCAAGATTTATAGGAATGGTTTAAGGGGAAAGGTTCCATACAGCCAATCCGATGTTGTTGGAATAAAGAATTAGTTCATTAAAGTTTATAGTTTACTTGATGTTTCAAGTACAACTAAATTTGGTTTTCTGTTATTAGGAGTTTGGGACTGCTTGTACTCGTTTTAGATTTAGCCCATTTGACCAATTTGTGTATTTCTCTTGTAATGATTCACAATGATTCTGTCTTATGTTAATGTTAATATGTAAGATATCTCAGCCACATCACTAAAATATTACAAGTTTTACTTGTTCAACATCTTGTGCCATTGAGTAGGTGTTAGGAGTGAAGAAAAGTTGCAAGAAAGTCCAGGAGGAAAAAAATGTTACTTTGAAGAAGGTTGTATTCTTCTTAATTCTTAATTCTTAATTAATGCAAGCAATATTGAGAAACAACAACTGCAAAAGGAAAAAAAAAAAAAAAGGAAATGAAGCCTTTCCAACAATGTGAGGTTGGCTATTTTGATTTTTCACTACAGCTCTATACCAGATACCGACAGCAATTAATGAACCCTCTATTATTCTTTCTAACTTCTATGTACTTGAAATATTTGTGGTTTCTATGACGATGTTTGTCTCTCATTATTTTATTTTAGGTCATTTACAATGATTTTTACCTTTCACTTGTACTCTTTGGCATTTTTCTTGACTCTTGCCTTTAGTTATAGGGAGAACATTTTTTAGCAGTTAGGTTTTTATGGTTTGAATGTGATGATCTTCAATGATGGTTGTTTATCTTTTTTGTGGCTTGCAAAGGTTTTGGCTGATAGTGTTGGCATTCCTTGCCGGTTGGTGAAAGGGCAACAATATACAGGTTCTGATGATGTGGCAATGAACTTTGTAAAGATTGATGATGGAAGGTGATTTCTATTATGCTTTATATGTTTACCTATTCCCCTAACATTTGAGACTAGTCACCTGAATTATTTAAGTTCTGTTTTCTTGGAGGTAGAATATATTTGTCATTTTTTAAGTAGGGTAACAGTTAACTTTTTTGTTTGATTTAATGTGTTACTTTTGCTGAATTTTATAGCTACCATCTATAGAAACCTCAGCAATTTTCAACTATAGTTTTGTTTTAAAATTCGTAGTGTGGTTATTTACATAATTTTGGTGCATGCTTTCTGGGCTAGTGCTTCTAGGTTTGAGAATTATTGACATAGGTTTCAATAGCTTAATTATTCATAAAAATGGTTGGTGTGATTTTCAGGGAATACATTGTTGACCTAATGGCAGATCCTGGCACACTTATTCCTTCTGATGCAGATGGATCTCATGTGGAATACGATGATTCTTTCTTTTCTTCCGGTCCTTTGTCTCGAGACATTGATTCATCCCATATGGCCTCTTCTACCAGTGGGGTTGACAGTTCACTTGAACATGGAAAAGGAGATTTTAGTGCTTGTTTAAACTTGTTTGGGGAAACTAGTAGTGGGGAGCAATCAAAGGAATCTAAGGGTGATTTTAAAACCCCTTCCAGCATGGAGAAGGAACCTGTGCGAGAGTTTCCAATCAGACCTAATTATCCTTATGTGCACGCAAGATCTCCTTCCTGGACAGAAGGTATTAGCTCCCCTGCTGTATGTAGGATGCAGGTGAAAGATGTCTCACAGCACGTGATTGATGTTGCCAAGGAGAACCCGCAGTTAGCTCAAAAACTTCGTGATGTGTTACGCGAGAGTGGTGTTGTTGTTCCTCCCAACTTATTTACTGGGGTTTATTCTGAGCAGCTAGATACATCAAATATTGAAGTGAGGTTGCCAGTTGAAACTAAGGATGAAAATGGAAAGTGCACTGCACCTCGCGATAGTAAGAACCAAAATGATTTTAGACCTTCTCATTGCTTGTCTCCTCTACCGCATCAGAAAGTACATGCTAAAGCAAGCTCTCCTCAGGACCAACCTGAGCATCTTAAATCTGTGGAAGGCCTAAGGGTCACTTGTCCAGTTGATACAAGGGAAGTCATTAGACCACCTGTGGTGTCACAATCTGAAGCGGCTTCTATTCAATATGCCACAAGTGTCCCAGTTGCAGCAGCAGCAGCAGCTGCTGTTGTTGCATCTTCAATGGTAGTTACTGCAAAAAGATTGGGAACAGATTCAAATGTTGAACTTCCTGCAGCAGCTGCTGCAATAGCAGCTACTAGCGCAGCTGTGATGAAGCAGACTGATTGTAATGATGGAGATGCTAACTTGGCTGGTTGTGAGCATATTAGTAAAAGGGAGCAAGATGCCTGGAGGGTAAATTCTGAAGGCGAGAGAATGTCAGATAAATCAGCTGGTAATGATAGTTCAAAGTCTGATAATGCTCTTGATGATGTTGCGGAATGTGAGATACCTTGGGAGGAAATCACCTTGGGTGAACGAATTGGACTTGGTATCAATCTATTCTTTAGCTACAAATTCCATGCTTTGTCTTGTGTTGATGTGATCTAATGTCATTATTTTGGTGCATCCTTTCTGTCGCAGGATCATATGGTGAGGTTTATCGTGGAGAATGGCATGGGACCGTGAGTTTTTTTGTTCTTAGTCTTTTATGTCCAATGTCCTCTTTGCTAGTTACCAAATTGGTTTTAGACTTGATGTTTTAAAACACTACCAGAAATCACTGATTTTCAAATAAACTTCATTTCCTGTTTCTTTTTCATTTATATAGACAGACTAGTCTTACTAAGTCTTGCAGAGTGTTCCTTTTTATTCTTGGGGACTGGATAATTATGCCATATTTATTAACTATAAATTCTTTCACGTATGCAGAATAACTTTACTACAATGTCAATTTGGTTCTCAATCAATGTTATAACATGATTTTTCACTTTCCCACTTTTTGAGTAGAAATGATTTGTTGTCTAGGTCTTTGATTGGGTAAACTTTGCCATATTATGTTGCTTTTCTTCGAAGGAGAACATTTGACCATCTTCTCATACTTTGTTTCATAGGAAGTTGCTGTAAAGAAGTTCCTGGATCAAGATATATCTGGGGAATCACTTGAAGAATACAAAAGTGAGGTACAAGCTTTTCCTTTCTCACCTGCTGCTATTTTATATGTGCACTACCTTATGCCAAAGCCTAAATAGATGTGTTGTTCATGTCATTGGAGATGTTTTAACCCTAAGTTACAGATTACCATATAATTAACTATGAGGCATCTTACAAACCTAAAACTGAGGTATTTTTTACCCACTTTATGTCTATCTATAATTCTCTAGAGGTTTATGGATAGAGCTTTCCAAGGGCCAGGCACTGCATGCTTCTCATCTATACTTTAAGTCTGCATGGTAAATAATCTGCAGCTTGGACCCAATAAGTAGTTATAAAATTGTACTATGCATAACAGAAGAAATGTATTATATATATTTTTCAATTTCCTCTAGGAGAACGAGCAAAAACTAGGCTTCATGAATGGTCCTGGTTTAAAAAGATTAAGTTCAACACCAGACTGGTCGAACCCTTAGAATTCTATCGAAAAAGTAAAGCATTTCTTTTTCCATTTATATGAGTCAATGTCAGTGGTCTGTTTGGATTTCATTAATAGTCTTTCCTTTGGGAGTGGTTTCATTTGGCACAATCACGGTTCTTTGCCGTAAGTGTTTTCTCTAAATCACATTGCAGTTTCTCCATTGCCCCCTCCATTTATTGTCCAAATTACTTTCCTTCTAAAGTAGAAATTTTAAATACTAATTTTGTAGGTCTTCATCATGAAAAAACTCAGACATCCCAATGTTGTTCTCTTCATGGGAGCTGTAACTCGTCCTCCAAATCTTTCAATTGTAACAGAATTTCTTCATAGGTAAGTTGTCCCTCTTTATTTTCATAATTTTATTGAAACTTTATCTTTTGATAGAATGACCCTTAGTTTCAATGTCTAGAGATCAAATTCTGGAATCTCAATTGAAATCCTTTTGATGGATTCTTCTGATGATTCCTAATACATCGGTACAATTAGTTTTTGTCTGAGCAGCATAGTTCATAAATCCACATAATTTTGTCATATTCCGGTATTTTATTTTATGCAGCTAATGGATGGGGAGTAAAAGAATAAAGAGAGCTGTAAGCTAAATATACTATAACCAAGGGTGTAGCATATATACAAAGACACTTTGGAAGAGTTACTGAACTTGTGCACTAATGGATAAATTGCTGCTCAAGTCATAGTTCTGGATTCTGAATTTGTTCATCTTGGCATTCTGGCACTTTTATACTGATTCCCTTTGTTTTTGACTCTTTTATGTATTCTTTCTGATTTCCTTGTTGCTAATGTGCTTAACAATTCATTTTGTTGTATCTTCCCTCTAAGTATTTTGCATCTTGCATTTTGCAGAGGTAGTTTGTATAGGTTAATTCACCGACCAAACAATCAATTGGATGAGCGGAGGCGTTTGAGGATGGCTCTTGATACTGTATGATCCTATCATTTTATAATTAATAGTACTAGCATTCATCACACTCATTTTGTGATTGAAAGAAATGTTTCCAAATGAAAAATATAATATTTTAAAAGAAATATATGTTAAAAAAATTTAAAAATTAAAAGATATTAAAAAGAGTGAGTAGTTCTTTTAATGAGTAGAGGTTTAAAAAAAACTAATTAGTGTTTTCAATGTGTAGTGTTTTGTAAAATTAAAAGAATTAAAAACCCGTACATTTTTTATTGTTTTAATTTTATTTTAGCTTTTCTGTAATTTATTTAATGGAGTTGATGTTAGTTGGCTCATGGCATCAAACTTAGTATGCCCTTTTATAATTACCATAGTATGTTGCACATGAATATGCTCTTAAATAATAATTATATGCTAAAATCCACATAGAGTTTATTGCTTTTGAGTTTTGACAGTAATGGAAAATTAAAACCTCCAGTTTCATCAATCATAAGGTTTACCAACATTTGTGCCTTTATATGTTGTAGAATATTATTTTTTTGACATTGAAGATGGGGGATTTGAACCCAGCTCTTTGAGCAGGGGAAAACATGCACCAATCTTTAAAACCAAATGCTCGGGCGCCAAACAATTATATCATTCTTGCAATATATTAATTTGGTATGCTTAAAGTTCACTCGATTCTTTGTTACTCATCTTTTTCCTTTAAAATCTTGGAACTTTCAGGCTCGGGGAATGAATTACTTGCACAATTGCACTCCAGTGATAGTACACCGTGATTTGAAGTCCCCGAATCTTTTAGTAGACAGAAATTGGGTTGTAAAGGTTGCCATTTTATCTCTTTATTATTGCTGATCCTATTAGGAATTTCTTTTATAAACAACTCATCCTAGCATGATTTTTGTTTAGGTCTGTGATTTCGGTTTATCACGGATGAAGCACAGCACATATCTATCATCAATGTCGACTGCAGGAACGGTAATGCCAAACAGCTTGTTTTTCTCTTTTCTTTAACTACTTTATATTTTGTTCATGTATACAGATTATGTTTAAGGTCACCTTACTAGTGTTGACATGACTTGATGCTGGTACTGGTACCATATATGGCTATAGATCTAAGTCATCAAAAATTCTACTCTTGCACCTCATTTCTGTTTCCTTTTTACTTTTATACACTTAAATTTTTTCTGTAGACCGGATAATGTGTAAAAAGATTTACGGGGTAGGGGGAACCTCTTCTTAAGAGTCCACATTTTGGGATAATTTCTGTTTACGGATAATCCTAAAGGATATCCCAGTGAAAGTTGCAACTGCATAGTATTGCTTGCCAATGCTCAAATTTTTAATTGTACCATATGAGATGTGCCTTTGAATTTAAATCAAGTCCATGTATTGCTTTTTGTTCAGGCTGAGTGGATGGCTCCAGAAGTACTACGAAATGAACCTTCCGATGAGAAGTAGGCTTTTCCCCTTCCCCCTCGCTTATTTCGGGTTACTTCTTTTTATTTTAATTATCATCCTAGAATCATTTTAATGATCATAATTCATAAAATATGGTCAATATGCAGGTGTGATGTTTATAGCTTTGGAGTTATCTTATGGGAGCTCTTTACCCTGCAACAACCATGGAAAGGAATGAACCCGATGCAAGTTGTTGGTGCTGTGGGATTTCAGCATCGTCGTCTCGATATTCCAGATGACATTGATCCTGCCATTGCAGAGATTATTAGAAAGTGCTGGCACACGTGAGCATATTTTTTGGTGGTCCTAGTTCATAATTCGTGTAGCATAGTCTAGTTTCCCGTTATTTAAATCTATAGGATGTAGTTGCAGATGCATTGTTTATTGGTTGATAGGCAGAACTGATCCCTGTTGTTTAAAATTGCAGAGACCCAAAACTGAGGCCGACATTTGCAGAAATTATGGCTGCTTTGAAGCCATTGCTAAAGCCTATAACAAATGCACAAGTACCTAGATCAACTATATCTTTCAGTAAGGGCCATGAGAGAGGTAAGCCATGAAAGTGTTGTCTAAGTCGCGGTATTCTGGTTTTATCGATTTGCTGATAGTTGGGATGAGATATGATTGAAGATTGCACAACGTAATACTCCCATTTGGGAATGATGTGATTCTTTTTGCCCATTTTCATTCATGCTTTATTTTGTGTTATCCTTTTTTTTTTTTTTAGGGGGGGGGGTCAGTGATGCATTGTGCATCTGTTTGTAAAAAAATGTTGTAATTAATGTTTTGCCAAATGATATGTGTACTGAAGAAATTATATATGCTTAATCATTTTTAGGCTGTGTACAGTGATGGTAAGCAAGGGTGTAAATGTATATATATACACATACATCTATATCAATACAAGTGACATAAATTCTAGTATTAGTTAAGTTTGGATTCAATTTTTGTACTTTAATTTGGTTAATTTTAATTATTGTATTTTTCGAATTGATCAGTTTTAATTTATGTATATTTCAATCATGATTTGAATGTCAGCATTTAAAATCCGTTTGGTTAAATTTTCTTATTAATCTTTAACCATGTATAAAGTTGTAAATATAGTTCATGTTTTTTAATTTGATCATTTTTAATCTATAGTTTTTGAATTTTGACATTTTAGTTTTGGTACAAAAATAACAATTTGACATGATACTACATATGTAATACTATATTTGTTGCTTAAGATTTTGGAAATAGCATAATTTAATTTAATAAGTTAACTGCCAGATTAAAAATGATCAAATTAAAATACATGAATTAAATTTACAACTTATGCATAGTACAAAGGTTAGTAGAAAAATTTTGATCTAAATATATATATGCATGTAAGAAGTTAACTCTTTTGAAAGAATTTCTTTAATCACCTCTTAACGAGTCAGTATTTTCATTGATCGAAATTGTCTCTCAATTCTGACGAGAATCCTGTAAGGGTTTATTGACTTCCAAAACTCAACCCAAAATTTTTTAAGTGTGAATTGTATGAACAAATTTCACTTTTTATAAAGGGAAAAAAACAGAATCAAAGAATGTATAAGGATCTATATTTCTCACTAATAGTTTCGAATAATAGTGCTTCTAACTCACAACAATTCTGTTTGTGATTTTCGTAGGTGGAACAAAAACACTGCACAAACATATAAATTACGACCTCTCAAAAAGTTTTTAAGGCCAAGAAATGGCAATCAATACATAAAACGGCAAATTTACCCGCTTGCAGTGTTGTTAATGTTTTCCAAGGACATGACAGCTCCAGATCGGCCTTCATCTGACGGTCGGGAATGTGTCATCAGAATATACAAGACCCAAAAGTGAAGGCATACCAAGTAGACCAGAGACCAGAGTTTTGCTGCAGCATTTCTTCTTAGGAATATTGCACCGGCCACGAATATAGCATCTAACTGCTTCACTATAGATCCGAGTTGTTTTTTGCCTGAACGGATTTTGTCTTCGAATAGAGGCTTCAACTTCGAATCAGAAAGATCCCATGTTCCTGATTCCAAATCGCTTGATGCTGCATCGCTTGTATTCACGGAACTGTTCTCGTCCAGCATCCTCGAAACTGCCTGGAGAAGTAACAAGTGTAAATTACAAAGGATTAGTTGTTTGGTTCCGAAATTTTGTACTGCTAATTGTTCGTAAAATAATATCGACCTCAATTCTGAATGTTAATGTTGCCTTCTCAGAAGAGAGAGATTCAACCTGCGGGAAAAGAAAAAACAATGGAGTGAATGAATAAGACTTTATTGCTATTTGATCCGGCAAGGAGCATGAGATCTGAAGTTTAATATTTGATATTGATGTTCTTCAATTAACTTATTGCAGTCTGGGTTTGATTATTCCACTGATGTTGGCTTCTGCTACTGTTTTGACACGGTCATCACTCATGCTATTTTAAAAGATGAAACAGTTTAAACTCTCTGTGCAATGAGCCCGGTAAAGTGGAGACCTAAGTCCGACCAAACATAAACAGCAGTTCACTTAAAGCTTACTAAGATCACTCTTATCCTTCCACTCAAGTACCTTATGACTTGCTAGACAGGAAAAATAACAATATGATATTTTGATTAAGACAAACCTGGGCTTGTTTCTGAATTAAGCGATCAGTTAGCTGTCCGAGCCTTCGCTTAAGCTCAACTTCTACTTCTGTTGGGTCCTCCATTTCTTTCCTTGTCAATTCGATGCTTGCTTCCAGTTGTTTTGCCTGTTTGTAATAAGCAAATTGAATTGACATACAGAAAACCTCAAACACTTCTATACGAATAAATAGAGCTAAAATATCAAGAAAAACAAGTAGATACATATAGTCTAGTTCAATGGAGAAATTGAATTTCATGCAAGTTCTCAATTCATGTAAATTTATTTAACTGAATGTGATTTTTGTAAAGAGAAGGAAAGAGGAAGCGAACCTTGCTTTGCAGCCGTCCAATTTTATCAGTGACAAGAGAGTACTCGGCCTCAAGTATTTCAAATTCGAATTCAATTCCCTTTGAAGCGGCTAACTACAACAATTTGAAATAAAAAGATTATAGAAAAGATGACCCAAAAAATGGCCAAAAGTATTTTTGCTGAAAATATTAGAAAATATGAGGCTATGTTTACACCAGAGTATCTATGTCCGATACCCATATCCAACACACATTTGGACATGAGTATAGGGGATAGGATATTCCAAAGATCCTCCAAATACATGGAAAAACTTGGAACAAAAAAATTCACATATCCATGTCAGACACAGACCCATATTCAACGCACACCCAAGTTTGAGTAACATAGATATGAGGAATTTACTCACTTGGTTCGGATAAGTTCCACTCTGATGACTACTAGAGATCCTCCTTTTCAGTTCTACAAGGTGAGAAAGAATCATTACTTACTAAACCGGATAGGATTATTTCATGGTAGTATTAATCAAGAAACTGCAGATGACCTTTCCTATGCCCTGCAAAACAGGAATCTTGTGCACTGCACGATAACTTTAATAATTATAAAACATTATGTTATCCTCAACAATTATATGATATATCTAAATTCTAATCTATGCTGCAAGCAGCATCATTACAGTCAATATGATCTCTAAAATGCAGTTGTAATATTTTAATCAATTCAACTGGTTGAAATACTTACATTCCCGTTCATTAACTATAAGAGGAAAAGTAGCAAAAATCCTAGCACAATTTTACTTTCTATACAAAATATTTATTCTTGTTCTATTTTTATTCATAAACTCATTTAAGGCCAGTGGTTTTTTTTTTCTTCTCTTTCCTGTTTATTGGGGTTGAGATAGGACATAAGTGCAGGTTCATCCACATTCTTTCAAGAAACTATAATCAGATCAAAATAACAGATCAGATACCTTCATGGGCTGTTTCTTTCAACTCCATCTGTTGTCGGAGATCTGCTATCTGATTAATCTGATCCAAAAAGCTAAAACGTTATGAGCAAAATATGTGAGGTTATGGCAGGATGAGGCCAGAAATTCTTTCATCATGATGTTAGTTACATTTAGAATAGATCTATCCATTCCTAAGTGATCAACTAGTAAATTAAGAACTAATCAACAAGCCAATAAAAGACACTACCGATTAAAGTCCATTATACATTTTATATAGGAAAACACCAGTGTTGGTTTTCCTTTTTTCTTTGTTATGTGTGTTTATCCTACCATCTTTTCTGTGATAAGCTTGAAAATGAGCACGGTCAGAATAAGAAAAATGAATGAAAAACCAGATTTTAGAACCCAGAAGCTAATGACATAAAACTGCAATAAAGAAGGATGATAGATCCAACAGAATTGACATTAGAAGTTTATCATACCTCTACTTCAAGTTTCTTCTGTGCAGTAGCAAGTGATCTTGCAAGATCAGCATTTCTGGTCTGCAATTACAAGTGATATTTAGAAACAAGAACTTCAGGACATAAATAACCAACAAAAATATGGAGAGAAGAGTCCAATGAAATATGAAATAGGAATTTTAAATCCATTGTTGCAGGACCTCTAGCTTTGCTAATCGCTGGAGGGCTTCCATTCTAGTATTATTATGTTTCTGCTTTTCTAGCTCAACAGCTTCCATCATTTCCATCGTAGTTGTCTGTAGCTCTGAAGCCTAATTCAAGTAAAAAGATAACAAGCCATTAGTGGTAGAGTTGAAGACAACTTCTGCTGTAGGTCAGGGGAGGGGGAAAGAAGAGAAACAGACGATGGAGGTATAATAAGGGAGAAAGTTGGTGAAACAGATGGAACTCTCAGTAGTAGAATAAAATGGGGATGAAAATCAGAGTAATAAGACAAAAATTAAATCTAGGGATAAAAATAAATATTCTGATCTCAATGTTCTAATACTGCAAACATGTCTATGGTCTCTTTCCAATTCAAAGTGAATAATGATGCATGTGTGCAAACATTGTCCCAGCCTTTTCCATCCTTGGCTGTGTTAATAGTATTTATTTCTGTCAAGTTGTCACTCTAGCTTAACAAATAAGTTAGAAGAGGTAGACCTTGGAGGCATAACACTTAAATTTTTAGTATTCTAAGTTATGACTGGGTTTTAAAGAGAAGGAAAAATGAAGGTTGAAGAGACTGGGGAGGGTAGTTGCTAAGAAGTCATACATTCTTTCTTAACAATATACAGAACTTGCAGGATGGATAATCCTAACATCTTGTTCCGAGCCTGACTCTTCATTTTTCTTTAAGTAATTATATTCACACCCATGTCTGACGCATATTTGACATGAGTTTTGGGATATGACCCTCTAAATACATAGAAAAATTTAGCAGTTAAATATACTTGTGTCGGGCACAAACTTGCATCAAATACTCACACCTAAGTCCAAGTAACATGGTAATCCTATATCCTAGTTTTAATGGTTACCACTACCACCACCACCCTCAGCCACTAAACACCCAACTCTCCAAAATGAACATATAATGCATTACAGTTTTCCTGTAAATGATGGTTAAGCATTTTAGATTCAATGTGTTAAATCTTGGAAATTTGGAGAAAAAAATGCCCGTTGTTATAACAAAATATTTTTGTTATCAACTCCGTAAAAGGAAGGAAGAAATGTGTGCATGCATTCATGTAACATTGTAAAAGGAAACATGTAATGTTACCTCTTTTGCTTGTTGTTTGGCTCTTTCCTCAAGTATTTTCTCTAAGCTCTGCTTCTCTCCCTCTAATTTCGCAACCATATTCTCTCGTTCTTTGATAGCTTCAATAGCTTTGGCTGCTGCTCGCTCAGCCAAAATCCTCTCGTTCCTCCTCCTCCTTTCCTCCCTCTCAAGTTCACTTTCAGAGCTAGACGAAGAATCAGAATCTGAATCTGAATCTGAATCAGAGCTTCCATCACTTGTTTGCTGAGAGGTCCTTTTCTCATCATTGGAGACTAAACTTCTGGATGAACCGGTGGACTTGGATTTCTCGCTTACAGTAGTTGTCAACTGATCGTGAGCATCAGGCATTCCTATTTTCACATCAGGTACCCCATCAGTATTTCCCAATTCCGGCATATTTGGAGGCAAATGGTTCTTGCTTACAGATCGTGACAACACTTCAACATCAGACAAAAGGTCTCCAGAATCCAATTGCCAACCATTTTCTTCATCCATGTCATCTTTCAGTTTCACCTTAGAGCTTGAATCAGTGACCTCCTGATTCAATTTCAACCCTTCCGAAGTCTTACCATCATTCTGTATATCAATGCTATTATTAGAAGCCCGCCCTGAAGAGCTCAATTCTTCACCTTCATTCGGCTTCCCATTCAACTTATTTCCAGAAACAATATCTGATCTCCTCACAGACTTGGTAGCACTAACATCACTCATTTCATTCTTCTTCCTTTCCAACGACAACGAATTAGACCCTAATTTTCCTTTCTTCCGTGCATCCTTCCCCAATCCCCGAATCCCAGACACCACATTACCACAAGTATTCCCCACAGAACTGGTTCCATGACTCGGTGTACTAAGAAGTTCAGTCCAATCACTATCTGTCAGCGAAGTCTTAGGTTTTGAGGAGGCTTTCGAACTCGAAACCTTCTTGTCCAGATTAAGAACATTAACTGCCTTATTACTATTACTATTATCATTACTAGATACTTTAGCATTTTGATCACTGAATAATTTCCCTTCATATTCATAATTCTCTTGTGGTTTCTTTTTCAATTGATCCTTTAAAGACAAAGCCCCACCTATTTTCGTTGGAGTATCAATTTTAATCTCATCAGAAAGTGGCTTCTCATTCTTCTTAAGCGACTCTGCCGCTTGCTGATCGATCTGAGCCGTCAATCACATAATTAGTTACAATTTACAACTACTCTAAATCAAATTCAAATTTTCCTATATATTATAAAGAAAAAAAAAGCACAATGAACAATGAAATGAAATCAGATCCATAAAATTCAAAATGGTCATTACATCTCCCTTGAGAAAAAGAATGAAGCTAAATTAATTAAAAACATGTTCGAACAAAAAATAAAAAATAATTTAAAAAAAACTTACCTGTTGAAGGAGAGTTTCAGCGACTTTGAGCTTAGAGGAGATCCAATTTGCCATTTGAACCTCGTTCTTATTTTTATTTCCTCTCTTTTTTTTCTTTTTTAATCAGCGCATTTTAACCTAAAGCCTTTTTTAATTAATTTTTGTGGTTATGGGGAAAAAATGTTGGAGTTGCAGAGAAGACGAAGAACGGAAGGAAGAAATTCGAAGGGGGGAGTAAGTGCTAAAACAACAGGTTGGTGAGAACATTGGATCCCATCAGCCGTTGGATTTGGGCGATCAAAGGCTCATAAGCTACAGAATTTGTACATCTCATTTTGGATTGCTGAGATCATGCGATATGGGCATTGATCTAATAAAGGCTACCTAATGAGATGCCCCAAGTTAGTTAAGTTTTTGGGTAAACTACACTCAAAAGTAATTAAATTTAAAAAAGTTACAAAATAATTATTGAATTATGTGAAAGTTTTTATTTAAGCCATTAAATTAATTAACAAGCTCCAAGCAATTATTCAACCATCGGTATGATGGATCAGTATTCATTGACGAGTAGAAAAAAATATTTTAAATTCATTTCGATTTGATGGTTAGTGTTGAAAATCAGAAAAAAAAATTGTTCAAATTTTGGTTTATGGATTTGTGATATTCAAAATTGTTTCATGTAAAAAAATTAAATTGTAAAACATAATGGAAAGAACATTTGATTGATGTAGATTTAACAGTCCAGCGACTTAAATGAAAATTTTGAATAATTCAATAATTATTTTATAATTTTTAAAATTAAATTATTAAAAATAAATTTATTAATTATTTAGTCACTCATAATAATAAAATGCCTTCTGTCCCCCTAAATATAATTATTCAATTTAAGGTTTTCTTCAACCTAAATTACAATAAATTTTAAAACTCGAATTTTATAATTTCAACTAAACTTTCACTTAATTTTTACATAAATTTTTAATAAATATATTTTTACATAATTTTTTCTTTCATATCATCAATGCCATAATCAGAAATTAAGATAAAACAATAATTAGGAATTAAAAAACACACAAAAATAATTACCAAAAAAAACACACAAAAATAAATTGCAAATAAAAAAAAATTCTAAAAACTAGTAGCAACAAGTATTTGACTGTTTCGTTGCAGTAACTTCATCAAGGCTGATTATTTCTTTTCCACCTTTAAGACTACCAATATTATCATTTAATTTAGAATCTAAATATTTTTTACTCGTTATTTCATGAATTTTTGTGATCATTCGTAAAAATGCTTCTTCCACGTTCAAATTTTGCAGAGCTGATGTTTCCATGAAAAACAAACCATGGGACTCTGCTAGATTCCTTCCTTCTTCTTCGCTGACTTGCCGGAATTGGGTCAGATCAGATTTGTTTCCAACAAGAACGACTACGATGTCCGAATTACCGAACTCTCTTAGCTCGTGCATCCATTTCTTCACGTTCTCGAAGGTTGTTCTTCGGGTTATGTCGTACACTAGCACTGCACCTAATGCTCCTCGATAGTACGAACTTGTAATTGCTCTGAATCTGCATGAAAATCGATGTTTTTATAATCATATCATAGTTAAACGATCATGCCATTAATTTGTTTGTCCGATTGATTCGATTAAAAAAAATTAAAAATTATCGGTTCAATCGTTGTTTCAACAAATTTGTATCGATTTCCAATCTAATCAATTCAAAATCATTCTTCAGACTATTACCTCGACCAGTCCAATCCGATTCAAATATCCTTGACAAAAAGTGACTTTATTCATGTAAATTAAACTATTGTGGATGACTTCAAATTAGTCTCGAAATTTCAGAACATTTTAATTGAACCCTAGAAGTAAGGGTGTAATCGAGCTAAGCCGAATTCAAATAGTGGTAAGCTTTAGCTTGATCAAATATCAATTTAAAAGCTCGAGCTCAACTTGAGACATAATCGAGTTACTCAAGCTCGAGCTTGGTTAAGCTCATTTATCAATTCTCATACTTAAGCATTAATTTGAACTTAATTAAATTTGTTCATATTCAAGCTTGATTAAGCTCATTCATATTTCAATAATATAAAAATATATTTAAATGAAAAAGCTCGACTAGACTTATAAACCATTCATATTGAGTATTACAGTGTTCGAAGTTAGCACAAGCACGAACTTGTGAGCATCAATGTCTCATTTACACTCATAATTAAAAGTATCAATATCGTATCGATCATATCCTTCCATCAGCCTAATGTTAAATTGGACATTAAATACCAGCCCGAATATGATATGGAGAATGTTGATCAAATTTTAAACATAATGTATGCTTACTACATGAACAACTTGAATAAATAAAGTCAAGATTATTTTTTAGAAAAAAGAAACACACATTAAAACAAATTACTTATGCTGTAAGTACAAACATATTTAAATATATATTCCATGTGATATCTAAATTAACAAATAATGAGTCCGAAAGAAAGGCTTAATAACTGATTCGAAATCTGGACCATAATTTGAGGCATTTGTTGTAATTAACTTTTTATTTTAACAAAACGAGGTAGAAACTTAAGAACAAAGAAAATGATTCCAAAAGTATTGAGGGTAAATCAATTCCCCGCAAATGAAACTTTGTAAACCTCTCTCTATTTTCATCTGTTAACTTTTATTAGGATAAATCTAAAAAATATATACTTCATAAGTAATGGCATTTGACTTTAGTAGTTTTCACCAAATACCAACTAAACCTAACCTCCTACCAACAATGAAATTTGTCAATTTCTAGATCATAAAAGTCCAAACAAAAGTAGGGTTTTAGTGAGGGGTTAACTCTCGCTTACAATCTGAATAGGTTACAAATGGTGTGATAATTAATTACTAAATTAAATATTATTTTAGTAAAAAATAAATTATATATTATATACATACAAATATATTTTAATTACATCCATATATTTATATGTAAATATAAAATTTAAAATTATTGATTATGTTTGATAATTTAATAATTATTAATTTAAAATGTAATTATTGATAAATTAAAATAGTTAAGATAGAAAAATCGTAAATTGATTTAAAATATCAAAATTTTGTACCAATCAATACGTATTAGTACAAGTTAGTATTGATCGAAACGCAACGAAATAATTGTTGAAATGCATTGAAATTTTAATCAGATCAAAACATAAACTATTTCATACCAATTTAAGATTGAAATGATATGACTAATACGAATAAAGTACCGACTATCATGGTGATAAAGATTCAATTCTAATCTTTTTATAAAAAAAAAAATTATGGTTATTATGTTGTATTTTTTTTTCTAAACAATGAACTTAAACTGAATCAAATTCTATCAGTTTAGGTTTATCCATTTCTTATTTTTTAATATATATTATTATATTGTTAAGTTATTTTCATAAAAAAAATTTAATAAAAATTAAAGAATTAATGATAAATTAAATATAAAATTAGATCCTATAAATTTTTTAATTTATGAGTCGAAAATCAAATTGGAAAAAAAACGATGCTTGGACCTAATTGAGAAAGCTTGTAGAAAAAGGGTGAAACAAAAATATGGGTTCAACCAAAAAGAAATGGGCCACTTTGCCACTTCTCAAGTAAAACAAATAACATTCACAAGCATGGTAGAAGAATTCATAATAAACAATTTTCAAAAGCTGACAACTTATTTGTATTTGTTTTAAGTAGAAATGAATCACAATTTTTTTAAGAGGGATTAAAGTATTATTTTACTATTATATTAATATGTAGTTTCATAAAATTTAAAAGATTAAAAGATAAATTTATTATTAGGTCGAGATCACTGTTTACTCTTTTCATCTAAATTCAAATTATTACGATTGGTTCAATTTTAATTTAATCAGTACTATTATTATTATAATAATATAAAAGTGAGTTCCATCAAAATTAAAACTATAATATTTTCTAATTTAGATATTTAAAGGAGTTTAGGAAGCTTTCCTTGGATTACTTAGGGGATTAGATTTAAATTATATCGAATTTATCTAAAAATAAATTACAAGATAATTTTTAAAAATTTCAATTTAGGTCCCACTAAGAAGAAAAAAATACATGCTTATTATTTTTATTAATTTTTTCATTTATCCGATATCCATTTGAATCAGCAACTCAAGTAGCTGGAAAGATGAATTCATATGATTTGGCTTGACCGAGTTAACTCATTAATTATCAAACATATGCATGAAATCAGTTGCTACAGAGAGACTCGTTAACTGAGTCAGTTTCAGGTAGTTCCTGCTCCAGCTGAATTCTAGTGAGTTAAATCAGTCAAATAAAATATTCATCTCCTTGAACTAATAAAACACATGATTAACACAATAATCAACTCATTATCTAAAAAAAAACATTTAAACGGCATAATCAAAAGCAAAATGAAAATAGTGATGGAAAACAGAGTTTACCTTTCTTGGCCGGCGGTATCCCATATTTGAGCCTTGATAACCTTATCGCCGATCTTAACATTCCGGTAAGCAAATTCAACTCCGATCGTCGGTTTCGAATCTAACCGGAACTCATCAGTAGCGAACCGCGAGAGAAGGTTCGATTTCCCGACCGCGGAATCACCGATCAACACCGCTTTGAACAGGTAATCACACTCTTCATCATATGAATCAGCCATACATGAATTAAAAAGCAGAGCAAAGCTAAAAAGAAATTAAAAGAGAGCCAAAAAAACACAAAGAGAAATTGAGTTCTTTTTTTTTTTTCTATTTGTTTTTGTGGGTGTGTTTACATTTACATGTGAAAACATAGGTAAAAAGACATATCATTTGGCTGTTTGCTTTTGATGTTGATTATCACTAATATTATGAAGCTTAACCTTCCCCTCTTTTTTAGGTTAAAATGCGTTATATGTCCCTGTAGTCCTCCTTTAGTTGAAATTTAGTCCATATACTTTTATTTCTAGAAATTTAGTCCCTATGCTTTCTAGATTTCAAAATTCAACTTCAAATATTAATACTATTATTTTTTTTAATTTATTGATGTGATATTTTGAAATTAAAAAAACTCATTTGGTAGCAATGTAATTTAAAAAATGACTTGCAATGAACATAAATTTAACACAATAATCTTAACAGTGTTAACACTTGCATCTAAATTTTGAAATCTGAAAAGTAAATAGTCTAAATTTCAAATATATATATATATATATATAGGAAACTATGACATATTTTAACTTTTTTTATAATTTTCTTAGGGTTAAAATATGTCATAAGTCCATATAGTCTTCACATATTTAGAATTTAGTCCTTGTACTTTTATTTTTAAAATTTTAATTCCTCTACTTTTAGATTTCAAAATGCAGGTCTAATTGTTAACATTATTTTTTTTTGTTAAATTTGTTGGTGCGATATTTTGAAATTAAAAAATTAGTATGTATATAACTAAAAAAATGGTGTTATGATGAACTTCAATTTAACAAAATAATCTTAACAGTTGGACTTAAATTTTAAAATATAAAAAGTTAAAGACTAAATTCCTAAAAATAGAAGTATATGGATTAAATTTCAAATTTAGTAAAAAGTACATGGACCTATGACATGTTTTAACCTCTCTTTTTTATAATTTTCTTAGTGCTAATCAATTTTCCAAAGAAATAGGCTATGGGGAGGAAAGGGCAGGGCAGGACAGAGTAGCTCAATTATCTTCTTCCATGTGTTGTCATGCTTTTTCTTAATATGATTACGCGTCTTTTTATTATTGGGCCTTTATGTGGCATTATGGTTATTGAACTATGGGTTTAATTCTATATTCAAAATTTTAGGTAATGAAATGATGGTTAATCATTCTATACAGGATTAGTCTGATTTTTGGTCCTTGAATTTGTCGACTAAGTTCATTTTTATACTTAAAACTATTTTTTATTCATATTAATCTCGGAGTTTAATAAGTTTTCTCAATTTGATCTATTAATTTAAATTTAATTAAATTTTGATGATGTGATATTATAAAATTATGCATCATCAATAAGAAATTTAAAAAGTTAATATTTTATATATTTTTTAAAATTTTTGTAGAATGTGACGTGATATTAAACTTTAAGGAAACTAAAGTTTATGGATTAAATTGAAAATTTATGTAAAATTAAAAAAAAAATACATCAAGCTTTCCATATGCTAATCCTCCTAAAACGTACAACATTGTTATGTGCAAAAAATATGGTAAAATAAAAAAATATTTTTTAGGAATTATATAAAAGTTATAAAATTAAATTTTAAGAAAAAAAGGTCAACATTTATGTGAGCTGTTTAAAGCATATTGAATTATTAGTTTAGATGTCTAGGAAAGTATAGAAAAGGAATGTCACATTTTCTATAAAAATAAAGAAAAATAAAGAATAAAATTCTAGCTTTTAAAAAAAATTAATTTTGAACTTTACAATTTATTTCAAATTGATCCTAAATATTTTTTTGGTTTATACTAATTTTGGAACTTGAAAACTTTTTTTTAATTTTAGTTCATATAATGATGTGTCATGATTATCACCTAAAAATTTATAATTTTTTATTAAAAAAAGTAATTTTGTAGCACAATCTCAAATTACTGTGCCATCAAATTGATCAAAATTGAAAAAGAAAATGTCAAGTTTCAAAACTAAAGTGAACCAAAAAATAAGACTGAATTGAAAAGAATATCAATTTCAAGGACTAAATGTTGATTATACCTTAGAAAACAATTTCCAATTTCTTTTGTGGATAGAAAACCTTCCCTCTTCCTTAAGGAATCCTTTTAAACTCCTCTTTTTTTTAAAAAAAAAATGGCATGTTAATGTCCAGAATGACCTAACATTTAAAAGAAAAAAAAGCATTTTTCATTTCTTATTATATACATATAAATAAAACATATTAAAATAAGAATTATATACTTTTATTATTTACTCTCCTGTTTGTTATAGTCTTCATCATAATGGACCAAACGTAACGCCAAGTCGCATGCCCTGTTCCCTTTAATATTTTATATTATTTATATGAATAATTATTTAAAGCATATTTACTTACTTAGGTAAAAGTATTATGGAGGTTTTTATATTAAGAGTTCAATTATATTTTGTTTTTTCTATTCAAAATATAAACAAATTAGTTTTTGTATATTAAGTCAAAAAATAAATTAATCTTTCTGTTAAAAACTAATTTTTATATGTTAGCATGATGTACACATGACATGTCATGTATCACTATATAATTATTTTGTCAATCACATCAATTTTTATAATATAGATATATAAAAATTTTAATAAAAATAATCAATATACTATTTGAACTAATATACAGAGACTAAAATATAAAATTTTTACTCAACTCAACTCAATCAAATTGACTGAGTTCAAATAAAATAATTAAGAACAAATCGACTGAATTAATTTAAGGTGGCAACTCGAGTGAACAAATTAAATGCAAATAGGAATGATGGGTAAAAAGGTGTCCAAAAAGAATGAATAAATTAAATGAGGATAAATGCAAAGCATATTATTAGGCAGACAGATGATTCTGTGAACGTGAACCTCCACGATCATGGATCACCTTAGCTACCTTTTCTTTGAATTTGTTTTTTTTAAAGCCAATTTAAGATAAATATTTTCTAGTAATCATATCAATTGCAAATGAGAAAATATCAATTTGAGTAGTAGGTTATTAGCTAAAATAAGTTCACTCACGTTCGAGATTAGGATTTGGTCAGTAAATTTATCTGTGTAGTGGTGTAGTCAAGGATGAAGTTAAAATTTTTTTTTAAGGGTCGAAATTAAATTATAATTTTTATAATAGTAAAAATACAAGTTCACGATTTGAATAGTCTATATTTTTATAATTTTTAAAAGATTAAATTAAAATTTTATTATTTTTAGGGAGTCAAAGTATAAATTTACTTTTACTAATTTAAATTTTTAAAAATTTTAAAAGACTTAAATGAAAAAAATTTTATTTTAAGGGGGTCGGGGCCCCTGCCAACCCCCCAAAATATGCCCATAAGTATAGTATGTGCATGTCGGAGTGAGCATTCGATCGAATCAAATAAAAAAATTTCGAGTTAATCGAGTTTTCGAATCCTATTTCATCATCCTAACTCGATTTGAATTTTTTACGAATTGAGTCGAATGAGATAGAATTTGAATCGAATCGAATCGAATCGAATATATTTATTCGAGTCTCTAACCCACGAGTTGCCTAGCTGCTAATTCAAATACTAAAATTCAGCTTTGGGTATTGCAGTTCAAATACTAGAATTCAGCTTTGGCCTTTGGGTATTACAGTACAAAACAAAACAAAACAAAAACTGCAGCCTAGTCATAAGAACACAATCAATTCCTCACGGTTCATCTCCTAAAATCCAACATAGTACAATTATACATTTATGAAAAGATCTTTGAAATATTTGTATAAACCAGAAACAGAGGAATAGAAATAGAACTAAGCAAAATTATATTTTTTGAATTGAAGAATAAAATCCATCTGCTAAGTACATCGTATCTAGTATTTATACTCCTCATCAGACTTCTTCTAGTACTCAAACCACCTAAACTATACATAACAAACTACTAACAACCTACACCTGCTACTGTTTACATTCTAATAATTTACAGCTGAAATTTAAAGTGCCGAAACTAGGACTAGTACACACCCTCGTAAAACTAAAACAAAATCGAGGGCATCTTACCTTGGCTCAGTCTCAAAAGCTGTAGCCTGGAATGAAGAACTTCAAATTAAGTAGCTTGAGTCTTGATTCTGCCAAGTCAATGAGCTAACCCTTCCCTTCCCACACCAAGAGTGGGTTTGTCAACCAAGGGAACGTTGTACCGCTAATATACTCTAGTCTTGTTTGTCGCCCACCATTGTTCTGCTTGCTTTTTGCTGAAACGCCTCCGACACTCCGACTCAGCCTCTCCGCCTAATTGATTTTCACTTTTTAGCCTCTTGCCCTCTTCGACAGTTCGACTAAAGGTAAAGGGGGGTTTAATTTAGGGTTTCTTTAGGATAAAAAAATTGATTTTGAGTTTAATTTGAGGGTGTTTTTTAAGAATAAAATTATATTTGGGTTTAGTTTATGAATATTTTTTTAAGAATGAAATTATATTTGAGTTTAAAAGCATTTGGGTTTAGTTTATTGATGAGTTTTAAATATTAAGAGAAAAAATTAAAGAAGATAAAATGTTTGGGTTTTGGAGAAAAATGGGTATTGAAATTGGGCTTGGGTAAATTGATAATATAAATTAAAAATATTAAAATAATATATTTTAATTCAGTTTATTTGAATTATTCGAATAATTCAAATTCGAAAATTAAACTCGATTCGAACTCGAAATTCGAAAAAAAAATTTAACTCGATTCGTTTAACTCGAATAACTCGATTCGAATAATGTGAAATTCGAAATTTTTCAAATTTTTCGATTCGAATTGAGTTTTGCTCACCCCTATGGGCATGGGTGTGTGTAAGTTTAAACTTATATTGTATCAAAAGAAAAAAAATGCATACATACAATATTTTGAAATTAGAACGGTGATCAAATCGATCAAGGTATTAATTTTCAGACTCAACTGATTTAAAAATTGTAAAAAGATAAACCTTAATATAATTTCAGAATTATATATATTTATTATATATTTTTCAACTCCCTTTTAATGTGTAAATAATAAGATTATTTATATTTTAATTGAGTCTTAATTTAATTAATACGATTACTATTACAATAATGAAAAGAATGTAAATTTAAACGCACATTTTCTTCTCGGTTACGGTAAAAAATAAACAAAAACCCAAATTGGGATGGCGAATTGAACTAAACCAATTAATTTGGACTTGGTTATTTAGATTTTTTATTAGGTTAATGTTTTCAAGTTGGATCAGAAAGCATTCAACACAGGCTTTTAACTCTAGGCCTAATAATATTCAAAGATACTAATTTTTTTAGGGCCAAATTACTCAATTGTGTAAGACTGCTCACATAGCCCCATATCATTATAGTTTCCGCCTTCAAGGCATATTTTACTAGCAAAAGATATTTATTTATATTAGTATACGTAAATAAAAAATTTATTAAATTGGTACGGCAAGTTAATTAAATTTATATTTTTTATATAAAATTTAAAAATACCAATACAGAATAAATTTAGAAAACTCGAAGCCAATTCAATTTTTTTTATGCATGCGCCAATGATATGTATGCTTTAGGGCACTAACGTTTAGGTGCATGTATACTCAATTAATCTCAACCTCGCCTACACAATATCAAGGTCCAAGGACCCTACCACTAAAATTCCTATACTATATGTTACTATACTTGAAACCATAGCACAACATTGAATTAATTGGCCACTTTTAAACCCCTAGGGTGCCATAATTGACAAGCACTCCATCACTGAATAATTCGGCCTAAACGGTGGCTTTTGACTTCTACCCACAAACCTTGGGATCCCTTCAACAATAATTCAAATCCAATAATAATTTTCTAATGGGAGCAAACCCAAGAATGCGAGGCATGTTTCAAAGTATTTCTAGAAACCCTTATCTTCAAACAATATTAACATCAATCTACGTTTATAAAAGTATTAAATAATGAGAAAAATAAAAATGTGTCGATAGAATTATGTGTGTTTCTAAGTTCATTATATGGAGTTATCACAGGTAAATTTATTATAGGTTATGATCATAATAATGTTTTTTTTCATACAATACTTAAAGTTATTTATAATCTTTTTTCAACTCTTAAATAAAAAAATAATACATTTTAACACACTTAAACACATATTCATGCATGCTCCTGCCTTAGATTATTTCTCTCTTTTTACTTTCACTTTTGTTTTTTGGTTCAACGAAGCTTCTAATCCACTTCAAATTGCAGACGGCACATGACAGTAGATTTTGAAGACCAATTTTAATTTATAGTTGAATGGATTAAAAATTAAACTTCACTTCAAAATTGAGTACCTTCTATGCTTCAAATTGCTAAAGCTGGGGTGAATATATATATATATTCACTCTCTTATTTTTATATTAAGTTATTTCATTTTTTTCTATTTACTCTTTTGCTTTCATTTTCTTAAATTTACGACATATTTTACAACAATTAAAAGGTATGCATAAAACATGGTTCGAGAATCCAAATATATAAACAAAACAACATCTTGATTCTAGTTTTCACAAATAATTCAACACCTCATATGATTATAGAATATTTACATAACAACATGAAATTTAAAAGATTTCAAGGTAAATTACATTTAAAATTACTAAATTATTAGTATATTTATAATTTAATTATTCAATTTAAAAAATTTATAAAATAATCATTAAAATATTAAAAATTTATTTAAGTCATAATTCCATTCTTTTTGGTGCAATAATAAGGTAGATTTTTTTTTTTTGAATATATTAAGGTGATTATATGGTAATATTTATTCATATTTTATTAATCATTTAACAATACACACACATCGTGCGCATACAAATACTTGAACCTAAATTTTCTAAGATGAATAATATTTTTTTTTCATTGAAACCATTTATTGGGTTCAATATTATTAGAGTTAATTTAAATTAGAGATAGATATAATCAAGAGTTGTTCGTAAATCCCTTGTAAATAATGTTCGCAAGACTGTTTCTTGTGGTGGTTAATTGCTGTAGCTATGCATTTACTCATTTCTCGTGTCTAGTGATGGTTAACTGTAGGGGTGAGCAAAATTCGATTCGAATCGAGTTATTTGAGTTAAATAAATCGAGTTAATTTTTTTTTTCAAATTTCGAGTTGAATTTTCGAATTCGAATAACTCGAATAAACCGAATAAAATTATATTATTTTTAATTTTAAATTTATATTACCCAAGTCTTATTTATCCCATTTTTCCCAAAGCCCAAACCTTTTATCTTACCCAAATTTTTCCTAAAGGTTAAAACTCAATCATAAACTAAACTCAAATATTTTTAATTTTTTACTTTTTATCTTACTCAAATATAATTTCGTTCTTACAAAAAACTCATAAACTAAACTCAAAATCAATTTTCTCTTCTTAAAAAAAACTCTAAATTAAACAACATCAAATTAATTTTTTAATTTAACTCGATCAAATATATTCGATTCGATTTGAATTCTATCTCACTTAACTCAATTAATAAAAATTTTAAATTAAATTAAGATAATAAAATAAAATTCAAAAATTTAATTAACTCAAAATTTTTTTATTAAATATAATTCGATCGAATGCTTACTCTTAATTACCTGTTGTAACGAATGAGCTAAGGTCCATATATTCGTCCATCCTAATTTATTCATTAATGGGGGTATACGAGGCTCTTTGATTTCTGCAGCCAACCGTTTGACCTAGTCAAACCTTTACAATAAATAACAAATACTACTATTTTTAGCATTAATTACAATAATTATAAAAAACAAAAGGTAACAGTTAATCTACACCTATTTAAATATTTTAGTATTTATTTTTAAAACCGGTCCAATGTTATAAAAAAGGAGTATAAAAATTAATTAACTGATATATTCTTTTCTGTTTGGGAAGGGAGAAAATTTCATTAAAAATGCAGGAAAAAAAATCCTCAGTAATGGAACCAAAGCATTTTGATTTAATTCGATAAAGCTGAGAGAACTGAACAAGTACTCAAGTTCTGCAAATTACATATTATGAACGGTTATATTTGAAAAACAAGCTAAGAAAAATCTCTATAACGCTACCTTTGATCCACGTTGTTTGAATCAATCAATCACCGTATATCCTACGGTTTGGATCCAAAGCCAACACCGGGATTCGAAGAAGCATTCATCATCTTCTGAAACTCCTCGAAATTAACGTGCCCGTCGCCGTCCGAATCGACGGACTTGATCATCGAGACGCAATCATCGGCCGTACACGTCATCCCAAGCCGATTCAAGACATGGTGCAACTCGGTTGCCGAGATCAGGCCGTTCCTGTTCTGATCGTACAAATCGAAGGCCTCGCGCAACTCCGAAGCGGCGTTGGCGGAGTTAGAAGAAGCGGACCAGAAAGTGGAGAATTCGGAGAAGTTGATGTAACCGTCTTGATCGCTATCAATGTCTTCCATGACACGCTTGAGCTGTTCCTCTGAGTAGTCGGATCCCATTGCCTTCAATACGTCGCGGAGCTCCGTAAGAGAGATTTGTCCGTCTTTGTTGGCGTCGAATTGATCGAACACCCTCTTGAGTTCGTCTGGGTTTGCCATGACGGTGGCCAGAGAGGTTGCTTGGGCGGAGTTTGGGCTGCCGTCGATGAAGTCTTTTAAGGGAATGTAGGTAACTTAGTTTAGGTTTACACTTGGAGGGGTTTTATAGCCGTGGGAGGGAAATTAGGAAGAAAACAACAAAGGGCCCACTTTGACCGGTAATTAATTTGGGTTCCATTAAAATTGAAATTAACTCTGTGGATATTATTTATTGCATAATTATGTTGTGAGAATGCTAAAATTTTAAAATATATAATAAATAGTTAAAATTAAATAATAACGTACAGAATATTAAAATTATGTTTATATCAAATTTAAAAAATTAAAGTAAATATTGAAAACAGGAAGCAACTTATAAAGGTTTTATAATGTTATACCTATATCTCCCATGTTTGTGACTTTACAGGTCATCGCCTTACAAGTCATCGGAGCCACATACTTGATATATATAGGAATATAGGATGTTTATCACTCATATATTTGTACTAATTTATTTAATTGCTACTTAAATTTATCTTTTTATAAAAATATATATAATATATTTTTTTTAAGAATTTATAAATGCCACACCACATAGAAGGTATCAATGCAAAGATATCAATTTAAGTCCCCAACTACAAATTTAAATATTAATAAGTCACAAAAAAATTAAATAGTAACTAAATATTTTCAAATAAATTTAAGGGATAAACTCTTAAATCATTGCGGTCTGCAGGAATTACTATAAATGTCGAATTGAGATGGAAATAAGTGGACCCCGAACGCGTACGATCCCAAAAGAAGGCGCGTCTTCTACAATTCGATTGGATTAAATTTATTAGCTTTTCAATTTCATTGGTTGGTGGAGGTGCAGACGCGGCTTCCACGCGCCTTCTTTACGCTGCTTCCGTACTACTATGATATACTCATATGCATCCATGGAAAATTACTTATTTGATTTGATTGTGATCTGTGATTGATTGGGTATGATTTTTTAGATTTTTAATTTGTTTATAACAATTTGTTTTGTTTTTAGGTAATTATTCTAATTTAAAAATTTGTATTTATTTGATATTTAAATATTTTTTGTCTAATTGATATCTAAATTAGAATTAATGAGTTAATTTGATATTTTTTAATTATTTAATGAATACTATTAAAATATATTAACGTGACAGTAAAAATTAATAGTATGATGACACATAATAAAAAATAATATAAAATAATTATTTTTGCCTCATGTCATGTGATTTTAAGTTCTAATACTATACATTTGGAATAGTAAGGTTAAAATATAAAATGATTCATTATTGCAGTTATTTGCGGATTCGTCAATATCGATTCGACATTTATTAGATAAAGATATGCAAAATAGCAAGCTTGTTTGCATTCTCATTTTTTATATTGTAATCGTTTAACGTTGTTTCTTTTTATTTAAAAATATATATAAGAGGTGAAATTTTTTTTTAAATAATTTCTTAAATAGTAGTCTCTTTGATATGAAATATTATTTAATGAATTTTTTTCGTCATATTATTCATGGTCTCACCAATTAAAATCTCTCGTTTTATATTTTTGTTTTTAATATCATAAATAAGAAAGGATAATGATAATGGAATTTTTTGAGGTTCTCCATTGTGGTTGATCTTCTTTGTATAGAGCATTTCTTTTGTGTGGTTGTCATGCCTTTTCCATACGTGTTAAATGAACCATGAAAAAAATTGGTGATCTTCAAGAATTGATTCTGAGTGTGATGGGTATAGGTATCATATCTGGAATGTTTTTATGTATATTTGAAGCTTCTGATTTTCAGAGGAGGGTGCTCTTTTATATATTTTTTAATTTATTTAAGTTTACTTATATTTGTAATGATTAATCCAGATCTGATTTCGGCTCCATGTCATTATTTTTAGTTCTTTTAAAAAATTGGTATATTTTTTTCCTTTATTAAATTTATAATTTAATGTTTGTATTATTGTATTATATATTTTAATTTATTTAAAATAAATGACATAATTCATAAAAATTAAATAAAGAATATATATTAAAAAAAAAAACTCGAGCCTTAAATGTTGGAGGCCAAGTTCATCTTATATATATATATTGCTGAAACTCATTTATTAAGTCTCATAATTTTATTCAAATCTTTCCACATTTCTAATAAACCTTCAAATTTAGACAAATAATCCAACACTCAAACAGATATTCGCTAGAATCCTTGCCTTTGTGGTTTTTTTTAATTGTGTTTGTTGTTTGTTTTGCCACAATTCGCTTGCCTTTTCGGCTTGTTAAATCCTTGATCTCCCAATGGCCATTTTATCGCACATTACAAATGGGCCTTTTCGGCTTGTTTAAATCCTTGATCTCCCGATGGCCATTTTATCACATAGCACTTACTGCCAATGAAATCCCAACTTGATGTTCCTAAGCGAACGTTTCCACTTTCAGTTTACCTAAAAGTTTCTAATGCTTAGTCGACTGTTGATTGATTCATCCAATCTAAGGCCGGAGTAGGTCCGTCAAAGTCCCCACCCCCCAACGGCCAAAACAACCCACATTCTTCATTCTAAACTCTAATTAACTCTGCAAATTTTTTTTGGCCTTATGATATAATAACATTGTTTCTATTAATAAAAACTCCATTACAGAACAGGCAATATAGTGTAAGAAGAGATAAGAGAAAGCAAAAAAGTAGATAATAACACCCAAATTCGATGCTAAGTTAGCCTTAAAAAATTCTAGCGGCGGTGTGGGCAAAAAGTGACCAAATAGTTGCCGCGAGAGCAAGTAGAAAGACTGGTCGGATCATCGTAAGCATAAGAATAAGCTTTAGGACAAGCAGTCTTGAAAATCTTCGAATACGCCGTCGGCTTACACGACTGAGGACTGCCGAAGCTGCCGGTACAACAATATCTCGGTGAATTAAAAGCGGAACAAGCACTTTTACAAGCCACCACTTGTTTATTATCCCTCACTTGTAACGCGACAGGGCACATTAAATTCAAGTCACTAACACACCCCGCGTAGCTACATTTACCGGCGCCTTTGAAAGGTCTAATGGACATAGCAATATTATAGCCATCCACCAAGCTGACGTCGTAGAAATCTTGTTGTTGGCCGAGGGTGATTTCGGCTAACGTAGCGGGTGGAGTTCCGCCGAGTCCGTTACAGAATAAGGAACCGCCGCAGTCACCTGTCGCGCAACGGCCGTGACCCGAGGCGTCAAAGGAACAACCGTGTCGACCCCAGAACCGACCGGACCATAACGGAGGTAGATTCATGGAGTAGGCTTTGTTTGGTGGGAGTTTGAATCCACCGCGGGCTAAAATTGGCTTGCCGGCGCTGGGTTGAACCCCTGGCCATACTGGATGTGAGCATTTGTTGTAGAGTGTTATCGTCGTCGCTGTTTAAACAACAAAATCGATTCTTAAATGTTGTGCAAAAATGTATGTTTATTTCAGTATATTGGGGAGTAAGAAATTAATTAGTACCTGAAATGGGGAAGAAAAGAAAGGCGAAGAGAGTGAAAGTTATGATTGATCTCCACATTGTTGTTGCTTCTAAGGCTGTAAACTATGGAATGAGCTTGAAGTGAGTGAAAACGGAAACTAACAGAGATGAGTGATGATGAACATTTACTCAAGGATAAACTATGGTTATGGTATTCTTTTTATAGATATAAAAAAGGAAGTAAACTAGGGTTGTTTTGGCAACGAATGTAGGGTTTGGTTACCAGTTCTTTGATTTCTTCTTTTGTTGCATCTGCCAATGGACCTACTACTCCTTACAACTGTCCATGGAACGGGCTGGGTTCGACTCGGATTTTACCAAAATTTTAAATTTGGGTTCGACTTAAAATTTAAACTTAAAATTTTATTCAAATCTGATCTTAATGAATATGTTAAAACTTGAGCTCTGCTCGACTCGGTTCGACCTTCCCGAATTTATTTTTTTTATAATTTTTAAAAAATAATACATCAAAAATATTAAAAATATTAAAATAAATATTTTCGAACAAATTGAAATAAATTTTAAAAAATATTTATACTTAATAACACTAAGATAGGTGTAACTTAACAAGCAAATGCCTCTAAAATAATAATAAAATTAACAATAAAACAAGAGTTATATAATATCCAAACATTAACAACAAAATAGCAATAAATAATAGTGAAATGGTAGTAAAATAGTGAGAAAATAACAAGAAAACAACAGTTCCTTTTTGTCTTTTTGCTAATTTTGGTAAGGTTAGATCGAGTCTGGGTCAAAAAACCATTACCCGAGGCTCGACTCGTTCTTTAAACAAGTCTTATATTATTGTACAAGTCCATTTTTGAGTCTATATTTTTTTCTAAACCTCATCTATTTTGAGATGAGCCTTCGAATCGTGTGGTTTAACCCATAAATAGATCTAGTTATTACATTAAAGAATTTTTGAATCACTAAATTGTTATCATACTAATAATATTCGTCTTTTTCCCCCTTTAATTTCATTAATTTGATAACTTTTATGATAAGAAAATAGTGTTGACATAATAATAAAATTAGCTTTAACATGTATATATCATGTTAATTAATTTTTGATTCTAAATTACGATTGAGTGGTTCTCTCAATCCAGTTGGCTTGGATTGACTTAATTAGATTTAAACAATTTTTTTGGTCTTTGTTTGATTTATTATTTTTATCTTTTGAATTTTTATCGAAAAAATTCTAAGCACGTGAAACTTATGATGAAGACAAAAGAGTAAGTATGAGCTCTAATCCCCAAAAATTAAAAATTACATTTTAACTTTTAAAAATCATTGAATTATAAATTTATAACTAATAAAATTATAATTTAACTCTTAAATAATATATTTAATATTTTTTAAAAATAAAAAACTCAAAAATTAACACATTGTAAAATTATATTTTAACATTTTAATTGATAATTAAATTTGAATCTCTTTCCAAACAAAAATTTATAGATTCGTTGCCTGAAAAGTGTACATCGTTCGATCATAAAATATATTTTAAATATAAGCCAGATTTCAGATGTACGGCAAAGATTGTTTGTCTGATCAAAAGTGGGGTGCATGTTTAACGCTCGTGGATGATGTAGACCACACAAGTTAACAAATATAGATCTGCTCCTCTTAATTATAATTATTTTAAAATTTAAATTATTATTTTTAAAAATAAAAATATGACAAATTTATTAAAACGAATAAAATAATTTGAAGTTTGCTCTTCATCGGACAAAGATACTCCATCTGAATTGTTGTCTTGTATTGAAAAGAACATAGATCTCAGGTTGCCTTTAAACTTAAGTTAATGTTGTTAATTAAGATTAGAAGTTGTAATTAATAGTAGATGGACCTTACGCTAACAGACAGAAACAGTAACTTAGGGGAAAGGGTATGGGAAATCTGTCACATAATTGAAATATTTTATATTGGAATTTGGACTTAATTTAATTGCTGTATGAGATTTTCGAGAATGAATCGAAATTAAATAAATAAATTTTTGTTTATGTTTGTTTGTTTGTATTCGGTTTGTGTTTGTTAAGAATTTTAAATTTTTGTTTATTATTTTTATTTAAGATTATGTGTGTTCATGTTCGTTTGTTTAATGTTCACGAACATGTTCATTTAACTTAATCAAACATGTTCACGAATAATATTAATAAATAATAAACAAACAATAACTAAATAAATACACATATATATTATTTTAATATTTTTATAAGAAAATATCATTAATAAATATACGAGTCAATAAACGAGCCAATCAACAAGCTTGTTTGTGAAAATAAACGAACAAAACGCACATTTGTTTGTGTTCATTCATTTATTAAACGAACATAAAAGTTTTGTTCATTATCATTTATTTAACTTAACAAACGAACATAAACAAACGTTATACAAACGATTCACAAATAATTTATCAAACGTTTTGTTCATTTACACTCGTACTAATTGTCAACTTTTAGGATGTTAATTATCATTGCTTTTCTAATTTTCTCTCTTCTAAAAAGAGTTTATTTTAGTTATTAAAAATACAAATAATTTAATAATTGTATAATTTTTTAATTTTTATCAAGTTTTGATGGAAGATGGTAAAAAAAATATTAATGCTTAGGCGTTTAAATAAAATTAATTAAAATGTTTTACTAAAAATATTGATAGGGGTGGAGTCAAGGGACTGGTAGAGGTCCCGGTTTTCTTAAAATGAAGAATTTCACTTTTAGTTTTTTTATAATTTTAAAAATTTTAAATTAGTATATGATAAAATTACACTTTGACCCCTTAAAAATGAGAAAAAATTGATTTAATCATTTAAAATTTTTAAAGATATAGACTATTAAAATAGTGAAATTTCACTATTGCTATTATAAAAATATATAATTTTATTTCGATTTCCCTCAAAAAATTTTCCGGCTCCACCACTAGATATTGATATTAACTAGGCAAAAAGATGACACTAAAATATGTTAAAACTTAAAAATAACAAAGATGATTAGTAGTTATTATATTTGGACAATATTTATACGAGCCATACATTTTTCACAATTATATTAAAATAATCGTAATATATTTTGAATTAAGTCAAAAGAGTTTTGGAAGAAATAAATATAATACCAAAAGATAAAATATATTTCGAGATAATCAACAGTCCAACTTGGAAAGGTTATTGTATTGAGACCCAAAGTATGCCCAAATTAGCTCATAAAATAAATGGTCAAGTCCAACCCAATGAAAACAATGGGTTTTATGTAATTAATTTGGACTAAGAAGAAAAAGGACCAAGTGTGGTCCTGCACTTGAAATATTGTTGTTGGTCCAGTTTCCAAAGTGGCTAATTAACGAGAATTGGGTTTGGAGTCGGGATCATCAAGCCCAAACAAGAATAAAAAAATTTAAAATATTTTATGGAAATTAAAAATTAAATTTCTTTTTTTTTTGGTTGGGTAATTTGTTTAATATTATAGATAACAATGAAAGAGTAGCTTAATAGCTTTTTTTCAAAGAAAATGATATTTATTCTATTTGAATACAAAGAAGTTTTGACTCCTTTTATATATTTTTAAATAAATTTTTTCGATAATTTTATAGTTGATTTGATGCCACATATTCAAATTATTTCAAACTTAATCAACTTTCAATAAAACTATTTCAATAATTTTTTTGTCGTGACGTCGTCGTCTATTTTGTCGAAAATACGAGATACATCTCACAAGTATAATAATTATCATTATTCAAATATGTATGACTATCTATTAAATGTGGAAAACACCTTATGAAAAGTGATTAAACATGCATTAAATGAATATTAATGAATGAAAAAATAATGGAGTGGACCAAACCCGAATTAAAAGGGACGTTAAATGGATCTATATTAACATTCAAATTGGATTAATTAACAATAAAGTTTTGAGTAATTCAAGTGAATTTGTTTAGAAATGGTTAGGAGCAAGCCACTTGACGCAAAATCCAATTTTTAGAGACGGGTAATCCCGTTAAAGGCTTGACGCAATTTTAAGTTAGAAGTTTTTAAAATTGGAATAGTAGTTGAATCAGTCAAGTCATCGATATATTAGTCTAATTTATTCAACAGGTTCGATTAAATAGATTATTAATATTTATAAAAACTAAGAATATTGATAAAAATCCGGTTCAACCACTTGATTTCAATTGATTTTTGCTCGTTTTAATCGATTTATACCAAATTTTAAATTTACAGGTCCAATGCCTTTCTACAGATCGATACCTCAATTGATCCAATCCGATTCAAACAATCATGACGCAAACTATAAGAACAACAGAATGATGGTTGCATAAACCTACAAAATCAAGATAAAATGAGTAACCAATCACCATGCATAACCATGACACGGGTAGTTCTCTCTCGCTCCCTAAACCTTGGCACGTGCTACCATTTGTGTTGAGTTTAAATTTGTCTTCTCTGCACACAAATCTCTTTTATTGATTTAAGTATGAACGAGTCATTTGTAACTCAGGATACTTTTGGATGAGTAGTGATTGTGATACACTGAAATCTTTTACCTCACAGCTATAAAAATTAATCTCATCGCTATTATTGTTTTTAACCTTATTGAAAATAAACGCATCGCCCATCCAAAAACACCATAAATCCCTAATGTGTAGGCTTAGCTCAGATTCTGCTAGCAAGAGATTTCAGCTCCCAAAGCCGATCCAACCCAACAACAACACTCATCAGCAAAATACAGTAAATTTTGAGAGAAGTAAGTACCAATGGATTTACTTACCATCATGCAAAGCGATGTATGTACACAAACTGAAATGTCTAGAAAGTACCTTCAACCAAAAGCCAAGTTATCATCATCATAATATTAAAGATTTATTCAGAGCATGCATGCATGGGCAGTAGTTGTTTGAACTGATTCAGCCTTACTTTCTCTTTGTATCTCTCAAACATGTCCTTACATTTTGCCCCAGCATCAATAGCTTGTAATGCATGCAACATTGCACATTTAAGCTTCAAACTTTGTTGTCAGAGGGTGAAACAGATGGATAGAGAATATATATATATATTTATTTATTTATTTATTTGAAATGATGATCTCATGATAAAGAGTGGGAGGAATTGGGGGATCACATGAGCCTTTAACTAAAGCATGGAGAAATAGGGTTTCAGCTGGTCCACCCTGCTACTGCCTGTTTTAACTTATAAATGTAAAATAAAAAATTGGGGGTTAGTAGCAGCAGCCTCAAGTGTTGTCAATTTTCTGAACCTGCAAATCATCTTCATATTTCACTTCTCTTTCTTTCTATTTTAATCTCAGACCAGTGAAGTCATTTAACTGGGTTAAATTACTATTTGGAGCTTGAATTTGGTATTTTTTTAATATTAGGGTTTGAAATTTTTTTATCCAAAGTTTTGAATTTGACAATTATTCTCATATTGGGACTTGAACTTTTTTTTATTCAAGTAAGACCTTGAATTTGGCAATTCTTTTCATTTTGGGGTTTAAACTTTACGGTTTTCAAGGATTAACTTAGACAAAAAAAATTTAAGTCCCAATGTGTAAACATTTGCCAAATTCAGAGTTTAACTTGGATTAAAAAAAATTTAAGTACCAATATAGAAAAATTTGACGAATTCAATCTCCAAAATATGAGTTACCCCCTTTAATTCCATGCTATAGAATTTTCCCCTTTTCTTTTACCTTTTACATCAAGATAAAGGTATCACCCACTAGCCATAATTCCATGAAGTAATATCAAGTACTGAATTTGGTAACTTTTCAAACTTGATTGTTTAACTTCTTTTTTGGTCTATATTAGTTGAATTTGATAACTCTTTTCACTTTGATTCATTTTTAAATTTTTATTTGATTAAAGTGTGTTGACGTGACACTTTGAGATTATATTACATCATTACATAGAATCTAGAAATATCAAAGAAATTATGAATAGATATTTTAAAAATTCATGTGATGACGAGGTACAATTTTAAAGTGTCATATCATCGTATCTTCACAACTTTTAAGTTTAGGGACTAAATTGAGATAAATTGTCAGGTTTTAAGACTAATTAGATAAAAAAAGTTTAGGGACCAAGGTGGGAAAAGTTTTCAAATTCAAGGACTAAGTATTACTTCAGCCCTAAAAAAGTCCAATTATGATTTTAATCCTGCTATAATGTAAGAAATTTGGATTTAACTAATCTCTACTATAATTTGACATGATTTGGTAATTATTAATGTTATTAGGACTTTGAAATCGATGGTATTCTTAGTTGTAGTTGTGAAAGCAATGTTTTGAAAGTTTCTTTTTCTATTACCGTTATCCAATCGTAGAATCAGAACTACATGAAAATTCAATCAATCATGTTCAACTAATAAAAAACTTAAATGTTAATTGAACGTTTAATATTGTTTTTTTTTTAATTTCACGTCATCACTTTAATAAAAATAATTAATGGTGTTATCAATTTGGATCTATTAAATAATATTGTTAAAGTAGAGGGATCAAAAAATTTAGTTCATGGTTAGGAGCTAAAAGACTTTAGCTTGAGTCCATGCATGGTTAAGTTGAAGTGATGAAATTCATTATGGACTTACCCAAATCTCGTTTGGCCTACTGTTGTTAAGTGCTATATGTACATACACCTTGCAGGCTCAGTTAGTGTTTTGCACATAAAAATCATTCCTCTTCACTTCAATATGCTGCATTCAAAAACAAAAATGCTTGTTCTGAAAAAGGTGGTCAAATTTTGGTTTTGGTCCTCATACTATATTCAAATTAGAAATTTTATACCAAATACGATATAATTTGGTCCCTTTACTTCTATACCCATAGTATGATCAAATTAGAGATTTGATGTCTTTGCATTTTATCAAAATAGTTCACATCCGTAACTATTCAAGTTCAAATGTTTATACGGGTTTTTCTGAAAAACTTTCTTTTAACACAAAATTTATGTCAACATGATAAGTTGGAAAGATGTGTATGAATAGGAATTGTTAATGGTGCTACCTATTTCAATTAACTAATTACGGATCAAATTATGTCAATTTAATATAGAGGCACTAAATCCCATATTTGAGCATAGTAGAGGGACTTAAAAACTATAAGTTGACCTAAAAAGGTTAATTACCTTCATTCAACAAATATTTGGCATCCTTGTATGTGATTTGTATTTAAGATTTAGGAATAGAGACGCCTTTTCTGCATTGCTTCTATTTAATTAATTAAAATAATAATATAAAAATATTTTTTATTGCATTGCTTCTATTTAATTATCATTATCATATATGGTCAAAGGCGATGTTAAGGAATCGGTATTGGAGGCAGGAAATAAAATTTTAAAAGTTTGAGGGATAAAGATAAAAAATTATTTAAAAAGAGCTCAAGTTACAGACATGGTAATTGTAAAGGACTAAAACTGATACTGTTCCACTTAACCAACGGTGGGACCAAGTCACCTAGCAACCGGATAGCGACCTATTGCTCATACCAATGCGTGTTGGGCCGAGTGGTAAGGAGCTCGATGCTATAACTGAAGTCTTGAGTTCAAATCTTGTGAATTGAGAAAATAATTTTGAGAGAACTTTGCTCTTAATTTAATAGTTCAACTTGGCTTGACTTTGAATTTGTTGAATTAATTTATCTTTCAATTAAAGTTTTTGAGAGGTCTTGTATTACAAGAATTGAATCAAAATTGTCCCATGTTATTAAACGGGTTGATTTAGTCCCTATAATATTAAAAAGAATTAAATAACTTCAAATTATAACAAAGTTAAACATTAATTGTATAAAAAATATCTTGAAAATTACTTTTTTCAATTGCAATTCAATTCCAAACAAAAGATTCTATTTATCCTATTAAATAGTAAATGACATTTTTAATACAGAAATTGTTAACTCTACTCCAATTTGACCTTATTTTATTCTTTTTAATAGTAAAAGGACTAATTTGATTAGGTCCCTATAATAGAGGGATCTCTGGGACAGATTCACCTTTTATCTTAGTGGAAAAGTTTTATGGTAGGTAAAACATGTAAGAAAAGGAACAAAAATTCTCTACAACCCAAATTCCAAGTCAGTTCAACATCAAAGTTTTTGAAATCAAATTCCCCATTTTTTCATGACCCTTATGTTTCAACGTCATCACAGTCTAAAACCTATCTATTTCAGAACCATTTCATTGGGGGAACCAAACCAACCCTTTATTCTGTCAACATTAATCACTTTGTTTCTAATGTTGTCTTAATCTTAAATGTTTTGTTTTCTCTTTTTTACATAAATAAAAAGCATTGATTGATCCAATAACATGGTCCAATTGCATTTTAAGGCAATTCCCTTCTTTCATACCCCCACAATTTTTCCCCTCATTGCAACCCCATTCCATGTGATGTAACATCACACAACAATAACAGTTCCCATTTTCCAAAAAAACAAAAAGTTTAAATATTTCACAACTCCTTATACTCTTTGAAAATTTGAAATTTAATCCCTTCACTTTTATTTTTAGAATTTTTATTAAATTCAAATTTAAGATCAAATTTTTAGTTTATATTATTAACAAGTGAGTGATTTTTTTTTTAAATTTTAAAATATCATGTTTATTTTAATGAGATTGACAATTAGACTTGAGTAAATTTCTGAAAATAAAGTACATTAATTTAATTTCAAACATGGGAATAGTACTCAACCTACTTAATCTAAACATAGCACAACATTTCTAACTTTTACCTACACGGCAAAATAAGTAAAAAAAATTTAAAAAAATTAAGGGATAATCAAAATATCCCTCCATTGTTTTCCATTTTAGCTCTTCAAAGGAAGGAACTCAAAGAACTGATAATTAGGACCACCAAGGTTAGCATTCCCCGGGGCGGTGGCGATCGATATCTCGTTTTCTTTCTCGTTGGATTCATCGGAACCGTCATCGTTACCGCTACGAAGAGGGAAGAGTTGTAGGGTTTGTGAGTCATCTTCTCCAAGTGTAGCCTCTCGGTTTCTAACAAAGTTGACATCAAAGACATTGGTATTGTTGTTGTTATATCTGCATGGTGATTTGAAGATATTATTAAGACCATGATGAGTCTTAAGCAACTGCTGGTGTTGGTATTGGTGCTTTGGGTCCATTGGTCTTATTGGTGGTGGTGGGGCGACGGTGGTGACAGTGCTAATCGCTGCCGTCGTAGAGGTAGGGTTAGGGCTAAGAACAGGTGATAGGCATGAGTAAGAGAATTGCATTTTTTGTTGCCACGTGTCATTCCTTTCGACAAAGTTCTTTCTTTGCTGTAATTCTCCTTCCTCGAATTGGATCCATCCATCTGCTCTACATTCTGACACCGCTGCTTTTGCCGCCATTTGTATTGAAACAGATTCCTAATAATAATAAAACAAATTACACTTGAATATAATAAATACATTTTAACAAAGAAAGTATATGAACGAGACCAGAAGTTATTAAACTGTTAATAAATTTACGATTTTATAACCCATCTTTTAAAAATTTATAAAACATTGACTAAACTATTCAAAAATTCTGAGTTAGTGTAGTGAGATAAAGTGAAGTTTATCTAAATAATACAAACTGTATGTAAAGCGACGTGTACACAGCTTCTGGTTTATATTAGAGAAAGCCAAGTTTACATTCCATTCAAATCAGAAGGACAAATGGTCCAAGAGTGATAGGCTGGATTTTGATGACAAATTGTACTATGCAGTGAGCCCAGTCTTTTCACTGTCAGGCTTCCCATTTTACGTAGAAATATATAAAAAAAAATATTTGAATTAAAAAGGGGGGGGGGTGCTCAAATCAATACCTAGCCTAAAAGCCATGAATGCATATGAAGCACAGCACCCAAAAAAAAACCAGCTAGTTTCATAACAGCAGCCCCGACAGAAAGGAAGGAATGCAGCTTTTAAGCTCTTTTCATTTCCCAACAATACTATCCCTTTTCTTCTTTCTTTAGACATTACATGAACTATTTTTATATATTATATGTGTATATATATGAACAAATAAAGCCTTGACTTTAAAGTTTAAAACTTTTCACTTACGTTAATGTAATCATGGTTTTGTTTTATCAGTTTTGCATGGTAATTTGATATATTGTATTATTTTTAGTTAAAACTATCATAGAAGCTTTGATATTAAAAAATAACAAAGTAGTCCTCACGAATGATCAAATTGATTTTTTTAATTAAAAATTTCATTCATTTAGAATAATTATAAAGTGACAGATAACATATCACGAGTATTTGATGTTATCATATAATAAAATGAATGAAATTTTTAACAAAAAAATCAGTTTGCTATTTGACCTGGCTTACATGAATTAATTAATTAATTTTTTAATATAAAGAATAAAATGCAATGAACTTCTTTTAGTGAAGGGCTTCTATAGGAATTTTACCAATTATTTAACAAAATCTTTTGCATGGGATAATAATGAACTGTCTATATTGACCATGAAAGAAAGGCAGAGTAAAAAAGAAAGAAAAAGAATGGAGAGGATATTAGATAATAGACCTCTGCTAGTGTACTGCAGTTTATAGGGAGTGCCCAGTTTTTGGTCTGTTCAACTTCATAACCTGTCCTATTCGTCTCTGTAATAAAAAAACAAAACAAAACAAAGAATGTAACTTTACTCTCTCTAACAAACAAATACAATGGTGAAAACCAGAAAACAAAAATATGTATATTATTCTAATTAGCAAATAGAGTATTAAAGCAATTGTAAAAAAGATGAACAGTATTTTATGTTTTTTTTTTGTCTTTTTTTTTTGTTCATGTACCTGGTTCTTTTCTTTCAAAGTTGTCGGGATGATCATCTTGAGTTGATTCCATTTGCCGGCGGCGTTTTTGACGTTCCCTTGCTTTATGGTTTTGAAACCAATAAAAAACATTCTTCCCTTCTATCTTACCATACCTACGAAGCTGCGCTGTTATGTGTTGGATTTGGTCGGCCGATGGTGTCCGAGTACCTCGTCTATAAAGCTCTTCGAGTGTACGTAACTGCTCGGGCGTTGGGTTCCATCTCGAGCTCACTACAACAGCTGGTTGTGTATTGAACTCCCTCTTGTTTTGGTCTCCCATACCTATAATAAAAGACCATCACGTTTATATATAGCCATGAAAATGAAGGAGACTTATAAAGGAGACAAAGACGTACTTAGTGCAAAGAAATCGGAGCCATTGATACGGCTTAAACAAGGAGAGTTGTTGTTTGGCCTAGGGATTAAAGGCCTAAGTTTCCTACCATTAAAGGAATCAGGCATGTTGAACTCAGCACCACCATCATTATAACCCATCATCCACATCTTTTGGCTCACCTAACAAATATCCAAATTCTATATACTTTTTAGGGTTTGTTTGGAAAGAAAAAAAAAGGGTTTAATGAGCTTTTACACCCATACACACTCACTCACTTTTAAATGAAGCATGCGAAGGGAATAGTGGTGGTAGAGACTTGGTTTTAGACAAGTAAAACTCATATATATATATATATATAACACACAAGAATTGAGGGTTTTAAAGAGAGAGAAAAAGGATAGATGAGGAGAGTACAAAGGGAGGGTGTTAGTGTTGGTTTAAGAAGGAACAAAGAGGAAGAAACATGAGGTTGACTAATGAATAAATGCTGTGGTGGGATTGAAGAAAAAAAGCAAAAGAGAAGGAAGGAGGGAAGGGGAAGGGGGGGGGGGGGGGGGGGGGCAGGGGGCAAAGGGGAAGCGTGGAATTCTGGGTGTTTATTGGGAGTAGGGAATGAAAAAGGACGTGACATGGGATGAAAGGGTTTATCATGAGGCTCTCATAAGAAAAAAAAGAAAAAGGCTTTTCATTTATTGTTTTCGTCTCACGTCTCGTGCTTTTCATACATATTCTCAATCCGAACTGCCCCTCTCTTCCTTCTGCTTCTTTACCCTTTTCTTTGTCTATTTTTAACCTCTTCTCTCTCTCTCTCATGCTTTCACATGCAAATCCATGCATGTACATCACTGTGACTACACCCTCCATACATACATACATACATGCATGCATGCGTATTGTCTTCAAATCATGTGTGTATCCCAAACTCCCAAGTATTAATCATCATCCGTGTATTCTCTTTAAATCATGTGCAGAGTTATATTCAAATTGTTTTAGTTTGAACTTGATTATAGTAAGATTATTACTCTGATTGTGCTCTATAATAATTATTCAGGTATTATATTGTTTGTGACTCTACCTGTAAACTAGTGTTTTAAGTTTAGATTTCTTGTTATCTTTCTCGTTTGTTTTTGGTTAGATACTTAAATTCATTCATATATATGTATATAAATACTTAGATGTATGTAATGCTTGATGCCTTAAGTTCAACTCTTATCTTTAGTAAATTATATGTAGGTTTTCGTCAGGCTTATTTTGACTTGAATCTTATCATATGTGGGTTTGATTTGGGTTGCGTTTCAATTATTAGTATGATTGTGTTTTGTAATACTTGATTAATCAGATAAATATTGTTTACAAGAGAAAGGCTTGTATGAAACTTGTAAATTAAAAAAAAGAAGCTAAAATGCTTCTATTAAACTGTCTTTTGGTCTAATTATTGGGATATCAAAACCATTGTTCCTGTTGTTTGTAGTTTATTAAATTTTAATTTTGTTTGATAATCTATAAGTTTATATTTCATAAACCGCTATTGAATCATATAATAATATATACAAAATTAAAAAAATAAATTTACATAATTATAAATTTAAATCATTATTATTTTTTCAGTGTGCAAATAATAAATAATTTTATAAACTATGAGTGAATCAAATGATGACCCAAACTCCCTTAAAATGATAAATTTTTAATTTAAATTATTTATAATTTATAAAATTTTAAACTAATAATATTAAAATTACACTTTATTCCCAAATGATAAACATTTGATTTAACCATTTAAAAATTATAAAGATATAGACTATTAAAATGATCAAATTGTATTTTAAAATCGTAAAAATATACAATTTAATTCTAACCTCCCAAAATTTTCAGACTCTGCCACTATTATTGAGTATGCAGACAAGCAAACAACACATAAACACAAAATTGAAGTTGGAATGTTTACATAAATACAAAATAAATATATATCTTTTTGTTTGTTATGTAAAAACTATTACATAGAAAATATATCCAAGGATTTTGATGTATCATAATGGTTAAATATGGATATGTGGCGTTCCTTTTGCATGGGAAAAATGTTAATAATGTACTTATAAATATCAGAAATTTTTTTACAGTGCCAAAATTTTGGAATCTTCCCTTTTTTTTTTTTTTAACTTTTTTGTCAAATTCCATCATTCAAAAAAGTTCAAAGAGAAAAAAAAAGTAATTTATTCTCTATTTTTGGATTGAAGAAATAATGGTGTAGCCCATTGGTCATTATGAAGAAATGATTTGAATTCACCAGTTATTGGGGGGATACCCTACTGGACCTCCTTTTATATATAAATCCAGGGAAATATTTCATTATTGATTAATTATTGCTAGTTTCTCTATGATAGTGACTTAGCAAATTCCTTCTTTTGTAATTAGGCTATAAGCCTTTTGCATATGATTGAAGAATGAAGACCACCAATTTTGGTGTACCATTTAAGGTATATGATTTCCCATCATGATTAAATTGATTAAGGAAAATAAATATAGGTGAAAATATTATGAAGCCCATGTACTAGAAGTTAAATTACATTTTGCTCTTTCTATTTAAAAAATAGGTAAATTAGTCCATGTATTTTAAATCAAAAAGTAAATTGGTCCATTTGTGCGGTTGAAAATTGTTGTGGCGTGCCATGTACCTCATGTTGATATACAATTGCTAGTTTTTAACAGTAGAAATTGATAAATTATTTAACATAATGACCGATTTTCTCTTTGATCTAACATACGAGACTAATTTACCCATTTTTTTAGTAGAAGCAGTAAAATGCAATCTAACTCTTAATACTTAGACCACCATGATACTTTCACAAAAAAAAGAAGAAGAAAACCCAGACTTTAAATATATATTAATATTTGTATATATACACAATATATTCAAAAAATAGATTATCATTAGTAGAGATGTTTATGAATCGGGTCGTACTTATGTATAATATTACTATCAATACTATATATAATTATCCAAACTTAACCCAACTTAAAATATATGCTTAAAATTTTATCAACTCCATCAATAATTGAATGTATTAATACACTATTTAATTAGTTGAGCTCTAATAAAAATGTACTTACCAATCAATAAATTAGTAACTGAATGAATCGAATTAGTCAATTTATAATAATTATATATTGAAATTTTTATTTTTAATTAATTTTGAAATGGATCATAATTCTCTACCAATCACATTCCCAAAGAAAAAGTTAAGAAAATAAGCACAATTTAAGGCCTTTAGCCTTTAAGCCATGAAGTGTCATTGTCAATTTCTACTTTATTGACTCTTTCTCCGTATGAAAACACAGTTTCAACACAAAATTTGCCGACAAATTGATAACATTTGATTAAATGCATTATTATTTTATTGAATTATAGTCTAGGTGATAAAAATATGTAAAAATTGTATTTTATTTTCTTCCTATCAAATTTGTCACGTTTTGATTTTTAATTATATTTTTTAATTTTTGACATTTAATTTTTAAAATATTATAAAATTTAATTATTTTAAATAATTTAAATAATTGATGTTAAAGTTTAAGAAATTTGGTTTAAAAAATTTCCAATTGAGATATTTCTACTCCAACAAAAGGCATCTTTATAGAAAATTGATTCGATGTGGCAGTTGAGATAATGCCACATTATCACTCAAATTTGAAAAAAAATACTAAATTTTAGAATCAATATGCAAAAAAAAAGAACTTCGTGTGTTGGCCTGATGGTCAAAATGTTCACGGTCTCAAGTGTGACCTAAGTTTGAGTCACGTTAATTGCGTTGTTGTTAGTGTTTTACCCTCTTATTGTAATTTACTAAAAAAAATGCATAAAGAAAATTTAGAAAAAAAAATTTAGAGATTAAATTTTACTTTATCTCTAACATAATCGTTAAATGTTGACGAGAGAATTGAAAAATGGTACAACCATTGTATGGAAGAAAATAAAAGAAATTATATTGATAATATATGAGAATAAAAGGGTTAAATATATGGGTGATTAGCCATCGAACTCATGATGTTATAACTTTTGTTAAAATAAAATTTGGTTGGTGGTAGGTCGGGAGTTCGATTCATACCTTACGAAATCAACATAGAATTCAGTTTAGCAATTTATATTTATGGAATTAGAAAAACTCAACAATTTAAATTCAAGTTTTTAGATTAAAGTAAATGGATTAATTTTCAATTAAAAAATAAAAAGATAAAATTCAAAATTAAATCATACTAAAATTAATTGGCTTTTATTTTTAATTTTAGGAGGATTATATGTATATATTCAATTATTTTTTACAAATTAAATTGATGTTGAATTAACTTATCACATTAAAACTAGACTTAGATTAATAGGATTGAAAAAAGAATTATGTTATCAACTTCCTTTTCTATCTCAATGTTATGTCTTTGTCAACATTCTCCATTCTAATATCGTTTGGGCCTAAAGTTCACAAAATAAATCTCTTGATCGACTTTAAACTTGAGTTTCATTAAATCTATTGAGGGAAGATTGAGTCCATTCAAAAAAGTCTATGAAGTGCTGGTTGTAAGGAGTCAACAGATCTCTTAATAAGTTGATATTATCCCCAAGCAAGATTTTGACTCTCTACTTTACATTAAGCCAGAATGCCTAAGGATGATTGAAGAGGCCCATTCCCTTATAGGCATTGTTCGTTTAACTAAATTTATTTGGTTAAATTCTGCTATTAATGTACACTATGTATAAAATTATAAAAATAATCAATGTTTTTCAATTTGATCGTTTTCAATCTTTGTACTTTTCAATTTTTTTGTTTGACACAAACAACATTTGTTAAATTCATTAATTAACTTTTCTTTTTGTATATGTTAAAATAATAAGCTAATATATCATTAGGTATGTAATAATATATTTGATGCATAAAAGTTTTTGGAAATAGTAAAGTTTAATTTAATAAATTTAATAACTCTTATTTAATCATGATTAAAATTTTAATATTTAAAAAGTATAAAAAATTTAAAACAATCAAATTAAAATATAATAACTAAATTCACAATTTACCTAAAGAATTAATTGCAGAATTTAAGAAAAAAAAGTCCGAAAACTCCAATGGGATAAGAGAGCATCTGAAATGATGACGTCAAATTCATTCAACGAATTTAAAGTAGGAGAGATCAAATTTTGGTTTTGATCGAAAAATTAAAAAAAAGGACCGACTCATTCAATGTATATATGTATTTTTATTTTGGTTTAGTCAGGTGGGGCGGATTGATCAGTTTTGATCTCAATTTAATTGGTTAATTTAGTTGATTATTAGCTTTTGAATTTCAAAATTGAATTGATCGAAGAAACTAACTTATTTTATATTATTTTCAAATTATTTAAAATACATAAATATTTTATAATATATAAGATACACATAACTATGTAAACCCGATCTAATAACCCATGGTCAGTTAATCGAAAAAACTGACTGAATCAAAGTCGGTTTGGTTTGATCAATTTTTCATGCTAAAATAAATTAAGTTGGTTCGGAAAAAAATTCGACTGAATGAACAGATTAAACCGATTACTCTCCGCTAATCTAAAGTCTAAATTAAGTGCCAGAAAATTATGGAAGCAACTGACGAAAAAGGGATGATTTATTCAAGGCAAAAGGATGTTTAAGTTCATAATATCAGAAGCAACAAGCATCAAGTAGAAACATCTAATGCTAAGTACTATGAATCATTGATTAGAGAAATGAGAAACTAACATTAGAGAAGAAGCAGGACTTAGTTTTTGTTGGCAATGAAAAGACCCCATCTCTGCTCCCCAGTTCTGGTCCTTATCAGCTTTGCCTTCCATCCCCCAACGATATCGTCATAGTCTTCCTGAATATTGGAACAAAATAAAGGATTGAAGTACCCATTAGTGAAGGAAAAAAAGAGAGAAACATATAGGGTTATCAAAATGATGACAAAATGCTCACCTGAGAAAAGTCTGCGATGAAGCTATCCTTGTCCTTCTCAACTTTGTCTAATTCACGCTGCAGAACTTGTATGAACTGAAAACATAAGCAAACCGGTCATTTATTAGCTCGAGCGGGAAGCTCAACCGGAGACTCTTGTATCTGAAATTGCTATTTTCTCAATGATTTTCAAATTGGTACACGATCTCTGTTGAGGAGAAGCCGACTCCATTGGGAGAAGTCTGCAAATTGTCATAAGCTAGGAGCTAGTGGGCCCCTCGACGAGTCAGTATTATTCTCGGAACTGGTCTCTCAACTCTATCAAAGAAGCCGCAGATTCACAGAATAAAAATGCCTCGGCAGATGCTTGAGAAGTGAAATATACGCAAATTGCACATGGCACTTGGCAAGAAAATCTCTTATTTGTACTTTGTGAGATTTTAACCTTCTCCCTATAGCATATGAGGCATTGTTGGGTAAATAAGCCATCAACATTCTCACCTCTAAGTGCCCTATATGTTATAGGGCATGGATTTGAATCCAACCATGTGCATTGCGCGTGTTGTGCACATTATCAAGCATTCCAAAGAGGCAACCCCTTTCTGTGAACCACCACCAATACCTTTGCATGGACTCGAGCTTTCAATAAAATCGAGATACAAACTTTCACCAAGAGGCAATACTAGACATGTTGAGTGCTTGACCCAAAGTCCAATCCTCAACAATCCCAATTAGAAAAAGCAAGCAATTCAATTAAGGGTGACTAACCATTTCAGTAGCAGATAGTATATTATAGCTATCTACATGATTCTTGCTAACATTGACCAATTAGTTCATAATATCACAATCATACGAAAGAAATAAAAGGGTCGGTTTATCTGAACCTGATCAGTTCGATCCTCTGCAATGACCTCATCAAAACCAGCATCCTTAAGCATCTGCAACCGAATATGGCAAAAACAAGACAGAAACGGTAAGTCGTATTGTTAGAAATTTGTTAATAAAAAACAAGAATATGACATGAAATCAAGAAATGGTTATTAATTTGAACAATACAGACCTGGCCATAAGCTTTTACATCATGGAGATCATAGCCTCTCTGCTTGATGTACTCTGCAAATTCGGGTGATGAAGCTCCGGCACTTTTGCAGTAATCACTTATAAGAACTTTGCCCCCTGGCTTCAACCATTTGTAGAAACATCTAAATAGTGCAGGCTTGTCCTGAAATTCAATTTACCATTAAGCTTTACTGTAGAAATTTCTGATGTTGATGCTAATGCTAAATCTCTAATCCATTGAATCTTAATTAAACCATCTTTTAATTAATATTAAAGGTTAATTACACCAGACATTCACAAATTCAATTTTTAAATTGATCTCTAAACTTAAAATATTATAAAGGTTCTAATTGAGTCATAAGTATTATATCAATTAGGTACTTCCATTAAGTGGATCAAATTTTAAACACAATCATACAACTTGAATATGAGGTGTCAAAGAAATAGACAGTAAGAGGGCTATTTCCTCTTCTTTTTAACACATCAGGCCCAAGCTGTTATGGGTACATATATGTTTAATACTTGACCACTTAAGCTGACATTTAACACCCAAACAGACATTTAGGGTGACAGAAGAACTTGACTGATAGATACTTATACTTTGAGGACTCAATTAAAATGTTAAATTTGAAGCCTAACTTAGAATCTGAATCATACTTACTTGAATGTGTAGAATCGTGTCACGGCTGTAGATAACATCAAAGCTGTTATCTGGATAAGTCTTTGTAGTGCAATCAGCAACTTCAAATTCCACAGAGCAATTGAGTCCATTGGCTCTTTCAAGAGCAAAAGATATCATATTTATGGACAGATCGATGCCCACAACATAGACTCCAAATTCTTGTGCCATATAAAAGTCACCTCCACCAATGCCACAGCCAACATCTAGAACCTTTTGGCCAGGCTTTAGATCCAACTTCGCCACAAATTCTTTCGTTGTTTCTGCTCGAAAACATGTTTCATTTTAGGAAGAAGACCATGTAAATTAAAACAAATATGCTAATATAGAGATTTGGTTGAAGAGGGAATACCTATTCCTCCTGTGCTCACAAATCCTTCACCAAAGGTACGCTCATAACGAAGTATGCTATTAGCTTTGTACTGAACAGTATCCAAGAACCGCTGGAATCCACCATCATTATCTGAACTGACCTTTTCCCAGATCCAGCAAATCTGCATTTACAAACAATACGGTTGAATCTTGTCAATACTGTATCCAACTCAGAAAAATATGATAATAAAATGAAAATCGATGAGTTCATGTTTTGTTTTTGCCTGATTCTGATTCTTTTTGTGCTCAACATAAGCACTGATGCACTTGTAGCCAACTAAAGAAAGTTTAAACGAGTTTCCTGAATCATCAGTTGCATGACATTCTTTAAAGACCTACATTAGAATACATAGCCAAACATCTGTTTAGTAAAACAATACCTCATGCTATTTCATATACATATTTCAACCATCAGAGCACAAACCTGTGTGTAAAATCTTGGCTCACGGTAGTGAGAAGGGTCATGCTTTTGCTTGCAATCGCCAGATTGATCAAAACAAGCCTCCCTGAAGAAAATATGTCCTCCAACTTTCAACCATTTCATCATCCTTTGGGCCAAATTCTCAACCTGCATTTAATGATGGTTAGCACTTAACAATAGTTAACTTGTGAAACTTAACCAAGTTTTTCTAATAAAATTACCTCTTCATCTGAGAGATACATCAGATGCAAATTTGAGAATATCAAGTCCATTGATACTTTTGAAATATCCAAATCTGGGGAAGTCGCATCAGCACAAAGGAATTTGACATTCTTATAATGTCCATTGATGCTTTCATTCTGCAAATAAGGATATATCCAAAGGGAAAAATCTAGTCAAGTCCCTTATGAAATTGCAATCTAAATAATTTCTGTCAGGCTGTTGAGCTTCAATTACCTTCTTGATAACATCCTCAATGAAGTCTAAAGCTATAACACTATCAGCCTTCTGAGCTAATTCACCGGTAAATCGACCAATGCCAGCTCCTAGCTCCAAAATAGATTTCCCTTCATATGGCGGGAGCAGGGAGAGCACCTGCGTATATCAACAATGAACAATTAGGAATCTAAAAATAATTATTGAAGGATAAACGTAAAATACAAAAGAACAGCAACACTTAAAAAGTAATAATTACCATTGATGTATATTTAAGTCTATCCTACTATAATTACAACTGAAATTATTCATAAATAGAAAAACTTAAATATAAAAAAAATTAGAGTCGAAAAGTTGACACTAAGACTACGTATATATAAATAAAAAGCAACAATTCCTTTAATTGCTTTTGAAAAACGCAGAATCACAAAGCACAACCTTTTTTCAGCTTTTACATCAAGCATTACCTAAAGTTAGTGCTTAAAAATCATCTATATATATATATATATATATTAAATCCAAGAACAAATCATTTCCTCTATCTGTGGTTGTTAGATAAACCAATTATTATGCCACTACAAATGAAGAAAAACGACATCATTAGCATAATTACAGAGTAATCATCGTGCCACACAAAACTTAAAGACAATTAGCAGCCAGCATGTTATCGAATTTTTGTGTTATGTGTCATATATATTTTTTCGTGGCATAAATTAGTTTAATTTATATATTTTTAAATATATGCTCATTTAAAAGTTGTGTCAAACTCATAAAATAGAGATAATTAAGGAAAAAAGGAATTATAAGCTGCGATGACAACAATTCAACAAAATAGAAAACAGAGCATCAACATGAAACAACTTAAAACAAAATAAAGCTCGAAATGAGATTAATAAAAAGATCAACGAATATAAACAGATACTGGTAGTGAAAAAGGTTTAAAGAAAAGGAATTAAAATAATATAAAAGATCAATGAAATGATGAATAAAAAAAAAGTGAATAAAAAATTACTTCGAGTCGGTCTTCTCTGTCGAGATCTGCGTCCTTGGAATCAAGTATCGTAACATCCTCTGTTAAATCAATGGAGTGCTCCATCCAGTAGTTCTTTTGAACCTCACGTTCACCTGTTATCATTTTCCAATTAATCAGTTCTTTCTTTTTTTCTTTTACTAAAAAGTCAATCAGATATCAATGCTCTTATAAGTGTTTGTTAAAATTTGTCAATCGATTTCGATTTTCATTCTTCCAATTCCGATAAAAATGCAATGAAATTTTCAGATGGAGCTTAGAGGTCTCACCGTTAGTCGCCATGGTTACAGGAGGAAGATCGCAAGCAAGCTTTTCAGAGTTCGGTTTTTTTTTCTTTTAAGGAAAAAAGAGAGCGAAAAAGATTTAAAAACCCTCAACGGCAAGACGAGATCTCGAAAACGACCTTGATCTGCTGTTTTCGATCCTTCCTCGCTGCTGCATCACACACTAAAATGCAAAATAATTTGAGCTACGACTACTACTGTTACTGCAAATTGAATTGTGTTCTGTTGTGGAAGTTTAAGGCCCCATTTTTTTATAGATCCAAGGAAGGACAATTTCGTCATTTCATATGAATACTATTATTTTATTATCCTTATACATTAAATTAAATTAAATTAAATTAAATTAAATAGTAAATCTATTTTTCTGTTAATAATTTTATTTATTTCTACTATTAAAATTTAATTTATGTACATCAATATGAGATATATGTGGCACGTCACGTGTCAATACCTGATTATTTTGTCAGTTACATCGATTTTTAATAGTACACATTAATAAAAATTTTAGTAAAAATGATCAATTTGCACATGATCTAATGTAGTTTTTTTTTAATAAATAAAGTAAAATATAATTTAACTCTTAACACAATGACCTTCATAATACTATTATCCTTTTGAATGAAAAGGTTGATGGTAAAAATCCATCTTTCTTTATTATGCAAAAATAGACTTGTTATTTCCTCTTGGGTTTTATTCATCCAAATTTGAAATCTCTTAATATTTATAAGGATTGAACAAAAACAACAAAATACAATTAGGGAACAATCAATCTTTTTCTTTTCCTCTCTCTAGATTAGGAATTTTTTTTAGTTATCTCTTTCATAATCTTACCAACTTCTCAAGTGCTAAGTGATAGTTTATTTATCTCTTGCTTCACAAGCTATAAATTTCTCAATTTCTTTTAGGAATTTGGCTAATTAAAATAAAGGTTGAGGTTCGATTTTTTCTCTCATTTTGAAGATTTGTTATAAAATATATTTTAATCCAACTCGAAATCTAACTTGAAAGAAGTCACATTGTATACATTTCTAAAGATCTTCTGAAGAGACAATATACTTTTTATCTTCCTATTCATCATAATTTTTTATTCCTCCCTACTACACCCAACCAGAAATTATATCAACAAGGTTGTTCTAAGAAAGTGTTTTTTTTTTTTTGTTCTCCTTGTTAGGGCTTACATGACGTATTTGAAATAATTTTTTGTTATTTTTTTGCTTATTGTTGATCTTCTCCTTCTTATCTAAAATCTTCTTCGACTTAAATTTTTTAGGAGTCAAAAAGAGTCTTTCGATTTAGTTGAGAGGATAGATTAAAGGGTTATCAAACCTAAACCTCCTTTAAAGGTGACTATTGAGTGTATGAAGCGTTTTTGTATGGCATTTTCGTGTATTTTTTCGTTTTAGAAGCAAAGCCACTCAATGCTTTATACACTAAACTTAACATATTAGAAACAAAATTAGAAGCTTCACTCCAGCAAAAAGTTAAAGAGTCATCCAAGTGAAACAATCGCCGCACAAATGACAAGATAAATCATAAAACACCCCTTACCTACGCCTTTCATAGTCAACATTTTATTTCAATAATGAATTATTTTTATGAAAATAACTAATTTATATAACATAAAAATAAAATTCCTAAATCTTATTGTACTTTTGTTTGCTTACCTTTTAAATTTTATAAACCAATAAAAATATTTAAAATATAATCAATTTAATATTTTTTTTTGTAAACATCATGTTGACATTTGTCGATCTTTAGACTGTCTTGTGAAGTCAAGATATCTTTCAAAATAATGAACTCCAATACTTTAATTTGTGATAGAGAATTTTTTAGTTTTAAAAAATTAAAATAAAATCTTATCATGCATAATTTGTTGCTAGCTTTTAAGGGGAGAGATAAGTAAAATTATACCTGTTGATAATATAAAAGATAATAAAGCACAAATCAATATAATTTAGATTAAAATAATTTTGAACAGAATCAGTATATTTCCAAATTTTAATTAAATCAACCTAATACATGATTTTTCATATGTTAAAACCAAGGTTTTTGAGTGGTATGTTAATTAGGTATTTATTTATTTAAAAAATAATTTGAGTTCGAATAATTGAGTGGTATGTAATTTTTGTTCATTTCAATTAATCTATATTAATTTTCAAATCAATTAATTTAATATATTTCTCCGTATCGATATTATGATCGATTTTTTATTCAATTATATATGTGCCACCAATTGGCTTTTGGATTTGGTGAGGGGATTTCGAGAAAAGAAATAAAAAATTGACCGGTGAGCACTTACGACAATGTGCGGGGGACCTCATCGTCATTTCCCTTTTTTATTCCCAAGATTTTCTAGTAATTTCATTGAATGCAACAACTTTTTTTTATATGGAATGTATTCGTATCGCGACAAAATCATCAATAATGCAGCATAGTGAAATATATTATTAAACTATGTTCTTTTTCTGAATTCTTATTAAATAAGAGGAATCTCTGATTCTTCTACTATGAAATACACGTGTCCAGATTTTATTTTATTTATAAAAACAAAAATAAATAAATAAATTATTTGGTATACTTCTGAGTTTTTGACTTCAAGGTTGAAGGAATAACTAGGTAAGGTAAAAATTGGTGATGAGGATCTAGAATTCACTTGGTATAAGATGAAGAGTCGTCGTCGTTCAAAGTGATCAAAAGAGAGGATATGGAGGTAAGAAACATAAGAGAGAATATCAAATATTCTCTAATGTCAAGCTGAAAAGTGTCTCCAAAAAATGCTCTCAAGAAGTTTATTCAGATCAATAGTGAGTTTATTGTTTGGTCCGAATGGTTAAAATATAACAACTTCATTATTAAAAAAAATTCACTAATAATATATTAAATATTAATACAAAATAAAATACATAAAACTCTCGAGATGTGCTCAACTCCATATTTGACACTTGTTTAATCTATATAATTTAAACACATTCAATAAACTATAACATCACACCTGTTAAAAATTATATATAACAATTATATTAATAAGCATCCACTCCAATTCAAATCAGCTAACTAATAAGAATAAATACATAAAAAAAATCATATATTTACAAAGGGTGAGACTCGTAACATAAAATTTCAAAATTCGCAAAATTTCTATATGTAAATTAACTTCCGTATTGGCGGACCTAACCCATGTTTGAACCTAATGGAGACCTTAGGCCCAATATTACTATTTAAAATTGAATATGGGGACCCAACCTATTTGAATCTAATGGAGACAAATGGCAAAATACCATTATTTACTATATAGGGACCAAACATAGGGGACCCGATTCCATTCTTGACTATTGAAACATAGGGGACCCGACCCATATCATATTTGGGCCTAACAGTGCAATGGGCCTAATACCATTATTTACTTATATAGGAACCAAACCCATATTTGAACCTAATGGAGACAATAGGCCCAATAATACAATTTCTGCAAGGGGATCAAACCCATATTTGAGCCTTTGCACTCAAAATATTGAGGTTAAAATGTGTTTTTTCAGTTCATGTTGTCTTCTACATTTAAAATTTAGTTATTTTATTTTTATGTTGGAGATTTTAGTTTTTTTATTTTTCGGATTTAAAAATATAAGTTCAATTGTTAATATTATTTATATTTTATTATTAAATTCAGATTTATTACATCATTTTTTTGTATTGTTACACTGTTAATAATAAAGTGTTTTTTTATATTTCAAAATGTTGAACTAATGAATTTAATAAAAAAAATTTAATGGAATTAACAAGTAAATTCGAATTATAAAATCTAAAACATAAATGAATTAAATTTATGAAATTAAAGATAAAATAATTAAAATTTAAATATACGAAAAATATAAAAACCTACAACAAATTTTAACTAACTATTAGATATAGGAACAAATGAAGCACACAAGTGAGGTCGAAATAAGTGTAGATACGGGTTCGGCTCTTCTTGATTATCATTTTTGTCATTAATTATAAGTTACCTTTCACATTAATGGATCGTAACCTATTTCAACCATAATCATCAAAAGAAATATCATAATATATATATATATATTTAACAAATTCATGCTATTCAATATCGGATTTGTATAATTATTAAACTCCACAAAGGATGTTACAACATCGGATTTGTATAATTATCAAGGATTGTCAATCGTGTAGTCGATGCTATGGCAAAAATTATATCGTTGAGGGATTTTAGGCTTCCTTTCAAAGTCCGCCTGATGCAGTTAAATATATTCTCCATAAAGATAATATCGATGCTAGTGTTGTTTCGATTTAGTTTTATTTTTGTAATCGCCTATTACTGTTATTTTTTTACAAAAAAAGGTAAATATTTTTATTCTTTTATTTTTGTTTAATTTATTAATTATTTTATTTTATTTATTAATACAATATTAAAAAACTTAAACTTAAATTTAAATTTAGTCTTGTGTTATTTATATAAATACCTAACAAAAACTTTAACCAAAAAACAAATGTCGGCAATATTAATTCAATTAGTAAACTTGCAATTCGTACATCCATGTTTGAGTGCATGATTATAAATTGTGGTCGTGGGCCTTTCCCACTAGGTTTTGCCTTTCTGGAAATTTTATATAATTTAATATCGGATTAAATTATTCCATTTATTATTTTTATTATTTTCAACATTATAAAAATTGAATTGAATCAATTAAACAATAAAGATGAATTCAGTTGAAACCCGATCATTTTTATTATTTTTAATAGTATAAGAATTAGATTAATTTATATAATAATAGAAGAATTAATTTAATTTAATCTTTACAATAGAAAGAATAGACACGTACTTTCACTTATATATATATGATATGTATAATTATACTAAAAATTTTAATAATTAAATTGTTAAAATATTAATCATATTTTTAAAATATTTTAAGAGCATATCCTTAAAGAAACGACAACCTATATGCTTTGAAGTGTAAACTTTCAAAAACGCGATGACAAAAAGTTGTGTGACTCTCAAGAAGATATGGGAGGACAGACATTAAATTTTTACTTCTTTTGATTTTCTTTATTTATTTTTAATTTTTCGAGGGAGTAATTTGGGTAAAATCCAAGATTTATTATGATTCCAACCATTGTTATTCTGATTATTTAATATTATATATATTGGCAAAGAAAAATAAAATATAGGATCAATATATTTGCCCATATTATTCACAAACCATTTTTCTTATGCTCTCGAAGTTGCCCCTATTTTTTAAGAATATATCATATTTGGATGGTTATTCTTTTAACATATTTTATATATTAGATTACGACATATTCATGATGTGAGCTAAATATATATATATATTTATAAAAAATTATATGAAAATTAAATTTATACTCAATTAACTCGTGATAGAAATTCCACCGGATATTTTAAGTACAATATAAATTTGATATAATAACAATAAAATTTAGTATACGGTTACTGATTTTTTTTAAAAATATTTCAATGACAATTTATTAAATATTGAACTCGGATAAATATTTCATTTATATATAAGCAGAAAGCAATGGAATGATTTATTGTCTTCTATATATTTAATTACTTTGGTATACATTGGAACTTGTTTGAATTTAACTTGTACAAAGACAGATAGTCTATCTAATTACCTACAAATCTCATACCCTATTTCCAACATACAAATTGAAATAAATAAACAAATAACCTTAAAACAAGACATTCCTTTTCCTGGAACATCTGTTAATTAAGAAACTCAAGTTGGTTTTGCATAAATTAATTTATATTATAATTTGTTATTAATTTATTTAGAATTATTTTAACTTTTAATCGATTTTTCAAGTTCTGGTTTCAATTTATTTGAGATTGGAATCATATAAATTCGAGTTTAGAAAGATAGTACAGATTTGAATAAAATATTTTAATCAGAAGTAAATAATATAATGAATAAAGTAAAAATAGTAGATATTGTGGATACTGTTACCAAGATTCATTTAGCCCAGCACCGATTTTATAAACATTCGTTTAAGACCACTTTCACTTTTCACGTGCAATGGACGGTCACGCTTCCAATAATATAATATAATAATATTTTTATAGGGTACATTAATATTATAATAAAATAAAGGATAAGCTACGATAAAGTTTATTCAGGTATGGATGAAAAATTATCAAATCGTCAATTTATTATGATTTTTTTATCATTTAATTAGAAAAAGTTATATAAAATATAATTTAATTATTTAATTTTATTTTTTCAATCACCATATAACTAAAGTAAAAATAGAATTAAAAAAATAAAAATTAAATAATTAAGTCATCATTCTATAATTTTTTATAATTAAATGATCAATATATATAATTAGATAATTATTAATATAAATTACGCTTAAATTGCTGTATGCGTTGCGTAATAAACTAATCTAGAGTAAAACATTTAAAATAATAATTTTATTAATATTATTGTTATTTCCTTCTATCCTTTTCAGTAGTTTTTAGAATTTTAACCACGAATAAAAACAAACTCACGTGCATGCACACAAATTTCAATGCAGTTGCTGTTATTCTCTCTTTTTTGTCGAAAAAAATTATTTTAATTCCATTCTCAAAATTAAAGAATGCACGGATTTATTAGAAATTCATTATTGAAATAAATAAATTTCTGAAGTTTTTAAATTTATTTATAGCATTTCTACTTTTGTTTCATTAATTTGGTTGAATAAAAATTATGTATATAACGAGTCACGTATACCTAATAATAGAGGTAAAAAAATTTATTTTTGAGAGTTAAAATAAATTATGTATTCTTACGATATTAAAAATATAATTTTATTATTTTAATAGTATATATCTTTATAATTTTAAAGGTTAAATCAAATTTTTATTATTTGAGGAATTAAAATACAATTTTACCATTACTATTTAAAATTTTCTAAATTATAAATATTTTAAATTGAAATTTACCATTTTAAAGGGAGTTTCTTAATGGCTTGGCCAACGCGTATACCTCATGTTGATATATAGAAATGAATTTTTAACCATAAAAATAGTAACAAAAATATCAATTTATTCTTTAATCTAATGTATAGAAATTAATTTGTCCCTTAATTAACATCTCAATTAGTTATCAATTGATACTAGTTATAAACCTTAATTATTAAGTATCCAATAATATCCTTACACATGATATTGTCCTTTTGCAACTACATATATTTATGTTATGATTAAGGTAAATGATTGTGAAATTAGACTCTTCTAATTGTCTTCCACGCGTGATTAAATTACTTTTACTATATCTATTTTCTTAATTATCTTTTAAAAAAGCATGGAAATTCAAACATGCAGGCTTGATTTATATGTCGGTAAAACGACTAGCGATAAATAAAATATACTGACAATCATTAATACTTAGTCGAAAAGACTCTTTATAATTGTTGATTTAATTACGTAACGTTGAAGGTTTAAAAATAAAAGGATAAACAATAGTAAATGTCACTTAATTTTTCTTTTCTTTTCTTATCACCGGACTTTAAAAAAATATTTAATTATTTGTAATTTTTATATCATTCAATCATAAAAAATTACAAAAGAATAATCCAATTATTCAATTTTAACTTTTTCTTTCATTAGTTGATTATTGTAAAAATGAAAGTACTCCAAAATTCAATATAGTTAAGTGACCAAAAAGACAAAATTGAAAAGTTGAGTGACCATTTTGTAACTTTTCATAATTGAATGATAAAATAAAGATTTACTAATAATTGGGTGACCAAAAATGAAAAAAGACCTTAGTTGCTAACTTTTTTTTTGAATATACTGGTGTGATTACATGGTAGTATCTGTTCATACTTTTTTAACCTTAGTTGCTAACTAATAATGTAGTTTGCCCAAAATAAAATAAGAATTTTGCATAATGATTTTTTAGCCTTTCAACTTTACAAAAAAAAATCATTTGAGTCATCTATTTAATTTTTTACTTCTTTTAACCTTTAAACTTACTTTTATTGTGAAATCACTTCAAAATGAATGACAAGGTTGACATTTGTTAACTTTGTTGAAGTGATATACATGTGGATAAAGCCACATCAACAATCAAATAATTTCAAAATTTTAAAAATGATTTATATAATTTTACACATTCTTAAAAATGTTAAAAAATTTTAAAATATTTTTTATATATATTTTTAAATTAAAAACAATTAACTTTTTATGTCGTTTAGAGTGATTGACAAATAACGCAAGTTTAAAGATAAAGAAAACGAAAAATTATATGTCATTATGCTTAAGAATATCTCTCATTTCGCAACCTTATATATAGAGAGAGAGTATAAGACTTCTCCAACACCCCGAGCACAGCATCTATACTGTTGAGGAGCTCCCAGTAAACGACACTTAAAAGACTTCTTCAAAAAGTGAATTCGACCTCCCCTTAACAATGACTAAATCTGAAATGATACAATAGAAGGACCAAAATCAAAATTTAACCAAAAGACAAAACATAGAGGAAAAGAAAAGGAAGGCAAAAAGGTGGGTGGAGGAGAGAGGGCATAGGGGCAAGAGGTGAGAAACCCACGAAGCATTGTCGGAGAAACGGCCGACCCAACACTTGTTAGTGGGAAACAATACATCTATCAGTTCCATTTCATTACAATATACCCACCAACACCATCGCCAATCAATTTTATTTTATTATTTTAAATTTAATTTAATATTAAATGGAGGTGATAAAGACAACACTTACGTTGCTTTTTCCTTTTCATTTTCTTGTCCTAAATTTTTAGTGCTTTGTTTTCTTTCTCATATTTTATGATACTATTATCATAATGTCTCTTATTATTAATATTTATATATATACTTCCTAACTTCTTTTTCTGTTTTGCCACTAAGTTTTCATTTAGCATACAACTTCTTCTTACATTTAGTTAATTAATCATCATTATGAAATCTTAGAGATTTGTGTCTTATTTTCCATTTAACGGCCCCTTTTTTTATTTTTATTATTAATTACATAGCGGTGGATTTTCGCATTGAGTTTAGGGTTTAATTAAAAATTTTAAAGGTTTTAGTGAGAATTTTAAAATTTTTGAAAAGTATAATTAATATTTTTAAGGAGCCTAAGAAATTTTGAGAGTCTAATTAAAATTTTTAAAATATTATAATGGTATAATCAAAAATTTTAAAAACTTAATAATCGATTGGAATAGCTAACCGAACCAAACTTATAACCGAAAAATCGCCCAAACTAAAATTGATTAGGTCAGTTTAGTTAGTTTTCTCGATTTTAATCAAAAATTATTCTTCTATAATTTCACATGTTAATGAAACATTGATTTAATGATAGAATTGAAGTCCGATTACATCATGTGTTGAAATAGTCACTCGATTTGCTAGCAAGGTTTTCAACCCCCTAAAATGGAAAATTGTTCATTTAGATCATTTAGAATTTTTAAAATTTTAAATTAGTAAAAGTAAATTTGTATTTTGCCTCCTCTAAAAATGATAAAATTTTGATTTAATCCTTTAAAAATTATAAAGATATAGACTATTAAAAATTACAATTTAATTTTGACTCTTTTAAAAAAAAATTTTGACTTCGCCCCTACTTACTAGTTTACAATTGTTTGTTGCTCGTCTAGAGACGATGAAGGACAGTTTGTTAAAGGATCATAATAAAACCAATAGATATAATCGCATAATTATTATTTTTCTCTAAAAAAAATTGGCATCTTAAAATTTTTGAAAATTTTAAATTCAAGTTTGATTATATATGTTGTATATAAATATATTTGGATTATCGAGTCTTCAACCCAAATCATTTCAAAAAGATAAATAAGGATAAGGAAACTTTAGGTTGTTTGTCAAAATTTTGTGCGGGAATCATGAAAAAGCAACTTAATTTATTCATAACAACATCACCAATTTTCTCTAAAATATATTTTTATGAGATAAATTAGATTAATTAATTATATATACAACCATTTTTCATGGCTTTATTAACTTTTTACACCAAATTTAACCTGAATTTGCGGTCACGTTTGGCGTTTGATGTGCTACACAATCATGCACCTATCATCACAAATGTGTAACTCAAAAATAAAATAATTGAATTTAAATAAAAATATTAAAAAATAATACAAGTTGATATTCAGCTTGAGCTATTACACAAGTCGACTTCGAACACAATAATATTTGATTTGAACAACTCACGAGTCTAATGAAACTTTTTATTTTTTATATTATAACTACATTTTAACTTTTAATATATTAAAAGATCTTACAAATGAATTTGAGTTTGAATATGAACGAATTTAATTATATTCGAACTTAGATAACTTGATTATATCTAGAATTAATATTCGATCGAATTCGAATTAAGTATAAATTAATCTTGAACATCAAGTCAATTGAATTTAGCAGCAATGGAATTCCACTGAACTCAATAACAACCTAGTTGAAAAGATGTATTAACACAAAAATAAACATGGGTATATATTATATTATAAAATAATAATAATAGGCATGCAAAAGGCAAAAGTAATGAGCAAAGAATATTCATGATGCATACATAAGTTAATGTGAATCTTATAATTAAGATGCCACTGGCACCCAACAAAGAATATCCATTATATGATAAGTCAATTTGTGTTCATCAAAATACATATAAAAATAAATGTACATAAAATTTCACAATCTCCTGTCCTTTCCCATTCACATAATATTGTTAAGATGCTAAGAGCCAAACCAGATATGACCCAAAAGTTGGTAACAATGGATGAGCTTATTCATATATATATATTGCATTTTGAGTACTTATTTAATGATTTTAGAGTTGAAATATATATATATATATATGTTGTGTTGAGATAAAGTTGGCTTCCATATAACCAAGCATTTGCTGTATATTTTCTTTTCTTTTTGTTGGAGAATTATCGTAAAGATGCCGAACACTACATTATGAAAATGAAGAAAAGATTGTTTTTTTGTTGCTTGTCATAATTTGATGGGTGTCTTCCAATAACCACATGCACACATATTTTTATTAAAACATTTCGTATTAGATGCCTTACATATTCACTTCAATTTTCATTTCAAATCAGTTTAGATTCTCATATTATTCTATTATTTCTTTTTATTAAGTAATAGAGATGGGTTTTTTTTATAGTGATGTCATGTGAGTAAGGATTTGGTAAAATATTTTGGTTAATCAAGTATTATAGAGTTATTTGTATTTGGAGTTTAATTTTGTATATTCATCAAATTTTTTAACAATAGAAATTGATACAACTTTTAATAAAAAAGTTCAGTTTGCTTTTTTATCTAATTTATACAGATTAGTTTACCTCCATTTTGGGTAAAGAGGACAAAATATATTCTGACTCTTAATACAATAGCTTTCATAATACTTTTAACAAAAAATTAATTAAAGAATATTACATGTATTGGGGCTCAAATTTTACGATTTGTTTATAGAGTATTTTGATTTTTTATAATCTTCATGTTCACAGCTAGGGCGGATCTAGGGGGTGGTAGGGGTTCGGTCCCCTAAAATGAAGAATTTTTCATTTAAGTCCTTTATAATTTATAAAAATTTAAATTAGTAATAGTAAAATTGTATTTTGCCCCTCAAATTATATAAATTTAATTTGATCTTTTAAAAACTATAAAAATATGGACTATTAAAATGAAAAAATTGTACTTTTACTATCATAAAAATATATAATTTAATTCTGACCCTAAATTTTTTTTAACTTCACTCCTACTTCGTAAATCGTATTTCTGAATCCGCCACTGATATTTTCTTTTCCGACTATGAATAAAGCAATGGAGGACCAAGCACGTTAAATATTAACCCTTGTTTATATGAAATGATGTTACCTACTTACAAATTCCTCATATGTTACGTAATGTATTTTATGAATAAATCATAATCATGTTAAAATAAAGATAAAGTTTGATGTGCCATCGGATTGCTTTATATTAGAAAACAACAAGCATATAATAAAAAGTTAGGGCTGCAATTGGGTGGATAAGAATGTCAAATTTGTTGATTAAATTCTTTTGACAAGGGAGCCTTGGATTGTAGTGCCTGGAATTTAGGGTTTTATTTTCATAAGCCCCGCTAGACTACCACAAATTAATAGCGGTCAAATTTAGTTATTAGTCCCCATACTGTGTAAGTTATAGATTTAATAATTATACTCTAATTTGGTCAATTCAAGTCCTTGTACCTTTTGAATTATCAAATTTAATTTTTTTTATTTTTTCGAATTTTGAAATTCCAGTCATGAATTAAGTGTAGCAGTTAAATCTATTTGGCCGAATTATGCTATTAGTCCAGTACTATTTGTAACGTTGTAAATTTAGTATACGTTTTTCAAATTTTAGTCTTGACGCAAAAGATAACCGTTAAGTTCATTAATTGTATTTTTTGGTGGGTAATATGTGAGTAAGCTGACTTGGCATTGCATGTATGATAGTATGTTTGGTGCGTAAGATTTTGGAAATGCTAGAACTTAATGATTTTAATAGGTACTGCATGGTCAAAGACAAGAATTTTTAAATTCAAAAAATATAAGGACTAAAAATAACTAAATTTAAATATATAGACTAAACCCACAACTTATACATAATACATGATCTTATTTTCATCTATTTATCGTATGTGAATATCATGTCCTCTTTTGATTGTTGTTAATAAGATACATTATGTAGGCATTCTGTCTAATCGGAAATGTGGAGGCATACTCGTATCAAATACATACTTATTATCAGGGGTGGAACGTAACGGAGGTTAAGGGGCTTGGCCTCCCAAAAATTTTGAAATTTTTTATTTTTTTTTAAAATTTGATTGAAAATTATAAATTGACCCCAATTTATAAAAAGTTTTACTATGCCTTTTAATGTTTTTGAAAATTTTAATCAAGTTATTCAAATTTATTTTCGAAATTCTCATTAATCTCACAAGTTTTTGAAAATTTTAATTAAATCCTTATTTTTTGAAAAGATATGATTAAACTCTGAAAATTTTTAGAAATTTTAGTTATGCTCCTAAAATTAATCCCCGGCTTATAATCAACTCTCATTTTGAATTCGTGTAACTTACTCACCGTCTAATCATAAAATACTAATAGTTAATTGGGATAGTTTTACCTTTAAAATTCAAAAATAATAGCTGCAGAATTTGAAAAAATCGACTCGAAATAGAATCTCAACTGAGAATTTTATAAGTTCATGGATGCTGACAGGGATGCAATCGAAGAAGGAAAAAAATACTACATATGAATTTTCACTAACTCAATGATCACGTTTTAAATTATTTTCATTTTTTACTAGTTTCTGCCACAACAATGAAGATGAAGCTTGACCTAAATTCAATCAAATACTACATTCTATGCTATGGGGCAAAAATTTTCATGCTGTCTGAAATTTTAGCAATGTCATTGGCAGAGTAATGTACTGACAAATTACATGTCTTATTTACTTGCTGGGTATGCCCCATTATAAAAATTAGTCAATATTCGACAAATTCCTGCTTCTTGGTTCCTTTGCATGGTCCGACATAATGTGAAAATTTTCTGTTCTTTTGATTACGCTTTCAAACTTTATTCAAAACCCTAAATTCGACATGGAGATCTAAAACCCTAATCTTTTTCAACATCATATAAACACTAAATCTAATATAATCCTTTACTTGGCCTAATGTAATACAAAAAGTTTTTGACCCGATAATGTTGATATTTTTTTATTGATGGGTGCATAAAACTCATGCGCGGATGGTGAATCAAATATTATATTTTTCATAATTGGTAAAAGTACCGTGGAACCAAGTAAGATTGCATTTTGTCTCATTTACTCAACAAATGGATAAATTAATCCTTGTACATTAGATCAATGAGCAAATTCGTCGTTTTTATTAAAAATTTCATCCATTTTTACTATTAAAAATTAACGTGGTTGACAAAATAACTAAACAGTTTTGTCACGTGTATCTCATGCTAATGTACATGAACTAGTTTTTAATAGTAAAAACGGATATAATTTTTAAGAGAAGGAGTAGTTTGTTCTTTGATTTAATGTACAAATATTAATTTATCCATTTTTTAATAAAAGAGAAAAATATAATATAACTCTTAGTTTAAGGACCTCTATGATACTTTTATATTAATTATTCATTTTTTTTGGCTAACCAATGAACTAGAGAAAAAAATATTAAATTATTAGTGACGGTGCATTTTAACCCTATGCTTTGATCTAAGGATAAATGTTATTTTTTTATGATTTGTGTAGTAAAATAAGTCCAAAAACAAAAATAATTATGGATACTCTTAAGAGATTTAGTTTTATTTTTAAAATATTTTATTGCAAAAAGTTAAATGGAAATAAGAATGGTGCACAAAGCACCAAAGATAAAAAGGAAAGATTAAAAAAAGAAGAAGCAATGTGTAAGAATATAAATAAATGTGTAATTAAAAACACAAACTATAAAGAAATGCGACTAATGTCTCCCAATATTCCAAAGGACTCATATCATATATAGATATATATTATGATATTTTGATAAATAATTTTTAAATTTATTATATTTATAAAAAAACTATATTATATACACCCTTCATCCTAGATTTATAACATCAACACAATCTTCATAGGTTAGATTATATATATATATTTAAAAAGAAAAAAATAGATAGGCTAGATTTGAAAAACATAAAAGGGAAGATTATCTTTTTATACTTTAAATTAGTATTGTAGAGGTCTTTATATTAAGTTTAATTTCATTTTATTCATTTTATTAAAAAAATGGGTAAATTAATCCCTTTATGTTAGATCAAAGAGTAAATTAATTAATCTTTTCTATTAAAAATTTCATCAATTTCTACGATTAAAAATCGGTGTGGCTAACAAAATAGCTAGCAATTACACATGGCAGGCCACGTGTATATTATGCGGACGTATAAAGACTATTTTTTAATAGTAAAAATTGATGGAATTTTTAACAAAAGGATTTAACTCTTTGATATGTAACATGTAGGGACTTAATTTGCCCAATTTTGAGTAGATGGGGAAAATGCAATCCAACTCTTAGTATAAGGACTTCCATGGTACTTTTACCTAAATTTAAGCTATGTACAAACATATTAAAAACTTTATACATTTCTATTGTTAAAAACTATTCTTTATATGTTAGAATGAGGTGTACGTTGCATGCCATGTAATTATTTTATTATTCCAATAGTCATGTCACTTTTTAACAGAAGAAACGAATAAAATTTTTAATAAAAAAAATCAATTTACTTTATGATTTAACGTGCAAAGATTAATTTACTCAATTTTTTAAAATAAAAAATAAAATACAATCCAACTCATAATACAAATAACCACATATTAATTTATTCATTAACAGTTCAAATGAAACATTTATATAACATTTTCCTCGTGTACCCATCATTTTCAACTTATATTTTCCCATTTATTTTGGGTGACTTTTCAAAAAAGAGCATAAATTCGAATAACAACACTAAATTATGATTAACTAGAAAGAAAAAAAAGGAGAAATTTTGTTTTCTTATAAATTGACTACAAATAAGATTTTACAAATTTTACTACAAAAAAAAAAAAAAGGAAAAGAAAACATTTGCAATGATACCCTCCTTTTTATCTTTCTTTTTCTTTTTTATGTGGCTTTGAATTTTCAGTGAGGGGTTTTAATTTCTTCGCATCTTTGACCCTAAGAAAAGGGGCTTTCTTTTGTTGGCTTTAATTTTGAGGTGATGCATAAATTCTTTGATACCGGTAATGCCCCCACTTCATATGCCCAATAAAATGTAGTATACTAGCGTTATGGGCAAAGCTATTAGCATCCCAAAAATAACACTGCAATTAAAATTAATAATATATTAATTTAAAATAAATAATCATAATAAAATAATTAAAAAAGAATAAAATATTTAAAAGACTTACGCTGTGCTGAGAATATCAGGGTGTACGTTGTATTCCTTAGCAAAGACAAAGGGGACAATTCCTTGTGGGAGAGCTGCCTGTTATTTATTTTTTATTTATAATAATAATAAAATTTTTAAGAAAAATACATGCAAAGCAAAAAAGAAAAAACACGTTAAAATTTGTATAAATGTGGATGTTTGTTGTTCATTTATAAAAAAATTACATAAACAATTCAGTTGCTTAATAACATTTTATAATATCATTTTTATCGGATTTTAATTCTGCGCTTGTATTTTAATTTGACATGATTTGATTATTTTACTTTATATGATCACTAGTTAGATGAATTAATTAAGAATATTATAAAAAAAATTGTCTAATTAAAATACTGAGACTAAATTTCAAAATTGAACATGGTAAAAATACCAAAATCAAAATTTAACTTTTTTTAACAGGCAATTACCGTGTCTAATTCAGATTTTAATTTATGAGATAGAACAATATCTAGCCCAACTACTTTTTTTTTCCAATTTTAAAATTTTAGATTTTTTTAAAAACAAAATTCACACGTTCACATGGTACAGTCTCAGTGAGCCATATCAATTTAGGACCAAATTTAAAAAAAAACCTGTTGAGTTTTGAAACTAATATGGACAAAAAAAGTTTAAGAGATCAAGATGAGAAAAATGACTAAGTTCAGTGACTAAATATTAATTTACCCTTAATTTAAGTAGGCAAAGTGAAAGGAAAAAAGAAGTGACCTGGACAATGGCAACGTGTAAGAGAACGCCTTTAAGACCAACAGCAATGGAAGCAGCAGCCATGACAGCTGGTCCTGTAAGGAATCTCACGGCCATTGCAAAAGCTGCAACCGAATTCCCACATGCTATGATCTTTGGTTGCAATGCCATAAACAGACCTGTCATTCACATCAAACCGTGCCCCCAACATTACATTTTTAAACATTTAAATGAAAAAAAAACACCTTTCATCATTATTTCAACATATATATATTATCATTGCCAAACACTGTTTTTTCTTTAAAAAATGATTTGTTGTCTGTAATAAGAGACACTGACCAAGACTGAACATTGCCATGCCGAGACCTGCATCTGACAGTATAGATATCGACTTTGCTATTATTGCAGGCATTTCTACATTCCACCTTCAAAACCAAAAAGAAAGTAACAACAAAGCTTCATTACGAATGATGCACAATGAGGGAGGTGGGCCTCGTAACCTCAAATAGTAAAAGGATTATGTAGGGAGTGTTTATGTTGGATTTTACATTTTGGGGTTTTATTTTTTAATTCTGAGAGGAGTCTAATGAGTTCATGGAGTTGGGAGAACTTCGGTGAGGTTTGAATCTTTGTTCAATAACACTACCAGTTGGCTAGTCAAATTTCATGAACCCTTAAGATAATACCTCTACTATTTGAGGATAAGATATTGAGCTCCAGCATGTAATAAAAAGGGTTTAGAGTTTCATACCTGAAAGAGATTAATGACCAAGTGAGACCAATTAAGCTTGAGTAAGTATTGGGGTTTCTAATAAGTTTTCTCCAAACCATAATCAATATAAGCCTTGTCATTACACTTGTTGGTGGCATGGTTTTAGGGTTAGCAATGGCAATGGCTTCCCCAACTTTGTTGTTTTCACCACTTTCTTGGGCATTGCTCATTTCTCTTCTGTTCCCAAAACTGAACTCATCTCTTTCCATAAACTCCTCTTGATTATCTCTATGTCCTTCCACTGTCAACAGAACAAACAATCTTACATATATATATATATATATATATTTTAAAGAATCAGTTAAAAGGGTAAAAGTACTCTATAAGTCTTATACAGCAAATTGATATTCTCTATTAAAAATTCTATTTATTTTTACTAATAAAAATTATCTAAATTTTTTAATAAAAACATCAATTTACTCTTTAATATAATGTAAAATAATTAATTTATATAGTTTTTAAGTGAAATAGTCAAAACGCAATTTTACTACTAATATAAGAATCTGCATGTAATTTTACCATACATGTGTAGGTATTAAAAAACCAGGTCAAAAGCTTGTACCTTTGCCAGGGGAGACAGCTAACCGAACTTCTTTCTGGTCGGTAACACCATATTCATTGCCGCCGCCGAACACATCTGATACCGGAGAAGCACTTGAACTCCAAACAAACATATGAAGATCCTTACCACCACCATCTTCGACCTTTTGTTGAGCTTGTCCATTAGGTTTCTTAACACCTTTAGACCCAGTTGGTGAAAACATACCCGGATTAGGAGCCGGGTAGTGTCCCGTTACACCACTTTGTCCATGGTAATGAAATCTAGGCTTACCAGAACCATCTTCCTCGTAATTTGATGGTCTGGGTGTCGGTCCACGTGAAGCAGACATACCATAAACATCACCGGAACCAAAATTCGAGTTCCGACCACCGGCCATCATAGAATAAAAATCAGTATGGTTAAAACTCGAACCTCTGGGTGTTGGATTCCTCGATGATTGTAAAGAGTAAATCTCAGCATTAGTCAAATTCGATGGTCGTGGGGTAGTCGAAGACAAACCTTGTGACCTTCTGGAAAAAATATCAGACCTCGAAGCATTAGATTTTCGGACCGTAACATGTAACTTACCGTCGTCTTTAATCTCAGCTTCGGTTTCTAACGGCTGCCGACCGTCGAGCGACATGATGTCGGAATCGACATGGATGGACACAATAGAACCAGCAGTGTCGGGGAATTGTTCAGAGATTAACATCTTCGCACCACGATATTCAAACATAAATAGCATTAAAGTATACCAAATGATACATTGAAGTACAACGATTTGTACCATTAAACTCCCTGAAAATTCACCATACATACCTTTAAGTAAAGGTATACCCATAACCAAAGTATTGGGTAATGTCGAAAGTGAAAATAATGTTATGGTCCATTCTAAACAACCCCTTTTACTTACTCTGGACCAAATGGCTAACACAACTAAAACTATAATCTTTTGTAGTGTATCAGCTGCTATGAACCGGAAGTTCATGGTGTACGGATTGTTTGAAGCTATGAAATGAAATGAAAGTAATGGAACGGCGAAAAGAGCAACGAACCGGTTGATGCCGGAACATTGGTCGGGTGTGAAGATTTTCCACCATTTCACTGAACCGTAAGCTAAAATCATGGCCACGTAAAGTGGTACCATTGCCGTCATAACGTGGTAAAAATCTGTTAAAGTGATCATCTTTGAAACACCCTGCTTACAAGCTTACTAAAAGTGAAGACCCAAAATTTTACAAGAAGAAGAGGGTTGGTGGCGATGATGAGGGAAGAAGAGCATGTGTTTTTGGGGTTTAGAGAGGAAAGTGAGAACAAGAGAAGGGGGGGGGGGGGGAATTTTTTTTATACACTAAAACAGCTCTTGAGATACGTGAGCAAGCTTTGCACTTGCAGTCCCCAATGCTTTTGAAAGGAATAAGGGGATGGGGGGTTGCTTTTTTATGGTAGATTTTGGACTTTTTGGTTTTTGTTTTGGTTAAATTTTATTTTAAGTTGTTGTATTTTTTTAAAAATTTAGAATTTAGTTTTTTATTTTAAAATTTAAAATTTAGGTTAAATTGTTAATGTTGTTTAAATTATTTTATTAAATTCAAGTTTATTATAATATTATTTTTTAGTTGTAATGTTATTCAATAAAGATAAATCTAAAAAATTATTTTAGGAGATCAAAGATGAATCATAAATTTTTCATTAATTTTTGGATGATTAAAGTACAAATTTACTATTATACTAACTTATAATTTTTAAATTTTGAAAATTTTATCATTTTAAAAAAAGTGAAACCACTGCTTTTCTTTTGTCTATTGCAATTTTTTCCTGTAAATATCACATTAATAAATTTAAATAAAAAATAATATTATTAATAATTAGTCTTAAATTTGCATATTTTAACATTTTAAATTTTGATAACAAAGGGTGGCTCTATATTCGATGGAGTCTGATGTCCAAAGTTTAGTAGAAAAAAAGAAAAAGGCATTTTGGTTGGGAGAGGTGAGTGGGATGTGTCTCCAAGTATTTGTTTGGGTTCACAACACTTTATTTTTTTATTTTCAAGCATTAAAAAGAGGACCCTCAACTTTTCCTCTTTCTTCTTGGATTCGCTTTTCTGCTTATGGATTCTAGATGGCTTATGCCTCTGCCTGCCCTTTTTTTCTATGCCTAAGTCCATTTCCATATCAATAAAATAATTAATAAATTTATATTTTTATCATTTAACTTTAAAAATTATAAAATAAATATTAAATTATTTGAAAGTTTTTATTTAAGTTATTAGGTTATTAAAGGTCTTCTCTATTTGCATCACCTGCATTAATCAAAACTCTTCCTCTACTTTTCTTTTATAATTCTTTTCTTTTCATGGATCAATTTTGAACGTCATGAATTTACGAATAAAAATTTAAACAATTTTCTTCTTTGATCTCCAACATTGGTTATTAGATTAACTTGGATCTAAAATATGTTCTTTTGGATTAATTAACCAAAAATGTCAAATTTAAAATATAATGAGGAAAATAAGTCCTTTTTTTTCAATTTTAAGGAACTAGGCCAACTTTGGAGAGAGAGAAATAGAAAACGCTTCTAGCATGAAGCATTTTCATCATTTCAAAAATTATTTTTTTAGTTGGGTGTCAGGAATTTAGGGAGAAACATTTATTTGTGATTATGTTTTAGAGATAATCTGTGATAGTTTTAATGTATGTTTGAGTTTACGGTGATGCAATAACGTTCGAAGACCAACACATTTCATTTCCCATTTGAAGAGTACACAATCATCATAGAAGGTGTCACATTGCAACTTGGGTTCCCAGTTCACTGTGATTATACGGTCATGAGTTCAAGTATAACTTGGGCCTCTAGTTGGTGGTGATTATGCGGTCACAGATTCAAGTTTCATGTCACTAGAAGAGGATACTTTATAAATCTCATACATACGTTTGAGATCATAATTATAGGGAAAAAAGGGTTCACCAATATAATTAACTTATTCTTTTTCTCCATCAAAGTAGTATCACTAACCTCATTATCTTAAACTCGTGTCAGAGATAGTGGCAAAAAGACTTTCAAGGGAGAAATGGCTGTAACGATTGACAAAAGCTGAAACGTGACTCAGAACAGCAACGATTACTGTGATTAAAGAACTTATTTGCTGATTTTTGGGCTGTGAAGAAGAAAAATGGAATTAATAAGTTGAATGAAATGGGAACTTGTTTGCTGGTTTCTGATCGCTAATCTATGAGGTAGTATAGTGGTGGTAAAGGGTCAGGTTGAAGGAGTGAGAAGCTGGTTGTAATGCTTCATTTTTGGGGTTATTTGGAGGAGAAATGCTTAGCAGGTAAATAATTGGTCTTTTTGGAACAAGAATGAGGAGAAACTTGTGGTTATCAACAACATACCACATAGCTAGATTTTATTCTCTCTTTTTATAAATTCTTATTGCTTTTATCAACAGTTCTTACAGTTTCTCTGTTGATTGTTGTTTCGTGGTTTTGGAGTGCTTTTGAAGGGCTCCAATTAATATGGGTTTACTTTTAGATAAAGTGATACTTGAGATGGATAGTACTGAAGTTATAGAAGTGATTCAAATCATTGAAAATGAACCAACTTTTTTTCAACTGTGGGGTGTGCCATCAATGATCTCAAACGTTCATAGATTATCTGCATTAGACATGTGTTTAAAGAAGAGAATAAAATTATGGATGGTTTGACAAAAATAATATTCTCAAGACCTTTGGGGAGTTATATTTATATACAATTATTGCAGAATGATTAAATTAAAAAAGATTTCCCTTGTATGATTTATTTTTGTTCTATTATTTCTTTTGTAAAACAAAAGCTAAATCATTTTTATAATTTGAATAAACCAGTTTTAAAAAAGTTCGGTTTTAATGGAGAGTGGAGACTCTTGCCACATTTTTATTCACCAATTTTGGAAATTATTTTTTAGGTTTTCTATATATTTGTATTACTGTCTTAGAATTTTAATATTATATTTGTAAATGATATATATTAAAATCTAAATCTGAAAACAGATTAATACCGATATATCAATATTAATATTAATAAAAATAAAAATTAATAAATACATCATTATGATGTTAAGTAGCAAGATATTTTGATAGCAATTTGAAAAGGGGAAAAGATATTTTGAAAATCAATTTTGGGAGAAGTGAATGAATCCACGCGCTTAAATATGCGGCGGCGGCTAAATTTGGAGCGGTGCATCACAAAAGTGAGAAGAGTATTCACGTGGACCCTAATTTGTCCTAATCCAACAATTAATATATAATCCGAGTGATAAAAAATTTAAAGTTTTTTTAGTAGAATTTGTATTTTAGGAATGAAAAAGAAAAGCATTAACAGAATTTATTCCCCTTAAATTTCATCGTGGTCCTGGGGGCCACGTCAAGGGAACTCCTAGGGGTTTATCCCCTAAAACAAACTTTTAAGTTTTGTTAGAGTTTTTTTTTTGGGGGAAAATCGAAATTAGAGTTAGAATGTACTTCTTTTCGTTACAAGCTTGAAATTTTATGTTTTTAAACGAGTTAAAATATAATTTTATCATATATATTAATTTGTAATTTTAAAATTTAGAGTGGTTAAAACACAAATGATCTATTTTATGGGGTCAAAGCCTCTGCATGCTCTCTCTAGTGTTGTTTTTATTTTTAACCCTTTAAAATTTATAAAATTTTAAATTAATACATAGTAAAATTACTTTTTGATTTAACATATAAGGATTAATTTGCTCATTTTTAGGTAGATGGAACAAATATAATCTAACCCCTAATATAAAGGTCTTTATGATACTTTTACCTAGTGTAGATACAATATGCAACAATAGAGGAATATTGAGGAGGGGAGAGTGGTTGCTACAAAGGTTGATTCATCCAGTTGGGCGAAAAGCCGAAGGTTATGGAGGGTGGTGGTGAAAAAAACGTAAAGGTTGAGAGCTAAGAGTGTGTTGATAAAGTGTATTCTTGAAGGGACGATCATTTTCTCATTATTTTTGGGGGTATTTGAATCCATATGATATTTGGTGACCAAAAGATTTCATATTTTCAATGAAAATTAAACCATTCGTTATCCGAACAGTTATCTCGAGAAGGTAAATTCTCTCGATTTATCGGTGGTAAATTTATTGCTCAAACGTCTTTTAAGCTTGTCAATGTCCTAACACGAATAAAAATATAACAACTAATATTTAACCATTTAATTTTAATGAATTGCTAGATTTTCCTCCTTATTCGAGATGATATGCTCGCTTTTCATTTTCCCCATCAACATAGGAAATTAAAATCGGATTATCGATTTATTAGAGATGAGGGTTTATTGGAATTAGGATAACGTGGCTTGTTGGCTACCTCTTAAAAAAAGGGACCATTTCTTGGTTTAAATTATTAAGTATATTTCGACCCTAATATTGATAGTAAATATATTAGATGTAGTTATTGTTCATCAGTAAGAAAATTATTGAAAATAGGAAATTCTAAATCCCATCAATCATCACATATCCCATTGAGATATACTATTGAATCCATTTATTATATTATATTTTGGCTTTGCTCATCTCTAAACCTCCACATATGGACACCTAGCAATGGGTATATAAGACCATGAAGATCAGAATCTCTCAGAAATTAGAAGAAAAACACTAAAATATTAGGACTCCATTTCCTAGAAACCCAGAATCTCCCAAAAAACTGCTAAAAACCTCTTGACGACTCCTTACACAACCAGCATCCATGGGCGTAAGAAGGAAGAGTAGCAAGCCAGCTTGAGAATGATGGACCTAAGAGCTTTACGCTGTGTTGCTCACTCAGAGAACAAATATTGGTTATCAATCTATATAGTACAAGAGTCAACCGCCATGCAAACTAGACGACGCCCATCATAACTGATCAGTCTCTAAACCTCCATATATGGATACCTGGCAATGACATTAGAATCTCTCAGAAACTAGAAAAAAAAAACACTAAAATATTGAGGCTTACTTCCCCAAAAACCAGAACCTCACAAAACCTCTTGAGTCTTAACGACTCTCCGCACCAGCACCCTTAAATGCAATTTCCTCTTGCCTTGCCAAGGAATAAAATGTACCATTGTTTTGGCGTTACATCTCTTTGCCAACACCGCTTTAATGGAAAACCTCCACTTTTTGTTGGAATTCATTTGCAGAAATTAGTGAAATGAAAGCCGAATCTTTGAAATGGCGTTTGCCCACAAAGTCATGTGAACCTTTTGAGAACCGAAACCACTGTGTACGCTAGCAATAGAGAACCTAGGAGAATAAGCATTTTTGATGCCGTACAATATTAGATTAGGTTTGGACATTGTTGATGTCTTTTGAGGGCTAGGCCTGAAAGTGACTGGTCGGAAATGGTGAACTAGACCCGGAACATAGGTGTCACCCGCACAAAGCATACATAAGTTCTAAATGTGTTCCAAGCAATATTTGATCGTTGATTGTAAATTATCATGAAAATTTTTGTATTAAAAATTAGATTGTATTTTATCCTTTTACATAAGAAATGAACAAATTAATCCCTACATGTCAGATCAAATAACAAACTAGCTATTCTGTTAAAAATTTTATATTTTTTATTGTTCAAAATCAATCCTTGTACATCAGTACAAGACACATGACACACCATATGTCACTATCTAATTTTTTCATCAACCGCGCCAACTTTTAACAGTACAAATAAATTAAACTTTTACAAAAAATAGATCAATAATTTATCGTATAGAGATTAGTTTATCCATTTCTTTTCTTGAATAAATAAGACAAAATACATCTTGACACCTAGTTCAAGGCTTGCATTATAATTTTACCGACCTACCTGACTTGCTTAGTGATCAATTTGTTGACTCTACGTCTTCGAATTAGACAATTTAATTTTTTATATTCAATTAGTATATAAAAACAAGTAAAACGGAAGTATGATTTCATAATCCAAAATTTACAGAACCATAAAATAAGTATTGAAGAATGTTCAAAAAGGAAAAGCTTCTGACAAAGACCTCAAGCTCAGAAAATTAAATTGTACAAAAGGTAATTACTTCACATAGGGGGGGGTATCGATTGTGAAATAATTACCAATATTTTTGTTCAATCCTATATATGAGCCAAGTTCAACTGCTACTATTAGATATATTTTAACTACATATTCAATCTGTTCCACAAAGAACAAAACCAACCTCGGCACGAAAACTCAAACGGTGTCCGGTATTAGAAGCTCCCGGAACCTGCAACAATAAATATAACGAGATGGAACGAAACAGCATTTTTATGAACACACTTTATAATAAACCTTTAGACCCGGGAAGTTCAATCCATTGAAGTTGGATTTCCACTTCACCGCACTCCACGTTTCTCAATCGGAGGCAAATGTCTTGCACAACCTTCTCGTCAACCAAAGTGATGCAACTCTCCTCGGACAGGAAGTTGGTCCTGCAAGGTTGCACTCTGGCTATCGTGGTTCCATCTGGGACACCTTCCACATCCATTTTCAAGGCTTCTATGTAAGGCCTGATGTCAATCTCTGCATTTCCCATTTTGTCATCCTTGGTAAAAGTGTCATGGTCATAAACTGTCTGGTGTCGTGCAGAACAGAAAAATACTGTGAATGAAACTAATGGCGGAAACAACATTGTACGATAAAATGCCAAAAGAACAAAACATGATCTTAGCACTAATAGAGAGAGCAAGAAGATTCAAGAGTAGATATAATGCTAAAAGTTCACGATACTTTAAAAATAACTACTAATAAGAAATTTGCAAGCATTCCATCGGCTTTATTCGATTTTCTTGCCAGCACGATATTAGTATCAGTAGGAAAATAAAAGTAAATGAAAAACAAGCAAATAGTAAAAATCCAGGATAGAAGTACATTGAGTTACACTTGTTCTTTCTTGTTTTGTTTACTTTTGTTCATTAAACCAATGCTATGTGAACCGATCATGCATGCAGGCAAATATTCTATTATTTAAGCCTATTTTGCCATCTATCATCAATGTGAAAATTGGCAAAAGGGCAACTACACAAGAAACCACTAAAACAGAAAAATGCTCATATATAGTTCCTCGATGTTTAAACAACTAGAAAAATAAATTTTGTATCAGCATATGTTGACATTAATTACTGTTTTGGCAGTTTCTACTGATAACACCTGTGCAAAGAACAGGCATTAACTTGCTCAAGGAAAAAAATAATGAAATAGCATTAGCATCATAAAGAAGGCAAACAGCAATTTAAGCATATAAACAATGACTCAATCAAAAACTTACATTAAAGAATAATAGAGAATCAGCAACTGAGATGAACCAAAAATGAGTTTCATATTTTAATGAAGTAATAGAATCAAAATCAACAGAACATGAGCTATCTTGCAATATAAAGATCAAGGTTCAGCCTGTCTAATAGTGGAAAATGAAATATAAATACATGCATTGTGCAAATTCCTAATTACTAGTTGAAACCATACTTGTTTTGCTAATATGTATAGGTAACAAGCATCATTATGCATTGGTAAAAATTTGGTTACAATGAAAATCTAGAAGCTACAGAACATTGGGAATGGTTATCTAGGAAAAGATGCAGCTTCTGAATCTAAGCAACGAATGTTCTCCTATATGATCCAAGTGTTGGTTTATCAAACCGGATTTCTGTTATGCACTCCATTGATATAGTAACTAGTACTTGAAAATTTACCAGTTTTATTGGAGTACTAGGATCTGTTATGGAAAGAGTTAAATCCTCATTCCACTCAGGATTAACATCCTTCTTTATTACACGAGTCTTCAATTTCTGCAAGCAATAGTTACACATGAAAACAATTAGAACAACGAGCAAGTTGCTCGAAAATGACTAAAAACAAAAAAAGGGTGAAAATTGGGAATTACGGTATCATGTTCAGGCTGCACAGTCCAAGTAAGACTAAAGGGAATTACGGTATAAAAGCGAATGAGGGCTTCTCAATTCAAGATTGTTCGATGAAAAGAATGAATGCTGTGGATGATCTTAAGACAATCTATAATTTTACATGGTTAGAAAATTATAAATTGTTACCTTCAATCTAATGAGTAACATCGAATTTTCCAAGATTATTGCTGATTTTAGAGTGAGATTCAATGTGAAAGTCAACTTGGATGAATTAGGACTTTACCAAAAAAATTTTAAAACAAATCTTTCAGATCCATCAATCAAAAGGGATTTTCACCTTATTAATTTCCATACATTCATTTTTGTCAAAAAAAAAATTCCATACATTCAAGAATCAAAGAATCTAAACCATATAAAACACTAAAATTCCATCTTTTTTTGAATTTAAACATATCTAGTTGCTTTTGAATTCTAACTTCTGATAAAAAGCCAAAACTCTAAAGCTCATAGGAGGCAAATCGTAGCATCAAAGTGATTTTCATCCATAAATAACATATAGTTTCACCCAAAAAAAAGGATTTCCCTGCAAATTAATTACTGATTACGAAAAAATAAAAACGGACCTGTTTACCCAATTTAACAACAACGTAAGGATCGCTGCTTCGAACATCACGAACGGCGAGGTTAACGCCCCGTTTGATCCGAACCCGAAGAAGACCCAATAAGTTATCCATCAACGATGAGCTCTTCGATTTTTCTGATACTGGAGAATGTCCCATTTCTTTTTTTCGGTCTCCCTTTTGTATTTATACCCAAAAGAATTTTCCCTAGTTTTAACTTTACCAAACAAAAATTCAAAATAAATAAATAAAATATTAAAATTACATTTAAGTTGGTTTTATTATTATAATTTTAAGGTTAAACTACTTAGTTAGTCATCCAATTTTCATAAGTTTTCATTTTAGGTACTTAAAATAAAAAAATTGCATTTTAAGCACTACCGTTAAAAACCAATTTTTATTTTGGTCACTTGCAGTTAATTTGGGGTTAGACAATTTCATTTTACACTCATTGTAGTCACCGAAGTTTTTCCTTATAAAAATAAAGGTAATTTTATGTAAAACACGAGTTTTTCCCTTTTAATAAGAAAAACTAAAATTACTTCACAAAATAAAAATAAAGGAAATTGAAAATATAAAATAATTGACTAAAATGAAAATTTACTAAAATTGGATAATTAAAATGAACATTGAATTAGCCAAGGGTGACCAAAATGAAAATGTTTGTTAACGATAGTGCCTAAAATATAATTTTTGGTGCCTAAAATAAAAACTTATGAAAGTTGGGTGACCAAATGTGGAATTTACCCTTATTAAATTTTATTTAATCTCACAAGAAGCCAAGTTTTAAATTGATTTCCAACTTCCAATTATTTCAATTGAGTTCTCAAGATATTAGTATTAGATCAATTTGGTTATTCAATTAACTTAGTTATCAACTATGATGATAAACACCAACCCAAACTTGATGTGAATCAAATTGTAAATATGTGTAAATCTAATGAATAAAAAATTGGGATCTCAGGACCAAAGGTAAAAATTTTGTTTTAAAAGGGGCTTAAACTGAATATCTTGTAACTAAAAGAGACTAAAGTTGATAATATACCATTTAGTTAAGGGAGCAAAGATCCCTTCCTGCCCTTTTAACTACGCCTCTAGATATATATGTGTTTACAATTTAATTCACATATTTTAAATATGCTACACGTTAAATTTAAACCATTATTAAGCACATGAATAGATGACTAGGCTAATCGAAAGACCCAAATTAATACAATAACGATACTTCAAGAACTCAATTAAAAAGTTTTAAAATTTAGGGACTAATGACAAATATAAGCAAAAGTTTGGGACTAATTAAAAAAGATAAGGTACCTGATCTCCCCTGGTTGAGAGAAACTTTCTTTTGGATAGTACGGGAGTTTTATTCAAGTTATAATAAAAGTATAGGACGGAAACGGGGAGAGATGCCGTGGGACCCAGGGATGGGGGGGGAAATATGGGGGGTAATATCCTAGGATAGTGACCGGGAGAATCGGTAACCAGTACGGGAAATAACTGGACGTGAATTGGTCGTCGTTATAATTACTGGAGTGTTTGACTAAGAAATTAGGCCATGAATCACGCTTTGATTGTCGAGAAATATTGCAATTATATTCTCTATATAAAAAAAGTCAATTATATTATGTAATATATTTATTATTTAATTAAATATTAAATTACTATTTGGATACTGATTTTAATAATTATTTTTATATTGAGATTTGATTTTTTTTCTAAATCAATCTTTAAATTTGACAATTATTTTTATATTAAAGCATGAAATTTAGAATTTTTAAAAAAGTATGAAGGAGAATTTATTACTTAACTAGGAAATAGGCTGTGAATTACGTTTTGTTTGTCCAGAAATTCTGCAATTCTATATATAAAAAAGTTAAATATATCATGTAATAAAATCATTATTTAAATAAAGATTAAATCACTATTTAGATATTGAATTTAATAATTATTTTTATATTGAGATTTGAATTTTTTAATCTAAATTAATTCCTAAATTTGACAATTATTTTTATATTAAAGCATGAAATTTGGAATTTCTAAAATAATATGAAGGAGAATTTATTAGTAAACTAAAAAATTCTACGATTCTATATATAAAAAAGTTAATTATATCATGTAATAAAATCATTATTTAATTAAAGATTAAATCACTATTTGGATACTGAATTTAATAATTATTTTTATATTGATATTTAATTTTTTTATCTAAATTAATCCCTAAATTTGAAAATAATTTTTATATTAAATCATGAATTTTAGAATTTCTAAGAAAAATATAAAAGATAATTTATTAGTAAACTAAGAAATAGGCCGTGAGTGACGCTTTGTTTGTCGAGAAATTCTGCAAATCTATATATAAAAAAGTTAAGAATATCATGTAATAAAATCATTATGTAATTAAATATTAAATCACTATTTGGATACTGAATTTAATAATTATTTTTATATTGAAATTTAAATTTTTTATTTAAATTAATTCCTAAATTTGATAATTATTTTTACATTAAAGCATGAATTTTGGAATTTTTAAAAAATATGAATAATTTATTAGTAAACTAAGAAATAGGTGGTGAATGACGCTTTGTTTGTAGAAAAATTCTGCAATTCTATATATAAAAAAGTTAACTATATCATGTAATAAAATTATTATATAATTAAAGATTGACTCTCTATTTAGATACTGAATTTAATAATTATTTTTATATTGAGATTTGATTTTTTTTCTAAATTAATTTTAAATTTAACAATTATTTTTATATTAAAGCATGAATTTTGGATTCAAAAAAAAAATGAATTTAGGAATTTCTAAAAAAAATATGAAAGAGATTTATTAGTAAACTAAGAAATAGGCCGTGAATATAAAAAAGTTAACTATATCATGTAATAAAATCATTAATTAATGGATAAATTATACCTAAAATTACTAAACTATTAATAAATTTATGATTTAATTATTTAATTTTAAAAAATTATAAAATATCATTAAATTATTTAATATATTTCATTTAAATTACTAAATTATTAAAATTGCTAATGTATAGCATTCACTTTTTGTACTTCCTGCACCACCAAAAAAATTATATTTGCAATTTATTCGAGCTATAGATTAGGTCCAATTTAATCAAACCTTTTTTTTTTTGTTTGTTTATTCTTAATAGTTCAAAACTCATTATTTTATAATAAAAAGCATATAAAAAAAATTCAAGCTCAAACTCGATTTCGAGCATATAAATTATTAAAACAAACTTAATCGAATTAAACTCAAATAATTCAATATTATTTTGGGTCAAGCTGAAGCATAAATAAGAGTATATATTAATAAATATTGAGTTGAGTTAGTAGATTGCATTATATATATTCAAACATATTTATTGGTTAAAGTATTCGGGAGGTTTTTCTGTTATAAGGATTTGGATGAAATTAGTAATTCTGTAATTAAATGGATCAATTTAATACACATACTATAAAAAAATAATCAAATAAATTCAAATTGTAACAAAATTAACATTTACAATATAAAAACGGTCTTAAAAATTATTTCTTTTTTCAATTGGAGTTCAATCCTAAACAAAATATTTCTTTTACATAACCATAAAAACTTTTAAAATTAAATAATAAATGGGTAAAAAACCTTTCTAGTTACTTTCAATTTTGAAATTGAGCAAATTGATCTCTCTCTAAAAAAATTAGAATGATTTAGTCAATTTTAAAAATAAGTAACTAAGGACAATCATTACTATGTTAATGTCTCACATCAATTGTACATATTTTGATTAGTATAATAACAATTTTAGCCCTCGATGTTTACATGCATTTTCAAATTGGTCTTTGGTCTAAAAAACCAACAAATTTAACTTCAATTTTTTTATATTTACACAAATATTGCGGGTTAAATTTATTAGACCAAAACTAAATTAATAGAATGTGTAAATTTTGAGTGTTAAATTTACTATTATATCAGTCAATTTTATGCATAATTGACTAAGAACATTATCGCCGTGATAAATTGTCCTTAGTTGCTATTACTTTCAAATTTGATAGGAAATAAATTGCTCTAATTTTTTTTGAAAGGGACCAATTTGTTCAATATTGAAATTGAGGGGCATTGGAAATGTCTTTTGACCCAGTAAATGATATTTTTTTAAACAGCCAATGTTAGTTTTATTCCAATTTGATTTTATTTGATTCTTTTTAATATTACAATATTCATATAATATAATAATAGAATGGCTAATTTGATCAGGTCTCTATAATAGAGGCCCTCTCAGCTACATTCACCCATATTTATTATTCATGCAATTATTTATTGCATCTTCATCGATGCAGTGATGCTTGCTACGCTCTTCTAGCTCTCTCAGCACATCTCCGATTTTCATTCGCTCAATCAGCGAATCAGCAGAGCATGCGACTCCGATGCCAAGGACTGAGCCCAACCATTTCCCAGCGTTGCCGGTGCCACCGCCGCTGCTTTGGCCATTTTGATCGAAGGCTTCATTTTCAAATTTGAGCCAAGGATCGGCTATCTCCGCCGCACGATCAGGCAGCGCCGCCTTAACGTAATCACGTAGGCTAAGCTCTCCAGTAAACATGCTGTCAGAGGGACTTTTGCCAGGGAACAACTCCATTAAAACGACGCCGTAGCTATACACATCACTGAATGTGGATATTTCCTTTCCCATTCCAAACATCATTCACATCGCATGAATATCATCAAATAGAACATTTGTCCCATAGCTTTTAGATTTGGACGTTGATTTTATTAATTATAATTATAGGTTTCTTTGTTGGTTGGATTTATAATTATGCATCAGGAGACGAAAATAGAACAAGTCAAGAAAAACACAACATAAACTTCCTCTGCATTCTGATCACTAAGCTCTTTGGTCTTCCTATAGCTAGGAAAAGAATGAGGGCTAACTTCTTAGTCTCTTTCATTGATGAAAGTGTGAACTAGGGAAGTCGGAAGAAAATTCATGTCATTTTCTAACTACCAAACTTGTTTTGATTCCATAGGATTGTATTTTTTAAAGTTGTACATATGGACTTTGATTTAATGTGTAATTGTATACATCAATTTTAATTTGGTGTAATCACACACGTGAAATCCTGATTATAGTTCAAATGTATACTTGAAAGTTTAATGTTGGTTTAATCATTCACATTTAAAGAAATAAATATATCAATTTATTTTTATATTGGATAAATATAATTATTTATGTATACAGTACATAACAATGAAATGATGTTATATCAATAATTTACAAAAATAAGATCAAATCAAAATTTCATGTACAAAATTACACAAAATAAAATTTTCATATACTCACTCATAGTTATCCTTAAATAAAATGCAACTCAAATGTTATCCAAATCGACCAGGCCATCTGAACTGCCGGCCCATTAATACCTCTACTTAAAACTCAGTTAAGCAAACCCAAGAAAAAGGGGCCAGCCCAGTTTAATTCTGCTAAAATACGCGGCGGGGTGACACTGGCATTCCCACACTCCGTCTTGCAGCCCAAGGATATTAGTTTGCCTTTTTAACCATCACAAAGAAACTCTCAAGTTCGGCGGCTCAACCCACCACCACCGCTTTGATTCGCTTGAGATTTTTTCCCTTTTCTTTGTCCCAGTATTCTTCTGCAGAGTTGGAGTTTATATAAAAATGGCGGCGCCCAACTCTGAAAACGAGTTAAAAACCGAAGTTACGAGCTCAAATGAAGCAGAACAGCCTCAGATTCAAGCTATTCGAATGCCAAGCATGGAGGAAATCCGTGCCCAAGAAGTTTGGAATAACTGTGCCGTTCGTAGTGTCACCAGTGGAGTAATGGGTAAAGTCCCAATTCGGGTTTCATTTATTTTTTTCAATAGTTTTTGTTTCAAATAAATTCTTTTGAATGATAATCTGTTTGGAAATAAAGAAAAAAATTGGTAATTTCAAGTTGTTTTTATTTGAAAAAAGAAAGCAATAAAGATTAACCTCTGCATTATACTGCCTTCGAATAATTGTAGGGTTTAAGTGAGGTTTTAGGGTTTTAATATATATGATTGTATTTGCAGGTGGCGGGCTTGGATTCATGATGGGTATGTTTTTGGGTGCATTGGATAATCCTGTAATGCAAGATCAAATGAGTGGAAAGCAACAATTAATTTATAATTTGAAGCAAATGGGTTCAAGAAGCTGGAGTTCTGCAAAAGCATTTGCAGTTATGGGTGTAGTGTTTTCTGCTGTTGAATGTGTTGTTGAGAAGGTAATATATAGAAACTAGAAAGCAAAATCCCATCACGCACGCACACGCACACACACACACGCATAGACATTGAAATCGAATTCGAAACTGAACTTCATATTCCGTTGTTTGCTTTTAAAGGCTCGGGCGAAACATGACACCACGAATACCATTGTTGCCGGTTGTGTAACGGGGGGAACTATGTCGGCAAAAGGTATCTACTTTCTCTTACTGTTCTTGATACTACTTGTGATGGTCTCTATGATCTTAGTAAGGAGCTTTCTAATGTAGATTTCGTGTTGACATTATTCTATAAATTGATTGATACGAGCGGAAATGCTGTACCTTGTTCGCTAATGAACCTGTTAATGCTAAGGCTAATATATCAGAAATGTTGAAAATGAATAAGCCGACATTCTTTTATAAAGTAAATTAACTAAAGAAAGCTCGATTGGGATATGTTGTTTATGAATAGTATAACAGAAATGCTATTGAGACACCGTTTTATTGATTCTTTCGAGCATCTTATACCTGTTGACCGTTTTCTTGTTTTAATATCAGTATGAAATGTCTTGATAAAATAACGTCATGTTTCTTAGTCGATTGGTTTTGGCATTTGCATTAATGGTTTCATTGGTTACCAATCGATTTACCACAATCCCTTAATTTGCATTCGAAACAAATATGAACATATTACTGAAAATTTTCCCTTGCATTATTTGTTATTATCATATCCTCCCTATGAGTTGCTACACATTTGCAAGAGCAATTTACCTCGAGCCTAACGAACAGAATTGTGTTGTTTATTGACATGTTTTCCTGTCGGAGAATTAGTATGCCATGTCTCTCTCTTAGGCTTATCAATTCCAAGTTGAATATAGAATCATTAGTTTCTTTTCATTTGAGTGACATGCCATTGAAGCGCGTTTAAGTGAAACTGATAAAGGCCTTACGGAGAGCTTTCTCACTTTGCCTTTTCTTTGTGTAATTTTCACATTCTTTAGAACCCTCTAAACCGGCACTTAAAAACCTTAGCGCCCTGCCCTTGATGTTTCACATGATATTAGGCAACTAATTATGCCCTGCATTTATGAGGAAACCTTAATGCAGCTTCGATGATAGCTATTTGATGTAATGAAATTTTGAGAATGATTTTATCAAATACAAAAGCTACAATTGAAGAACGAAAAAGAAAAACCAAAACCAGCTGGAGAAGTGTCATTCTCCCAATAGTATCCTTATTTAGGCAAAATTTTAGTTTAAGTAAGCTTTTTGCTCATATGAATGTTGGTTCCAACAAATACTTATTCATGTCTCATCTTCACATTGTTTTCGGTAAAAGTACCATAGAAGCCCTTGTACTAGGAGTCAAATTGTATTTTGCCCCCTCTACTCTAAAGATGGGCAAATTAGTCCTTGTAAGTTAAACCAAAGAGCAAATTGGTTATTTCTATTAAAAATTTCATCCATTTTGTATTGTTAAAAATTAGCGTGGTTGAAAGAATAACCAAATAATGCCGCATGTACCTTATGCATATGTATAGGTATCAGTTTTTAATAGTAGAAATGGATGGAATTTTTAAAAGAATGACCAATTTGCTCTTTCATCTAACATGTAGGGACGAAGTTGCCCATTTTTGAGTAGATGGGGCAAAATGCAATCCGATTCATGGAACAAGGGCCTATGCACTTCCACTGTCAAATGTTAATCTCCCACATTTGCACAGCTGATACAATTATGTTCATGAATATGTTCTGTTTCGGGTTTCCCCTATTTATCTTACATTGCATTTCTCTCGTGCATTGTTGATAGCTGGTCCGAAAGCTGCATGCGTCGGTTGTGTCGGTTTTGCTGCATTCTCAGTTGCGATCGAGAAGTTTTTCGATAGGCACACTTGATGGTAGAATTATCCTTTTGCTCCAATTTTGCATACAGCTTTATTTATAGGGACCGAATTCATAGTTGACCTGCTGAATTTTTATCATAATATATATTTGTGCAATTTTAATTGATTCAGAATAACAATTTAAAAAAGTCTTTGAATGTTTTGATTCTTGATTCACGCTATAGGTCTCTGAATCAGAGGATGTACACCCACCCCTAATATAATTAGTTGGATGATTGATTGTGAGAGCCCATCTTAATTTGGGGGTTTGTAGTAATAAAATTGGATCGGTTGGTTTTCAAATATTAAAATATTGTAATTAAATCATCAAATTGTCAATATTTTATTGTGTAGCTAATTTTGTAAAATGAAAATAGCAAATTAAATGCAATTAACATTACAAAATTACTTAGGTTGCATTTGGTTCAAGTTGTACATTACACGTTGTAATCTCATATTTTTAATTAATTTGAATTGAGATTTGAAACATTTCAGATACCCGTAACCTCATGGTGTCAAAATATAAGATGTAATGTTAATACAAATAGTCCCATGTTGTCCAAATACAGTCTGCAATTTAATACTACTTATTTCTACTCTTCAAGTCATTTAAATTTATGGGAATAAAGAGCGTAATTTTAATGTTATCCATTCCTCTTCCTTAAATAATCAGTTATTAATCATCATAATTATTGAGATTAAAAATATTAAAATTATTAATTTGTTATAAAAATGACAGTTTAATAAATGTATATTTTAAATAATTTTATATTTTGTGAACTAAATGCTAAAATCTTACATTCAACCCATACTGTCTGCAGTCTTACATGATCTTTTGTCGCATACATACATTTCAATTTGAATTTAAGATGGTTCCCAAATTCCAATTAAATTTAGATCAGAAAAACATTAACAACTTATTTTATTTTGGTCGATTATTCTAGAAAACCGTGACAAATCTCAATAGAACCACCATTCGATGAATTTAAAATCCAAATTATAAAGAAAATGAATAATAACAAACTCAACCCAATATGTATACCTTTCTATCATTTTCGTCTTAATTTTTTTCATCACTTTGTCTTCCATCTTCGAGTTTTAATTATTGACAATCAATAAGTACTTCACAAAATTTTAAAAAAATTATATATATTTAAAAAAAACTATAGACATTAACAATGAAGTGGATATCGAATGTCACGAAGTATACACTTCAATATCGTTAAAATTTTAATAAATTAATGTTACTTTTTACATTAAAAAAATAATTTGACTAAAATCCAAAATAACGAAAACAAATTAAGGCCAAAGTGGTAAAGGAAGTTGAATGTTAGGGACTAAATTTCGTATTTTGCTTAAAGGAAAAGGGAAGGGAAAAAGGCATAAGATAGGTGGACAGAGGCAAGGCAACGATAATGATGTCATTCACAATCCAAAAGCTAAAAGAAAACAACACTTTTATCTATCAGTATCACCATTTTTTTTTTAGCTTCAATTAAGCCCTTCAATCACCAATCCATGTCTTTTTCTCTTATAATCCCTTAAATTCCCCTAAAAAACCCATATTATATACCATCAGAAAATGCTAGATCCAGCCTCCGATATGCTTCCACCGCCGTCTTCCCCCACCATCTCTTCCGTTTCCTCTTCCGATCTCGACACTGAGGTAAATTTCTTTATTACCCATGCTTTTCATTTTTGTTTTTCAATTTAATCCTTTGTTCATGCAATTTTTGGGGGTAAATGAAGTCGACAGGTTCATTTTTCCATGATAGAAGCACTACATTGGGTACTTTAATGGGTGTGAGTTTTCCAGCCATTACTTTCCGAGCACCGTCACGGCACAACCACCGCGAGACGCAACCCGCGAACCCCGGTTCTTCCACGGCGAAACCCAAGAAGAGGAGGGCGTTGACGGCGGCTTTCGGGTCGGAGCGTTCAGGTAGACGGCGGAGGAAGTGGTGGCAGATTTGCCGGGATGGGGATTCAAAGCCGGCTTCTCTGGGTGAGTTTCTGGAGGTTGAGCGGAGGTTCGGCGACGGAGCGTTTTACGGTGCGACGGCGGAGCTGGAAGGAGTGATGGGGACTGCTCACGATGAGATTCCCGAGGCGAGGAATGGACGGTCGTTGTTTGCTGATGGAAGGGTGTTGCCTCCTCCTTCGGCGGCGGCAGCTCCTCCGGCCGCTGATGACAGCGACGAGAAATCGACGGCTCTTTGTAGATTCCCGGTGTCGCTCACGGGGATATGTAGCGGCGGCGTTGGATAAAGTGTACTTTTTTTGACTTTTCCACTCCTTTACCCTTTCAATTTTTATTTGTTTAATTTATAATCTAATCCACCGCATTGTCCATTAAAACAAATTTAATTTTCATCTTTCATTAAAAAGGACAATTCAATTTGGCATATCTGCTTTATTTATTTCAATAATTTATTTTCTTCTTAACACTATTTTATTTTTATACATTTACTTTTCCTTGAATTAAAAATAATAATTAATTGATTATTAAAAAATAATTATGTTTAGCTTAACTAATAATCATTTTTCAGTGAAGCTTCAGCACTTATTAGATTATTACTATGTTTTTTTTCATTTAATCAAAAGTATATATTTCATTTGAATTTAGGTGTATTATTAAAAATTGATCATTATACATTAACATGAGAAACATGTGATACGTCACGTGTAATTATCTAATTATTTTATTAATTATGTCAATTTTTAACAATAAAAATAAATAAATTTTTTAATAGAAATGATTAGTTTATTATTTATCTATTATATAGAAATTAATTTATTATTTTTTAAATTAGGAGGGTAAAATACAATATAATTCTTAGGACAGGTATCTCTACAGTAATTTTATCTTAACTTTTCCCTGTCAGTGTAATCATTGGAGCACTAGATTCTTTACAGACATTGGCTTTTATTTTTATTTTTAAAAAGTTATTTACGTCTTTATATGATTTTACATTTTCCCTTTTCTAAATTAGGGGGAGATGATTATAATTTATAGGACTAAAAATTTTAAAGGGTAAACTACAAAAATGTCAGCTTTGAACTATTAATTTTTTGGATTTAGTCTGTAAACTTTTTTAAATAAAATATTTTGGTCACTTAAAATTAATTTAAGTTTTTTATTGGTCTAATAATAAATTTAACTCTTCAATGTTTACATATTATATCAATTTTACTCAAAATATAAAATATTCAACAAATTTAGCCTTCAATATTTATAAGATTTGTTATTTTAATTTAAATTTTAAAAATTTAATAAATTTAGCTATCAAATTTTACAAAATTTATCAATTTAATTATAATTCAAAAAAACTCAATAAATTAATTTTTGGTCCTTTACGAAAAATAACAATTTAAGCTTCTTAACCGACTTAGCTTTAAGTTTCAAAATTTTATAATTTTATCCTACTCCAATATAAATTTTTTAACATCGTTTTTAGCATAAGTTGTCTTTATACACCCTATTTACCAACCCAACACATAGAAAAGGGGAAAAAAGAATGAAACGAATACCATATAGTAATGATATTTAAAACGTTATAATTGATGAAATAAAATTGATTACAAATATCTAGTAGAGGGTACAACAATCAACCAGACACCTTATGATAAAAAACACCACAAAAAAAATTCAATACTTGAAATACAAAAAAGTGAGCTCAAGTTGTCATCATCAGCTTCAAACCAGAAGATAAAATTATGAGAAATGGATTATTTAGTTATATATAAAGTTATGTGAATTTTTTAGAATTCAAATTAAAATAATAAATTTTGTAAACATTGAGAATTAAATTTGTTGAATATTGTATATTTAGGATCAAATTTAAATAATGTGTAAATATTGGAGGGTTAAAAAAATTATTAGACAAATTAAAAAAATCCAAATCAATTTTGAGTGACTAAAATATTTAAATTCGAAAATTTCAATGATTAAATAAGAAAATTTAATAGTTTAGTGACTATTTTTGTAGTTTACTTAAATTTAAAATTCGCAAAATAAAGGTATTATTTCAAATACGACAATTTTTTTTTTTGATATTCAAAGCAACATCCTAATAAATTTGCATATAAAAGTCTTAAGTTCAATTTTGTTTTATTCTTCCATAAAATGTACTAGCAAAACAATTTAATTGACTTTTGTTTTGTTTTGTAAAAGGTCATTTATATTTTATTTTTGTCTGTATATTTGAATTTAAATTATATTTTTATTTAGGAGAGTGAAGCCCTAACAGAAACATGATTATCGAGACTCGAATGCAGGTCAAATCTTTATATATTTTATTAAATAATTTATTCTTTTATTTGTTTAATTAAAAAAATTGGTTTGATATTAGGGTGAATCCATAATTTTTTTAATGAGATCCAAAATTAAATTATAAATTTTTGAAATGTCAAAATGTAATTTTATAATGTATGAACTTATAATCTCTTAATTTTTAAAGGGTTTAAACAAAATTTATTTTATTTTGAAGGATCAATGTATAATTTTATCATATATTAACTTCTAGCTTTAAGATTTTTGAGAGGACTAAAACGTAAATTTTTGGAAAGCCTAGTGCTTACCCCAATTTGATATATTTATTAAAAGTAATTCAAATTGTTGTAAAAACATATTCACGAACAGATTTAAGATAACACTATATATTTTAAATTGTAATAAGATAATAATAATAATAATATCATTGAATTTTAAATTTTCGAATTTAATTTTTTAAAGTTTTTATATTAATTATGTTATAAAAGGTTTTGTAAAAGGTTGGAATATAAATATAAAAAAATATTTTTATATTTATTTTCTTATCCACTTGTTTCAACGACAGCCACCAACTCCACACCGTACCATGCACCTTTTTTTGCCTTATTCCACCAAATCCATGCATCAATGGTTGAATCCAATCCAATCTGTAAAGTGTACATCTTTAAATTGACCAATCAACATTGGCAATTAATGGAACACCAAAAACAATTTTCTTCAACTGAAACATAGTATATATATCATCATCATCATTATAAAAATAATTAATGTGCTCAACAATGGACCCTTAGCTACCATGAAGCTTGAGTGCTAGAAAAGTAAATGGAAAATGGAACAATATCCCAAGTAATCACTACACTATTTCTCAGATTTTTAGCATTCCAGAAAAGTAAATCAAAAATTTTATTTAGAGTGTCGAAATAAAATTATATATCTTTAGAAGAATTCAAGTTAAAAAGGATTAATTTGTACTGTTATTTCTAGAAAGGCAAAAAAATAGAAATTTTCCCATTCAATTAAGAGGCAAAAAAATTACTAAACTAATCTCCAAATTTCAAATCAATCCTTAAACTTTAAAATATTGTAATATATAATTAATATTGTATCAATTAAATTCTCCCATCTACCTAACACCATTTTGAGTCATAGCTTAAAATTTGATCTACGTTTTCTATCTCACGGGTAAATTAATGGAAAGATCTTAATAATACAATATAAGTACAGTTTAAGGACTTAATCACTTAAAAGTAAAATTAATCCTTATTATTATTACTAAAAAATTGTGGAGGGGAATTTTCAATATAAATTCTACATGCAAATCGGTAGTGCCAAATATTCTTTTTTTTAATATTTTCAGTGAAAATGTTTAACTAATACACCAAGACAATAGCAACTTCACCATCCCATAATCTTCCACCAACTCCATGCATATAACATAATGATACTATATGTTCTCTCTATTTAAAGACCATGTTTCACATAATGGTGGCATGTTCATCCAAAAAAACCCCTAACACACCAGCCATTGATATACTACCATTCGTCCCCCCCCCCCCCAAAAAAAAAAAAAACACTACAAAAATGGTGATGAAACAATCTCCGCTTTTCATTTCATTACTAATTGCTACTGTCTACATGGTGAGTTGCATGGCTGCTGTAAACCCAGCAACAGCAACAAGTGAAGAACCCATTCTTGAGTTCTACATGCATGATATTTTAGGTGGTGGTAGCCCCACAGCTAGGCCAATCACTGGTTTACTTGGCAACATTTATGGTGGTCAAGTCCCTTTTGCTAAGCCAGTTGGGTTCTTACCACCCAACGGTGCGGTCCCAATCCCTAATGCAAACGGTGCTATCCCAACTGTTAATGGTGTCACTGGCCTCCCGTTGGGGACCGGTTTAGCCGGGACGGCTTTTGCAGGAAACCCTAACCAGAATGGTCAGCCTCAGTTCCCTGTAGGACCGGATGGGTTGGGATTAGGGTTTGGGACGATTACCGTCATCGACGATGTGTTAACCGTTAGCCCTGACTTGGGGTCTCAAGTAATAGGGAAAGCTCAAGGGGTTTATGTGGCAAGCTCGGCAGATGGGACAACACAAATGATGGCGTTTGCGGCGATGATCGAAGGTGGTGAATATAATGATAACCTTAACTTTTACGGTGTGTACAAGGTCGGGAGCGCCGTGTCGCAAGTGTCAGTGATCGGCGGGACTGGGAAGTTTAAGAATGCTTGTGGTATTGCTGAGGTCCGACCACTTATACCACCTGGGCAACATGTTACTGATGGTGCTGAAACATTGTTGAGGGTCACTGTCCATCTTAAATACTAGGGTTTGCATATACTTGTCTTGAAATTTTTATGTGTGTGATTGTGTGAAAAAAAATTAACATATATGGGTCTTGTTTGTGAGTTGCATTAATCTTTCAATATGTAACTTTTACTACTAGGGTTCAAAATGTTTCTTCTTTGTTCAAAATATTTCTTCTTTAAATTTCTCAATATTCCCCCTTGTTCCATTCACAGACAAATATAGAAATTGAAATGGCTAAATATTTTGCAATTACCTTGTATTTTTACTTGTTTAAAAGAAGTTAATATATCATTTGGTATGTGGGTCTTGTTCAATATTCAATTTGGTACTTAAAATTTTTTTTTGTCTCAATTTGGTACTTTGACCAAACTACATCATGTGATCTAATGAATATTTGGACGGTGAGCACTGAAACCAAACTTATAATGTGCTTAATTAAGAAAAATAACTCAAGTATCCAATTGAAAAAACTCAATACTAATTTAAATATTGAAATAAAATACAGGTACTAAATTAAAAAAAAAGTTAAAATACTAAATTAAACATTAAAACTAAACTAGGCAAATTTATTAGTGCCAGTTACAAATAGAGGAGCCTACCCCATTAGTTGCGTATAAGGCCCAACCAGTACCTTTGGAGTTTGGACCCTCTTTTTTGTTTCAACAATACCTTTGGACCCTAAACAATTACTAATATGAAAATTCATAAATCATTTTTTTAATTTACATGAGGAGACCATGGTAATACCAACATATCAAAATCTATATAATTACATATATTAATATATTAAAATCATATAAATAATAATTTAAACACAATTACATTATGTAAAAATTAGAAAAAAAAACTTTAAATGATATATACAATTAGTTTTTAAAATAAGTAATATATATTTATTTTTAAAAGAGAGGTAAGTTTTAAAGATAACGAGAATAATGATAATTTTTTTATAAAAATAATAAATAAAAATATCTGATTAAGAAAGAATTTTTGATCAATTGAGTGACTCGTTACACTAAACTCAATGAATTACTTAATTAATAATAAATGTAAATATATACAAATATGACATAAATATATGGATCCTCCATAAATTATAAAAAAAAATGTAAAATAAACAAAGAAGCATCGAGTAGTTGTGAGAGAAAACTACTATATATGGGACATAAACAAATGGTGCTAGCCAAAGAAAAGTTAGGAGTAACCAAGAATCTTGGCCCTCGAATATTGAAATAATAATTTAATATATAATAAAATTATAATTTATTTTTTTAAAAAAATTGAATTTAACTCTCATCGCATCTTAAAAACTTATGGAGGGGCGTTTGAACCCATCATCAACACCGTCGTAATTGGGATCATGGTCAACAAAGGTAGGATCTTAATGGCAAGGTCGAGGGCTGAAGTCGCAGTGCCATGGCCATGGGTGAGGGCTGGTTGGGTACTTGTATTGGTGTCGAGTGTGCAAGGATAGTATTAATGCTATTTCTGTTATACATAGTAGACAATTAGTTGGAAAATGTTGGTTAAGAGCAAGACTAGTTTTGTCCTAAGAAACACAAGTTGTCAAATGATAAAATCCTTAAACCATAGCTGGCAGTGGCATATTATCAAACAGGTTAAGTGCAGGGTTAGAGTAGGTGAAAGCTGCTCTTTATCGGTATATAATAATATGTTAATCATGGAATCAGTGAGGTGGGGGACTATCATACAGTCTGTCATTTCTTCTACTTTTTTTGTCCATTCCAATACTTTTCCATGACTAATTTTAAGCTACTAAATACGTAAACCATTTTTGAGAAGTTTTTAAATTGTTGGGAATCAATAATTTTTTAATTGATTGGTATTGTTTCTGGTTGAAGTTTTGACTTCTAACTTTGATGAGAGTAGGGGAGAGTATTCGTTATTTTCAGGTTGATTTGATCAGTTTTTTTATTAAATCGACTTAACTGATCATAATTTACAAACACCAGTTCAATTGGATTAAAACTCAAGAATCGATATAAACGAACTAGCTTTAGGTTGATCTGTACGGTCGATTAATCAATTTAACTATGGGGCTTGAATAATATATTTACTTATTTGATAGATTATAGATTATATACTATTATAAATAATTAAAAAATATTAAATAAAGTCATTTTTTAAGTCAAGTTGATTTGAAAAATTGATAACCGATCGAAATAACCTCTCAAATCGAACGCATAACCGAAAAACCACTCAAACTGACAAACCAATTCAATTGGTTTAGTCGGTCTTAACCGAAATTTGCTTTCTTGTAGATGAGAGCCTAAATGCTTTAAGCTTCCTGTAGAGGTGGCGGGCTTAATAGAGTAAGAGTGTCTTGTCTGAATGAGCCGTGCATGGCACATGATCACCTATTAAGGAAATGCGAGTTCAAACCTTACCAAGTGCGTATGTTCACATTTCCTTAGTAGATGGTAGTGTGTCACGCACGGTTCATTTCAACGAGATGCTCCCACAATGCTAATTCTATAAGTTCTTCAGGAAACGTTAGGTATTCAAGCTCTCATCAGAATCAAAAGAAAACTTTTCTACTAGAGACAACGTTGCCCATCAAGAGATCCATCGACTCTCGATAAATGATACTTTAAAGATTTTTTCCGAAAGAGTTAGCCTCCCTTCAATAACTAGTGTACCACTCAATTTTCAATATATATATATACACACTAAATTTGATAATTCATGTATGTCTATTGTTGATTTATAATTAACATTTTTGTTCATGCGAAAATAGTTGTTAAAGTTTAAAGGATAAACTATAAAAATAATCACTAATATTTATTAACTTATGTTTTGATAATTAAACTTTAATTTTTTACAAAACAATTATTAACATTATCAATTTTTATCATTTTAATCACTATACTAACAGTAAAAGCGTTAGAATTTAGTGTTAAGATATTGTGCATTAGCACATCTAAGTAAAAAAAAAAAAAGGCTTTTTTAAAATTGGAGTTTAGCTTAGTTGATTACAAAGATAGATAAAATATATATTATAATATAAAAATATTATTATTTGATACACTATCAGTAAAATCAGATGTATGGTATTTATTTTTTATATTTTTAAATAGACACATATTAACTTATTAATTCGAAAAAAAAAAACTCCACCGTTGGATGTATGGATGTACAAAATTAGTTGGTCTAACATTGCCTACGAGGGGGTTTCAACTTTCAACAATGGTCTCCAACGCCGGTTTCCACGATCTCTGCTTCGAAAATCTCACCACGACGGAATCTTTCGCACCGTCGTTCACTGCGTTTTGCGGCGGGGACTTAGCTTCAAACGGGAAAATGCAAAACTCATTAAAAACAGGTAAAATCTTCCCAATATTAAAGCTCGCATGTTTCAACGCCTTATCTGCCTTACAACTGAGGCAACTCATTTCCTCTTCCGTCAGCACCGAGTAAAGCAATTCCATGGGAAGAAGGAAATAAAGCCGCCGCCGTTCCAACTCTTCATCCGCCGTCAACCCATGAACCCGAAAACCCACTTTTAAACCGCCGGAATCGCACACGAACAGACCCGGATTCTCCACCATTAGATCCGCCGCTTTGACTGATTTCGTATACATCTCAATGTTACCATTTGGAAACACCACTTTCACTGCTCCACCGCCGGAGATGATCGACGGCGCACAAGAAACTGCATTCCCCATTTATCAATAATATATAAAAGAGAATTATAGTAATAGAGGAAGTTGCTAGGAAAATGAGAGACCCTTCCTTATGAAACTTATGATGAAGAGATGGATGATATATGTGCATGCAAAGATGGTGGTTGAGCGATAAAGGGAAGGGTACTTATTTATTTATTGGATTATGGGTTAATATTGATTTTAGTCCTTCAACTTTGTAATTAAGTCCATTTTGGTATCTGCATTTTTTTTAACTTGCAAATATAAAATTTTGGTTTTTTTTCTAAATAAAAATATACAAGAGAACGCATAAAAAAAAAGAAAAAGAAGGGTTCAAAATTGCAAAGATTTTCTCTAACAAGAATAATTTGTCTATTGGAGCTTCACCTTCGATGTGATTAAAAGACTCTAAATTGTTCAATATTTTAATTGAATCAAATCAATTAGATTGAGAACCGTTCGAATCATATGAATTAATTAAATTGGTGACTTAATCGATTTGACCACCAATCTAATTCTAAAAATCTTGGCTTAGGTACCTAAAGTTTTATTTTTTAATCAAAAGTGATAGTTAAACTATTAATTCTGTCTCATTTTACCCAAAAAAGTACGATATTTCGTAAGAACATGTCATGTCTCATGTTATTATTGGCTCGTACCATTTTCTAAGGTAAAATGAGATAAAATTTATAGCTTAGATGTCACTTTTGAGTAAAAAAACTTTAGGAACTTAAATAAAAATGATATAGTTTAAGGACTAACTTTGTATTTAAACCTTTATTTGGTATACTTTTAGAGCTTCACATATCGCTATCAGACAACCAGGATGTAGGCAGATTTTCATGGATTGAGGACCTGATGGGACACTTGTCATCAATACAGTTTACTGCCTTTTGGTATATGTCTCTTTCTTTTAGGTCAAATTATAATTTTGGTCCCTATATTATGCTCAAGTATGAGATTTAATCTTGTATACTATTATTAACTAGTCCAAATAGTTAACACCGTTAACTAATTATGTTAAAATCTTGACATAGATTTTTTGTAAAAATGCTCCTTCCAACAAAAAAAAATTCATCTCAACATAATGGATAGAACGAGTGTTAAGAAAAGAAATTTACATCAATATTTTAACTATTTATAACAATAAATGACATTATAAAAGTAGATGGATCAAATTATGTTAGATTGAAGTATAAAAAACCAAAATTTAAGTTTAAGCACAGTAAAAGGACCAAAACAAAAATTTGACTTTTCTTTTGTTATTATTACTATTATTATTAAAGAAATCAAAGTTAAGTATAATGATTTAACTGCCACCAATATATTAGAATTATCCATTAACCATACTACTTGCAATGATATGACAATTAATTTCATTAAAAGAATTTTTAGGGTAAATTACACTCAAGTTCACTAAATTATTAATAAGTTTACTTTTGGTGTTCACTAAATTATTAATAAGTTTAAATTTGGTCACTCAACTTCAAAAAGTTGCAAAATAGTCATTGAATTATTCATAAGTTTTTATTTAAGTCACTAAACTATTTGAATATTTTTTTATTTACTTCACTTAACTATTTGAATATTTTTATTTAAGTCACTTGGCTATTAAGTTTTTTTTTTTTAAGTCCGGCTAGCAAGATCCAAGTGATGATTCGTCCAAATTGATTTGACTGTTAACGTCAGAAATTGGAGAAAAAAGTTGTTTGGATATTAGTGCGTAGATTCGTGACATTCAAAATTATCTCATGAAAAAAAAAACAAACTATAAAAGATGAAAGGAAGGAGAGTTTTCTATTGGTGTCATAGAGAAGGCCACACAATAGTTGTTTTAACAATCCAATGACTTAAATGAAAACTTTCGAATAGTTCAGTGATTATTTTGTAATATTTTGAAAGTTAGTAACCAGAACATAAACTTATTAATAGTTTAGTGCTGCTGGGTGTAATTTACCCATTTTTGGGGGGGTTAAATATGACAAATAAAAAGGTATAAATAAAAGGAAGCACATGCAGAGGGATGGAGCAAAATGCTAGATACCCAAACGTAATGGCTATTTCGGAAAACGACACTACCGACCCTTATGATTAGATATGGTAAGAAGCAATTTTTTGGATTGCATACTCTCACCTCACCTAACTATTTTACTTTTAAGTCATTAATCAATACAAAAGCTTATTATACAAACTAATTTGTTTGTTTTTTTGGGGGGTTTATAAGATGACAAAATATTAAGAATATTCAGACAGCAAATTGATTTTCATGTCAAATCTTTTCTATTCTATTTGCTAGCTTGCAAAATCTCTTTTATATATTTTTAATTTTTTTTTTTATATAAGGCAGTGCTAGGTGTTGTTGTTTAGCATCAAATTTGAAATTAGAATTTTTATTTCGAGGGATAGATAGTGCTTAAGGATTGAATCTAATATTTAATGTCAATCAGGATTTCATTTCAATGAAAGTCTTTTATCATTATACTACAGGTTTAATTAACAATATTAATTAAAATTTGTTCAGGTCTTAATATTAATTGAGATTTCATTTCAACGAAAATCTTTTGTTATTACACCATGGGCTCTCAATTGATAAAGTTGAAATTTATCTAAGATATATGTGAAGTAAAACTCATTTTAATGAAAATTTTTTGTCATTACACCACGAGCTCAATTCACAATATTAGATAAAAATTTGAATGTAAATTCTAACCTTATATAAATCTAATACTTAATTCAATTCATTCATGTACTATTTTTTAATGATATTTAATTCATTTGTTCTCAAAACTCAATTTTTTTTTTGTGATTTTATTTTAATCTATAACTTCATTTGGGAAAAAAATCAAGAGGAAAACTTTAATTCTTTATATATTATATATAAATATATATTTCATAGTATAATTCTTTATAAGTTTATATTTAAATATATATTTCATAATATATTGATTGTGTCTTAACTTGATTGATATAAATATTATTGTCAATGCAGAAAGACATGAGTTTGAGTTCGTTGAAATGCATTATTATAAAATATATTTTTTATTTTTCTTTTGCCATCAATAATAACTAATTTCCTCGTCACGAGTATTCTCCAAAAAAGTAAACAATCTCATGAGTGAAAATCAAACTTCCGATCGCATGTCATATTGAAATTTGTTTTCCCAAAAAAGGATTAACTCAAGAAACTGGAAATTTGCAACTCAAAAATCAAGAAAAAGGGAAATAATATGTAGTCAATCCTCACGCCACATCTTCTCGCATTTCAAGCACTGATAGAATGTTGTTGCGGGCTCATCAGCTGACCGGATCTGCACCTGTTAGAAAAGCGCCCTCCCATGGCTACAAGAAGGGCATGTTGCTGCAAGACAATAGAGAAAGAATGTTTTCAAGGCAGACGGTACTTAACAATGACTTTCTCAAACAGCAATCAACCACGACAGTAAGAACACATAAAAGATGACTGTGGCTCAGCCTTGCAACTCTCAACTGCCATTTTTTACATAGGTTTCTATCCCAACAAGTATGGATATTCTCCAAACACAGAAAATCCTAACTATCTCGAGAAATAGAATCCCCCATTGTAAGAATCATAACTACTACAACCAAGCGTTCAATACACCAACAACATGGTTTTGACTTAAATTCAGCATCATCATAGAACCAAACAAACACCAAAAATTTCACACTTCACAATTTATAACCACAAAAGGCAATGAAGAACAAGAAGCGACATTCAGGAATCTTCTCAGACCCGCCCATTTTCATATCTTCTTTGTTGAAAACGGGCTCTATTTCTTTCTTACAAGATGCTTCCTTCTCTTTATTTTAACCCATTACAAAAGTCAAAATCAATCCACAAAATAAAATATTGACAACATTCGCGAAGAAAACACTCGCATTAATTCAAAATTAAAAAACCTTGTTCTCAAGGTGACAAACGTAAGGACAAGTTGGGCTAAAGAACCTCGAAGGCCGACCCATATGTGGCAACTCATACTGTAACATGTTCCCACAACTTGGGCAAAACTCCATTTTTTTTACCACACTCGAAAAACCTAAGAACTTCTGTTTTTTTTTTCTCGATTCCTCTGTTTTTGGGAAGTTTCAACCAATGTTTTTGGGAAGGTGACCCTTTGTTTCTGTCGGCCGCCGTCTCAAGTTGGTATCGCCACCGGATAAAAATGAAGATGGGGAGAACGACAAATCAAAGTGAAGAGGGAGAGAATGGAAAAAGTAGTAAATAATAAAATTAATAAATTTATATTGGGCTATATTATATTATAGCTTAAAAAGCATCATCATGTTCAAATGGATAGAAATGAAACTTATAATTTTTATTTTTCAAATTATATTATATTATTAACCTTTTTTTATATTTTATTTTTAATATTGTACCGCTGGTCAGATCGAAAATTGATAAAATATCATTCTGATTCTAAAAACATTGACTTTAAATATAATTTATATAAAAACATGATTTTAAAAAAAAAAATTATCATTAGACTCAATTGATAATGTTAATTAAAGATTTGCTATTCAATCATTATACAAATCTAATACCTGATTCAATTTGTTGATATAATTAATTTAAAAAAAATGATATTTAATTCAAGTAAACTCAAATCTCGACTTTTGTTGTTTGTTTTCATGATTTTATCTTAATCTAAAACTTCATTTAGGAAAAAAAACTTCAATTCCTTTTTTATATATTTGTATATGAAAAATTATTTCATACACGATTACGGGAGACTTTTAAACTTCGTAAACGAATTAAAAATTTGACAAATGTATTATAAAGTATAATAAAAAATTTTAAAAATTTATTTACATAAATAAATATGACACTTGTTATACTATCAACTCTTTTATAAAATTGAAAAAAAATCCACTAACAGTTTAATATATATAAATATTTCATAATATGAATATGAAAAATAGATATCAATATATATATATATATATTACTTTTCTTTATCCATACCATACTTTGGAGTGAAGAAAACTGAAGCATTGATTAAATGCTTGAAGGGAAGGATGCTATTATAACTAATATAATTTTAAGAAAAGAAAAATTCTACATCCACCTTACACTATAATACTTGTGTTTCATTTTTACCATTTATAACAAAATTTCAACCATAAACTATAAAATACATTCTCTGGTAAATTAATAATACCTTCACTCGTACCCCGTATATTAATCTGATGATAAAAAATATTCATTACCCCAAATATAACCTAAGTTCAAATCGCGCCAATCTTATTGTTGTTGAAACTTTACCCTCTACTTGTAATTCACCAAAAAAACACCTTCACTCAAAATTAATCCTATTCTTAAATAAAATACAAATAATATTTTTTAGTTAAAATATTATATAAATAAATTCTTTAAATCTTACATAATTATTATAATAATCTTAAATAAATAAAATTACATTCGCAGCCTAAATCTCACTAATAATATTATTGTTAATACATTAGACTTATTTAACTTGATATGATCTAAATTCTATTAAAAACACCATATCTTCGGAAATAAAATCGTATTAACTTCTTCTAAATACAACTATCACACTGGAGTAGCAAATTAGAAAAATAAATGTCAAGTTCTCTCTAATCCCACTAATTAACAGTGTTATCTTAAGGTATCAAAATGCCAAATTCAGGTATCATATTGGACCAAGAAACACTCGGGTACCAAATTATAAAAGAAAAAAAGTATCAATGTCAAATTCAGGTAACAAATTATATATTTAACCTTTACAATACAATTAGAAAGAACCTTCCAAGCAAATACTAGTACATCTTGGGCAAATATCCAAGAGAACACACTCTTAATCAAAATATGCAGAAATTTGGCAAAACTAAATATGATGCGAATAAAAAGTATCAACATCCATCAATTTGATTTGCTAATTCTACACACTGTACTATACCTGTACATGTGAAAAAAATTTCACTTCTAAAAAGAATACAAATCAAAGAATACTAACAAAAAGTCATGAACTTTGGCACACACACACACACCAAAACCAACATCAAACAAAAATCCCACACAAATGAAAGCACCCAATCAAAAGAATGAAATGAATATGGAACATGAAAAAAAAAACACCAAAAAGACACTCATGATTTATATCTTACAAGCAATGGAGATAATGCCATCTCTAGATGGATTGCCTTCACCAATGCCACAAATTGGGATAGACTTTCTTGAGAGAACCACTTCAGTTTCCACTTCTTACTACTCAGACCGGCCTTTTTTTGCGTTTTGGTCGAGGAACAGGCTTTCGATGTGCTGCACTTAATGGCTAATGTTATACAACACGTCTCTCCTTGCTCGATGACCTAAATAGTATAAACCGGATTAACAATTATCTTTCCTAGACTCGACATCAATGGTAAGTAAAACAAAAAAGGGAAATTATGTATGTCATGGTAGATATAATCCCACTTTCTACATGGATTTTAGAAACAACAGAAAAGGAGATTTTGGGTAAAATAACCATGGAAGCCCCTGTACTAGGTGTCAGATTGCATTTTGCCCCCTCTACTCAAAAAATAGGCAAATTAGTCTGTACATTAAATCAATGAACAAGCTGGTCCTTTCTATTAAAAGTTCCATCCAATTCTATTATTAAATACTAGCATGGCTAACAGAAGAACTAAACAGTAACTTGAAGTGTGTCACATGTACCTCATGCTGATTTACAGGGACCAATTATTAATAGTAGAAATATATGAAATTTTTAATAGAAGGATAGTTTGCTCTTTCATCTAATGTATAAGGACTACTTTGCTATTTTTTAGTAGAGGGGACAAAATGCAATCCGACTCCTAATATAAGAGCCTCTATTGGTACTTTTACTGGAGTTGTTGCTGTCTATTTTGAATGGCTTATAAATGTCTTAATGAACATCTAATAGGGAAAATAATTATTCTGACGGAAATGTATCGAGTATAAACCAAAAATATGGCCATCTTCTACAAGCAATTATAATCATTGGTTGCAGAATGCAAGACAAAAATACTAGAAAAGTTACCATCTCGGATATGTCTGCAATGTTGCAGCTTGAATCAAGGGAGAAATATGGACTAGAACATGCATCGTGTAGGAGAGAACTAAACTGAAAGATGTCTTCAACGCACACAAGCACATGTCCTCTGATAACAAACAACGATCTTGAAAACCACGGTTCCTCTGTCCAGTTCACACATAAAATAAGATTAAGCATTATCAAGTCCAAGGTTTATGTGTATATGCCTTTGCATTCGCATGCGAGCGGGAGCTTAAGAATGCTAGATGAATAGTTGATAATTAAGTGTTGTCATATAATCCAAAGAATATGAACTGCTAAATATAATCATACAACTGGTAAAAGTACCATGGAGGCCCTTGTACTAGGAATCGGATTGCATTTTGCCTCCTCTACTAAAAAAATGAATTAGTCCCTCTACATTAGATCAAGAGCAAATTGGTCCTAATGCTAAAAATTCCATCCATTTCTACTGTTAAAAATTGGTTATTGTATGTCAAAATGAGGTACATATAGCACGCCACACATAATTATCAGGTTATTCTAATAGAAACGGCAATTATTAATAGTAGAAATGGATGAAATTTTTAACAGGAATGACCAATTCGATTTTTGATCTAATGTATAAGGAATAATTTGCCCATAAAAGGAGGGAAAATGCAATATGACTCCTAATACAGAGGACTCCATGGTACTTTTACCTCATACAACCACCTTTTTGTCTGAATGCATGTATGTATACACAAGAACAAAGGTATCAGCATTCACAACCAAGATACTATGCAAGCAAGACAATGATATTCATGCAGAAGTTATAACCAAAAGATATCCTAACATCGTATAACTATGAACATACTTTCTCACAAACTGAAAGCATTTTACTTTTAGCCCACGGAAAAGGAAACATATGAGACATCCTACAAATTAGTCAAGCGTTCTGGACAAACAAACACGCAAACACAGACTCTGCAATATAATCTTATCGGCAAATACATCCTGTTGACACCTTCCTAGTGACATTTTCAACCAAACACCAAGTCAACCAATCCCATTCATCTAAAGTTTCATGTTAAGAGCAACCAAAAGTTCATCAGGATTTGAAAGAACAGAACTTTTCAACCCTTCCCGTTCCACACAAAATTATTAGTAACATTCTAGAGATGACAAGCAAATTAAATAAAACAAATCATAACAGGATAAAATTCATTGAACATACCTTCATGGCCACCTTGCCAGAAAAGCACCATGGAATATTGGAAAATGCTTAATTTTAAACCCCCACATATTTGTTTCTCAAACAACTCAGCCTGAACCTGCTCCAAACTGCCATTTAAATTTCCAAACCTCAATCTATCATGACAAAGAATATGTATTTTGTATGGCAGTTATTGAAGTCAAAACTAATCATTATTATAATCCTTGTCCCATTTGTTGTAAGATATTGAGCTAGAGTGGTTTTTGGAGCAGTGCATGCAACTTATCCACATTCATTGAGACATAGGTAAGGAAAAAGATTTGAACACAGAGATAAATAAACCAACACTAATATGAAATCTAGGAAACACAGACACGGACACATGATATGGGTAGAACATGAGTTCTATAGAATACAAGGTTCCACTCAATGTTGATTCCATTTGGGAGGGAAAAGAAAAACTTTATCATGCAACTAGGCATTTTATGTGTCATCACGTGTCCAACATATTTTGCCACATTGGAGTGGTGTTCATGTCAGACACATGTTCGACACTTGAATACTCCTGACAGAAGTGTCGCTGCTTCATAGTATGAAATTCATTTTAGGATGGATGTCCAGAAAAGTATTTATGTGACATAAACACACAGAGACACATACAGCTGGTATTTTAAGCATTAAGTTTCATGGTTAAGTAAAAGAGTATTGAAATCACCTTCTTAAAGAACATTTATCATTTGGTGCGGATGAATCAGAAGCTTTCAACATGTAAAGTAATTGACTTGATTTCTCGATGCTCCTTGTTACGAACAAGTATGCTACACTCCCTTTGACATACACCCTATTCAACAATAGAAAATATACAGTTATAGAGGAATGATTAGTTTCTTAACTTCCATTGAAGTTAAAAATCACCAACCTCACAACCTGAAGACTCAGACCAACTAAAACCTCTCTTATATCTTCAACCCAATGGGAACCTAATAAATCCAAGATACTCTCTGCATAGAGATCAAAGTGCACACCATAATGAAATTTGGCAATCCGCACAAGAAATTTTGTCAACAAACAATGAAAAGACTATCAACAAATGCATGCCTCATGCAAAGACTACTTCATAAGCCAACCTGATCCATCAAATTTGACGCCAACAAGCAGCACATATAACTTCTCCTCACTGCTCAATACTAGAGCTACTTCTCTGCAGAAGCAAGGAATGCAAGGAATTATTTAGAATGCCAAGACCTCAATTTACAAGAAAGACCTGGTTGGTGCGGGTTTATGACAAATCATAGCCAAAATAGAAAAACTCCAAAACCATATCAAGCAAATCGATCAATGATTTGCACAAGTACCCAATGTAAACATTTCTATTTTACTACAGGCATCCAAGAAATGACCTAGAAAACATCTAGCCTAAAACACATTAGAAAACCATGAAGATTAGCACCAAAAAGAGATAAAATTTCCCCAGAGAAATAGATTCATTAAAATACATGAAAGGCAAATACAAATGCAAAAAGAATATAAAATGGTAATTGATTGACACAACTTCACAAAAAATTCCTTCGTAAGACAATAACATTAGATGCTATTGTGCATTGAAACTCATTATCAAAGTAGTGTCAATCTATCGCCACTACTATGATTTTGAATTCCCTAGCAGGAGACTGAAAAAGCCTCATCACAACAAATTAAAACCCTTTTTCCTTTTTTTGGCAGTACTTACCTTTCTCCAGAAAAAGGTTGGTCAACCATGCAATTGCATCGCATGTATGACCTACAAGCCTCATGAACTGTCAAATCAGCAACATTTTTATTGAAATAGTCCTCAATAAAATCGTTCTTCCCCTGAGAAGAGCACTCAGCACCAGAATATCTCACAGCATTATCAAGTTCTGCTATTGAAATAGCTTGTTTAATCTGGTTTTTATCAAAACCTTTTTGACGATCACTCCCATTTAAAGGGCGCTTCCCTTTCATTTCTTCAATATCAACCCTACTAACCTCCAAGGTGCCATTTGATTCTTGTTGTACCTGTTGACAGCTATTCTCTTCCAACAGTGAAATCACTCTTCTTTTTGGTTTCCTTCCGCTTTTTCTCTTTTCAAACCAATCAGCCTCTTGGTTCACAAAAGAAGATATCTCTGGATAATTAGAACCTGTATCTAACTTACTGTATGGTTGCAGGGATTGGTTCATACTTACAATTTTGTTGATCCTGAGGGTTTGTTCAGTGCATGAATCACTGATGCCGATGCCATTTTGACTCCCATGTGAAGTGTTATTTCCTTTTTCATAATAAGTATGTTCAAAAGAATGTGATGGAGAATGCCCTTCAGTCCCATTGGGATATTCCTGGACAGCTATCCCAGCTTCAGAGTAATCATCTTCACTGCAGCTTGTATCACTGTCAGATGATGCTGCTGAATAGGACTCTGCTGATAACTGCAGAATTTCTTCCACCAAATTATGGCGACGATGCAGAAGGTCCTTCTGATAATGAGGTGGCGATCCAGGGTTAGCAGATGGAGAATTAGACTCGGTCATAATACCAATAGTATTCAAATGTGATACTACGGCATTTTGAACCATTCTATTACTTTCTTCAAGGGCAAAAATATTACGATGACAACTCTCAGCTAAAACGGATCCGCTACTAGCCTCATCATGCAAGTAAGATTTCTGATACTCGTGTTTTACATCCATTGTTCTCAAGCCTGGTAATGTGAACCCACCAGTAATACCTGACGAAAAAATATGGTCAAAATATTTGTTGGCATTCACACTGCCAGACGTATCTACAAAAAAATTATCAGATTCCAAAACGTTCCTGCTACTTTCATCTCCTGAAGCTTGAACAGCATCTGAAACATATCTAGAACTTTCACTAAGATGCCTCTCGCTTTTCCCACCTTTCTTATAATTATCTTTCCCAGGATGTAACATAGCCGCATTAAAATTACCATCATCAGCAAAATTCTCAGAAGCATGATCCATCCAGTCCTTGAACTCTCGCAACCAAAGAATAGAACGCTCTTTCTTCAGTTGTTCTACTCTTTGCATCAAATCAACTATTTCAGCCTCATCCTCAGATATGATGTTCTCTTCTCCGCTTCGCATTTCGTTACCACATGACACAGAATCTTGATCAGAACAAATGTAAGTACTATCTTGTTCATTCTCAATCAAAGCAAGTCGAGACGCCTTTCTCTGCAAGAAATTAAAAAGATAACCACCTATTAACAATCATAAACAAGGTATAATAAATTATGAACTACATGAACAACCAATATTGCATCAAACGCATCCAAATGACTAACCAGGGTGCCAAAATTTCACCACAAGGAGAGGGAGGATGGATGACTGCAAAGTTAAAAAAACATACAAATTTGAGAATTAATAAAGCTTTACGCACCCTCTTTTTGTTGATACCCCCTCTCCTTCTACATCTTTTGCAGGAGAGTAGAATCCAAAGCTGGAAGGTCGCTTCTGTCTGCTGGCAACAATAATCTTCCTCTTCCAATACTCTCTGGTGCTGATTGATTTGTCGTCTAATTTCAACTAGTCAACCATATAATAGAACAATGAATAACGGTATGATTAGCAGGAAAACAAGATAGAAACTAAAATTATAAAATGTTTTACCAAAGGAGCACAGAATTTCAACAACGAAAACATCCATCTCCAAATAGATACCTATAAAACTTACATTTTCAGGACAACTGAAGTAGCTGAATACTTGTGCGCGATACCATCGGGCACAACATAGTGGATTCCCTTCAAGCCATAAGCTTCGAAGAGATGGGAGCTCTCCAAGGAACTCCAACTCTAAAAAATTGGAAATAATATTGTAGGAAACATCAAGCCCTTCTAGAGACTTCAAATTCTCAATCCCACGCAACGTCGTTAGAGAATTGTTCCTCAAAACAAGTTTAACAACATGACAGGACACCTGCATTATTCATCAACAATGATGTATAGGTCCAAATAGAATTCCTATATCAAAATATTTGGTCAAAACATCAAGGCATAGACCTTGTAATAAAAAAAAAAGTTTTAAGAAAGTCATTTTCCATAAGCAATTAAATGAATGTCAGACCACTGAATCTTTAAACAGACATATAATACCTTAGCTAACTGAAAAGCCCCCTTTCTTTTATGCAGGTTTCCAACTTTCCCCTTCTTTCCTTTCCTTTTCCTACCCTCCCAATAATCTAAAATTGGTGTTAAAGTAGAACTCATAATTTCCTTAATGAGTTCTTTTATGAATAATACCTAACAAGCTTCTTTCGTCAATAGCTCCACAATCTTTAAAAACTGATTAAAGCAAAACAGGAAGTACTAAAATGAAACTCTGACAAAATAAATGCCATATGGGCAATTGCACAAGTAAAAACACAGCAAAAAGCAGTCTATTTAACAAAAGTACTATGTGAAAGAAAGCTAGAGTCGAGGCAGTTGAGAATGCAATATCAAATACATACATCCATTTATCAATTTTTGAGCATCAAGTCAAAACCAAAGTAATAATTTCATTAGTAAATAATCCAAGTGACTTACCTCACTAAACGATGAGATGGATCGCAGTTGATTGAATCCAAGGTCCAAGTGCTTCAACTTCACACATTTCCGAAGATTATCCACCTTTGCAAACTTGTTTCGACTTAAATCAAGTGTTTCAACAGCAGGAAGAAGGTGCAAAGATTCATCCATTAGTAACAAGCCATTGCATGCACAAGAAACAAAGGACAACCGGTTCCACTGTGGAGAGCCCTTTATCTCAGCAATTCTACTAGCAAACACATGTCGCAGAGCATCCTACATAATTTCGAAAAACAAACATAACCCATGAATTGTACTGAAATTCTAGCAGTAATTCACCAACTTTTAATATTATTAAATTGTCATTAAGAGACCAAAAGAAGGAATAGCATATTACAGTTCATAATACTATAAACTAAAACAAGGGTAATTGATTCTTAGTTCGTTGGTTTAATAAATGCAAAACATCCCAAATAAACTCACAGTTGAATTATGACAAACAATCTTTTCCAACGTATGCCTCAATTCAAGCAACCCTTTAGCTGCTGAAGTAGACAAATCACAGCCTCTAAGTTCCAAAACCTTCAATCTCCCAAACGGCAACAAAGAGAGAGGAGTGGGATCACGCGCAGGCGGTGGCAAAGCAGACACCACCTTAAGAGTCGTCAACAGCCGCAGAATCCGACGAAGTTGTTCAAGCGCCCGGTGGTCCCCAAGGTCGGACACGTAAGCCCTTAGATAGTCAACTGGAGCTCCGGCTAAAAGCCTCTCGAGTTCCTGCAACGCCTCGAGCCGTGATTGTACGTAGTGAAGCCCCGCCGGGTTAAGCTTCAATACCTTGGTCCCTTCGATCAAAGCCCCAGCCTGGTCGTCAACAAATTTAACCAGCTTCTCAAGGTAGCGATCCCCTGTGACGATCGCCATTGGGTAAAGTAGTAGAATTAGGGTTTAGAAACAGAAGGAAATCATCCGTTGGCTCGCATCAAAGCTCACACATTCAACTCCCACACTACACACACATGTATACATATATATATAAATCAGAATTCTTAAACGAATTCAAAATAAGAGATCAAAGGGAAAGAGAAATGGATTCAAAAGAGATGGGGTTTTTGCTTTTGTTATTAAAATCATAACAAATTTATAGGAAAAGCGGTTCAAAGGAAGATTTGGGACTGGGGAGATAGACACACGGCCTTGGGATGGGCAGAATTTTTCTTTTTTGGGGTTCTCTATTTTCAAAGGGGATTTTGGGGATGAAGATGATGATTAATTGGGTCAAATGATTGAGTTAAACTTCAAAAAGACTTTGGCATTTGTGAAGAACTGATTTTTTTTTTTTTTTTTTGCCTTCGAATTTCCAAAGGAATTGAAATGAAGTTTCTTTACTGCGTAAATAAGATATTTTATGCTTGTACATTATTGGAAATAATTTTGAATGCTTCAATGTTAAGTTAAATTTAAAGGGCTAAACTAATATTTAGTCCTTAAATTTAGTAACCTTTTTCACTTTAATCTTTGAACTTTTTTATTCATATTAGTCCTTGAATAAAACAGGTTTTCCTAACTTGACTTGTAAACTTCAATTCCAAACTATGATGTGACATTATAAGATTACGTTGAATTTAGTATTTTTATTTTATTTTAGTCATTTAAACTTTCACTTTTAATCACTCAACTTCAAAATATTATAAAATAATTATTAAATTATTTGAATATTTTTATTGAAATCATTTAATTATTTAAAAGTTTTTATTTAAATCACAGAATTATTAAGTTTTTTATCTAAAAAGAAGTTTGGTTAGTGAGCTTCAAGCAACAATTCGATCAATAGTATGGTAGATCAATGTTCATCGACGAGTAGAATAACATACCTTAGATCTAAGTCAATCCGATAGCCAATGTCAAAGATCAAAGAAAAAAGTTGTTTAGATTTTCGTTCACAGATTCATGACATCCAAAGTTGTTTATGAAAAAAATTAAACTGCAGAAAAAAAGAGAATGAAAATTTTCAATTGGTGTAAACAATCCAGTGATTTAAATAAAAACTTTCGAATGATTCAGAAACCATGATATAACTTTTTAAAAATGAGTGACCAAAAGTAAACTTACAAAAAAATAGGACATTGAGTGTAATTTATCGTATTATATAAATATTTTTTTTTCTATCAATTACTATTAAAGCATTGACGTGCACGTAATGTGATTTTAACATAAAATGATATTTAAGGTGCGTACAAGAGATATATACCACAACAACAACAAAAGAAAAATATACAAAAGATATGTATATATAAATCATCAAAATTAAAATAAATTATATTACTATTGACTATTTTTTTTTGAAAGATATTATTGACTATTTTAGTTTTTAACAATAAATTATAAATACACATATATTTATTGAATAATTTAAAAATAAAAATATTTTAATTATATAATCATTTAAAAATAATTAATCGGCACATGTGAGATGATATAAAATTTAAGTATTACCTAAATAGCATCACCAATAAAAATAAATATAAAAAAAACTAAACTAAAATGTATCTGATTTTATATAATAAATGTTATTTAGGTGTCAAAGTTTATATTTATAATACTTTAAATGTGAAAGTAATATAAATGACAATACAAAGCAAAACATGTATTCACAATTTTTAATTATATAAATAGCTTAAAATAAATTATTTTAGTAAAAGAATCTTTTGTAGTTATAGCAACGAGGGATTGAAAGAATATTCGTGTTATAGAAAAATCGAGGATGACAAAATATATGTATTGATAACCAAATAAGTTTTAATGGGAGGATGACAAAATATATGTAATATCATTTAATGCGTAAAGTTTAACTCGATTAATATATATATTATTTTAATATAAAAAAATATAAATTTAAGTATATTAAAATATATTATTTTTTATTTATGAGTAAGAAAAAAGATTTTGAATAATTTTAAATATTATAAAAGAATAGATATAATCAAAAAAAATATAGAACGAAATTATTAAAAAATAATCTGATAATGTTTCTTTGAATGGAGAAACGGTTGTCGTTTTCGTTTAAATGAAAATAAATAAGAATATGATAAAGGGTAGTAGGTGCTTAAATGGAACAAAAAAGCTTTATCATCTTTACGGTGACACCAAGGCAAAAAATCGACAACCCCAATGGAGCAAACACACACAGAGCTCATTATTACCGTCCGTTTCTTCGTTTTTTATTCTTTGTCTACAATCTTTCATTACATATTTCCAGGCCAGCAGCTTACCCTTTTGTCCACACTTCATTCTCCCTTCTTTATAACCCCTACACATCGTCACCTCTTAAAAAACTTCAACGCCTCCATAACTAGCCACAGTTCAAGCAAGTCTTGATTTTCCAATGGCGAAGACAGGGCGGAACACGGCGAATAAAAGTCTAGAGAGTCTTTTAGACATGGACAAATCAGCAGCCGCAGCTGGCGGAGGAGGAAGGAAGAGTAATGCCATGGCGCCGCCTGTGCCTGTAAGGAAGACGATACCGGGTCATGGGTTCGAGTTCAGTAACCTGTCTTACAGTGTTATCAAGAAACATAAGAAAGATGGTGAGTGGATCAAGAAAGAAGCTTATCTTCTTAATGATATATCAGGTCAAGCCATGAGAGGTGAAGTGATGGCTATTATGGGACCTAGTGGTGCTGGGAAATCCACGTTCCTTGATGCTTTGGCTGGTCGGATTGCTAGAGGGAGTCTCCAAGGTTCTGTCAGAATCGATGGCAAGCCGGTCAGTACATACATACATATATACATATATAGATGACATAATTATATACCCTTTTTCGAAGCAGGTTACTGTATTGTTTTTTTAGGACCGAGCAATGAACCTCTTGGATAGGGGCGGAGGGAGGGGCAGACAGTAGTAGTGTCCTTAGTTTTTGAGAAATCGTAAATTAGTTTAATGATAAAAATGTATTTTAGCTTTTTTTTTTTAAATTTTATTCATTTTTGCCTTCCTAGGATAATTTCTCGGCTTTGCCCTTGTACACGGACACACTCCTCGAACATATCCCTAAGGAGTGCCCCTTGGCTCAGCACTCATAAAGACCCCACCTATTAATCGCCATTCTTGTCTCTAATCACTGCGTCCTATTTGAGATAATTAAAAAATGTCAAATCACTACCCTACCGAAATCAGGATAAGAGTATATAAAACTCAAAGCTACTCAAAACCCCCGAGTCTCTCTCTCTCTCCTCTTATGTCCTTCCTCAACTTTTCTCGCTTCTCCTTACCTCAACCACCTTGCACTAAGTGAGAATAACTGCCTATCCTCGCCACCATCTTCGCCTAGTTGAATCAACACATTAACAATACACAATTGATTATGGGATATAATATTGCTTTTGGTTCAGGTCACTACAAGCTACATGAAGATGATTTCGTCCTACGTAATGCAAGACGACCAGCTTTTTCCAATGTTGACGGTTCAAGAAACCTTCATGTTTGCGGCTGAGATGCGGTTACCACCTTCTATTTCCAGGGCGGAGAAGAAAAAACGAGTCAATGAGCTACTCAGTCAATTAGGCTTAGAGGTAAAGTCCCCCACTCAGCCTTTTACTACACACAATGGGATAGATAATATTTACCATATTATGGTTTATATTATGTAGGCTGCAGCACATACATGTATTGGGGATGAAGGAAAAAGAGGAGTATCGGGAGGAGAGAGGCGAAGGGTGTCGATTGGCATCGACATCATTCACAAACCACCGCTGTTGTTCCTCGACGAACCTACATCAGGTCTCGACTCTACAAGCGCTTATAGTGTGGTGGAGAAGGTGAAGGACATAGCTCAAGGTGGTAGCATCGTTCTCATGACCATACATCAACCTTCTTTTAGGATTCAATTGCTATTAGACCGTATCACCGTCTTAGCAAGGTACAATGCTTTAAATCATCAATCTATCTTCCTCCTAGAAAGTTTTAGAATATGATTGGTAACGAATCTATAGATTTGACCCGTTGACAGTGGCTTATAAATATACAAATTTGAAATTCAAATATATTTTAAATATGTAAATATGTCAGTAAAAGTATTATGGATATTTTTATATTAGTTAGGAATTATATTATATTTTATTATTTTTATAAAATAATAGTAATTTAATCTTTATATGTTAAATAAAAAAAAGTAAATCAGTATTTTTTTTTAAATTTATTCATTTGTATTATTAAAAATAAGGTATAATTGATTGAATAATCAGACACGACACATGTACCTCATGTTGATGTTCAGGGACAGGATTTAAATAGTAAAAATTGATGAAAATTTTAATAGAATGATTAATTTGCTCTTTAATCTAACGACATGGATTAATTTATCAATTTTTAATAGAGGGAGTAAAATACAATCCAACTTCTAATATAGGAACTTTCACGTACTACTTTTATTGTAAACATGTTTGTATTAAGAGGTGTGGGTCTTTACAAGAGTTAGGACTTTGGACCTCCAAAATTTTGAAAAATTACTATTAAGCCCTTCAAAATTTTGAATTTTTTTTTGAAATCTTTTAAAATTTTTAAAAATTTTAATTAAACCCTCAATGTGCATTTAAAATTGTCATATAGATGCATGTACATGTTTTATACTATTTGAGCTCTAATGGCTAGGCTAATGAAAGCACTTATGAAACATTTTGATGGTTTAGGACCAATTTAAAATTTAGACCATGGTTTAAGTGCATCTTCTGAAATTAACCCAAAGTTAAAACATATGTAAAGGTGGTATCATTGACATTAGGTTTGAAACAAGATTAGAACCCATGAAAATGTTAACAATATAATGGATGGTAGTGCCATTATTATGTAAATGTACACATTGTAACTGATGAACTAAGCTCTATGTAAATATTTACAAAATGTTACAGGGGTAGACTAATATATATGGGAAGCCCAGCCTCTCTCCCGGCTCATCTTTCCGGTTTCGGGAGACCAGTTCCTGACGGTGAGAACAGCCTTGAATATCTCCTCGACGTAATCAAAGAATACGATGACTCGACCGTCGGACTTGACCCTCTCGTAGTGTACCAACGTGATGGTATCAAACCAGACCAAGTTGCACGAACACCGGTTCCAAAAACACCCATAACACCTAAAACACCGAAGAACATGAAAACACCTCGTTCCAGACATGCTATTAGCCTACACAGCAATGCTTTCTCTGTTACAAATCCATCACAGTCCGGCCGATTTGATTACAACGAAGATGAAGACGAAGAAGAAGACTTTGATTACTCCTTGGAACGGAAATCATCCCGGTGGCGACCTCAGACTCCAATGAGTACTTCACACAGTGGTCCTTTCCCACGTTTAGCTTCTCAATTCTATAAAGATTTCTCCGTTTGGGTTTACCGTGGTGTCACCGGAACTCCTCGTCGTGCACCGTCGTGGACCCCGGCAACAACTCCTGGTGTAACACCGGCTACAACTCCTGGTGCAAGAAGCTATGTTTCCGGCCAACAACATGCAATGGCTCAGCCTCAAACACCTTCACACTACCAGAAGACCCCGGTGGCTTACAGTCCGTCGTACGAAGAATTCGATATGGAAGAAGTGTTGGACGAGCCGGAACACGGCCCCAAGTTCGCTAACCCATGGCTGAGGGAAGTGGCGGTGCTGTCGTGGAGGACGGCGCTTAACGTTGTTCGTACACCGGAGCTTTTCCTTTCCCGGGAAATCGTATTGACGGTCATGGCGGTGATTTTATCTTCCCTATTCCGAAACTTAAGCCATCACGATTTTCAGACGATCAACCGGCTGTTAAATTTCTACATCTTCGCCATTTGTTTAGTCTTTTTCTCCTCCAACGACGCCGTCCCGACTTTCATCCAAGAACGGTTCATCTTCATCAGAGAGACCTCTCATAACGCATACCGTGCGTCATCTTACGTCATCTCTTCCCTCATCGTATACCTCCCGTTCTTCGCTGTCCAAGGCTTTACCTTCGCCGCCATTACCAAATACTGGCTTCACCTACAAAGCAGCGTCTTAAACTTCTGGTTAATCCTTTACGCTTCTCTAATCACCACCAATGCTTACGTCATGCTGGTGAGTGCACTCGTCCCGAGTTACATCACTGGTTACGCCGTCGTAATCGCTACCACAGCTCTTTTCTTCCTCACCTGTGGGTTCTTTCTTAAAGGTAACAAAATACCCATTTATTGGAGATGGTTACATTACATTTCCGCCATTAAATACCCTTTTGAAGCTTTGTTGGTGAATGAGTTTAAAGATAAAGAAATTTGTATTTCCGGTAACCCATCGGATCTTTCGCCGGGTCCTCTAGGGGAGTTGAAACCTAGTGATTTGCACCTTAAAAACAAAGCACTTGCAGATTGCATCATGATCGGAGAAGACGTGATATCATCCATGGGGATTAAATTGGAGAATCTTTGGTATGATATCCTTATATTGCTAGCTTGGGGTGTACTTTATCGCCTGTTTTTCTACGTGGTTCTTAGATTTTATTCTAAGAACGAGAGAAAATAAAAAACAGTGTAAAAGCATGTTTTATCTTTCTGGGATTTTTATCCCATGTTTGTAACTTTGAAGGTTTCAAGTTCATTGCTAATGCATCAACATATCATTGTCATTGAATTGAAGTATACTTTTTAGAGACACCATTTATTATTTGGATTGCTGTGATTAGAGAAATTAATTATACAATAATGAAATGAATCATATGTTCATGTCATTGTCTTTACGACAAAGAAGTCTTCAAACATTTTTTTCCTTAAAAAAAATGGTCGTAATGTTAATCTATATAATAATTGAAGAATACAACATGTTAAATCTTTATAATAATTGAATTTTGTATTAACTAAATTAATCCCATTGCATACCCAAATGGATTTATATGTAAAAGTTTAATGGAAACACTTGTACTAAAAATTAAATTACATTTTATTCTCTTCCCGCTAAATTAAATAACAAAACTAATTATTTTTATTAAAATTTTTATTATTAAAAATTGACGTAATTAATAAAATAATCAAATAATTATATATAACATATCATACGTCCTTCATACAAATTTATATAAATTAATTTTTAATAGTAAAAATAACAAATCCAAAACATCTACTTACTTTTACCGAATGTATATATCCGCAACGAATTCAAGGGAATATAAAAGTTTGAACACCTATAAAAGAGTTTGAACGTGGCGAAACTTTATTGGGCCTTTAGGATTTAACTGATCGTTTATCGTCACTTTAACTGAAGCCCGCGAATTTTAATATTAAAACCTTATTTTCGCTCGTGAATATATAAATATATAATTTTTTGTTTGTTCGAAATTTTCGCTCGTGAAGACTCACGCAACAAATCTCCTTTTACGAGATAATATATAGTAAGACTTCGTGGCTTTTTAATTAACAATAATGGATTTTTTAATTAATTTAAGGAGTTGAAAAAAAAATATACCTTATATATTTAATTATTTTTTTAACTCACGTGGCTGCTACGGTGTAACCAGTTAGTGTTTTTCTTTTTATTTTTTATTTCATATTTGATACTTAAATTTAATTTTTATATTCAATTTAATATTTAAATTTTTCTCAATAAATATATTAAGAATTTTTATTAAAATTTTAATTATTTATGTATTTTTAAAAATTTAAATACCAAAGAATTATAAAATCCAAAGATAAAATATTAGTTTATCCCAAAAAGGGGAAAATTAGTGAGAATATTTTCTTTAAAAATATTATAAAAAAAAAATAACAGTTCAGTCCACACTCCCCATCTCCCATGTGATTTTCATTAAAGTTAAAAAGTCAGACTCCCTCTCTTTCTTTCTTTTTCTTCTTCCACGCCCTTTAATTTAATTTAATTATAATACAAAAACATATATAATATATTTATATAGTGCTTCCTCTTCCCGTTTTTTCCTTTGCTTTCCTTCTCTTCCATACCTTTTTTTTCCTGCTCCAAGAAGCTAAGCATTGTCTTTTCTAAGAGAAGATTTTCCATTCGATTTTTGTTTTTTTTATTGTAGATTTTAAATCTTTTAAGTCCTTTTCTTTTGGAGATTATGGAGAGAGATTTTCTCGGTTTGAACTCCAAAAATGCTGCAATTACAATCAAAGTAGAGCCCTTCGATGCTCAGCCTAATGATTCAGGTAATTGATTTTATTTCGGAATTTTTTTAATATTTCTAGCTGTTGAAGTAATGACGGTGTTGAATTAGGCTACGTATATTTAGTTTTTGTATTACTTTTTCTTCTTCGAGTGATTTAATGCATTTTCTCGAGTTTCTCAATTTTCTCGTTAACCAAACAAGTGGTATGGTAGGGTAGGAAAAGTTTTGCGCCAACAAGAAAACCCACGAGTAAAATGTCCTTTTCGTTTAAATGAAAATAAATAAAAACAATATAATAAATATTTTTTTTAAAAAAAGCGCGTTGGGGTACAACCCTTGCATTATACAAGGTACAATTACTTTAGTGCAGTCCTAGGTACTTTTAATAAAGCTTGACAATATGTCAGTCCGCTGTATGTTGCTTTGAGCGTTAGATTCTTAGTTTTGGTTTGGTGCTACTCGGTGTACTCTACCATTAAATATTAAAAAAATTTATTTAATATATATTTTTGGTTTTTTTTTTAATATCCGCTGTCCATATTATTTAATAGATTAATGGTGAAATTTATTATTCCTAAAAATGAAATTAAAAATGGTTTTGTGTTTTATTTACATTTTTAATTTTTAAATATTAATCAGTGACACATGTTAGTTTATTTACCTCACTTGTGATGTTAATATCAAATAATTATTTTCAAAAAAATAAAATAAATATAAAAAATGTACATTAACTTTGATATACTGTATAATTTTATACATTAACTTTGATATTATGCAATTTTATGAATAAAAATTTTAATTTAATTCGATTTTTATAAATTATTAACACAATGATTACTATAGCATCATTATATATATATTACATACACAAACCATTATATTTATTCAATATAAAAATAATTTGATGTATTTATTTTTAAAAAATATATAATTATATTAAATTAAAATTTATGTATCAAATTACATATCAGATAAAAATTCATGTATAATTTTAAATTTATCTTTAAAAATTTGAAAATAATGTAAGAGTAATTGTTGGAGTTTTTAAACTATTAAAAAAATAAAAATCGTATTAAAAAAATCTAAAATTCTTGTGAAATTTGTGCATAATATATCTAATAATAATCTTAATTTATTTTTGTCTAAAATAATGCTATGTATGTTTAATAAAATAATAAAAACATTATTCAAGTGATGATTGATAATTGAAAACAAAAATATTATAATTATAAATTAAATTTTTATTTGCGACAAATGCTAATGTGGGCAGTCGGTGGGTGGTAACAATAACCCGGAATCATTTTTGTCTCTGTAAGCAAAAGCTTGTCCTTTTTTTTTACTCGAATAAAAAGAAAGATGCGAAAAATATTTTAAATCAATTTTTTTTAATTTATTTTAAATTTAAATTTAGTTGGTGAGTATATATTAAAATGTGGGATATTGAGTTGTCGAGACTAGGGATTGTAGTGGCATATTTATTGTTTATTAAAATATCTAAATCCATTAAATATTTAATATTAGGGAATTCAAATTATAAATATATTATATTTTTTAATTTAAAAATTAAAAAAAATGTTATTATAATGATCTCAATTGCTGGTATTATAGTTTTGCTACCCATTGCTATCTTTAGTTGTTGTTTTTTATCCTTATACAAATTTCCTCTAAAGGTTTTGAATATTAAATATTTTAAATTATTAAATTATGTTATGATTAATTGTGCTTGGATTGTTACGAGATCATTTGAGATAAAATAATATATAAGGCTATGAAAAAGACAATTTTATTATAAAATATAAGGGATAACATGGTTGCGTGTTAATAAAAATAACATGGGTGGGTACAACATGATTAAATAATGCTCTTATAAGGACTTAAATTATTAAGCTTCTTTATTTTTTTTCATAAATGTGGCATTTAGAAAGGTAATGACATGTGATATGAACATATTTTTTTATGGAAATACTCATTAAATAAATTATTTTATTTACAATGTGATGAGTAATATATTTTATTCCAATGCCATAGATGATCTGACCAATGGGTTTTTTTTATTTTATTTCTTTTCCTGTACATGGCAAGGTGTTGTACTTTTTTTTTTCTATCTATCTATTAAAATAAACAACATGAATTGGATTCTTCATGATATGATGTATGGTAGCTTTGGCTTCATATATTTTTTCATATTTTTAATTTAGTCTTATTCTTTTTAATGTCAATAAATGCTTTCTTTACACTTCTAATAATTGTAAGAAGCAAAGCTCTTTTGACCTATTCTATAAGTTCTATAAGGTTCCCAATCAAGAACATAAACATTTATATATTTTTCATCATCTTGAACCAAATAAGATTGGCTGTGTTTATGCAATAGAAAAATCATATTATATTTCCATTTTGCTTTTGGTTTCTTCAGTGTTGTTGAGGGGTTCAGGGATGCAGTTGTCTGTCTCAAACAAGGTATCTACAGTTCCTCAGTTCTTGTCGTTTGATGGTGCTCGAGATGATAAACCGAGAAAAGCCATGCATGACACTCCGTTGTCATCCGGTTTTATGACTATTCCAACTGCTGATTCTAACCAGAAACCACATCCTGGCTCGACTCAGGTTTGTCGATTCACATCGTGAACTTCTTGGTTCAACGATTTCTTTATGCATATACCCAGTTGGCTTTTAGTTTCATTGCCGGTTTACTGATTTTTTGTCTTATGACTGGCAGAAACAAGGGGGAAACCACTATGCGGCTACCACCTATGGTCTCCAACAACTTGATGGACACCAATCCTGCCTTTCCCACGAAGCAAGGATATTTCCAAGTTCAAGTCAGCCGAATCACACGATTACGGTTTCTATGAACTCTCCTCTTCTCCAACTCCATCTTGCTTCCCCCAGACAGAACGTAATCGGTCATACTATAAACCCACAACCTTTTACCGGAGTTCCAATCATGGCTGCACCTGTATCTGTTGTTCCTCCATCAAGTTCTATCATCGGTACTACCGATCTTAGGTATCTAAACTTCCATTGCAAGTCATTTTATTGAATCTGAATAACATTATGATACATATTTAGCTTAAACCTGCAACCTTTTGTAGGAATGCTGCCAAATCTTCTAGGGCACCAGCTCAATTGACTATCTTTTATGCTGGATCTGTATGCGTGTACGATGATGTCTCTCCCGAGAAGGTAACCGTATTGTTTCTTCGTATTTTGTTGAACTGCTCGACACAGTTAGTACTTAGTTCTTTGCTTCCATAACTAGGCCGAAGCTATTATGTTACTTGCTGGAAATGGTTCTTCTGCGACTCAATGTAAAACGGCACTCATGACTCAACCGCAGACACATATTCCACGACCTTGTACCTTGTCCCCTTTCTCTGGTATTCCAAATCACCTTTCTGTAACCTCCCATGCAAGTTTACAGCCTGTTGGAGGATCTAGTGGCACCAATGAACTAACATCTGCAACAAGGATAGGAGCTTTAGCCTCTACTAATAACCAACCAGATCCTCCCAAATTGGTTAATCCTGCAGGTACTAAACTCTTGCTTTTCAGGTAGGATTCTCCGGTACTCTGCTTTTGTTTTCTGAGTCTCACGTTATCTTTTTCTTGCAGTTGCTGTGCCTCAGGCTCGTAAAGCATCCTTGGCTCGATTTTTAGAGAAGCGTAAAGAAAGGTATTTGCTTGTTTTATCAATTTGATGACAATCATTTGAATGTTCATTGAAATGGTACATATTAGAGGCCTTTGGAAATATGTTAAGGGACTTATTATATGTTGTTCGACCATAATGTATTTCAAAAGAACTTATCTTACGTCACTTAGATATGCCTCTTGACAGCCACAATGAGGGTAAAAGTATCATGGAGACCGTTGTACTAAGAGTTAGATTGCATTTTACCTCTTTTACTCAAAAATAAACAAATTAGTCCCTATATGTTAAATCAAAGAGAAAGCTAGTTCTTTCAGTTAAAATTTTATCTATTTTTACTATTAAAAATTGGCGTGGTTGATGGAATAACCAGATAGTTACATATGATGTGCCATGTGTACCTCATGACAGCATACAAAGACCAGTTTTTAATAGTAAAAATGGATAAAAATTTTAACAGAACCAGTTTGTTCTTTGATATATGAGAATTAATTTGCTCATTTTTTAGTAGAAGGAGCAAAATGCAATCTGACTCCTAGTACAAGGGCCTCCATGGTATTTTTACCCCATAATGAGTTATTAGGTTTGTAAGAACTCGTAGAAATAAATGCCTCATGAGCACGAGAACTAAGCCCGATGTACATGAATATGGCCCTCCAAGACTTTACACGATTCTGGTTTACGTTTCAGGGTATCGAACACCTCACCGTACAACATCTGCAAAAAATCTCCTGAATCTGGCCCTCTTGCATCTGATGGCATAAGTTTTTCTGTGACTTCTGCTGGATCTAGTCCTTTACAAGCCATCAATTAAGGATCGAGCCTCGAGACTTTTTCGGACCGTGGGTCTAATAGATGATGTAAGAGCTCATTGCAGACATTTGTTTTTGTTGGTAATCAAATGAACTCGATTATTTTGATGTCAAATTTTAGGTCGAGTTATATACATAAATATAGATATATATGGTGGTCGTATGTTTTCGGTTTTCTTGTTCCGAAATGCTTTGATTCGGAGTTTTTTTTGCATCTGTTTTCTTTTGGGGTGACTTTTTAGAACATCATGTAACTCATATTGTTGTATGTTCTACACGTTGATTGTAGAAAGCATAATTTTGTATTATCTGTGCTAATAATATATGTTGTCGGATTTTGACATTCGAGTTGAGAATATGGGTGCTCATTTCTTGCATATCTTTGTGTTACATGTTGTATAAATATCACTGAAGCTGGGCAACTTATGGAGTTTTCTTGCCTTTGGTTATTATTCGTAAAGCTATGTAGAAAATAAATAAGGTTAAATCACTATTTGAGACCTAAACTTGACAACAACTTTCACATTGGGGTCCGAATTTTCTTTTTGTCCAAATTAGTTCTTAAACTTGACAATTATTTCCACATTAAAATTTAAACTCCAGAGTTTTTAAAAAAATATTAATGACTAACTTGGATAAAAAATATTCAAGTCCCAATGTGAAAAAATTACTAAATTCATGTACTAATTTAGACAAAAAGAAAATTTTCAGACCATTGTAAGAACAATTGTCAAGTTCAAGAACTTTCTAAGATAAAAAAATTCAAATCTAAATGTAAAAGTAGCTACCAAGTTAAAACCTCAAAAATAATTCAACCATACGTAAAAGAAACTAACAATCAAAAGTTTTCAAATAATTCATGATAATTTAATTTGGCTCAATTAATTTTCAATTTTTATTTTAAAAAAATGAACTTTATTTTATTTGATAAAATTTTGAAATCCTTTTTATAAACATACTAAAAAAACCACTCGTATAAAGAATTAAATTTATAAGTAAATAAATTTTAAATAATCACAACTTTTTTAACTTATATTATTTCGGTTTCCCAGCCGTTCTTGCTTAACCAATTTCCGATTTCTCAACTTTTCTTTCTTAGTCATATTGCCATCTCTATCGTTTTCATTTCTCTTTTCATATATTTTCAAAAAAAAATTAATCTGAAAATCGGATTTAATGCTTGATTTTAAGTTAAAAAAATGCATATCACGAAAAAAAAGCTGCCTTAAAAGTAAAAAAAAAACGTAATATAATAAGTGGAAACAAACAAACATGGAAAAATATATATTTGTTTAAATAGTCTAAAATTAAATTACAGCTAAAAATTGCTAGCATTTTCATGGGCAAGTCTTTAAATCTTAAGCAAACATTGCAAGTCCAAAACTAAAACAGTATCAAGTTGGGAAAGTACAACTGCTGATCTACCTGTTTCTTCAAATAAAGCATACAAAAAGATCGGTGTAAGCACTATACGGTTTTATTCCAAACCTTAAAACAACTAAATAAACGACAATCATTTCATACACATCCAGTAAAAGTTTTAGATTAGGGGTGTAATCAAGCCAAGCCGAGCTCAGATACTACCAAGCTCGAGCTTGACTCAAGATCCAGAGTTTGGTATTCGGCTTGAACTCGATCAAATATCTATTTACGATTAAGCTCAATTAAACTGAACATGAAATATGGATCCAATTAAGAGGTGTGGGTCCCTAGTTGTGAATCTTAACCTTTCTTCTACTTTTTTTTCTTTGAGTAAATTATCAGAATAATCATTTTTATTTGTTTCGGATTATATTTATCATTTATATTTAAAATGTTATGTTTTAATCATTTACGTTATTTTTTATTACAAAATGATCACTCTGTTGGTAAGCACGTTGGACATCCCAAAATTTTGTATTCTATTTTCATAAAAAAAAAATTTAACTTTTTTCATCCCAACTGAGCATCCACTTGACATTAAAACCCCATTTTCACTACCATGTTAAATTGTCATTTGGGAGATAACAAGTCTTAATAGCAAAGTGACAATTTTGTAACAAGACAATAACAAAAATGACTAAAATGTAGCTTGAAGCAAACAAAAGTGACTATTTTGGTAGTTTATCTTTTTTTTTTTAACTTGGTTTCTTTCTTTTTTTTCAAATGTGAAATATAATGGGGGCATACTGCTGGTCCATCACCTTAAAATTGATGTTTGCTAAAACTCAAGCTCTAGTTCGACTCCATAATTAAGCTTGGGGTTAATAAGATATATCGAGGGTAATAACGTAATTCAATAATGTAAATATATGAAAAGCTCGATAAGACTCGCGAGCCATTCTAGTCAAGTATTACTAAGCTCAAATTCGATCCAATCAATAGCTCGAGCTCGGCTCGATAATTACCGAATCGAGTTTAACTTTTTTCGAGTCGAACTCAAGCAACTTACGAATACCAATGTCTCATTTACACCTTATATTTTAGACTACACAAGCAAGATTGAAGGCATGACATGCGAATATAGATCATAGTAAAAAAGATTAAATATATAAAAGAGTGGGACATGTCATCGTTTCAATCCTGTTTGTGAAGTTCATAGGCCGTGTATAAAATATAAATAAAATGATCAAAGAAAGAATTCATTCAGACAGAAAATAAATGCTGTTATAAGGCAAATAATTAAACCAGAACTTTTTAATCATAATAGGCATGTAAAGGAGGACAAAAGGGATATAGATGTAACAAACTTACTTTCAGCTGCCAATGGAACATGTCTTATAAGAAGTTCTCTATATCAAGTTCCAAGAAGGAGCATGGGTCCGGAATGTCAAAATTATTCAACACCTGCACGCCACACGACAAAAAAGAATATATATATATATATTAGTCATCAAGGCACTTTAATTTGAAGTCATATAATGTTGATGCTGATCCAGTTTCAGAGTATTCATTTTAATATGTAACAAGAAAATGAAAGGGAGGGGGACCAATTTGGAGCAAAAATAATCTATATGTGCAATATGGTTAGAGCAAGAACTGAATTAGAGATTTCCAAAAGACTGAAAATGAGCCAAAAAAAATTTAAGAAAGATGTTTTACAAATTTCCTGAAAAAACTAAGGGAAGGCCATTTTAAGCCAAAATCTAAAAAAATAAAAAAATAAACTCCGATAGGATCTCTCCATTGGCAAAATAAATTAACAAAAGGTTGAGAAAAGAATCAAGGGAACACACGTAACCTCCAACCACAATAGTTCTTAAATTGAGAACAATACCTCGGGGTGCACGATACCAAAAATGCCAATGCGCCCTCCTTTGTAAATGATTTTCGCTTGCCTACCTGATAGAAATTCAGGCTCCTGCAGTAAACATAAATACCATAAGTACACCATGATTAAAAGTAGGTGGTAAAGAACATGTGTTTTCCTTCATGCCGTTTCCCTATAAAATAGAGAACAGAACACTAGACACTTACATTAGAAAGCTCTATAAAATATCCTGATTTATCACCAACTAGAACAAAAGGAGTCCCCATAACTTCCATAATTCTGTCCACCAGGCTATGAATCAACTGTACACAAGAGGTACTTACTTCATTAGGTTCCATCAAAGCATAGGGAACAAACAAATAATTGTTGTGCTTAAATTGTAGCAGATAGTTGTAACCACTATAAGTTACAAGAAATTTAAGGGTTAGGAGGGGTCTATGACATCATGTAATAAAAATTTTAATTGGCTGATAAACAACAATGTAATGGTTGGCATTTACATAGTTGTCTTGTCCATGTCTAGTTGAACCATTTGGACCAGTTCACACCTCTTAAACATGTTTAAATTTAAATCCAAGCTTAAAAACAGATAGAATTAAGGGCACATATAATACTATTAATAAAGAGATGAAAACTTATTAGCGCATTAAGAAAATAATCATTTACATGGAACTTTATCTGGTTTGGTTTTCAAGGAGTAAAGGTGAAGAGAAAAAAACAAAAGGCCCCTTGAGAAGGAAAGACTAGAGTACCACCACTCCAAATCGGAAACTCTTAAAGGAGAGGGTTGAGGGTCAAGAGGGCATAACTTTTCGCCCTTTGTATCTCTCCAAGCTCTCATTGATTTTTGTTTCCCCCCCCCCCCCCCCTTTCAGACTTGAGTACATCTCTCAAATTTCAAAACTCTTAAGGACAGGGTAGAGGGTTTTGAAGGCATAACTTATCCCCCGTTGTACCTCTCTGAGCTCCACACCATCACAATGTCCATATATATGCCCAGACTATGTTCACTAATGGCTTCATTCTTAAAGCTCCTAGCTCATTTTCTTCCCCCCTCTAATTTCTCTGGGTGGGTACGGCTAGCTCTCAACCAAAGACCATTCAGAGACATTCGTGGACAATATGGAATTAGAGTTCACCAACTTAACAAGAACTGAAAATTAAAGACTACAATAACTCAGTACGTGGAGTTTAACTAATTACAAAAACAAGAGGTTTACCTCAAAACCGGAGTTAGCACCACAATATAATGCACCAAGAAGGCGGCGGTTTGATGCACCAACATCTTTCTTCTCATCCAAAAGTACTACATCACCCACTTCATAAATCTGGACATGTGAAAATTTCAAAAGAATAGAAAAAAAAAAAGTGGTGACATAAATTAAGAATGAAGTCAAACTTGAGAAGCATAACAGTAAAACAATAATCCAAGAACTTTTAATTATAAGGGACCATCTTCCAATGAAAGATGTGTAAAAGAAATAATTATAACACCTATTAGAGAAGGTGGCATAGTTCAAAAAAGTAAAATTCTAACACAGAACTGTACCTTGATGGGCTTTGGATGGTCTTTGTTATGTCCAACGGTCTTTAGCATGCCAGGCATGAGACTTGTGCGGACAACCTATGCAAACAGAATAAGCAATCTTCAATATTCTTTTAGAAAGAATTCCAATAAATGCTTCTAGGAAAAACACAGAACAGCTAAATCCTTCTTTTCCTTCCCTTTTCTCCTTTCATCATTCAAATGGACCAAATATTTATCACTCCTCAATTGACTGTTCAATTTTGAAGTTACGTCAAAAATAAATTTGTCGCAAACATAGGCATGCATGATATTTCAAGAAGACTTGAGAAAATATTTTTAAGGTTGACACAGAATAGTGAAAGCTACCACTCATTCTCAAGCAGTCTAAAATACAAACCTCAAAATCAGAAGAGCGGGGGTTTCCAATGATCACTGCAGTGGATTTATCATCCTTCCGGTTTAACATCTCAAAATTCTCTTTCTTAGAACATAAAATCCATGTCAACACCTCGGTAAAACCATTCATTGCAATCTAAAAAGAAAATTAGGGCATTAGAAAAAAAATGTACAATAAAAAGAAAAATCTACAGATAAAAATAAACTACTAGTTGCAAGAAGCAGTAGCAAGCTGAATAATTAAGCTTAGGCAACTGTGTGTTTAGGCACCTCATATCTAATAAGATCACTGAGCTGGTTCAAGGGAAGGGGCTTCAAAGAAGAAAGCGTTCTCTTTGGAATATTATTATAGCCATAAGCAATTGCAACATCCTGAAAGAATCAAGAGCCTCATTAAAAGAAACCCACAAGGGATGAGCCCAACAACATTTCCCCAAAAAATGTGTCAGCAAACTATGATTCCTTTGTTCATTACCTCCATAACATCACATGGGTGAAGAATGTCACTTCTGGTTGGAGGTACAGACACACAGATCTTAGCTTCACCCGATCCAGCTTTTTCAGCATGCAATTGCATTCGTTTTAATAGGCTTGTGACCTGTTTAGTGAAGACAATGGAAAAACATATTAACAATAGCTAGCTACAAAGGTATGGTTATCAAATTACATCGAATAAGCAGGTTTCTAGATGATGAGCAGACTGTAAGAATAGCCCCCAGAGGTGCCTAGGAGGCATCTTAAGGCTGGTTCAAATGCCAAAGCCTTGATTAACCACATGCCTAATGATGGGAAGCTTAGATGGGAGTTTGAGTAAACTTTGTTAATTGCTTTTTGGGTCCAACATGTAGGTTTCTTTAGATTAAAGCGGTCCGTCCTTATTTTATTTATCTATTCTACCGTTTTAACTTTATGCGTACAAGTTATTTTCATAAATTTCAGGTTTAAGGGAAATTTCATTTTTAGGCTAGCAGTTTGATTTTTCCTTATCCTATTGGATTTTGTTTGAAGTTAAGCTTGTTAGCCTTTCTAGTTGGAGCCTACGTATTTGCTAAAAGTCCCAGTTAAAAGTTCTAGATTGTTATCCTGTTGAAATATGGTCTTATATATCAAAGAATTTCCAACACTGTTGCTTTGTGATTCTGAATTTCTGATCCAATCAACTTTAAGTGCAACCTCGTAAGCCCTTGGGTGTGAAGCTTAGGGGCTTCTTCTCTAGCTATTTTCTCTCTGTTCAGTTTTCCCTTTTTTCCTCGAGAAATTAGGAACATGCTATAAAACCTATCACCCACCTTTACCAAATCATCACTAGAGGAACTGCAACATTAAAATGAGCAGTTTGGTGAACAAACTTAGACAATTACTACCAGTTTACAACACATAAAAAGATCGAAACAAAAACAATCAAACCAACATGAGTGGAACTCCATTAACAATTACTTTCACTATATAACAAAGAAATATGAGGCAAATGAAAATGGAAGCAATACCTCATCTACTTCCAGAGGAACTCCAATGGAACCGGTAATATATGATAGTGGAACTTCCATATTATATTCTGATAAATCTGGATAAACACTTGACTTTCCATCAAATGATATCACTTCAACAGGTTCCACCTCAAATTTCCTTTCGCAGTATGTTGAAAATGTTGTTAACTGTGGAAAGAAAGAAATTTCATTCTTACCACTACTTGTATAAAGGTGAGGACAGAAGCTAACAGCACTCGCTTCCTTACCATTGTATTTAAAACAATTTTGGCTTTTGTTAAATCAGTTGCAGTGCATTCAATGAAGACATTTTTTGTCTTCAAAGTGATTGCTGAGTGTGCACCATTGATAATTGGTGGTAAAGACAAAACAGTTCTGCATAATGACAAGAAAAACAGAAAGGTCATCCAGCTGTATTTCAGTACACGATTGAAAAGTAAATGTTCGTAGAAGGTTAAGTAGCTATAGTTTAATGTGAAATTGATTGCTGTCACAAAAGCTAAAATCAATAATCAGATGCACATTGCCAAATCACCCATACCTATTGCGGTCATAAATGACAGGGAACACACTTGAATTCTCAATAATGTGCAAGAACTTCTTCAACTTCAAATCTGACTGTTACATTAGTAGAACATATTTAGCATAACCCTTCACTGAAATAAAAGTAGTCAAATTCCATCTAAAACTAGGAGAAAGAAGCGCAAAAAGTACAGACAGAAATACCAAAATACTGATAGCTTAATAAAGCAACTAGATAGGTAAGCACAACAAATAAGCTTTTATGAAGATTTACCTTGTAAAATTCCATCAGCTCATCAGCTCTGCAGTTCTTCGCCTAAATTAAAAAGATCAATTCCAGGGAAATCAGTTTGCTCAGAGGACTGAGGAAAGTTTTTCAAATGAATAGAAGTGGGCAGAAGATTAACAGCAAGAGGAATAAAGGAGTTGATGATCAAAAAAGAATGCTAGAGTAAAGACTAACTGCTATCCCTGAAAACCAAGGTAGTTTAAACAGAAAAAGGCACCCTTAAGAAGCTTTGTTCCTAAAACATTGAAGCATTACGTGGCCAAGATTATAAAAGGAAGGTAACAATTTCCAGAAACAGTTCTTAAATTGAGACAATACCTAAAAAACTGATAATAATCATTTTCCATCTAGTATAAGCAAAGTTCCTAATACTCGAACAAATGAAAATCAAAGTGACCAGGCACAAATAGATATTTTAGTTAATAAGAACATTGTAAGGAGTATCACTCAGAAAATGGTAATACCTGTTTCAGTGGAACAAAATTTATCTCTGGAGGTGGCAACGCCTGGAATAAACATAAAAATTTAAGTAATTGCTTACAAATTAGAAGATTAAAGATCAAAGCAAACTTTACATTCGTTCAACAATTTCTTATCAAACAGTATATTCTCCGTTGATACTTTGAAAGGGTAGAGAAAAAAAGAACTCAAGGAGTTTGAGCAAACTATATGAATTGTAACAATTACACTAGCAGTTAACAAACTAGAGAAAAAAACAATTATTACTAACATTGCCAACTTGACAATAGACAATTGACAGCTCAGTCGATGCAAACTAAATAAAAAATAACAAATAAACCTCTGCTAGCCAACGAAAATACTAAAATGAAAAGATATCTCGTCTACTGCATAGGCTGCTTGACCAAATTAACAATAGGCACCAGACTTCAGCCTTGGAGATGAGCAGCTGCCCTTTACCCCTCAAGGATTGACCTTCAACAAGGATCTAAAGCATGTTCAACTATTTTTATGCCCAACACTTTAATGATCCATAAAAAATTCCCAAAATGATTATATTAATAAAAAATGTATTAGACTATTAAGAAACACACCTCATACGTAAAAGGCCCTTGTAATGTATCCAAGTCATGTGTCCCAATAGCAACTAGTGTCCGTTTCCTGAACCGATAAAGTAAATGTAAGCAGTATAACTTTAAAAAAAAGTGTGAAACCTTTGTACAATAATAATTGGATGCTTTAGTTTAGAAAGTTTTGAAGCATTAACACTCAAGGAGTTGAAAATGAAAGAAAGAAAGTCTGAAAAGTACATAAATTTAAGGTCCCTGTAAACAAGTTCGATGATAAAAATTCAGATTTAGCATTCATTTCTTCATTGTCGGCGCTTTCGGTTTTCAACAATGTAATTTCTTTCTAAAACTTATCATTTTGGATTATTGTGACAAAACAAAGAAGTCATCTTTGTCTTCATCAAAAACATTTCAAGAGTAAAGTGGTTATCAAAATTACTTTAAATTAAAATCCAGGAACAAGAATCCTGCTCCAATTGGAAGCGAATATCAGTTTTAGTGCTGGATAATTTTTAAATGGATGCAATTTCAAAAGACGCTCATTTCAACAGCTGAATGCAGCTACCACTGGACCTAAAATAACTTCCCATGCAATAGAGAAATGAATTGCTCTGCACAGGGGCTAAATTGAATTTCAGTATCGTGAAGACGAAACTCATACATGGTGCTTTATACCAAATTTTGTGCACAAAATTCCACCTTTTTATTACTTTTCACCCCACCCTGTCATCCCAACAAAGGTCATGCTTATTTTGCCTGCCAGTTCAAGCTAAATCACAAATGGGCAAACCACAAACAGAGGCTATATGGAAAACGGTAAGCACATTTACTAGTTAGATGAGGATACCTGCAAATGTTTTGGTGCAGCTTATCCTGGAGATCAATGAAGCTGTTATAGCTTGCTTCATCAAAAGTTATGCCCCTCAAAACCGCACAGACAACAAAAGGCCGGATTAGAGATGTCTGCAAGCCAAGGGAAATGACTAAGCTATCAGTAGCTTCCAAAAGCATGTCAATACCCAAAACCAATTTTTTAACCTTCCAAACTACCTCTTTTTTCACATGCATTTTAAGCATCGATGCCTTACTAATGTTGGCAACTGTGTATTTAGGTATCTTCTCCTTTCCATTGAAAACTAGAAGGGCTTGTGCAAGACCTTCCAAACAAAGTAAATCGTACCTGTCCAGGAATCAAAGAAAACCTTCATTGATTTTTTTTTCTTTTTAATTTGCATGAATTATCAAGTTCCAAGTAATTCTCCCCAATTTTCACCTAGATTAATTTCAAGTTGGAGCTATTTTTGCAAACGAATCTAACAGTTACTACACTAATGATCTTAATAAGATTAAAATAAACACATAAACAACATTCGAGGAGCAACCTGCATTGTTCCATTCTTTCAAAATCATTAGAACAAAATCGAAGTAACATAAAATTTCATAAAGATAAGCAGTGATAAAACCTGTTAGCAGGCACTTCGATCTTGTAAATGATTTCATCATCAGCACTAGGTTTTTCCTCCTCTAAATGTTTTTCTTTCGAAATTATTGCTTTCTCCGTTGTCTGATTCACAATATCAAATTCACTCTTCAAAATTTCAATATACATAAACGGTTTTCACAAATAAAAATCGTAAGAAAACAAATACACTCACCACATCATCAAGTTCAATCCCGAAACTGAAACACAGATCTTCAAACTCTTCTTGAGCTGAGAAATTTTATTTTTATTTTTATTTTTCACTTCCGTTAGATGCTAAGGAGAAAATTCGATTGCAAATGAGGAAAATGAGGCTTTAGTTAATTAGAGACTCACTGTAAGATCTGCCAAGAGCTGCGAAAAGACGATCCCTCCCAACGCTGACGGTAGGCATGGCGGCAGCTGTGTTTGTTTCTCAAAGCAAACACAGTCACGAAAAGGGTTTTAGCTATCGAAACTATACTCCTATTGGGTGAATGTACTGAGAGGTACTATAATATAGAAAACTAATCAAATTAGTCCCTATACTATTAAATTTGATTTAAACATGTTTAAGATGTCTGTCCAAATGATGGTAACCCGTGCGATTGAGTTTGAATAAAAATATCTTTAAATTCAAAGTTAATTATAAAATTATATAAAATATTAATTAAAAAATAATATTTAATAGTTTAAACTTATTATATAAAAAATGTTATTTAAAAATAATTCAGCCCTCAATTGAAAATAGAATTCAATTGAGACCTCAATCGAATTTAAAAAAATCAATTAAGTCTTATCTTTTTACACCATTAACTTCACCTTCATCACGTGGAATGCCAAAGTTATGCAATACAGTGAAATCTACTAATTTCTGGTATGTTTATTTAAAAATTGTAAAAATATTTAAAAATTTAAAAAATATATAATTTATTATTTTCAAGAGGTTTTTTTATATAATAAATTATTATTTTATTATTTTTTGAATAGTGAAATGGTTTTTTTTTGTGGGTCAAGTCAACTCGAAAATAAATTTGAGTTTGAATTTTTTGAAATTAGGTTTTGATCTGGTCCGATCCATAAATACCTCTAATTGGAATAAAGTTAATATTTGTCTTATAAAAAATGACATTTATTGTTTAACAAAAATAATATTTTAAAAGTTTTGGTTTTGGAAATAAATTTTTTTATTTGAAATTTGAATTGCAATTAAAAAATAACAATTTTCTATATATTTTTTATACAGTAAATGGTAATTCTATTACAAATTGGATTTATTTGATTTTTTAAAGTATAAGGATTAAATTGATCAAATTGAAAAAAATCAAGTTTTGAGATTCACATGGACCAAAAAAAGTCTTTTGACCAAGGAGGTAAAATTTGTTAAATTCAAAGACTAAATATTATTTTACGTCATTCTTTTATACAATATCAAATCCTCTTTTAACTCAAAACTTGAAAGATATTACACGATTTAACATGTTCAAATTCATATATTTTAAATTACAATAACAACAGCAATAAAATCAATCGAACAAATACTTAATGAAATAAATTTTATAATAATGCCATAAGTAAATGAAAAAATATTATCGGGGTTTGATTTGTACAAAGAATGAATATGTATATTTTTACATATACAAAATAATTTTTTTAAAAATCAAAAGATATTTGTACATATGAGAGTCTTTTGCCTACGATCTTCAAATGCATTTATGCTTCTTTCTTATCTTACTTGTAGCACCAATAGAAAGAATCGAAAAAATGGTGGACCAAGTACTTAGAATTTACACTAAACGAATCCCATGATTGCTATAAATAGTTTTTCTCCCCTTTACTTTGCAAGTTGTTTCAATTTACTTCCTCATCCGTTGCCGGCTGCACATGGCGGCGGACTAACTCTTCCAAAGCTTCTTTCATCCACAAATGTGGGCATTCTTCTCTAGCTTTAGAGATGGTTACCTACATCAACAAAATAACATTAGTCTCAAATTCCAAATCGAATCTTAAAGTATCAGTATTGTATTAATTAAGTTCTTTCATTAACTTAATCGTCAAATTGGGTGTTAAATACACGAGTGATACTAGGGGAGAAGGTAAAAAAAAATGCTTTAGGGGCCTAAATATATTTATAAGTTTTGAGGGATTAAAATTTATTTTTACCATTATACTAAATTATATTTTCATGATTTTCAAAAGAACTTAAAAACAATTTTACCAAAGGGGGCAACCCCATTGCTTTGGTAAAATTGTGCCTTAATTTATGAAGTTGTAGCTAATACATGGTTAATCTTGTCTTTTGGCCCCCTAATATAAATTTTATGACATCACCTTTGAGCTTACATAAGTATTTATTACATAAATAGTTTAAAATTGACATGTTTAAAACAAATAATTCATTAAAATTCAAGTTATTCATACAACCAATAAAAGCATATTTAAAATTTGATCAAATGTTTTAAATTTGATCCAAGTCAAACTCGATTTAGCATTTAATACCCAAACTAACAATTATTTTATATGATAAATATTATATATATATATATATTTGATGATTTATTACTTACCCATTTCCTTTCTCGGATGTTTTTCTCAGGCCATGGGTCTAATTCTTGCTTCACAAGCAATGGAAACATGTGGCCTTCATGGAAGATACTTTGCCTCTTGCTTTTGTATGACCATTTCCCTAATTTGCACTATAATATATATACATCGAAATGATAAGGTTAAAATCAAGAAATGGTAAACAGGAATTGCTTAATTATAAGTACAAGTGTTCATAGTTCTAACAGCTAGTCCAACTTGCTTTGGGCTAGATTTGGATTTAGATTTTTCAATTTTAAATTAGTTCAATTCCACTTATAAAAATATAAAAAAAACAATTGTATGTAAATTAAACAATAAAATAAATCATTTCAGTGGGGGCAAGCTTTGGGCATTAGATTGGACAAGTTTTGTAATTGAGCTTAGATTTAACCCAACTAATGAACACTTCTAATCACCTGTCTAAAGGTAAAAAACTTATATTTAAGTATTCAATTAATATCGACCTAAAATTCGACCCCTTGACAGCTTTTAATTTTTACCGAGGGCATAAATAGAGGACAAGGTAAGAGTCATTGTTCCCTTAATTAATTGAAATAATGTTGATTTGGTCTCTCTTAAAACAAACTTTTTTTAACTTTGATCCCTCAAAATTTTATTATTTTATTTCAATCTCTTAAATTTCTAATTTCTAATTTCACCCCTACATTTATTCCTGTATAAAAAAAAGGGCTTGGTTTGGTATAAAATACTAACTTCAATAATGCCACGGACACCAGCTTCTTCAAGTGTCTCACGAACGGCAGCATCTTCCATGGATTCATCATTTTCCCATCCACCTTTGGGGAACAACATGCCTTTACCATCTTGTGCACTGATCACAAGCACTTCAATATCTTCTTCATTTGAACTTGGCTCTTCAAGTTTCTTGTATCTGTATGGTATACACCTGACCGAACAATTATAATATCAAGTTATAATATTTTAGTATCAGATTTGAATTAACATATTTAAGGCTCAAGTTGTTGGGAAAAACTTGATTAGACTGATGTTGATTACTTTAAGAATCTCAATTAAAACATTTTGAAGTGTGTGGGATCGATTTAGAATATGAATAATAGTATGAGGACTGTATTGCAATGAACCCATTTTTGTATTAGACCCCAAGGTAAAAGTATCATAAAGGCCCTTATGTTAGGAGTTAAATTGCATTTTGTCATCTAAATGCTCAATGACTAATTTGTTCTAACTAATTTCTTTTATAGAAGAGGTAAAATACAACCGGATCAGTACAAGGATTCTTCAATCCCACAATCCCACAAGTTCATTCGGTTCGATTGAATAAATCATTAAAAAATTCATAAAAATTAAATATATATTAAAAATCTGATTCAACCCATTTTTTACCCAATTCAACTAGTTTCTATCGATTTTCGAATCAATCGATTCATTGTCTTTTTCTAAATCGATATCTCAATCAATTTTCAATCCAATCGATCTGACCGACCGATTTGATATGGTTCAAACAACCATGAATTCCGACCAAAAAAAGAAAAAGAAGAAGAAGAAAAACGGAAAAAGATTTTACCCAACAACTAAACGAAAGCCTCTGTTATCATAACGCTGCAAATCCCTACCAGTACGAGGATAAACAAGAGAAACCATTTTCTCAACAGGGATTGGTAATTTCACAGGGATTTTTTCAAGGATTGATTCCAAAAGATTGTTAAATGGGGAAAAATTTGTGAGAAATCCAGAGATTCCCCCCATTTTGTTAGAATTTTAGTGACAAAACAATTGAAAAAAAATTGGGGAAATATTTTTTTAAATGATTTGGAATTGTGCTGATTATATACATATTTGTTTCATCACACCCTTCAACTAAATTTAGGGTTATGAATTTGCAAATTATTTGTAACCATTCTCAAATTATTGGGGAAAATGTGGATAACAAATGAGGACCAAATTTGGTGTTTCTATTTTAACTACATAATTTAATCACTTGTTTTTTCACGTTCAAAAATATAAATATATTTTGAAATTTTAGTTATATCCTGGATGGTTAAATTTTGTCATTAATCTCTATACTTTACAAAACTTGGATTTAGTCCCCATGCTTCAAATTTATCATTTTTAGTTTATCTACTTTTTTAATTTTAAAATTTCAGTCTTCACCGAATGATAACTATTAAATTCGTTAAATTAAGTTTTGGTATTTTCAAAATTTGATGTGGCAAACATGTTGTCATATGTGTAATGTCAAATCAGCTTTTTGTTTCTGCATATTAGTTACTAAAAATCTAGTTAACGATTTTCATTTGGGTTAAGATTAAAATTTCAAATTTTGAAAAGGTTTAGAGACTTAAAAATGATTCCATTGAAGAATATGAACTAAACATACAATCACACACATAGTACGTGATAAGTAATTTAATTTAACCAAACATATTTAATTGCTACTATTTGGATCAATATTAAAATTCCACAATTCGAAAAGTTATGGACTAAAATTGATCAAATCAAAGAGTACAAGTGCTAAAATTGATCAAATTAAAATATAAGAACCAAATCCACAATTTTTGTAAAATATAGGGACTAATGGCGGAATTTAATCTATTTGAGTCCTATATAAATGCGTGGGCAGGCTTTCCTCCGTATTTATTCTGATTATAGTTAATTAGTCGTTGAGTCACGGCAAAAGGTCCCTACATTAGGTTTAGATTGCATTTTTGTCCACTTCACTTTCAAAATGAGCAAATTAGTCCTTATACATTATATCAAATAGCAAATTGGTCATTTCTGTTAAAAATTTCATTCATTTTTACTATTAAAAACTGACGTGGCTGACAGAATAACCAAAATGTTACACGTAATGTGCCATGTGTACCTCATTTTGACGTACCCAAACTAGTTTTTAACAACATAAATTACAATATATAAAGTTTAATTTATTCATTTTTTAGTGAAATGGACAAAATACCATCTAACTTTTAATATCACAAAATTAATAATTATAAAATATTCTCAATAAAAATTTAAAAATTTGAGCAAAATATAATTACAGAGAGAAAATAATTAAAATGTGATAAAAGGTATATGACACAAATGCATCGAAAAACATCTGAAAATCTACATAAAAATATTATCATTTTAAATTCTATAAATAATACTAAAAAATACAAAATAATAGGTAGGGTGGAATAAAAAATGGATAGATGTTTGCTGAAGTCATAAGACATGAGGTAGGATGTAAGGTCAAATTTAATTATGCATGGTAAACGAATGTAATGGCACGTGGCAAAAAGAAGGGCGGAACTTAAGTCTAACCGCCTAAAACCGACCGTGTAAACGGCTGCAATTCATTTGAAAATTCCAGATATAAAAAGCCATCTTTCTATTTTCAATTTCGAGAGCAGCCCATCCCCCTTTCAAATTTTGACCCTTCAACTCTCTTCAATTCAACACAGTCTGACTCTTATTACATGGAAAATTCGGTGAACTAAATTTAGCTTAGATTTATTGTTAATCTAACATGCTTTCATTTCATTGGATTCAACCGCCTCTATTAATATTATAATTTCACTGGAAAATATATATATATTTATCCAAATTTATTTTAATTTAACCCCCAACACATCTCTTCTCGCCTTTAAACCCATAAAGTTTTACATTAATTTGCAAGAAATGGTTGTGGGAATGGGTGTTTAGTATTTATCCATTTAAACCAAACAGGCATCCGATGGGCAGTCAAACGAAACTAATGCTTTAGTTTGGCAAGTTTTAGGTGAACACCTCCTCCGCTTATTATATTTGAATTCAACCATTCTACATTAATATAAAAACCTTTTTCACTTTCAATATAAACAATTATTATGTAATATATTGTTTACTTCTCGATTTAGTTTCTCAAATATACCTATTTTTTAATTTGGCATTTGAATTTTTTGTCTCAATTTGATATTAAAATATCGATTTTCTTTATTTTTGGTCCATTGTTACAAAAATTCTGTTAGGCCACTTTGACCAATGTAAAATTGTCATATGGCTTGTTTTTGACCAATGAAAAATTATCATATGACATTTAAATTCATTTAAAATAAAATATTAAATTAAAATTAAAATAGGAATTTATAATATTAAATAACATTTTTTACTTTGACTATTGACCTGTCATATGACACTATTAAAATATGCCGTGTGTTTTTTTAGATATTATTTATGTTATATTGATTAAAATGTAAAAAATATCATATATATTTTTACGAGAATCAAAATCAATAAGCATTATTAAAGTCATTCAAGTTCAGTATTACTAAGCATAGGCTAAGTCAGAAAATATTTCTAGAGAGTCATAATTAAATTGTATATTTTTATGAGAATCAAAATGAAATTTTATTATTTTAATATCTCATATTTTTAACTTTTAAAAAACTTAAATTAAAATTTATTATTTTTGAATGGTTAAAGTATAGTTTTATCATGTACTAATTTAAAATTTCATAAATTTTAAAGGGTTAGAAATGAAAATTTTCTATTTTAAAGCCACGGCCCTTTAGTGGAGACTCTGGTACTAAACTAAAATTCAGCTCGACCATCCTCGAACTTAGACTTAACTTGATAATTACCAAATCAAATTTATTTATTTTTAATCAAACTAGAATAATTTACTAATAGAAATATTTCATTTTCGTCCCTTTCTAAATGCTTTTTTCAACATAGTCAACGGTATTTGATCCGCAGGAAGAAAAGAAAAGAAAAAAGAAGATATTTATTCCCCGACCAAGCCACTTCGATCTTTGCCTGTTCTGCCCACCTACGTCTTCCCATCTCTATCCTTTTTCTCTCTCTATATAAATAATTGATATATTTATAGCCATCGACATAGTTTTGAAGAAACAGAGATGGAGCTAAACAACAACAAGAGTAATAATTTCAGAGGAAAAGAAGACAAGGGTAGCGTTCCAATTCATAGCCAAGTTCGAAAAATAAAGCAAGAATCGGAGCATATCATCGACCGGTCGCCTGGACAGCCTGAGATGATGAAGAGACCTGTTCTTAGATATATTTCCCGACAACAGATTTCTCGGTCTCCTTTGGGGTTAAGCGACACAACAATCTCTGTTGGTCACTAAGTTTGTTGGATCAAAAGCTGATAAAGCTGTGTTTAAAGGGAAGACGACTTAATCCCATGTTTTTTTTTTCTTTCATGATACAAATTTCATAGTTCTTTTTTTTTTTTTCAATTTTCTTTGCATATCTTTGTGTATACATATATGCATCGATATAATATGGAGTTTAAATAACTTTGAATCTTTGCATGTATCTAAACTAGTTTTCGTATTCGTTTTTTTTATGAATCAAGTGTTTTCTCTTGCTTGTGGAAGCCTCAATTATTGATGTCGTCATATTCATAGGCATAAAATTTTCAAGTAAAAGTAGGAGGAGGGAGAATGCAGACAGAATGGATTTCTAAATTTATTGGGACCCAAACTGAGAATTTATCATTTTTATGGATTTTAAAAAGGGCCACAAATATAATTTCACCTTTTTGGGCCAAGGTTTCTGTAGTATCATGAAATTAGAGTAGGCGTTCAAACGACGGGTTTGGTTATTGATTGAATCCTTAAAACTGTTAACGGTTCATTGAACCAAACCATTTGTTTTTAAATAACTAACCAAATCAAGCTAATTCCGTTGAGTTTCGAGTTAACCAAAATTTGTTTCATTTTAGTTCAAACAAGTTAACAACATGAAAAAAAAAATACAATGAAAACACAAAAAAAACATAATAACAAACATTCTATATGTTGTTCAAAGTGTATTTGTTAATCGTTATATTTTATTTTATTTCAATTCATAATATAGATTTTATTGCGAACAATTAGATTAAATTTTATTGAGTCTTTTCAATTAATATATAATGAGCTTATATATAATATTTATTATTAATTTCAATTAATCAGTTAACTTGACTAATTAACTGCTTTTGAATCGAAATGATCAATAATCGATTTTTTTTTTTAAATCTTAACTTTAATCAAATTAATTTTGATAACAAATTGATTAATTGAACTAATTCACTATGCATATCCCTAAGCCAAAATTATTGAAAACTACAAATTATTTTGGTATTCACAAAAAAAGCAACTAAACTACCAACAAGTGGTTGGAGCAGTGATAAAAGCACATTTTACATTCTCCAATGGGATAACACAAATTTGAATTTTAGAGATGATATTGTACATAATCTTCTACTCAATGACTTTACAAATTATATAGTATAGACCATACCAACTTCCACCAATGCTGCATGAGGGATGTTCAATGCCACATGAGGCTCTCTGCAATTTTTATCTAAGAAAATGTACACCATTATGAGGAATCGCTTGAGAAAGTTTGAGCCGTTACGTACCGCTATATGCGATTGACCCAAGAAATATGCTGTCCCGCTCTCCCTCGCATCGACCAGTTCGTTTAGTTCTTCCCGTACCGACGAACGCATTTTTGGGCTATTAGCAGGCAACATGAACCGTACCTTTTTCCTCTTTCTTTTCGGTTTAGTATCCTCAGTTGTGTTCATGTTGGTTTGAGTTGATGCATGGGGTGAGTTTGTGGCTTCTGTATCGTGTAATGGTATCAAAGCATCCCCTTCAGGGAGTTGTTTACCTACGATGATCATTTTTCCTTCGGTTGACATCAAAGACTCAGCGTCATGTTCTTCCAAGGAAATGAACTCTCCGATCGAGCGGATGATTTGTTCCTCAAAGTCATCTGAATCCCTGATGTAATCGTGGTATCCGTATCGTACGATGCATCGGTAAATTTTATTATCTCTAGGACCAACTCTGCCTATAAGGTAACGCTTAGTCGGTGAAACAAAAGGTTCCGGCAATGATTTGAATGACACAAAAATCAGCACTTGATGAAAAGCTGGTACGTTGGTGATGAAATGGGAGAAGAAAGCTGGGATTCCGGTTACTATGTCGGTGTAAACAAAGCCTATTCCGGGCACCCTGGAAACTCTGAGACCTGAGCTGGGATTCGTAAGCCATTCCATAGACACCTTGTTTTCTATATCAAACTGATATTTCTTCAATGTCCCATAATGCCATGCAACCATGGTAGTCAAGCTTAGTGCCAAAAGAACAGCAAGATACCATGCTCCTTTGTGAAAATTCAACAAGTTCGCTGACAAATAAACGGCTTCGATCGACCCAAAAAACACCAAAAAGCAAGCTGACAGCAGCAGACTCTTTTCCCAGTATAGAGCAATCACAAGTGACATTAAACAAGTTGTTACCAACATGCCGGAGACTATAGCCATGCCTGATGCATTTCCGATTCGCACGATATCATGGAATCCGATTGTAATACCGAGGCTAAGAATCATTATCATCCAGTTAAGATCCGGGATATAAACCTGGCCATGTATCTTATCTGATGTATGAATCACTTTTACTCTCGGGAAGCAACCGAGAGCTAGGCATTGGTTTACGATCGAAAAACATGCAGTTATCGTTGCTTGGCTTCCGATTGCCGATCCAAGTAGAGATAAAACCGTGAAAACATAGTGAATACGATCTGCAATTGCCGAATCAGTCTTCGGTTTAGTGATAAAAATGCTAATGTAAAGTGTGGAATAGAAAGTAGTTGAGTGAATTACCGGGTACGGATCTATAAAAATGGTTATAATCGTCTATAACACCGGATGAATCCTTTATGGAGAGTGCATGGGAGATGAATGCGGCTTGACCAGCATAACTTAAAATAAGAACCGGGTAGATCAAGCATACGAACGTCATCTGCCGGAACCGAGAAAAGTTAATATAAAACTTGCATTTTTATTGAAATGGCTTAGAATGTGAACTAAGATTGAATACCTTGATCGATTTCATCGAGAAATGACCGATATCAGCAAACATTGCTTCCGATCCTGCGACACAAAGAGTGATACTGCCCAATGATCTCCAACTACTCCAGCTAATACTTTGGAAAAACTTGTACATGTACTTCGGGGAGATTGCAAATACAATACGTGGATCGTAGTGAAAAATGTTATATATACCGACTCCGCTAATAAATAAAAGCCATAATATGACTATCGGAGCCAATATCGACCCGATTCTATGACTACCGTATTGTTGTAGAGTGAAAAGGCAAACCAATATGGCACATGCAGTAGGCACAGGTACATCTGAAATAAATAAGAGGCCGAGTCACGATACATCGATACCATGAACATCAAGTTTCGTAAAAACTTACATTTCCTTAGATTTTTCATTATCGAATCCTCTGTTTCACGGGATGACGAATCTGCAGAAACAACATAAAAAGTTTGTCATGAATGGTTGAAAAACATAAACTTGTATGTTCCTATTACTTCGTTCTTACATTGGATATCCATTAACGATCGTCGAAGACCCGATGCAGCCGATAAAACTGCCGGAAGAAAACAAAACAAAAAAACGAAACATAAACACAGGAAGGGATTAAAGTACAATGTGACATCGAAAGGAGTTGATCAAACCCGAAATAGCCGGAGTAAGGACCGCGTCACATATTGTTATGCAAGTACCGAACAATGCTAAGAACAACATCAAGTAATGACTACTCTTATGTTTTGCGATAGCCCTTCGTGCTCTCGATTCGTCTTTGGATCGGGAAGGACTTCCGGTCTCATTATTTGTAACGTCATTGGCGGCTTTATCGTTAGGGAGTAGACCGACTTTTGCATGCTTACACAATAGTGAGTACAAAGCAAAAGTACCACCTGCAAAGATATTATTTGAAGGTGAAATTCGGTTTTGTGATTGGTTTATAAGTTGCCGGAAGATCATCGGTACGCACCTTCTCCGTCATTGTCGGCTTTGAGTACTATAAAGGTATATTTCACTAACGAAAGGACCGTTAACGTCCAGAAGATAAAGGAGAAGTATTCGTACGCACTCTCATCAGATTTGAAGTTGTTTTGAGGGATGGAACCGAAGACGTATAAAGGAGCAGTACTCAATCGACCGTAAACTACTCCGATGCTTTGGAATGACAAAAGGATTGTATGCATCCAGGTTTCCTTCTATACATCATTAAACGAATCAAAGACATAATCAAATCGGTAAATACACGGCAACAAGCACGTCTGACAGACAACAAACTATCTAAACAATATTTTTGAAAAATCTCATTGTGCCTTGTACTAAGGTTTGTTTCTCAGTAAACTCTTAAAATTTTAACTAGACCCTCAAAATTTAGTCCCAAGATCCAAATTTCCTCGAGAGATAATCAAGCACTTATACTTAGGTACTGCAGATGATTCAACTGAAACTATTACAACATATATCAGATTCTTTATAATATAAGATCCCATCACTCTAATGAATCAAATGTCGAATCGAATAAAATAATACTAAAATGGGTTATTGATTAACACTAGAAACTGCATTTGGATTATGATAAAAACAAAGCAAAAAAAAAAAAAAAACAGGTTCAATTATCTGTGTTTTGAAAAACAAACCTTGAAGCGATAACAGTAGGTTCCATGTCTCAATGGAGAATCCATTAACAGATAACAGTTTCTAAGTTACAGATAACTGAAAAGCTTTCATTGGGAAAAAAAAAGGAGCTTAAAGGCAAGATTGGGAATTAAGGAGCGGTCCAGCCTATGTCGTTTGGTTGACAGAAACAAAGTGAAAAGTCATGGAATGGTCAGCGGCGGATTTCAAGACAATTTGCTGTTTTTTGTATGGATATTTGAATGCCGGACTGACAGTGACGCCTGAGATTCTATTTCATTTATATATATATATAAAGGAACAGAACAAGAACAAGAAATGGAGTGAGCACGTTTTCACATGCAGACCATGAAAACAGCTTTATTTTTGCATTTCTTTAATCTTTGGGTAAACTAACCCAAAGGCCATTAAATTATTAGTAAGTTTACGTTTTGATCGTTTAATTTAAAAAACTTATAACATTGTTATTAAACAATTCAAAAGTTTTTATTTAAGTCACTAGGCTATTACGTTTTTTTGTAAAATTCAGCTAGTGAGTTTCTAACAACAATTCTTAACGATAGATCAATACATCGACGAGTAAAAAAACATACCTTAAATCCAAGTCGAGTTGACGACCAATGTAGGAGATCAAAGAAGAAAACTGTTTGGATTTCAGTTCACAAATTTGTGACGTTCATATATATTTTTAGAGGAAAAAAACACTGAATTATAGAAGAGAAAGAAAAGACTAACTTTTTATTGGTGCAAGCAATATGAACAGAGAAGACCATACAACAACGATTTTAACAGCCCAATGACTTGAATGAAAACTTCGAATAATTCAATTATCATTTTATAACTTTTTAAAATTAAGTAATCAAAACATAAATTTACTAATAATTTAATAACCTGAGTGTAATATACCCATTATTTTATATGCTCTCAGTGGATAGCATAACATCCTAAATTCACTTTATATAGTTTTTTTTATTTGAATAGTTTATAGAATAATTCTCTTAAACCCAAAACCATAAGCTACTGACTGCTTTGATACTATATATCTACACCTAGAGGTATTAAATGAGTGGGTTAATATATTAAATTTAAATAATTTTTATTCGATTATGTGCAGTGTTAATTCTAAGTCATTTTAAAATCGAATTTAGCTGTCAAACTATTAAAATAAGCACATCACAAGTGTAGAATATTAAGCCTCATACTTTTAAGATATTCTTCACATGTATATTATATAATAACATTAGATCTAATCGGATACAACGTTTGATCTACTGTCCAATTAGAAGATTGAATAGTAGAGGTTTATAAAAATTCGATTAATAAATAATTCATAATTTTAACACTTTTATCATAGCATGACATTATAATAACATGTTCCATACAATCCTTTACGATGATAACAAAATATTTATCTCGAATTTAAAAAATTTAGTATCGCATAACCTAAAAAAAATCGATCTAAACTTGATTCTAAGTTGAAATCCTTTGTGTTAAATCCGTCGAAGTTAACAAAATGGCACTCACCAACATTAATAGCTGCATAAAATCAAACCGTAGAAAGGTGGTGTTTTTTTATTTACCTTTGAAGTCGATAATCAATGGACAATCAGCATGAGCCTGGGCATCATTTCCCTTTTAATTCCCAGGAGTTGATTTAGGGTTATGGAAGGTTGGGTTTGGATATTAGCGGGGGGTAAATGTGCATGTTGTTGGAGGAGGGGTAGGGACATTGGTCTTTTAGGTTCTATGTTGTGAGTTTCATTGGTAAAGCATGAAAAAAGGAGGAGATGGGTGTTTTGGTTTAGAGGACAGCCTTAACTATATGTTTCATACATGTAGCTATTTATTATCAAAATTTCATATATAAAACCACATCACATCACATCAAATCAAATCAAAGTTAATATGATTTTATTATCCATATAAAATTAAACAAAATCAAAATATACATACAAAAATGAAAAAACAAGAAACTGCGGCAATACATAGTTGATTGATTTATTGAATATGTTTGGGGATTTTGCCCTGTTTCAAAAGAGAGAGAGAGTATTCAGCAGCATCGATGAGGTCTTCAATGTTGTGAAGCGAACGCTCTTCAGAACCCAACATAAAAATGGTGCGTGCCTCTGCTTTCTTCGCCAACCTCGCTGCTAAGTTGAGTTCCAGTTTCGGAGAGTTAAGGCTCCGAAGTATTTGTCGGTACAATGAAATTACTTTCCCTCGGTTTCTCGCTAAGTCTTCTGCCGTTGCCCATATCAATCCCTTAGTCATTTCTGACAAAATTGAGAGAAAAAAAAAATTCATACAGACATTTCATCGAACACCTTTCGTGCAGACACAGAAAAAATGGCAATAGCAAAGCCAACAAAATAAAAATGTAGCAGCAGCCAGCAGCTAAAAACAAACAGCCTCACCTCAGTTCTCGACGACGGGCGGCGGATGCTTCAGACGGCAGCAACGGGAGGCGGCAGTAGCAGGAGAGAGACTTTCGGCCTGATAGATTTAACTTTTTAGGGAGACTGGGTTTTTTGTTTTATTTTATTTATTCCTTATAGGCTAGGTTGGTACTTTTCTTTTGGGTCATTTCACTACTTGGGCCTTATACAAATAATGGGTTGATCCAATTTTATAAAATTTTGGGCTAATAATATTTAGGTCCAATTTTACAATTTAGCTCCCACGCTATTTAAAAAAAATGAAATAAATCCAATTTTTAAAAGAGCTAACATTTACTATTTTAAAAAAAATGTCATTTACTGTTAACAAAATCGATATTTAAAAAGTTTTTTTTATGATTTTGCGAATGAGATATTTTGACCAGAGTTGAACGGAAAATGAAAATAATATTTTTCATGGCATTTTTTAACTGTAAATGTTAATTTTGTTACAATATGATATTCTTATTATTTTTTTTAGCAATACAAAGAACTGAATTGACATATTTATTAGAAGAACAACTAAATTGATTTAATCCCTATAATGAAGGGTCTTGATAGCTACTTTCACCTTAAAAATTAACAAAAAAACAAATTGTATTAGTACTATATTTTAAAGGAATAAATATCAAAACTATACATGAACTTTGATGCAACATGTAATGTCATACATGGATTTTGATTTTTTGTGATTTTATACATGGAATTGAAAATTGATCAAATTTTCACAAATCACTAACAATATTATCAAATTAACATAATTTTACATTGATATATTAGATACACAAATACTTATATTAATCCAATATGAAAATAAATATATGTATTCATTTCTTTAAATGTATACAATTGAATCAAAATCAAAATTTCATGTAAATATATAAACCACAATTCAAATTTCATGTATATAAATACACGAAACTAAATTTTCGATATCAAATTACACATTAATCTAAAATTTGTAAATAACTTTAATATTTATCCTTATTTAAGAAAATATAAATAAACCCAAAACCATAAGCCATTGATAATAGTTAGTAAGTAACAGTACAAAATAGAAACATGACACTGTCGATATAATGTCACTGCTTCGGAACGATCAACTAAAGGTGTCAAATGATGGGTTGAAAGCTGATTTGTTACTTTTTTTTTACTTTATTATTTACTGATTTTGGATAAACTTTAGTGTCAAAAACTAAGCCTTATACTTTTTTTTTTATTTGTACAAAATTATAAATACTAACATTTTCTACGTACGTATACTAAAGTTAAAAGTTATAAATATTTTGAAATCCTATGTCCAAAACCCACTATATAAGTTAAATATGCCGAAAAAAAATTAATTAATAAAATAGATCGAATTTTTTGAAATTTTAGGACAATAAATCATTTTTGAAGGGAAAGCATATAAGTGTATAATTTTTTTTAATTAATTTTGAAATCATGATATTTAATATTTTAATTTTATCATTTCGATCAAAACTTGGATTAATTTTTATATCAAATTTACTATATAAATTTTTTGACCTACCTTGATCTAATATTTGTAATAAAAAAGGAAAAGCAATATACATAAGAATATTTTTAATTAAAATATGATCGATTTTACTATTTATCATAAAATTTTAATTATTAAATCCTTGGATGAGAACACTGTTCAAAAAATAATCATTTATATATATTGAAAAAATGTTTTAAAAAAAAAAACTAAAATTTCTGAAAACAAATATGTGAATCCATTTGGGACAGCTTTACAACTGTCATTTGTTTTTCCTCAATTCTCTAAATATGCATAAATTAAGCTAATATGTTTTTCAAAACAGGTAGGTCTAACTATGATCACTTTCTCATGGATCCTTTCACATATATAATATGTGCACTTTATTTATAGTTTGGTTTTTAAGAACTTCAATAAAGAAGAATACAAGTATTAGAAAATGAGAACTGAGTTTACAAGATTTCAAAATTTATTTGTATAGGAAATTCAATAATTGCAAGAAATACTTAACAGTGTTAGCAGTAGTACTGTCAACTATTTGTGAGATGATGACAGATCAAACTGTACATGTAGAGATATTTACACTGATTTAGCAGTCTATCATTTTTGCACCTAAAAATCTATAAACCAACACACTTTGTTTGCACTCACACTGATAAAAGTCGTAATGAACAAACAAATGCTCGGTACATCATCTATACGAGTGTCAAATATAAATATTATTTCTATCTTACTAATATACTTAATCAGATACACTCAATCTTCCCATTATAACAGTAGCTATAATATCCTAATAAATTAAGTTTAAAATATTTTTTATTTGCTAACATATTAAATCAAACCCAATCAATCTCTCCCACAAAATAATAGTTAAAAAGACTTATACAATATATATTGCTTCAAGATATTATTAAGATATCCAAGGTAAGTATTCAAGCTAATTCAATCCAATCTCTTTAATGTAAGGGATTTAATTGCATGATTCGATCTGATCTAACTTTTAAGATATATTGTTAGATATGAATCAATGAACCAACACAGGCTCAAAATATAAGTAAAGATTATGTCAAGTAGGTGGACTATAACTATTAATTCAATCACATGGCAGGGAAGGATTGGGTATAAATGAGGACTCTCCCTTTCAATTTCATTTTGTTTTGTCTTAATTAAAGCATTGAATAGTGATTAATTTATTTGTCGTAAATGTTTTTCTACAACTGATTATAAAATATGTTCCATTTCGATGGGCGCGAGTTTAGTTATAGATGTGAAGAGGGTTTTGAGAGAAAGGGATCCCAGACATGGGACACCAAATGAAGTAAAGAGGACCCCATTTATGCAACCTGCCAAAACCATGCAAGTACTATCCCTTCATCAAACAGTACATTTTGCTCATCCCAAACTCGTCCTCTCCACTTGTCTGTATCATAAACATTCTAGTTAATAATAATATATATATGTGTGTGTTGCAGTAATAGACATCGAATTGTCAATGAATAGTGAGTGAACAAGGGGTTTTTTTTGGGGGTAGGAACAAGCGAGGAGGTGACGATGAAAGGGTACCCTAATAAACAGTAATCGAATTTGGATTTTGTGGTACGAAAAAGTTAGGGCCAAAGAATTGAGCAGTGGAAATGTCAAATAAAGGCGGTGTAGCTCTACAGGATTATGCAAAAGAAAAAAAAAGGCAGATTGTATGGATAATTTGACAGCTTTTAAAATTGAATTAATCATAATTTTAATTTTTAACATTTATATATTGTATCAATTTAATTTTGTTTTTAAAAAATTCTCAACATTTATATATTGTGTAATTTGATCTCTTTTTTTTTGTGTAATTTTACTGTTATTCATGACATTGAAAGTTAATTTTGAAATAATGAGAAAAAATCGAAATTATTATCTTACATTTTTTGGTGTTTCATTTTTGGTATATTTTTGATAAAATTTAGTTGATATATTTTTATTTTTAAAAAACTTTTTAGTTGAAAGGATCATAAAGAAAAGTAGAATTGAAAAAAAAAAGATCAAATTACATAATGTGAAAATGTTGAGAGTTATTTTTTTAATCAAGACTAAATTGATACCGTGTATAAATCTTAAGATTAAATAGGGGTAAAAAGATCAACAAGTGATTAGATGTAATGGTAAGACACATTACATTCTTAGAAAAAAAACTTAGGTTTGAATTATTTATCGAACGCTCTATTCATTTACACCCTAATTAAAAATTATTATTATGAAAAAATTTTCAAAAAATATATAATTTTTTCGTAAGTTATTGAATGGCTGGTGATAAAAAATTAAACAATTAAATAACTATTTTATTATTTTTTGTTGTAAAAAAATATATCAATAGTGAAGTAATTAAAAAAAGTGTACGATAAGTTTTTCCCATTACTCGAGAAAGCCCAACTTTGAAATGTACCTTTCGTTTGTGCAGGCGAAAGGGAAAGTGAGAACCAACTTTTTCAATGAGTGTGTTTCTGTGTCAAATATATCTGACTGATAAGTGATAACACCCTTTGATTTATTATTATTATTATCAACATATAGGCATGCATGGGTCATTCCAAAAATGGGGACTATCTTTGTTACCAGATAGTACCTACAGTGACCTCTCTCTCTCTCTTCACTTCACTTTTTTTGGTTTACAAATATGGCAAAACTATGTAGTAGTTGTAGGCTCTGCAAAAGAAAGTGGAAAAATGGAGGCTAATAAGAACAATAATGTTGGAGCAAATCATCATCATCATCACAAGGAAGAAGAAGAAGAAGAGGATGATGATGAGCTGCTCAAGACCAGGATTTCAAGCCATCCTTTGTATGAGAGGCTCGTTGAGAATCACCTCAATTGCTTAAAGGTTCTTTTGATCTCTCTCACAACCCTTTAATGGCTTTAAACTATGGATATAGCCAATTTTCGCAGTGCTTGTTGTAGGATACTCTAAGTGCTCACTGTTAATTTTTATGATAAGATTGGGATTTGGGGTTTCAAAACCTTACACATGCTTATGTAATGATAGTAGCCTGCTAGTCGGTATCCAGTTCTTCGTTTCTCTCGAACTCACCTTTCTATTGTTGCAATAGTAATAGTGTTAGCTTTAGCTCAACCCGGACGGCAAATAAATGTGAATGTTATATATTTGAAGGAGTAGTGCATATTTTTAGGGTATGCTTTAATATACATTATTAGTATAAAGTGGGATATGTATTTTGTTTATCTGTATATATAGAAGTGGGCAAGTTGAGTAAATCTTTATTGATTTGGTCAGGTTGGAGGCATTGGAGATAGGGGCAGAAATAATAGCAAGAGCAACCAAAGGAAAGCTGAGCATAGTATTAGTACTAAGATTAATCCATGTTGTAGCAGCATGCAGCTGAATCAATCAGAGTTAGACCTCTTTATGGTACATATATAACCCATTCTTTCTTTCTTTTATATCGTTATTATATATGATTGAGGGAGGATTAGAGGTTGCTTGGTCACCTAAATATATTGATTACAAGAAAAAGGATTCATGTATTTTTTTTATTTGTGGGATTTTGATTAGGTTTTCAAGCTTTTTTTTTTTTTTTTTTGTTTTGTTTACTATATCTACTTCAATTCATAACTCTTCTCAACTTTTAAATTAAATGAAAATTACGCTTGAACCCACATCTTTTTAATTGTTGTAATAGTATCTTTATAAAAAAGATGTTAGATTTTAAAGTTTGAATTTTATTATATACATAACATAACTCAATCAATTTATACAGACACTTACAAATTGATATTTAATAAGTTTGATATCATATCATTTATACCATATGAAAATTTGTCTAAAAAAATGCTACCCTAGCTAGACATAAATGATATAATATTCAATCTTTATATCAATTTAGTTACTATTGGTATACCCATTGCTAATTTAGTATATATGTATAAGAACCCTAACTTGAAGACTTTTTGCTATATGAATGATGATAGTGTGTTATAAGATATCTTTTGCAACTGTTTTACGTTGACATGACATGCATACAGGAAGGATATTGCTCGGCACTGAGCAAGCTAAAGGAAGCCATGGAAGAACCTCAGCAGCAAACAATAGCTTTCATCAATGGCATGCATTCTCAACTCAGGGACCTCGCTAGACCCACTCCCCTCTCACCTGATGTTTTTCTGGTATGTTGGTACCATCATAATTTAAACAAAATACCCATATGGGAGATAAGCAATGATTGTTAAAAAGAAATTAAATTAAATTACTAAAAGTTTACCATCTTATTCGAAACCTGTGCAGCAAGAAACAGAAAGGAATAATTCAAAGTACATGGATTAATGCTGCAAAAGTTGTGATAGTTGGGTACCTGAAAAATGACTAAACTTGAAGAAGCCATTGCAGCCAGCCAACCCCCTCCTGCTTCAACAATCCCTCTCTAACATCATCATCCAAAACTTTGTAACCTAAGCTTATCATTTATATATGTGATGCGTAATTTAATCTGGTACTTGACTTCTTTTTTCCTTGATATATGTTATGTTGCATTGGGAGATAGTTAAGCGTATATATAAATAGATGTGCTGGCGGTGCCACTACAATCTATGCCACTTGAAATCTAGTCTAGTAATGGTTCTAGATGTTAAGGTTGGTGGGTATCATTTCAATGATAAATCGGTGCAATTACTTCTTTCTTTCATACCAATTATACTGATACGTTGTGCCCAACTTTGAAACATTGTGTATTAGTATCAAAATAGATCAACATCGGTACACATCAATTTCAGTAAAAAATAGTACATCCACCAATACGGAACTGACTACTTTAATATCAGCTCCAATCTAACTTAAAAATTATATTTAAATTACATATGTATCTCTTGCAAGAACAACTTAACATGTTAAGAAAAAAATAGTAGGGTATAATGAATGTGTTCTAAATTTCATCTGTGTGTTTTAACTACGTTACAAGTCAAATCTGAGCTAGTATTTAATTGTCTGGATTGGTAAAAAAAATTTGATTAATGTGTTGATACTTTAAATACTCAATTAGAGTATTTTGAAGTTTGGAACCGATTTAAAATTTAGGATGTAGATTTTTTCTAAGTCAACCAATTTAGGACATAGTTTGAGGATGTCTTGTACAATTAATCTTTATTGTTAATCATACCACAAAGAACGTTTTTTTTGTGGGGGCATAAAAGCATTCGTGGTTTTAAAATAGTCTATGCTTGTTTAAGTTTGGCCCATTGATTTTTGTCCAAATCCACTTATATTTGTAAATGATTAACCTGAGCTCACTTAAAAACCACTTATATTTAAATAAATAAGTTTATGTTATGTTTTAATTTAATATCTAATAAATTTATATTGCTATAGATTTTATTTTTTATATGATATAAATAACATAATGTATAAATTAAAATTAAAGAAAGTTATATATTGAAAGGATGAAAGACTAAAGGAAACTGAAAAACACCATAAGAAAAGAAAAGAACCCAAGTGGGAAACCAAATTACACCCACGCAAGTGACACCCTTTTTGGCAAAGAAGTCAGCCATTGAGTTGGCTTCTCTACAAACATGAGAGAATTCAATCACCTTGATACGAATCCAAGCAAGAGTGACCATGGAATCTGATTCAATCACCAAACCATTGCGACTCGACATACAGTTTGAAAGCTGTGCAGATATATAGCAATAACCTCAGCAATGTTTGAAAGAAGGTGAGCGAAGCAAATACCTGGGAGATGACCATCATGGTCATCATGAAGAATGCCTCCGCAACCCCATCGACATTCAATTTCAGCTTACTAACAGGAGGAGGGGTTCAAGAAACCAAGTAGGGAGGGATGATTTTAGGAGTTGGAGGAGATCCATCAAAATTCAAAAGGATGCAGCCACCAATCAAGTTCACTAACAGATACCTTAATCCAAGCAAAAGAGTGAAGTTAAGAGATATGTAATAAAGAATCAACAGCCCACGATTTATTCTTAAAAGACCATCTCAACTTCACGCAACAAGCCAACGCTTCAATTCCACTGTACAACAAAATCCAAACCATTATTAGGAAATACCCCAAATAAGGTTCCACCAACACTTCATTGTTTAAACCAGGCATTCTTTTCTGTTTAAGCCCATTAATTCTTTGGGTCTAAGGTTTCGACTAAACCATATTTAATCTCGAGCTCAACTTCCAATTTAAATGAATAATTCAACTCTTAAATAAATCCAATCGTAACCTTTAATCTTAAATTTGAAATATTAATCATATTTTTCCTTCACCGTTTTTGAAAATGCCGAATTTTTGTTTAACTAGCAAATAAATAAATAAATTCAAATGGATAAGTATGAAAGATGTGTATTGATACGTGGATTGTTTGATTTTGGATTTAACTAATAAGTTGATGAAAATGACACCTCTTTTAAAAAGGGAGAACATGAAATGCATTTACGACTTGAAAGAGTGCAACATGAAAGGATTAAATTTTGCTATTAATCCCTGTATATATATATATATAACTTATAGATTTAATCATTATTATTTAAATCAAAAGATTGAATTTTCAAAATTCAAAAAAGTATAAAGATAAAAATATCAAAATGATGAATATGAAGAAAACATCAAAATTTGACCTAATAAATTTAATTGATGCCATTTAGTTCGAGAATGAAATATTAGATTTTCATTTAAAATTAAAGACTAGAATTGACCTGATTAAAATACAAAAATTAAGCTTACAACTTATGCGTAATAAAAAGAATAAACCAAAAATAAAACATGACGTAAGGTGGGACGTCATTGATGAACAAATGAGTGACGACGAGTGTAGATGGGTTGGGGTTGCCAACTAAAGCTAATTGGGTGAGTTGGTACACTACAACCACTAATAGAGTAGTAGATGTCGGCTCGGCTCGGCTTGGTTTGCAGCTGGTGCATGCATCTTTCCTGCTTTTTCATTCCTTTTTTTTTTTTTTTTTTTAATTTCTTTGTATTATGTGACTAAATCCTTCCCCTTTCGCTCCCATTTCGGATCGAAACTCTGAAGAAACATCCATTTTTAAGCCATTGTCATTGTCATTGTCATTTTTATTTATTTATTTATTTATTTTACTTTTATTAATTTTAATAAAATTCAAATAGGAACGCTCCACTTTGCCCCTTTCACTATCATTCTATATATTTTTCTGTTTATCACTTACTTGGAAATGGGAATCTCCAACCCGCCGTCCTTTATTTCTTTTGGTTTAATTATAATTTTAGTCCCAATTTAAAATTAATCTATTTACTTTTATTTAAGTATAATACAGTAGTCTTGTTGTTTTTATAATGTTATTAGTAGGTATGGTTTGATAAAATAGTTTATTAAAGTGATGGACGTGAAATTTTTTTTAATGATTATCTCACCTGTTTTGGTTACGATGTAAATTTTATTTTGATAAGAGGCAAAACCAATGGGGAGTTGCCTCGCCTAAAACACAAAAAAAAAAATCAATCCTCTTGTAAATAATGAAATTAGAACTTAGTGTATGGTAAAATTACAATGATAAAATTATTTAGTCTCTTCAAAAATTATGAAGTTATAAGTTAAAACATGATAAAATTACACTTTGACCTCCAGAACTTATAATTCAATTTCGGCTACCCAAAAAAATTGTAGATTCACCTCTAATTTTGATAAGAGGAGGAGTAGGGATCGAATCCAAAATCTGTTGTCAATCAGAATTCATTTTAATGGAAGTTGTTTGCCATTAGACCACATGTTCGATTAATAAAATGTAAATATATCATTAGTTGAACATGATTGATTGGATTTCACATGACTCTAATTATGTGACCAAATAATAGTACGAAAAATCTACATCATCAGTTTAATGATAGCAATTAATAGTGTTATCAATTTGGACGTACTAGTAAAGATATAAGATTCTGTCAAATTAAAGTAAGTAGATTAAATCTCATATTATATCATAATAGAAGGACTAAAATCAGAATTAAACCTGTTTTATATGTTTGAGCATCCTACGGGTCTTGGATTATGACAACAAAATGCCAAACACCTTCAACCATAATAACTTCACGTTGTGAATATGTTTAAACAATAGTTTTTTTCCCTGCTACTTCTTTTGTTATTTTCCATATCTTGTTGATCAAGGTTGGCAACATTTACATTTCAAATTAAAAGATGTAGATTTTTTAAAATCAGTTAGTTAATATGTATTTGCATTATATTATTCTTCTATGATTTGATATTTATATTTATCAATTATTTTAAGGATTATTATTTTTGGTGTCGTAAATTATATTCAGAGCATATCAAATTCCGTTCTAAATATTTAAATAATGTAAAATTTAAAAATTTCAATGTTTATATGCATGAGATATATGTGTACGTATAATTGCTTGATTATTCTATTAATTATATCTATTTTTTAATTTAATGAAAATGATTAATTTTTTATTTAAGTAAAAGAGAGCCATATATAATTTAACTTTTAATACAAAGATCTTCATGATAATATTTTTATCGAATGATATCGTATGATTGTTGTCATAAATTTTCAAAAATAAGTAAAAGAAAATATAAAAAAATTGGGAAATTATCTAATTTATAATTATTGATAAAATTTCAATGTAAAATGAATCTAATTTTGAGATTATATTATGGAACAGCAAATTGATTGCCGCATGAAAAGGGGAAAGAATATACAAAAGCAAAGCAAAAAGGGAAAAGTAAGATCCAAATCCAAATTAAATCCTGTCTCTGCAAAAAAGAGGGTATCCAGATTTAAGACCAGACCGGGTCGGGTCGGTTCAGTTGTCGGTGGACGCCGGCGAAGGATGTTTAATCAGAAATGGATGATTCAAAAGCTGAGAAGCTGTCCATCTTTTACTAGACTCCTTTTGCAAACAACACTCCATGAAATTTCTGAACTCATCGGAAGCACCCGGCGACAAAGACGGTGGATCGCCGAAACATATGGCGCACATAAGTGTAGCCCAATCGGGTCTTTGACCGGCTGGTAGAAACGGGAAGTGACCCACGTAAAGTTCCATTAAAGTTAATCCCAAACTCCAAATATCACCAAGGAAGCCGTCGTAGTTACCACCGTTAGCGTCGGGATCGAACCGCTCCGGACTCATATAAGCACAAGTTCCGACGTACGAATTACACGCTTCCAACGTCCGAGTCATCATCTTGCTAACTCCGAAATCAGCGATTTTGACTTCCATCTTCTTGTTCACCAACAAATTCGACGGCTTAAGATCACGGTGAATGATTTTATGTGCATGTAAATAGCTTAATCCTTTTAGAATCTGTCTTGTTATATGAGCAAGTTCAAGCTCCGTGAAAGTGCCTTTATTACGAAGAAGGGTATCTAAAGTGCCGGCGTCCATATGCTCCATTAAAATCGCCACGTCGCCGGAAGGTTTCTCGTACGTCTCGTAACAACGAACTATGTAAGGTGAATCAGTCTTTCGTAAAATATCCATTTCCCTGAAAACTTGCCGGCGAACAGTCTGGTCACCGTCGCCGTACACGACTTTCAAAGCGTAAATCTTGGAAGTACGTTTATGTTGGACTTTGTACACTGTTCCGCCGTTTCCGTGACCGAGAACTTCGAGTCGTTCGAGCTCAGTGGCGGGGATGGTGACTGAAGAAGCAGCGACGGCGGTGGCTGTGGAGGAAGGAGGGAGTGGGAGAGGGAAACGAGGGCGGCGGTCGGAAACGTCCGGTAACGGAAGACGGAGATTAAGCTGGCGTCGTTCACGAACTACGGCCATGTGAAGGAAAAAGATAAGAGTTTTGGGAGAAAACAAGGATGTAATTGAAAGGAAAATAAAAAAGGAAGTAAGTATATATAAGTAAAAAAAACTGAAGTGATAGCGTCGGCTAAAGGGAAGGTGTGAGGATGGTGGGGGATGTGGGCTCCTCCGTTTTAATTTATGAATGAATGGTTGGCGATTATATGAATAATTTGTTTATATTTTTTAATATTTAATTATGGAATTTCGTCATTTGTAATTATAATATCTCTACATATTAGATTAAAGAATAAATAATTTTTTTAAAATTTTATTAATTTCGACTTTTAAAAATTAGTTTATATATATCACTATAAAATATACATAGCACATCACATATAATTACTTGATTATTTCATCAATCACGTCAATTTTTAATAATATAAATGATAGAATTTTTAAATAAAAAAGATTAATTTATTCTTTTTTATTAAAAAAGAGAATATACAATTTGAATTTTAGTACAGTGATCTCCATAATATTTTTAAAAGCCTCTAATCTTATTAAGTGTATAAGCTATGTATGAGTGTTGTTTGGTTCATTGTCAATTGTGCATTGCAGTAGTTTGATTCTAAAATGGAGTTGCTTGGATATTTTTTGTATTTATGTATGTTACTCTATTTATAATAATAAACTTTCAAAAAATTTAAAGTTTATAAGTATAAATACATTACAATTATAAATATATATTTGATTAATTATAAAGTAAAATCAAACTAATAAAAAAAAAAGATAAAATTCACACATGATAATTACATATGATAAAATTAATCATCCAAATATAATACTATGATAAAACCCAAACATAAATATATTTAATAACCCAAAACCTTTAACTTTTAGCAACAAGACCTCGTTGACTGACAAAAATAATTTTCTATTAGTGGGGCAGAGAGTTGTTAATTTTCTTTATATTTTTGCACGTGACTTAAATGATTAAAGTATTTGTGAAATTGTATGGAAAATGGATTACCTTTTGATCAAGCAAATGACTTTATACTCAAGTTTATTTTAAAAAGGTGGAATTCTTCAAAAAGAAATTGTAAGTATTTCAAATTTTTTAATATTTTCTTTGTAATTGATAGGGCTGACATGGTTTTATTATATTATTTTTTAACTATATTTGTTTCCCTACCAATGTAATTTATAAATCCAAAAATTTTGGCTTGGGTCAAGATTCATTTGAAGTCTATTTTGTACAAATAAATTTACAAATTTGTAATGGAAAAAATTATTTATTATATGTATATGGATTTACAATAAAATATCAATGTAAAATTTTATATTAAAAAAATCAGTTTTACAGATAAACTTAAGTGTAATGCATTAATTTAATTTTTAATTAAAAAAAGTGCATGAGGTAGTCAGGAAAATGGGTGGGATACAGGTCATACAATTATGGATATTGCATTAGGTTTTTTTTTATTAATTAATGATAATCTAAAAGTGCTTAACAGTTTTAGGAAGATCCTTGGAGGATTCACTTGGTATGGCATATTCTAGAAATCCTCCATAAATTAAAGGGAATGGTTGTAGCTTCATTTTCAATCATTGTTTAAATATACATGCACAAACTTGAAATAAATATATAGGGTTTTTACATAAATAATACAAAAAAATAATTATCTATAAAAATAATATACTCCCCTCATTATTTACCAAAATGGTACATTTGAGAAAGTGATGCCTCCTAAATATGCGGCACCATTTTAAAATTATGGCAATTTTTTTTATTTAATAAAATATTGAGAGACTTGATATGCAAATTTTTCATTTTGAGTGGTTATTGGAAAAAAGTGAAAGGATGCCGCACCGCATCAAATTTCAAAATAGGGTTAATTATCTTGTAAGCCCTACTTATTTACTATTTTTTTATTCTCATTCAACATAAAAAATAGAGAGACCTATTACCAATTAGTCCAAAAAAAATTCTATCAAAAAATAATTTTGTAAAAAATTCAATTACAACCGAAAATAAATTTTATTTGCTTTTAAAAAATAATTTTATAGTAAAAAAAATTTTCAAAAAGTTATTCCAACTGAAATAAAATAATTTGAAAACAAAAATTATTTTTTAAAGAATAAATAAAATTTATTTCTAATTGGAATCGAATTTTTATGAGTAAAAATCATAGGTTAAGGGCTTGTTTAAATACAATGTAGTGAATTGAAGGGGAATAAAAAAATAATAAATAAGAAGGGCTTACAAGGTAGGTTTAGGGTTATAAAAATATTTTTTTAAAATTAACCACATTTTTTGTTGGAATTGAATTTTTTACAAATATATTTTTTGATAGAAATTTTTTTTGACTAATTGATAATAAGTCTCTCTATTTTTTATGTTGAAGGAAAATAAAAGAAAATAGTAAATAATAAGGACTTACAAGGCAATTAAGCACATTTTAAAATTTAGTTGTAACACTCTCTAACCCTAAACTGTCGCCGAAATAGGGTTACAGAGTATTACCAGACATATCGGATAACTTACAAATAATAAATAGATAATTAATAAACATACTACAAAATAATCATAAAATTCCTTAATTGAACCCTCGAGGCTCAAAACACGTATTAGAAGGGAATTGAGACTTGTTCTGGTGCTCCGCAGATTTTTAGTAAAAAAAAAATTTGAACGCGATATAACCTTCTTTATAAACATCTAACATTCCCTGCAATTTCAACCCACAACCAAAACAATTTATACTCAAATTCACCTAAATCATAATCATTTCATTAACATATTAATTCAATAATTAAACATTCTTAATATTATTCAAAATTGGCTAATAACTTTATTCATTTTTCATTCAAACATAATGCCAAATTTTATAATATATACTCTTTACCATTTTATTAAACTAATATCAAAATATAATATATATATATATATATATATATTTACAACCAACATTACGAGTATACACATGTAACCTATATAACACCTAGTACATGCCACTTTTACAAAAAGTGAAGAATTACATCACCGAGTTTATACTGAGGTCGAGATCGATCTGGATGCTGAACCAGGACCTTAATTTCTACTAACCTGCGCACGGAAACAACCGTACGCTGAGTATTTCACACTCAGTGGTATTACTATAATTCAAATTATAAATAATCAAATAATTTTCACATAATCAATCATATAATAGATGAACACATATTATCTTAATTTATACATCACTTTCATTTCATGTCAATATCAAATCAATTTAACCATTTCATTCTCATTTTTCAATTTCATCACATATCACTTTATATGCCTTAATTTTTCATTTCTATTCAATTTTTCTTTTTCACATTGTTGACCTCTATTAACAAGACTCGGATCTTAGCGAATACACGGATCCAACCAAACACACCAGAATGGCATCCAGTGCCTCATCGGATAGTTCGAAGCAATAAAGTGACACCTAGTGTCTCATCGGCCTAGCCGAAGTAAAGTGATACCCAGTACCTCATCGAATCTATCCGAAGTAAAATAATGACACCCAGTGTCTCATCGACTCAAGGTCAAAGTATCCCTGAACTCTTCCAATCAGTGTCTCATCAATGCTAACTTGAAATTCATTCAATTAAATCCCTAATTCACTATTTTGTTCAACATGAACTATGTTCAAAAACCTTAAAACTTCCAAGACTTCAACTTAATTTCATCAAAACTTTGTCCTAAAGCTTCTAAAACATATAATTTAAGAGAAAATGGCTTAATTAACTTACCACTTAAAGATTAAAACTTCAAAATCCTAATTTTTCCTTCTTTTTTTTCCTTCTCTTTTCTTTCTCCCCTGTTTCGTGAGCTTCTGTTTTGTTCTTCTTTTGTTTCTTTTTTTCTTTTCTTTAATCTTTTATATATATATATATATATATATATATATATATATACACACATTAATTAATAAAAATAAAATAATACCAATTAAATAATAATTTATATTATTATATTTTAATATTAATTAATAATAAATTAAAATCAAGAAAATCTTTGGATTTTTCTATGTTTGATGCCTCAATTTATGCAATAGGTATCATTGCCATTTTAGTCTCTCTTTCTTTCTTTTAATCTATAATTAGATTTTCACCTTTTATTCAATTTAGTCCTTTTTATTAATTACTCTAAATTAAATTAAATTCACCTAATCAAAGCTTAATTAAACACACAACTAAACTCATAATTACTCCTAATAATTATTTACGAACACGGTTTACTAAGACGGAGACCCTATAACTCACTTTTTTCGATGCCCGTGAATTTAGGTCATCACATTGGTGCCGCCACACTGTTAGGCAGCACCCTTTTACTTTTTTTCAACAGTCACTCAAACCTTTCACTTTTTTTCAACAGTCACTCAAAGTGAAAAAATTGCATATCAAGTCCCTCAATATTTTATTAAATAAAAAAAAAAGAAATTGTTAGAATTTTAAAGTGGTGTCGCCTATCTAGGAGGCACCACTCCCCCAAGTGTACCATTTTGATAAATAATGGGGAGTGTATTATTTTGATAGATAATTAATTTTTTTGTATTATTTATGTAAAAAACCCTAAACATATATTTTTTCATATTTAAATTTATGATTAAATTAGTATTTCAAGTTATTTAGATATTAATTTTTTAAAAGTATGTGTATGTATGTAAAATTTACAGATTTAAAATATAAAAACAACATAAAATAAACAACGAAATGCAAAAGTTGTGCATGTTAAAAATGTATAAAAAACTTAAACAAAGCTTTGGTTGAGTTATAAAATTAAGATTTTACCAATCCAATTGTCATGGATTCAAACTCACAATATGCATATTTTTATTTTTATTTGTTAAAATAAAAAGATTACAATACACACGAATAATATGACTTATTTTAATTAAAGAAAAATATTTTCATAATTTTCTAACTGAATTGGTGCCAAATTAACCTATGACACAAACTATCAAATCGATTAGGCTTGTAAATTCGGACAAATTCTTTATCACTTGACCGGTAAATATCAGTTAAATAGATACTAATATTTAAATTCTGTGTTATCTAAATGTCTAATACAAACAATTTAACCACTAATTTAAATATATATATATATACGGGTGAAGCATGCTGTTATATATATATATATAAGGAAAATCACGATATTTAATAAATTAATAAAGGAAAAATACAATCAAAGCAACCGAAGGAAGGACTACTAAATTATCACTTTCAACATTAACAATTAAGGAGAATTATAGTGAAATGAGGTCTAAACAAAAGTAGCATTGCATATAATAAAGCCACCCTAACAAGTGAATGAACCAACCACCTTATATTAATATGAATGTGAAATAATAGAAATAAAATATTTCAGAAGGAAACAATAAGAATAATCGATTATGAAAATTGGCTTTACTAGGCCAACGTGCCAAAACCCTATTGGCTTATTCGGTGATTATTATTTTAAAATTGTTTGTATAGTATATAATTAGGTTGCTTGGTGAATGGAAAAGTTGGAATGTAGAAAAATCCAAAATATGAGGAAAATAATAAAAACATGTGTCTGAAATAAGAAAAACATGGGCCACCTAATTTTAAAGTTATACATATTTTGACAATAATAAGCATTTTACGTTGTGTAATACGTGACGTTACTTCATAACTATCACTTCTTTTCTACTCTTTCTCATTATTCAAAATTAAATTATTTCAAGATATAACCCCTTCTTCCATATGTTTTACATTTTATATGCTTTTTCACATTTTATTCAATAATGACCAATGTCAACATCACACGAAGAAATGCTCACACCACTTCACTTTGGGACAATCATGAAATCTTGTCCGACAGAGTTCAAGTGATGTGTCTCTAAACTCTAAAACAGATGTTACTTGTTGAGAAATAAAATGTGGAGGGGGCAGGAGGTTTTAAATATTTCTGATTTTAATTTATGATTTCATTATTTTTTTAATGAGTTAAACAAAAAAAAGTTATCATTTCTTGGATCAGCGTGTAAACTTTTCATATATTAACTTTTAATTTTTTTCTATTATAAAGAAACTAAATAGGAATGTTTTTCATTTTTTAGGGCATCCAGGGCCTTGCCTGCACCTTATATTCACATCCCAAGGGGGGAGGCACTATCCCTAAGTTGAAATAAGAAAAAACTGTAAAAAAAAAAAAATTCTTTTTATATTAATTAAATATTTAAATATAGATGAGGAATTTTTTATATCATTGTAAAATTATCATGGTGTTACATTATCTCATAACACTTCAATCACTCAGTTTATCAATGTAATTATATTTGTCATGCATGTAAAATTTCGAATCAATCTGATATCTCTATCCTATCAATCCAAAATATTGTTATAGTACATATATTAAACGTAGATTTTTTTTATACAAAAAAAACAGATAATTAAAAATATTTATTTCCTTCAAATTTGATATACATTATTTATAAAAATGAAGCATAAAATTTAACGGATCCATTATGTTTTGGTTTAAATTCATTTCTACTTTGAATCCACAAATTCATAAATATTGTTAGGGTAGAAGAAAATTATAAATTTTCGAAATATTAAAATATAATTTTATTATTTATTAATTTATTAGTTTATTATTTTTAAGAATTTTTTTTTTTAATTTTAAGAAATTAAAGCCCAATTTTATTATATAACACATATGATATTATTTATGAAGGGACTAAATGAAAATTATAATTTTTTAGGTCAGGGTCCTACCTATGTATATTTATATTGTACTAAATATATATATTTATTTATTTATTTATTTATATAGATTTACTAAATTTATAGTTGTAAACCCTTAAAAGAATATCAGAATTTTAGAGATTTTGGATAAAAGCATTAAATTTTATAAATAAAGAAAAAAACTATGCACATTTTAGAAAGAAAAGGTTATACTTAGACTCTAACCTTTGAGATTGAGCATTGTCTCACTATGTTCCAGAGTTTAGTGACAAACCTTTCGTGTTTTATAGGTCCATTAAAGAGAAAAATATTAGTCACGAGTTTTAAAGTTGTTTCATACTCAACATAAAAATCGTACTCTCAATCATTAGTTGAGGTAGTAGAGACCTTTATCATTTCACCTATCTTCGTGGTTAATGTATTTAGTTCTTTAATTGCGTAAGTTGTAGACTTAATCCTTATATAGATTGAACATTATTAAGACTAAAATTTTAAAGTGTTGTTAAGACGACAAATATATTATCACATGGATAATATTATATATATATATACTTAACAATAACCATTTAATTTAATATTGAAATTTAAAAAACTATAAATTAAAAATCATTGAAGAGTATGAACAAATTCATAACTTAAAATGCAGGATTAATAACAAAATTTAATCAATGAATAAATTTGTAACATATTATGGAACAGTCAATTTGACTGCCGAAGAATATACAACCAATTCCTGTCTATAGACAATAATCAGTCTATTCTATACAAAAAAATTCAATCTATTAATCCGAATCCAAAGTATAAAAGTAATTGGGTATTCGGATTCAGTATCCGTCGCCGGCGTTGAGTCGGTTTAATCGTCGTTCGCCGTATATTCGATCAAAAACGGATGTTCCAAAAGCTGAAATGCTGTCCACCTCTTATTAGGATCCTTCTGTAAGCAGCACGCCAAAAAGTTACGTAACGCATCGGAAGCAGTCGGCGGCAAGGTAGGCGGATCGCCGAAACATATGGCACACATAAGCGAAGGCCAGTCAGGTTTTTGTCCCGCCGGTAGAAGTGGAAAATGGCCGACGTAAAGTTCCATTAAAGTAACTCCCAAGCTCCAAATATCAGCAAGGAACCCATTGTAGTTACCGCCATTAGCGTTAGGGTCGAACCTCTCCTGACTCATGTAAGCACAAGTTCCGACGTACGAATTGCATAAATCCGACGTCTGATCCATGACCATACTTACTCCGAAATCGGCGATTTTCACTTCCATTTTGTCGTTAACGAGTAAATTCGAAGGCTTGATGTCTAAGTGGATTATTTTATTGCCATGCAAGTAGCTTAATCCTTTTAAAATCTGTCTGGCTATATCAGCAAGTTCAGGATCCGATAAGGTACCTTTTTTACGACGAAAGGTATCTAAATTTCCGGCATCCATGTACTCCATTAAAATCTCGACTTCCCCCCATGGCTTCTCGTATGTTTCGTAGCATCGAACGACGTGAGGGGAATCAGTTTTACGTAGAATATCAATCTCCTTGTAAACTTTCCGGCGAGTTGTCTCGTCTCCGCCGTCGCGAATGACTTTCAGTGCGTAAATCTTTGAAGTGCATTTGTCTTGGACTTTGTATACGGTGCCGCCGTTCCCGTGGCCAAGTACTCCAAGTCTCTCGAGCTCCGTCGCGGGGATAGTGACCGTAAAAGCTGCTACGGCGGTGGTGGTGGAGGTCGTGGGAGGGAGTGGGAGGGGGAATCGAGGGCGGCGATCGGTAACGTACGGCAGTGCAAGGCGGAGATGAATATGTCGTTGGTGACGAACTATTGCCATGTGAAGGGACGGTAAATTTTAGGATTTTACGGTGAAGGACGGTAAAATTTTGTGAGAAAATTTAGGGTTTCAGGTGAAAAAAGAAATAAGTGAAGGAAGCAATTTGACTCAACTAAGTTTTTTAAATTATAAATCTTTTTATATTATTTAAGTGATTTTTCTAATCATACTCAAACTCTCAAGTTTTTTCAAATTTAATTTATTCTTGGATAAATATTAACTTTTCATTTTGGTGGAAATTAAATAATAAATACTTATTTAAGTACAGTACTAATGTAAGATTTACTTGAAAGAGGTGAATACGTCTGTGGTTTATTATTATTATTATTATTATTATACAACATTTATAAATACAAATTATGATGAAAACTATTTCCTAACTTAAAAGTAAATAATATTGTTAAAAACAAGTCAAATCAAATCGTTCTAATAAAAAATAATTTATTTATATAAAGTTTATTATTGACAAAGTATATTAATAAAATAAAAATATATAGATAATTTTTAAGTGTAATGCATTAGTTGATTAGTAAATTGGGGCTGGATACAGGTCAACCATTCGTATAAATGATCCATAAATTTGTATAATTTAATTATCGTACTAGATTAATTTAATAATCGAATTAATTTTATATTTATACTATTAAAATTTAAAATAAAGTCAACTTTTAATAAAACTAATATTTGTTGTTTAGAAAATGACATTTGTTGCTTTTGGATCAAATTAAAGACTAAATAGAAAAGAAACTAAACTTAATGACTAAATGTTGCTTTGTTCCTTTAGTCATAAATAAGTGGGCACTTGCAAAATGTCGCTGCCCCTAATGAATCCATTCTTGATTCCCTCACTCCAATTTATATAATTAAAGTACAAATATGTGTTTTAAGTAATTATAAGTACCAAATTATTATAAATGGATTGACTAAACAATCACAATACATAATTAAATTATTAGAGCATAAACAATTTAAGAATTGATACAATCTTGACTAAAGCTAACAGACAGAACTAAAATGATGGGACTTGAAAACCATTGCATATAATTGCGAATGATATATTTCGAATGACCCAAGGTCTTACAAACTCTTTTTGTTTTATAATCTAGCATTAGTCCTTAACGTTTGCATTTTTATCAAATTGAATTTTATTATTTTAAAAATTATATTCAACTTTCAATCTTTTTAAAGAGTTTAATTTGATCATCAACATTTTGAAAATAAAAAAATTAACGAAAATGCTAATTAAAACGTTTTTTTAAACATAGCAACCTGTATGACAATTCACGTGTGTTTTATGCTTTTTTTTATAATTTGTATGAACCTTTTGTAAATTTCTTTAAAATTTAATTTTTTTAAATTATTTATTGACGTAACATATAAAAAAAATTAGTATCACTCCAACAATAAATATAAGTGACTGCCATGCTAACATTGTTAACACTAATTTTCTATAACTATATAAAAAAGCCCAACTTCATCTAATAAGTCTAACCCAATTAACAGTAACACTGACCCAAACCCATTATTAAATCTCACCAAATCAATAAAACTAGCCTAATCAAATTTAGCCCTTTTCTCAACCTTTTATAAATTTCTTTATCATAATATCAAATTTAGCTATCAATATTTAATTTTTTTCAAACTAATTTTTTTTAGTTAAATTTAGCATCCAATCATTTTAAAAGAAAGCCAAAGTCATTTTTTTAATGTAAATATTGATTAAAATATTATTTTTTATAATATTGACGTGATAATTGACGTGACAATTCATGTGTATTTTATACTCATATGATATTAATTATCTTAAATGTTACAAAAATAAATAATTAAAAGATTATAAAATATTCAAAATAAAAATAATTTTTTAAAAATATAAAAAGTCAACATCTTTATTCAGTTGTTGGTGGTGTTTATTATTATTGTTGTTGTATGGAATTGGTTTCTTCAAATTCAACACTCTTTTTCATATCATTTGAATACCTCAAATTCAAATCACGCACTCTGTTTGCTTTGCTTCGTTTGCGTTTTATAAAATTTGATGGTTTAATAGATTATTTTATTGTTCAATATAATTTCACTATTTTAATATTCTATATATTTATAATTTTTAAATGATTAAATCAAAATTTTATTATTTTGAGAGACAATATGTAATTTTACCATTGCTAATTTAAAATTTTATAAATTATAAAAAATTTAAATATAAAAAATTATTTTAGGGGGAGCCAAAGTCACTGCCAACCCTTGACTCCGTTATTGATGTTAACCGTCTAACTTATGATTTTATTTTGAAAGTTTTGCCAATAACAAACATAAGTACAGTATAACTACTTATACAAGTTCGGAGTTACATTGGATGAAAAATCGAAAAATAATTGAACAAAACTCATTCATGACAAACATTAAAATTGAAGACTCACAAATTACAAATACACATAATAAAATTTAAATAACAAGAACTAAATTCTAAGCCTAAACTTTAAGGATTGAAATTAATATATATAAAAATTCAGCTATCAACGAGGAAACAATGCTACTTCTTTCTACATAAAAATAGATTAAAATACAAATTAATCAAATCAAAAATCATATATAAATTATGCATTAAATAAAAAATTATAGCTTAGAGTATTTTGAGAGATCCTTGTATTATAAGGATTAAATTAAATTAATCATTCTATTATTAAATGAATCAGTTTAATCCACATACTATTAAAAGAATCAAATAAATCTAAATTATAATTGAGTTAATATTTACCGAATAAAAAATGTCTTTGAATTTTTTTCTATTTGTAACTCAATTTCATATAAAATATTTTATTTACGGAACTATAAAAATTTTAAAAATATTGACTATAATATATTTTCTAATTAATAAATTAATGCCTCTTTTAACTCCAGTTTTGGAGTAAAAAATCATACAATAAATTGAAACCCCTAAACAAATGATGAATCCTATTTGCTTATATTTTAAAAAGAACAAAGAATTTTACATAAAAATAAATGAAAATTTCAAAAAGATCTCTTGATGTTCTTAAAATCCAAAGAATCAATGCATTCCAATCCAGGCCTGTAAGGATTCAGCAACTTCAAAAGCTCAGTAGCTTTCTCTTTGGTTTTATCATCACACCCCACTTGTATAAGCAACAAAAGCTTTTGAAATGCACCGAATTGAAGAGCTTCCATTAATGCCTTTTCATCACCTTTACTCAGTTTCCAAATGGCCGAAACAGAGTACTCTGTTGCCAGCTCTGAAACTCGTAATATCTTCTTCACTAAAATCGGCATCGCAAGTGCATCATCGTAAGCAAATCCCCTTCCCTGTTCTGTCTCACAAAGCTTATCTATAATGGCTAATGCCTTCTCACATATTGTTTTTTGGGAATCGATCATGGTTTGTAAAAGTAAAGGGATTAAACCCATGTTGATGAACTCTGTTTTGGTGTTTTCATTTGAAAGTGAAACCATGTGGTAAATCAAAGTGAGAGATGGTTTGGTAATGGAAGGGCAAATTGGGTTATTGATGAAATGGAAAAGGGTTTTGTTGATACCATCAATGGTTGTCAATTCTTGGGCGTATTTTTGGTTACAAGACGAAAGCTCTGCGAGGAGGGTAATGGCGTTCTGTTTCAATGATAAGTCTTTGGATTTTAAAAACAGAGCAAGGCAATGTAATGAAGCTTGTGATCCGATGTACCGTTGAGCTTGCTCGGTAAGTGGGAACATCCAGTTTATAACAATCAATATATCTTCCAACACGTTGATGTTCTTCTCAACAGACTCACCGGCGAATGCGTCGAACGAGGCGGCGATAGCTCCGGCAGCGGCGGCGTTAGCCACAATGCACCGCTTGTTCCGTTCACTTTCCAAACCCCATTTTTTTAACTTATGCAACGAATCGAGACAAGCACACCGATCCAACCGTCGCGTTGAATCCATAATCGAAAACAGAACCTCCGAGACCTCCGCCGAACTCGCCGGAATCCGCGGTGTCGGTATCCTTTCAACGCCGTAACTCCGATTCTCAACACACCAATCTTGAATCATTTTCCTTAACGAATGATTGGGTATTTGATCGAAGCTTCTAAGAACTTGATTCGAAACAGGGCATGTAAAATTCCCATCCTCAAGCCATTTTTCGATACTTGCACGATCATAAGTAATCCCAGAAGATAATGTGACTGGATCTTTCATAAGATCAAGTGTTATTGGACACAGAAAATGCCTTGGAATCTCAAGCTCTTTCTTTTTATCTCCATTAAAGCTTCTGGGTTTCTTCTTTCTCCAGCTGAAAACCATTGCTAAAGCTTGAAATTTGATTTCAGACTATCAAATGTGAATGAATTTTGAGAAATGGGTTAGCTTTTGTTTTTGATTTTTGTGAAGGTTAAAGGGAGTCTATTGAGGTTTATTTATATATATGTATGATATATGTATAATAGTGTTTGAATGAAAAAACAGGGGGTTGATTTGAAGATGATGAACTTCACACGGTGTTCAAAGACTAGGACTTTCTTATGAATTGTTGAAAGTTTATTGAGAATTGTTCAAATTGAATTTGTTAGTGTAGAGAAAGACTAATTCACATGCACAAAATGTAAGAAAATTAATAAAATATTTTGGTTAAAATTTTCTATTAGTCCTTGTACGTTGCAAAAGTTGTGGATTTGGTCCCTGTACTTTAATTTGATCATTTTTAGTCCCTTTGCTTTTCGAATTGGTTAATTTTAATCCTTATACTTTTTGGATTCCGAAATTTTACTCCGAACCCAAACAGTAACAACTAAATTCATTCTATTAGATTTAATCACTACTCATGCACCGTGTGCACAACTGTAGATTTAATCCATATTATCTAATTGAATCATTCTAAGTCTCTATACGTTCCAAATTTTGAAATTTTTGTCTTGACGCAAATGATCATTGTTAATCCATTAACTGGATTTTTAGTGAATAGTATGTGGAAATAAATAAATCGACATAGCATTGCACATATGATAATATATTCTCTACATCGAATTTTGGGAATAGCAAAATTTAATTTAATGAATTTAACAATTATCATTCGGTGAGGGCTGAAATGTTTTAATTTGACAGGTGCATGACTAAAAATGACCAAATTCAAGCACATGTATTAAATCCATAACTCTTGTAAAGTACAGGGATTAATGATTAGAATTTAACCTTAATAATATTTTTAGGGGATGCGAGTATTGAATTTTGACCATGGAAAAGAGAAGGGGCTTGGTTTTGAGGGTTTGAGATGGGAGAGTGTCAAAGGTAGAAATGGTAAAAGGATTTGTTGCTTCGAATTCGGACAAGTAAACGAAAGCTTGTTTGAACATGTTTTTCTATGGTTGCGGTTTTGACGGGTCGACTTGGATTCCCTTCCTCTTTCTTACATCCATACTATATGATCATCTCCTTACCCACCGACCACCAAAAAAAAAAATATATGCATGTATGTAAGGGTCTAATTTCATTTTACTCCTTTTACATTGGACAAGCGAGTGGATCGGTATTCTTATTAAAAATTCCATCCATTTCTACTCTTAAAAATTGGTTCTTATACGCTAGTATGATGTACACGTGACATGTCATGTATCATTGCTTGGTTATTTCATCAACCACATTAGTTTTTAACAATACATATGGATAAAATTTTTAATAAAAATAATCAATCTGCTCTTTGAACTCCTAATATAAAGGTCATCATGATACTTTTACTGTCAAGACTCGATTTAACTTGCAAGATATGAGTTGTGCCATGAGAATATAAGCTAAACTTTTTAGAGGTTTTACAGGTCTCTTAAGATTTTATCACCTTGAAGTGTATTTATTTGCGGGTTCAAACGAAGCAAAACCTTGAAAAACTTGTGAGACCTAAAAATGACAAACTAGGCTTATCATCTCATCGCACGAGATATTAGATTGGATTGTGACAAAATTCATAATCTAATTATTAAAATTTAAATATAATACAAGAAGCCAATAATCTCTTGATTTAGTGATAATATTATTATATTGTGTGGTATAAATAGTTAAAAATAACGGTGTTCAGCGTATAGTTAAGGAATTTGACACTTGGATGATTAAAATTATTTTTTTGGATAACCAAAAATGAAAACGTCCAAAAAAATTGAGTGGCTCTTAACTAAAAGAAAAAACATGTGTCGTGACAATATGTCAACAATTTCTTAAGTTGATGGTAAAATTATTAGATTGGGAGGTATGAAAGTTTTGGTTGAATGTCTCACAATCTCATCTCTACGAATAGAGTCAACCTAACCAAATAGAGCTCACCAAAGTCAAAATCCTATAAACTGGGTTCTCATCTTGTTTTAACTCCTACTTTTTTCTGTTCTGGTTAAATTATAATTGTGGTCCTTTTATTATGGTCAAAACTAGGGTTTGATTCCCTATTGGTAATGTGGTTATCAGTTTAAATACTTAACTGTCTGAATTAAAATGGTAATGTGATTTTTTTTCTTAATATAAAACACTTCTTTCAACTCATGGTGTGAATGTTTTTTTGGGTGTCTAAGAAAAATCTACATTAGTAATAAGATTATTAAAAAAAAAAAAAGGATTAAATTTTGAATTTGAAGAGAATAGGAGGATAAAAAAACAAAATTTGAACAAGTGGGAAACCGTGTTAAAATCAATGGATATCAAGCGTAAGCCATATATACAACTAATACAAAATAGATAGGGGGTATTTACTTTCAAATTTGTCAGAAGGATCATGTGGAGACAGGTGAGGATTCAGTCAAAGCTAAATACAGTCCATAAAATAAAATAAAAACTCTTAGGATTGGATAATATAATTTTTTTATCCCTCAACTTGGAAACTATGTTCACTTTGGTATTTATCTATTTTGGCACTTAAACTTGATATTTAGGTTTATTTTGATATCTGAACTTAAAAAATATAAAAAAATTGGTGATTTAACACTACTCTAAAATTTTACCACATCATCACTTGAATTGATGGTTGAATAGGTCAAATCACCAATCCTCGATTCAACCAATTTGACTGGTTCAACAATCTAACCAACAATAAATAAATTAATAATTATAAATTTATAGAAGTCTATAATTTTTAAAAAAAAATTTATTAAACTGGTTCAACCTGCTCAATTGTTGATTTTTGTTTCAATTTTCGATTTTTGCCACGTTCAAGCAATTTTTGAATCAATAAACTCAACTCTTTTGTTCGGACTGTACAAATTTTCAGTCCGTCTGATCTCATCCTATTCCAATAATGCTGGCCACATCATAACATCTAGTTCGGGGATCAAAATGAATCTAACTGCTAAGTTGAAGGACCAAAAAAGAACATTGCTAAATTCAGGGGCCAAAAATTGCAACAACTTTTTGTTCAGTAAAAAAAATAAAATTTATATACATGGTAATAGGATTTTGCATCCTAGTTATTCCCTGTCCAAACAAATAAACTATACAGATATTCAATCTGCTGCAAAATCTATGATAAATTTGCCAAGTTAAAAATCTTTTAAATAAATCAAATCTGCAATTATTCTTGCCTTATATAAGGAGATGAACTCATTTCTGTACTGTAAAACGAATCGTCCCCATGGATTTCGTACATGTTCTCGTTTTTCTCTTCGTCCCATTTCAGTACTTCCCTTATGTATTTAAATGCTTCATCGATTGATCTGCGTTCTCGGCCTTTAGTTTGCCAAACGAACAGTTTTTGGCCGCATATCGATGAATATAATTCCTTGAATTTCACCGCCACGTAATAGTATGCTTGTTGTGCCAGGGCATGGTGGTTGTGGTGTGGCCTTAAGGGGCTGAAATCTTTGAACCATTCACAGGTGGATAAAGGGGTTCGATTTATCTTGTTCTCCAAGGCATCGTATTTGGTCAACAAAAGCACGAAAGGGATGTCTTTAAACGATGGGTGTCTCACCAGATTTTCAAACATATCTCTGCTCGCCAACATTTTGTTATAGACGGGGCCTGTACCACGGGACCACATCTCGTCGTAATCGGTTAAAGCAACGCAGAAGATCACTGCCGTTATGTTTTCAAACATTGCTAGCCATTTGCAACCGTCATGAAGTCCCTTGGAATTTATTCGGATTAGTTGGTACCTAAGACAACAGAGATTGCCAATAAAAGAATATAACATATAAAACAGTTACTTCTGGCAGAAGCAAAGAAAAAAATCGAATAATGGACCATTAGAGGGGAACAAGATTCTACTTGGTCAAGGAAGAAGGGCATTCGAGGTTGTTGTCGTATATTTCAGACATGGGGCTTCTATCATCAAATGAGAATTCAAGGGAGGCAAGACCATTACTTTGAGTAACTCCCTCAGCATACAATATATCCTTTTCTGAAGCTTCATACTCATTGCTCGATATTTCAACAGCCTGCAGAAAGGAAAAGAAAAACATTTGCAAACACAAAATCGAGGAAACAATTCCGAAGCCAAGGATGAGCTATGCTCAATTAAACGTAGCATACAACATGACATTAACTAAAATTATTGCATAACTGATCTGGTTAACAAGAAAAATGCCTTCCTACTGAAATTCGATAAAGCAAATCTAGAAATTCGAGGAGTGACTTGTTAAATGCTTCATAAAACACAACGATGAACTGATGTGTCATACCCTTTCCAGAAAGTATTTGGCAACATCTGGAAGATGATGGAGTTCCTCGATTCTCTTGCATGTTTCCTGAATGGCAGGATCCTTCCAGAGCTCGTCTACAGTACGTGCATATTCCCGGGTTGCGGCAGGAAAGAATTTATCGAAGTCTCCCATAGCCACAATATCCAATAACCAATCAGAAAAATGCTTGAACCTTGGGTTAATTGAATACATACACTGGTTACTTCCATCAACTCCTGTTTCATCTGAATTCAATTTTCATAATTAGCACATAACATTATTTGTTCATGGAAACAAGAAATACCCTCTATTTACATGTAATATCACAAATGTACTTTCATGTATTCAAAACAAAATTGTATAGTTTATGTTAAAAAGTTATATTCAAGTTCTAATGAGCCTCCTAACATTCCACAGGTTGCAAACATCATCTTACCCTCAAAAAGCAAGCTTCTTGACGACGTTTGGTTTCATAGATCATTAAGAAGTTCATTAATAATCCTAAAATTATCTATTAATGAAGACTGGTTAAATAGACAGAACAAAGCAGTGGCTGAGACTGGCTAGGATTGACAGGCAGAAAAATTGTCATAAAATCTGGCTAGGATCGAGACCTGAATCAGACTTTTCAGCATCCAAATTGTTAGTTCTTAACTCCGATAAAGCTTCTTCTTCAAATCTCTCTCGTCCTTCAAGTAATACACTAAGATACTTGTACATGTTACTTTGAATCATATGCTTGATGTTCTCCATCTCTTCTGGAGAGAATCCATTTCCATATAAAAACTTTGCCTGTTCAATGGATTCAAAAGAAAATGTGTTACAACAAAAGAACAATCATTCTAGCATAAGAAAGGTTGAAGTTGCTAGAGATCCTATACTTGGTCAAATCATTCAATCCAGATAGGTACAAATGGAAAAGTGAAAATTGAAAGAAAACTAGTAATTCCCACAAATGTTCATGCTTATAGGGTATTATTTTTTAGTTATTCCCACAAATGTTCATACTTATAGGGTATTGTTTTTAATACCGAATTTGCCAATATTAAGAATGAGACCAGAACAAATATATCAAGGAAGGACCAGACAGATGCTTGTAGACACAAACAACAATAAGTATTTTACCTAATCATAATGGAACTTACATTTAGCAAGGAACGATTATAGAAGCAGGAGAAAAGAAAGTAAAATGCACGCAGTCAAAATAGTTTGAAACAGAAACCATACCTGCTTGAAGATGGTACTGGTTCCAGATCCTTCCAACCCAAATAGTAGCAACTTCTGTACCCTTCCATGCTCCAAATACTCAGGCACTGACCTCCCTGAAAAGGTAGTTGGATCTTCTTGTGGCCCATGAGGATTTGTAGGAGGTACAGGCAGCGAAAACAATGAACAACAGAAACGAGTAAAAGCCTGCCTACCAAAAATCAAACTCCACTGAATAAAAAAACCAATTCAATCACTCATTGAATTTTTAGAATTTACATCTAGTGTAAAGATTACAAGAGAACCTTTTCCCATATCTTGCCCTTGATGTTATTTTGACCTTCTTCCTCATAAGATCCATCTTCGTATACCCAAAAATGAGTATCCCTGGGGCATTGTACCTTTGCCAGCTGAAATAAAATTAAAGTAAAAATTGAATCAAATCATTATGCAAAGTAATGCGCCTGCTGAAAAAAAAAAGAAAAAAAAAACTGTTCCAACCATCAGAATTAGGAATCATGCTTTAGAGAGTGAAAAAATAATACCAGAGTGACCTTAAATTTTGGATGAAAAGTATCAACTATATTCTAATTTCTAAGCATGACTCCATAAATGAATTCTTTTATCTCCTCATACACCAAGCCATGACGAACTATCACCAGAAGTATAATTCATGTATATGTGTAGCATTTCACTTGTTAACTCCAATAACTTGAGTTTATGCATTCTCCAATAAACATCATCAAAAATAAAATGACGGTTTTACTTAAAAAAGGCAAGCACACAATAAAATTATTCTTTGATCTAAGAAATGCTTTACTCACATGTTGTTTAGAGTGCAGCAATGAAGAAATGGCATGCAATAAGAAGAAAAGAAGTAATTTAAGTACCTTCAACACTCTAAGCTCAGTCTTTGTGATTTCGCGGCCATTGATGAAAACCCTTGTATTCCCATTGCTAGCATCCTTTTTCAGCTTACTACCAATATTCAACTTGGAACTAATTATACTGTCAGGCTTTTCCCCTTCCTAAAATTCCAATTCAAAAGTCAAACACATGAAACTAATAATAATAATAATAATAACAAGAACAATCTATTTTGAATACAGAAATTTACCTTTCCCCACAATCCAGAATCCTTATCATACCAATACCTGCCAGGCTTCAACTTCTGAGGCGGTACTGGACACCCAAAAAGCTCAGCCAATTCTTCATGATTCAATTGTCTCCCATTCACAACCAACTGCTCAGGCCTCAATTGATTGGCCGCGCACTCCTTCTCAGCCTTCATTATTTGCTTAACCTCCAAGGGCCTACAAACTTTCCTCAATAGCCTGGAACTCTTCCCAAGTCTAGACCTCTTAGCTTCATCAATAGGCTTTTTAATGCAACTCACACACTTCCTTCCTTCAGGCATAGACCCCATAGCCTTAAGCAAACAGTTGTTACAATACCTCGAATCACAAACCAAACACGCCTCTCTTTCCTTCAATCTACTCCGTTTCCCACACCTGCTACAAACCCCTCTCTTCTTCTTCTCCCCTATCCCCCTCGTTTCCACATTTGCCGCTAAAGCACCACCACCCGCCACGCTGGATTGCGAAGAAGCGTACCCATCATCATCATCATCATCATCATCTTCTTCTTCTTCATCATCATCATTTTCCGAATCTTTCGGCGTATTAAACGTCACAACAACATTCTTCTTATCAGGTTGCTGCTGCTGCTGCGGCTGCTCCGGCGGCGGCGGTGGCGGCGACTTATCAACCTCGATCTCAGAATCGTAATCCCCGTTTCGAGAATCAATCTGAGATCTTGAAGCTGAAGAGGGTCTCTGACTTTCTAAAGGACTTCCATTTCTAACAGCATACCGATTCTTTTTAAAACTAGAGAATTTAGGTTTATTAGGGATTGAAGCAGCGACAGGAATAGAAGACATATCAGAAGCAGAAAGGGAATCGAGATCGAGTGGATCAACACGAGGAACATCATAAGGAATAGGAGGACCTTCATATTCAATAGCGATTGAGTAATCGAGATGATCCTCGTCCGGTAACGGAGCTCCGACCGGTAACATTCTTCTAATTACATCTTCCCATGCTCTGTTCTCTTCTTCAGCTTCTTTAGCTGCCATGGTGAGTCAGATTCCGAGTTTCTGAATCTCTGAGTTTGCGTCCAAGCTTCCACCTCAGGTGGCAGCTACGGCAGCCGTTAGGGAGTTGGCAGAAAGTAAACGGAGGAAAAGTTAACGCTGAACAATCAGTCCGTCAAATATAATTTGACGCTTTCAGAGTATATGACTCGGTTTGAACGAGAACGAGTTCGAGTTCGAGTTGGAAAACTGAGTTACCTAAAAGCGAAAATAAAATTCAAAACTCACGCCATTGGGGACCTTTTATATTGAGTTTTTTATTTATGGAAAATTACAAACGAGCGTAACTTACCTAAATATTTGGATTTTTGTTGTAATCTCAAACTCTAATTAAAATATAGGGCTAATTCAAAATTAACCCTTAAATTATATCCGTTTTTTCAAATAGATATTTAAACTTTTTAAATCAATTTGAATATTTAAATTATAGTGTCATTGTCCATTTAGGGCCTTTTGAAAGAGCAATACGTATACTTACAATTATTATAAAAATAACAATGTTGATGAGATTAGATACTATAGCATAAGACAAAAAATAAAATAAAATACTAGATGGTGACGTGATAACTTCTAAATGAAAAAATTATTTTGAACTAACGATATTAATGTTTGAAAAAATCTGAGGTTAAATGAATAATCACATAATAATTTGAGTTTTTGTATTGACAAAAAAATTTAGTGCCCATTTAAAAAAATGAGTATAATTTAAGAGATAAATTTTTAATCAAACCTGAAATATATCTTATCCGATCGATCCAAAAAATCCAATTCAATAATAATAAACCAATGATTTAAACTCACTTTACTAAATTCCAAATTTATATGAATTTAAAATTAACTAAATTGAAAGCACTCAAACCAAAATTTTAAAAATGATTGTATAAAATCGTTAAACTATGATAACATATGTCATTTCCATTCAAGTCATGTGAAATAATTGCACTTATAGAAAAAATCGATCATGCATTTTCTTCTTTTAATTCCATCATGCATTAATTCAATCATTGATGAATTGCTGAATTGTTTTTTTTTATAATTTAATTATTACATGCATAATAAACAGTTGACTTATTTTATAAATGTGGTATGTGGCGTTAATTAAATGGGAGCAAAACTCTGATCAGAAGGATAAATCACATTCTATTTCAAGAGAGAAACTGGAACCTCCGATATATTCTTAAGAAAGAAAATCAATATGCTGACCTCATAACTAAAATGGCTTATGAGTGAAAGAAAAATCTACATGTGATCGAAACCCCTCCAAATGAAGTTTTAGTTTTTATTAAAATTGATAAAGAAAAGATGTTTTGTATGCTTAACTATAGCCCATAACTCAGTTATGTAAGATTTTTTATTCACCAAAAAAAAAATGAGAGTAGACGTAATATCATACAATCATTTTTCTCTCCCACGATTTTAAAAAATAAATAAATTAATTTCTATAGATTAGATTAATGAACAATCTGTTTTTTTATTAAAAATTTTATTATTTTCACTATTAAAAAATTGTTCATGCACATCAGCACGAGATACACGTGACATGTTACATATAACTGTTTGTTTATTCTATCAACTATGACCATTTTTAAAAGTAAGAACAAAATACAATTTACTAATTTTTTTAAATAAAAAGATAAAATACAATTTAATTCTTAATATAAAAACTTTTATGATACACTTACTTAAAAATGTCCATAAATTAACCAATTCATAACTCAATTTTAAAATATTTTTCAAGTTGGAGTCAACTTAATTCAATAAAATGAATCATCTTATTAAAATAAATAAAATATTAAAAATATAATTTTATACTAATATTTATATAATTTAAAAATTATTTAATTTAAACTAATATTGAATTCAATTAATTCAAGAGTATTAAAATCCATCCAAAACCAACTTACAAACTAACCACCCGAACCGTGGACCGGTATAGTCAGAACCCATTCGAGCTCAAAAAAACCGGCAGCTACTATACAAAACAATCTTTTATTTTATCCGTAACAAATTTATCCCCTTATTGAAAATTATATTGGTGTTAGTACCGCCGTAGATGGAGGCAGTCGCCGCCGTCACCTCCACCGCCACTTTGGTTGGATCTTCTTTACATTTACATCCACCACCTTCAAGCTCCGTTACCAGATCGACTGTTTACGCTGCCAGACCTAACCTCTCCTTCCCGACTAAGGTTTCAATTTGCTCACTGTCTTTTCATTTATACCAGTTTTGGGTTTTATTCTCTCCCTTTTTTCTCGTTTTTTAACGTATATTCCGAGTTTAGATCCTTTATTTCATATAATTGTTTGAAGGGGAAGATTTTGATGCATGTAATTGTAAACACACCAACCGAAGAACACATTTCTCTGCTGATTATGATTTATTTTTTAATAAATGTAGGGCTTATGTTAATGATTTATCATGTTTATTGAATGGAAACTTCATTTCCTGTCTGTGTCTATGGAGTCTATTAAACAATTTTTCTTTTTTACATTAAATTACCTTACTCAAGAGTTTGAGAGGTAACAGTGGTTTTTGAATGAATTGTGGCCATGTATCAAGTGTAGCATAGTATAGCCCTCAATGAAAAGATAAGGTTATGAATTGGTATCAACTGAACGGGTTGTATTTGAAAAGTTTTCTTGTGTTCTGGATGTGTTTCTGATTCCTGTTTGACTCAATTATGGTGATTTGTCTTCGAATACGACAAAGCCTTCATAATGGAAATGGGATGATCAATACATGTTAATTGCTCTGTTGTTTAGGTCTGGATGGTTCCGGATATATATATATATTATTGCAACATTTTATGATTGATACTGTCTGATATAGTGTGATATATGTATCATTGCAGCATTATTCTTCTCTAGCTAGTTCAAGATCATGGAATAAAAGAAGGGTTTTGGAGAGTAGGAGAGGCATAGTTGTAAGGGCATCATCTCCCGACTCGACTGACCCGTCTGATCCAATTGCTCCCCTAAGGATGGAGTCTCCAATTGGGCAATTTTTGTCTCAAATCTTGATAAGTCATCCACATCTTGTGCCGGCAGCAGTTGAGCAGCAGCTTAAACAGCTTCAAACCGAGTGGGACACTGAGCAAAAGAAGGAAGAACTGTCTGCTTCAGGCATGGATTTGGTGTTGTATAGGTTGGTGATTCATCTTACTATAGTGGACTTATCTTGAAAATGTATATCTCATGGAAAAGGTTTGTCTGTACAGGAGAATTGCTGAGGTTAAGGCGAGCGAGCGAAAAAGAGCTTTGGAAGAGATCCTCTATGCATTGGTTGTGCAGAAGTTTATGGATGCCAATGTTTCGATGGTGCCTGCAATAACTCCCTCTTCTAAAAATTCTTCGGGTCAAGTAGATACTTGGCCGAGCCAAGAAGAGAAATTCGAGCAGCTTCACTCGCCTGAAGCCTATGAAATGATCCAAAGCCACCTAGCTCTCATTCTGGGAAATCGATTGAATGATTCAAAATCCGTTGCACAGATTAGTAAACTTAGGGTCGGGCAGGTCTATGCTGCATCAGTGATGTATGGGTATTTCCTAAAACGGGTTGACGAGCGATTTCAACTAGAGAAGACCATGAAAATCCTTCCAAATGGTTCAGATGGTGAGGGAAGTATTATCGAGAAAGCTGTAAGAAAAGACATAAGACCTGCGGGGGATTATCTAGCTGTTTCATCACACCCAGAAGTCTCATCGTGGTCTGGAGGTTTTGGGAACAGGATAAAGGCCTCTCGGTTGCGGACGTACTTAATGTCCTTTGATGGGGATACACTTCAGAGATTTGCTACGATTAGATCGAAAGAAGCTGTTAGCATTATTGAGAAGCAAACAGAGGCTTTATTCGGAAGACCCGAGATCGTTTTAACTCCTCAAGGTATTGTTGATTCTTCCAAAGATGAGCTTATTAAGATTAGCTTTGGTGGTTTGAAGAAACTTGTTTTGGAGGCTATCACTTTTGGTTCTTTTCTATGGGATGGTGAAAGCTTCGTAGATTCAAGGTACCATTTTGTTATGAATTAGATATTTTTCAATTGCGTCCCTGTTAAAGCAAAAACTTAGTAGTGGCAACTCAGTTCTTACTATATTATGGTTTAATAAAATGTAAATTTGGGTGATTGATACTTTTGCATTGATTATTCTCTATGCATTTATGCTTTGCTGTTGGAATTTGTATCTTTGACACATAATACATATTAGGTAAAAGTACCATAGAGTTACTTGTATTAAAAGTCAAATTGCATTTTACCCCTTACTCAAAAATGAGCAAATTAGTCCTTGTATGTTAGATCAGAGAGCAAATTGATCCTATCTGTTAAAATTCCATCCATTTATATTGTTAAAAGCTAATGTGATTGATGGAATAATCACGCCACGTGTATTTTATGTTGACATACAAGGATCAATTTTTAACAGTAAAAATGAATGAATTTTTAACAGAAAATGTCAATTTGCTCTTTGATTTAACATGGAGGGACAAATTCACCTACTTTTTTTAATCGAGAGAGGGCAAAATGCAATTCAATTTTTTGTACAAGGGTCTCCATTGTACTTCTATCATTTGAAGTAATCTTGGTTCTGATAGTTGAAACATGGTATTAGATAAGAAAATTAAGCTCGTTTAAAATATAAGTTGACTTAGATTTCACCATTCAAGTCTTGAACTCGGTCTAACTGAAGCCAACTCATTTTTAATATTTTAATATCTTGTTTTACTTTTTATATATTATATAACTAATATCACATAAAAAACAATTTTAGAATAAAATATTATAACATGTCATTTAAAAATAATTAAGATTGCATGTGTTTAAAATTTTAATAAAAATATTAAATTAAAATGAATTTGGATTAAATATTGATGAGCTTGGCAAGAAAATTAGGGCTAACAATTCAGCCTGAGTCGGGTTTAAACAAAGGCACATTGTATTAATAACATACAATAACTCAGCTCAGCTGGTGTGATGAATATATTTAGTTATATGGAGGAGTGAAAAAAGGGTTTCCATGCATTCCAAGTATGCAAAACGGTGCCGTAAACATCATAAAAGGCAATGTGGGCATTAAACTGGGACAATTGAAGAGACATAAAGCCTTGGCCATCATAGAAGAACCTTAGTCCCTCTCTCTTTTGTTTCTTCATGTCTCCCCTCCATGCCTTGGACCCTGCTCCACTTGTTAGGAACTGTATGCGGCTGAACGTTTTCACATTTTAAAGGGTTAAATGATTAATTGAGGGGCAAATATTATCACAATATTAAAGTTTGGATTTTTTTTTTTCAAATTAGGTCCTGAACTTAGTAATTGTTCCCACATTAGGATCTGAACTTATTATTTTTACATTAGGGCTAAAGAAATATCAATGACTAACTTGAACGAAAAAAAAATTCAAACCCCAGTATAGAAATAATTCCCAAGTTCAAGTCTCAAAAAAGTTATTCATGTTTTTAGTCACCATTAATTTCATCTTTGTTGAAGAAGTGGAGGTAAATGTAGCAATGGTTTTTTACCTGTCGGTGTCACTGATGTGTTGCAGGCAATGATCATGGCCGTTGATGTAAAAATCAACGTTGTTAGCCTTGAGAATAGGGAGGAGGTGGGTTACGAGTTCTTCGGTGTCACCATGGAACGCAATGCTTCTAATTGCATGGTGTCCTACAACTATCTTCCATTTTGCGGTTGATTCTCTCAATGCACACTCCACATCCTATACACAAACCATTGGTTTTCATACATACATACATATATACACATAAACTGATTTGGAACACTTGTACAATTCCCTTGAAGTTGTCATATAAACTTAATGATGTTTAAATCGGATCAGATTAGTCAATCGAGTTAAAAATCGATATACTACCAATAAGTCATTTATATGTCATAAGTTAGGGGTCTGAATCCCATCAAAATCAAAATGCTCATGTCGCTTTTTGGTGGGTGGTTGTATACCCACGTCGAGACACTCTTGTCTTTATGAATTAGGCCTTCAGGGCAACCGCAAAGGACAATAGCTTCAATTGTTGGAGGATTGGATCAACTATATGATGAACGACACTTCACATACTTCTCTTGAAAGAGTCAACCTCTCTCAACAAATTTATTTTGAATTCTCAATGATTTTTAAATTGAACGGATTGGATTGATCGAATTGATGGCTTAATCTATTTGACCGCCGATCGATCCAATTCTAAAAAGAAATGGTAGAATGCATGTTTGTAAAGAAAAACTGACTTTATGTGTTGTAGGAGGTCTTGAATTTGAGCTCAACAATGTACACCTTCGAGTGGTAAAATATTGAGAGACCTATAAGGGCCTAAATAGGATAATATTAGGATTGTGCCTAGGGTCAATAGAATCGTGATGAATTGTGACAAGCAGGTTTTTATTTGATCTAAAATTAGTAATAAGTTAAGTATTTAATATACCTTCAAGAGATTCGTAATGTAACGCCTGCGAGGCATTATGCCGCGCCAGTCGTAAGTGTGATTGACCGGCTTTAAAAAATAATTCTTCACCAAAGGAGTGGTATCCACAAAGATGATGTCAGCCAATTCTGGCCAAATTTAAAACTAATTAATATAATAGGTCTTCTGCTTTTTAAGCTATAATTAATAGCAATAATAATAATAATAAGGAAAAGGAAATAGAGAGAGACCAGCATTGACGATGAAGGATCGTAAACAAAACCATCTGGAATCAATTTGTCGAAGAAAAGGACTGAGTTGAGCCACTGCATCACCCCTATAATCATGGTTCCCCAAAACTGAAGGCAATGATATCCACGTGAGTAAGCTAAAATAGTAAAATGCATGTAAAGATGAAGATGATGAGGAGTTACAAACCGCTGAACCAGTGGGTTTGCAGGCTCTGGGATTTGTAGATATTAGTGAAAGATTGTAGAAACGCAGGGTCATGTTGGCTGTTCAACCCATTCTCATAAAAATTATCTCCCGTCGATACCACAAAATCTATCTTCAATTCTTCTCCAATCTTTCCCATCTACGTCCATATAGTGTTTACAATATTAATAATCCCACATTGTTAAAAAATATATAATTTCAAAAAATATAAATATCAAGTTCTTTTGTAATCAATATACAAGAGTCCAGTGATTAGCAATGAGGTAGATGAGCCAGCGCCGGCACTTTAATTTGATGTAATTTTTTTATTTGAAATAATTATACTTGTATTAAAACAGTAAGGAAATTATTTGACACCTTAAGTAGTATTTTAAATTTTCTTAATTTTCGTTATTCAACCATAATATTTTTTAAACAAACATGGATAATATTGTAACCTCCAATGTTTACTTGTATTTAAAAAAATGAGTTAATCTCATCAAAAGTATGTAAAGCATTAGACATATTTTTAATAGATTTCAATCTTCAAAATGTTTGATGTAATCATTAACTCTTAAATACGGTAAACATGCCATCGTTTTCAACCTAACCATTAATCTGAGCATTAAAATGATAATAAGAATTTTACAAATTAGTGTTTTTGTGTTAAAAGAATCAGTTTTCATATGATAAGTTGATTTATGTTAATGCAAAAATAAATAACCTGATACGCAATTCGTGATTGATTAAAAGCCCCTTTTCTGCCCCAATCACCGACCACCAAAAAGCCTAGGAAACCAGCATCACTGCCGTCGCCTTTGCTGCTGTTGGCGTTCCTCGGCTGCGCCTTCAGATGAAATCTCTCAAGCTCCGCGGCGACATAATTTTGACTCACAAACCATGTTATCGCCAACACGAACCACGGATGCCATTGGCATTGATTACCCATCCTTTCTTTCTCTTTGTTTAAGCCCTTAAGGTTTTCAATGCCAAAGGTATGGTTAAATTAATTGGCATTTTGAGTCATTTTATTCCCATTGAAAATGTTTCGAAACGAATTATTGTCACGAACATTACAGCGATGAACTCATGCAAAACCCTAGAATATTCGGTTGTCATGAAGGTGACCCTCTCATTTTTAAGTAATTTTTAGCACTCATCTAATTTACTCCTCTATTTTAGCCTTAAATTTTTCCTCCTATATATTTTAGACTTCAATTTTTCATCTGATCTATGCTTCTTATTTTATTTCCCCAAATTTCAAAGGGTTTATTCATCATTTCCTTGTCCACTAATATTGTTTTTTTTCATTAACTCATTCAATGATAGTCTAATTTATCCTAATCTAATTTAGAATATACTTCACCTATTAATCTGTAATTAATAATATATTTTGATTAATTGTAATTATAGTAATGAAACAATAAATCAGCTTTAAATTCACTAATTCCGGACAATTTAATAGAAAAGTTCTTATTGAAAATTACTCTAATAACGCTAAATCATAAAATATAACACCATTATACTATTATTTGCCTTTTATTTTTCCTTTTTATAATTAAAATGCCTTTAGAATCTCTCATCAATTTCAAACTCTATCTCCCAATCAACGTCATCTCCAAAACTCAAACATGAATTATAAAATGACATATATATTCCTATCTTATCACTACACCCAACACATGTTGACATTATTTACTTCTTTTTATATATTAATTTTTACTGGAAAATAATAATTTATAAATTTAAACTCATGCCTAAAAATGATTACAATAACACAAGAAACGCCTGAAAGAAAATGAGCTAAAACTAAACCTCTAAAAGTCGCTTCGACTGTTTTCAAAGTACAAATTCATGATACTACCAAATTCCAATCCAAACCATTGCAATTTAATTAAAGAGGAAAAAAAAGGCAAAAGCTACAAGAAATGGCAAAGGCCAATGTCAGCAGAGGGCAAAAAAAAAAAAAAACATTTGTTCATACTAACATAAGAAAAATGGGAAGTTCCCTCTTAAAACAGATCACCACGATGCAGTACATGACCCACTTTAGAACAAGGATGCACCACAAAAATCTTCCATGAAATAGAATAGCCAAAACACACATACAGAGTAAAAGTGCAGTCCGCTCCGTGCTTAAGTTGGCTTTCGCATGTTTCTGCCAGCACGAATCACTTCATCCACCAACAGCAATTGCGAAGCAATTACAGGCCTGAAAAACCAAAGTACCTCCATTTTTAACAACTTATGCTTTTTATGTGGTAAACATAAAATCATGATATACATCTAATAGAGGTAATAGGTGAGAAAATAATCTAGTATTAGGAATTAGATTGCATTTTACCCCTTTATTAAAAAAAAATAAGCAAATAAGTCCGTATATGTTAAATAAAAAAGCATACTAATCCTTCTGTTAAAATTTTCATGTATTTCTACAGTTAGAAAACTGGTTTTGAATATAAAGTTGTTTACTCCATCAACCACACCAAATTTTAACATTAAAAATAAACAAGAAATGACTAATTTGTTATTTGATTTAACATATAAATTGCTATTCTTTTATTGGGTTTACATATTCGGTATAATTGGCTTATTCGATCGGTTTTCAATTTTGACATTTTAAATCAAATAAACCGAATAAATCATAACCCATAAGTCCAAAAGCCCATAACCCATTTACATATCCTAACCCAACTTTAAACCTTAAGCTCAAATACCTATTAAAACTTAACTCTTAAAAGCCAATACCCATCAATATTTAAAACCCAAATAAATAATTTAAAATTTTTCATAATATTTATTTTAATTTTTATTATTTAATGTATAAAAATCGCAAAATGATATATACCTATTAAGAACACTAGATGGAAATTGTATGTTAACCATGTAAGAAAATAAACATTTTTTAAGTTCATTAAAATTATTTATTTATTTTTTAATATTTTATAAAGAATTTGAAATAAAATTTAAATTAAAAGTACCTTAATTAGAAAAAAATTTCAAACACAAGAATTTTGAAAAAAGAAAAACTGAACCAAACTGAACATTTTCATTTTGGTTTTGCTCCCTAAGTCGGTTCAGTTTATTCTGCTTTTGATATAAAAAATCGAACCAATCAAATGCACACCCCATGTACAACGGCTTCCATAGTACTTTGACCATGAAAATGGAAACATACAAGCCAATAATGGGAAATTATAAAAGACAAGTGAGGCAAATGAATATAGAGAGCTATTACGTACCCAGAGTTTATAATTTGGCGTTTGACAGAGTAGTTATCAAATATACCCTCCATTTGGGGGTCCATAGGTTCTCCTGTTTGTTGGTTTAGACCGACGACATTTCCTCTGTCATGCTCCCCCTGTATCAACAGTCAAAATACATTGTTCAACTTAATATTATTCTCTTCACCTTCCATTTTCTAGAAGGGGTTGAATCGAATAATGAACTTGACGAAATAAGGAGTACCGTAAGACCAATTATGACATCCTGAGTGTCAAGTCCAGAATTTTCAGCAAGTGTCTTGGGCACCACGAGAAGGGCATCAGCGAAAGCTTCAACACCTAATTGGGCACGCTGTTCCATATTTATGTAAAATCAGATGTATTACAATAGTTGTTTCAGTAGTTGTAAACAGAGAAATATACCAGAGACATACCCCTTGAACAGTTTTCTTTACTTCGTTAATTAGGTGTTGTCTAGCTGAAACTTCGAAAGCTCCCGCACCCTGAAGAACAGATATATATCCATATATCATGAAATGCTACAGTGCATAAAGATTCGAACCAAATAATACTAACTCTCAGCAAATATCTTTTTGGTTCAAGGGCTTCCAGCACATCTAAGAACGAGACTAAAGTGAAAACATCAAATATAAGCACCAATTATGGAAAGCAAATAAAATGTTATGGAAGTCTTAACAGCTAAAAGTAGACAAACGAGAAATTTGTCAGCTTCCCCGAAAAGGGTAATCTGACAGAATCTAATCAAATGAGCCAGCCTATTCATAGCACAGAGATCAATATTTAAATTTGTCAGCTGCCTCTATCAGGGAAATACACATTAAAGAGGATCACCAGCGATCAACTTTAAGTTCAGTCTACACCATCTAATTTCCATTCTCTACTGGGTCAATCAATCATAAAACGAGTTTGGTGACCAACTATTGCAGACAAGAATCAATAGAAGATGTAAATCAGCTTGAAGAACGAATGCAAATGAAAATCTGAACAATCAAAACTTACTAATATAACTGCCTCGTCTTCAATAGTATTCTTAACAGCCCGCAGCCCATCACGAACAGCATCCTTAATTTGGGCAATTGTGTGGTCATTAGGCCCTATGTTATTGACAATAGCATTAGTATTATATAAACAGCAAGCTAAATGTTGCACAAGCAGCACTAACAATATTAATATTAAATTTACATAAATTATATGGAACAGCAACCAGTTCTACATACCTTTTATCAAAATTGTACATGAATGGGGATGCCTCACATTTTCCACAAATGTATATTTATCTTCCCCAAGGACATGCTCGTAGACAAGTCCCGCCCAGCCAAGACAATCTGGGGTTAAATCATCAACAGAGTTTACAGCTTCTCCTCCGCAAGCCAAAACAAGTCTTTCCATATTTCTTCTCTTTGCTCTTCTGAGGGCAACGATCTACAAAACCACAGATCAGCACATTGCAATGAAACACAGGTGTGACAAACTTTAACAAAAACCATTAGAAAATTCAGTTTTAGACATAAAAGAAAGAAAGAAAGAAAAAATTTATGAGTCACACCAGCCTTATATCTGACCAATGATCAAAACTGCATACCACTCAAATTCATTTAGGAATAACGATAGCACTGCAAAATACATGTTACAATAACAATTGTGAAATTATCTTACACAAACAGAAGGGAAGACAGTTACATAGGATGCACCTTCCTCTTGATATTCTAGAAACATATATCAACCCAGACATCCATTGGAAAGACATATACAGACGGGAATCAGGGATGACAACCAAGGTACTCATTATCCAACAAAAAGGGGAGAAGACATTGGTATGCTGAGGGGAAAAACTTAAGGACCTACTGACAATGACAATGATATCATAAGTATCAACATGAGATGGCAAAATAATAGTCAAGCAGTGCTGTAAAGGTGTGCACCTAGCATTGTGCCTTAGCACTGTACAATATAAGTGCCTCAAACCCTTTCAGACGAGACTCATTTTAATTAGATACACACCGAGTGTGCCTAATCATATTTTTGTAAGGTGATAGTTGCAAAAAAATATGTTAATTGAAGTTCCATATGATTTCTTCAGTTTTTGACTTTTTCAATAATTGAACCTTTAATGGTTAAAAGGAAAAGAAATTATCAGACTCTCTACTTCTAGATATTTGAATATTCAATAACATGGGACCAAATGGGAATCATGTATGTTAGCCAACAAAAGAAGAAAAATTTGCATTTTCATAGGAAAAAACCAAATAGCTCTTTTTAGAGTTTCTAATCAAAATGATATATCTTAAGCATATACTATATATACCAACACACAAAAACACACATATGCATAATACAGCTTTTCTGTGCCTTGCACCTCACAAAATATGATATTCTTGTGCCTAGAGAACGACTTGCACCTTTGACAACACTGGTCAAGCATCCAGAACATAGTATGCTCACTTATGATGCTTTCGCTTCTTTAACAGGAAAAATTGGAAAAATTCAAACACTTGCAAGAAAGTTATAGGCAACTAACAAAGAGCAGGGCATCATGAAAATTTCACAAACTGGAATAGGGATTAAAAGAACAAAATTCCATAGCTTACCCCTGCTTGTTGAAGAAGATGCAAGGAAGGGGGATCAATACCCTTTTGATTGATAACAACAAAGTTGCTGTCATTGCCAGCACAAACCTACAGATGGACAGGAGGAGGAGCAGTATCGTAAGAATTAATATAAATCTGCTACACCAAATAGGCTATATTTATAATAGGTACATCAGGATAACAATAGATACCTTATTTTTTAGCTCAATAATTTTTTTGACTCGTTCATCAACTGAACGCCTTTCAGCTGCAACCATCGCCTCCCTCTGCTCAGCATTTGAGTAGAAAAAGCCTGCATTTATTTCACTGAGGGCTAAAACATTAGTTACATGATGACAATCACAACAAAATAAATCCAGATTAAGGGTAACCAAAGAAAACCAGGCAGACACCAAATGAGCAGCTAAGCACAAGGAAGATTACATTTCAAGGAGAACGTAAATAGCTAACAATGATGCTAATTTCTCCTTCATGAAATTAGCACCCCCTCCACTTGCACCCCCCACACCACGGACAAATAAAAAGGGAAGTTAAAGATATGCACATATATGTACCTTTTCTCATACTCCAATGATACATTGCATGTCAATATGTAACAATTTTCTGCTCGTCGCTTCATATCTGGATGCCTGGAACCATGGTCCAAAACTAGTCCCTCCACCTAGGGAAACAACAAAAGGTAAATATAAGAAATGGCATGATACAGATGGATACCAACACATGCACACACAACAAAAAATATAGAAATAAAACCGAAATATTCAAGCTTCATCACACAAGCTAAACTTGGCTCTAATTAAGTGAAGGAAGGTGTAGCAGGGGAAAGAGTTAACTCTTTCAAAGCTTTATTAATACATTGCAATAGCAATAAATTTCGTGATATCCTATCCATATTGTGATCATCTTGTAAAAAAAGTTTTCTACATTTTATTTGATAATGGCCATATTTGCTTTCAAGAAAACATTGTTTCGTGAAATCAAAATTAAAAATCATTTTAATTGAAGCTATTATAAGGAAACAAACAAATTGGCAAATATACTGGTTAGAATATAGAGAACATCTCCCCTTCCCTTCAAGTGGGTCCCTCTCTTGGAAAAAAAAGGACTTCTCATGACTCAAAAGAAGTAACAACCAACCAAAATTCTTAAAATCATTCGTAATGCATGAGTAATAAGCAATCCCAACTTCAGTATCATACTGTAACAGCAGAAACCACAAACAAAGACGTTGAATGCTACAATGCATCGAGAAAGTTGGTATACATACAATGCAAGATAAAAAGGATATATAAACATACCAGCCGTGTGTCTACATCAAACTTATGTCGCATGTGCATTATTTCTACCATAAAGAGATCAATAGGCTCATCTGGTTTTCGGACACAGAGTACCTGGGAAACCAAATATAAGCTTATATAACCTAAGTGTAAAAAAGTAGAAACAAATGAGTTTCCCACTTACAGCATTAACAACTATGTCTGTCAGTTGATCTGCCAATCCTTCATACAACTGTGTGACAGTACAAAAAGTCAATCAAATGAGTTAGATATCGTTAAAAACAGATAAGAGAGTGCAGTAGGGAGAGTAGAAATTTCGAAAATACCTTAGTCCTTAGTGTAGTTCTTGCTACCATTTTCAGGATCTCCTTATCAGGTTCAGAGCCCATTACCACAGGAGTCTTAAACTTCTCAAGGAACTGAAGGGTAGCTCTTTTGGCAATTTCAAAACCATCAACTAGAACACGGGGATGCATACCTAAACCAAAAGCTTTATCACTATGCATATAGATAATGAATAATGAGAAAAGCGAAATATGTGTGTGTATATATATATATGGAAATACTATGTCAATACTTGTATATTACAGCCATTTGGTTCAAATCTAATTTTTCTTTAATCATTTTCAGTGAGCGATATCATGAACTTAAGCTAAAGAATCTAACATGACTGTGACTGCTCGTATTATCCAATTTGCATCCCACTGAGGAAAAAACCTTAAATCTAATAGAAAAGTGCAAAGTTGAGCAGTTCTTTAACATGTATTCAAATTAGTCATACGAACCCTAACCTTCGTCAATGTAACGCTCAGATTGCTTCATTAGCTCGCCAATGAAGAGTACAGTAGATGTAGTTCCATCACCGCTAATGTCATCTTGCGCAACAGCTGTCCTTGCTATCATAATAGCCGTCGGATTTTGAATTTGCTGAAATATTTTTCAATCAAACAACTCAATAAGATCTACATCATCACCCTCAGTAATCATTTAACGTGCTTTTACTAATATCAAGAAGAATTTAAATCTGGTAAAGGAAATGAAATCAATATAAAAAATTGCAGAAAGAAAAAAGAAGGGGAAAAAAGGAACCATTTCTTTCAAGAGAGTGTTTCCATCTTTAGTGAGCTTGATATCACCGGCGCCACCAACAAGCATTTTGATAGTGCCTTTAGGTCCCAGATTTGTCTTGAGAACATCTTGTAACCCTTTGGCGGCGTTGATGTTCATGTGCAGTGCCGCCGATTTGTTGAGAACTTCGGCATTAGGGTTCAACACTCGAAGCGACATCGTCGGCTAGGATTTCCGAATAACACCGTTGAAAGCACGAGGTGAGTGACCGAGTGAGCAAGTGACTGAGTCGGGAGGGAAAAACTCGAAACTCTGTTTACTGCAAAGAAGGGACGAAATGCTGGGAAGGGTTTTAGGGCTTTCTCGAACTTTTTTCTATAAATAAATAGATGAAAAAATAATAGTAAATGAAAAATAAAATTTATATGGGCTGACCCAAATTTGAAATCCGGGTTTTATACCTTAAGGTCGAATAAACAATATAATAGGCCGAAAATTGAACTCAAGCCCAAATATTAATTTTAAATATCCAAAAAATTGAAGCCCAGTAATGCCACAATTCAAAGTCTTAAAAGTAAGGGTTAACTACATCCTTGGTCATTAAATTATTAGTAAATTTATGTTTTAGTCATTTTAGAAAATTATAAAACAGTCATTAAACTATTCAAAATTTTTTATTTAAGTCATTGGATTGTTCAGGTTTTTTTTTTAAATTTGACTAGTGAGTTCCAAGCGACGATTCAACGATTAGTATGATGGATCAATACCCATTGACAAAGTAAAACATACATTAGATACAAGTTGATCTTATAATTAGCGTCAGAGATTGAAAAAGTTGTTTGGATTTTGGTTCACAAATTCATGATATTCAAAGTTATTTCATGAAAAAACTAAACTGTAGAAAGGAGAAAGAGAGTTTTCGATTGGTGCAGACGGTGCGAACAGAGAAGGCCATAGAGCAACGATTTTAACAACCCAGTAACTTAAATGAAAACTTTTAATAATTTAGCGACCATTATGTAACTTTTTAAAATTTAGCAACTAAAACAAAAGCTTACTAATAATTTAGTGACATAGGATGTTGTTTACCTTTAATATAAACCAACGGGTTAAATAGAGTTACTATGATAAACTTAGCTTATAACTTTAATTATTTTTTGTGGCTTTGGTCTTTTTTATTACTTTCACATTTAATTTTTAAAATTTAATTGAATTGTGTTTTATTGATGAAAAGGTGGATTGAATTGTTAATATGTTAATGATTTGGCATGGTAATTTATGTGTGCTTTATTGTTGACGTACATTTTTAAAATTTTTAAATTTAACATGATGTATTTTTTAAATTTATTACGTAGATGTAAATTATCATGCGGACTATCAACACTGTTAGAATTTTAACAATTCAAATAATTTTCTCTTTCAAAAAAAAAAACAAATAGACTAAATTTTGAAATTTTGAGAGATAAAGTAAAAAAAAAATATCAATACAAAATTGACCAAAAAAATAGATGTGAGGGATAAGTTTTTTAGTATGCGTTTGATAAAAAAAAAACCAAAACTATACATAAACTTAAATTTAATGTGTAATTTGATACATAAATTTTGACTTTGTATCATTATACACATTGAATTTCAAAATTAGTTCAAACGTATTTGATTTTTATCCAATTGTATACATTTAAAGAAATGAATACGTAAATCTCTTTTTATATTATATAGGTATAATTATTTATGCATGTAATATATAAACACAAAAAGACGTTGTATCAATCATGATGTTAGTGGTTTATGAAAATTGAATCAAATCAAAATGTCATGTATAAAATTACACAAAATCAAAGTTCATGTACATCATCGCATATCAAACCAAAGTTCATGTGTAATTTTTAAATTTATCCCATAAAATTTTGTTTATTACATTTTTTATTAATGAAAAAAAAGGGTAATAATATCCATATATCGAACTCAAAACTTAACCTCAATCAATATTTCATTTCAATATGCTTAATCTCAAATTGAAATTAAAAAACGTAATTGATTCAAATTGGAAGTCCCAAAAGAAAAAAAAAATCAAATTAAATAAAAAAGTGTTTTAAAGAATCAGCATAAAATTTAAGTGTATACGAAAAATATAATAAATATTCCCATGCAAAGTTGTAATTTATTTTTAAAAAAGAAGGGAAGATAAGAAAATTAAAAATGAAAGCATCTTATTCCGTATTAGCGTAAGTTAGTAGGAAAAGGGAGAGAAGCATGTGATTATTGAAAAATACAAAGAGAATAAATCATACCTTCTAAGTTTAATTTTATTCGGGTTCAAGTAATGCTTTTTCGATAATAATAATAATTTTAATATTTAATTACTCGGAAAACGAATTATTGTCATTTTTTCGATAATAAAATATAATAAATGAATTATATAATATTTATATTTAATATTTAATTTTATGATTGAGTTATATCACGAATTAACTTAACATCAATTTAATTGATAAATTATTAAAATATCATTTATATTTATATTTATATTTATATTTGAGTCATCAGACATCAACTCAATTGAAAAATTACTAAAATACCATTTTATACACAAAATGAATTATATTAAAAAAACTCAATCATATTAGATTTGAACCCACAATTCAATAAATTCTAACCACTTCACTCTTCTTTTACTCACAAAATAAACAATTCATTTGATTTTTATATAAAATTTTAATAAACAAATATATTTATTACATAATTTTGTTTATATTTAAGTCGTTTTTGCGTGTATATTTGAGTACGACGAAAAAGAAAGAGCACTTATTCAAAGTGTCATTAATTGAACAAACCAGTATCAAATTATAACTTTTAAACTTTAAAACATTTTAATTGTATTCTCAAAATATTAGTATGGTATCCGTAAAACCTTCCTTAATCTAGCCATCAATTGGACATAAAAATTATTGAAATATAAATGTCTTTAAAATTTGATCCTCTTGTTTAAATACATTCTAAATCAAACTAAAGTTAACATTTCACGTTCTCACTATCCGTTAAGTGATCGATAATAATTTGGGGATGTTTAATGCAATTAACCCCAAATATTTATTTATGTGTATATATATATACACACATGGAGGTAGAAGAAGAAGCAAGTAAAAGTCATTAAACAGCTTTCTCTTTTGTTCTTCATTCCCAAAAACCATTCCCTTTATATATAAAATACCATAAAATTATCATAAAATCATTGCAATACTACACTCTTCTCTCAATATATATTACATATATATATATATATGCGTGTGCAAGTTTTCTTTTGTTGCGCTTTTGAATTTTTCCTTCTTTACCTAAATTATACATTCAAAGGGTTTTGATTTTCCTTCTTCCCTCAGCTACCCAATAGTTCGTGTTTGTTCATATATCTTATTATTGGATTCTGTGAGAGAAAGAATTTTTCAGTGAAACCCTTTTTTCGAGAATAAAAATGGAGGAAAAAGGGGGTTTCGATGAACAGTGTATGAATCGGATTCCCGATCTTTCACTGCACATTAGCCCTCCCAACACTGCTCCACCATCGATTTCCACTGCTACTACCAACGGAAGCCATTCATCGACCTTTGATATTTGGAGCAACAAACAGTACGATGCCCTAAAACCCTGCAGCAGCTCCCAAGCAGCTGAAACCGAGCTTTCTTTAGCTAATCCACTAGGTCCAGTAGGCAGTGGCTTAGAACCTGAGAGTTGCCCACGGCAAATTCATCTTCTCAAATGCGGTCAAGTAAGTGATATAAACTATGGGGTTCCATGGCTCGATGAAATGCCTGAACCAGGTTTGAAACCCATCAAGGGAATCCCAATATATACGGATCCTCGTAAGTCACGGCCGGTATATCAAGTGTCCCCTTATTCATCTTATAATTGTTCATCATCATCATCAGCTTCAGCTCCTTGGGTGCTACACTCAGCCAATGGTTATAGGTTTAATGGGATCTCAATGCCTCAATACGAAGGAACCATGGGTAGTTCAAGGTTTATAGCTAAACTACATAGAAAAAAGAATATAAGGGCACCAAGGATGCGTTGGACCAGCTCCCTCCATGCTCGGTTCGTTCATGCTGTCGAACTTCTCGGTGGCCATGAAAGTAATCAATTATTCAATCTTATTCTCTGATTTTTCCTACTTTTTGTTACAGATCCATATAGTTTTCAATGAATTTGATTGAGTTTTTTCATGTAGGAGCAACCCCAAAGTCAGTTTTAGAGTTAATGGATGTCAAAGATCTAACACTTGCTCATGTCAAAAGCCATTTACAGGTACAATCAAAAGCTGGAAAAACCCTGGTTTTTCTTTTAGAAAAAGAGACTTTGAGTGAAGAAGTTCAACTTTTAGAAGAAAAGAAAAGGTCAAAGAGAAAGAAGAGAGAGAAAATAAAGTAGCCATCATTTCTCAATAATTCAAAGCAATTACTGACCTTACCAAACATCCACCTCGTGGTTAATAAACAAACCAATAAAAATCCCATAAACAGACAAGAATTAGAAATAGAAAGAGAGAGAGAGAAGGGTATTTTTTATTTGAATTTCCTTTTACCCAGATTTTCTATTTTGTATTCTTGTTTTTAAATTGATAAAAAAGAGGCTTCTTTTGATTTGTTTCGTGTCAATAAGCAACTCTTTTTCCTTTCATATTGCAGATGTATAGAACTGTTAAGACCACAGATAAAGCTGCAGCAGCTTTCTCAGGTAATTGTGCATTGTTTAGCCTTAGCCTTCTCCAGTCCCCCTAATATTTATTAACTACTACTTCACTTTTACCTAATTATTTCTATTCATATGTCTGATTTATATATACATCATATATTTTTAATCTGTATTTAGATTATTTTTTAATTCAATTAAATAATAAATAATAGCATGTGAATCATCCTTGAGTTTTTTATGCTTACCCAAAATATATTATATGTTGATGCAAGTATTGTATGTCTCTTCTATAATTTACTTTGTGTGTATGTAAATTTACGGGAAAATATTGTGGAGGGCCTTATATTAATAGTCGTATTGGATTTTGTCTCTTTTATTAAAAATATGAATAAATTAATCTTTATAACGTTAGATCAAATAGTAAATTGATCATTTTGTTAAAGATTTTATCGTTTTCTAGTATTAAAAATTGATATCCATGCATCAACATGAGATACATGTAGCACGTCACATGCCACTATTTGATTATCTTGTTAGTCATGTAAGTTTTTAATAGTAAAAATAGATGAAAAATTTTAACAGAAAGAATCAATTTGCTCTTTGATCTAATGCTGCTTATTTTTTTAACAGAGAGATAAAATACAATATGACGCTTAGTACATAAGCCTCCATAGAACTTTTACATGTATTTCTAGTACGTGTATGTATGTATGAATATGTATGTCAGGGTCTATTATTAATATTTTAGTTTGTTAAAATATGTGAATACATATATGTATGTATGTATGTATGTATGACAGATGGATCAGGAGAAGAAGATGAAGATTGTTCCAAAAATAGGAACAGTTCAGTGAAGCAGAGATCAACAGAGACAGAATATAATGTTAATGGCTGCCCCTCCTCTTCTAATCTTTGGACTAACTCTTCTACGTATGTCTCCCAACTCAATCTCTGGTTTGGTATCCGAACTTAATAGCTTCTTCCATTTTAGTCTCAATAATGTGGTAATCTGTGTTTATGCCACATCATTACATCAAACTTTAAAAAATCATGCATTTTTTAAATTTTTAGATGTTGGTTTGGTATAATATCAAAAGACGATATTATGATGCTTTCACGAAAATCAATTACAAGTTTAAAAGCGAACATAATTAATAAATTTAAATAGCAAAGTGAACAAAAAAAAAACATAAGTATCAAATTAAAAAGATTTAATTACGAGTTTTATTGGCTAAATCTATACTGGAGAAAGGATTGTATGAAACAGGGATATTATCCCTTTCCAATAGTTTTATGACACATCAACAATTTCATCCTAAATTTCAGGATTTTGATTGTAATTTGATTTTTTTCAGGATGAAATGTTGAAATTAAGAATGAAAATACTGATGTGGCATAAAACTATTGGAAAAGGGACACAAATGATGTGGTGTCACTGTTTCATTCAATCCTTTTCCATCTATACTGTATATATTAAACTCGTAAATAAGTTAATGTTAGAGTCAACTTTACACGCAATTTGATAATAATTAAAATACCATCACTTTACAAAATAAATAATATTATTTTAAATATATTTTTATCTTTTATATAATTTTCACCATTTCAAATAAAATCTGATTTAATTTTTTTTAATGCAGAAACCACGTTTTTTTATATAAAGAGAAAAAACCTAAAAAAAGAGTTTATTTATGGATGACAGCTTTTCCTTTCGTTAAGCTTTAATTCATCTTTCTGCCTTTCTGCTTTTTTTTTCTTTTTTCGTAATGACTGATCAAAGAAGGAATTCATACCAATGTGCTTAGATTTAGCATCATTTTTTATATATTAAATTCAACAAATTAATAATTATTACATTTAATTTAAGATATCATGACAATGGATTTTACTAAAGAGCACTCTAATTCTACTTACCCAGTATTTTTATCTAGTTATACACGTATACATTGGTAAATTTTAAGTTGATTGATTCATCTTTTAATTTTCTTCTGGATATGTTTTCTTCTCTACGTTCACATTTATAATGAATGAATTGAAATGCTAAGGGTCTTTGTATAAAAATAAATTTTCTTGGTGGAAGATGATAGCCGTCCAACATTTAAAAGAGCCAACCCGAACGAGAGATTATATCTAAACTATATAACGGATGAAAACATATGCGATAGAAGGAGATCATTGTTTCAATTGGTTGACTAATGGGGTTTTGTTTGATTCCAATACAAAGAACCAATTGTTAATGAATAATAAGCCTTCACATAAAAATGGATTGGATGATGTCGAGTGAAAGATCTGTAACATAAGAAAGATTATGAAAGTTTCAGACTTTGTGTTATATGTGAAATGTATTCGAATATTTAAGTCAACAAAAGATATATAGTAATCAAACCAAAGTAAGCGCTAGACTAGTGAGTCTTACCATGTATATATATTATACAAAAATATATATATATATATGAAATAGAGATATTATCCTTTTCCATTATTTTAATAATTTCATCCTGAATTTCAATATTTTTATTTGAAATTAATTTTTTCCAGGATGAAAATGCTGAAACTCAGCATGAAAATGTTAATGTCGCATTAAATTATTGAAAATGGAATATAAATAACGTGATATAATCCTTTTCCTATATTATACTTATCAATATAATATTACGACAAGGGTGGAAGATGATGGTGTTTGAATTGATATTGGGGAAATATGACAAGGTTTAAACTTATATCATATATAGGTGTTAGACTAGAGTTTTAAGTTTTAACCATTGAACCATATTTTTATATCGGTATAATATAATCAATGACTTATTAAAACTCATAATATTAAATGAAACGAATAATTAATTATTAAATAAAGATACATAAATGTCAAAATTTTGCTCACATCTTCTTCACCTCCTAAATACTAGCCATATATATACACTAGCTAGGTTTGTGAAAAAAGGAAGTCTATCTAATCTAGCTTACTGAGCAACACTAACCATAACATGCATGATGAAGAACAATCTGTTATATTGCATTTTTGCGCTTTTCTCTTCACTCAGTTTCATGGTTGGTTTATCACTTTGATTGCTTGTTGTTCAACACATGCAGCTTTGTATCTTAGTGAACGTAAACTGATTAAACTATATGTGAATATATTTGGTACACCAGAGGGGTTCAGTTGTCAAGTTCGAGGACTCCGGTCGGGTCTACAGCCGAAGCTCCATCGTCTCAACCCGGAAACCGCTTCGAGGTAAGATTAATGAGAAGCATTTCATTATTTCAGCTTCTAATATATATGCATGGAACACTGAGCAGCAGAACGTTAGATTTGGTTAGGGTTCAGTATTTTAAGTTTTAGAATTTGTTAGTTATTATTGCAGAAAGAGAAAAAAAGAAAAATGAACGTCGATCTAAGAAGTGAAAGTGCACCATTTTCTGTGCATGGATCGTAAGATGTTTCACTCTCGTACTTTACCCTAGCAATAAATAAGAGGATGGTGACGCAGTTGTAAGAATATTAAAGCTAATTGAGCACCTTGTTGAAAGCGACTATACACCAAATTTCTCTCATTTAGTTTTGAATTTATTTATACATACAGGACTGTTGGTGATATTTAAAAACTTTATAAGTAGGTCAAGAATATGACATTTGCATTGTGGGGTATGGTAAAAAGTAAATATATATACATATATGGTAATCTTTTAACTTCACTTAGTTAAAATAGTGAACTGTCATTATATCACTAACAAATAATCTAAGGCTAATTCTACTAGATGTCCTTAAACTATATAATTTCCGATTTTAAATTGGTCCTAAACATCGAAATGTTATAGTTGAATGTCCATTCTTTAGTCTAAGTTACAATTTAGAAGTTAAATACCAATTCGAATATGACATATTGCATGTTTAGAATATATGGATAAACTTTTAAATATGTGTAATTATTTGCGTATTTTTAAAAAGAAGAAAAATGTTATAATTAAAATTCTGATCTCAACATGTTAAATCTATATTGTCCCTAGCTATAGTATATATATATATGAGTTTCCCAAGGTGATAGCTAGATTGATTGATATGATACCACTATTTTAAAAATTCGATTAGAATAATTTGAAGTTTAGGAATCAGGATCATGGATGAAGGACCTCAAACGAAATTGACCCATAATCTAAAACTATGCAGGGAAGCAATAGTTTTGGTGATAAAAAAATCACAACAGGGTCAAATGTAGATGTCCATAATCCAAGCTTGGAGTTCAGGCTGGGAAGATCAGATTGGGAGGGTGAAGAACATGACTGACCATATGTTTTAAGCTAAATGGAATCTGATTTCAAAAGATAAAACTCCGAACCGAAACAGGTCTGGACCGGAGATGAAATAGCTGATTTTGTTGGTGAAGCCATTGAAGAAAAGAATCAAGTTTTATTTTAATAGTGAATTTTGCATTGTATTATTATTATTAAATTTAATGTAGGTAATTAATCTAGCAAAGATCCTTTTTCCATTGTCATTTCAAGGAGGGTGTGAAAATTTGACTTTAAATACTCTCTTTATGTTGTTTATTTATTTATGATTTGAAAGTTGGTCTCCTAAAAAGATACATAAAAATTGAAAATAGGAAAAAGAAAAAGAAAATAAAGGAGTGGTTGTAAAGATATATGGAGATAAGAATATTGGATTTAGTGGTTTCATCACATTTATAAATAGGGTTCACAATTATTTTAATATATGATTAGATATACTTCTTTTCTTCTTATGTAATTTTTTAATCTACTTATTATCTACGTTAAATCAAAATATTATTCCAATCTAATATATATATACTTCACCAATTTTAAATTTTAAACTTTTTATTCGATATTCAAAATAAAAAAAATGCTTTTTTTTTTCAAAAATAGTGTTTGAATCTTGAATTAAAAATTGCTCGAAATCAAAATAGAGTTTTAAAATTGTAAAAATTGGCTTGTGAAAATTTAGGACTTGTTGCCAAAATCTGAAAAATTATCAAGTTTCCGATCAAAATGTGAAATTCTCAGTTATTGTATTAAGCTGATGAAATTTGAATATTCGCTAAGTAGGTCTAATTTTCGGATTCGGATTTGGGTTTCAATCACTCCAAGTTCCAATTATTTCATGTTTGGTTTGAGTTGCTTTTATGATCACATAGGGTTTAGATATGATTTTGGATTTGAGTTGATTAGGTCTAGTTTTCGGGTTTAGATTCGGATTCTGGTCACTCCAATTTCAATTATTTCATGTATGGGTTGAATTGTTTTTGTGGTCCCATAAGGTTAGATATAATTTTGAGTTTGAGTTGATTAGGTCAAATTTTCAAGTTTGATTTTCATCATTTTAAGGTTGATTCTTCTTGAGTTTGAGTTATTTTATTATTTGGTTTGAAAGATTTTTGTAATCAAATTGAATTATATCAAATTCGGTAACAAATGGATTTTATCAAAATTCCAAGTGTAGGTGAAAAGTCAAAGTCTAAGACAAATAAAGAAAAATTAGGGATTGACATTCAATCGAGTTGAATGAAAAAATTTCAAATTAATTGAGTTGATGATGAGTCTTATTCTGTCATCATAACTCAATTTTTTAAGATTTGAGTATAGTAAAATGAAATTTGACTCGAGTTAGGTTGAATAAACTTATTCAAATTAAATTTTAAAAAATTAAATAGATCAAATTAAAATTTTGTTGACAATGTGACTAAATTTCAAGTTATAACAAATAAAATTGAGAATGTATATATTTGAAAATTATTTAAAAAAATAAAATACTTTAATATAATAAACTTATTTTAATAATTTACTTATTTAAACCATCGAATTTAACATTTAAAAAATTAACGGTTCTATACAAATTTATAGAACTTTATAATTTTTTTATAGAATCCTGGAATAGCTTTTTTTTTTCTGAAATATTTTTAAGGGATCAATTTTGCTAACATTCAAAATAGACTTTTCAATTTATTCTATTTGTTGAGTTATAAATATTCATCTTCACTCAAAGTTAAAAAAATAAATTCTTTATTTAAATTAATTTGAAAAGTTGAATAACTTGATGGAAACAGAACTTGGAGCAAAAGGTGTAAATGTGTCACAGTCGAAGATACATAATTTTTTTATTTAGTTCAAGTATTTTTATTTTTAAGAATTTAGTTTATTACTTTTTTAAATTTTAAAATTTATGTCTAATTGTTAATATTATTTTTTTTTGTTAAATTTAGGTTTTTTACAATGTCATTTTTTTAGTTACATGACTATTATATATGAGTATTTTTTTCATTCCAATATGTTTCACACTAACAAATTTAACAAAAAAATTAACATTGTTAACAATTAGACCTAAAATTTGAAATTAGAAAAATAGAGGGACTATTTCTAGAAATAAATGTATAGAGACTAACTTCCAAAGTTTCAAAAAGTTCAGGGGCTTATGGCAACTTTAACCATTTCCTAATAGCCACTCATCCAAACTGGTTTTGGTAGACTTTGTCCACCCCAACAGGTTGCCGTATTTCCGGCACGTGCTTCCCGTCATCCCGCGTCTTTCGAATCTTAGCGCCAATCCTTTTTGTTTGCTTTATTTTTCTTATTGCCCTCCTGAATTTCCGTCAATTAAACATAGTTCCTTTTTTCTTTAATTTTATTTTTAAACTTAAAATATGCTCTTTATATTATTTTTATTTAGAAATTGACCACTCTACTTTTCTTTTTAGAAATTTAATCCCTTAATTTTTTGAATTTAAAAATTAAAGTCCAAAAGTTAACACAGTTAAAATAATTTTATTAAATTTATTATTGTAACATTTTAAGATAAAATAAAAATCATTTGATAGTCAAGTAACCAAAAAATAACATTATAATGGACATAAATTTAACAATTGAACTTACATATTTAAATCATTAAAATATTAAATTCATGGAAATAAAAATAGAGAAACTAAATTCTAAACAAGTATGAACCGTAATGGAGCCAAGGGCTTGGCCCCTCAAAATGTTTGTAAAATTTTATATTTCCTTGAAATTTGTTGAAAATTTTAATTTAACCCCCACTTATTCTAAACCAGCAGAGAATAGATTAGAACCTATTTTTAAACAAATAGACAAGCTAAATTTGAACTTTTACTTTTATTTTTTCTGCCATAAATTCCTCCACATTAACGTCATCTAAAATGAAATTCAATCCCACATTACCAGTGAACAGATGTGTATATATATATTTTCCCAGAAAGTAAAAGCTTTTTCCTTTTTATGGATTATGATATGAATTTTGGATCGGCTCTAAAATTGGTAAAAGCTTAAAATTTCAATTCTCAACAGTCATATATGGCCGTAAGAGAGTAATTATTTGGAATATCTGAAGACAAATTAGTGTTTCAACGATATTTTTATTTCTGTTTTTTTGGTTTTGATTTGGTTTCTCTCGGTTGATGATCTTTGTTCATCAGCTAGAGTGATTATAATTATAACCTCTAGAATCTAAATTTCAAAACGTTTTTTTTATTAATTTAAGTATATTGTTTTTCCAAAATTTTTGAAAGTACCATTGCTGAATTTTGTGGATTTTGAAACTTTGTAATCCACTGCTGAAAACAATGGCGGTGGAGCCATTGACGTCTGGCGTAAGTGACCTCATCAACGCGCTCTTCTCGTTACGATCGTTGAGGAGCTTGTTGGTGGTGTTGAACGCCGTCGTTTTTCTTCTCCTGTTGCCGACGCGGCGACGGAAACGGACCTCCGCGTTGAAATCTGAAGCGGGAAAGGATGAGAAACACGAGGGCAGGAAGAAAGGGTCTGTGGGGACAAAGTTCAGGGTTCCGGCGGCGGTGGTGCCGCGGAGAAGCACGGCGTTTGCAGTGGACCTAGAGGCGGCAGGGAGGCGATCGCTGGCGATACGGAGGGTGGTTGAGGACGATGACGGCGTTAGTATGAGGGAGTTTTCGTTGGTTTGTAGTGCAAGAGGTGACACGTTATTCATTCAGAGTTGGAGTCCCATTTCCGTGGAAATCAGGTCAGTTGCAGATAAAAAATTTATAGGAATTTATTCCATTGGATATTGATGATGTTGGTTTTCGTGTGTTGTTGCAGGGGAGTAGTTATTCTTATGCATGGCTTGAATGAACACAGGTCTGTTAGTAGGATGTAATGCCGTTTTAAAGTAACTGATTCCGTACGTACGTGTGTTAAAATGTTTGGTTTTTGTGTCCCCCTTTCACTCGCACCACAGCGATAGATACAACGATTTCGCAAAGCGACTCAATACTAATGGATTCAAGGTCTACGGCATGGATTGGATTGGTAAGTTTAACCATCATATCCATAACAATAATAAATAAAACAATTTCCTGTACGGCGGTCAGCTTCTCTGTACCATAGAGGTTCGAATATAATTGTATTTTGATTTTTCTACTTAAAATATAATCAAATCTAATCTTAGTTTAAAGAATAAATTGTTTCTATTAAAAATTTTATTTATTTCTATTATTAAAAATCGGTTCATACATGTCTGACACGTCATATATCATCATTTGATTACTTTATTAGTCACACCATAAAATAACTTGCAATCCAACTCCTTATAGCATAAAAATCCCCGTGTTATTTTTATCTATCAATTTAATCTCGTCTTTTCATTTTATTGTTGTTCATAGTGTAGAAGGCACCTTTCTTCGACAACGCATCTATATCTTAAGTTTATTTGTTGTTAATATTCACGTAGGACATGGTGGAAGTGATGGACAACATGGATATGTTCATTCTCTTGATTATGCTGTTAATGACAAGGTATGTTTTTAATGTTTAGCTACTAAATTTTATTGGAAAAAATATCTTTTTGATCTCTCTCAATTTCGATATTGAGTAAATTTGTTTCTCTTAAAAAAATAGAGCAATTTAATTCTTGTTATTTTCAAAAGTGAGCAACAGAGGACAATTAATCATGGCTTTAATGTTTTTCATGAATTGTACACGGTTTTTTTGATATAGTAACAAATTTAGCTCTTGAAGTTTACATATTCTGTCAATTTGGCCTTGATTTAATGAGTTTAACTTGGTCTTGATTTAATAATTTTAACCTACAACATTTGCACATTTTGTTAAATTAAGATCAAATTGATAAAATATGTAAATTTTGATGGCTAAATTTATTATTATACCTATAAAAATTATGTGCGATTGAAAAGGATAGGGATTAAATTGATCTTATTTTTTAAGAAGGACAAATTTGTTCAGTATTGAAATTGAGAGAGACTAAAGGGGCCTTCTTACCAAGTTTATTTGAAGTAAATATCAAACCAAATTAAATGGTTTTCATCTATGTTCTCGACTCATTGTAGAAAATGTTCCTCGAAAGGGTTTTCGCTGAAAACCTTGGGATTCCGTGTTTTTGTTTTGGTCATTCTACGGGTGGTGCAATTGTACTAAAAGTAAGTCCTTTTTGTTTACTCAAACATGCCAAGAAAAACACTCGGTTTGTTCGATCTGAACTCACTTTTCACATTGTAGGCAGCACTTGATCCCGAGGTCGAAAATCGAGTAGCAGGCATTATACTCACTTCCCCAGCTGTTGGTGTCCAGCCATCTCATCCGATTTTCGTGGTAAGAACCTACTCGGTTATATCGCCTTTTCTTGATGGAGATATGGAAGAACATAAATAGTGTGACATGGCATTTGAACGGCAGGTACTTGCCCCGATCATCTCATTTCTATTACCAAGATTCCAAGTCCGTGTTGCAAACAGAAGGGGGAACCCGGTTTGTAGGGACCCGGAGGCACTGGTGGCTAAATATTCTGATCCATTGGTATACACCGGACCTCTTCGGGTAAGAACCGGCTACGAAATCCTTAGAATCACATCTTACTTGCAGCACAATATGAAAAGATTGAAAGTCCCATTCCTTGTTCTCCACGGCATGGATGATACTGTAACCGATCCTAAAGCTTCGCAAAAGCTATACGATGAGGCCTCAACTGACAAAACGATCAAATTATACGAAGGTCTCCTACATGATCTCCTCTTCGAACCGGAACGAGAAGCTATAATGGATGACATAATTCAGTGGTTAAATGTTAGAGCTTAAAAAAGAAAAACTCACCACTTCAATGTTGAAAACACACAGTTTTGGTTTTGGTTTTTTTTTTGATAAAATGTTGTGAATTTTAGGGATTGATCCCTCTTTGATAGCATTTTATGGTATTTGTTGATAGACTAGATTGGTACCATCCTAGCTCATGAAGCTTTGCTTGTAATGGTGGTCTCTGTTACGGTCTTACCACAGTATATATGGAAATATATTGTAGCTTTTTCTCTTTCTCTTTTTTTTACTGTACAATTTTCATTCATTAATCCCATCGTATATTAGTAGGAAAATGGTCGAATTTTGCTATTAGACCCTATACTTTCTGTAAGTTATTGATTTAGTAGATTAGTGGTTAAATTTTGATAATATATATTTAAAAGTGTCTAGCTAACGATCTTCAACCGATGATTTGACAATCAATACGGTGAATCAATATTCGATCTAATAATTAGTGTTGAGATAGGAAAAAAAAATTGTCTTGATTTTGGTTCGTAAATTCATAATGTTCGAAGTTGTTTCATAAAAAAAACCGAACTTTAGAAGAGAACCAGAATAGGAGCTTTCGATTAGTGCAAATAGAAAAGGCTATACAACAACGATTTAACAGTCCAGTGACTTAAATGAAAACTTTCAAATAGTTTAGTGTCTATTTTGTAACCTTTTAAAATTAAGTGACCAAAACATAAAATTAATAATAGTAAAATGATCTTGAGCGTAATTTACCCTAATATTATCTCTAGAGTTGAAACTTAAATTCCCTTTCTAATAGGGGTGAGCAAAACTCGATTCGAATAGAAAAATTCGAAAATTTTTTCGAATTTCGAATTATTCGAATCGAGTTATTCGAGTTAAACGAATCGAATTAAATTTTTTTTCAAATTTCGAGTTCGAATCGAGTTTAATTTTCGAATTCGAATAAATCGAATAAATCGAATAAAACTATATTATTTTTAATTTTAAATTTATATTACCAAACCCAATACTCAGACCCAATTTATTATATCCATTTTTCCTCAAAACCCAAACCATTTATCTTACCCAATTTTTTCCCCTAATATTTAAAACCCATCAATAAACTAAACCCAAATATTTTTAAACTCAAATATAATTTCATTCTTCAAAAACACTCATAAACTAAACCCAAATATTTTTAAACCCAAATATAATTTTATTCCTAAATAACACTCATAAATAACTCATTTTCGTGTCTAAATTTATTGTTCTTTTTTGTTTATTATTATTATGGTTAGGTGTGATTATTTAATTTTTATTTGGAAAAAAAATTGAAAATATTAACTTTGTAAACCCAAAATATATTTTTTCTCCCTAAAAAAACCCCTAAATTAAAACCCTCAAAAAAATAAGCTTAAGCTATTCTACAATGGTTTTGTGTTATTACTGTTCGTTTATTTGACTTTTGTTGTGTTGTTTTTAATTTTGTTTTGTTGTTTGGAATGGTGTTGTCGTGTAGGTTCTTACTGTATTTTGGACTTTTGCTTATATTTTTTATAATCTTGTTGTGTTATTGTTGTTACTTGGATTTATGTTGTTTACTTTAACTTTTGCTTATTTTTTTTTATAATATTATTGTGTTGTCATTGTTTACTTAGATTTTTTCATTTATTTATTTCAATTTTTCGTTGTATAGTCATATTTAAAAACTTTAAATAAAAATATATATTTTTTAAAATTACATAAAATTAAACAACACCAAATTAATTTTCTTAATTTAACTCGAACAAATATATTCGATTCGATTCGAATTCTATTTCACTCGACTCGATTCGTAAAAATTTCAAATCGAATTAAGATGATAAAATAATACTCAAAAATTCGATTAACTCAAAAAAATTTTATTCGATCGAATGCTCACCCTTACTTTCTAATATTGGTAACGCCATTATCGTCACATTTTCAAGCTCTAAAACTATACCACAGTGTTCTGCATTAAACGACGGCGTTTCAATTCTTCTTCTCTTTGTTGCTTTAACGTCTCATAAAGCGGAGTATTTTTAGTCTCAGGCAACCACACACTTAAGGTTCCACTCACGATGGCAAGAGCCCCAAACACGGCGAACGAAAGCGACGGGCTGAGGCGGCCGACCACCACTAATAAAGGCGACAAAGAAGCCCCCAACATTAACGATTGACGCAACATCGACACCGCAAAGTTCCTTACGCTAGTCGGAAAAAGCTCAACACAGTAAATATACGACACGTTGAAAGCGATAGCAGCGGCCATGAAACTAATAGCTTCGATCGTTAATTGAGGCCAACTGGTGGTGGTGGACGAAGCGGCGGAGAAAATGATGCAAAGGATACATGAAACGCCGGCTGAAATTGCTGATAACGATGAAAGGAGACGTCGGTTGGTGAAACCCAATAGTATGCCGCCGATGAAAACGGCTGGGATTTCCATTACGGCGTTGATTATAACTGTTAAGTAGAGATTGAAATTGAGATTCTCGGCGTTTAGTTGGATTCCGTAATAAACGAAGCCAACCCCAAAGCTGAATAACATCATTGTTATCATCCTTTTAGCAGCCCATCTTGTTGTCCATATGTTTTCGTTTTTGTCACCTTCATTCCCTGTGCCTGTAATAATAATAATAATCATTAGGCCCCAAAGATTCAACCCCTTAGTTTAATTGTTTAACTAAGCAATGTCTAACTAAAGAAATCAATTGAACATAGCACCTGTTGTCGCTTGAGATGGAATTATGAGCTCTATATTATCAGGCAATTTTTTCCCGTTCCATCCTGCAAATTTTTGTAACACCTCAAGAGCTTCTTTGTTTTTCCCTCGAACAAGGAGCCAACGGGGGGATTCCAATACAAAAGGAACTAACAAAAAAGTATAGACGAGAGGGGGAAGGGATATGATCCTATACAAATACCTCCAATGGGTTCTAGTAGGATATGCAATGAAAGGAAGAGACAAGAAACCCGCCGTGAAGAAAAAGAAACCGTATTGGCCAACTTGGCCTCGCCATTTACGGCCAACGACCTCCGTTGAAAGAACAAGGCAACATATCCCATTTCCAGAACGAGCAAAGCCATTTGCAAATCGAAGAAGGGAATACATCCAAATGTTTGGTGACAGAGAAGTGAGGAAAGTGGTGGTAGAGGTTAAGATGCATGCCAACAAAAGTGTTTTCTTTCTACCTAGCCATGCGTCGGCGAGGCGGCCGTAGAAAGCACAACCTATAATGGAAGTGGAAACAATGATCATTAACCACATATATATTGCACCTCCAATAAAAGTATTAGTATTATTGAGGTTATTAATTCGGAGTTTGATTGCATTTTATCTCATTTGTTTAAAAAATAGATAAATTAATTCATGTATGTTTTATCAAAGAGCAATTTAGTCCTTTTTGTTAGAAAGTCATTTATTTTTTTTGTTAAAAACTGACATGACTAACTGAATAATCAGATAGTTATATGTCACGTGTCACTTGTATTTCATTATGGCATATAGGGACTAATTTTTAACAATAGAAATGGATGAAATTTTAATAAAAATGATCAATTTGCTATTTTATTACATATAAAAATTAATTTTCTAATTTTTTAAATATAAAAAACAAAATACAATGACTCTTAATATAATTAAAGTCTCTATATTAATTTTACCATACACAAGTTCATATAAAATAAATAGGGTTGGTTCTATTAAACTTAAACATCCTCGAATTGTGGCAAACTGCATTTTAGCTTTCCTATTTAAAATTATAATTCAATTTAAGCCCTCTTAACACAAAATTATTATCTTTATCCCTCCAAAAATTTATAATTTCATCTCAACCCCTAATTCAAAATTCTTTGCTTCGTTTAAACCTAACCATTAGCTTGAGTGTTGAATGCCAATCCAAATATGAAATAGAGCATGAGGATCTTGCCATTAAGTTATGGGGGCTTAATTAAATTTATAAAAAAAAGTTGAGGGTCTTAATTAAAAAAATTAAAATTCTAGAGGGCGTAATGAAAATTTTCAAAAAAATTATGAGTAATTCATATTTTTTAAAACTTTTTGGGGTTTAAAAGAATTTATAAAAATTTTGAAAGGCGCAATTGAAATTTTCAAAAGAAATTGAGGGCCCTATAAATAAATTGGATTTAACAGGCTAAAGAAAAAAAAAGAAATAACTCTTAAATTTTATTATCATACACACATCATTTGTAAATTATGTATATATTAGATAAACACATATTTATAATTTTATCCACGCACCATAATTGAAAGCTATAGCATGGAGGGGAAGAGTGACAATTATAGTTCATTACCGAAAATTGAACCAATGAAGAAGAGTGAAGTGGGAATAGCAGCAAGAAACTTGCGATGGCAGATAAGATCCCACTCCGCAATAGTGGTGGCGCTATTCCCTCCGATCCACTCCCAACTACCGGCTGCCAATCCACAAACCTGACCGGCCGATTGCCCTTTGTTGCCACCACCCCTGCTAGCAGTGTTGTTCATGCACCAAGATGAGGATAACGATGGATCAGCACTGGTTTTGCATCTCCAACCAGATGGTTGAGCATCAGTAAAGATGGTGACCAAGGTGTTTTGAGAATCAAATACCCATGCAAATGACACTAACACCACTTGCAACAGCTGGGGTAATCCAAAGGATCCTACATACCTCTCTATAACCTCATCCATGTTTTCTTCATGGAGAACCTCTTTTGTTGTCTCTTCTTCTTTATCCATGGCCCCCTTAATGTGGATTTTGTGTTGGGATGGCTTTCATAATGTGTTTGTTGCCCCCTTATATATGATATTATTGATATCCATGACATTCTTTTAATTATGAGAAATGAATGGTGTGATCCTCATCATTAATTAGTATTTTAATGTACCACTAATTGTGTAAAATTACAAATTCTATTCATAATAATAAAGGAAGTTAGGTTATTTAAGAAAGGGATAATATAATTTTTGGCCCCTTAATTTGGGAATTAGGTTCACATTGCTTTTTATATTTTTTTTGAGTCCACTTTGGCATTTGAACTTAACAATTAGGTCCGTTTTAATCTTTGAGCTTGAAAAATATAAAATTTTGATGATGTGACACTCTGAAATTGTGCCACATCATCGCTTGAAATTTAAAATTTTATATAAATTTTCAAGTGGTGTTGTGATACAATTTTAGAGTCACATTCAATGTTTTAATAACCAGATCGGTGGTTGAACAAATCAGACCACCGATTCTCAATTCAACTAGTTCGATCGTCAAACTAACAATAATTAAATAATTAATGAAAAATTCATAAAAATCTAAAAAAATAAAAAATAAAAATTTTTTGCCCCAGTTTTCAATCTGTTTTCGAGTCAATTGATTCTACCCCTTTGTTTGGACTGTTATATCAATAAATTCTCCTTCCATCCAATCCGGTCTTGTTCTTGTAACATTTGTTACCATAAAATATTGACAAAATCCAAGTTCAGAGACAGAAGTGGACAATAAAAAACACAAGAACCAAAGTGAACCTAGCTGTAATGTTTAGGGGTCAAAATTATATTATCCCTTTTAAAAAAAAATTTGTATTGGCTCTCATTACACACCCATTTAACATGAGTTGAAACCTTCTTTTATTCCCAATATTGTATACAAAAGAAAAGAAAAACAATTGCATTAGTGGTTGATTTACTATCACTTTCTCGAGTTGTGGTCAATATTTGTATCAAGCACTGAGTTCCAATTGTCATCTTCTGCAACAAGCCCTACCGTCCCACCACCCTCCATAAAAGTAATTAAAATTTTAACAGGTGGCATTATACAGTTAGCCAAAATTATGATTTTCGTCCTTATAGTATATTCAACTTGGGGCTAGTCTTGGTATATATTTTCCGAAGTTACACCATCGTAGCTAGGATCAGTCATTATGAGCATTATTAACTCAATTTAAATTACCTATCCCATGCATTTTACGTGTTAAAACTTAAATCTAAACGCTCAAATCATTCTAATCTAATATTCTTATGATGATTATAATAATATTATTTATGTATTGGTATCCTACTTAAACCCCCACACAAACTTAATCTTTGCTAAAAATGTGTAATTTTTGCGTATTAAGGAGAACAAGGTCATAGATATATAAATAATATTTCACGCACTTTGCATAGTGAGGGAAAGGGTGGGGGACAAGAGGAGCTGGGGGTGGGATCATGTTTAAAAGCTGGACTCCTCCTTTCATAACTTGTTTTACACATCATGCGCAAGATACCGCAATCTATTATTTTTAGGTTCAATTCTGCTATTATTCTTTATATTATTTTGGATTTAGTTTTTGCTTTTTAATTTATTTAATTTTAGTTTTGATTAAAATAATAGCAATTAAATATGTTTGGTAAATTTAATAGTCATATATTATGCGTATATTTGTAGATTTAATCTATACATATTCTCTAATCAGTCATTCTAACTTTATTTTTTGTGAGTAATACGTGAAAATAACAAACTGATATGACATTACATATATATGTGATAATGTGTTTGTAGCATCATATTCTAGAAATAGAAAAACTTAATGAATTTAATAATTACCATTTGGTGAGGACTGAAATTTTAAAATTTCAAAAATACAGAACTAAAATTGACGATCAAATTAAAGGACAAGAATTAATTCCATAACTAGGGACTAACAATAGAATTTAACCTTTTTTTAAATTCTACCTTTCTCATTAATATTGTTCATCAATAAAGAAGCATCCATCAGCAAAAGAGTATGGTAGACAATTATTGGTGGCAAGGCGTGCATCTGAATAACCTCTGGATTGGTATTTGATACCGCAATCCACTTCCGCTCTTTTCTTTATATTTAATTTCTTAATATCATCTTCTCCAGTTTTTCATTTTAACATATTTTTATATTATGAAAATATGTTTTTACCCTTATAATATAAAAGGAGTATGAAAATTGATAAACAATTTTATTTGAGTTTGAATAGTTTGATTATATCTTCAATTGAGCTCGATCATAAAAATTGATGTTGGATTAAGCTTGAGTCATTTCAAGTTCTATTATTTGTGTTCAACTTTATTCAATTACACTCCTTCCTAAAATGATATCAATAATAAAAAAAATGTGACATATGGCACAGTCTTACGAGTGTCATGTACTTATTTCAGATAACCTTAAATAAAATTAATAATTTAACGATAATTTCTTCATTTATAATATAAAGACGTGATCAATGGATTTTAATTTTAAAACCGAATTACTCGCACAAATTTTATGGGACACAACAAATAATAATAAATAATAATAAATAACTGAGGTTATATCTTATTTTTAATAAAATTTATGAATACAATTTCATTTATTAAAGATTATATTTATTAATAAAATATAATTAATAGAATTTTTACATAAATTTTAAATATTTTAATTAAACTTTATTATTTATATTTTATTTAGAATAGAAATAATTTCACCAAAATTTGAGCAATGCTTTTGTAAGTAGAAAGATATTATAAAAGGTAAAAATAAGTTATAAAAACAAATTATATAATAAACTTGTTTATTACAAAGGATGATTGTTATAAATATAGGATTACTTAACGATCAGATTATATAAATTTAATAACTCATTTAAAATTTGTTTGATTATTAAGAATTAATAATAATATTATTATTTATATGTTTTTTATTCATGAACATATTTGTTTATACAAATATGTCCGTTCAATGGTGAAGCTAGAAGAGGTTAGTAGTGACCTTGTCCCCTGGCCAAAAAATATAGTTGTAGAATTGTTTTAGGGTACATTTAGAAATTCTAAGAATACCAATTAGAACAATGGTAAAATTTCATTTTGATCCCCAAACATTTATAATTTACTTTTGATCCTTTCAAGAAAAAAGTTTTAACCTTACCTCTTTGTCCACTTAACTTAAACAAACATGATTATATATATAATTTTAAATAAACAAACAAAAACATAATTTAAATTTTTGAGTATGATTTGAATCCGAATAAATTTAAAAATAAACAAACGAACATAAATAAAACATGTTCGTTCAAGATTGGTTCATTTTTTATTGTTATGATATTTTTATGTCCTAAAACTAGACCACAGTGAGCTGCACTAAACGACGACGTTTCTGATCTTCTTCTTCTTCTTCTTGTTGCTTTAAGGTTTCATAAAGAGGAGCATTCCTTGTCTCCGGCAACCATACACTTAATGTTCCACTTACAATAGAAAGAGCCCCAAACACAATAAACGAAAGCGACGGGCTAAGACGGCCGACCGCCACCAATAAAGGTGACAAAGAAGCCCCCAACATCAACGATGCACGCGACATCGACACCGCAAAGTTTCTTACGTTGGTAGGAAAAAGCTCGACGCAGTAAATGTTCAACACGTCGAACGTGACAGAACTAGCCATAAAACCAATAGCTTCGATCGTCAATTGAGGCCAATTGCTACTACTAGTGTTTTTCGACGATGCAGCGGTGAAAATGATGCAAAGGATACAAAAAACACCGGCCGAAATGGCTGATAATGATGAAAGTAGACGTCGATTGGTGAAGCTCAATAGTATGCCGCCCATGAAAATGGCGGGGACCTCCATTAAAGAATTGATTATAACTGTTAGGTAGAGATTGAAGTTGAGATTCTCGGTGTTCAATTGGATTCCGAAATAGACGAAGCCAACCCCTAAGCCGAATAACATTACTATAATCATTCTCTTAGCAGCCCATCTTGTTGTCCATATGTTTTCGTTTTCGTCACCTTCACTCCCTGTAAAAGTTATATTGTTAGCTTAAAGACAGCTAACCCTTCGCTCAATTATTTAATGTTATTCTGTATTTTTTAGATAAAAGTATCATGGAGGCTCTTGTATTGAGATTTAGATTGCATTTTGTCCACCCTATTAAAAAAATAGACAAATTAGACTCTATCCATTAGATCTAAAACCAAACCGATCCTTTCTACCAAAAATTTCATCCATTTTTATTGTTAAATACTGACTCCTATATGTTAGAATGAGGTACACATGGCACACTAGATCTAACTGTTTGGTTATTTTGTTAGCTACACCAATTTTTTAATAGTAAAAATGGATGAAATTTTTAATATAAAGGACTAGTTTACTCATTCATCTGATGTACAAGAACTAATTTGCTTATTTTATTTAGTAAAGGGGTAAAATGCAATTTAACTTCTAATTATAAGGGCTTCTATGGTACTTTTACCTATTTTTCTATTTTAATTGTTTATTTATATAAAGTACATGTTATGTCATGTTATATTACTTATTTTAAACTTTTGGATAAACTACGTCTATAATTATCTAACTTCTAGTAAATTTCTTTTTCAGCTACTCTATGAAAAGTTATTACTCAACTAGACTTTTTTTTTTTATCATCAACCATTAAATGCTAATGGAAAGAGAAAAGAATTTGAAATTCGAGTATTTTTATTTTTGGGATATAAAAAGGTTTAGAGTAAACCAAATGGGTGATCACCTAACTATAGGTATGTTTTTTTGGTATAATGATTCATTTGACCCTCCAATTTTACAAAAATATCATATCAACCCTTTATTTAACTTTTCGTCTCTTTTAACCTTTGAACTTGCATTGTTTGTCAAACCACCCTAAAATAGATGGAAAAGTTAACGTTTGTTAAGTTTGATGATGTGTATAATAACAATTTTAACTCTTAAGCATTTATACATGATATAGTCTTGATTCTAAAAAGATTAAGGATATGAATTAAATGAGTAGAAATGGATTAGAACCTGTTGTTGCTTGAGATGGAATGATGAGGTCTATATTGTCAGGCAAGTTCTTGCCATTCCATCTTGCAAGTTTTCTTAACACATCAAGAGCTTCTTTGTCTCTCCCTCGAACAAGTAGCCAACGTGGTGATTCTAATACCAAAGGGACAAACAGACAAAGATAGACGAGAGGGGGGAGGGATATGATCCTATATAAATACCTCCACTGGGTTCTAATAGGATATGCAATGAAAGGGAGAGACAATAATCCTGCCGTGTAGAAAAGGAAACCGTATTGCCCAACTTGGCCTCGCCATTTATTGCCAACCACTTCCATCGAGAGGACGATGCAACATATCCCATTTCCAGAACGGGCAAAGCCATTTGCGAACCGGAGAAATGAATATATCCAAACATTTGGTGAAAGGGAGGTGAAGAAAGTGGTGATGGAGGTTAAGATACATGCCAGCAACAATGTTTTCTTTCTACCTAACCATGCGTCTGCCAGCCAACCATAAAAAGTGCAACCTATAGTGCAGTTTGCAGTGTTAATAATCCCACATTGTTAGCAAATATAAAATATAAAGAATTTAAATAGACGATCCTTTACAGCTTAAGCAATGAAGTTGGGTCGACTTGTCTATTAGTAAGGTCAAATTTTGATGGTGCAAATGATTTTTATGTATTATTTTTTTTTATTTTGCGAAGTAATTGTAATAATAATTATTTTTATTTTTATTTATATCTAAACAAATTTATTCAAATAAACATAACTTTCAGAAAAGATTTGTAATGAAGAAACATAATTTTTATAAAAATTTGATATGTTATGGAAAAACGTAACTTATGTGTTAAGTGATATTTTCTTTGATAAAAAAATACAATATGCTTATATATAAAACTCAATAACTTTATTTTCATTATTTTATTTTTTTTATTTTGAAACTTGTTATATCTTAGAAATAAAATTAAAACCTTAAAAATAGAGAATCAGATTTCAAATCTACATCTTATTTCCCTCGATTTTCCTTTCTTGCATCACAAGTTTCTAACTGTGGAAACAAAGATGATCATTAACTAAACATATAGCAACTTCAAGTGATGGATCGTCGCAAATTAGCTGATTAAACTTTTTGTTATACAAATTCTTATAAAACATTTAGTATCTTATCAATCAAGTATCAAGGATGAAATATTCAAGAGATAGGACCTTGCCCTCCTTAGTCCTTATGATAAAACTGCATTTTAGCTCTCCCTTCAAATTTATAATTCAATTTAAATCTTTCAATAATTTATAATTTCATCTCGATCCCCTAATCCAAAAGTTCTCACTTCGTTCTTATAGTTTTTTTTATTAACTTAACCGTTAGCTTGGGTGTTAAATGCCAACTCTAAGTTTTGGGGGCCTAATTAATTTTTTTAAAAATATTAAGGTTTTAATTAAAATTTTGCAAGGCTTAATAAGGATTTTTGAAATTTTTGAAAGGTCTAACGAGAAATTTTAAAAATTATGGGGTCTAATTAAAATTAACTACTTTTCTATTTTTTAAAATATTTGGATCAAATTATAAAACACATATACTAACAAAACAGATAATTTGAATTTGACATACTAAAAAAAATAATACTATTAAATTTTATTATCATGGTAGTTTTTAACATATATCTAAGTTACCCATGTGTTCATCAAATACATATTTATAATTTGATTCGCGTATTTTAAATATATTTCAACATTTGCCTAAATAAATATGGATGATGGAAAGATTCGAGTTTAGAGTTAAAATTATATATATAATGGTTTTTCTTCAGAGTAAGAGTTAAAATCATTGTTTTAGAATTGGATCGAATTGACTGATTGAATTAACGTTTTGCTTCGGGAGAAAAGATTGAACCGATTAACCCACGAATTAGTTGAATTGAGTTAAAAAATTGATTGAACTAGTTCAACCGATTTTTTTTCTTTAATGGAAGGAAGAGTTGATTACCAAAAATTGAACCAATGAAGAAGAATGAAGTGGGAATAGCAGCAAGAAACTTGCGGTGGCATATAAGATCCCACTCCGCAATAGTGGTGGCGCTATTCCCTCCGATCCACTCCCAACTACCGGCTGCCAATCCACAAATATGACCGGCCAATTGGCCTTCGTTGCCACCGCCACCAGCAGTGTCGTTCATGCACCAAGACGAGGATAATGATGCATTAATAGCACTGGTTTTACATCTCCAACCAGATGGCTGAGCATCAGTAAAGATGGTGACCAAGGTGTTTTGAGAATCAAACACCCATGCAAATGACACTAACACCACTTGCAGCAGCTGGGATAACCCAAAGGATCCCACGTACTTTTCTATAACCTCATCCACACTCAGCTTCATCTTCTCTTCAGCAACTGTCGCTGTTGCTGTATCATCATCTCCTTTTTCATGGGAAATCTCTTTTGTTTCCTCTTTCACCATACTTTGTGTTGGATATTGCATGGCTTTTGACAATGTGTTTCTCGTCTATTAATATACCACACTATTGAAATCAAGCCCACAAGTGAGAGGGAATGAATATTAATAACATCATTTATTGTGTTTTAATGTTCCATTAAATGAGAAAAGTTAGTTAAAAAAAATTAGGTAATTAAAAAATGTTTGATGCATAAATCTCATGTACCATGAAGCTCATGTGATAGCATGATGGTTAAGGGTGTTCATCGTTCTAGGTGTGGTCTGGGTTCGAATCGCGCTAGTCGAGTTTGTTGTTCGGACTTTATCCTGTTATTGTAATTCACAAAAAAAAAAAATCATGTACCATCGGAAAATAATAATATAACACCTCATCATTAAATAAAACAAATAAAAAAAGTGAAGAGCTTATAAAAAAATACTAATAACTTTATTTAATTATGCTTAAATAAAATTATTAGTTATTTACAAGTCTTACATTTTTTTTAAATTTAATGATAATGTATCATGTTATTATTCCTTACAGTTGAATGAGACTTATGTCATGCACCGACGATGAATAAAATATTATTCCCTAAAAAGATAATTGGGTTTATATTTACCTTATTATCACTATATTAAAAACTTAAAAATAATATCAACAAGTGTTGGATGTAATAATAAGGCATATTGTATTTCCACAAAAAACTTCGATATGAGCCCGTAAGATGATATTATTGGAATTGATGACCATAAATCTCGAAAAAATTAGTGCTAATGTACAATAAAACAAACATAAGGATCTCTTGATCATAAAAAATAAAATAAACTTTTAATAGTATGGAATTAATCAATTAACTATTAGTGTATGAATAATTTAAGTCAATTTATGAAGTTACAATTACATATTTCAATAAATCTTATCAGAATGAATTATTACAAGTACAGAATTGAGTAAATTAAATAACATCAAATTAACATATCAACAATAAAACTTGAATTTGCGTGCTCAAGATCTTCAGGCCTTAGTCTTTGTTGTCGCAACCAACACGTGATCCTAATTTATTATGTAATAAATTCTTATATTCTTTGTAAATTTTAAAATTTAGTCTCTTTATTTTTCAATTTTCAAAATTCAAGTCTAATTGTTAATGTTGTTAATTTTTTTATTAAATTTGTTAGTGTAATATTTTAAAATTGAAAAAAAATTACTTGGTAATCATGTAATTAAAATATTGAATTTGCAATAAATCTAAAATTAACAAAAGAACTTTAGCGGCCTTCATCATTGGACTTACAATTTTAAATCGAAAAAGTAAAATTAAATTCTTTTATTAGAAGATTATGTTCTAAAATATACTAATAATACAATGATTTTGTAACATCTGCGTTTTTGAACCAGAGTTGATACAATATTGGGAAGAAGTTAAGAATTAGAATATGTAGCTAAAATAAGAAGATTAGAAAAGATGGATTAAATTAGTAATGATGAGAAAGAAGGAAGGACTAAATAGAAATTTAGACCCAAAATGAATTATAAGTCATTATGGGAATTATAGTGATTAAGGAGGGGTAAAAAAGTAATTAGATGGAAGATATTTTTGGAGGCAATGTTTTGAGCCAAAGTGTAAAGTTGGATGGTTTAGGGACTAAAAGTGCGATTTTACCATTTTTATTAAAGAGAGATATTTTAGTGGAGAAATCTAGAAAATTTGAGAGATGAAAAATCAATTAAAAGATGAAAATATCATCTTCTCTTTAAAAGTCCAACCGTCCAAGTCCATGTTCTAACTATCCAACTTTTCTTTTTATTCCAATTTAGTCTCTTCACCATTATTAAGCCCTCCAAGCTTCAAAATCCTCCATTTTCTTTGAAATTTCCTTAAGAATAGCATATAGGGAAGCTAGTAGACACCTTAATTTTCTTATAAAGTTCCTTTTGAAGTGTTAAAGAGTATAGGGATTGAATTAGAATTATGAGATTTCAATAACTAAGGTAAGAGATGATTCAATTTTCATGACATACATGTATATTTACATAATCTAGCATGAAAAAGTATTGAATTTTAGTCTTAAGCTTATATGTGTTTGTATGAAATTGAAGAAAGAGGGAAAAAAGAGAAGGACCGAATTGAAGAAAAAGGAAAGGAGAAAGCTAAGGTGTGAGAAGAAATTATCTACAAGTTAGGTAAGTACTACAAGTATTAAAAGACTTAGAAATAATTAATTTAAAGTCTTTATAATTTTAATATATATGATTAATCATGATAAAAATGATATGTTTAATTATAAGTGTTGATTATGTGTGATTGAATGGAGTTTAGTGGAAAAGAACATGAGAAATGAAATATTCTCATTAAAACAGTTTGGACAGAATCAGAGGCTAACTTCGAAAATTCACTAAAAATTGTATAAAAAGAGTTAAGGGTAAAATTAAACATTTTATTAAAGCTTATTGAGTGTAGTTTCATATGGAAGAAATTTTGAAAAAAAAGGAATTGTATATTTTGAGATATACTAGTTTTTGTCTAACGAGGTCAGAGTAGATTCAAATTCCCCTGTTCTGACTTTGAAAAATCATATAAAAATGTAGAAATATTATTAGAGACTGAAATTTATATGTATAAATCTTTAATGAGTCTATTTTCAAAATAAACAAAAGGGAACATTATTAGATTCTTGTACTAAAAGATAAATAATTTTTAGTGAAGAAATGTCGAAACTGTCAGACAGCAGAGAAGGGGTAAATTGAAAGAATTTTCTGTACGAATTGGATAAAGTAAAAATTCTGAAATTATTATAGAAAAAAGATATTTGAATCTAGTTTCAGAAACATCAAGCGGATAATAATTTCAAACTCTGTAGCTCAACATATAAATAATTCAATGATTGTGACTCAAATGGACAGTTTTGAAAATTAATTTGAGAATAAGAGTAAAGAGGTATATGATGATATATATGCGATGAACAATGTATATGTGAAATATTATATGTTTAATTATAAATATTGATTATATGATAAAATGGTGATATTGTGGAAGCCTTTGAGAAAATAAAGGTGAGAAATACATGATTATGTATATGTGAAGAAAAATGTATATATGATGTATAAGTTGTGGATAATGATGTTAAATGAGATTATGTCCATGTAGACGAATTAGAATCGTTGTGATATTAGTGGCATGCCATTAAGGAACACTAGCGCTCACTGTTCAACACTGTGTGTGCTTACTGATTTGCACTGTGTGTGCTTACTGGATAGCACTGTGTTAGAATTGGGTGACTAGAATTTTTGTTAAAATAAAATACAGTGATAAAATAAAATAAAAGTAAAGTCCAAATAAACTAGACTTCTTTTATTTTATTTTAATTAGAATAAGTCATCTATTTTATTTTAATTAGAATAAGGTGTTTCAACCTTACTACGTTACTTCTATTAGTTGTTGATTGGAATAAGGTATTTTAACCTATAAATAGGTGTAGTTATCTCCTCTTGTATTCATGCAATTTTTGACATTAGTGAATTTTCTTCTCCTCTGTCCGTGGTTTTTTTCTCGAAAGGGTTTCCACGTAAAATCTGTGTGTTCTTTCTTTTCGTTTTCTTTGCGATATTTATTCATTGTCCTCATTTAAATTTTATCAAATTGGTATCAGAGCTTTTTCGGGTTAGTAGTCTCGATCACGATAATGGCGATATTGAAGTATGATATTCCGCTGTTGGATCGCAACACCAGATTCGCTTTGTGGCAGATAAAGATGCAAGCAGTTCTTGTGCAGATGGATTTGGAGGATGCCCTGTTAAGGTTAGATAAGATGCCTTCGAATTTGACAGATGAAGAAAAGAAGCGTAAAGATCGGAAGGCTTTGACGCAATTACAGCTACATTTGTCGAATGAAATTCTACAAGATGTGTTAAAGGAGAATACTACTGCTGCATTATGGGCAAAATTACAGCAGTTATGCATGTCGAAAACCCTAACCAGTAAGTTGCATATAAAACAGCGTCTGTATTCTCATCGTTTGGAAGAAGGAGCATCTATGCGTGAACACTTAAATGTGTTTAAAGAAATTGTCTTGGATTTGGAGGCCATGGAGGTTCAGCATGATAAAGGGGATTTAGGGTTAATTCTCTTTTGTTAATTCCTACCGTCATATTCAACCTTCAGAAATACAATTTTGTATAGCCGTGAATCTCTCACAGTTGACGAAGTCTATGCTTCCTTAGCCTCGTATGACAAGATGAAGCATCTTGTGGCTGGATCTGACTCTCAGAGAGAGGGTCTCATTGTTCGTGAAAGACAAGATCGTAACAGAGATAGTAATTGTGAGAGGACACAAAAACGAAATTCTCGTAGTAAATCTAAAGGTAAATCGAGATCTTCAAACAGAGGTAAAACTTGTAACTTCTACAAGAAGAAAGGGAACATTAAGAAAGAGTGCTACAAGTTACAAAATAAGATCAAAAGGGAGGTAGAGAATCAAAAAGGAAATCAACCAGAACAATTCGGTGAAGCTGATATAGTAGAAGACTACAGTGATAGTGAACTCCTACTTGCTTCTGTCGACAATTCTAAAGTGAGCGAGGAGTGGATCATCGATTTTGGTTGCACCTTTCATATGAGTCCCAATCGGGATTGGTTTACAACATATGAAGTTGTGTCTGAAGATGTTGTTTTAATGAGAAATAATGCTTCATGTAAAATCGCAGGTGTTGGCACAATCAAAATAAAGATGTTTGATGGGGTCGTTAGAACTCTTAGTGATGTGCGACATGTACCAGAATTGAAAAGAAATTTGATTTCGTTAAGTACTCTTGATTCAAAAGGACACAGGTGCACAGCTGAAAGTGAGGTTCTAAAGATTAGTAAGGGTTCCCTCGTTGTGATGAAAGGGTAGAGAGAGACTTCCAAATTATATGTTTTGCAATGTTCAACTATTACTGGTGATGCTACAGTCGCTTCCTCTTTCTTTTCAGATGATGATAATACTAGACTTTGGCATATGCGTCTAGGGCATATGAGTGAAAACGGCATGACAGAATTGAGTAAAAGAGGACTTCTTGATGGGCAAGGCATTAGTAAACTGAAGTTTTGTGAGCATTGCATTTTTGGGAAGAAAAAGAGAGTTCGATTCACCAGAGGAATACATAACACGAAGGGAATATTAGATTATATTCATTCTGATCTTTGGGGACCAGCTGGAGTGCCTTCGAGAGGTAGAGCTAATTATATGCTAACTCTTATTGATGATTTTTCCAGAAAAGTTTGGGCATTCTTTCTGAAGCAGAAAAGCGATGTGTTTTCCGCATTCAAGTCTTGGAAAATTATGGTTGAAAAACAGACAGGAAAACAGATAAAACACCTCCATACAGATAATGACTTGGAGTTCTATTCTGATGAGTTTAATGAATTGTGCAAATCAGAAGGGATCATGAGATATTTGACAGTTCGTCATACTCCACAGCAAAATGGCGTTGCAGAATGAATGAACAGAACAATCATGGAGAAAGTTCGATGTATGTTGTCGAATGCTAATTTACCGAAATTATTTTGGGCTGAAGTAGCCTCTACTGCATGTTTTTTGATCAACTGATCTCCATCCATTTCCATTGAGAAAAGGACTCCACAAGAGATATGGTATGGTAAGCCTGCTGATTATTCTGATATAAAGATTTTTGGGTGTCTTGCTTATGCTCATGTTGATAATGGAAAATTGGAACCAAGATCCATTAAATGTGTTTTTCTTGGTTTTAAAGTTGGTGTAAAAGGGTATAAGTTATGGTGTGAAGCAACCTCTACTGCATGTTTTTTCATCAACCGATCTCCATCCATTTCTATTGAGAAAAGGACTCCACAAGAGATATGGTATGGTAAGCCTGCTGATTATTCTGATATAAAGATTTTTGGGTGTCTTGCTTATGCTCATGTTGGTAATGGAAAATTGGAACCAAGATCCATTAAATGTGTTTTTCTTGGTTTTAAAGTTGGTGTAAAAGGGTATAAGTTATGGTGTCCAGAAAATAGAAAAGTTGTAATTAGCAGAGATGTTGTTTTTGATGAAACTGCTATGTTACCTAATTTATCTCTTAAAGACTCTTTCAGTAAAGAACAACAAAAGCAGGTAGAGTTTCCGATTGATTCAGTATCTACAACAGAGTCAACTTCTCAAGTTAGTACAAAAGTTCAGAATAGAGTTACTTCACCACCACAATATTCTATTGCCAAAAATAGACCTAGAAGAGAAATTAAACCTCCGAAGAGGTACGTTGAGGCTGATCTAGTAGCTTATGCTTTAAACGTGGTTAAAGATATTGATGCAAATCAAGAGTCATCTACTTATTCCAAGGCAGTAAGCTATGAAGACTCAGAACAGTGGATGATTTCCATACAAGAAGAGATGGAATCATTCTATAAGAATAAAACGTGAGACTTAGTGAAGCTTCTAAAGGGTAAAAAGGTCGTTCGTTGTAAATGTGTATTCAAGAGGAAAGAAGGGATTCGAGGAATTGAAGAACCCATATATAAAGCAAGACTTGTTGCAAAAGGTTACAGTCAAATTCCCGGTGTAGACTTCACAGATGTGTTTTCTCCAGTTGTAAAACATAGTTCGATTCAAGCCTTACTTGGTATTATGGCCATGTATGATTTGGAGCTTGATCAGTTAGATGTAAAAACAGCGTTCTTTCATGGAGAACTTGAGGAAGATATTTACATGCAACAACCAGAGGGCTTTATAGTCTCAGAAAAGAAAGACTATGTTTGCTTGTTGAAAAAGTCCCTTTATGGTTTGAAACAGTCACCAAGGCAATGGTACAAGAGGTTTGATTCTTTTATGACTACCCATGATTTCAAAAGAAGTAGTTTTGATAGTTATGTTTATTTTAAGAAAAATGATGATGGTTCTTTTGTATATCTACTCTTTTATGTTGATGACATGCTGATAGCAGCAAAAGATAAAGAAGAGATAAGAAAGGTTAAAGCCCAACTTAGTGAAGAATTTGAGATGAAAGATTTAGGAGCAGCAAAGAAGACGCTTGGAATGGAGATTCTTAGAGATAGAAAGGCATGTAAGTTGCACCTAAGTCAGAAAGGGTACATTGAGAAAGTTCATTGCAGGTTCAATATGCAGAGTACCAAGCCTATTAGTACTCCATTAGCAGCCCACTTCAGACTGTCATCGGCTTTGTCTCCGCAATCAGATGATGAGATTGATTACATGTCACGTGTACCATATTCTAGTGCAGTGGGTTCTCTAATGTATGCTATGGTTTGCTCACGTCTAGATTTGTCATATGCAGTCAGTGTAGTTAGTAGATACATGGCGAATCCCGGTAAAAAACACTGGAGAGCAATTCAGTGGATTTTGAGATACTTACGACGTACCACTGATATTTGCTTACAGGTTGGAAGAATTAAAGATGGAGTCATTGGGTATGTTGATGCTGATTTTGCTGGAGACCTAGATAGGAGAAGATCTCTTACAGGGTATGTCTTTTCAATTGGGGGTTGTGCAATTGGTTAGAAAGCTACTTTACAAACTACAGTTGCTTTGTCTACCACTGAAGCTGAGTATATGGCAATTACCGAAGCGTGTAAAGAAGCTATTTGGTTAAAAGGACTCTTTGGTGAATTGAATAAAGATCTTCAGATTGGTACAATATTTTGTGACAATCAAAGTGTCATTTTTCTTACGAAAGATCAAATGTTTCATGAGAGAACAAAGAACATTGATGTTCGGTATTATTTTGTGCGTGATATTATTGCTCGTGGAGATGTTGTTGTGAGCAAAGTTAATACTCATGAAAATCCTGCATATGATGACTAAGTCACTTCCCATAACCAAGATTGAGTATTGCATGGACTTGGTTGGTGTTCATTGTTGAAGAATACCCCTCAAGAGGTTTAGTGGAAGAGGTGGAGAACTTGTTCGTTGAGAGTTCTTGTTCGTAGAGAATTCTAGTCAAGGTGGAGATTGTTAGAATTGGGTGACTAGAATTCTTATTAAAATAAAATACAGTGGTAAAATAAAATAAAAGTAAAGTCCAAATAAACTAGACTTCTTTTATTTTATTTTAATTAGAATAAGTCATCTATTTTATTTTAATTAGAATAAGGTGTTTCAACCTTACTACATTACTTCTATTAGTTGTTGATTGGAATAAGGTTTTTCAACCTATAAATAGGCGTAGTTATCTCCTCTTGTATTCATGCAATTTTAGACATTAGTGAATTTTCTTCTCCTCTGTCCGTGGTTTTTTACCCGAAAGGGTTTCCACGTAAAATCTATGTGTTCTTTCTTTTCGTTTTCTTTGCGATATTTATTCATTGTCGTCATTTAAATTTTATCACACTGTATGTGCTTACTGTTGCCCGGCACTTATGTGCTCACTATTTAGTACTTCGGTACTCTCTGTTTGTTCCGTTTATCCGATAGATTCTATAAAAGTCTACCATGGGTCAAGTGGTAAAAAAAAAACTAAGTGAGCTATGGTTAAGAAAGCTATGATGGCTAAATTATAAAAGGTGAAAAAATTTGTCAATTGTGACATTGAGATAAGTGAAATGATGAACACATGGAAGGCAAGTACTATATGTATATAAGTAAACAAATAATGATAAAACTAAGTAAATTAAAGAGGATAAAATAGCTAAGTTGTGAAAAGTGGATGAATGTATATAATGTGATAACAAAATAGGTTAAATGATATATATATATCACATGTATGTTGAAATGAGTTAATAAGAGGTTTAGTGTTGATTAATTATCCTTGTAGTACTTACTAAGCTTTCACCGGTTAACGCGTTTATTTTAACGCGTAGGTACAAAGGCTAAGTGAGGATAGAATCAAGTCAAGAGACCTCTCATCACATCACTCTTGGAATACTTCAAGTTTAAATACTTTATTTAGAGGTAAAATGGCATGTACAAATGGTATACCTATGTGTCCTTAATGAATGAGTTACTAATGTTGTTTTGAAGATTTACATGAATTGAATGAAATTGTTGAAATTGTGTTTTGGACTGATTTGAAATATTGGGAAAGTTTTTAAGTTGTTTCAGGGGGTTATTACTAAGTTTTCAGCTATATTTACTGATTTTGAGATAGAAGTATCGATATTTTTAAGGTGGTATCAATATCAGAGTTCCAGAATGCCTCTTTGGTATCATTTGTAAGCAAAAGTATCGATATTTTACGCAAAATATCGATACCTTTGAAAAGGTATTGATACCTGAGTTACAAGGAGCCTTCTTAGTTTCAATTTTTAAGTTTTGTACCGATAATTTTCAAATAATATCGATACCAACTATTTGGTATCGATAATTTACCCTGTTTCGAATCAAAATTCATATTTTATTATTTTCAAAATTGTTTTAAGTCTCGATTTTGATTATACTTGATTATTTTGTGATATTTTGAGTAAAATGATTTAATTACACATTATTTAAAAGAAAAAATTTATTATACTCGTTTTTAATTCTCTTACACTGTATGTAATACTCTTATACCGTGTTTATACGTGTGAATCGGGTGTAGAGGCGTTACAGATTTATATCATATTTTAATCTTTAAATAATATTTATATAGTATATATTTTATAATTCATATTCAAAATTCGTGTTTATCTTTCACAAATCCACCTAACATTTGATAGTAATGTCACTAATTACGTATTGATATCCTACTAAACACAACACAAATTTGGTGTAATTGGAGGTATATTTTGGACATTTATTTATGTTGCTTTCCAAAATGTTAACTATTTTTTGAATTTTATAAGTTATACTGACTTGATGAGCTTTAATGAGTTAGTAATATGGAAAAGGGTCATAACATTTTATTATTAAATAAAATAAAAGATATAATAACTTCATTTAAATATAATTAAATAATAATTAATTATATATAAATACTAAAATTTTAGAATTTAAACTAGATAATTATTAATATTTATTTATAATAATTATAATTAATATTTAAATAAAATTATTAGTATTTATTTATAAGTTCTTTATATTTTTTTATTTAATTTAATGATGATGTATTATGTTATTATTTACCGATGATGCATGAGATTTATATATTGACAATGCATAAAACCTGAGATACTACCAACTTGAGGGGATTTATTATTTTAAAATATTCCTTTAGATTGAAAATTAACTAGATCTTACAAAAGATAAGAGAGTGGGGAACGAAGAGGAGATGGAAGAAGAGAAAATTAAATAAAAGAAATGGGAAAAGATATGAGAGCGAGAAAAGAACAAGAGGAAGAGGGGCAGAAGAAAGGAAAGGAAGGAAAGGAAAAAGGAAACGAAGGTGGGGGGCTACTAGAGTTGTTGATAGGTTAGGATATTGGAAAAATAATAGAGTTTCGATAAAAATATAGATTTGAAAAATGATATTAGAAAAAAAAACAATGCTCATTTAGAAAATCGATCGAGTCTTGAGTAAAGTTTTTTTGACCTCAAACTTGGCTCGACTTGAATTTTCTATAAAATTTTTTTTTTCTTTTTGCTCTTATTTTTTCATGTTTTGCTGTTATTTTCTCACTTTTTTGTCATTGTTTTGCTATCATCTTATTATTATGTTGTTATTATTTTATTACTAATATATTTGAATATTGTATAACACTTGTTTAATTGTTAATTTTGCTATTATTTTAAAGGCATCTGCTTGTTAAATTACATTTATCTTAATGTTATTTAAGTATAAAGATTTTTTTAATTTATTTTCAATTTGTTGAAAAATATTTATTTTAATATTTTTAATATATTTGATGTATTATTATTTTTTAAAATTTTTAATACAAGCTTAGTGTTTTTTATCCAAATCAAACTTGAAAAAATTTTAAATTTATTTTTTAAGTCAAATCCGAATTTAATAATCGAATTTAAAATTTTATTAAGATTCAACTCGACTCGTGGACAATTTTAATGGCTATAGGTCGTCGAAAGAGGAAATGGGTGGCCTCCAATAAGGATCAAAATTTTAAATGTAATTAAAAAGGAAATAAGTACAGTAAACAATGAAAACATACCAAAATTTTAAAAAATGAAACGTACAGCAATTAATAGGGAAGTTGGGCATGCTATGAGCAATTAATCAGAAATTGGATATCATTATGGCTAAGCACTATGCCTATGCCTATGCCTATGCCTATGACTGGGGTTTTAATTCCGCAAATGCAACCTATTCTTGACCTCTATGAATTTAATTTTTATATATGAAGTCGGTGCCAATTTAGAAGAGTCTGTCCGTTTATATTAATAAAAAAAGGTGTACATAAATATAACTATTTAGGTGTGGAAACTAACATTAATGAAAATGCTTTTAGAAGAATATATTTATATATGGTGTACAAAATTATAATTTATAAAAAGTTGATATAAATTTTAAATAGGTTTTAATTGAAATGATAAAATTAAATATTATAATTTTTTAATTTTTCATAATTTTTATTTTTTTATACAATATTTAAGGTTAGTTTAGCAATATTTTTTAAAATTATTTTTGAGCCAAAAAATACTTTTAAAAAAATGTTCAAATTTTATTCATTTTTTTTGCTAAAAAAAGTCAAAAGTATTTTTAAAAAACTTAAAAGCATTTTATTTAATAATACTTTATCTCAAAAGTACTTTTTGTCCCAGAAGTATTTTTGAGAAGCAATGATAAACAAAACATTAGAATCAAAGGTGAATTCAGAGGGGTTAGCAGGAGTCTTAACCTTCTTAAAATGAAAAATTTTTGGCATAAGTGCAAAATTAGCCCCTAACGTTTGGTGGTTTTGTCACTTTGGCTCTTATCATTTTTTTGGGTCATTTTCATACACAACATTTGTTTTTTTTGTCAAATTGGTCATTTTTTAACGGTCTTGCTGACGTGGCCGTTAGTTGACTAACGGTGCTGATGTGATAAATTTTTTTCCCATGTGGACACTGCCACGTATGCAACTGCTGACGTGGCATATAAGACAAAATAGTACCACGTCAGTAGCTACATATGTGGACTTGCCTAGATGGAAAATTTTTTGCCACGTCAGCACCATTAGTCAACTAACAGCCACGTCAGCAAAACCGTTAAAAAATGACCAATTTGACCAAAAAAACAAATGTTGTGTATGGAAATGACCCAAAAAAATGATAAGGGCCAAAGTAACAAAACTACCAAACGTTAGGGGCTAATTTTGCACTTATGCCAAAATTTTTCTTTTTAAATCTTTTAAAATTTAAAATTTAAAATTAATAAAGGTAAAATTGCCTTTTAGCCCATCTAAAAATGATAAAATTTTGATTTTGATCTTTTAAAAATTACATTTTTACTATCATAAAAATTACAATTTAATTTTGAATCCCCTAAAAAATATTTTGGCTTTGCCCCTGCCTAGAACTACCCATAGCCTCTCGCCCCCTCCCGAACCCATACATAAAAAGATATGCACTCAAACTCACGTCCTACTGCATTGATAATAATGCACATACCAATGGAGCTAAAACTCAATCGACTAGAATGGCATGATTTTAAATCTCATTATGTTTCAATTTTTTAATTTTATAACAAATAAAAACATCTTAAATTATTTTGTAAAACAAATAAATTTTTAGTTATTTTAAGACTCTGTTGATAAATGAGACTAACATAACCAAACCCTTAAATAATCATATACTAAATTATGGTGTCAAATGGCTTATATTTTCTAAACTTAAAAATAACTATATAAAATTCAAACGTGGGAAATCGTAATTTATAACAAATTACCGTATGAAACAAATTTATAAATACATATATATAAATCAAATCTCATGATTTTCGTTTCGTGTATTTTTTTTAACTTATTAAAATATAAAAAACATAAATATTTTCAAAATAATACTTATTACTTGTAAACTTTTACTAATCTTACAAATCAATTGAGATTCGATTGATGTGTAATGCTTAATTTTAATAATAATATATATTTCTCGGCACGATGACTATAAAGCTGAAGACAAGAGGAGGTGATGGTGGATTATGTTGTTTTTTTATAAACAATAATTTAAATTTAAAATAAATCTAAAAAATTAAACTTCAACTTTTATATTTTAATTAAATATTTCTTTAACGAAAATCTTTTATAAATATAGCTTTTTCTCTATAAATATTATTCAGCAATGTTTTTTTATTAGTTTTAAGATATTTTTAAATAATTTAAACTTAAAATAAATATAAATAAAAATTAGATTAAATTCAATTAAAACCTCTTAATTTCTTATATAGATATTATAGGCATAAAGATAAATTTAACTCATTAAGTCTACTCTTTTTTCCACTTTTGTTTTTAATTTTTTTTAGGACTTTGACTCGCAACCTTCAAATTTTAGTTAAATTATTTTGTTTTGGATAAAATAATTAGCTAAACTATTAATATTTTAATAGCATTGACACTACAACTCGCATGGAAGTTTACGTGTAATTCATTGCTAACGTGGATAATTTTTCTAAAATTTTTTATGAACTTTTTTTAAATTTTGTTGAATTTTTATAAAGCATACGTGAAATGATGCAAGTTGCCACATTAGTGACGTTAAGATTTTAACAATTCAGTTAATCTTTTTATTTGAAAAATCAAGTTAACTAAAATTTGAAGGTTGAGGACTAAAGTGATAAAAAAATAAAAGAATTCCAAAATGATAAAAGATATAAACATTAGGGGTTAAATTTATGATTTTGCCAATATTTTATAAATATAGCGTTTACATAAAAAATTGATATAACGATAAATTTAGCGCTCAACGTTTACTTTTTTGCAAATTTGGCATTTTTTTAGTTGAATTTGGCCATTAAACTTTCAAATAAAAAGTCAAATCAATTTTTTAATAAAAATATTGACTAAAACATTAATTTTTTTTATATTGTTGGCATGGCAATTCACATGCACTTCATGTTGATATGACACTATTTGTTTTATATGTTATGTCAATAAATCATTTAAAAATTAAATTAAAAATTAGAATAAAATACACGCGAGTTGTCATATAAGTTATCTCATTTAAAAACTCAACATTTTAATCTGTATTTCCATTAAAAAATTGTTTGAAACTCTTTTCTAAAATTTAATAATTAAATTTAATTATTTAAAAAATAAAAAATCAAATTTAATTAAAAAAACCAAATTAACAAAAAAAAATATAAACATTAAAAACTAGATTTCAGAATAATACCAAAAAAATTGACAAACGTTATCGATGTGTGATAATCTAAGGCACATAACATGCAATGTATATGTGTACATATATACATTTACATATGAGGTGGCATAGGTTGGTAAGAGCCACGACGTTAAACAGATTCGCGGCGGCAGAGGGATAGGTTTGGGTCAATGTGCAATCACCGTCCATTTATATTGCAAGAATCTAATTCGTCTTACTCTTGCTTTGGAATCTAAGTATGCATGTCCCACTCCCCAAAGATTTTGTTATAAGTAATGTTCTTTTCTTACAGAAACTGAATAAATAGTCAAAGCTAAAGCCAATCGCCGATCACACTTTTGTCTGAAACCAGCAACAATGGTGGACCAACTCACCGAGGAACAAATCGCTGAGTTCAAAGAATCTTTTAGCCTCTTCGACAAGGACGGTGATGGTATGCTATGCTATGTTCCACTCATTGTTTGATTTTTCTTTTTCTTTTTATGTCTGCCTTACAATGTTACGAAATGAAACCTTATTTCCCATCGTTTTTCAGTTCAGAATTAGTGCTTTAATATCCCCTGTTTTGGTTGGAATTTGAGTAATGCTTTGTTTAAGAAGGGTAAAAGTAGTATAAAGGTTTTTTATTAGGAATTAAATTGAATTTTGTCTTATGGGTAACTTAATTTTTATATGTTAGATTAAAGAATAAATTATTTTTTCCATTGAAAATTTCAATTTATTTTTACGGTTAAGTGATGATGTGTCACTGTCTGGTATTTATGTATGTATGTCGATGTTTGTGTTACCATATCATTGATTCCTAACTATGTCTTCGATCTAATGTGGTTACGTTGAAGATTAAAGCTTTGCTCGGTACCTACGTTTTTATTCGGTTAAAGTCTCGGGTGTGTGTGTGCAGGCTGCATCACTACGACAGAGCTGGGAACGGTGATGAGATCTCTTGGACAAAATCCAACTGAAGCTGAACTGCAGGATATGATCAATGAGGTCGATGCCGATCAAAACGGCACCATCGACTTCCCCGAGTTCTTGAATTTGATGGCACGGAAAATGAAGGTGACTTAAACACTGCATTTCACCGAAACGCACGCTCCGACCGTGCGTGTCATTTGCAATTCCGATGACTATAAACATTGCATTTCATTTCAAACTCCGATTCTCTGCATTTGAAATTGTTCATTTGAATCGGGTTTGTTTCTCAGATTCCAACGCTAACCGGACGAATGAAACGCATAGCATCATCGGATTCTCGTCACTTGAACTGACATTTAATTGTATTGATACATTTGATGATTTTGGTCTTTTAATTCTCACATGAAGGATACCGATTCGGAGGAGGAACTTAAGGAAGCTTTCAAAGTTTTCGATAAGGATCAGAACGGCTTTATTTCTGCAGCCGAGGTAATAAAACACAGTTGTAAACCATTGTAAAATGCTTCGGATTCCAATCGCTTGCGAGTTTCATGTACCGATGATGACAACGGTTGGTTTGTTTTTTCACCGTGCAGCTCCGGCACGTGATGACGAATCTCGGGGAAAAATTGACCGATGAGGAGGTCGATGAAATGATTCATGAAGCAGATACCGACGGTGACTGCCAAGTGAACTATGAGGAGTTTGTAAGGATGATGGTGGCGAAGTGATGGCACTTTGTTTTATTTGTTATCTTACGTTTAAGCAGCATGAAGCACTGTTTCTAGTATCTGAATTAATTTACGTGAAAAGTTCCGTTCTCAACCTTGCTATCGTCGTTATGTCCGAACCAAACCGTAATATAAATTATTTTAATATGATTTTTGGGTGGTTGTGAATGTGATTGGCTAATGTTGAGTTTATGTTCGCTTAATAAGTATTGTTGTACAAATTTTTGTATTATGAGTCGTATTTTATATTGCCTCATTTACTAAAAAAAAATGAGAAAATAAGTTTTTTATATTAAATCAAAGTGTAGCCTTGTTCTTTTTTTTTTCTTAAATTTTATTTACTTTTACTATTAAAAACAAGTGTAACGGACATGATAATTAGACAATTACATGTGATGTGTCACGTGTACCTCATACTAAAATAGAAAAATTGATTTTTAATGGTAGAAATAAATAGAATTTGAATAGAGGATATAAAAATACAATCTCTTGTAGAATAAAGATTTCCAATATACAATTACCACCTATTAGACATTGATTCCTTATTCTTTTCATATTTTTGCACGTTAATCTATAAATAAGGAAATATTTATTAATTTTCTCAAAATTTTAATTTGAATAATTTGAGACCATTCTTTTTTTCTCCATACAAGGTTTATTTTTACCCATAATCCCTCCAAATTCATAAATAATAATAAAAAAAAGTGTGTTTTAGCACACTCAAATATATATCCTTTTAGTTGTTATAAAAATCACGATGCCAATTAAATTAAAATTCAATCAATTTCATATTATTGAATAAGTTGAAAATGATGTAAAAAAATTAGAATAATGATATCAATTAATCTAAATAATTAACAATGCTATCTTAATATAATTTTTTCGAAAACAACCTTTTTAGTATTATATATCATAATAATGAGTTAGAAATGATATTTAAAGTAAAATTTTCGTTTTATTATTTTAACTTGAATAATTAATGGTATGCAAAGACAAAATCCTAAATTGTAATATTCTAACATATTAGAATAATTAAATTAAGTAAAAGTACCATGGATACACATGTATTAAGAATTCATCATTTTGCTCTTTATAAAAAAAATGAATAAATTAATTTCCGTAAATTAAATCAAAGAATAAATTAATTATTTTGTTAAAAAAATTATTATTATTTTATTAAAAATAATATATTACTGCCTATTTACCTAAATTTATCCCTCTACATAAAAATTCCATCCATTTCACTAAAATTCAAACCCAATCCAATTTAGTTTAATCAATTTAACCAATCAATCTCAATTAATAACTTAGATTTTTAGAAAATGTTAACCGAATCAACGAACTGCTTTCCTTTGTTCTTAAGCAGGGGCGGTAATAAGGGAGGCCGACATCGCCTTAACCTCTCTAGTTTTGTAAAATTTTCCTTTTAATCCTTCAAATTTGTTAACTTGTCAGTTAATTAAATTTTAAAATATACTTTCAACCCTTAAAAAATTTTAAAATTCAACCTCGACCTCTCAATAAAAGCTTTCTGGCTTTGTCCCTCTTCCATGGAGGTTATAATTATAAAATTGGTTGAGTTGAATATCAATAGAAGTATCCATGGACCGATCTTTGACCTAATTCCAAAAAAAAATTCATATCCACGCTCATTTTCTAACCGATTCGAGACCAATACATGGCACCTCGAAAACTATTAAAAACTTTACAAACACCAAAAAAGGAAAGCAAGAGATATTCTGTTTATCGAGTGTACCGTGTTAAACTACTACAACCTCCCTTCTATATATATATTTCCGTGAAGGGAGACAGGACCCTGTTTGCTTTTTTATAATTTAGATTTTGGTACATTAATCCTTACGTGAAATGAAGGCTACAAAGTCATTGTTTGCACATTGGTTCCTTTTTATAAAGCAAAAGACTTTTGATCTTTTAGCTTTGATGTCTTTGACTTTTTGGAGTTGCCCACAGCAAACTTCTCTTTTTGGATTTAAAGAGGAGTCTCCTCTCCCCACCCCCACTCACATGCTTTGTTTCTTCACCCATCACTATTCAACTTTGGGGGAAATTTCTAAAAGGGGTTTTTCTGGATCAAAAGATTCCCACTTCATCATTAGGGTTTGCTGCGCCCGCCTACCCCCTCTGCTCGTTCCTTCATTTTACTTTCTTTCTTTATATATCAATGGAAATAAATAGTTTTTTTTAGGCCTAATCTAGGCCCAATGACATATATAAGCAAGAGCTGGCATTTGAGATCAAATGACTTAAGTTTGAATCTTTTACACCCCTTGTAATACATGGTAAAATTATAGTTTGACCCTTCACAGTAATGAAATTTCGATTTAATCTTTTTAAAACCTGTAAAAACATAAGTCAATGTAGTAGTGAAATTGTATTTTATCTCCTATAAAATTATATAACATAATCCCGATCCCAAAAAAAAAAAATTAACTTTATCTCTGTGATCACAAACCTTAATAATTTAACTATTTCTTGATATCGACTAATCTTGAATTAAGAATCAATGATACATTGATTTCGTCAACAATTTAATTATTATAATTTGATATTCATACATTGAAAAAAACACATTTCTCACATCATACATATTTTTTAAAACTCTAGAAGCCTCCATAGGTAGCCCTCACCTAACAAGAAGAAGAAGAAGAGATTAATCAACTCAACCACCCAAAAACACCTCGATAATAAACATACCAAAACCATGGGCCATTTAGATCCTTCCTCGCAAAGCATGTGTCCCTTCATGGAAGCCTTTTTCTCTTGTTATCTTTTAACATTCATTCTATTGTGAGACACATGCTATGGTGTTACGTACCACTTAAAACTTCCTTCTTTTTTGTTCACTTTTTGTTCCTACTTCTCTCCCACCCACAATGCTTATCATACATACATGCATACATGCATAAGAGGACAGGCATTATAAAATTACGTGTTAACATAATAATAAAATTGCACTTTGATCCTCTAATAATTTATGATTCATCTTTGACTTGTTTAAAATAATTTTCTGACTTCGTCCTTATACATACACAAAATCAAGATTTACAACACAAAACCATGCAGTCCAAGTTGATGATGGTATCACACACACTTTTTAGGTGTGTGTTTTGGGTTTGGAGTGAGATGATATAATGAATCCACTACTACCATATTAAGATGATAGAGGTAGGCAGGCACATGGAGACTAAAAAGGGACCTCTACCCAATAGAGTATACATTACAACCCAAAAAGAAAAAGGAGATAGCAAAAAGAAAAGGGGGATCAAAAAGAAAGAACATATCCACGCTCCTTGTCTGATCTCTAGATGCATAAATTTACTTTAACTTACCCATTCTTTATATTTACGTGAAAGTGATCGGTGGGTGTCACTCTATAATAGAAACGTACGAGATCAATTCTACAGTTCAATAAATGAATTTAATCTTTGTACTATTAAAGAAATCAAATAAGTGTGAATGACAAATACGATATTAGTTACGTTGGACTTAAGATCCAATTCAATGAAACAGTAATGAGGTTTAATGGCCCTTGAATTATACTTAAATTTGTTTTAATAATAAATAATCCCTAAAATGGTATCCTGTGTCATATATTTCAGCCCCAAAATATAAGAGGGTTAAAAAGAAAGATATTATATAAGATAAGAATAAGGATGAGAAAGGCAAAGGCTGCCTAACTGGGTGGTAATCTATTTATTTAATAATATGAAGGAAAGAGTGGGATTGGAGAACACATGCCTCGCAGGTGAATGCCGCTAATTGCAATCATATTGCCCATGCATGTCGACGATCCAATTCTAATGCTTCGAATCTTTTGTCCTAATTAAATAATTAATTACTTACCAAAAGGGTCCCATTTGTTTGTGGAGAGTAGCAGCCGACCTTATATTATTTTCTTTCCTATCATACGTATGAGGAGAGATTCATTCTTATCCTTCAATTCAATAATATAATTATAATCTTGAGTTGATTTAGTTTTGTATTATTCTTTCTTAATATATATATGCATTTAAATGTTAAATGCTGTTTGTATGGAATCAATAGTTATTCACTTTTAATTGGGATAAATATTAAATGTAATACATGAATTTTATTTTAATGTGTAATTTGATACATGAACTTTGATTTTGATTCAATTCGACACATTTAAAGAAACAAATACATACAGTATGATTTGTGAAAATTGAATCAAATCAAGATTTCATGTATAAAATTGCACAAAATCAAAGTTCACATTGGATCAAATTTCAGGTCCTAAAAATAAATTAATCTTATACTATTGTAAGTTGAACATCCTATACGTGGTGCATGCAAAGTAACAATTTTAGGATGTGAGATGGGATGATTTATACAAGTGGGTGTGAATAGAATATCTTTTTTTATAAGATTTTTAAATAACCATACTTCTCCGAAAACCCTTAAAATAGAAAATTATGTATATATATATATATATATATATAGTTAAATGTACTTGAGTTCATGTTCCTTTAATTATTATAACAACAACGACATTAATTGAGCTGAGATTCAATGGACAAATTGGAAATATGTTGATAGGTAGTATGAATACTCAAATACCCGATGAAGATGAGAGGTGGGATTTTAAGAGAGGAAAAAAAAAAAGCTGATATAAAAGCTGAATGTTTAAAGCAAAGCATATAACAAAGAAAGCTGACCCTAAGACCAAAAGAAATGAAAGCAAAAAGGCCTTTTCTTTCCTATCCCATGTTATAGTAATAATTCTATTAAGCTGCCGAATGAATAGCGACAAAATATCTTTTATTAAAGGTAAAAGTATAGGGAAGTCCTTATATTAAGATTTATATTGCATTTTGTTCTCTCTATTCAAAAAATAAGTAAATTAATCCCTATGTTTTAGATCAAAATGTAAATTAGTTATTCTATTGAAAAGTCTATCCATTTTCATTGTTAAAAATTGATCGTTAGCATGTCGCGTGTAACTATTTGGTTTTCTTATTAGCCACATTAGTTTTTAGCAATAGAAATAAATTAAATTTTTAACCAAAATGATCGGTTTGCTCTTTAATCTAACATATCGCGACTAATTTGTTTATTTTCAAATATATAAAATATAATCTAACTCTTAATATAAAAATCTCTATAATACTTTTACCTATATTAAATTTTAAATGCACATCAATCTCGAATTCCAATTCGTGAACAACCATTACCGATAGCGAAAAGAAAATCTACTATGCTCTCTCTCTCTCTCCATATCCTCTATCAACCTTCCCTTTTTTATTTTCTTTCCAAACATAGCCTCTCCAATTTTTCAAGAAGAAAAAGGCAAGATCAGCACCAATTTATTTGCAAAAGAATATATACATACACACATACATACAGCTTCTTTGGGTTTATATCAAACAAGGGAAGTTTTTAATCTGCTCCAACACTAACCCATGCTAGTCAACACCTCTTGTTCCTCAATTCCCTCTTCAAAGCCAACCCCATGCTTTGAAAATGGTGATAATAACAACAACAAGAGAAAAAGAAGACCTGCAGGAACACCAGGTAACATATATATATATATATGCATATCATATAAAATTTATATATTGAATACGATTTACAGTTCTTGGGGGTGGTTGTGCAGATCCAGATGCTGAAGTGGTTTCACTTTCACCTAAAACACTACTAGAATCAGATCGTTACGTTTGTGAGATCTGTAACCAAGGGTTCCAACGAGACCAAAACCTACAGATGCACCGGCGACGACATAAGGTTCCATGGAAGTTGCTGAAAAGAGAAACACCGGCGGTGAAGAAAAGGGTGTTCGTTTGTCCCGAGCCGAGCTGTCTCCACCATCAACCTTGCCATGCTTTAGGCGATCTGGTTGGGATCAAGAAACACTTTAGGAGGAAACACAGTCACCATAAACAATGGGTGTGTGAGAAATGTTCGAAGGGTTATGCGGTTCAATCTGATTATAAGGCTCATCTTAAAACTTGCGGTACCCGTGGCCATTCTTGTGACTGCGGCAGAGTTTTCTCAAGGTTATTTTTAATTTCTTTTTCTTGTTAAATCAACAGTGGTTCAGATTCTAGTTTTACTCTTTATCTTTTCAAAGATAAAGATTTCACCAGCCTCAGACCATGATTAAAATCTTTCTACACTGTTGACTTAAGAATGAAGAAACATATAAAGCTTTTGATTTTTTGACTGATGGAACCTTGATACAGTATTTAGCGGCTGTTTATATACAGTTGGCACATTTCCCCAAGATCACTTCCCCCTTGCTCTTGGTCGTGTTGCTGGGAATTAATTAACCATAGACACAGTATACCTACTGATTAGGGTAATAGATATAATCCACCATTCAAAAGTAACCCTAAATACTACGCAATATATATATAGTATGTTGACAGTAAGGTAGGTTCTTCTATTACTCCTTGTAGCATTTAGTTTTTTTACGTTAATTTCATTAGTTTTGAATTGATTAATTCTTACAATTATTTCTCTTAGTTCATATTCTCTATCATTTTTAATCCATTAATTAATTTTGATGTGAGTAATATGTTGTATAATAATATGTTTTGCGCTTAAGATTCTAGAAATAGCAAAACTTAATCAACTTTAATGAATTTAACGTGAAGAATTTTAAAAAAATTTGATTTCTTATTGATTGATTACCCCTTTTTGTTTTTTTGTTTTTTATAGAGTTGAGAGTTTCATAGAACATCAAGATGCATGCCGTATGGGGCAATCACAGAAAATGCAGCAGCCACCTAGCTTGTCACCAACAGCTTCAACCCCGAGTACTCCATCTAGTGATACCATGTTCTTCAGCCCTACAAAAGATAATCCCACCACCACAAACGGCGGCGACCACCACAATTTGGAGCTTCAACTCTTGACCACATCCTCAAACCCAACAGAGCCCTTTGTTCCCCATAAAGAAAACCATAACAACACTCATTATTCCACTCAATTACACCTCTCGATCGGCTCATCCGACAAAAAAATCGAATCGACTGTAACGACTGGTAAGAGCAAGGTATCGGCGCTCGAGCAATTGAAGATGGCGATGGCGGAGCTAGCTTATGCCGAAGAGGCGAGAAAACAAGCGAAGAGGCAAGTTGAATTGGCCGAACAAGAGTTCGATAGGGCGAAGAGGATTAGACAACAAGCACGAGCTGAATTTGAAAAGGCTCAAGCTTTAAAGGATCGTGCGAACAAGCAAATCGAGACCACCATTGTTCAAATAACTTGTCAGGCTTGTAAGCAGCAAGTTCAAGACAGAACACCTGTGGAAGAGAACTCCATTGTTGTGAGTTACGTTTCATCAGCTATATAACGAGTACCGGTTGGAAAATGGAAGGGATAAAGCAACACTTGGTGATTGAATTTGGTAATTTTTCACTTTGGTCCTTGACTTTTTTGTTAGTTCATATTGGTCTTGAAATTTGGCAACCTTTCTCAGTTTGATCCTTTCTGTTAAGGCATGATGACAAGGTATTATGAGATTGTTCCACATGATCACCTAAATTTTTTTTAGTTTTTTAAATTAAAATTCCTTTATGATTTTATAATATTTTCAATAACTTTTTTTTGTAATTTTTAGATTTTATATAATATATATATATTTTTTTAAAATCAACTTAAAGAAACCCAAGTTCAAGATCAAATTGGTAAAAAATTGTCAATTTTCAAGACTAATGTGGACAAAAAAAAATTAAAAAAGTAGTTAAGTTGAAAAGCTAAATGTTGCTTATCCCATATTCAAAGATATCTCATAAAGATTATTAACAGAAACATATAAACCAATCAAATTCATATATACATAAACTTTCTTTTGATCTAACTCTACTTTGGATGTCTTTGAACTTTTGAAATTTAGTCCTCTGGCTTAGTTCCAAGAATTTAGAGCCTAATTTAAAATCCAATAATTTGGATTTTAAATCTCATACGTATAGCCACAAATTCTTAAAATTAAAAACAAAGAGATTGAAATGTAGAGGGACTGGAGTAAGAATTAGACCCTTTCTTTATTCTTATACCAAGTTGAATGAAAGGATTGTTGTACGGTGCAATTTGTGTGATGTAATTTGTTCATTAATTTGGTTAAATGAAAGCTAAAAATCATGGGGTGTTGTAGGAAAAGTGTTCCTAGGCTTTTGTGTGTGATGGGTTAATTGAGACAACTTGAAAATGAACCTTCCTTGGCCTCACCTCACCATTTTTTTTTTTGTGCGTGGTTATTTTGGCTTTTCTTCTTGGACTCTTTAGGTATCTTTGTAGCTTGAAGGAGTAAGGAAATTAATGGAGGCGGTATTTGAATTTGACTTTAATATTTAGTTTATATTTAAGTTTGGTTTCGATGTTTAGTTTATTACTCAAACCAAATAGAATAAGGTGGGCTACCGAATATTTAACATGCGTTCTTTAGTAAAAAAAACATAGGTGCTTAATTGGGACAAAAAAAGTTTAAGTATTAAATTGAATATTAAAACCAAATTCAAGTACTTAACTAAGACAAAAAAAAAGACTTCAAGGGTCAAATTGAAAAAACTCAAGTACAAAAGTAGACATTAAAGCTAAACTTAGGTAGGTGAAAGTGCAATAGAGGCCCTTATACTAGGAATCAAATTGTATTTTTCCCTATACTAAAAAATATAGACAAATTAATCATTGCACGTTAGATTAAAGAGCAAATTAGTCCTTCTATTAAAAACTTCATCCATTTCTACTGTTAAAAATCGATCCCTATACATCAACATGAGGTATACGTGACGTGACACATCACATGTCATTGTTTGGTTATTCCATCAGCCATGCTAGTTTTTAACAATACAAGTGGATGAAATTTTTAATAGAATGAACTAAATTGCTCTTTGGTCTAACTTACATGGACTGATTTGCTCATTTTTTAATAGAGGGGCAAAGTGCAATTCGAGTCTTAATATAGGGCACTTTTACCTACTTAAGTTTGGTTTTAATGTTTACTTGGTACTAGTTTTTTCAATTAAGTGATGCTTAAGTTTTTTTTTGTCTCTATTAAATACTTGAGCTTGACTTCAATGGTCAATTTAATATCTAAGCTTTTTTGTGTCTAGCTTAAATACTTATATTTTTTTACTAGAAAACACGAGTTATGCCACGTGATTTCATTTAGTATGAGTACCAACTTAAATATTGAAGTCAAATTCAGATAGTAAATGATATATTAACTTTTTTTTTTCATGATGAAAGGGAAGATCACCTCCATTAATTTTCTTACATCTTTGAGCTAAAAAAAAATAAAGGATCAAATTGAATATTGAAATCAAATTCATGTACTAAATAATATATTAGCCCTAAAAAAGGGATGCATGTTTTTCAGTGCCAGAGTTTAACAGTCGTCGCTCTCAACCAAAACTCCATTCATTCACTTTCAAATCCCACTATTTATCACAGTGAGGCCCATAGGGCAAAGCGATGAGTTGTTAAGAAGAAGCAAACGCCATTTCATTTTGTTATTCACCGGAGAGGCCATTAGAGCTTTTCGGCTCAGTTGAAAGGACCGAAAAAGAAGAAGAAATAAAAAGAAAAGTGGGTCCATCTTGTTGACGTTATCTTTCACGATTTCAACCAAAACGAAAAGGTGAACTGCAAAGCTAAAGCTGCAACTTTCTAAGGGTCTTTCTTTCTCTCTTTATTTCGCCTTTTTTATTGGACAATGTGCTTCTCTTTCGTTTCCATCATGTTGGCATGTTGCTCACCTTCTCTTTCTTTTTCTCCCCAACCACCACCAAGCATATAAGGTTAATATTAATTGCTGTATAAAATTAACTTTATGTTTTCATCATTTAATTTTAAGAAATTATAAAATCATCGTTGAGTTATTACAAAATTTTTATTTAAGTCACTGGATTGTTAAGTTAAACATCTGGTTAGTGAGCTCAAGTAACAATTCAACGATCAATATGATTGTTCATTACCCATTGATGAGTAGAAAAAAAAAGTTATTTGAATTTTGATTCACAGATTCGTGATATGCAAAATTGTTTAGTGAAAAAACTAAATTGTAGAAGAGAAGGGAAAAGAGGTGCAGGCAATGCAAACTGAGAAGGCCATAAAATAACGATTTTAATAATAAGAAAATTTTTGAATAGTTTAGTAATCGTTTTGTGACTTTAGGTGTAGTTTACCCAAAATTAAATTAGTTAACGATATAACCGCGCTATGCGGTAAAGGTACCATAGAGGCTATTATACTAAGAGTCAAAGTGCATTTTGCCCCCTCTACTCAAAAGATGAGCAAATTAGTCCACGTACATTATATCAAAGGGTAAATTGATCATTCTCTTAAAAATTTCATTCATTTTTATTGTTAAAAATTAATTATTGTATGTTAGAATAAGACACACATGTCACTTTTTTGGTTATTTTGTTAGCAATGCAAGTTTTTAATAGTAGAACTCGATAAAAGTCTTAATAGAAATGATTAATTTACCCTTTGATCTAACTTATAAAGATTAAATTGTCCATTTTTTAAATAAAAAAGACAAATTACAAAAAAACTCTTATTGCAATGACCTCTTCCATAGTAATTTTACTATAGGTATATAAATGACAAATTTAATATGATATTGAGGGCGGCTGTGAATGTGATTGGAAACCAAAAAATAAAACATGAAATGGAACGTAAAATTGGAGCCAGAGTTGAGTTTATGTTGGCCCAACAACTATTTTCCTACGTAGGCCTATTACACCTTAATTCATTTTTTTTCACGTTGCTCTATGTTTTTTAAAGATCCGTAAAAGTTTAAAATTTTTAATAATCTCATTAAATATTCTAATCTCGTTTTTTTTCAAGTCTTTCTATGCTTATGCATTCGTCCATGCCCATTTTATTGAATTCCTTTCCAATGTTATATGTCATTAAGTTATTTTATGTCAAAAATTTGTGAAAATAATTTTTATATCCTATTTTTTATTCAATTATATACGTTAAAAAGAATACCTTTGTTTTATTTTCATGTTGAAAATTAATTATTTATACATGCAAACATGTGATAGTACGCCAATAACAATGTTATTGATTTTTATAAATTAAATCATATTAATAATTCATATATATAATTATACAGAATAAAAATTCATGTATATAACATTCAATCGCATTACACTATATTTGTTGATTCGAAAAAAAAAAAAAAGTAAATACATAATCATGGTGTTTTTTTTCTATGTAAACCCTTGGGTTTTTTCATAAATTGTTTTAAATATGGTATGTCAAAGGATGAATGCAGTGGCATGAATCAGAAGTTGGTGTTAGCCTTACAGTGTAATTATGATGTAAGTGATGACTGTTTTTGAGAGCTATAAGAAATTGAAGAAGGAAAGCCTAGCCTTTGTGTGGTGTTCCATTAATGGCATTGCTGCTTGTTGATTTACCTCCTCATCGTCTCTCCTACTGTTCTCTGTCACTTCACTTTTATTATTGGAATCTGTATTTACTTGAAGGAAATCATAGAATTCAATTCCCTCCTTTCTATCTGCAAATCACCCATATTTGGTAAAACAAATGTAATAAACTGTTCAATGTATCTATATTTAGTCTAATTTATACTCATATTTAACTAGTTACGAAATTATGGAAATATTCATTCTTTTAAATCATAATTAATATATATTATGATGATGATATTTTTGTGTTTTCAGACTTTTATATCACGAGTTCATAATTGAGTTGGTGTCATAAGTTAATCGTACAATATAATTGTAAGATTGTATCGATATTTTGTTTAAAAAAAATTACATCTCTTATTATTAATCCACCTTTTCTTTTTCATCTTTTAATTGTAAATGGTTCTTATATAAAATTAAAAATCCTACTTTAAATTTTCCAATATTTATTTATTTTCCATTCTAATTATCTATTTTTTATAGGTATATAAATAATTTTATGGATATATGCTTTAAATATCTATTGAAATTATATGAATACGAATTTTTGAAAGGAAATCGGCTCTTTCGAGAAAAGTTTTCGAAGCATCATCCATCATGCAGTCAATCAAATCTTCCAACAACCGAAGGTATTATTCGCAACCTCCATAGAGAATTGTAAGCTGAGGAAAAAACCCTAACATACCTTCTACTGTTGGAGGTTAAATCAATTGCCCGACGGATAATACTTCCAAAACTAGTCGTAAAGGAACCAATTCACGATTCAATCAAAAATTGGAATTAAATATAAATATTAAATACGCACCTTGGGCGATTGTCACACAATGGTTTGGATTCAAAGGAGAACAAGTGTTGTGAGGGAACCCTTGCTTGTATTTATGTAAAAGTGGGAGAAAACCATGACCAGCACCCAACTGTGAGTGATGAAGAGCTTTAGAAGGATTGCTGTGTGATGTTTTGGCATAGAGACTCGACCGTTGTCGGCATCTACGTGCCATAATGACATGCCAATGGTTCTTAACAGCGTTATCAGTACGACCGGGAAAAAGCCTAGCGATAACAGCCCACCTATTCCCATGGATCCTATGAGCACTCAACAACCGTTCTTCTTCCTCTTCCGTGAAAGGGCTTCGGTTTATCCTCGGATCTAACTGGTTAAACCATCTCAGCCTACAGCTTTTCCCTGCTAAGACAAATTCATATTATCAAACACCAAAACCAAAACCCTAGCTACACAACAATCATGATATTCTAAAACAAAGTAATTATTACCACTTTTGTTTTGGTATTGACATATATGGGTATCGGCATGTTTTGTTATACCATTTGATAGCGGTTTAAGACCAGAACAGTACGTATCAACCGATTCAATTGGTACCAGTAATAACATACTATATACATGATTTAGGGTTTGAGGATCACCTGATCTGCCTTGAAGCTTTTGAGCTATAGCATTCCAATTATGAGGGCCGTAGCGTTCCACCAATTCTCGGAGCTTTTCATCTTCGGCAGGCCTCCAATGACCTCGGCTACACATCTGTTAATCTTTTAACTCAACACCCAAAAAGATAGGAAATAAAAGGGCAGATAGGGGAATAAAGATGGTAGAGGGTGGGCTAACAAGACAACAAGTAGATCACATACATGTATGTGTATATATATTAAGGGGAAAGTAGAAGAAGGGCAAAGTGATTTTCCGTTAAAGAGTTGGGAGGAAACAGTGAGTAATCAGGCGATTGATGTAAACGTTTTGGCTAACGAACGCTCTCTCACAACAAAGGTTTTTTTGGAGTAATCAATCAACTTTTTACACACACAAAATGGAAAGAGACAGAGACCCAAAGAGGTTGCTTGGTGGGCTGAATTTCGTTTGCCTTTCAACGTCTTTCTAAATTTCTAACCTACAACCCTCTACTTGTAACCCACCTATCTACCATTTCGCCTTTTGCATTACATCTTCTCTATTCTCTTGTTGAAAACCGATATATCAAAAACCAATTGATCTGTAAATCGATATAGACCGATCATTGAACTCGCGAGGTTTTTTCAATAATATTATTAATAATTTATTTAAATCGGAGGAAATTACGTATTAATACGAGTGTGTGATAGCATGCAGTCGCAGCAACAGAAAAAAAAACATGAGGAATGCAAGTGTAAATATGTATTGGGGGATTTTAGGTTATTGATAACCTTTTCAGACCTAACTAACATTAACAGCTGATTTTATTCTTTTATTGGATAATAACATTAACAACTTAATTAGCTTAAACTGGGATGCGTATGATTGATGAATTCAACTGTTTTTTTCTGTTAAACGGCTGCTCTCTCTCTCCCCCCTTTTCCTTATTGCCGTAAAACACCATCATTCTTCTTCGGCATTTGGATTCTCAATATCTCCAATACTCGGCTTTAAGCTACATGGAAATTCATAACTATTCCAATTTAAATTTATAAATTTGTTTAAGAATTCGAATCCATTTATTCTGAATTAAATATTATTATTTCATTCCTAACAAAATCCAAATTTGAATCCGTTAAATTTCTTTTTTAAAATATATAACCAAACATATAAGCATTTTGTAATCGGTGGATTTAAATATTTGAATTTGTATTTATTATCCGATTAAGTAACATGGATTCTGCTAATGGATATTTGGGATATCTCTCCACATCAGCTCTATATCTACTGCGGATAATAAATTTAAAATCACGAGTTTCAATATTATTCGAATCCACAATATCAAATCACCTATCCCTAGAGAATATTTTTTTGAAGTCCATGGTTGTCCCTCTTAACAACATTATCTCTAATGTTCGAATTTTAATTCTTTTTTGAGGAGTGTAATGTGTCTTATTATCGCATCTAACACTTGTTGGTATCGCAAAATAGCTTTAATAATTCTTTTTTTGGCTTTTATAAACCCGAAAAAAATATTAAGAGAGAGGTTTTATGACTCCAGCAAACTAGTAGAACAAAGCACATACAAAGCCATAATTGTTTGGGGGTCAAAATTGACATATATATATATATATATATATATATATATATATATATATATATATATATATATATATATATATATATATATGTATGTATGGGGATAAAAACACAAATTTGTATTTTAGGGTAAGATATTGGAGTTTATAATTTTGTAAAGAAGAATACTATTGATATAGTTGGAGAGGTAGGAATAAGATAATTAAGTAAGGATTGAATAACCCAACCAAGATTAAGGAGATGAAATGAGGAAAAGAATAAAGTGTCCCCACATATAAAAATTTAAGTACAGATTTGAATTTTCTAATTTGTACTACCCTAACACGAACCACATGCCACCTAATGTGAATTTAGCCGAAATCAAAAGTAATAGATGCATAGATATTATTATATATTGGTTTTGATGGTTGGCCTACCCATATACAAGTTGGAGAAATATATATACACACATATATTGCTTGTTTATTAAGTGAAGGAAACCCATCTTCTATCTTTCGTCTTTTACCCACCAACGATTAAACACCTACCCTTTTTCCTATTTTTATTTTATTTTATATATATAACATACTGAAACTAAACTTATAAAGCCCTTGGTCTCATCTAATTTTATACCAACACCTTCACCCTTTGGACAGGTTTACTGTATGGTTAAATTTTTATTTATTAGCTTGGCTGTCCAAAAGACAATGAAATCTGCAATTTTTTATTTATATAAAAATATTTTGAAAAATGAAAACCATTTAATTTAAATTTGGGCCAAAGTGAGAAAAAACATTTGCCAGAATCCAACCTGAGGGCCCACTTGAGTACGGGTCTAGTTGAAAGTAGCAAATTGTGAAAACATAAAACATTATGGTCGTTGGGTTTTTAGTCTGCTTAGCCCCAAAGAAACACTGCACCCAGGCCGGTCAATTCGGCATGAAAATTTCAACCCCACCCCATATTTAAATTCAATTGCCAACACTAATTTAAAACCGTATAATATCTTATTTCATCCTCCAATTTTACAAAAATAATCATTTTGACACTATTTAATTTTTTATTTTTAACCCTTAAATTTATATTGTTTGTCAAATCACTCCAAAATAGATAGAAGTTAATGTTTGTTAATTTTGTTGACATGACATCCACGTGCATACCACAACAACAATTAATTAATTTTTTATATTTTAAAAAATTCAAAGAAATTATGAAAATTATTTTATTAAAATTATTTTTAAAAAGTATAAAAATAAAAAAAATATTTTTTTTTTGAAAAATTAATTTATTCTAATGTAAGTTAACAAATATTATCTATTCTATCCCTTTTTTTTTTGTGTGTGTTTTGATAAACAATATTAATTTAAAAGCTAAAAAAATAAATAAATAAAAATATAATCTGACAAAAACCACTCATGACAATTAAACGTGATGGGATTAGAGACCTTCATGTGGTAATCTACGACAACAAGATTTTTACAGACACCAATTAGTTTGCAAAAGATTTGAAATTAAAATAAGGACAACACGTGACACCTCGAAAATAAATAAAAAAACACCTTTTAAAGACTTTGAAACCCAACAAAATGAACCAAGACATATTCTCTTCCAATTAAACCTTCAACTCATTCCTACTTTCATCTCTCCTCTCTAATCTTTTCTTAGCGGCCATATTTCGACCACTTTTTAATCTTCCCTCGACGCTTACCTTTCGATCGCCTTAACTCATCTATTGTTTTTCATCCTCCAAATGGACGATTGTAAATCGTTACAACCTTCGCCTTATATCAAAGTGAACCTCAAATATATAAGTAAATTATTTATTAGTATTCACCTCATCTTTTAACAATAAGATCGAAGATTTAATTTTTATTCATGAAAATAAAACACATTTCGTGATTAATCATTTATCCATTTAAAGAACATCTACGATAAATATATTAATCATTATTATTAACATTAGATACCTTAATTTCAAAAAAAAATTTATTAATTGGATCCATTTCACGTCCAAAGTTGGAAAAGAGACGGGGCGCACCCTAGTCCCTACAGCGACCCACCACCCTAAAAGGCCTAACCCTTAGAACATGGCATTTGTGGACAAGTTTGGGTTCACAAAATTTAGCTTCCATTATGATGATTTAATTCAATTTCATTGCTCCACCACATATTCCCAATACTATTCCAGATATTCATTCTATTGACATTATTGCACGCGGCATTGTCAAAAGAAACTTTCAAAAAAGAAATAATCACTTCAATTAACTTTTTCCCTTCTTGTCTGAAAATAGGTAAAAATATTGTAGAGATTTTTGTATTAAAAATTAGATTAGATTATATTTTTTAATTTAAAAAATTGATAGATTAATTTTTATATATTAAATAAAAATAAAATATTTTTTGTTAAAAATTATATCTATTTTTATTACTATTTTTTTAAAATTTATTGATGTGACTAGTTTAGGATAATTATTGTTGCTCTACCACATATTCCCAGTACTACTCTAGATATTTATTTTATAAAAGTTAGAATTAAATCTACTTATGGGTCAAGGTATTTGTTCAAGCTCAAATATTCGTTCAAAAAATTAGAGGGTTAAACAAAATATCAAGTCCGAAAAATGGATTTGGGTCAAATTTAATGCTTGTTTTCTATAAGCGTTGGTTTTTGGGCAAATTTTTTTGGCCCAAGCTTAAACCAATCCTACCCGAATATATTATATTATAAAATAATATAAATATATATTTTAAATAATAATTATATATTTTTATATTAAGTCACTTATCCAATAACAATTAAATTTATTATCCAAAAACTTTTTTAAAAAAATTAACCTAGTTCAAAATATAAAATTTTAAAAATATATATTTAATACAATAAAATATTTATTTATATTTATTAGTACTTTTTTCAAATAATAAAACATTTATTATATTTATGGTAGTGTTTTTTAATATAAATATTTTTTAATGTGTTAGAAAACTTTTATTTTAACGTTTTTAGTGCATTTAGTGTATTATATTTTTTAACAATATTTTTAAATAAAAATTAATTTAAAAAATTAAATATAGATAGGCCGGGTCGAGCCCGTGTTTATTTTTCTTAAATTTGGTTGGATTTGGACAAAAAAAAGTAAGTTTATGTTTTCGATTGGGTTATGCCAGGGCTTAGAAAATTGGTCTAATACCTTGTATGAGTCAGACCTGACCCAGACCATGAACACGTTTAGTTAAAATATGTTATAAGTTCTTAAATTTTTTGTAAATCTGAAATTTAGTGCTTATATTTTTTTAAGAGTTTAGTTCCTTGAATTTTTAGATATCAAAATTTAAGTCTCAATGTTATCATTGTTAAAATTGTTTTGTTAAATTCAGGTTCATTATCACATTACTTTTTTAGTTAAATTACTATCAAGTGAATATTTATTTTATTCCAAAATATCACTACAACAAATTTAATTAAAAAAATTAATAATATTAAAAATTGGATTAAAATTTTGAAATCTAAAAAATAAGATTAAATTTTAAATATAAAAACTAAATTTCGAATATAAGTAGTGTTTTTAATTTTATGGGGCATAGAAAATAGGAACTTTCAAAGGAAAAGAGGATGTTGTTCATCCTAGGGGTCTCGGGTTCGAGTACCTGTGTGTGCAAGGTGTGTGTTGGCAAAGGGTTAAGAAAGTATGAACAGATATTACCATGTAATCACACCAGTATATTAAAATAGATATAAGGATTTCATTAAAATAGTAAAGTTAAAATATTTTAGATTCAAATATTATCATATGTAAGTTTTTTTTAGATTTCACATAAAAATTTATAACGACAAACACACTCTAAAAAAATTTGCTATTTTGTAAACATAATTAGTTTGTGGCAATTCCTCAACTAAGAGTTGAGATTTCATTGATGGATTACACCAACTTAACTAAAATGTGAACATATTAACAGTTTAGAGTCTCTTTGGATGGGCGTTTACCTACAGTGCAGGACATTTAATTTTTTTTTATCTCATGCTATAATATTTAATTTCACCGTCAGTTATTTTTAAACTAACCGAAAGTAAAGAGTACCCTTAGGTGTAGTTTACCCTATTATTTAAAGGCTTAATGCTATTATAAGCCCACAAACTTTAAAAAAATTAATTAAATCCCTTTAAACTTTTTATTTTTTTAAAATATACTGTTTTGATTACATGGTAATATCTGTTCATATTTTTTTAATTTTTTGACAACACACACAAAAATATTTTTTATTGAACCGCTCATTAGATTTCAAAATTAATTAAATAAACTCTTTAACTATTAATATTTAACGATAATTCTGATATGAACATTAACAGATACCACATTAGCATTGCCATTAAAAACTAAGAGTCAATGTTTGTTAAAGTGTCTATTTAACTAATTTTATCAATTTACGGCTCAATTGGGAATAAAGATACTTAATTTATTTTTTTGAGAAAAATCGAAGTCTTATTTGATGAGTAAACCCTATGCGCATTGAATAGGAAAAATTAAATTTGAGATCGATAGTGGTACAGGATGAGATGAAATAATACATAGACGCGTGGAGGATATCATCATCCAATTGTCGGCATTTCCACAGAATTGACCGTGGCCAATCCATGCATTGCCTTCTGTTATGATCCACCTGTTTCTGCTCGACTTTTTTAGTCTTTTATGCTTTGAAGGTTAGGTTAGCTTAGACTTGCCTTTGCCTTGACTTGATCACTCACCTAAGCTTTCCTCCTATTCCTATATCACTCTTTGCGTAACTTCACTCCTCTCCCAAACCAACAAAAGCTCGTAGTAAACAAGACAGCAAGAAAAATGGCGCTCACAACCACGAATCCGGCGCCGGAGCAGTATGTTGAATCCAGTACTTTTGCTTCCAGATATGTCAGCGAACCTCTTCCCAGGTATTTATTCCTTTTGCCTAATTTTTAATCTTCTGATTTTCTCTCTCTTATATATATATATTGAAAGCACCGATCGTTGCTTCACTTATGTCCGTTCTTTTAAAAAGATTATTTTATTATCGCCGTGACCTAAAGAAGAGAATATTCTGAAATGAATGTTAAACGTAAGATGAATAGAATAAAATAAACCCTTTTTTTTCTTCCGAAAAACGGGGAGCTCTTAGATTTTTTCTTTTTTGAATTCAGAACTATTGTTGTCGGTAGTACTGAACTACAGAATCTAGAGTAATAATACAATTAAAAAATATTATCAATATGCTCCTTGTTATTTGCGAATACTAGATTTCCTTTTTAAAAGCAAAGAAATAGATAAGGTAGCCGCGATCCTACCGGATTTATTTAGAGAATGGATGCGTTATCCGACGGCCGTCATGGATTGCCGGGTTTCACTGTGGCATGACTAGATCCGGTCCGGACTGGTGATCGAATTGATTAAGTTTCTAATTCGCTAATCCAACTATTCTGTTGAGTTGGATTGAATAAATAATTAAAAAATAATAATCAATTTTTTTTTTTATACATCATAAACAGGGGTGAAAACAGAGGGCTGTGGGTGAAACATCAGTCTTATAAAGCTGTTAAAAACTAAAATCACTTTGTAAAAAATGTTATTATGTTTATAAATTGAATGTAATGTTGTCTAATTTTAATACCATAAATGGGTGCAGGTTCCAGATGCCAGAAAATTCAATGCCCAAGGAAGCAGCCTATCAAGTAATAACTGATGAACTGATGCTTGATGGAAATCCCAGGTTGAACTTAGCATCATTTGTGACCACATGGATGGAACCCGAGTGCGATAAACTCATGATGGCTTCGATAAACAAGAACTACGTTGACATGGACGAATACCCTGTCACCACTGAGCTTCAGGTACCTTACCTTTCTTGTTTGCTTGTGTAGTAAGTTACTCTTACTAGGCCTTGTTGTCGTATTAGTGAACCGATATTTTCTCTGGTCATGTAGAATCGATGTGTAAACATGATAGCAAACTTATTTCATGCTCCTATCGGGAAAGGTGAAGCTGCGGTTGGTGTCGGGACAGTTGGTTCCTCTGAGGCAATCATGCTGGCAGGATTAGCCTTTAAAAGGAAGTGGCAACAAAAGATGAAATCACAGGGAAAACCGTATGATAAGCCAAACATAGTCACCGGAGCGAACGTGCAGGTCAGCATTTTTTGTAATATTTCGTTGTTTGCGATCGGAGATGTGTGAATTGATTTGAAATGTTGTTCGAATATGGTATAACAGGTTTGTTGGGAGAAGTTTGCGAGGTATTTCGAGGTTGAATTGAAGGAAGTGAAGTTGAAAGAGGGATACTATGTGATGGACCCTGTGAAAGCGGTTGAAATGGTTGACGAGAATACCATATGTGTTGCGGCCATTCTTGGATCCACCCTAACTGGGGAATTTGAGAATGTGAAGCTCCTTAATGAACTTCTCACCAAGAAGAATGAGGAAACTGGTTGGGATACCCCAATTCATGTGGATGCTGCTAGTGGAGGGTTCATTGCTCCCTTTGTTTACCCCAAACTCGAGTGGGATTTCCGCCTACCGTTAGTGAAAAGCATCAATGTCAGTGGGCACAAGTATGGCCTTGTATATGCTGGTATCGGTTGGGTCGTGTGGAGAAGCAAGGAGGATTTGCCAGACGAACTCGTGTTTCACATCAACTACCTTGGATCCGATCAGCCCACCTTCACCTTAAACTTCTCTAAAGGTAACATTTTCATGCAAACATTAATACAAAGATCTCATCCCTGAAATTTTTTTACATTGTGGCAGGCTCTAGTCAAATCATAGCTCAATATTATCAGCTTATTCGGCTCGGTTTCAAGGTAAATTCTACTGAAATTTTCGTACATAGGCTTGACATTGAATGGATATTATCGATTTGTAACTTTCTGATATTTATGTCTATAAAAGGGATACAAGAATATCATGGAAAACTGCATCGGGAATGCAAGATTCCTGAAGGAAGGGATAGAAAAAACGGGACGATTCGAAGTCGTCTCTAAAGACGTGGGCGTTCCCCTCGTGGCTTTTGCTCTAAAAGACAGCACTAAATACACGGTGTTTCAAATATCCGATGCCTTGAGGAAGTTTGGGTGGATCGTCCCTGCATACACGATGCCTGCAGATGCCGAACACATCGCGGTCCTGCGGGTGGTTATTAGGGAAGACTTCGGTCATAGCTTGGCAGAGAGGCTTATATCGCACATTCAAGAGGTGCTGAAGGAACTCGACTCGCTTCCGAGTCGAATCGTGAAAGATTCTCATGTTGTCGCCGTTGCGAAAGAAGTGGTAGAGGATAACAAAGGTGGGGAGGCAGCTAAAAATGCTGAGAGAATGATTGAAGAAAAGGTTGCTAAGCAATGGAGGCATTATGTGGAAACTAAGAAGAGGGGGGTGTGTTAAAAGGCTCCTACAAAATCTATGTTCTATCATATAATGTTTGTGCCTGTATTTCCAAACTGCACCATAATTTACCTTTTACTTGCTAATAATCTCCTTGTGTCATGCATTTGTAACATCTGTTGTGTTTTGAGGAACATTATGTTGTATTTAAGCATATTATGTATGTTTTTATTTATTTACGTTCGTTGCTATTGGGCTACAACGTTGAAAACAATAATCTTTTACCATACGATTGTAGTAAACTCGAGCGAGCTCTAAAAATCTATTCGAAGTTTGATATTTGATTTTTGCTTGATTGAACATTATCCTCAAAGAAATCATTTCTCTAACTCCGAAAATTTACCAAGATTTACAAGTTGAATAAATGACACTGCATAGAGCTTGGGCCCTCCGCAGCATATACTACGTTGAATTCTTGCATTTTCTTCCAAAATGAGGGTATCCCAACCAAGTTTTATTGGGCTTCAGCCATCGGAAAGTCAAGGGGATGAAGGTTTTGTTCGAGAATGCTTTTTCAAATGTTGCTGGAATCGAGTTAAATCGATTAGATTAAAAATTGTTTAATACCTTGATTTAAATAAAAAAAATTAAAATAGAATCGTAATCTTTTAAATACTTGAAACTAATAAATTATATATTTTTTAGAACACTTTCCCACTGTTTTTTTAATCCAAACTTTACAAATTAAATTAACCCTAGCTGTAAATTTGTAGCTTTGGTTGGTAAATTGTTGCAGCAGCCATTTCAAAGTTCTGGCCAAAATTAAATATTACTTCACCATTCATTTGAAAATTCAAATTGACTTGTTTTTAAAACTTTACATTTATTTTTCTAATTCAATTGTAGAATCACCCAATATATTTATGAAAATGGTTAAGGTTTCTTGTTGATACTTTAATTATTAGGATTTAAATTCAAAGTGTAATGATGAATTATATTATATTTTCAATGAAAATATTTGAATTCAAACTTTAAAATTAACATTATTAAAAAAAAACAATCACAAATTTCAAAGTGTTGTGGGCTTCAATTTCTGGAAAATTAAGAACGATGTTTTGAGTTTTGATTAGTAAAGATGAAAGCAGGAACAATGATAAAAGAGCCGATATTAAATGCGTCGGGTTAAGTGAACTATTATCCAATTTTTTTTAATATATTTTATCCAAAACTGATTTAGAATGTGCTTTGATTAACTCTTTGACCGGTTTTATTATTAAAAATAATTTTTTTAGTAAAATAGGATATGCAAAAGAAAATATAATAAAAATGAATGACTTCATATCAAATGATTGTAATATAATATTATATTATTGAATATTAACTTAGCAATTAATATAGATATACCTACTTTATTGATTAACAACCAAAATAAGGAAATTAGTTTAGTGAACGAGATTTACTAAGTGTTGCCAAATTTATCATTTCATTTTAAATATTTTACAAATGGGAAAATTATTTCTTTTTAAGGGTAAACATCAATATACCTTATAGTTTTTGATGATACTTTTAGATAGCTAAAAAAATTGACATCCCCAAACAAAACTATACCTTTTTTATAGATTGATGGTAGGAATAACTAAAAGAAATTTATAAAAGCAATCATTTGGTGTTGTGGTAATTGGTGATATTATCGAAAGAGATAATCACGAATCCTAAATGAAATAGATCTTATAAATCGTAAAACGAATATTGAAATTCTTAACTCACGTGTATACTTATCATGGGCAGAGGCTCACGATTCCGAAAATGAAAAATTATGATTTTAACGTTTTAAAATTTATACAATTTTAAATTAAAAGCACATATGTGATGAAACCAAGAAACTTACAATTAGAAACTGCATAAAAATGGAAGTGAAGGACATGACAGTTGTGGATCCAATTGAGCAATTTATTTAGAAGAAAAGAATTAGTTGATGATCTTAAATTTTGGGTCTTGGGGGGTAAATTACCCCTACCCCTTTTAATGGTTGACAACCATTGACAGGCCAAAGTATTCAATTGTGATGATTTTCAGGTTGAGGGTGGGATTATATGAGGCAAGACCTGCCCAATCTGAATGGTTGAATTGGGTGAAGCCATTAAAATTATTTGTAATGTTGGATGCAACAATATCCATTGCATCAATGGGAAGAAGACGAAGTGGATGGTTTCAATTTTCACTTCATAATCATTATTTATCACAAGTTTTGAAGAAAATGCCTTGCCTCCTTATATGTTATTAATCCTTGTATTCTTTGGATTTTTTAGATGTATAGTAAAAGGTTTAATTTAATTTCACCCCCTGTGTTTGTGATTTTGGTGTTTAGGTTTGAGGAGTTTATTTTGGGGTGTGTTGATTGCTTCACTAGCTTTAAGCTAGAATTGTAACCTTTTGGTATTTAATAAAATTTTTGGCTTAAATATAAATTTGGCCCTCAACTTATATTACTTTTCTCAATTAGGTACCTAATGCTTTTTTGTCAATAAGAACGTGACACCTAGCATGTTCTTATTTAATGTATACACTTTTGGGACAAAATTGATAGTTTATGGACAAAATTGATAGTTTATGTACTATTTTTTTTTATTTTAAAAAGTAGGTATCTAAGTGGGAAAAAAAGGGTATAGATTTGGGGCCAATTTTATAGTTAAGCTTAAAACTTTTGACTTAATCTTAATTTTAAGAAACTAATTACTTTATTTATCTAAATATCTCTTCTTTTTGACACAATGCCTAGAGCTACCCATATTCTCTTCCCATTCCATAAATAGGACAGCCCACTCGAACCCACATCCTCCTGTATTGACAGCAATACCCATACCAATTGAGTTAAAGATTCAATCGACAAAAATATTTGAATGTTAAAATATTGCATATTTAAATTTAACATAAATTTATGAACAGTATTATTGATTGGACTTTAATCTAGAAGAAGTGTAAAGGCAGAGTTAAACCTAAATTTAAAATGAAATCCTCCCTCACCACAACATGCAATGATTCGATCATTACGACTAAAACAAATGCTGCAAAAAAAAAAAAAAAAAAAAAAGAGTCCATATTTATATACACACAGACGTGAATTAAACATATAAATTATGGTAGCTGGAGGCTGTAAATATTCCCAGCTACTGCTCCAACATATTACACATCCTATTATTATTTCTCATATATCATCCAAATTTAATTTACGTATGCATGGAGCTCCACCCCCAACCCATCAAATATATATATATATATATATCTGAAAAGCACATGTAGACGTTTAAGTTACTCATCATAAACAAATGATTAATATCTGATAATTTACAAAGAAAAGAGAGAGAATGCGGTGGAGATTATATAAGAAGAAGCAGTGGGGATATGGAGATGGTAATGAAGTAAATAGGGGTAGAGCTGGACCATCTGTCTTCATTAAGGGTGTATTTAAAGTGGATGATCATCTCTATGTACTTAGCGACCATCACTTGCCTTCATTGTTAGGTTAACTATCCACTTTCTTAACCTACTGTCTTTATGTTTTCTTTTTTCTTTTTTCAAAAGCTTTGAATATGTGCATCTATATGGTTCAACTTCATTCATTTTGAACCAGTTTAATTTGGTTCGAGTTTCATTATGAACGAAAACTTTGGGGGTTTATTACGAAAATTAAATTCTGCAAATTATTTCTACTGTATTGAAATATTTCAATATAAAAATTTTAGTTTAAAGCAAATGGTGAGCTTTATTCACCAAACTCTTATTATCTCATTTAACCAGGTTTTACCCGTGCTTATTATCTCATTAGTAATTTTAATTTCACTAATTTAACACATAGTTTTACTGTCACTGCTATTTTTTTAACCTTATCGAAATGAATCCCTCAAAACCATACTCTTCATCCTCTCACCTGCTCTGATATTTAAAGCTCTGCCAATTTGAAGGATATAGAAAAATGGTGATGATTGATTAGAAAAACAAAGAGAAGTACCCCTCCCCATTATTAATAAAATTTATTTAATGTTGACAATCTCCTTTCAACCATCACCCATCCATCTTCTTCCTTAAGCTACAATTGAAATACTAGATAAATATTAAAATTATATTTGATTTAATCTGTGTAATTTTATACATGAAAATTTAAATTGATTTAACTTTCACATATTAATAACATTATCAAATTAGCACAATTTTAGGTTGATATATTGCATACAAAAACAATTATATAAATTCAATATGACAATAAATGTGTACAATTGAATTAAAATCAAATTTTCATATATACATATAAACCGCAATTCAAGTTTCATACGTATAATTACATCAAACCAAAATTCATATATCAAATTGTTAAGGTATAAATTTAATATTTTATCCCTATAGTTAATAACCCTTGAAACAAGCGTATGATATACAAGACAACTCTAATAAGTAATTGAAAATTTTCCCTATGACAATTAATATATCTATTTCGATGGCTAAATTGCGACGAAAGATAACGAATTGAAAGTCAATATTATGAAATTGACTATAATTAAAAATGATTGAGGAGTAAAAATGGTGGTTAGAATTATAAGATTTTGATATGAAGAAAAGATGATCTTCATGGTGACTTTGGTATGTGCCCTCGTAAACAAGGAAGGAAGGTTCATACATAATAATTACATCTACATATATGTATAATAGAGAGAGAGGAGTTAGCCCCTCATAAGGATGGAAGGTTAGGCAATAACATTGATAACCTACGACATTTATATCAAAATTTCATTTCATACCCCCTTTTTTTTTTTTTTCAACAATATTCAAGATCTGCTTGTGTTTAGTTAAGAATTTTTATGAAAAAAAACACACTAAAAAATGGTTATTATTAATCTCTCATAATATGTTTTGTCGGGAGAATGTTTTTATAATTTTGATCCCTTCTTTTTTTTTTTTAATTTTGATCCCTTTTTTTATGTTAAAAGGGTTAAATAAAATTGATAAATTTTTAAGAGGGTCTGAATATGAAATTTAACCATTTTATCCAACCCTTTGCAAATATTTAAGCCAACAGAAAAGCTTTGAAACATCAATGAGCCAAAACACACACACACACACACCAGAAAAACTTAACAAGAACATCATTTCCTTTATCATAAAAACCAGGCAAGAGCAGGCGGCGGTGGCAGAGCAGGCGGAAAACGGTGGTAGCAGGCCAGAGCAAAAGCCAAGGATTAATTTAAGGTTTGGTCCCTCTTCTTTTCACTTTCTTCCCCTTGAAAAACAAAGGCATATTCATCATCCCCCACAAAGTGATCTCCTCACAAACCTTAATTAAATTCCCCAAAAAAAAAATTAAAACAAAAATCATATTCATCAAATTATCATGAGTTAAATAACAAGACAAGATCAAATGAAATTGAGGCATATAAAGATGTAATTTTTTTAATGAAATTAAATAGGAACAAGTGCATTGTTAGTCTTAGGAAGTTTAATTTGTTTATTTAAAAAATAGATTAATTGGTTTTCAAAAAGATTTACATATAAATACCATGCATGATGATGCTCTCCCAATGCTATTCAAGTGAAGAAGAGAACATGTCAAATTAAACCTTATTCAATTCAACTAATTAATTAACTTACACCACAAATAATGTATAATTGAGTTAGAAAATTTTTTGTGAGGATGTAAGGATTGAATTATAAATTTTTAAATATCAAAATGTAATTTTATTATTGTATTCAATTATAATTTTGGAATTTTTAGTAGGACTAAACAATAATTTTTAAATTTCAAGAGCCCGAAACCCGTTAATTGAAAAAAAGAATTCAATGAATGTGCCATAACATTTTATTTTAAATATATCTATAATATTATATCCATATTTTATTTATAAAAAAAATATGGTGAAAGTATTATGGTAATCCTCATACTAGGAGTCAGATTGTATTTTACCCCATTTACTAAACATGAACAAACTAATCCATGTACATTAGATAAAAAGAAAACAAATCTTTTCTGTTAAAAAATTCATCTATTTCTACGGTTAAAAATCGATGTTGTTACGTTGCTGATATACATGGGTCAGTTTTTAACAATAGGAATGGATGCAATTTTCAGTAGAAGGAAATCTAACGTTTAGAGAATAATTTGTCTAAATTTTTAAACAAAGAAAAAAAATACAATTTAACCCTTAATAGAAAAGCTTCCATGATATTTTTACCAAAAAAAAAAAAACTCTATTTAACTAAGAAGTTTAACTTTGTGTGTGTGCATTTCTGTAAAACATATTGTGTTACCCTACATGTAATGAATGTGGCATAACATTATGACTTTATACCCCTTTCGCAACCTCATTGCATCTTCAACCGTCTTCTATAGCACTATGAATTTTGCTTTCAAGGTGCCATAACTCACTAACTGTATATGTAGTCTGCCATTTTCCTATGGAAACATAAACAACCCAAAAGAAAATAGGAAACTCTGTTGTCATCTATTAATTATATATATCACATTCTATTATGAATTTCATCCGTTAAATTACAAATTATACGTAAGTTAATGTAAATGACAAATCAAATTAGTCTTTTTACTATCCATATATTATAAAAAATTAAATAAATTTAAATTTCGAACATTTATTATCCAAAAAATGTTATTTACTGTTTAATAGGATTACATTTTGAAAGCTTTTTGTAAATGGAATGGAATATTTACTTTGTTCCAATTTGATCATATTTAATAATATAAGGATTAAACCGATTCTTCCAATTTTATAAAGTGTCAAAGATTATTTTAAGATTCTACAACTATTGTTGTGGCCTCTATAAATTTATTTATAACCTTTTTTTTTTTCGTTATTTGAATGTAAACATATGCTTCTCTAGATATGTTACCACAAAAATTAAATAAGCCAACAATTTGATATGGATATTTGAGTTGTTTGACACTCGCACCCTTCCATATATTTAGTTTTCTACATTGTCAACACTTCTGTATTACCATAAAAATACATAATTATAATTTATAAATAAAATATACATTAATAAAGTTTATGTTAGGTGATTATATTAAAAAAATATACATCAACAGTGAAATATATTTCCCTAAAAAACAGTGAAATATTATTACAAGTTTTTACTACAAGTGTTTGCATTGATTGTTATTACAAGTTTAGTTGGGAAAAAAAAATCCAGCGTCGAAGTTAATTTCAACATTAAAATTAAATTCAAGGACTAAATCGTATATTAACCCTAAAAAAACTAAAACCCATTTTCTGCCTTCACTCACTCACTCACTCACCAAATATCATGCCATTATCTTTCACAGTTCGCCCGTTTTCTTTTTCCCTCTCAAATTTGAGTAAATAGAGAAAGAACTAGAATAATAATACTCTTTCATTGCTCTTGTTTTTGATCTCCAGTTTATTAGCATTGATGACAATGGGCGGCGTTGAAATCCAAATGGTTGCTCCTATTGAATAAAAAAGACCCTTTTTTACGCTTTCATTCAAGGTGTTTTCGAAAAGGAGAGACGTTATGGATTGCGGAAGCGGCGGCGGCGGCGGCGGCGTAGGAGCGAGTGGTTCCGGCGGAGACCATGATTCCTCCGACCTTTCACGACGGAAAAAGCCTTACCATCGTCACACTGCTCACCAGATTCAGAGGCTTGAATCGTAAGAACACCGGCCGACCATTCTTTCTGTTTTTTTTTTTTTTTCAGGTAGATTTGATTTTTGTTTTGTTGGTGAAAGGATGTTCAAGGAATGTCCACACCCAGACGAGAAACAAAGGTTACAGCTAAGTAGGGAATTGGGATTAGCACCAAGACAGATCAAGTTTTGGTTTCAAAATAGGAGGACACAAATGAAGGTGATGCTATATCTCCATTATCAGTGCAATTATGGCTTATGGGGCTTTTCTTCTCTATTGAATAAACTATTTGGCTATGGTTTTTTCTTCATCAGGCACAACATGAAAGAGCCGATAACTCTGCACTTCGTGCTGAGAACGATAAGATCCGATGTGAAAACATAGCCATAAGAGAAGCACTTAAGAATGTGATTTGTCCTTCTTGTGGCGGTCCTCCTGTTACTGAAGATTCTTATTTTGATGACCAGAAAATGAGGATGGAGAATGCTCAATTAAAGGAAGAGGTATTTCCCATGGTTTTTTTTTTTTCATTTTGGTTACTGAATATAGCATTAATATTTTAAAAATATTATGCGATCACTTTTTATAAAAATTATAAAATTTTAAGTAATACCGTGGCACAATAATAATATTGTATCATTAAGAGGCGAAGGTGGGTAGAGGGGTCTAATCTCTAAAATAAAAAATTTGATCATAAAATCTATAAAATTATAAGTTAATATATTACAAAATTATAGTTGTTTGATTCCAAATATTTTATAAAAATTTATAATTTTTTAGTTATAGTGTAACACTAAAGACTACTCCAATGTCAGGTAGGGCCTTTACGCCTCTAAAATAGAAAAATTCATACTTTAAACTCTTAAAAATATATAAAATTATAAGTTAATACATAATAAAATTATAGTTTGGATTCAAAAGTTATAAAATTTGATTTAGTCTTTCTTAAAATTATAAAAAATATATATATAAGTCAATATAAAGGTGAAGAGTTGATTGCATCAAACATTCCCAAACTATGACCTCCATTCAAAATTGGTCCCTGAATTTTGAATCGTTCTAATTACATCCCTATACTATTGAGATTATATTAATTTGGTCATTTTATTACTAAAATAATTATTTTAACTATTAAATGACGAATCATATCATAGTTTTGAGATTTTCAAAGCTTTTACATAAGTTTTACCGTTCACTCTTTTTTTTTCAGTTTTATTTTTTTTTATATTTCTTCTTTTAAAAAATCATGTGGCAACATTTTATTTCTTTAGAATTTTCATTTTAAATTTAGCTATATAAGATCTAACATGTCATTTAACGATTTTAATAACAAAAGGACTTGATTGATATTACGTTGATAGTTTGGATATATAATTAGAATGTTTTGAAATTCGAGGACTAATTTAGAGTGAGGGTCTTACTTTAAGGGATGCTTGGTGCAATTAACTCTAAAGGTGAAATTGCATTTTAACTCTTATAAAAATATGTACTTTAATCACAATTCTCAAAAGAATTTTTGGCTTCGCCCTATGAATTATGACATTACCAAAAACTATGAAAAAATACTAGTTTAATGAGACTAAAAAAATCAAGAACTAAGTTGAGAAAAATTGCAAAATTTTGGAGATTAAATGTTAGTTTATATATTATATTTCTGTTCCTTTCTTCAGTAATAATAATAAATTTGTTTTGTTGCATTTTGTAGCTTGATAGAGTATCCAGCATTGCAGCCAAGTACATAGGGAGACCAATATCCCAACTCCCACCAGTACAACCTATTCATATCTCTTCATTAGATTTCAGGATGGCGAGTTTTGACGGCTATGGTGTCAGCGCTGGTCCTTCACTCGATCTCGATCTCCTCCCCGGAAGTTCGTCATCGATGCCAAATTTACCGTTCCAACCCGTCGTTATTTCGGACATGGACAAGTCCCTCATGTCTGATATAGCCGCAAATGCAATGGAAGAACTGCTTAGGCTATTACAAACCAATGAACCATTGTGGATTAAATCCACTAATGATGGCAAAGATGTTCTTAATCTCGAAAGTTATGAAAGAATCTTCCCTAAGCCTAATAATACTCATTTTAAATCTCCTAATGTTAGGGTCGAAGCTTCCAGAGATTCTGGTGTTGTTATTATGAATGGCTTAGCTTTGGTCGACATGTTCATGGATCCCGTAAGTTCTAACTTGTCCTTTTTTTTGGGTAAATTATTATTGGGCCCTGAATTTGGCAAGCATTCTTATATTGGAGCTAAAACATTTTTTTTAGTTCAAATTCAGCGTAGAACTTGATAATTATTTTCACATTAGAGCTTGAACTGGCAATTATTTTTATATTGGGGTTAGAACTCTTTTGTCCAAGTTAGTCCTTAAAATTGTCAATTGCTCCCATATATGGGCATGAGCTTTAGGGTTTTTAAGAAAATACCAAGGATCAACTTGGAAAAAATATCAAGCCTCAATATGGAAATAATTGTCAAGTGCAGAGCTTAATTTGAATCAAAAATTGTTCAGGTCCCAATGTGAGAATAATTGTCAAGTTCAAGCCTCCAAAAGTGATTTAACCCTTTTTTCTTACGTTTTAATCCTTCCTATATTGGGGTTGAACTTTTTTTTGTCTCAATTAAGCTATTAACTTGGCAATTATTCCCACATTTGGATTTGAATTTTTTTTTCTCCAAATTAATTCTTGATATTTCCTTGAAAACCCTAAAGTTTAGACCTCAACATGAAAACAATTGTCAAGTTCAAGGATTAATTTAGACAAAAAAAGTTCAGGCCTCGAGAGGGGATAGTTGCCAAATTTAGACCCCAAAAGTTATTTAACCTTTTTTTTCATTTTAATCCCTCTTTTGTTGTTGTTTTTTCGTAATTGCAGAACAAATGGGTGGATCTATTTCCCACCATTGTGTCAATTGCCAAAACAATCGAAGTGATTTCACCTGGGATGTTGGGTACACATAGTGGTTCTTTGCAATTGGTAAATCCACTGATCAATAATGTTTTGTTTTGATTTTTGTTTTAATTCATGTTTTTGGTTTATTTATGTTTATTTTACAGATGTATGAAGAATTACAGGTCTTGTCTCCATTAGTACCAACACGAGAATTTTATACACTTCGATATTGTCAACAAATTGAACAAGGGCTATGGGCTATTGTCAATGTCTCATATGATTTGCCTCAATTTGCTTCTCAATGTCGATCTCATAGACTCCCTTCTGGTTGTTTGATTCAAGACATGCCTAATGGTTACTCAAAGGTTACTTGGTTAGAACATGTGGAGATCGAAGACAAAATCCCGATTCATCGATTCTATCGAGACCTTGTTCATAGTGGTTCAGCATTTGGAGCCGAACGGTGGCTCACAACACTTCAAAGGATGTGCGAACGGTTTGCTTGCTTAATGGTATCGAGCACTTCGACTCGGGATCTCGGCGGAGGTAATTAATTTTTTAGCAATCCATATATTTAAACCTCAGGTAAATTTAGAAAAAAAATTAGAATGAACCAAAATTGAGTTATAATTTTTTGAGAAGTCAAAATATAATATTTATCATATATTAAAAATAGTCACTCAATTACAATTATTTAGCTTTTTTTATCACAAGTTGACTAATGTAAAAATGAAAACATCCAAAAATCGAAGATAGTTAAGTGACCAAAAATGAAAACAATCATAATTAGTGACTAGTAATGTAGTTTACCCTTTAACAATATATAAAAGGGTAAAATTGTAACTGTCTATTTTTGGATGGGCTAGTGCCTTACTTGCGCCCTTTATATTCCCCGCTGCTTAAACCATTACTTGAGTTGTAAATGAACTTTTCTGAAAAATGTTTTCAGTGATTCCATCTCCCGATGGCAAGAGAAGCATGATGAAGCTAGCTCAAAGGATGGTAAACAATTTCTGCACGAGCGTCGGCACTTCGAATAGTCATCGGTCGACAACAATTTCCGGTTCGAATGAAGTCGGTGTTCGGGTCACCGTCCATAAGAGTTCTGATCCCGGACAACCCAACGGTATAGTTCTTAGTGCCGCTACTACATTTTGGCTCCCTGTTAGTCCACAAAATGTCTTCAGTTTCTTCAAAGATGAAAGAACTAGACCACAGGTACACATTCAATTTCATCAATAACTTAAAAGGTTAATATACTAAAAAAGTCCTTAAACTATTACACTTTATTTAAACAAGCCCTTAAATTATTTTATAGTAAAAATAAGCTTATATCCTATTATTTTTTACCCATAAAAGATTGATTTTAATATTAAAGTAAAAATATTTTGAAATTTTAAACTAATTTGCATTTTATACTAATTTGAATTTGATGAGTATAGTTTATTAAATAAAATTAAAATAATATTTTAAAATTTCTTGAAAGTGTTTATATATAACACATTTAATCACTCTTTTAAAAGTGTATAAAATTCCTATTGCATCAACAAGAAATTAAGATAAGAGTCTTAAATTTAAAATAATTTTCTTTTAATATTAAAATCCAATCTTTTTTGGATAACAAATCATAGGATATAGGCTTATTTTACTATAAAAATAATTTTAGGGCTCGTTTGAATGAAGTGTAATAGTTTAAAGATTTTTTATTATATTAGCCGTAACTTAAATGTAGCTATTGAGCTTATTAGTTTTTTCACTGTTACATTGTTCCTTTTCCTTTAGTGGGATGTTCTATCCAACGGCAACGCAGTCCAAGAAGTTGCTCATATCGCAAACGGATCACATCCCGGCAACTGTATATCCGTTTTACGAGTAAGTTCCGACAAAAAATGAACCATTTTTCGATGATGTTCCGTTTACCATACTTAAATTGAAATACTTTGTTTTCCAATAGGCCTTTAATACAAGTCACAACAACATGTTAATACTACAAGAGAGTTGCATAGACAGTTCTGGTTCACTAGTGGTATACTGTCCAGTTGATTTACCAGCTATTAATGTAGCAATGAGCGGCGAAGATCCTTCTTACATCCCGTTACTTCCGTCAGGTTTTACGATAACACCTGATGGTCATCTCGAGCAAGGTGACGGAGCGTCGACGAGTTCTAGTACTGGGCAGGGAAGATCGACTGGTGGTTCATTGATTACGGTAGCATTTCAAATACTAGTGAGCAGCTTGCCATCGGCAAAATTGAACTTGGATTCGGTCACGACTGTTAATAACCTTATTGGTACTACTGTACAACAAATTAAGGCTGCTTTGAATTGTCCTAGTTCTTGAACTGATTTGATTGCGTGTGTCTAGGGTTTTTTTTTTTACTACAAGGCATTTTTGTTTTTTGTTTTTCAATTTAATCTTTGGAAGAGTGGTTACTAATATTCGAAGAGGAGTCGATAGCACAAACGTATATGTTATTTGTCTTTTCTTAAATTTTAATCCTTTAATTTGTGTGGGACCTCAACCTCGCTTTGCATGGTTCGGGTATATCGACTTCTATCCATTGGCTTTAATTTTTTTTTATTTATTTTTGATAATTAAATAATATTATTAATTATGAGAAATAAAAATACTATGGAGAGCCCTGCTCATATTCTATACTTAAAAAAAGAGGAGTCATATTGTAATTTGTTCCAGTTTCTATAATAGAGGGGCTTGAGAGGGAATTTTACCCTTCTTGTAAAAAAGGAAAGATTCATGCATAATTATTGTCCGTCATTAGGATGGAAGGTTAGGCAAATACATTTATGCCAAGTTTTCACTTTACACCCTAAATTTTAGATGGATTTTCATAGACTATTCCAATATATTATTGAACATTAATTGAATCAACTTCTGTTTTATTTAGAGGAAATTTAAAGAAAAAAGGCTTATCATTATGACCCTCTAGTAATATTATATCTGTTCATATGGGAGAATCTATTTTGTAGGAGAATATATTTGATCTCTTTTCCTTCCCACCCAGCATCAATATTTTATGTTGCTTATATAAATGATAAAATAATGAATGTTTGGCAAGTCTTAAGCTTTGCCTGCCCATAATTCAAACTCGAAATAATGGTTTTTTTTTTTTTTTTATAATTAAAGTACTTTTCATGCCAATTTACTGCTCATGAGGACTCTTGTAAAGTTTCTATTTGTCTCTCCCAATAATCCCATCTTTAGAGTTTGATGAGGTGGAGTGAGAGATTAATTTATATATTTTTACCATATATTAACTATGACTTTCAAAATGACTAAATTGAAATTTTAACTTTCTGGCGGCTAAACTATAATTTACTATATACTAATTTATGATTTTATAAATTTTAGGGGACTAAAACATTAATTTTCTATTTTAAGGTGGGCTATAAAATCAATTTTGAATGAAATCAAATGAATATAGTCAACTGAACTACAAATACACAAACAAAGAGTTTATGTTGAAGTTTTTAATTGAAAGAATTATCCTGAATATAATAAAATTTTTAAATAAGATTATGGTATCGGTATTTTTGTTAGTGTAAAAAATTATGAATTTGAATGCCCTGAAATGCATTATTTTTCAATTTAAGGATTGAGAAAAAACTATTAATACTAAATTGGTATCCATGACATCTAAAACTTAAAAAAAAAAATAGATAAAATTTTATCTTGGCCCTATTGAATGAACGTACAAAAATAAAGAAACCATTGCAATTGCCGGAAATACTAGGACTAGTCAACCCACAAAATTAATGTAGATGTTTTTCTTTAAGTTAATGTAAATTATGTAGGAAAATTTAATTGGAATGTTTTGTGGGTAAAAAAAAATTAATTTATTGACATAAATTGCAAGACAACAAATTAAGTGTAGGGATTTTCTTAATGAAAAAAATGGATGCAATAAATATAGGACAATTGCATTAGTCTTAGGATTTTTTTTATGTTGTCTTGACCTATCTCGAGTTTTTATACATTATTTTATAGTTGATCAATTTTTATAAAATTAAATCAAATACATGCCATAAAATCTTATAACATTGAAAATTATAATTAAAATATATGAAAAAAATTTATAAAGCTAAAATATATTTGTCATAAATTCTTATAAAATTACAAGAGCATACTTGAAATATTAAAAATAATTATCATGGACAATATTTTTGAATATTTATAATATGTTAAAATAATTTTAAAAATTACATAAGTTTAGCTTCAACTTTCAATTGATACCTTTTGGGTTAATATACATTTTAGCACCTAAGTTGGCTTTAATATCAATTTGGTACTTGAGTTTGGTTTTAATGTCCAATTTGGTACCCAAACCAAATAGCATCATGTAGTGGAATGAATATTTGACACGTCTCCTTTAGTAAAAAATAAATACTTAAATAAAAATCTCAAGTATCAAATTAAACATTTGATCCAAACTCATGTAGACAAAAAAAATAAAATTAAGTACCAAATTGAACATTGAAGCTAAACCAAATTATCAAATAGTGTATTAACCCTTCCATATTTTCATTCAATTCAACCAATAAAATATTGGAATCCAACGATAACAACCAAAAACACCAAGTCGGACGGTTCATATGAGACGACCGTTCTTCAATTTCTGGTCATCGTCCCCAGTTTTCTTCATTTTCTTGCTTGGGTTCAGTCTTAGAAGCTAAATCCAAAAAGGACAAGAGACCATCTAAATAAATATATTTATTGAAGCAGGTAAGCAATTTTTCTTTTCAATTCAATGGCCATTCCTATTGTACCCACAGAATTTAGACTGCCAATTCGAAGAAAAAGTGTAAAATCCTCTTTCAAAAAGGCGGTAATCTGAAGAAAACTTTTTTTATTAACTATTGTTGGAATGAAATTCCATGTATGAGCTTTCGTTTACTTCTTTGAAAAATGTTTTCAAAGGTTAATTGCTTAGTCAGTTGAGTTGAGCTGCGTTTTATGTCTATTGCTTTATTTCCCTTTAAAAGTGTTGAAATGTAAAGTAATAATCGAACAATTTAGGTGGTTTTAACATGTGATGTGTTTTTTGTCTCTGGTAATCTATATATTATTAGTATTTCTTTGGCTTTTTACGGATCTTTTGGTTTTAGCCAATGTATGAGCTAGTTTACTTTAGTTGGTGGAGTTTGTATTTGATTAGTGTGGATGAATACTTGGCTTTCTATGGTACTAATAAATAAGCTAATGCTTTGTTATTGCTTTCTTGCTTGTTAATTATCAGCTGGGTTATTGTTAAATCGAAGCAATTTGGTTTGTCCCACGCTGTTTCATTGCACTTGAGACTCATGATCTCATGCTTGAGCTTATCTTCGTACTCTTTTTGCGAGAAGATAGCATTGAAAAAGTACAGGAGATATGTAAAGAGGGGTTGCATTAAACGGCCTCAGGTTGTGTCTGGTGCAAAAAAAGATGGTTTTGGCCTACGGGTTTTTGTGCTTTCGGACTTGCATACAGACTATCCCGAGAATATGGCGTGGGTGAGGAGTTTGTCTACTAAGAGGCATGACAAAGATGTTCTTCTCGTTGCTGGTGATGTAGCAGAGATGTATGATAACTTCATTTTGACCATGTCTCTCTTGAAGGAAAGGTTTGAATATGTCTTTTTTGTACCTGGAAACCATGATCTTTGGTGTCGTTGGGAGACAGAAGATGTAAGAAAGATACATATATATTACAAAAGAAAATGAAGTTAACTTGTTTGTACATATAGATGCATTTGTGGATATGATATTGTGTTTTTTTTTTTCTATTTGCTATTGCATATGCAATTTTATCACATGGTTAAACCAATTTTCACCTCCTTCTTTAGTATTTTATCCAGTGTTTGCCTATTAGTATGTGCAAACTTGTCACCGATTGATTTTGGAGGTTTTTGTCAAGCTAATTACTGTTTTGGAGCCTGTAGCTTGCAATTTGGTCATGTTATTTTGTTCCTTATTTCTGTTTAAATTCTAAAGATATCCCTACTAATAAGAAGATCTGTGTGATTTCTTTGATGTATATTTGACCTTTAACATGTTAGATTGTCACCAAGAATTAACATATAATGTTATTTTTCCAATTTCATTGTTCTATGTTTCATGGTACCACCATGCTTGTTTGTTGTTTTTATTAATTTGTTTTTGTTATATCCTTCTTCTTTGCTGGTTATATAATATTTCCCTTACAGTAGTGCTGTTTCATTTCCAGTTTGATTCTCTTGAGAAGCTGAATAAATTGCTTGATGCATGTCAACAACTCGGAGTTGAGACCAATCCGGCGGTTATAGATGGGTTGGGTATTATTCCTTTATTTTCTTGGTACCATGAGGTGATTACTTTATAAATAGTTTTTTTCAAAACTCTTGTACTCCTTCTTGGCTTGACTATTAGAAAGTTCCCCCTTTTAAAATATAACCTAGTAGAAGTAATCTGTTTGTTCTACATTTCTGCTTCAACTGCAGAGCTTTGATAGGGAGGATGACATAGTTGGCGTTCGAATTCCGTCTTTGGATATGGTATTTCACTTTCTTTAAAAAGCTTTGATGGTTCATTTCTTACTGATGTTGATCAATGCTGTTTATTATTACAGACAATATATTGTTAATGGTGTAACACCACGAGTTTTTTCTGTCCTTGGGCCTTACTCTTCATTCTATTTGATGAAGACATCTAGCATATTCTGCATAGCTGATTTTTTATTATTTACATTCTCTATCATAATGTAGATTGTTTTTGTGCTTATGCTGATGAATGACATGTTATGACAAGTTTTCTTATGAGCTGATCTCCGCGCCTTTCTTTTCATAATCTTCCATCTACTAGTTGTTTGATGTTTGGGCATTTGCATCTTCATGCTTATATTCAAATGTTTTGGAAACCTGCTTGTTTCATTTTTCCCTTCTGTTTCCTTGTAAATATATTTTTCGTTTTATCTTTTTGTTATTAAGTGTTTGATTTTTTTCATCTGGTGGGGTATGGGATATTCTTAAATGTATATCTTCTTTCTTTCTTTTTTTACAAGGCATGTAAGGACTTTCATGCATGCAAGTGGCCTGGCAACCTTTCAAACAGGGATAACTCTCTTGCTTTATACTTTGATTCAATGAATGAAAAAAATCAGAATACTGTGAAGCAGATCCAGAGCACTTGTAGCCAAATTATTACATTTTCTCACTTTGTTCCTAGGTTAGTTACATACTTATTTAACTCCTGATTTCTTTTAGCTCATTGCTTGTTGATTCATAGTCGCTTCCTTATTTTGTAATGCACAAATGGTGGCTAGAGGAGGATAGTTGCTTTAACTTAGTTCAAAAGCATTGTCTTGTGAGAGAAATGGTATTAAAGTTAAGAGGATTTAAAGCGGTATTGAATTCTTAAGTCAAATAGGTAGCAACATGTGAAGGCAAGAATGACCACAACAGTGCAAGCATATAGTGTAGATAGAGTGCAATATATTCCATGGTAAAGTGAAGTCTGTAAATGTCAGCATAAAAAAAATGACTGAAGTATGCAAAGGTGATTAGCAATGGTGGAAATTGTGTGAACAAGAGGTTTTCCTATTGTTGGTTCAATAAACACATGAAGTGTGGTGTAACAGTTGCTTGTATTTTTCTTATGCAGGCAAGAGCTCTGTCCTGAGAAAAGAATGCTGTACTATCCAAACCTCCCAAAAATCATTGGCTCTGATTGGCTCGAGGATCGTATAAGGTCTATACACAGGGTTGAAAGTAGTTCCTTTGCATGTCATGTGTTCGGCCACACGCATTTTTCCTGGGATGCTGTTGTGGATGGTATCAGGTATTTTATAGTTGCATTTTGCACCAGTTTATTTTTTCTTATCGAAAATCTTCTATTAAATACAAGTTCTGTGGTTAGGAAGTATATACAGTAATACAGAGATTAATTTTTGTTTAGTACTATTCACTTCATTCCAGCTTGAACTGGATGGTAACAAATGATAATTATAAGAAACTTTAACACTTTTGTAGATTTTAGGTGAATCTCTTGCTTTTTAACTTCTATAAGTTTTAAGATAAATCTTGTTACGTTCAAATCGGCTCACGAAAAGTTGCATGTGAAACTATGCATCCCCATCCTCCTTTTTGTACAAAGTATAGCTCGAAACATGTTATTTATTATTTTATCATTATTATAATTTACATTATAGTGGATATTATGCTCTTTAATGGAAGGCTTTCAGAAACGTGAATAGAAAATACTGATTAGCTTGTGCTTTCATATATTTAGTTGACACCAAATACAGGAGAAAGCTATTATATACATTTGGTTTAATATAACTTTTAGCCCTTGAACTTGGCAATTAGGTCCACATTGGTCCCTAAAGCTAGCAACTAGGTCTTTTTGGTATCTGAACTTGAAAACTGTAAAAGTTTGATTGAATGACATTCTAAGATTTTCAGATTCAAGTTCGGGGACCAAAATGGTCCTAGTTGCAAAGTTCATGTACCAATGTGGACAAAAAGAGGTTACAGATATCAATGCAAACCTAGTTTCCAAGTTCAGGGCTTTGATTTGAACATGGAATTTTCTTTTATGCAACTTAACTGAAAAATATGAGTATGGGAAAATTTTTATGCAGGTATGTACAGGCACCATTGGCATACCCTAGAGAGAGGAAAAGAAGAATGAATGGGGGTGAGACTTGGTTGCCTTTTTGTATTTATTTGGATGGGGAATTTGGTGCCAAAGTTATGCCTTGCTATTGGTCTGATTATTATGCCATAAATCCAAGAACGCCAAGTGACACTCAACTTGCACCTTGGGTTGCTAGATTTTATAACTTAATTTAAGCACAAATATAAAGATGGCTTTACCCACTTCTATTTTCCAAGAATTGTCTTGTATTATATACATGTATCTTTCTTAGATAGTGGGGTTGTATTCAATAGTTTGATCCATGTTGGACCATCTTAATACATTGGACTTGTGAACTCAAAAGTATTATCTTAGGTACATTAAGCATATCTCAGATGAGTGATGCCGCCACAAATTGGAGTTTTGTTCGAGATAGTGATCGATCAACAACTGGTTGCGCCTGGTTTTGTTGCAATCGGTCCAAATCCGATAGCAGTTTACAGGTTTGCAATGGCTTGACAAGAACTGAACTACTCAAGGCTCATTCTCATAATGAGCATATATTAGAAGCGTGGGATGTTTAGTTTCAAATTGGTGACTTAATCCTTTGCCATAGTGTACTTATGTTGCTTGACCTGAACATCCACAATTTTTTTTATACCATTTTTATTGCTGTTCATGTCATAACACAAGAATTTAAGCACATTTGAGCTCATCTCCTTTTATTTGTTACAGCAATGGTACCAATTAAATCTCAATTAGTTAGTATGCATCGGTGGGTGCACTAGTATTTATACTGGCTTATTTTAGTGTTTCGTTTCAAATGCATCAATATTTTTAAAAATTATTTAATATATGTATATAAAAATATTTACAAATATCAAATGAATGATATTAAATAAATTTCAAAAATAAAATATTTATGCACACACTAAGTTTTTACTATTAACGGTAAAAAGTTTAAATTTTTATATATTTTTTAATATTATTTATGCACTAGTTAGTGCACAAGTGTTTTTGTCAATGCGGTCAATGTGAATGGTATAAACTTGAATTTTAATTTGTATGGAAAAAGGGAGTTGCATCGATTTATTATTAGAATAGTGCATATCGATCAATAAGTTTTTTATTTCAAATTTGTTTTAGTTTAAGTTTTATTATATATAATTTTTTTCCAATTTTTTAAATTAATTTGAATGTATTTTTTATTATTTTGTACAAATATAAATAAATTTAAACCTTAAACTAATTCAAATTAAAGGTGTCTATAACTTGATTGAAGTTCAAATTAAAAAAGTTTAATACCAAATCCATTTTTGACTCACCCCAAAAACTTATTTCACTATTAAAAAAAAATAAAAATATTAAAAATTATATTTTAAATTAATATTTTATACACTTTTATAATTAAATTTAAATTTAAAAAACATTTTCATTACTTAAATTGAATTCGGATAAAACTAGCTCAAAGCGTGAAATTCTTTATTCAAGTTCAGTCTGAACCAGGCTGACTACCTGACCCAATCATTAAATAGGTTTTATTCAAACTTTTATAAAAATTTAATTTAATTTTTTAAAAAAAATCAAATTATTTAAAAAATTGTAAACTGAAAACAATTCAAATTAAAAAATAACGCAAAATTGGACCCGCCAACTCACATGTTTACCGCCTCTACCTCTTTCCTCCATTTTCTTCCTCTCTCGGTGGACCAAAGTTTTTTTTTTTTTTAATTTCATTCAAATCATTTAAAAGCATTTGAAAAATTCTATCCCAAAGGACTTAGTTTTCCATGTATAGTAGATTGAGAGAGGCGTAAGGTCAAAGGTAGATTCAATATTGTTAGATTTTACTGAAATGGAAGTTAACTAAACTATGTAATGCAAGCTTTTTTTTTTCCACAGCTTTCATCAACGCTATGCTTTTATATTGCTGAACCTGTAGCTTTTTCATTCTCTTTGATGATTGATTTTCTGCTTTCAGCTATATTTTTGTTTATGTTATGGTTCATTCGTTGTTTGTTTTTGTAAAATATTGAAATAAAATCATGGGTTGGAGTGTTAAAACATAAGTCAAAATTTTCGGAGATGCTTTGTTGATTCGGAATCACTAGTTAAATGGACTTTTATTATGGCTAATTTAATGCTGCTTGAGAATTGGATTCACAATTCTTTAGTTTCACATTGTTCTTCTAGATTTGCATGCAAAACCATAAAAGAAATATCTAAAATTTGTCTTAGAATGAAAAGTCTATTTTTTCTTGTATTGCAACATGAAAGGTAATGTAAATTGTCAAGTTTCATGAATTTCTTGTGATTCATTTGCTTTTATTGATTTGGTCTTTGTATTCATTCTCCCTCCTTCCCTTTACAAAAAATTAAGTTTTGTACTTTTGTTGGATGCAGAAGCTACTAGAGTTTTGATCCATCCGCTCACCTTCTTCTGATTAGGGACGACAAGGTGAGTAAGTGTAAGTCCCATCACTTTTTTTTTCACTTAAAAAGATTAAAATATCTTCTGGAGAGTTCTAGTTAGAGTCCTTTGATGGAGCTCGTGAGTTGCCCACTTGTTTTTCTTTGTTGGTTGGACATTTAATTAGTATTATTTTTTCCCCTTCTATGGCTTGCAAATTTTGTACTCTCATCTACTTCATTTGCAATACATGCTATCTGTTCCTTCTGCTTTGCCGTTTACTTTTATGATCTATGGGATTATATTGGCTACACTCCGCAGAACTCCTGTCTTTCATGCTAGAAATAAGGTTACTTTACCAAAGAATTTGACTTTATTTTGCCTAGATTGGCAGATAAAGTGACTATCTAGGCAAAATAAAGTGACTGTCAAGATATGGGATGCCTGGTTTCAACACCAAAGGATACTGGGGGAAATAGGAGGAGGCCAGGAAGTATTGGTGAAGTTTCTGTGTATGTCCCAGGTTTACGAATTCCAAAACCTGTTGATTTCTCTCAATCACTCAGTGGTCACTTGTCAAAGACATTAGTGGAGCGCCTTACAGCAATGAGAACTCGTATAGTTGTTATGGCTGGGCAAGAAGCACTTACAATTACAAGAACAAGGAGGAAAACTACTACACAGCATGGTTTTTTGCAGCCGAACCTGATTTTCTTGTAAATGGAATCTAGTAAACAATTTTACTGATATTTCGGTTGAAAATACTGTCTACAGGGCGTTCAACATTGTCAGATCTTCATCAAGCTCTTGAAGACTATTTGCCTGTGCTTTTGGGATTAGTTTCAGATGGTAAAATCTATTATTAAAGTCACGTTCCTTAAAATGTTTAGTTTATTGTATAAGGCAAATTATAACACTATGGTCCATTGTTATGGTTCAGGGAGCCAGCTACAGTTCAAAGTACAGTTTATTTGGGTTAATCAGGAGGATGATGCTGAGGTCTGACAGCGGGTTTAGGCTATTATCGTCAACCTATCTTTCATTTACCTTTGCCGTTTTATTTGGTCTTTCTACTCTGAGAAATACAGATTTGATGTGAATCAAATTTTTTTTTGGCAGGAAACAGCCATGTTTAATGCTTGGTATGAAGTGTTGTCCGTATTGCATTTGATGGCAGTGTTATCATTATCACAAGCCAACTTACTGCTTCTTCCAAGGACTTCTGCTGATTTTTATCAACCAAAAGCATCAGAAGGTAGGTAGTTATGAAGAAAGAAAAAGGAAGTTTGGGTGCTGGTTCTTTCTGGCTGCTATTGCTTTTGTTTCTTTCGTTCCCTTTTTCCCACTTGATTTTTAAAGTTTAAGACTTATTACCGGAAAATCTGCTTATCCTTTCAACTCACTTTGGGTTTTCATTCTGACTTTGCTTCAACCTCTATATCCATGGTGCTAATGACTTCAATATTTTCTCAATAAACAGAAAGCAGACGAGCTTCTATTGATATTTTCTTGAAGGCTGCTGGATACTTGGATTGTGCTGTCAGGCATGTTCTCCCTCGGTTGCCATCTGAACTAAGGTATATAGAGATGAAATCCTAGCTGTCAACTTTCTTTGGTATCTTCACAATCACCTCTCACTTTCCAGATCTAGTAATAAACTATTGATGTCCATTTTACTTGCAGGAGAAATTTACCAGTAGATCTAGCAGAAGGAGTTCTTCGAGCACTTTGTTTGCAAGCATTAGGGCAGGTACTAATTTCATCTCTAGATTGATATAGGTGCGAATTGTTAGGTTGCTTGTTAATCAAGTTTACAAATGTGGAATATCTGGTATCTTATTGGAGTGACATGTCTGAATATTTCTTTATTTGTATTGCTGCACATAATCTAATGTTCTTTTTCTCATTTGATGATATCTGTTTTCTTGCATGAATTAACCTTACCTGCTAAAGATACGAGCATTTTTTAGATTGCAGCTCTATCCCGCATTATATCCATGTCAGATACAATGCATATCTAGTCATATTTCTCCCACATATATACTTTAAATATCCAGTTTAAACTCAAAAGTTTCAACTTTTCAGGTTCTTCCAATGCTAAGTAATTTTGATTATCAGAAACATGATGAACCGCGTAAAAACCATCCCCCCCCCCCCCCCTTTTTGCACAGTTTAAGATTGAATTTATCTTTGATAAAAAAAAGATTGAATTTATGAATAAAGGAATAGGAAGAGATAATTGATGGTTTAAGCTTATTTAAAAGGAATATTCATGGACATGGATTTTTTTCTGCAATGGCTTTTTACTTATATAATAAACAAGATCGGATATAGTATGAACACTCACAACAGACTCAAACCCAAATAGAAAGAAGCAAGGAAATGAAAACAAAATGTTCGGTATCATTATGACAGCAAAAGTCAACAAGAATTTGAGGGAAAAAAGAAAAGCTCCTTGTAGGATTGTGATAAGACCAGAAAAATTGTACATGGCATTGAATGTTGAGCAACAAAGTATTGAAATAAGTAAGAAACAAGAGTGTGATTGAAATGGGTTTGCTACTCTAGATGGGCGTCCATACAAGGAAATAAAAATAACTTGTATATGAGTTAAGAGGAGACCTACAAATAACTACTGGGGAGCTATGGTTAACTGAAGATGCTTGTATTAAGAAATGGACAGGAAGACCTAAGAGAACATGGATATAAACTTCTAAAAGGGATATTTCTTTGGCCGAGCTTTCTGAGGATATGATTTCATATAATGGTTCAATATGCACCATATATTGTGAGAAAAGGCTTTGTTGTTTGTTACTCCTGTGAATGACTTTATCTTGCAAAACAAGGATCATTCTTGCAGAAGCATGACTTGTTTGCTAAACCACATTGAAGCCCTTGAGCCATGAAATGTTGTATATTCACATTTCTTTTCATGCTCTTGGAGTCTTGGTGAATTTAAAAACCTTTCTGCAGTATAATGAGGAATGATAGTGTTTGGTTTCATTAAATAATACATTAGTAGAGTGCTCAAGTGTTGCTCATATGCACTTTTCTTTCTTTCTATGTGTGCGTCTCTAGAAACAGATTGGGATAGGCATTGTGTAGGCATATTTTTATCTCCTCATGGTTTAAGGGTGTTTTTTTTCCTCTCTGTCTCTGGTGTAGGGTGTTGATATCCAGCTTGGAATGGCAATTGATAGTACCAAGGCTACTCTTGCTGTGAAGCGAAGGCTTGCATGTGAGATGGTAAAATACTGGCAGCAGGTATCAATGCACCTTATGTCTTATTGTTTTTTGAGGTCTGACCAGCCTACCACATCTTTTGTAGTCTTCAATTCAATCGTACTTCTAATTTTTCATCAAAATTTCCTTTTCACTTGATATGCATATATAATTGCTCAGTTTGTGCCTAGGCCATGTTTTAAATTGGTGATACCTTATTGTGAATATAGAATGAATGAGATTATGTCCTGATAACCTTTCAGCTAGTTACTAATTGTCGACACTTGATGGCATCTGCTATGACTTCCTTTTTTCATAGTCTAATAACAATGTTTTTGAAAGCTTACTTATTTGACTATCGAAACCATGGTTTGTTCTTTTTCCTCAAACATTTTATGAATTATTCATCTTGCTTCAATATATCATCTATTAGCTGAATGAAAGTGTAGTTAGTGATCTTCAAACATAAATTTATATTGATTGCCATCTTAACAGGCTCAAGATAACCTTATGAATCTTCCATTATCAAATGGATGGGGTGAAAAGCATCGACATTTTATAAAGTGGAAATATGTTGAGGCCAAGGTATACCATCCTTTGTTTCATTTCTCTATTTTCCTCTCTAGATGTTAGCCATGAGGACAAAAGCATGGTTATGCGAATATTCTCCTTAGTGCATTCTTGAATTTAAATATCAGTTTATGTAGCACTTTTGAAGAAATAATAACACTAAATACTGAATCTAGCTAACATCAATCTAGGATATCTGCTAGATTTTCTAGAAGTAGTTGAAACATAGTTGTAAATGCAACATTTGTATTGGTAGAATACGGATTAAGTCTACATACTAGCATTTTTTATCGCATACCTTTGTTGACATGATTTGACATTGGCTTTTTCTTGAGGTTAGCGTCCAAACTCTCCAGAGTTGGCTGGGTTCAGTTGTATATTGCCTCCACTCTGCATATTCTCTATGTCACCAATTTATTTGTTATTTTTGGCCAGGTTCATTTACTATTACAATCCCATCTCAGAAAAATAATAAATAAGTCAGAAGAAAGAAAAGAGAAGTCATATAATGCCTATGCAAACAACTCAACTTTTTTATAAATGATCATGGAAAAAAGGACATTCAGACCTCATTTTTCTTTACTATATTCTGCTGGAAAGATAGTTAGAGTAGCAATGACTATCTTGAAGTTGCATTTGTCGGCTAATCATAGTGATGTAATTATATTTATTGATTTATTGATTTATACAAATACAGGCTGCAGCTTATTATTATCATGGTTTGATCCTTGATGAGGGGAATACAGAGAAATCCCATGGTATGGCTGTAGCTGCTCTACAAGCTGCTGATGAATATTTCGAGGAAAGCAAGAAGGCTTGTGAGGTATTTAATGCAGCTCCTCCTTTGTCCAGGTAATTCATATTAGCCTTTTGTGGTAGATAATATTTATTGTGTAAGCATTTTTTTTCTTTTTATTTTGAAGTAGCTAACTATGCTTTCTTTTAAACTAATCTATTTTTCTTAGACTATGGCACCAAGGAAACATTAGCCTTGTAGGAACAGGTAAGGATAGGAAGGTCGCAAGGGAACTTTAACACTTTGTGCCTACTGAGGCAGAAATTTTGTGCTCACCCTTGACCATCCAATGCCCTATGATATGTGAAATAGAGAGAAAAATAGTCTCAGTGATAAAATATAACAAAGTAACAAGAAAAAAAACCCACTTAATAACATGATTTCATTTACATGCTTGCTCTTTTTGGACTTGATTTTGTTGAAGTAATATAGTTTCAGACTAGAATTTTCCTTGCTAAAGGTTCTTGTTTGGTGCAGGAATCCACCACCTTGGGGGACAATGAAGTATCTATCCGAGAAAATTCCGAAAGACACTTCTAGCAAGGTCCGGATTAACCGCGATCTCTACTCCCACGAAAAGTAAGTGTATGGTTTTCCAAGTCTTAAATTGGCAGTCATTACTTTTGGTCAATAACCTTGGTAGTGGTAAATGTTATTCAGAAACATGGGGACGGCTCCAACATTACCGGATTTCGCATTAGCATTGAAACCGAATGAATATCAATTACCTCCGGTGGATCCCTCATGGAATGAGAATGTACAGTTAGGCCACATTGGCACTAATGAGGTGAAGCGTGGATAAAAAGATAAGTTCACTATGATATCTTTTGTATAAAAAAAGGGGTACAGGTACCAGTCAGCCGCAAAGTATGAATGGCTAAAAAGGTAAGTAGATTTTCGCCAATTGTTGTGTAACAAGGTTTCATTACTCATTATTGGCTTCTACCTTTCCTTTCTGCGATTCCTTCCTTTCCCCTCCTAAATGTATTGTACAAGTGGTTGATTACTGATGAACCCCTTCCCTTTTGGTCTATTCTTTTATTTTTGTACTTTACATTTACTATATGCATTTTTCTTTTTTGTTTACATGAAATTAATGTTTCCTTCCTCTAAAACCTAAAGACTTAGTGAAATTTGCTATTGATGTTTTTAGTTCTTTTTATGCGTGATTATTACGTATGAGTTCTCGGCCAGATTTTTTAAGTTTCAATTGTTGTATGCTTATTATGCCTCTAGAGACGAAATTAGAAATTTCTTTTAAAAGTGATTGAGATAAAGCTAAAAAATAATGAATTAAAATACAATTTCACCCTTGTATTAGTTTATATTTTGATAGTTTTTAAAATAATTAAATCAAGATTCTAACATTTTAAGATGTCAAACTATACTTTTATCATACATTAGTTTAAAATTTTATAAATTTTGACAAAATTAAAGCAATGATTTCCAAATTCAAAGCTAGGGTTATTGTTTGCCCCTAGTCTTTGCCCTTGCTTGTTTGGATAGGTTTTAACTCTTAATTTAGTTGAACTCATTTTAGTTATAATTACTCGAATATATATTTATTTGTATTGTAAAGTATTTAAAAAAAATTAAGTGAAAGTTTTTTATATTATTAACATAGAAATCTATTGAAATATATTTCAAAGCCTTTATCGTATCTCATAAATATAAAATTGTTTGCATTTAATAATAATTATTGTGAAAAAGATTGAATTTAATTGCTTTATCAAAACAAATTGGAAAATCAACATATGTGAAGAATTCTATATGCATGTGTTTATTGGTAGTTATTTTTATACAAAACTTCCCATAAGGTTTTCAGTAAATAGACTCTTGGAAAATACTAAACGTATTGTCTTTTTAAGAAAAAAAATACTTTGTTTGGTTATTCAATTATAAAAATTTATAAAATTATCATTTAATTATTTTGAACTTTTTATGTTAGTTATATGTAAAAAAAGACAAAATTAAATAGTTAGATGATTATTTTGTAATTTTTTATAATTAAGTAATAGAAAAATCATAATTAAATTATCGTTTTATAATTTTTCATAGTTAAGTAATAAAAAAATATAATTGAGTGGCCTTTATTATAGTTTATCAGTAACATTTCATGCATTAATATTGAAATACTTTTGTTTTATTCGACTTCGTGATTAAAATTTTTATTTGGTATTTAGATGGTTCTTTTAATATTATAATAATTAAAAACAATTTAAATGGTTAAAAGAATAAAACAAAAAGAATATTGAGATATTTATCTTATTGAATTCATTGTAAGGCCATTAGAGATTTATTGTGATGATATGAAAATCACACCTAATGTGGGTAAGGAAATAAGAATGAGAATCTCTTCTACATTCAGAAAATATAGGCATTAAAATTTTGGGAAAAAAAGGGAGAGAGAAAAGTACAGATTTGGCAAAGCTATCAGCCAATCACAAAGCAAAGGTGGAAATGAATGGAGGAGAATATAATAAATTGAAAAAAAGGAGAGCCACAAAACTAAAGATAGAGAAATTAGGCCAAAATGCTATAAAGTCAGAAAGGTAAGCGAGATTAACAATGTCATCTCTTGTTATTACTTAATAAGCAATATTTTATTTTATTTTGGTTTTCACCATTTTATCTATAAACTAAATCTTCCATAAATTGAAAATGATGTAAATACTTACATTTTAAGTCTACTTTTAATATAAATCAAATATTGATATGTTAAATTAAGAAGTAAATTGATTCTTTTTATTAAAAATTTTATCAATTTGTATTGTGTTAAAAATCGACATAACTACAGAATAACTAAAAAGTGACATGTGACGTGTAAATTTACCATTTTTCAAATAGAAAAAGTAAAATATCATTGAATTAATGAAGAAAGCAAAAGGGGTAAACTCTCAAAAATGATAAATTTTTCGTTTAACTCCTTAATTTATTATGAAATTATGTATTAATATAATGAAAAATTTATATTTCTAACCCTTCCAATGATTTATGATAATTCTCTAACTCTCCTATAACTTTTTTTTTTTGTTATATCGTCGGAATATAAGAAGGTAATATTTACTTCTTAACATTATTACCCAAAATTAGCAATGATACCATCCACACAGATTTGAAAAGACATTATCAAAATCCCCATGAATCTGGAAATATCAGAATCATGGCTCACAAAATGTTAAACATACCAACCCGTCCATTTGCCACAACAAGAAATTTCAATATTTTATCACTTTTTTTAAATAAAATAAAAACAAAAAACAAAGCAGATAATTCTCGAATCCATCCCGGCTCTTTAGGAATGTCAATCTTAAAGAAAACTAATTTGTTAGAGAAACATAAAATCAAATCCTTCCTTTAAATGGAATATATATTATAATAGGAATATTAACTTTATTAAAAAATTATTTTAATTTTTTATTTATTTTTCACTTTTTTAATCATTAAATTTACTTTTTTTGACAATTCATCTAAAATGAAAGAAAAAGTTAATGTTTATTAACTTTACTAACATGAAATGCATGTGGATTGCCATGCCAATATTTAATTAATTTTTTTAAATTTAAAAATATTTTTTATATTTTTAAAATTTTTAATTTTAAAAAATTAATTAAATGCTAATATTTCATCTAGTATATGCAACATCAATAAAATTAAAAAAAACATAATTTTTTCATTCATTTTAAGGTGATTTGACAAAAAATATATAAATTTAAAGATTAAAAATAAAAAATAAAAATAATTTTTTTATAAATTTGAAGAGCCAAATAAATTATTATATCATTATAATAAAAAAGATTTCTTAAAAGTCTAAATTAAAATCACAACAATAAAATAAAAGAAGAGGTATTTAAGTCTTCTAATTTTAATAAATGGAAAAAATAAATAAATTTTAATTGACTATTAAAAATAATAATTAGTAATTAGACCTTTCTTATTTATATTGTTGGTTTTTATTTATTTGTGCCTTAAAGAAAAATACATTATTAAATCAAATCCCAACACTTTATTTAAAAAAACAAATTCAATTAAAAATGATAAATAAATCAAATAAATTTTTATTATAAAAAAAGAAGTTGCTAATCTTTTTGTTGTTAATACTAGGCTTTTGCCTATCTTTTGCTTCAAGAGAAAACTATTTTAATTAAATCATTGCTTTAAAAGATAAATTAAAAAAAACCCATCTAATGACGTTAAATTCTAGTATATTAATTTAATGAAAACAGAAGGGCCACGCGGCAGAGAAATGGACTATTCTTGTTGATTTTGAGCTGAACCACCACCTACCATGCACCACTTAGCATGTGGCTCTTATTTTTTCCTAATTTCTTTTCATTTTTTAATGTACTTTTTTATTTATTTGGAAAGTGAAAAATCATGTTGCTATTTTATTTATTTATTAATATAAAAAAATCTTGTTAATTGGCCCTTTTCAATTGGTCCTTCGGTGACTCTTAACCAATCAGCCTGCATTATCTCATCCACGTCAGCGACACGTTCCATTTTTCGTATGGACCGCCAAACACTGACTCGTATATCAACCTTTTTATATATTAGAATATAATTTAAAATAAATTTTGAGGTGAATGTACCTAAGAGGCTCCTCTATTATAGGGATCTTATCAAATTAGTCCTTTTATTATTAAATGAATCAATTTAATCTTTTTACTATTAAAAAAGAATCAAGTAAGGTCAAATTGGAATAGACTTAACCTTTATTGTTTAAAGATTATCATTTACTATTTAACAAAGTTAATTCTTTTAAAAAAATTATGATTCTCTAAATGAAATCTTTTGTTTAGACTTGAACTGTAATTGAAAAAAATAATTTTCAAGATATTTTTTATATTGTAAATGTTAATTCTATTACAATTTGGACTTATTAATTCTTTTTAATAACATGTAGATTAATTTGATCTAGTCCTTATAATACAAAGACCTCCTAAATATTTTAACCTAAATTTTGATTAAATGTGTAATAAAATACATGAACTTAGAGTTGATGAAATTATAGATATTGAAATTGGATGAATTATTATTTTTATTTTGGGTATGCAATAAATAAATAAATACAAAACAAATGTTTTTTTATGTGGTAAAAACATATTGTTAAAGAATATAAATCAATTATAAATTACATTTAAGGTCATTAAATTATTAGTAAATTTATGATTTAATTATTTAATTTCAAAAAAATATAAAATGGTAATTAAAGTATTCGAAAGTTTTCATTGAATGTATTAAACTATTCAAATGTTTTTATTCAAATCACTGGATTGTTAAGTTTTTTTTTTCTAAAGTTTAGCTAATGAACTCCAAACGACAATTCGACGATCAATACGGTGAATCAATTCTCATAAATGTGTTGAAAAACCATTCATTATATCTAAGTCTAACTAATGGTAAATATTGTATTACTTTGTAAATAAATTCAAAAGTATACTATTTTATTAATTATCTCTTTTAACTATTTATTAGTAAAAATGAATAAAAGAAAATACATTCCATAAGCACCCTTTGGAGTTCTCATGGGACGCTTTTTCCTTTTCTGGTAATTACTAATAAGGGACTCTTATTATTGTTATTTTTGGTCCCACTATTATTATTAGCTGGTGCGGGTCAAGCCCTTTTTATTATATAATACCAGGGGAAGTCAAATGTTTTTTTGAATAAAATTTAAAAAATTTGGAATGTCAAAGCTAACAATTTTATATTAAAATAACTTAAATTGAATTATTATTTTTTTATAAAGAACAAAGTGTTTTTTTATTAATAAAAATAAAATTGAATTATTTAAAAGGAGCTAAAAGTGCAATTGGACAATTTAATTAAAGGAGCAAGGACCCTGAGTTTAATTATAATTCAAAGTCAGTCTAATACATATAAAAGAAAAATATAAAGCATTACATAAAAATTTCACAAAACTGGAAAAGAAAAATAAATTGCACAAAATATAGTGGTTAATAAAATTTTCGTGTAAAAGCCTTAAAATATTTTAAAAAATGGAAAAAGAAAAATAGACAATGTCATCAATCTTGGTTTAACACCTGTTTGAAAGGTTGCATGCCCACTAGCTGTGCTATGTTGCGAGTAGATAGTTATTATTATTATTATTATTAAGTTTCATTTAATTTAAAATTTTAATTAATTTATTTCAATAAAAATGCTTTAAAATTACTTCAATGGAATTTTTTAGAATATTTTTCACAATTTTATTCATAATGAAATTTTAAGAATGAAAAGTTAAAAGTAAATAAATTACCATTAAAAATCAAAATGTGACAATTTTAAAGGAACCGAAAAAATATACATGCGGCATGATTCGTATAAATGTTATAATGATTAATAATTATTTTTTTATACATTTTTGTAAACAATTGATAATCCCAGATCCTCAAATAAATGGATTAACATGCCGTCCGGAAAAAATAGTAAAATTATAAGAAAATCAAAGATAAAATAATATTTTAAGGATTATTACTAAATATATTTTCAGTGGAATTAGAATTATGATATTTATTGGGGCCTATTTGGATGAATAATTCTAGAAATTCTAAAAAAAATAAAATGTTAATAAGTTGCTTTTATTATTAAAATTGTGACCTTAATCGTTATATTAATAATATTAGAGTAACAAAAAGAATTTATCAATATAACATTTATAATTTGAGATGTAATTAAAATATTTTGAAATTTAAAAATTAATTTAAAATAAAAATTATAATTTAAGAATATTTGATAAATTAACTTAAATTATTATAAAATACAAAAAAGATAAATGCTAAGTTTGAGAGAGAAAGCGAGATTTTTATTAAATGATAAAGAGACTATGAGATTTTTAAAAGTATTATCCTCACAAGATTAAAAGAAAAAAAAAATTATCCTCACAAACAGGAAAATAAATATATAAAAAGATTGTAATAAAAAAATTCAACAAACATGAGGCTGAAATTAAATTGGCTACTACTCTCCGACAGTGATAGGGTTTTCTACTAAAATAGTATAAAAAAAATTTTATGTGCCAAAATAATACCTAATTTTATTATTTATCAAAATTGTATATTTTGTTGGGTGGAAGGTTATCAAATGATGGCATTAGTGAGTTTTTTTGACATTATTTTTTTATTAAATTTATATATTAAAAAAATAAAAAATAATATTATATTAGTGAAGGATTATCAAATAGCGATACTACAGGAAAAAATTATATAAAATACACAGAAAAAAATACCTAACACTGAAGGAAGAGTATCAAGTGGCGGTACTGTAGGAGGATTTTAAAGTGACGAAACTAGGAGGTTTTTTGCCACTTGTAAAAACTCCTTTGCACTGTTTGTGTGTGTGAGGTGATGTTTTGGGTGAAATTTGCTTGTTAGGGTAATTTAGTAAAATAATGTAAAAAAAATAATTATTTTTTTGACATAAATAATATTTAAAACACCACTCCACACACACACAAATAGCACAAAGGGGTTTTGACAAGTGACAAAGAACTCCCTAATGCCGTCACTTTAAAATCCTCTTACAGTGTCACCACTTGATACTTTTCTTTCAATGTTAAGTATTTTTTTCCATGTATTTTGTATAATTTTTTTCTGTAGTGCCGTCATTTGATAATCCTTCACTAATATAATAATATTATTTTTTATTTTTTAATATATAAATTTAATAAAAAATAAAAAATTGTGTCAAAAAAACCTACTAATGACGTCATTTGATAACCCTTCACCTAATTAAACATATCATTTTAATAAATAATGAGATTGATGTATTATTTTGTTACATAATTTTTTTTTTATACTATTTTAGTAAAAAACCCATAGTGATACGACTGCTGTTCGCCGCTCAACCTATCCAGACATTTCAAATATTCTTAAATTAAAAATCTGACCAATAGTAATTCCTTTTTATTTTTCATAAAAAATTCAGTTGCGATTTTATTTAAAATAAATAAATAAAACATTACTACTTATTTAAAAAATGTATTTACTTGGACGAAATTCAATGCTGCTGGTACGCGTGGCGTTTACGGTAAAGAAAAAGCTGATGTGGCAAAAAAGTGCACAAGAGCTAAAGTGGTCCCCACCACTTAACTCAAATAAAAAAAAAACTTTATGTCACGAGCAGCTGTACCCACCACTTGGCCTGCCGTCTTTCTGTCTGAAAATTATTTTTTCTAAGGTCATAGATATTTTTCGATTTTCATCTTTGCTTTTTCCTTTATTATATATTTTATTTTATTTTTCCACTCGTTTTCCACGCAAATGTAAACCACGCTCTCTCACTAGTGGGACAAAAGCGAAAAGCAAAGAGAGTGAATGTTCCGCGCGTGGGATTAAAAAGTCATAAAATATCTGAAAAATGAGCTACACTTATCAATTATCCATCCATCCTTCAATATCTTCCACAAAAATAAAACGTGAAAAAAAAATCTTTGAAAAAATAAAAAGGAAAGTGCCATCGCAAAAAAACGACGCGTGTCCAAAGGACTCGACATTTCTCAGCCACAAGATTCCAAGCCCTTCTCGAGTTTTCCATGAAAAAATAAAAATGAATAAAAATAAAAATCTGACGTGGCACCCTTCCCTCGCTTTTATACTGAAGAAATAATACCTATTAAAATGATTTATTTATCTTCGCTTTTTTTCTAATTTCAAAAATCTTCAATGTTTTTCCCTTCTTCTATTTCAAATCTAAATTTTCGATTCTTCTTGATTCATCTTTTGTTTTAATTTTTCTTCTTTAAATACTTTTCTAAGCAACTTAACAGTACTGTATGACTGTTAATTGTTTAATCTCTTGCTATTTTAAGAATTTTATTGTGAATTTTTTCCCCTTTTGATTGCTCTTGAAGTTTTCTGTTTTCCGGAGATTTCTCTTTTAAACTGGTAAGTTTGTGGCTGATCGGATTTGTTTTGTGGATAATTTAGCTTTTTTTCAGTTTATAATTTGAATTTCTTATGCGACTCACTGTTCATTGAATTTTCTTGTAATCGGAAAGAAATATTTCTGACTGGTTATTGAATTAGTTCTGATTATTAGATTATATGATGTATTAATAGTGATTTTTGGTTTATAGGGGAAGTTGCAGGAGTATTTCTAGGTTCTGCAAGATTTGAAGCAAAATTCGTTTCTAACGATGGCTACGGAGGTATACTATATCCTATATTTATGAGTCTTATACTTGCAGTGTTATTTTATGTTTTAAGAAGGTTAGATTTTATCTTTCCCTTTTTTTGTTTCAAGATGAAAGAAAGCTGTCAATTTGTAGGGTGTAGTCCGCATAATTTGAATCAAATGCTTCGATGCAAATTTGCTCTTTTTTTTCTTTATTTGTTATCGCTATGTTTGCTGGACCTTGGAAACTGCTCCTTTTATGGATTACTGAAATTTTATGGAATCAGATGCGTTTTTTTTTTTTTACTCAAAGTTGTATTTTTTTCAATTGCTTATGTTTCTGTGTGGACCTGAATATGCTTTAATGAGAAGAATTAACATTCATTTGGAATGGAAAGTTATATCATAATCCATATAATTTAAAGAGTGTTTCCTAATTGTTTATATGTTGTTGCAAATTTTGATATAGGACAAAATTGAAAGTCCAGCATCACCAACTACTCTTAAATCCGGTGTGTGCTGTTCCATAGGCAGTGGACAATCTGAGACATTGACTCAATTGCAGGAGTTATACGGATTTAAGCATGATCACACACTCAAGGTTCCTTTCTTCACGTTGTCTATGAACTGTACTTTCCTTTTGGTTTTAGTCCCCAGATAGTAATTTTTAAACCTTTTCTTTGCTATAGGTCCGGAAACCCTATACTATAACTAAGCAAAGGGAAAAATGGACCGAGGAAGAGCATCAGAAGTTTCTTGAAGCTTTAAGGCTGTATGGCCGTGGCTGGCGCCAAATAGAAGGTAAGTGCACAGTGGGGATTATTGCATATTCTCTTTTGCCATAGTTATGGTGTGAACAGATTAAGTTACACTTGTTTTCATGCAGAGCATGTAGGCACAAAAACTGCTGTTCAAATTCGAAGTCATGCTCAAAAGTTTTTCTCTAAGGTTTATTGCTTTATGTTCATTGCAAGATTTTCTTGATTGGGGAACGTTTGTATGCCATGTGTAGACATTCATATATAGGTTTTTTGATCAGTCTCTTATACTTGCGTGTCTGTGGTTCTAGGTTGCCCGAGAGTCAAATGGTGGCTTTGAGAGTTCCGCTAAATCAATCGAGATACCCCCTCCTCGTCCAAAAAGGAAGCCAACGCATCCATATCCCCGCAAATCTGTTACTTCTCTTAAAGGAATATCTCCATCATCTCTACTAGAGAGGTCTCTATCCCCCAACCACTCTGTCTCGGAACAGGATAACAAATCACCCTCATCAGTTTTGTCCCCATTTGTTTTCGATGCAATGGGGTCTTCTGCCTCTGAGCAACCGAATAGATGTTCTTCTCCAACTTCTTGTACTACTAATATTCAGTCACTCAATAATACATCCCCTGTTGAAAAGGAAAATGACTATGTGACATCTATAGAGAAAGAGAATGAATCTTTATCACCTGTTAAAGTATTTGGACAATCATCTGAGGAGGACATTTTATCTTTGGTAAAATCTCTGCCCTTTTTGATTTATGGAACAGTGATTACTGACCCTTGTCTTAGAATTTGAACTCTGATTTTCTTTCTTTCTTCATGTAATTACCCAGAAATCCAACGCGGACTTTGAGGAACCTGTGTGTGCCAAAGGAAATGAAGCAGCAGTAGTTGTGCCTTTCACCAGTATTAAGCTTTTCGGGAAAACTGTTGAGGTGAAAGATTCCAGCAAACCATCCACGGGTGCAGAAAACTTTAAAATGCAAACATCGAAGAATGGTGTAGCCGGCGAGTGCTTGGACTTGCATTTGTCACATGGGACAGTCATTGATAATTGGAGTACGGTACCTTCTAAATCTAATTTGTCCCCTTGTATGGAAATCCACTCAGATAAAAATGATCATGTAGAATACACCAGTGATGCTCCTCTGCCATGGTTAGCTTTTTACCAAGGTCTACCCTTTTATTACATCACTTCATTTAATCAAACCCACAAGGACCCCAGAGTCAAAGAGACACCGAAAGAGAAGGAAACCCTGAATGAAAGATCTTGCACCGGTTCAAATACGGGCTCAGTTAGTCAAATAGAAAATAGGGAAAAGAATTCGGATTCTGTCGATTCTCAATGCCAAAATTCTTGCCCTCAGGGAAAAATGACATCCCAAAAGTTTAGTAAAGGATTTGTGCCATACAAAAGATGTTTAACAGAAAGGGATATGTCATCATCCATGGTTGTATCCGAGGGTCGAGAGAGGGCACAAAAAGCCCGAGTTTGCTCGTAGTTGCCAGCGACCTTGTTCGGATAAAACACAATAGTAAGTAAAAGAAAAGAGGATCACAAATAATCACTTAAGGTGCTTGGTTTACATATATATATATAGGCAAACTTTTTCAGTGAATTATAGGTAATTTTTGCTGTTTGTAATATACCATTTCTACGTATCAGCAACCTTCGGATATCCCATGTGTGGCTCAATGTGTTTATAGCTCCAAAGGGTAAAGAGGGGTCCGTTTTGTGTGTTAAAGGGTTAGGGGTCTGTCCTAGTTTTTACATATGTATATATATACACATAAATATGTATGTGTATATGTATGTTCTGGATGCTAACTTGTTTTGCAACAACGTTTGTAAATTATGTCCCTTTTTTTTGTTCGAACTGGAAGTGGAACAGGTGGTCACCTCCACTTAAACATAAACGTTGACTGATTGTATACTATGGGTTTTTGTGCCAATGGTATTTCATGACACAAGAAATAATCAGTTTGCGAAGAAATATTTTTGTCTGCCATAGAAAAAGCTTCTGTTATCTTCTTTTGTTTAGTGCGGTATTAATAGAGAGATGCAGGATTTGATGAATCATAAAGGTAATTGAAGAAATCTGATGCCAAGTTTCATGTCATCACATACCAATATTATTACAGTACAAGCAATCAATCAATTACAATTTTGATTGGTGTTGGCTTATATGCGGAGTGGTTTTATAATTGAGATTGTTAACCCTTCGCTAGTATGAAAGATTGAAACCCCTCGTCTAAATCATTTGATCAACGACTTAGTCTTTTTGTTTTACCCCTCATTGGGTATTAGAGCTTACCTCACGTTTGATTGGCGCCAAGGTTATTCAGATTGCCGATATAAATTATTTGGTGCCATAACTTGTAAAATAATATGATTAGGTAACTTACTCAACTGTAATAATAATAGGTAAATCTTTGAACTTGGTAACATCTCTTATTTTACTTTTTGAAAAAAAAATTTGCACATATTACTTTCGGATTTTAATAGTTTTTTTTTCAAATTGGCCTTAGATTTTATTAAAACATGATAATACAACATTCTAAAATTGTATCACATCATCTGATAATAAAATTTAAGTTTTAGGGATGAAATTAAGAAAAAAACCGTCACTACGCTTTTTTATACCTAAAAAACTAGGGATGAAAAGCTTAGAACCTTAGCTTCTAAGAAGCAAGTGGCCCAACTACTAACCTATTAACCAGAACGGTGTAATTATATGACTACACTTAAAAGCAACAAAGACAACAAATTAAGACGTTAAAAATGACGTTTACAACTCAACTAAATGAAAAAAAAAAAACTGGATTTAAAAACACATTTGTTACTAGAAAATGAACCATCAAGAAGTGGCAAAGCAAAAAAATCTTCCAGTACGTACATAGATGGTAGACCTAAAAACAAATAATAATAATAATAATAGGCAAAAAAGAAAAGAAAAAGAGAGAGAACAGATTAAAGCATGAATAATAAATCTGGTAGGCACTCAGTTTCAACCCTTTTTTAAACTCCAAATATCATGTACGGCTATGGTCCCCTTTCAATGTGTGGGGTTTGCTACCTCTTTTCCAAAATTTTCAACCTCTAAAACCCACTCTTTTAATCCCAAAACCTAAGACTTAGATCAAAGAATTCGAAATCTAAATGAGATTAGCTCTCTTTAGGAACCTGATGGTTCTACAATAATACGGCCATATCGATTCAACAAAGTCCAGGTACTTCTCCATCATCCATTCCTGAAAATCTTTCACCTTTTTTCTACATACCTCTTTGTAGTCCAAGTTCTTCATGTCTACCACGGGTTGCCATATGTGGACTCGTAAGTCTTCTTTCAGCTTTCCATGTGCGATGTAGTTATAAGCCAGGAGATAGTAAGTAGGTAAGTTCCTAATTAGTTGAACCGTCTGGTTGAAGCAGAAAACATACAGGGCACATAAGCCTCTAAGCATCTTGATGTAAAGAGCAATGATCAGGGGCCCAAACATCCATAGAGGAGTCAATTCCTTTGAAACTTCAGCCCCATAAATCAAATTGACACCAAGGTACCACGGAACACTGCATGCATGGCAGATTGATTGTTAGTAATGTACGTAGAAATGTTCACAGCATTTCATCGACAGATCATGTAAGTTAACTAAGACAGAGGAAAACTCAAAATTATTGACAAAAGACTACCAAGTTGCAATTTTTATCAAATCATCCTGGGGATAGAAAGAGGAATACTATTATCGCTTGACAAAATAAATTAGAATGAGTAACGAAACCAGTTAAGTCAGCATCGTTTATCAGCGCTGTACCATTAGTCCTTGAATCAAGGCGAGAACATTATGGTTGTCACTTTTTGCTATTTTTAGTAAAGACTCAGGATGTAGATATTTGAATTCACAAATATAATACCTAATAGTAGTAAATAGTGTATATTGCTAGAAAATAACTTGGGGGGGGGGGGGGCAGAAAAAGAGAGAACACATTAATTATACTTACAATATTAATAAGGGAATTTTGATTGTTGCATTCATGTCCCAGAAATAGCTCCAGACCATCTTTAGAATCTTGCCTTTTCTATTACTTTGGGTGTCAATTTTAGCTTCTGACATGTCCCTTGGATGCGCTTCTTCTCCCAGAGCATCATCCATCACTCGACTTGGGGATTGTGATCGCAATATCATTATCCATTTCTTGAATAATTCCTGAATAGCAGCAGATCCCACAACATTCTCACCTGTTTCCGAGGAATACGCAACTGGACCATTATGAGCCTTTGAAGATTCTATCGCGGTCGCTTCACCATCTTTTGGAACATAAGAAACTTTAATAGAACTTTTTGGAACATTCTCGTCGATTGCTCTGCCTCCTGATTCACCATTCTCAACACTGCCTTTGAAGGCTGAAATTCTAATACTTTTGGTATTCAATCCACAAGTATGAGCCCCTATACTGCAAAAATAAGCCTATCTGAATTCAAATGCCCAAGATGCATATGGTGAATAACGAAGTATTTGAAGAAAATGAAAAGAAACTAGGACTGCAAAAAAAAACATAAGAATAATAATTATTGAAAGTATAAACAAAAATGAGTTCACTTCTTGCTCAAAGTGAAAAAGCTCTTTCACTTCACCTCTTTTCTACAGCAATAATGAATGCATAAAATGTTAGATGAGAACAACTTAATTGGTTTTACAAGCAAAAATTATTTATAGTAACAGTAGAATAGCACCTAAATGCATACAACATTTGCATTCATATAACAAAAAAGCATTCTTGTCATCTTCACGTGTAAAGGAAGAAAAATAAGAATTGAGGCAAGAATTTTTAAGAAGAACAAAACACATGAATGACAAAATGACATGATTTGCATAGACCTGTATTTATAGAGTTAGACAATAAGCATTATTGCACCAACCAGGCAATGTTTGGCACCATTAACACCTTGGTAAATAAAAGCAAGAAACAACTTTCCATTTACAACCTCACATCACATAGCACGAAATTATCTCAATGAAATTTTATGCACCAGAAGTAAATGTAATCACCATGATGAATTTTCAAAATCCTTAATTTTTAGATTAAACAGTTGATTCCCTATCTCCTTTCACAAACTGGTACCCTCACTTCCAAATTTTTAGATTAATATAGAACTTTAAAAGAAATGGGAAATTTGGGGAAAGGAAAAAATGTGGTAAGAACAAGCATTTTGGATTTTTCTTCCAGAGAAAAGAATTCAATATGCTAAATTAAAAGCACTAGTCCTAGTCCTTTCAGATAACCACTTCCATATACTAAGAGACAAGCTACCAGCATGGAACTCTGTAATTCATTGCTTAACATAAGGGAACTGTTGCTTACCATAAACAAGTAGAGTGCCTTAATGATATGCTCATCTCCCTTCTCCCAAGCATATGAAGTGTAACTATAGGTCTCTTTAACGTCAATCCTTTCCTCCATAATAAAGGCCTTGAAGGGCATGCTACATATGAACCCTGCAATGCAATAAAATGAGCTGAAGGAATGCCACATATGAATCCTAAAATGCAATAAGTCAGCATACTTTGCAGTCAGATAAATACCCATACAAAGCTGTGATCCTAGATTTGTTAGATAAGATACCAAATTAGACTCTTCCGCAATAAACAAAAATCCTCTAAGCAATACAAAACGAGAGCTTCAGAACAGAATTCTTTAGTTCATAAGATTCAACTGACAATGCTTCGATGCACCTATCTGTAGAACTTTACTTCAAACTCAGTCATCAAACTCTTAGTTTCTATAGAACTATACCATAAATTCATAGTCTACCAGTTTTACTCAAAACTTAATCTTAGAATACCTGCAATTGATGGGTCACCAACATCATAGCTGCAGCTTTCACCTCAAGCTCCTGAACATTTATTCAACAAGGCCTAAACAAATGAAATGAAACACAGTCAATACATAATGTCCAGCATCAACAAAAAAGATTAGAAGCTTTCAACTGTATGTAAGAAAGAAACTCCAACAAACAATGGCATGAAGGAGAACCATCCAGTACAGGACAAATTCCACCTTATCCTAATTATAGCAATCAAATATATTGACTCAAGATTTCCAATATATAACAAACAACGAATATTATATAAAAAAAAATAGAAGGACGAGAATGCAGGGCAAAAAAGGGAGCTCCGTTGAGTTTCAGAAAATGAAACAGAATTCTATTAAAGAAAAAAGAAAAGCTGCATATATTGACATTACTTTCCCTCTCTTTTCTCAGCATCCAAACAACGGCTGAAGCTAATAACTTCAAATTAAACCATTTTCTAAGCGGAAAAGTGAAATTCCTCGTTCTTTCAAGGAAACTAAAGTAAAACTCGAATTCAATTCGTGACTTTTTGTTTCAATTGATTCCTGTTTTTCTAATTTGAGCAAATAAATATTGAGGAAAAAACCCTAAATGCATTAAAAATTAAAATAAAATAAAATAAATAGCAGAGAAGAACAAGAAGAAGAATAGACTTTACCTTTAGACGTGATACCTTCAGCTCCTATCCAAAACAGCTTCGAAATTGAATTTGCTTTCTTTTTATTACGAAATTTTTTTACGAAAAAGATAAAAAAATAATAATTTATTTATCAGATTCTCCTAGCAAATAAGCCGGTGCTTCGCCTTTGGCCGGTATAAATATTTTTTAATTTGTTTAAAATTATTTAATTGTTTTATATTCAAATAGTGCAATGTTAAATCATTTTTGACATTATCTTTTTTACAATTAATGTTAAACATTAATTTAATTGTCTGAAAGATCAGATTTTTTGGGGAACAAGAAAGTGTAAATAATAATGAAAAATGTATATTATAAACAAGAAATTGCAATGTAGTCCTAATACAAGGTTTTGTTTTTTTTTTTTTTTAAAAAGTGGCCAAGTTTCCACATAATACGAACCGTGACCAAATTTCACATAAAATATATACATGAATGTGTGTGAACATAAATTGTTTACGTCTCTTTTACTTAGGTTGTAAGTTAAGAGTGTTTGGGTTCCCCAAATTCTACACACTTTTTCATACTTAAAAACTTATTTTCACCAGTCCTTTAAGCTCCAATTTTTTCTTTCTGAAACTAGGTTGGAGTTGGATTAATTTTTAAAAGCACCGGGTTGAGTCTAGGCTAAATTTGTTTCCGCTGGGAATATCTATAATAATATCATTGAATATATATGATAAGTTAGATTTAATTTATTATTATTCTAGTCGAAAATTTTTGTATTAAAAGTAAGACTGTTTTTTGCTTTCTTTATTAAAGATTAGATAAATTAATCACAATACATCAAATTAACAAATAAATTTATCTTTCAGATAAAAATTGTATTCATTTCTACTGTTAAAAATAAGTTCCTATAAGTCAGTATGAAGCATACGTGCCTGTTTCATCAACCATGCTAGTATTTAATGGTAGAAATAAGTGAAATTATAACAAAAATGATATGTTTGCTCTATGATTTAATGTACAAATGTTAATTTGCTCATTTTTTGAATAAAATGAACAAAATATAATCTGACTCTTACTATGAGAACTTCCATGATACTTTTACCTCCAATCTATCGTCTAGAATTACTTCTTTCTATTTTTCTTGAATAGATGCCAATGAATTATTTATCCAAAACTTGAAAAAAAAATCGCTTTAAAATTGTGTTTATTATCAAAATAAATTTTATGTACCTTATTTTTCAACTCAAAAAAAAATGTAATCTTATTGTTCCATAAGCTCCACAATTGAGATTAAATATATTGAAGCAAACAGTTCTTTCATAAACTCTGGAAAGAAATAGAAAACCTAATAAAATAAAATAGTTGAGGATAAATTATTGGTTTTAGGTCAAAGTCAGGGCATGCGGTAAGTAGAGCTTCGAGTCGAAATCAGGATAGGCAAAAATCTAACCTTCGCAACCCCGTTATGATCACAAATCTAGGCTTGAAGTTCGGCCTTCCGCCATTTTATGGTGATGCGTGGTTGGCCCTACAACTTGGGCCATGTTACAAGCTACTTTTCTCTAGCGGTTTTTTATAGAACTTAGGTCTTTCAAAGGGCTTATTGGGCTTTAAGCCTGCGATCTCATCAGTAAAGGTGCAATGAAGTCTCCTATATTAAAAATTGAATTGTATTTTATCTTTTTTACTAAAAAATAATAAATTAATTTATGTATGTTAAATCAAAGAACGGATTGGTCATTTTGTTAAAAATTTCATTATTTTTTTATGGTAAAAACTGATTCATGTATGTCAGCATGAGGTACACGTTGTCACGTGTAATTTTCTGGTTAATTTATCGACTATGTCAATTTTTAACGGTAGAAATACATAAAAATTTTAACATAAAGAAGACAAAATGCAAACTAATTTCTAATATAAAGATTTTCATATTTTTACCTGTTGATTCTATATATAATAGTCAATTTGGTGTCAAAAGTTAGTAGAATGTATTGTACCTGAGAATTTTTTTTTAATGTATACAGCTCTATAAGATATATCTCTCAATTTAATCCATATATGCCCTTGGTCAGTCAGTGTTTGGGTGGGCACACACCCATGTGATTCAAGATTAAAGGGTTTTTGTACCCCCATGCTTTTGCAAAGTTTATAATATATCAATTTTCAGCTTTATCTTTCCATAAAGATGGTGAAAACAATAATTTTTTTTAATCTACCATTTTCTCTTTTATATAGATCCCAATATATAGTTGATAGAGATCACATGGTCTCCAAATCTGAATAAGATGTGGATGATCCACCAGCTTCAATCTCTCTCTATACAGTTTCTATGGACTAAGCTAATTTGTGGGTTTCTGTTTTAGCAAACATGATTTTATACAGGACAATGACAATCTAAATATACATATGGTGGGTGGCAAGCATGTATCACCATCCAACCCAACAAATTGCCTTCTTTTGGATTTTATTGGATTGTCATTTGCTGCATGATAAAAAAGTCGACTCTTAAAAAACCAAATCACCATTTATCGATGTATGTATGAATGGACCTATGCCATATGTAAAATCGATTATAAATTTCAATACCATATATATTCGAAAAAAATTATCGAAAAGGTAACTAAATTAATAAAATGAAAACAACAGTCAAGCTCGATATATAATACACCCTTATTTATCAGTTAACATAAAAGTTTCACACTATTAGGAAGAGTACTATAAATATTAAGCAAATTTGAAAAATTAAAAACATCCAAAGGAAAAGAGTAAAATACAATTTCAATTTCAAGGTTAATTGGATTAAGATCCTTGGCTAGCTGGAGACCAATGAGGTATAAACACTCTTGCTCCAGCTTTACTTGGATCTCCTAAGCAAGATCCATTCATCCCTTTGACAGGAGATTTCCATGTCAGTGGAGTAAAGGAAAGGGTGAACAAGTGCATTTGTGATAAACCAAAGGCAGCCCCAGATTTAGAAGAAATGTATCGACCTATACCATAATAATACTAATTATGCTTCTTCCTTGTATTTGGATTGACTTTATTATCCCAAGACACAAAATATAGTGGTCCAGCCAGTAGGTTCACCCACAACAATTATTACAGCAATAGTTATAGTAAAAGGAAAGAAAAAAACATTTCCTCGAGAAATCATTTTCACCTCTATTGCTACACTGCTTCCATTTACATTTTATATTTGGGGGACAGATTTGGTCAGAGGTATACTATCTAGTTTCACATATTATATTTTTATCCCCATAAATCACAGCCATCAATATACCAATAAACAAAAATCCTAAGCCCCATTTTTTATTGACCTACTTATTATTATATTAAAAAAAAATTAGAAAATGTATACACTGTATAGTACTAAGAAGCATCACTTTGCTTTTAAGTGGTGGAGTTTGGAATCTATTCTTTCAAGAAAAATAAAGGGGAGGGGGAGGCATGTTGGGAGCGGTGGAATAGGTTAATAAATGATTATTCCCACCCATGGCTATGCCGGCCAGTTGTTTTAATATTGAGGGTGACTTGCCCTGGCCCAACATTCCTCAACAGCTAGCTTTGCTTTAATTTGCGGCAGTGGTGGGTGAGACTATTTATAGTGCCCATTTCTTAAAAGTTGAGAAAATAACAATGAAATATAAGTATATGTACATCCACATGTATTTGATATGGTGATTAGGTACATTGTATTATTAAGAAGAGAATTAAAATTTAAACTTTGAAGATATGTTGTTGAAAAGATTAATTATAAAATTTGAAAGCAATAATATTTATGAATCATAAAATAAAAAAACAACAACAATAAAATATATACTTGATTAAAGGGTAAAAGAGAGCAATTAGAAGTTGCAAGTAAGGGTGATAATGGTTCAGTTCTATCAGGTTTTAGGATTTTTGAACTGTTGTTTATAATTTAATTTGGTTCTCGGATTGTTTATATTATCTTTTAATTTTAATTTATTAGACTTATTTTTGACAAAATAAATTTCGTTTTATGGTTCTTAAATATTATTTGACAACATTTTCACAAATATTTTTTAAAAACAATATTTTATCAAGATATTTTAAATTATTTTCAACATTTTAAATATAAAATCTTTATTTTTATATAAAAGTAAATTTAATTATAAATTTAATAAAAATAAAATTCAATTCAATTTTAAATAACTACTATTTTTAAACTTAAATTCCATAAACCACCCATTATTTAAGTTAATTTTTGTTTTTTCCATTTTTTTCAACCCTAGTGGCAAGCACCACCATAACCCAGGTTCCAAAAGCTAACAAGGAGAAAGGGCCCCAATATCTCCTTTTGTGCGCCCATCCCACCACCCTCCACAACCCTCAGCCAAACTCCAAACGCTTATCATTTTATAATTATAAACTTACTTTTTAGATTGGGAAAAAAATTAGCTTTAGTCTCTAAATTTGGTAATATTTTCATTTTGGTTCCTGATTTTTCTGGTTTCGGAACTTGATAAAAAATTTTAATTTAATCCCTGAACTTGAATTTTATTAAAGTATGATGACATGACACTCAGAAGATTATACTATGTAATCACTTGAATTTTTTTAATTTTTGGTATTTTTTAGATTATATATTTTTAACTTTTAGGTGATCGAATGGTACAATATTAGAGTATAATGTCATCATATTAAAATAGAATCCAAGTTCAAAGACAAAATTGGGAAATTATCAAGTTAAATGATTAATAAGGACCAAATTGAAAAAAAATACCAAGTTCAAAGATTAAATGATGGTTTACCCTTTTAGATTATTATAGGAGTTACTGATTCTTTCCACTTAATTTCCCCAAGGTTGGTGAGCATGACACAAATTTTGTTAGTTGTTTAAAGGTGAAAGTATTATGGGTTTTTTTTATTTAAAAAATGAGTAAATTAATTTAAAAATAAATTAATTTTTTATTAAAAATTTATCAATTTTTACAGTTAAAATTTAGTCATTATACGATATAATGTGAGACACATGACATATCATATTTCACTGTTTAATTATTTTATCAACTATATTAATTTTTAACAGTAAAAATAAATAATTTTAAAAAAAATTAATTTACTCTTTAATCTAATATTAATAATTTATTTATTTATTTTAAATAAAAAATACAATATAACTCTTTTTAGTGTAATACTTTTACCCTTGTTTTTTTTTTTTTTTTACCCTTGTAACACCCTCCTCTTGAAGTCTCAACCTTTGAGCTTGAGAATTTTGGGACCAAACCTCAATGGAAAGGAACAAACACTGTGCCATTCTGGTGCTTGTCCTCCTTAAACACCACACCTATAAACCTTTTGAATTTGACACCATAAATGTAAAGACTGAAAAGCCTAAGCCCCCACAGCCCACTGCCTTATTATTATATTCCAATTAAAAAAGAAGAAGCAAATATATGTTTTAAGCTATTTAAAGTGCAATTTCAAGACTAACAAATTTGTTGATGGTTGCAAAAGAAAAAACCTGATAAAAGTATTACGAAAATTCTTATATTAAAAATCAAATTATATTTTGTTTTTATTAAAATAAATAAATTAGTAAAAAGAATAAAACGGAATTGGATTCTTAATATAAGGAATTTCACAATATTTTTACGGAAAAATCAGTTCAAGATATACTACCTATCATACATTAAGTGGTTCATCAAATCAGCCAACAACCAACTTTAAAACCATTAAGCTTAGTCCCCAATGTGGAATGTGGTTATAGAGAAATAAAGGCCCTGTTTTCTTTCATTTTCTTTCACTGAAATGCATGGGTCTACCAGCTGAATTTGTAAACTGACATAAGTTACTATACAAACTTCATCATATGAATATTTTATCTCCAATATATGAAAAAAAAAATAAAGTATTATATTAGGAGTTAAATTATATTTTTTTACTGAAATAATGGTAAATTAGTTTTTGTATATTAAATTTAGAGCAAATTAATTATTCTGTTAAAAATTTCATCAATTTTTGCTATTAAAAATTGATCTTTGTACATCAGAATAAGGCACGCCACATATAACTGTCTGATTATTTCATCAACCACATCAATTAGTTTTTATACGTTAAATCAAAAAGCAAACCGATCATTCTGTTAAAATTTTATCTATTTCTACTATTAAAAACCGATCTTTCTAAATCAAAATAAAGCACGCTACGTGTAACTGAAAGATTATTTCATCAATCACATTGATTTTAAATAGGAGAAATAGACGAAAATTTTAACAAAAATAATCAATTAACTCTTTGATCTAACGTGTATAAATTAATTAATTTATTTTTAAATAAAATAAAATAAAATCTAATTTTTAATTAAAAAAAACCTCTATTGGGGAGAAAATATCTTTGATAGATAGCATGCCTGTATATATTACAGTAACTTGGAATTTAAGTAACATGAGTAGTGATTTGAATTCCGGAAAGAAAGCAAAAAAGAAACCAAAGTGTTTTTCCCCCTGTGATGATGATTTTGTTGGACATGATGATTACGAATGTCCCCACTAAGAGAAATGTACAAATGTTCTAGCTTTTTTTTGGGTACAAATTATGCATCTGCATAACATAAAATCAAAGCATAAATAAAATGTAATTTTATGATAGAGGTTTTTATATTAAAAGTTAGATTATATTTTGTTTTTATATTAAATAATAATAATTTAATTTTTGTACATTAAATCAGAGAGAAAATTAATCATTTTTATTAAAATTCATTCATTAGTACATCTAAAAATTAGGTAAAATAATCAAATAATGATACGTGGTATGTCAAATGTATCTCATATTGATGTTTAGGATCAGTCTTTAATAAAAAAATATGTAATATTTTTTGACAGAAAAATCAATTTATTTTTTATCTAAAGTACAAAAATTAATTTACCTATTTTTAATATAAGAATCAAAATGAAATTAACTTCTAATATAAAACTCTCTATAACACTTTTACCACAACTATATCTATGTGAGAAAAAAAAACCTGGATTGACTACACAAAAATCATTGTTTGGAACGAGTTTAAGCCTGTATGAAAGAAAATACAATAAATGCCTGAAATTATATACATATAGATATAACCAAAGCTTTAATTTTTCTCTTTTGATAAAGCTGACAACCCTGAAAGCAACCCAAAAGAAAAGAAAAAGTTATATCCGTTTCGATCACAATTCACACAGGACAGCCCCGTTATAGAATTTGTCTTAAAAATGCAAAGGGGTTTGAGAATTTTCAGTTTTGTTTATATGTTTGAAAAATGGGGGTCTTGTGTTTTTTTAGTAAAGATTTGAAGAGAGATTCATTTCCAATTCCAGGGACAATCATTCTGGAATAAACCCATGTTGTGTTATGAACACAACAAGACATTATTGTATACAAAAACATTCCACAATATGATTCACATTTTTGTTGCTTTCCTTGCTGTTTCCACTTCTCTTGGCCCTGTCTTGTCTTTACAATCAGTACCGGATTCCGGTCACCGGCAACTACAGAACTGTACTTTAAACCCTCATAAAGATATTCAGAAGCTAAGAAGAGTCCAAGCTTATCTCAAGAAGATAAATAAGCCTGCTGTTAAGACCATTCAGGCATGTTCTTTGAAACTTTATGCCAATTATATGATAATTATATGATGTTTGGTTCTTGGTTTGCAGAGTCCAGATGGTGATGTTATAGACTGTGTTCCATCTCATCTTCAACCTGCTTTTGATCATCCTCAGCTTAAAGGGCGGAAACCATTGGTAGAAAAACAAAAATTCTGCTTGTTTTTAATGCATTAAGTTACAAGACATCCTTAGTTATATGTGAAACAGACATTAACCAGAACATTGTTTTTTGACAGAAACCGGCTGTAAGGCCAAAAGGACATAACTTAAAAGAAGCAGTCTCTGAAAGCTTCCAGCTATGGAGAGATACAGGTGAATCATGTCCTAAAGGGACAGTTCCAATTAGAAGAACAACTGAACAAGACATTCTTAGAGCAAGTTCTGTTAGAAGATATGGAAGAATAAGAAGACATGTACGGAGAGATTCGACCGGTTATGGCCATGAGGTTAGTATATTCTCAAGATTCAAGACCAAAAACGAGTAAAACCCGTACCTTAGTCATAGGGGAAAAACAAAGGGTCTGTGTAGTTTAGACTAGTTACCTGTTGTTCACCCTCATTGCAGCATGCAGTTGTGTTTGAGAATGGTGATCAATATTATGGAGCAAAGGCAAGTTTAAGCGTATGGGCACCTCGTGTGACGAACGAATACGAGTTTAGCTTGTCACAGATATGGATCATCTCTGGTTCTTTTGGCAATGATTTGAACACCATTGAAGCTGGTTGGCAGGCATGTCCCTGAAAATCATTTTGCTTATTACTTCTCAGTTTCAAACATGACATGATTTTTATGTTCGTAATGAAACAGTCGTATGTTCATGTTTCTTTCAGGTTAGCCCTGAACTATATGGAGATAATTACCCAAGGTTCTTCACATACTGGACAGTGAGTATAACATATAGCAATCTTCTTGTCTGTTCATGTAAACAAGATTTAGGACATAAAAAGTGACAGAATAATCAACTGTTAATTGACATTTGAAATTACAGAGTGATGCATACCAGACTACAGGATGTTACAACTTGCTTTGTTCTGGTTTTGTCCAAACCAACAACAAGGTTGCCATTGGAGCAGCAATCTCACCAAGGTCCTCTTACAATGGCAGACAGTTCGATATCGGATTAATGGTTTGGAAGGTGAGTGTTACTAAACCAAGTTATGAACATAATGTTAATAAACAATAGTTCTATGTGTTATTTTACTGTTTCACATCTGTAGCTTTAATGTTTGGTTCCTTTTGACAAATCACTAAACATGCTGCCTTCAAATGATGTAATAGATAAAATTGACTAAAGTGATCAATGGCTAAACACCCTTCTTGGCATTTAACTTCATTTTTTTTTTTTGCCTATTCCTAATATTAGAAGATGTAAAATTCTCTTCTCTTTTTTGTCTCAATATGTTAAGTGATGTGTCAACTTACTCTCTCTTTCTTACTTTCGTACCAAAAGTTTAACTATTTTTGGTTAGCTTTAGAGGAAAATCAACGACTTGTTGAAACTAAAAATATAAAAATTTCATTTTATTTTACCATATGATGCATCCTACCATCCTTATATGATATAGGTCAAATTTTGGCTTTGGTCCTTCTACTATGCTCAAATTTGGATCTAGCATAATTTTGTCCTATTTTTTTATAAAGTATCATGAAGACCCCTGTGCTAGAAGTCAAATTGATTTTTCTCCATTTATACAAAAAAAAAATCAAATTAGTCCCTATGCGTTAGATCAAAAAGTAAATTGGTCTTTTTTGTTAAAAATTTCATTCATTTTTACTGTTAAAAATTGGTGCGGCCAGAATAACCAGTCAATTACATGGGGCACCTCTTTCTGACTTACATAGGCCGATTTTTAACAGTAGAAATTAATAGAATTTTTAATAGAATGACTTGTTTACTCTTTGATTTAACGTACAAAAATTAATTTTCTCAATTTTTTTAGTAGAGGGGCAAAATACAACTGACTCTTAGTACAAGGGCCTCTATGATATTTTTACCAAAAACCAACAAGGTTGTAGTAACTTAAATAAAACTTAAAAATGGTGAACAACATCCAACTGAAAAACTGTTTTTTTCTTTTCTTTTTTGTAGGATCCAAAGCATGGACATTGGTGGTTAGAATTCGGACCAGGGTTATTGGTGGGATACTGGCCTGCATTTCTTTTTAGTCACTTGAGAAGCCATGCCAACATGGTACAATTTGGAGGAGAAATTGTGAACACTAGATCCTCAGGGTTCCACACATCAACACAAATGGGCAGTGGTCATTTTGCAGAAGAAGGCTTTAGAAAAGCAGCTTATTTCAGGAACTTACAGACAGTTGATTGGGACAATAATTTGGTCCCATTGACAAACATTCATTTAAAGGCTGATCGTGCCAATTGTTACGACATCAGACAAGGAAGAAACCATGTTTGGGGAACTTACTTTTATTATGGAGGCCCTGGAAGGAATGTAAGATGTCCTTAACTATTTCGTCTTTTAACCCTTTCATTTTTTTTCTCTGTTTCTTTTACCCCAATTTTCCTTTCCCAGGTCTTAATAAGGTTTGGGTTATTCTTAGATTTTTTTCTTTGCTTTTGGTCTGTCGAGTAATGCAGATTTTTGGTCCCCTGGAAGATTGATTTACCCTCCCCGCTGGGGACTATATATATATATGTGTACGTAATTTTTTTTTGGGCGGGGATACACTGTTAATAACACCAGTCATCTATGTCTGCCTTTTCTTTCTCTTATAAATCTCAAATTCCCAAACATAATAAATAAAAGCTGAAATTTCTTCATCAGATTACATATTTTGGAATTTGAATACTCAAATAAATGGGTGAAATCTTATATATACTAAAAATTTTATCACACGCATATGCGTATAGAAATCACATATTTAAAATACAGATATATATTTAAAAATAATATACAATAAATAATAAAAAGTATTTAGAATAATACATGAAATATGCATTATATTAAAATAACAAATTAGATAAAATTATGAGTAAAACTAAATTTAAATATATAAATACATTAAATAAATAATACTAAATATATTACAATTATTTATCACTGATTTGTCATCAATTGTGAGTTAATCTCGATTTAACTTGTGACACCAACTTAATTAATAACATTATTAAAAAAAATTGTGCATATTAAAATAAATTTGTATAAAATTTATTAAAATGAAGTTTTGATTAAGTGGTAAATTTATAATTTATTAATTCAATTGATGGGAGTTCAAATCTCGCATATTTTTATTCATTTTTTTTTAAAATGAAAAGATTAAAATACCTAAGATACCACAACAAACAAGGGATAATTTACATTTAATCCTTGAACTTGACAACTTTTCCCAACTTGGTTTCTGAATTTTTTTTGTCCACATTAATCCCAAAGTTAGACAACTTATCCCAATTTGGTCCTAATCTTAGATTTTATCATCATTTGAATTTTTTTTAATTATATAAAATATAAGGAAATTATTAAAAAATTAAAAACAGGTGATGATCTAGTGCAATCTCAAAATGTCATATTATCATACTTCAATGAATCCAACTTCAGGGACTAAATTGGAAAAAAATGCCAATTTTCAAGACTAATATAAACCAAAAAAAAAGTTCAGAGACCAATGTGGAAAAAGTTACTAAGTTCAGGGACTAAATGTTACTTATATCCCAAGAAATAACTTATCTGGGCTGCAATGCATAGACTTCAATTCCACAGCCTTTGCTTGAACGCTTCCATGTGATCGAATCTACATTCTTAGCTTCACATTAGAATTGAGTGCATACATGATTACCAGCAGCAACAAATCTATGAAGTAAACACAACACAATATAGATGGAAAAACAACTGTTAAAAGTGCTAATTTTGTTCATGTGGGTGGATTTCGTATAATACTGACAGAAGAGGGTTTTGCTCATCGCAGTCACTACTAAGTTTCGAAACGGCATAGTCTATAAAAGTGATGATATCTTCGGGACTACAAACTTGAGATCCATAATTCGCAAAATCAGCCATCAAAGCTTTCTTCATAGTACAGCTCCAGTTCTCTTCCTCGTGGATAACTGAATATATTCTGCCTAAACCAGTGCATAGTTTAAGAAACTTGGGATCGCTTAGAGTTTCCGACAAATTTATGATACCGAGATTTCCTTTCACGCCTTCAGATTTCATCTTCAATGCTGTTTTCCTGATAGATGAAAGGTTCAGAGCAAAATGTTTTACTATAGCAGAGCAATGCCAGATTGAACTTTCGGAGTTTAATTCAACAAGTAGATAATACAGTTCCACCACATTGGCCAGCGAAAAGCGTGTAATGAAGATGAAGAAGTCATTAAAATTCATTCCTGTAGAAAGAGGACAAACTTTTATCAAGCTTATCATAAAGACGACAACAATTTTGGCACAAGGTCAGTGAAATTCTTTAATGGTGACACTTCTCACTTCAGGGAAACCATTGAATAACAAGACCAACATGAACCATAAATAAATAAATAAGTTCATCCACTAACATTAGGTATAAAAAACCAGCTACAAGAAGACAAGAACAACCTGAACTCAAACATGTGGTGAACTATCATCCCTATGAAGATTAATATATTACCTGTATTTGCTGCAAGATTGCGTTGACAGAGCCCTTCAAAATCATCACAGATATCTTTGATATCCTCTATGTACTTCTTGGCCTCCTTGTAGTCTCTTAATAATAGATCCCACTGAAAGAAAAAGTTTATTAGCAAGATATACTTCATATTCCATATAAGAAATGGGTTTTTATATTTATGAAGAACAGGTCTGTATAGTAACCGCACTTACCACCCAAGAAAGATTGTAGCCATTGAACCAGTTGTGGTTTATTGATATTGTGTCCTCCTGAAAATCTTTGTATTATGAGTTTAAAAGAGATACACCATACACGTGCAAGAAAGGTAGCTCTGTGTATCTACATGAGACTTGAGACTAAAGTTTTTGGCAAACTACAGTAACAAGGGAGCTGTGGAACCAATTATTGCAAGACCACATTTTACCCCTCTTTATATGTTAGAAACACCATGAAAAAAAATCTTTATCACCATTGAACAGACATATCAGCCAATGCCCCTCTGTTCCCCATCTCCTCTATCATTTTCTCTAAGTCTATTCTCCTTTTTCAGTTTACACTTTTTAATTACATGCCCTCAAAGCATTGATAACCTTCAAAAAGATTTATTGGCAAGAAAAGAAAGAAAAATAATTTAATTTACCAGATTATGGACTTGATGGTACCATCCACTAGGCACAAAGATAATTTCGTTCTGCTCCTGTATGCATTCCAGCCAGACAGCCTTCACATGGTATGAAAATAAGAGCATATGTTTTAGATGTGCAGGAAAGAAATTAAAAGTACATTTGAAGCTCTAGAAGGACTAGTTACCTTCTTAAAACCGGGAAATTCAGTTTCACTAATATCATCAAAGATACTATATACAGTGTTTTTCATGTTCCTGAGGTGAAATAAGACAGCAGTCAAGAAATAATGTTACTAAAGGCCTGCACTGAGTAGAAAGTATATTCTTAAAACAGCAGTCAGCTCTATAATAGAATGCAAGAACATGGTAATAACCTTTTGTCATCACAATGCACAACCCCATGAAAGAATGCAGGTAATTTCTCTCATCTCCTTATTATCTTTTTAACCTTTTACATGATATTTTGAATATGGGTAAAGACCATGGATCCAGTCTATAGGCCAAATTTAAACCACAGGGGAGCTGCACAATCCACCAGCTCTATATATGACAAGGAATACCTGCTTACCAGCTCAGGCAGCATACTAGACTAATATTAAGGCCACCATGCAAATGAGACAGGTGATAATGCATCACTGGCTAATTCTGATTACATTGAGGCTTCTTATTTAAAGGACCATATGCCATTTAGGTCAGGGATCTCTCAGTCTCGCTTTAATCTTGTTCTGCCTCTACAGCACCTTAACTGGCTTCAGCATTGGCGTAAAGCAGGACAAATACAAGCAACTTGTTAGATGGGTATTGCCGTTCTCTTGGACTCCAGCAACAATAACAATAAATGACAAAGAAATGGCTGTTATAGTTTGAATGCTAACTAAATGTCCTTTTACCAAGTCCAAAAAAGCTAAAGTGCTAAAATCTCCAAACATACAACTGTCTGATGCTATATTGAGCAAGAAGTTGTCCATGCCTGTCAAACAAAAGATTAAATTGCTGAGGAGGCAGAAAAAGCCACTTTTTCTTGCCGCACACATTTGCCGACCAACTATATGATCTGAAAACATCAGCATGAAGAGGCGTCCAGGATCCTGCAATGGAAAGATTTAAATGGTTTGATAGTTTCTTTTGCACTAAATATTCATGGTCACGGAATGGTCACTAAGCATCTTTCCTGGCTAGGTATATATATATATATATAGTTCTATAATATATCCAACCACTGAAGATATTGTTGCATCTATACTCGAACCTTTTGCTCCCATATACACAAAGCGATAGTCAGAGCAACTTATATCATTACTCACTCGATCAGCATCCAGATCGTCATGCATTCGATAATTGTCAAGATAAAGATTCAGCCAATCATCAGTAAAAAAAAGAGGAGTTATATATGCTTGATATTCTGGATAATCCTGACAAAAAGATTGAAAAGGATATGAAAAACTGAGACAACTAAGCTTGTAATGTACTTTTACATAGTAGCATAAAGCATAACAGAAAATCAGGAAAGCATCCACGATGTCCTACTATGGCTAAATCATTTCTTTTGTTAAGAACGTTTGATAAATAAAAGAGAAAAGTTTGTAGCAAACACAAAATGAACAACAAAAACAAAACAATAACATGATAATTATCAACAACAAAGAAAGAAATAGGAAAGAAACGGAGGGCAGACAATTTTAACATGATGTCATAGAAACAACTATCTAAATAACACATTGACATCTTTCATATTTAAAGGAAAGCTAGTCTCTCCAAATCTCACCTGAAAAATGTTATAAGTTGACATGTATGTCTTGTTTCGCATATAATCAAGTGAAAATACTGAATAGTTTTATACATGTATGTCTGTTGCTTCACATATAGTCCAGGGCAAAAACAGTGGATATATATGATTCTGTTCTGCAAAAGAACTCCAAATTTAACTAATGTCTATTTTACCTGAATTCAGGGATGACCTTTATACCATATGACTGTATATGTGCTATATATAAATGCTGAACATGGGTACTTTTTGTAAAATGAAGAGTTCAGCTAACATAAACTGTATTTTTAGAGTAAATAGTACATATTGATGGTTGACATAGATGTGCTCAACTGCATTGGTTTCTAATAAACGGATATAGTGCATAATTACAATGGAACACTGTAAAACTCCACTACATACCTATAAAATTTTAATAGCCACTAACAATAAACATTAAAAGGTTAAGAACGCACCTTCACAAAATGCCAATCCTTCAAATATAGAACGGACTTCCCATTAACATCATGATTCTCCTTATAACCCTGAAGCCAGTGATTTACAAACTCCGAAACAGACATCTCTATCCTTTTCTGATCGGTAAACTCTCTTGTATCACAATCTGCTACCTATATAATTTGCACCCCAAGTGTTTGTAAAAAAGACCGAAAGAAATAAAAACCATCTTGTCCTAAAAACAACAGGAAACAAAAAGATGAAATTTTGAGAAAAAGCAGGGAAATACCTGAACTTTGGATTTCCCAAAACGGGTGGAAAAGAAAAGGAGGTTAGGTTGGCCATTGGAGGAAACCCAGTGTTTGGAAGCTGTCCAATCATCCATCAAACCAGTTAACAGCACAGGCTGGTTTCCCGCCAAGTATTTCTCAGCAAATTCAGAGTAGAAAAGCTCTTTTCCGTTCACCTTTTTTATCGTCCCGCCAATTTTTAAGCTCATGTTTGTTCTTTATAATTGCAGGGCTTAAACTGTGAAGCAAATCAAACTGACAGACCTCGTTTACTAGGACTAGGGATTCATTTTTGAATTTCAAAGTCAGGTTGAGCATTGCCATGGGAAAATTTTGTTTTAAATAAAAGGAATAAAGCATCATCTAACTCCCTTAACTTATAATTTTTCTCAACTTGGTACCTATATTTTTTGTTCATATTATCTAGGAACTTGGCAACATTTTTCAATTTGATCCCTAAACTTGGATTCAATTACTAAGCACTTATCACCAAATAAAAAATAAAAATATATATATACTATGTTATCACCTAATTTTTTGTTTTGCAGTTGTAAAGAAAGTTTAGAGGCACCTCTTAAGCAGTGGGAGAGCAACAACCATGTTGTCGAAAAACTATGCATTTTGGAAATATAGGGCGATGAAGAGCACACCGACATGGATCAAATTTGTAACCTCTAAGATATGGAGGTCATGTGAATAATACTGTATCACTGGAGTAGGTATCCTGGTTGTCCAAATAATCTTTATATGTTATAAGTTTTGGTTCAAATTGTTTAAGCACATTGCTCTTCAACCACCATGTATTTTCATCAACGGCACGAATTCGCTCTATAGTGGTTCCAAAAAATATATTTTTATATTCTTTTTAAAGTTATGGACAAAATCTCAAAAGTGTGTTGATTTTCCATCCACATCAAAAAAAAAAATTATATACTCGCTCTTGTAAAAAAGAAAACAATCAAAGTACCAATTGGTTGAAATAGTAGTAAAAAAGAAAATATAAATTTTGAGCATCAAAAAACATATCAATTAAAAGGATTTTATCTTAAATCATTAACAGAGATTAATCTAAAATCTAATGTGATTCAAGGAAAGTTAAGTGATAAAAGGGTGAGGAGAGGGTTGCATTGATCCATTGGTTGCCTTTCAGCAATAATTGAGTAAGAATCGCAGTTACAAGAGATTTGAAATCATGGGCAGTCAACCATGGGATCACTACTTCTTTTCTCTATTTACGAAGTACTTTTCTAAGCAGAGCCATCTTATTTACACCTCTACTGTGCTAATTCTAGATACTATTCAATACATTGTAATTACAACGTTAAAAAGTGTAGTACTACTTAGAAAGAAAAAGGAATTACAATGATAAATATTAAATATTTATAGGTAAGTGCTTCATGGAAGGAATTCTTTCCATGATGAAATGCCCATGGCCTCCGATTGCTGGTGGGTTTTGTCCATGAAGCTATCTCTGCTCCCTTTGTTTCATTGAATGTTGTTTGCCTTCCCTCCTTTCACAGCTTAATGGCCTCTTTTACTTTTCTAATTTCGGCTTCCAAACCACCTATTTAATCCATTTAATTAATGATAATAATATTACCCCCGCGGAAAAGAGATTTTAGTAATCCCTTTCTCTACGACATGCATAACAATCTTTTTTCGTTGGCATTTTTTTAATGAGAATTTTGATTACTTTTATCCTTCCATTAAATTCAAAATAAGATTGGATGTGTATTGATAAAAATATCATACGTGTCTTTACACTAATGTTACGGGATTAAAATTTAAGTTTGGCAAAATTACATAGTTTTAGACGATTTTTTTGTTTCAAAACCTTTTAAGTCAGTTCATATCATGAATGTCCCTGTACTAGTGTCACAGGGGTGGTGCATTTACTTGCGGTTAGTGTAAAAATAATGATGACGGTGAGATTAGATATTATAGCGATACTGTAGCATGAAACAAAAAGTAAGTTAAACGCACCACACTGCACTGCCTATCCAACCCCCACCCAAGTGTTTGAATAAATGTTGTCAAAAGTGTTCTCTAACTCAAGTATGAAATGAATACAAGTGAAGGAGAAGATTCTATTTATAATTGAGCTCCCTAAAATCCAGCGATTATAATCGAATTATATCAATAAATGAGATTAATTTCCCTTTACAATAAGAGACTCCTGATGGATTTAAACTTTATACATATTTATCCTTTAGGATTTACAATAATTATTTTGATAAAAATACAATTTACCGAAATGTTTAAATTTTAATTAGGATCAAAGTAGATGAGCCTCGAGTCTTTTCTAAGCAATAAACTAGTCTTGTTGGGCCGAATGATCCCAATGGAACAAGAAGGGTCTGAAATGTGTGCATCAACTTCAAGTTTTTTTGTGCAGTCCGTGACACTAGGAGTCAGCTTGCATTTTGTCCTATTTACTCAAAAAATGGACAAATTAGTCCTTTTACGATAGATCAAAAAAGCAAATTGATTATTTCTGTTAAAAACTTCATCTTTTTTTTTACTATTAAAAACTTCATCTTTTTTTTACTGTTAAAAACTGGTTCATATATGTCAGCATGTAACACACGCGGCACATCACGTGGTTGACTATCTAGTTATTTCATCAGTCACAACAATTTTTAACAGTACACAATAATTAAAATTTTAATATAAATGACTAATTTTTTCTTTAATTTAATGTATAGGAATTAGTTTGCCAATTTTTTGATAATAAATTCCTAGTTTGCATGAAAATTTTATAAAATGTTGTTTATTTTAAAATATTAAATATTGATAATAAAATAGTTATTATATAAAATTATTTTTAAAATTAAAAATATAAATATAAAATTCAACCTGTTAAATTATTATGTAATATCCAAGCGTATTTGTTTTATGTGGATTTTGTCATTTTGAGATGTTTATGTATTAATGTCACATTCATTGTTGTGTCATGTTAAAATACATACATATATATATATTACGAGAGTTAATTGTATTTGAAATCTCTAAATTATGATATTTATTTTAAATTATTTTTCAATTTTTAAAACATTTTAATTATATTTTTAAATTATTTTCAATTTTTAAAATATTTTAATTATATTTTTAAATTATTGATGTTATATAATTAGGTGCTTCAATTATTAAGACAATTGATTTAACTGTTGAATGACATGTCGAATATTATATGATATAATTTAAAATAAAATCTATAAAAAATTAAAACATTGTTGTATAATTTTTAAAAGTAAAAACTAAAAGTAAAAAAAAAAAGAAAGTGAGTAGACAACAAAACTTTTATAAAAACTTCAAAAATCTCAAAAACAAGACTTTCACAATATTCATTTGACATCGCATTTAATGATTAAATAATGATGATTTTAATAATAAAAAATCTAATAATTTAAAAATGTAATTAAAATATTGAGAACTAATTTAAAATAAAAGTTATAATTTGAAGACTTAACTTATTTTATGAAGTTGCAGCAACTCATAATAAATTTTAACAATTACAAATACCATTAATAGCTAACTTAACTCAAAACTTAACAAAAAGAAATTAAATTCTTAGATTTGTAAGGGATTAATTTATTATTATTAAGAGATTTTTATCTTTTCAATTTAAATTAGAGGGCGCTATTTTCTCTATCTCTTACAAGATTCCCCTTTTCATTCAAATTAGGCCGCCCTTTTATTTAAAAAGAAAAAAAGAAAAAAAATTCAGGCCCTTCTCTCTTGCAAATGGAGCGCGAAACTGAGCAATCTCCGAAGACGAAAATGGAGTCTCTGAGAACGATCTGTGACAGAGAGTTTTTGATCCAACAGCAGAAGATAGATTCTTTTACGGCATCGTTTCCTTCTTCTCTTAAATCCATTAAGTCCCTAGCGCTTGATACTGCTCAAAATCATGGTCAGCAACCCCACTTCCTTTAATTTTAGGGTTCCTACTCACTTTCTCTTTGACATATATGAGTGGGATTATGGTTCTGAAAAAGAACTAGGGTTTTGAATATTGATAGTGAATTTCTGGGATTTTTCTTGTTATTCTATGTTTTTTACAGCTAAACTTGCAAAAATGAAAGCCAATTTAAGAGAAGCCGAAAATGAGCTTGTCAAGGTTTTAGCTGGTAAATGCTCCCTCTGTTTTGAACTTTGCTTTTTTTTTGGGGGGGTTTGGATTTATATCAAATTGTTATGAATTGGAAAACACAGTGAGTTTTTAAATGTTCTTTTATAATGCTGCTTTATAGCGAAGACCCGTAAAGAGGCGAAGCAGATGGCAACGAGGGATTCAATCTCTGCTGTAAAAGCTAGAGTAGAAGAACTTAAAAGAAATGTTCAAGTTCAAAGGAGTAGGAGGGAAGAGTATGGATCAATTATATCTCGGCAATCTCTAGGTAGTTATACACACTTAACAATGGGCTGTACGTATGGTTCATGTATGGCTCGAATGGGTTGATATATATGGTGTTCACCTACCATGGTTTTGCATTTTTTTTCCATCTAAATTTTAAATTCTAGAGATTTTGGTAATTCACATTTTCATTTTTGTTTTTCCGGTGGTTACATGGGATTAGAGCTTTGAGAATGTTATTGGGGTGAGTTTTATATAATGGGTTATGCACTTCATTCATTGCGGTACTGATGAAATGAGTTAAGCTGCTATGAATATATTCCTATGCCAATTGTATTGATAAGTCTCCACTCTCCATTCCTTGTTGGACTTGCTTATTTTCATTTCCTTAAGAAGTTTGTACCTGCACATTTGTACTGTCTGTATGCATCTGTTTGCTAGTTCCCATGCCATTTAGTGTGTAATTTGAATCTGTACTGCCTATGGTTGGCAAGGAATTGTTAAGGTACCAGCAGGTCTGCTTAAGCAGTTATTTTGGATCACCATGCACCTTGAATGCTCCAATTAGGCTGCTCCAAGCAAGAGAGTAACAAGAAAACTTATTCTTCGTGCCTAGTTTGCTGGAATATATGCTTATATCATGTTTTCTTCTATTTCTTGAACAATGTTTGCTTTGTTATTTACTGTTTTCCTTTTAATAATTTCCAAATAATTTGTTAATTGTTTTCAGAATTCTGTGGTTTCTTTCTTTTTTCTCTGTTTGGTATTATCCATAGCTTTGTCAAAAACTGAAGAGGATGCAGAACATGAAAAAGAGGAAAATGGAGAAATTCAAGAAGCTATTTCATGGTACAATCGGGTTCTTGGTTTTCAGATTGAAGGTGGTCATGGTGAGTGAGATAATTAGGTTGCATGGCATTTTGATCCCCCTTCTTGCCCTGTTACTTTCTTACTGGCTCTTTTGTTTATCCAGGGGTGAAGTTTACATTCAATGATATTAACATAAAAAATCCAAAGGAAGAATATTCCTTTACCATTCGTCATGCAAATGATGCCTACTCCTGTGAGTAATTTTCTCCTTCTGTGTTAGGTATATTCTAAAATGGTACGTGTTCTAACATATTTATTTTCTTCCTCGTGATCTTAAGTATTGGATTGCAACCCAAACTTGAATGGCATTAAAGAGTTGATTAATGAGTTGAACAGAACAAATGACTTGTTCGGCTTTGTTAGAACCATCAGAGAAAAGTTTCAAGAAGCAACAGCACTTGGTATGATTCATTGTATTCTTTTCACCCTGCATGTTTGATGCTTAAATTTGACACTGCAGTTCCAAGGATATGATTCTGTTTGTTGAGACCATTTCTGTCATCGCTTGTAATTTAAGAAGCTAATTTTCACATTCTTACCATGTGTTTTTTCCAATATGAGTTTGTACTCATTGTTCTTAATAAAATTCTTCCATCACTTATGACTCATCAGGATTGCAGTCCCAGTCTGCAAGTTTTCATCAGGACTGTTCCACAATCTCTGTGTCTGGTCCAGCTTTATCAGTTTCGAGTAATAGAAGTGAATCTTCTGCCAAGAAAAATGAGCATCACATTCCACTTCAAGATGCAAATAGGCAATTTAAGAAAGTCAGCCATGGAAGTAAATCTCCAGCCAAGGTAAATGAAAATCAAAATATTGATGGAGAACTCAATAGACATCCCAAGGAAGTAGCCAAATCAGACATTCTATCACCAGGTCGTCGGTCCACTCGGCTTAAAGAAGTAGCCAAATCAGACATCTTATCACCAGTTGTTCATCTGTCCCCTCGGCTTAAGAAAGTAGCAAAACCAGATCTTTTATCACCAATTGTTCGTCAGTCCCCTCGGCTTAAGGTATTATGTCCCAATACGCATGTTTTCTGCCTGTCTTTGCCTGTATACAGAAAGTAGCACATATTCTTATATTTGTATGCCTTCTTTTAGAATGTTGGTGTTGTTTCCTTTGAAGAATTCAACTGATATCTGGTGGTAGTAGCTAAAAAGAAAGGGATGGAATTTGAGACTTGAGTTGTTAAGGTTGGCCCGGCTTGTTTCCTAGCCTTGCAAATAATCTGCTAGCAGATCTACAAGATTTTCATATTGATGGTTCAAAGTGTGTCTTACATATTGTTTTCTAGGAACTCATGTCTCGGAAGAATATGTTTACCCCTTGGTTTGCTTCCTTTTCTAAGTTGGGGATGCATGTTTATTTCTAGAATGATGTGAATTCCCTTTTCTAATACACTAAACCTCTCTTTCCTTCTTTAGGCAAGGAGCAGGTTCATGAATTATCTGGAATAGGTATTTGTACTATAACCTTAGGATCTGAAGACAAGGCATTTGTGCGTGTGATGAACTTGTATGTCTTGTATATTATGTTTTTGTTTCAACTTTCAACTACAATATCCATACTGAAGAATATTTCTAAATTGAGATGTTGGGATATATGGCAGGCTAAGAAATGAAGGTAGACTGGAGGCTGCTTCGTTGTATCGAATTTCCGATTTCATGTTGATTTTAGGGTATGGGCTGATGTTGTACTTTCTGACTAGCCCGTGATGCAGTTAACATGCAGGATGTGGAAACTAATCTACATATAGATATCATTGAACTTAGTTGGAACCGATTGTTCTTTGAAACCCAAGTTGTGCCACTAACCTGGTATGACCTTCCTATGTTTGTATCATACTTCATTTTTGGAATGAAGTTACCGAAGATGATTAGTTGAGCTGAACGTCTAAATGCTTTAGCGTTGTTAGGTTTTGGTGCTTTGTATCCCTTCGGATGAATGTATTACCATTTTATAATTTATAATAATCTGCATCGCATGCAATATCACTTTCGATGTGTGGGTCCGATGACCTCTGATTGTCCCATTTTATGTTTGCTACATTTGCTTGTAAGTTTCTTTCACTCGTAAAACAACATTTTTGACAAATTTAGAAACAACAAAAGAAAGTGCAAATAAAAGCATACAATACGCGCATACGATGAACAAAAAAGCAAAAGAAACTTTTTACTAAGGGTGTGTTTACTATTTTGTTCTAAAAGCTGTGGTAAATACATAAGAAGGAAAAGTAGTTTTTTAAGTCGATTTTTCAAGTTAAATTAAAAAGCTGAATTTTTTTTCTTTCTTCTTTTTGGTTTTTAAAAGCTATGTTGGATATCAATTTATAAATTTGTCTCTCATTTATATTAATTATAATAATTCAATTTTACAAATGATTTATATTAATTATTTAAAAAAATTGGAAACTATATTTCATATATATTATAATAATGAGTTATGAACCCAAAGGTTAGTTTCAGTGGTTAAAAAGATGTTATTTATTTTAGGAGATTAGGGTTTGAGCATCAGTGTATGCATTGTCAAAGGGCATAAGAAAGTATAAACAGATACTATCATGTAATCACACCCGTATATTAAAAAAATAATTTATTTCTAAATATTTTTATTTTTATTTAAGCTTATATAGTTCATATATCATAATATTAACGAATTTTAAATATTGCTTAAATATATCTTTTCTACTTTACATCATCATTTTAAAAATAGACATTTATTATGAAATAATACTAATGCAAATAACACAAGAATAATAAATGAGAATAAGGAGGATTTCTATTGCATTTCTCTTATTTTTTATCATCATTGCAAGTAGTATACTCATATATATATATATTAGACTCCTCATTTTCTATTACATAAATAGAAAAAGAGTTATATGGAGATGAAAGTTAAAAGGATGAACATCCACTTGATACCATTCATAATAATATTTTATATTTTCAAGTGTTTTTGGATAAAGATGTTAAAATTTTCCATGCATTTAAAATATTTTTCAACATTAATAGTAAACCGACTCTAATACATGTTCAATTAAGTGACAATTAACTCGATGTTCTTTAAGCATCGTTTCAAAACATTTTTCAAAAATAATTTTCAACTTTAACGATAAATTGATCTTATTACTTGTCGCATCAAAGATCTTGATATCTTTTAACTATGGTTTTAAGTTGTGGAAAAACTTATCAAAATCTAATGTAATACCGTAGAAGGATTATTTACTATTCTCAAGTTTCCTTTATGCTAAGAAAGGTAAAAAGGAAAAAAAGAAAAAGAAAAACATAAAGGAAGGGTTGTTTACTCTTACAGTGCAATAGTCAATTAAAAAAGTTCCAAAGCGTACTGCAACCTCAATAATCAAAGCTTAATGCACCTTTGTGTGTAAGGACACAAAAAAGGATACACCTTTGCGCGTAAGGGGACGCAAAGAAGCTGCTTCGTGAACAAGTATATTATTTGAATGAAGTGTGATTTCAAATATTTTTATTGTTATTAAAATAAACAAAAATGCAAAGCTAAAAAACCTAGGTATAATCATATATCTAAAGATAAAGTAAATCAATTAATTTTATTTGAACCTACCATTTAAATTTATTTTTAACAAATAAATTATTTCTATTTTATAGTTAAAAATAAAATAAAATCTAACAACATAATTTTATCACAACTCACAAATTTAATTGGAGAAAGACTAAAAGTATAACATTCATATTTTTTTTTAAAAAGAAAAACATAAGGGTAATTATATAATTTAATATCTTATTTCTGAAAACACTCCCTATCTCACTACTTTAAAATTACTCATTATTTTGATCAAAAAAGAAATTACTCATTATTATATAACTTCTCTTCCCCTCAATAACCACCTTCCTTTTAATATTTTCATTAATTTTTATTATTTTTATTATTTTTCTAAATATAAAATATATTCATTTGTATATGTATCTTTTCAGAAATCTTAAAAAACATTTTAATGAGATACTTATAATTTAAATTATTTAAATCTTTGACCTTCTTAAAAACATAATAATAAACATTTATGGTTGTTTTTTTTTATTATTAATTTAAACATTTTTGTTTTAATGTATAATATAATAAAATATGAATTAATCAACCTCTATTTAAGTCGCTTTCGCTCACTGCCATTCTTTTATGTTTGCGAAGCGAGTCTTTTAATTTTCTCTGCATAGTAGCGACTGAAGGAGTGGTATTTGGTAGTACGCCCTTTTCCTCTCTGTTTTATTTTATTATTTTATTCACTTTTTTATTATTAACATTATTGGTTGATAAGTGGTTTGCCGGTAGCGGTTTTCCGTCGAAGCTTGTACGCATTTTTGTTTATTTCTTCTTATTGTTGATGGATCTACGGTTTTTCTCTCTTTTTTAACTGATTTTTTTGGCTCGTTTGTGTTTTTTTTACTACGATTTCTTAGATCTTTGTTTACTGTTTTGTCTTATCTAGGGTTTGACGGGATCTTTGCGTTTTTTAAGCTATTGTTGTTATGTGTTAGGGTTTCCATTTCGCTGTTTGACTGCGATATGTTTTGCTTCATTTGATCTGTTATATGTATGTGTATTTTCACTCTCTTTAAATTAGGATTACTTGATGTTTAGGGTTTAGTCATGTTATGATAGTGGAGAACGCTTTTAAAGTTTCATTGAGGAGAATACCTTTTTTTTTTTTTTTTGTTTTGAAAACACGCTTAGTGCTTGTTGGCTTTCTGTCCTTGTGCAGTTATCTTCATGGGTAGGAAGAAGAGAGGTGATAATCCTGCTGGAGGCGAGAGCTCTCAGTCTCATGATACTGGTGCTGGTAGTGGTCAGGGTCCCCAACGTCCTCCTCAACAACAAGGGGGAAGTGGAGGTTACTCGGGTGGACGAGGTTGGGTTCCACAATCCCAGCAAGGAGGTCGTGGAGGTTACGGCTCTGGTGGTCGGGGTCGTGGCATGCCACAACAGCTGTATGGTGGAGGACCACCTGAATACCAAGGTAGAGGAAGGGGAGGTTCTTCTCAGCAAGGAGGTCGTGGGGGATATGGTGGCGGTCGAGGTAGTGGTGGCCGTGGTGGAGGACCTTTTGCTGGTGGACCATCCCGACCACCTGTTCCCGAGCTGCACCAAGCAACCCAACCTATGCAAGTTGAGGTGACCCGCCAGCCTGCTCCGTCTGAGGCAGGCTCATCATCCAGGCCACCACCTGAGCCTGTACCATTGACTGAGCATAATCAACAGCTTTCCGTCCAGCAAGAAGCTGGCCAAGCAATTCAGCCAGTCCCTCCATCAAGCAAGTCAGTGAGGTTTCCTCTTCGACCTGGAAAGGGTAGCACTGGCACAAGGTGCATTGTCAAAGCTAATCATTTCTTTGCTGAATTGCCAGATAAAGATTTGCACCAGTACGATGTGAGTTCTTTTATAATAAGCCTTTTCTTTGTTTCCTTTATCTGCTGATTCTTGATTACTATTGTCAATGGAAATAGGTTACTATTACACCGGAGGTAGCATCTCGAGGAGTGAACCGGGCTGTCATGGAGCAGCTAGTGAAATTATATAGAGAATCACATCTAGGAAAGCGCCTTCCTGCCTATGATGGCCGGAAGAGTCTTTACACTGCTGGACCTCTCCCTTTTGTGTCCAAGGAGTTTAAGATCACCCTTATTGATGAGGATGATGGTTCAGGACAGCCAAGGTTGTTGATTGATTGCCTTATGATTTTCATTCAATATTCATTTGCTTGTATTTATTTGTTGTTATGTTGCTTCTATTCTTGCTAGAACTTGTTTTTTTGAAAATGAAATATATCCTTCTCACATTTGTCCATAGGATCTGAGGTTAGAAACTTAAAAAGTTTGTTCTGGCTTTTAAGTGCCAAGGTTTCATTTTGTTTCAGAAAACATAGTCCATTTTCATTTTCGTTTCAAGAGTGAAAATGCGTTTGGTAATTGAAAATGAAGCATTGTTTTAAGAGAAAAATGGATTTGTTTCAAATATAAAACAAGAAAAGAAAAATGTTTTCAAATTAAATGGTTTAACCTGAAACATTTTCTATAAGAAATAGAAAACAAAAACTGTTTTTCAGAAAATGAAAATGGAAAATAAAAATGTTTTCTCAAACCAAAAAGTTCTTATATTTTGCTTTTTTCTATTATCGTAAACTGATTTCTAAATGCCTTCTGACTGGTGATTAGGTTGTATGGAAAAGAAGTTTGAATTGTTTTTTGTTGACATCTGTGTTCCATCACTTATTATATATTCTTGATGCAGAAGAGACAGGGAATTTAAAGTTGTGATCAAATTGGCTGCTCGTGCTGATCTGCACCATCTTGGACTCTTTTTGCAAGGGAAACAAGCTGATGCACCTCAGGAAGCTCTTCAGGTTCTTGACATTGTTCTTCGTGAATTACCGACTACCAGGTACTTTGTTTTGGTTATTATTATTTTTTCATCTGTTTATCATGCTGCTTCCGGCTTTCAGATTTTGATACATGTGAGGGTACAGGTATTGCCCTGTTGGCCGTTCATTCTACTCACCTGACCTAGGGAGAAGGCAGCCTTTGGGTGAGGGATTAGAAAGCTGGCGTGGTTTTTACCAAAGCATTCGTCCTACACAGATGGGACTGTCGCTGAATATCGGTATTGTTGTTATGAGACAACCATTTTCATTTGATCTATATTTCATGCCTGGGTGGTTTATTCACATGTCATTGCACCTGTATTTTATCTCTGTGCCTTAATCTAACCTGGTCTTATGGTGACAATTATCTACTGGACAGATATGTCGTCTACTGCTTTCATTGAGCCTTTGCCCGTAATTGATTTTGTAACACAATTGCTAAATCGTGATGTTTCTAGACCACTGTCTGATGCTGATCGCGTGAAGGTAAGAAGTTCTTAAATTTCTTTCTGATTGGAAATATTAAGTAACAATTACTTTGTCATCTTTGTTATTTATTCTTTCTTATTGGTAAACCAGCTAATTCCTGACATCTATTATTAGGGATTATGCATGATTTCATTTGTTTCAGCAGGTGAAAATGTCTGCTAGGAAATAGTATGTTCTCCCTTTAGTTATCATCCTACCATGTTCATTTTGGTTTTCTTTTTTGTATGAATAGATTAAAAAGGCTCTTAGAGGAGTCAAAGTAGAAGTTACACACCGTGGCAACATGCGAAGAAAATATCGAATATCGGGTTTAACATCACAAGCAACTAGAGAGCTGACGTGAGTATTACTATAATTCTTTGATGTAATGTGAATTGTATACATTATTTTTTTAACCTGAAAGTACTGAAAATGTTTCATCTGTTTCAAGCGAATACATTATCTTTTAGAAAGTCACATAATTTTATTGAACATAAACCTTTTTCTGATATTGTGGTTTGCATACAGAGGCCAATATTAGAGCAATGATCTATGTGTTAGATTTCCTTGTTACTTGTGGTGTCGGTCCTAATTCTCTGACAGACGTTATTGTTTATAGTTTTCCTGTAGATGATAGAGGTACAATGAAATCTGTTGTTGAGTATTTTCACGAAACTTATGGTTTCATCATTCAACATACCCAATGGCCTTGTCTACAAGTTGGAAACCAGCAGAGACCAAATTATTTGCCAATGGAGGTAAATTCCTTTAGACTGAGGAGGTAATCGGTATATGGATATGCATGCTAATGACTTGTGATTCACGTAGGTATGCAAGATTGTTGAAGGTCAGAGGTACTCGAAGAGATTGAATGAGAAACAGATTACTGCTTTACTGAAGGTCACCTGCCAGCGTCCTCAGGAAAGAGAGTATGATATTATGCAGGTCCGACATTTTAGCCTTTTCTTTTGTGCTTCTAAACACTCCATTATCTCGCCGCACTTTTTTTTCATTTTTTGTATGATGGGTGGATGTGACGTATTTGTCTGCAATAATTTGCATCAAAACTACTTAAATTGTTTCTCCTTTTTATTTTTTTTGTCTGTAGTTTTTATGTGACAATTGCCTTGTAAAAATAATAATTATTGTGCATGCCAAACTGTGTTTAACTCAAGGGCTAAATAATAAGTGAGAACTAATATAATATCCATCTTGGGATTACCTTTGGATCTAAAAATCTACAGCATATTTGTGTGTCTTACTATCATCTTTTGCATGAACTCTTTCTTAGACAAAATTGTCAATTAAGTTGACGGTGTGTTACTGGTGGACTAATTTCTTATTTTCCTTTATAGACGGTGCAACATAATGCTTATCATGATGACCCGTATGCTAAGGAATTTGGAATTAAAATTAGCGAGAAGCTTGCTTCAGTTGAAGCGCGTATTCTGCCTCCACCGTGGGTAAGTTATCAATTATTCTGTTCTTTTTTCATCACTTTTATAATTCCTTCCATATTTTTATTTGTGATTGATTTTTGTTCTCTGTGCAGCTTAAATATCATGATACTGGTAGAGAGAAGGATTGCCTGCCTCAGGTTGGGCAATGGAATATGATGAACAAGGTATCTCTTACTGTTTCAAAGCTAGGTCATATATTTTAGTTGTTGAACTTCCGTTCTCACTGTGTATTAGGTTTTAATTTAAACTAGTCTTACCCATACCCAATATATAGGCAGAATAGATAAATAACTTGGGTTATCTACTTGAAAGAAAAGGAATTGTAGGTATCCTAACTGCATGAAGTTCATCTGTTCAATCTCGAATGGTTGAATGTGAAGCTTGTGCTTTTTATGATTTTTAATTATTTTGTTGCAGAAAATGGTTAATGGTGGGACTGTAAACAACTGGATCTGCATAAACTTTTCTCGGCAAGTCCAAGATAGTGTGGCACGAGGGTTTTGTTATGAGCTTGCACAAATGTGCTATATCTCTGGCATGGTAAGGGAGTTGTAGTACACTCTGACATTTGTCTGTCTTTGTGATCTCAATTTGGTACTGATTTTATTTTGAAAAGAATTCTTTTTAACGTTGATGCTCTGTGTCATTTGCAGGCCTTTACTCCTGAACCAGTGCTTCCTCCAATTAGTGCTCGTCCTGAGTATGTTGAGAAGGTTTTGAAAACACGGTATCATGATGCCATGATTAAACTCCAGCCCCAGAACAAAGAGCTTGACCTGCTTATTGTTATTCTTCCAGATAATAATGGCTCTCTTTATGGTATAAATTTTCTGGTCCGGAATTTGTATCTTTAAAAAATGATTCATGCTTATCTCTGAATCATTCTATTTCCCTTGCAGGTGATTTGAAAAGGATTTGTGAGACTGATCTTGGTATTGTTTCCCAGTGCTGCTTGACTAAACATGTATTTAGAATGAGCAAACAATATTTGGCCAATGTAGCATTGAAAATTAATGTCAAGGTTGGGGGAAGAAATACTGTTCTTGTTGATGCAATATCACGAAGGATACCTCTTGTCAGTGACCGTCCGACTATAATCTTTGGTGCTGATGTTACCCATCCTCACCCTGGGGAGGATTCAAGCCCTTCTATCGCAGCTGTATGCTTATCTGTTTTTGATGCCTGCATTTTTCTTTCCATGATTGTTCTATTTGAAATTGTAAACGTATATGTAAAATATTCAGGTTGTTGCCTCCCAAGATTGGCCAGAGGTTACAAAGTATGCTGGCCTGGTTTGTGCTCAAGCTCATCGTCAGGAGCTCATCCAAGATTTATTCAAGACATGGCAGGATCCTGTAAGGGGGACTGTTTCTGGTGGCATGATTAAGTATGGTTTTCTTCATGTGCTTTTAATTATTAACTTGATCCATTTCATAGATTTCAACTGTAGTTTATTTGAATTTGGTTTCTTATTTTTGTTCTATGGTGATACAGGGAGCTCCTAATATCTTTCCGACGAGCCACTGGACAGAAGCCACAGCGCATTATATTCTACAGGTATAGTCGAGCTCCTTTTATTCTCTCCCCCTGCCCCTTCTTTTCTCTTGGTTTTATTAATTTGTTTTTTTTATTTTTATTTTCTATATGCAGGGATGGTGTCAGCGAAGGCCAGTTCTATCAAGTTCTGTTATATGAACTTGATGCTATTCGTAAGGTAAGGCCAGTTCTGTTATACCAACAATTTGTACGTCAGTTTGTAGTTTAAAAACTGTGTATCTCATTCATTCGCCATCAAGTTGACTCTCTACTCATTTAACCTCAGGCATGTGCCTCTTTGGAGCCAAATTATCAGCCTCCTGTTACTTTTGTTGTGGTGCAAAAACGGCACCATACAAGGTTGTTTGCTAACAATCATAACGATCGCCGTGCTGTAGACAGGAGTGGGAATATTTTGCCTGGTAAGTAGTTTTCTGTTGTAATTTACTATGGTTTCACTTTTGTCTCATGATCTATAGCTTCAATCCTTTATGTTTTGTACAGGCACTGTGGTGGACTCCAAAATTTGTCACCCAACGGAGTTTGACTTCTACTTATGCAGCCATGCTGGGATTCAGGTTTGATTTGCTTTCATTTCTATACTAGAATGATGATATCTTTGTATTATTAGATTAGTTGGCCGTACTATTGTGTTTTTAATATTTTATCCACCTTGGTACAGGGTACAAGCCGTCCGGCTCATTACCATGTGCTATGGGATGAGAACAAGTTTACAGCTGATGCATTACAATCTCTTACAAATAACCTTTGCTATACGTAATGTTCTTTCCCTCATCTTTTTCTTTTTTTGAGGCAGTATTATGATTTGGTATCTGAACTTATTTTAACCTTTTACAGATATGCAAGGTGCACACGATCAGTGTCGATTGGTAAGTTCTAGTCATGCATGTTTGAGTTGTCTGTCTTCTAGTTTTCGATGATTAACAACCTTGCAACTAACAAATTTGTGCAGTTCCCCCCGCATACTATGCACATCTTGCTGCATTCCGAGCTCGGTTTTATATGGAACCAGAAACATCAGACAGTGGATCAATGACAAGTGGCACAGCTGCAGGGCGTGGAGGTGGAGCTGCAGCTGCAGGTGGGCGTAGCACAAGAGGACCTGGTGCTAGTGCTGCTGTCAGACCTCTGCCTGCCCTCAAGGAAAATGTCAAGCGTGTTATGTTCTACTGTTAAGGAATCATACTCTATTACCTATTTATGTGGCGTACTTTGAACATCTAGTTTGGCTTTGCTTCTTGGTATTTTGAACAATATCTAGTTTGTTTGGTGTTGCATGGATTATTTATCTAAACCTGTTGAACCTTGGTGTTAAAACTGTGTTTAATTTTATGATGATTCGCTTGTGAACTTAAATAATGTCTTGAATCGTACTTGCTGTTCCTTTGCTACTAAAGTAACTTGAAAATGGCATCATGGTAGGTATTTTTTGCTTTGTCAATTCTCTCATTGCTTCAAATATTTGGACATTGACCGAGCATACTTGAACTTGAATTTTTGTTGATGGGATATGGTGACAATGTTGTGAAATGAACCTGCATGTCTTTTATACATGTTAATCAGGGCAAAGGCTCCAAGTTATTGAATTTGATTATGCAGAACAACTTGTACATTTTTACCGATGGTAAGCCAGTAAAACAGTCTTTGAAAGCTTGTATATAAAGAGAACCTAGGCATGGTAGAAAAACAAGCTATTACCAGAAGCACAAGCGATCAAGTATGTACATGGATGCCATGCGAGATGTTGCAACTTAGAACTCGAGTTCAACGAATATTCATTACTGACGCTCTTGCTTTCGTGACCTGCTTATATAATTAGGGGAACAAAATTAATATATTAGTAGCTCCATTAGCATTTAGAGGTTTGGAAGCTTTTGTATTAGGAATAAGCAAATTGTTTCAAAAAACAAGTAAATTGATCATCTAACGGAATAAGCAAACAACGACACGTGAAGTTTTGAGTGTATTTCATGTTGATGTATATTAATATTTAATAGTAGAAATGAATAAAAATTCTAATAGAAAGATCAATTTATTTTTTAATTTAAGATGCAAGATTATTTTACTCATTTTTAGAGTTGGATAGGCATTGCTTGTTTCGAATAAGAGAGGGCAAAGAGACTACCATACCTTGTTTGTAAAACCCGCGTGTAAGGTTACTTAGAGATGATCTTCTTGCCCTTGGAAGTGGCTTCCTATTTTTAATACTTGAGAAACGAAAAGAAAAAGTACAAAATACAACGCTCAGTCAGAGATGGACTGAAGCATAACCAAAATTGTACTAACATTGCTGCTCTACTAAATCCTAATAGGATGTTGGTAAATTTAGGCCACAACGATCATAATTTTTGTTAATTTAATTTTTATTCTTTTTAGCTAAAATTTTGTTATTGATTTTTAAGAAAAAAAAATCAAGTCACTTTTTTTTAGCTAAAATGCTAACTAAAACATTAATTTTTTAACAATGTTAACATGGTGACTTGTGTGTACTTAATACTGACATAATATAAGTTGTTTTATATGTCACATTAACAAATAATTTAAAAAATATAAAAATATAAAAAGAACATAAAAACTAAAATATAACATTATGTACATGTCAATTGCCATAGGGGCTGCTATATTTAAAATTTTAATGTTTCTGAAATGGTAATATTCAAATTAAACTCTTTTTTAAAAGGTTGAAGGTTAAATATAAATAAGAAAAACAGAGAATACGGGCCAAATTGATAAAAGATGTAAACGTTAATGCCAATCCTAATTAGTGTTTACCTGTGATCAGACCAGATGATATAAGAGAAAGAATAGAAGCAGCTAACCTGTTCGGGTCTTTGCTAGCTTCTATTGTAGCCCCCTCGTCACTCCCACCACCATGAAAGAAGATACGTAAGAGATTACTGAGTCAAAAAGAAAAAGATATTCATGTCATTACAACTGCGTTAGGTCCGCGAAAGCCGGAGTCATTCGATAACAGAATTGGAGATGATTAGATGACTAAATATGTGGGCCATAAAGTAGTAGGGAAATGGAAAACCTATAAGACCCAGTTGCAAAATGAAGTCCATCTCCACTGAGGCAGCACTCAAATTTATCAAATATGGAGTCATTGTTATACAAATCGCATAACTGCATTGATAAATTGCACGCTCTCAACAATAAAACAAGTCATAACTTTCAGAAATTTATCTCGTTAAAGTGCATAGAAGTTAACTAGTCTATTAAAAAGAGATTACAGGCTTTAACAATATCATTAATACAAAACAATGGTGCCCATTTGTAATGTATGAACTTCCACAGGAGTTATCGTACAGATAAACAGGCATTGGAAGGATATGCACCTACCTTTGGGCGTAAGTGTTCGTGAATTTTGAACGTAGCAACTGGTGAAGAATCCATGTGCATATCCCATAGCTAAAACATAAAAAGAAAATCATCAGTTAATAGAAGACACAAGCACATTATTTGCATTCACAAATATGATATATATATCACCATGTTTGATGTATCTTTTCATATTTTTATAATATTCAGAGTATGATATACTCACTGATCGCCGGAAAACAAGAAACCATGCAAAAAAATAGACAGGATCAGAAAACACGATTTCTTAAAAACAAATGTTTTTGCTCCTTTCCAAATGCAGAGACCCATAACTGAGCTAAATGTTAGAAAATAGCCTCTCAGCTTATTTATTAGAAAGAAAAATGTTTAAAAGAATAAGCAACTTGTTGTCAAAGCAACACAATATTAACTAAAGCAGAGAAAACGAAGAAGCCAGTCAAAACAATATTTTGAATTTGGATAAACATACAAGTCTCACCAATCCATATGGACGAGTATTGAACTATGAAAGAAAATTCCTGCAAAATCACAATTCATATTTACAAGTAACACTCAATCTAGGTTAGGCACCTTAAGGTTCATGTAGTCACGGCTTAAGATGTGACGTCCATCAACTGGAAACTTTATATCAGTTATGGAAGCAACAATCTCGGTAAGGAATGATCGTGACCTGTGACATTCTTCATCCTGAAATCTGTGTAATAGAAACCGAAGATAATGAGTACTAGAAACCTGCACTCCTAGGTCGATTGTAACTGAAATCATTGGTCAAAAATCATAATAACTAGAGAACTGCTGAAAACATAAGAAAGAAAGAGGACAATAACTCACATCCTTGCACTGTAATCACACAATGCAGATTGTCGCATGTCAACTAGACGAATAAAACCTCTTGAGCTGCTATAGGCAAGCAGGTTACAATGAATTGGATGGAATTCAGCTGATGTTATGACCTCTGAATAAAAAGAAAACAAGATTGAGCAGGAATGGGCTAAAAACGATCGGATAAAAAGGGTCTTAGTCATAGGTATCAGAACTGTAGCTAAGAATGTCTGAATATAGGCAGGTTATCTTGTCAAAAGAAGCAAATGACTTGACAATTGACATCGATTCCATCAACTAAGCCAGATCTTAAGTATGATTCAACCAACTAAACAATGAGATATATACAATAGTCACCAATCTTACCAGTTACCTCCTCTCACTATATATAACTCATTCAAAACAAAAGCAAATTCAGTACTTTCATCTACAAAATGTAAAGACAAACAAGAACGTTTTGAAATTTAAAAATAAAGATAACAAACAACATATTTTGAAATGAAAAAGAAACAAAAGAATAATAACCATTACCAGTAAGCTCCTCAATATTTGATGGCTTCATGTCAATGATATTAAATGACTGATTACTAACTTCAAGGTTCCACAAGTTTATCCTAAGATCATCTGCAGATATAAATGTCTCACCATCACTGCAAAAGGGTTAGGAAACAATATCATCCCTTAGATGCAGCAAAAAGTTCTGAACTTCCAGTTATATACTCTGTTGAATGCCCTTCCTAAGTTGACTGCAAGAATCATGAGTACTGAAGGAAAGTACAAAATTCTATTTCTGTTAAAAGAAAAAAGCAAAACTGAAAAGGCATACAATGAAGTTTCTTGATGGAGGATTTACCTATTATTTGAAATTGAGTTGATATTAAAATCATGAGCATGAGCATACACCCTTCTACATCTTGCATAAGCAGTGTCTTCAAAGTTGGCAATCTTGTAACATAAAAAGCTATTAAATAACCTTGCATTCAGAACAAACTAAAACAGTAGCTCTGTAGGATCTCTGCCCTAGTCAACTCATACATACCTTAGACCGTGGTTCTTGAGATGGGAAAATACTGTTAGCTCCACTTTCTACCTGATTGCCATTAGCAAAAGACGGTACGCCTTGCTCATTCATAAAACTCCTTTCAGCCAGAAGAGTATTTTCTGAAGAGAGCAATTGATGAGGAGAATCTATTTCCCTGGCTTTCTTCACCTTTCTATCCTTTACCTGGCTCCATAAACCAAAAGAATTTTCATTCACAACACCATGATGAAGTACATAACAATGGAGTAATTTATCAACATAGATGCCAACATCTTGGGCTTAATCTTAGTGAGCGTTGAGCAAAAAGAATTGGAGAAAAGCAAAGCATAACATTCTGCTCAACTAAGGCACAATGGAAATCAAAATGGTAAAGTTCGAATGAATGATGAAGCCTCATTCATACGAAAAGACAAAATTCTTTTGAATTTTGCATTGCAATGTATCTCATGTAAAGAAAAATGAAAGAGCAAGTTATCAGAAGTTACAAGTCCTAATAACCCACACCTTCCACAGTTTAATTGTCTTATCGTTCGTTGAAAGGATAAAGAGTGACCCACTTAGACTTGTACACCATTTGAGTTTGTTGATCTTCTCTTCAATCTCCAGGCTCTTCAAATAATCAAACTATGAAAAGGAAAATGCCATCAAGAACCACTATAAAAACATATAAGATCACAGAAGACATGACACTGTTTCAGATGTAAGCATACCTCAGGTTCATGACTCTGGAATTCAGTTTTATATCGATATTCAGGGTGGTTTAAAGAGACATAATCCAACTGCTCCAGTTGATTTCGGGAATAGTGCTGGTCGGCTGTCTATGAAGCAATTGTAAAAGAAGATAATAAAACAACCAATACAGCTGCAATGCAAGCCTAATACATAACAACCAATAAGGATTTTTTTTCTCTTTTGAATAAGACCTCTTCCTTTGAATTATTACTTTAGCTATTGCTTTTAGCTACTTACATTTCTACACTCCCAAAAGTTCTTAAAAAGTAAAAGGAAGCAACATCATACCATTTATTTAAAAATATGCAAATGGATAAAGTAAAATCACGCATTTTCTTAGTGAAGAAAAAATTTAATTATTAAAGTGTATACTGCTATCTCATTCTAACACACTTTTTGCTCTTAGCTTTCGGCATTAGTAAGGGAAAAAGTATAGTAACAATCAAAACAAATCTAAGCTTAGCTTAACGTATTGAAGATAAATTCGTAATAAAACTGAGAAATTCTCACATTTTTTCCATCCTTCGTGTCGAATATCACGATCCGACCGCCTCGATCTCCAACAGCAACGTAATCGCCACTCTTGTCAAATTCAACCGTCGATATTCTATCAGCTGGAAAATAACACATATACTCTTCCATTTCGTTTCAAACATGCAAATTCTCAATTCTTCAATTCTAAACAGTCTTTTTTTTAAAACAAATAACTAAAATTGCTCACCAGGAGCAGCCAAACAGTAGCTAAGACATAACTTTCTTAAATCAATTCAAGCAAACAAAGCAACATTTGCTAGAGAAAGAGATTAAAAAAAAAGAACGCTAACCGTCTTGAATCTCGTCATCGGAGCCTCTTTCGCCGAAGACTTGAGAGAACTTCCACTCCAAAGGTTGGCGCGTGGTTGGATTCATGCTAGCTTCCCTCAGTCCTTAAACGGTGCCGTTTCTGTCCATCTTGTTCGAAGAAAATTCAGATTTATATCTCGAGCTTAATCGCGAATAGAGCAGCTTTGCCCTCTGGTTTACGGAGAAAGTAAGGAGGACAACAACACCTTCGCTTCTCTGTCGTCTAAGCCTACTATTTTTATAAATTTTTGTTTCTATCTTTTCCCTCGTTCCTATTTCTTGTTTTGGCTAACGGATAAAATTTGCGCCATTTTTATATTTTGTTTTTAACAATTCTCTTTCTTCTAGTTTTCTCTGTGCCAGAATTTGTATGTGGTGTGTATTCTACGCACCAGTCCAAAGAAATTGTTTCAACTTTATGCCATAAATTTTAAAAATATCATCACCATTGATTTGATGTGTAATTTTATTATTTTTAATAAGATTAAACTAAAAAAATTTAATTTTGGGGAGGGTAAGGCTCCTGTTAATCTCTTTAGCTTCGTCTCTACAAATACATATATAATTATTTTCATCCAATATAAAAGTTAATGTATATGTTTCTGTAGATATGTATGATTGAAGTAAAATTAAAGTTTTATGTCAATAATTTTTTGGTTCAATGGCAAGAGCATTATGTTATAGGTACGAGAGCTTTAGTTCAATTTCAAGTAACTCTATTCTCCTCCCTACTTATTAAAAGAAAAAAAAGTTTCATGTATATATGTGACAACAACCTAAGTTTCATATGTATAATTATATCAAATTATAAATTAAATTAAAATTTATGTATAATTTTAAAATTTATACAGAATTTTATTTATATGTTTTAAAAATGACTTAATTGCACTAAACGCCTCTAAATTATATCTCAATTTTAAATTAGAAAATATTCTAAGCCTTTGAAGTTTTAATATTATATTAATTAGTTTTTTGGTTAGGTGTTAAATACTAATTTTAATATAAAGAATATATTTAAAACCGTATAGATCATATTCATTCGTTAACAATTTAAATTTAATTCGTTATAAAAAAATATTTAACAGGACAATTGCTTTTTTAATAAGCAATATTTACGTTGTTCATATAATTAGTATAACATGTTTACGATAAATAAAAACCAACCAACAAAGTAAAACCTTTATCCAATTAGGAAGCTTTATTATAATATACCGGTGTGATTACATGATAATATCTGATTATATTTTCTTAACTCTTTGACAACGCACATGCACATTGCACAAACAGGTGCTTGAACTCGAGTTTTCTAATATGAACAACATCCTCTTTATTACTGGAATCACTCATTGGGTTCTGTTCCCTTACCATTTAAATACACTTGTTTTGTATAAATAAACTTTTCATATAGTTCTAACATTAATTTCATCAAGTCAATAATCATATATAAAGAGAGGGGGATAAATCTCAAAATTATATATGAATTTTTGTTTAATGGGTAATTTTATACATGAAATTTTGATTTGATTAAATTCTCACAAATTATTAATAAAATAATTTATATAGTATCATTTTATGTTTATATATTAAGTACACAAACAATTATAATTATCCTATATAAAAATAACTATACATCACAATATCTTCATATTTTCTTAACTATTTGACAAAGCATACACACTTTGCTCACACAGGTGCTCGAACCTAAATCTACTAGGATAAACAATGTCTTTTTTACCACTGGAGCCACTCATTGGGTTCTAATGTATTTATTTTTTAAATGTGTATAATTGAATCAAATTAAAATTTCATGTATATATTTAAATCATAATCTAAATTTCATATATATAATTACACCAAATCAAAGTTTATGTATCAAATTATACATTGAAACATTCTTTAAATATATTTTTAATATTTTTCCATATATATTAACACCATATGTAATAGTATTTATTAGATTGTAATGGATTATGATTCGATTGTTTATTTTCTTGTGAGAAGGAAACTTTGTATGGCTTCATCAATTTTATTCGAAATGAAACGGAGAGTTGGGCCCAAAGAAAACAAAAGCCTAAAGGGTGAAGCCCTCGTTAGAAATTTTAAAAATTAATCAAGTCATCCTTGAAAATTTATATCCAATTAAGTTTTTATCGATGGCAAAATAGTTATTCAAGCTCCATTAACATTGATAGGGTTTGTTGAATTGACAAACAGAAATATGGTATGTCACATGAAATATTGACATGGCATGACAAGATAATGTTGAAATATATATTTTTTAGTTTAATGAAACATTTTTTAATCTTTAGTAAAAGAAAACATAGCCTATATTTGGTTCACAAAAAGTAAGATTATTTTTAGTGGAATATCTCATTACTAAAAATAGTAATAAAATTACTCAAATTTTAATATTACTAAATATATAAAATTATATAGTTAAAGTAATATTGGAAATTACAAGATTTTATGAAAATTGATAGGGCCACGTATATGTTGATTGTTGACAACCATAATTCATACTTTTTAAGTTGAGATTTTGTTGCAATTCCTCAATCGGTTTGTCATTTAGTGGGTCGCCTTTACTTTGTAGACTTATATTTATATTATACTCCATTTCTTTGGACAAATATTTTCTTTTATCTTGACTTTATATATTTTTATTCAAAATTATTTATTTTAGTAACGAAACAAATTATTAAATGATCTAGATTTAGATCTAGATAGAGCTTTAATTGCTTTTTTTCTAAATTAAGTTATCACTTATAAACATGTAATTTATTAATATTGTGTGGTCCTAGCATAAAGTTATCACTAATCAGAATAATAGTCTATATATAATTCATTTTTCGTGGTGTAATCGAACGGTATATAAGAACCTTCACATCCTTGTTAAATAAACAAATTGCTTTTTCACTCCTTTCAAAATTAAAAGAAATTGATTTTAACTTTTGGTTAAATAAAAATTTTATTTTTATTTTTTTAAAAATTACAATACAAAATATTTAACTTCGACCTCAAATTTATAATTATATCTCAACCCCTCAACGAAATTTCAAACTTCCTTTACTTGTTTTAGTTTGCACGCAAGCTAAGGAATTCGTTTGGTTTTATTGAAAGATGCTGATTGTTTTGATTAATATTAGTTGATGAAATGACCATAATGAAATGGATTTTTTTTTTAGATTTAATTGGCCGTATTATTGGGTAATGCAGTAATTCAAAATAAATTGAATTGTTGTTGGCTTGACCATTTGGGAAAATGGACCAGGACGGCTATTTGGAGATATTTAATTCACCACATACTTTCCTTTTCTTTTTTACATTTTCAGCAAAAAAATCACTTTTTTTACTTTCCCAATAAAAAAACTAATAACAAATTCACTTTTAACATTTATATCTTTTATTAATTTGATCCTCAACCATTTCAAAAATAATCGAATTACTATTTCTTAACGAAAACATAAATTAAAACATTAAAATTTTAAATATAATAACTCATATGGTAATTTATATACATTTTATGCTATTTTAAAAAAATATATAATTTTTTATAGTTTTTATTTTCGAGTATTTTTATAAATTTTAAATTATTTTTTGATGAATATTTTAAATTATTTTTGGTGTTATATATATGACAAATAATGTCATGTCAACACAAAATATTTGTTAATTTTTATGTATATTGCGAGGTTTTTTTACTTACATAATACAAAAATAAAAAATAAATACTTAAATGGTATGCCAATACTATTATTTATCAAAATGATATGTTTGCAACAATATCCAGAGGCGAAAGGTATAGAGAAGATGATACCTAATTTTTTTCTTGACACAATCATTGAAACATCATTATAAAATGATTTTTTTAAAATATATTTTTTAAGGGTAGAGGGTGTGAGAGAGGCGACACTAATATTTTTATTATATCAATTCAAAATATTTTATTTATTAACATATATTTAACGATTAAAAGTTTTTTATATATATTATATAATTAGACATTTTTAATTTACTCAATATTTAACATGCATGGTTTACATAAATAGAATATAAAATAAGACGGTTGAATTGTTAAAATGTTGATTGTAAAAAAAGTTATGTATACAAATTATTTAAATTTTATATCAATATAATTGAATCTTTTATTTTTCATTATTTCAAATATATGTTTTTATAACATATTATTGAAAACATATTTTGAATAAATCAACTAATTGACTTAACCGTTTGAATCAATCAATATTAAATGTTAAGTTAAGTCGATTTATACTATATAAGTTAACCATTTCAATTCTTATTTATGATGGTAGAAAAACTTGGTTAAGTTGACAAAAATTTTTAAACAAATTAAATTAAGTTTTACTGACACCTATCTAAAAGATAATTTTTATTATTTTTTAAAGAAAATATTTTATAAAGAATAGCAAATATCAATATCTTTATTTTATATTTATAATATTTATTAAAATGTTAGCTATATGTCACTATCACTTTCTCGTAATTTCCAATTCAATAATTATTAGGGAAAATATTACATTTTTATTTTACTTTTATTATTATTTTTAACATCAAATTTACTTTTAAAAAATAATATAAAATTGATAAATAATTGGAGTTGAGGCTGGGATACTTCAGTGGTGGAGCCAATAATGCACACTAAATTTTTACTTCTTTACTGAACTTAATGATGTTTTGGCCAAATAAATAACAACAACAATAATAAAGATGCTTTAGTGATTGTAAAGAATAATCGATGTAAAGCAATTTGAAGCTTTCTTTTAGATATATAAAAAAAAAAAAATTTGTTTTAGTGTTTGCACGTGATTCGTTCTTTTGGGTCATAGTATTCCATATATATGTATATATTATTGATAAAAGAAAACTTTATACTTTAATATAATTTGATACAATATATTTTTTATTGTTTTAATTACTTCAAATAGGTAATTGTTAACGGCTTCAATTAAATTATTGACATGATGAATGAGAGTAATGGTGTGTTTGCTAAAAAAATAAATTCTAATAGTAATAAATTTATATTATAAAATTATTTGATATGATAGTAAAAATTAAAAATTGAATATAAATATTTTTTTATAATTTTAAATAGTCTTTTAAAAATTTATTATTTCGTAATTTTAATTTATATATTTTATTTTGAATAGTTTAGATAAAAGCTAAAGATAATAATTTGTATATTTTAATTTTTTAACAAAACGAAGAAATAAATAAAATCTAACTTAATATTTTTAACATATTAAGTGATAAGTAAATAATTACTCATTTCTCATGTTCAACATTTTTTTATTGAAAATTTAATTTAAAAATAATATGATTATCAACGGTAAAAATTACAATTTCAAATACACCGTAAGTTTTTACTTTTCTTTTAATTTTTATAAGACAATGGAAAAAATTACAATTTTAATCTCTCTACTATCCTTACTTACATTTAAGATTTAGTCTTTATATTTAATTTGACATAATTTGCTCTTCTATTTTACAATGAAATTAAATAATTCAAATAGTTAATAATATTATTATTTTTTAAACGAGGACTTGCATTTATTTTAAAGACATCTCTCTAACACAATATAGATTTTAACGTAATAAATTAGAATAGATATTTTTAAGAACAATTTAATTTTAATATTTTAATCGAAATAATTAAAAGAGTCAGCTATTAATTTAATAATTTGATGTGTAAAAATTAAATTATATCAAAATAAAACATAGATTTTAATTATTAAATATTAAATTTTAACATAATAAAAAGATTATAATAATAAATTGATCTAACACTTTAATTTAATAAAAAATTAATTTTAAAAAAAAAGTTTTTAATTTAATCCAATTCAATTCATACTCAAACTTTAACAAAGATAGAAAACTAGTAAAATATTAAAGTGAAAAACGAACACTAACATATAACTAATTGATGATATTTAATAGAAAAACGAATGATGGGAATGATGGATGAAATGAAAATAATATAGGTGGTTGGATAATTTAAATTAGAATCTTATAAATTATAAATCAAATTAAAATTTTATCATAATTTAAGATATAATCAAATTTTTAAGAAAATTAAAACATGAAATGAAAAAGAAAATTACAAAATAAGGAATCTTGGAAATCATTGTGACGCATAAAAGGACAGAAAGGGAAAGGCGATAAAATCCAATTGCAATGGTTGACAAAAACTATTGTCGTGGTGTCAGCTCCACTCCTCGACGCATATTTTTATATTATTTTCACCTAATAATTCGCGAAAAAGATAATCCACCAAAAGAATATTTTGGTTGACCCCATGAATCCTCTCTCTTTGCTGAGAAAAAGTCCCGTGTATTAGAAAACAAATAAATTAAGTATTATATAGTAAATTAAATAATAAATTGATCTTTTTGATTTAAAATTTTATTAATTTGTATAGTTAAAAGTTAGTGTACGATGGAATAACAAAATAGTTGGATGATGTGCCACATTATTTTATATTAATGCATAGAAACTGAATTTTAATAATAAAAATAAATAAAATTTTTAATAAAAAATTTAATTTAATTTTTAATCTATCATACATGGATTAATTTATTGTTATTATTATTTTTTATGATAATAAATAGAAACATATCAATTACAAACTAATAGTGTTGCCTTTTGAATTTAGTCAAAAAGATTGTAAATTTAAACGAATTTAATCAATAACCATAATGAGAGGAACATGAAAAATTCATGAACCACTCAAATGGTCCTTTATTAAGCTCGTCAAGTATTGTGATGTTTAATTAGCTCCTAATTTGTTTTTTTTAATATATACTGATATAATTACATGGTAGTATCTGTTCATATTTTTTTAACCTTTTGATAACGCGCACACATCTTGCACACATAAGTGCTATAACCCGAGACTCCTAAGATGAACAACATCTTCTTTTTTACTAGAATCACTTGTTGGGTTCAATAAACTTATCATTTATGTTGAAATTTTATTTATTTCTACAATTAAAGACATGTGTGTATAATGAAATGACCCAACAATGATGTGTATGGTATATCTATATTAATGTACAATAACTAGTTTTAACCATAAAATTAAATGACATTTTTAATAAAAATTAATTTTATCTTAATTTAATCAAATTTTAAGTGAAAGAAAGAACATCCAATGTAAATCCTTCCTATCCAGCTGATAGTAGAATTCACTCCATGTTACTTTTATCTTCTCATTGTGAATGTTTGTCAATCAACGTCGTCATCATCAACAACTTGTTTAGTAAATAAAGGAAAAGGAAGAAAGAAAAAACCACTAGTAATTCATCTCCATAAAGATTTTTAGCTTAAATACTGATCCTTTTTCTCTTGTGGATACTTCAAATCCGAGTTTTCGTGATACTCCAAAATAGTCTTTATGACCGTTTCAGTATAGAAAGAGGCGTTTCGTCTGTGCCTTTTTTTTTATTATTATTTGAAAAGCAAAAATAAGTGACTTTGAAGTTTTTGTCTGCAGAAAAACAAGTTTTTTTTTTTAGATTATCCTCTGTGCAGCCATGGCAGCTCGTAGAATCTCTTCATTACTGACTCGTTCACTCTCTGTTTCTTCTTCATCTGTTTCTACTTCTCTGTTTTCATCTCTAGGTGCCCACTCATCCCTTTTCTCTTGGTTTTTGATTTAACATAGTAGTTTTCTGTTTGGTTGCTGAGAAACCGAAAGAAAATAAGGGAAAATGTTGGTTTTTGTTCTTTTTTGAAAGGTTCAAGCTTTGTGCTTTAAAGCTTTTGTTTTACTGTTTTCATATTTTTTTATTTCTGACCAGTTTTCTTACAATCTAAAGTTTAGTTTTTTGTCATGCTATTTAAAGCAAATGACCTGGGAACATAGCTTTTCACTTTCGCAATAAATGCATTGGTCCGATTTACTCAATTTCTTTTTGCAACTGTATTGGATCAGTCACAGATTCACTGTTTTTTCAATTAATTTCCTTTTTTTTTTTTACTCAGGGAAAAACAGTGGCAGAAATGGAGTTGTGAAAAGGTTCAGCACAGCTGCAGCTCTTAAGGATCTGATTGTTCCACCGGTTCAAATAGCTTACACTCAGAATTTAATTGATGGGAAATTTGTAGATGCAGCATCAGGTAAATTACTCACTTTATCTTAAATCAAAGACTAGAGTAGTACTTTCGGTTAAAAAATCATCCATTTGAACCGTTAAAAACTGACAGGGTGACGGAATAGCAAGACTATGTATCTGATACATGATACCAATTTGTCCATTGAGTAGAGGGCATCATTAGCTCCATCATACTTTTTTAATTTTTTTTATGCAATTAAGCTGATGTTTTATTGACGCATTGAAACAGGGAAAACATTTCCAACTTATGACCCTCGTACCGGGGATGTGATTGCCAATGTTGCTGAAGGTGATGCCGAGGATATTGATCGAGCGGTTGCCGCTGCTCGCAAGGCATTCGATGAGGGACCGTGGCCGAAAATGACTCCCTATGTAAGGGTTTTCGATTTGGGGTTGGCTTTAACAATGTGAAAAAGATTTATCATTTCTATTTTGTTTAATGTGTTCGTTTTCAGGAACGGTCACGGATAATGTTGCGGTTTGCTGATTTGGTCGAGAAACATAGCGAGGAACTTGCAGCATTAGAGACATGGGACAACGGAAAGCCACACGAGCAGGCTGCGAAATCTGAATTGCCGATGTTCATACGTCTTTTTCACTACTATGCTGGTTGGTTCGTTACGACGCAATGGATTTTTACTTTTGTTTGTGTTGCACATGTTTACATTTTGTTGCAAATTATGCAGGTTGGGCGGATAAGATCCATGGGCTAACAGTTCCGGCTGATGGACCTCATCATGTTCAGACATTGCACGAGCCGATTGGCGTTGCAGGACAGATTATTCCATGGAACTTTCCCCTTCTTATGTTTGCTTGGAAGGTTGGGCCTGCATTAGCTTGTGGAAATACCATAGTTTTGAAGACTGCTGAGCAAACTCCTTTGACTGCTCTCTATGTAGCTAAGCTGTTCCATGAGGTAAGCTTGCTGAGGTCTATTATGCAAATGAACATTCGAATCCGAGATGGACCAAAACCATTTGTACCATGCAATGGCTTCCTGTTACATGTAAAGGATGTTGAATATATTCTTTATGGCAGGCTGGTCTCCCTCCAGGTGTTCTGAATGTAGTTTCGGGCTTTGGTCCGACAGCCGGTGCTGCTCTTGCCAGCCACATGGATGTTGACAAGGTATCAAAATTCTTCGGTGATATTACAGCCTATAATCTAACATATAACCTTCGAAGTCGTAGAGGAACATAAATGGCTAGGTACATAATGATGTCTCATGTAGTTGAAATCAGTTGACTCGTTATTGTCTGGTTCGGTTCCTGTTAAATATGTATAAACTTTTTCCTGTGCACTACAAGCCTTGTGTATGTACTTTGAAGTACAGATGGATAATGCCATTAGAACTTTGTTTGCAGATTGCATTCACGGGATCAACCGATACCGGTAAGATTGTACTTGAATTAGCCGCAAAAAGCAATCTTAAGCCGGTGACGCTAGAGCTTGGAGGGAAATCGCCTTTCATAATATGTGAAGATGCTGATGTCGATAAAGCCGTGGAGCTTGCCCATTTTGCTTTGTTCTTTAATCAGGTTTCTTTCATGAGTTTCTTCGAAATTTAGGATGTTTCGACACTTCTTAGACTTATCTAATGCTATCTATCTTCAGGGGCAATGTTGCTGTGCCGGGTCTCGCACTTTTGTTCACGAACGTATTTACGATGAATTCCTAGAGAAAGCAAAGGCACGTGCATTGAGACGTGTTGTTGGTGATCCTTTTAGGAAGGGTGTCGAGCAAGGTCCTCAGGTATACATACTTGCAAGCTGATGTTATTATGCATATTTCGTCACCCTACCCGAAACACACAAACCACTTAAGCTGACATCTCTATTCATCTCAGATTGACACGGAGCAGTTTGAGAAAGTTTTAAGGTACATAAGATCAGGCATCGAAAGCAACGCAACTCTTGAATGCGGAGGTGACAGACTCGGAACGAAAGGATACTTTGTCAAACCAACCGTTTTCTCAAACGTTACGGTAATAGCCTCCATTCCTCTACGACAATTACTTGTGTAACAAGTTATCAACATATTCCCTAACATCATTCTCACACTTATCAATTTAGGATGATATGCTGATCGCAAAAGACGAAATCTTCGGTCCAGTACAATCTATCCTAAAGTTCAAGTAAGTTAAAAAAACTCGAATTGAATTACCGCAACGAAATAAGTTCAGTTCAAAAACTTATAGGAATTGGATGCCAGGGATATTGATGAAGTAATTCGAAGGGCGAACCAAACCCGTTACGGTTTAGCAGCTGGAGTTTTCACCAAGAGTGTAGAGACAGCGAATACCTTGACTCGAGCGTTAAGGGCCGGGACAGTTTGGGTTAACTGTTTTGATGTGTTTGATGCTGCAATTCCATTTGGTGGGTACAAAATGAGTGGCATTGGTAGGGAAAAAGGGATCTACAGTCTTCATAATTATTTGCAGGTAAAGGCAGTTGTTACTCCTTTAAAGAATCCAGCATGGTTGTAATTTTTATATTTATCAGTTTGTCTCCACCTTTGCACCTTCCCTTAAGTTTTTTTTTTTAATAAAAAACAACTTTTGCAATAAAGTTACAGAAACACTGTTTGTAATTATGGGAATGGAGGAGAAGACATGATGTTAAGTCTTTTATGGGATCAACAATATACTTGTCTCTCTCTTTGCTTGCTTAAAGGTCGTCGTTCATGTCTTGTTGGTATATTTGATGGTGTAATGTCATGTCAATCGCTTGGGTCCCAATGTTTTTTCTATTTCTTTTCACTTTAATAATTATCCTGCCTGTTAGCTAGTTTCCATTCGGTTGGTGTGTTTTTAGATAAAATATAATTAGAAACAAAAGATAAATAATAATTAAAAATCAATAAAACGAAACCTTGGTCTCCAAATTAATTAAAAAAATCTAATCAAAGCCATGATTATGAAGCTGGAAGCATAAATTAAGATGGAGTGTGTATTTAATATCAGTAATACAATTATTAATATTTTTCATATATTTAAATAATATTTTTTTGGTACAAGATATTTAAATAATTATATCATATTGTATAAAAAAAACTAACTACTCAAAGAAACTTCTAATGAGTATTGACTTGAAGGTCAAGGTGTTCATCATTCTAAATGTGATCTAGTTTCACATTGCGTTAGTCGTATTGTTGTTAAAATTTTAGGGTTTTGTCTTCATTTTATAATTCACCAAAAACAATTTTTAATCCATATTAATATTCCTTTTATAATTCAAAAAAAAAAAACTTTTAACCATGTTTGATAGTAGAATTGTAAATGTGAAATTGCACAGAAGAAATTGATTTTCTTTTCCGTTTTATTAACTCAAGTTTGTGAATTTGTAGAGAAATAACAGTGAGGCAATTAGATTAAAAAATCATCCTCCATGACCTCAGCAGCTTCAACCAGAGCATGTAAGCCCTAATAAACTTTTTGAGAAAATTAAAGTGCAATTTTATAATTTCATAGATTTTGAAAAGATGAAATAATAAACCTATCATTTTGGGGCCAAAGCCACTGTGGCTGCTGCCCTTGCCCATCAGCACAAAATACAGCAAAGCCGGAACCGAAGTTCAAGAGACGGCATTTTTACTACCATTATCATCTGCCATTTCCGGTTCTCACGACTCAAATCAAATGAACCAAACGATGGGATGAACTTAAACGACATCGTTCCACCATTTATGCCTTCACTATTCCTGCCAAGTTAATATATTCTCAGTCCATGATCAAAAGTGATAAGAGATTTATCCTTCAGTTTGGTAAATGCCCAAACCAGCTCTTATCAAACTTGCATAATCTAAGTCTAAGAAAACACATAGTCAAAAAAGAGATACAAAGAATACATTTAGCATCAACCTTTTGACCCCTATTGATAACCTTGTCTTTAGTTGGAAGCCTTTTCAAAACGGTCATCCAAGCAACTAAAGAGTGTTTAGGAACATGCATAGGAAACCAAATTAATCTCTGCTAGACCACTCTTGCTTTTTGCACTCTTAATTTGAAACCAGATTTTAGTGACTGAAATAGTATTCTACCCAGTAAAAGTCTGCAAGTTGACAGCTTCCTCTAACTCCAATTCGCATTGCTACATGGAGAAACTTGCCAAAAATTACCACCTCTCAGAAGATATGCTTGCAACCTAGCAATCCAAATACACCCCCCTCCAGTATAAATGTTTCTGAAAAGCTTCAACATACAAGCTCTGTTCCAGTACCCATTTGGCTTTAAGAGAGCGAATGTGACTCCGATTAATCTTAGCTCCAATAGCAGCAACATCCTGCCCCTTCCAAAAGAATCTGGAAGGACAGACTTAGGCAAGATAAAGTGCCTACAGCAGTAATTCTGAATATTAAAAACACTTGTAATTGAATAAGTCGAATTCTGCTAGCATAACTCAAGTACTTAGCAGACCAAATAGAAATTCTCGCTTTAACCTTCTCAAACCCATTCAGATAATTTCCTGGTCACTAGAGGAATCCCCAAGTAACTTACAGGAAGCTTACCTACTTTGAAACCAATAATCTCTCTAATTTCCTCAATCTCCCCATTTGCAATTCTAGAACTATAAATCACACTTTTTGCAGAATTTAAGTGAAGCCCAGACATGAAAGAAATTTGAGAAACAACAATCCAAATCCCTACAACTGAATCCAATGTACCCTTGGCAAATACAAGCAAATCATCACCAAAACACTAGTCAGACAACTTTATCATGTGACACTTCAGTAGCATCCAAAAGTCTAGAAATAACATTCATTGAAATTACAAATATATAAGAAGATAAAAAAAATCTCCCTGCCTAATGCCTCTAGCAACTTTGAAATACCCACCATCAATAGAAACAAGGAATAGCAATACATATGATCACTGCGTCTAATTTACATTACATATCCCAACTACTATAATTTACATTTTCTTTTTAATTAAATGTACAATACATATGTTCACTGCGTCTAATTTTGATTTTCTTAGATGAATACAATGTTATAAAGTAATTTTTTTTTTATTATCAATTTCATGTATTAACGTTTTCTTTTGTACCTATTAATTGTTTATAGTTATACGGTTAAAATTTGGTTTTATAAGACATGTTTAAGAAGTATTTTGAGGTCAAAAATTAAATATATGATATATTTATTTTATGGTTAAATTATTATTGAATTTTGCACTCTATTATTATATATTTATTTTAAAATTTTAAAAATCTAAATAATATTTTTTTTATTTTAAAGTGTCGGGCCCCTGCCAATAACGAAACATATGTTTATATAATATAATTATTAATTAATTCAAACATTCATGAACTAGGAATATACATGAATGTTATGATGTACATTCGTAAATTAGATACATTCCTGTATTGTGTATATTCATATGTGTATTAAATATCTAAAGCCCCTAAATTTTGTAAATAAATCTAACAGAAAATGAGCATTCGTCACTCATACGGTTGTACCATTCCAACAAATATACAAAATATTCAAACATATATATTACCAAATAATAGATATTCTTAAAATCATTTTCTTTTTGGCAAATACTAAACGCCTCATAGTCAAAGTCCATTTTCAATCAATGATCTCAATGAATTGCCACGAAGGAAACTATATAATTCATAATTCACATTCTTTTATATTTTTTTATCAACTTTACTCTTATTATTATTTTTTAGGATCATCAACTTTTAAAAAAAAAAATTGAATCAAATTTTTAATAAGAATTTTGATTAAAACGGTAATTCTTTTTAACAATATTGACATGACAATTTTCGTGATATTTTAAACATATTTCATTTTAACATGACATTATTTATTTTATTTATCGATTAATAAATAATTTAAAAATTATAAAAAAGTATTCAAAAAAATAATATAAAAAATTCATAAAAAATTATAAAAACAACAACAACATAAAGTATGCATAAATTGTTATGCGAGTTACGATGTTTAAAATAGAATAAAAATAATTTAACAAAACTCAATCAGTGACTCTAGTGATAAAAAGATGTTGTTCATCTTAAAAGATTTGAGTTCGAGAGTGTGTGCGCCTTGTAAAAGTTGAGGTTTAATTTAATTGAAAAAATAAAAACTAAATTCACGAAAAATATAAAATTTAAGACTAAATTAAACACTTTCCCTTTGTAATTCAAACGAATAGAAAGGTTGATGCTTGTAAGGTTTTGACACGTTCGCTCCTGACTCAACCACCAAGGGTCCCATCCCTTGACGATTTTTCATGCAAAATTCTAATTAATATAATAAAATTTTATTAATTAATTGAGTTTTTGTTTTAATGATTAATTAAATTTAAATCAATGAGATAAAGACATAATATACGCGTGATATTAGTCAGTAGATGATTGGTCCACGTTTATGGCTGATTTGCTTAATAAAATTCCCTTCCATCACTTAGTTTTTAATCAACTTATATTTTGGCCACACAAAAAATATTTAAAAAAAAAAAAAGAATATTCTAAGCTTTTGCTTTGCACGATTGCTATCTGATTCTAATATACCATTGGTGAAAAAAGAAGGGAAAAAAAATCTGATATATAATGAATCTGTGCATGGGATAAGGACCTCTCAACTGACATTTTTAAAATATATTTTATAATTTAGATATGATTCAATTATTAGTACAGGTTCACACAGCTATTGGACTTTGATATTGATATTCTTTATTTTCATGATTTAGTCGTCCCCAAAACTGGAAACTTGTAGAAGAATTATTGGAGAAAATATCATAACCCACCATATTATAATACCACTAATAATTTTAAAACATAATGCACGTAATGTAAATTATATACTTTTATCCTATTTCATTTTCGTTACGTCATGTTTGCGATATCATTACCTTTTTTAAATACATACCATTATTTTCACTTTTATTACATGTCCCTGTAATTTTCTTCTTCTTCTTTTAATTTTTTTTTTTTACCTTTAGAGCATGGTTTATAAAATTAAAACCTTAAATTCTAAATTTTATCTGAAAATCATCAACCCCCCCCTCCCAAAAAAGTATAAAATTATACTATGCTATACCAAGTGAAGTCGAAGGACATGAATTCAACTTGATTTGAGTAAAAATTTACACTTAATTTTTTAAATTCAATAATATTTAGTATTTGAATTTGGTTTTAATGTTTAATTTATTATTTACGTTTTTTTCCCTAAATTATTACTTAAATTTGATAGATGATCAAACGGATTCATGTAGCCTAATAAATATTTTACATGTGTGCTAATTAAAAGAATAGGTACTTAATTAGGATAGAAAAACACTCAAGCATCACATTAAAAAAGTTTAGACAACAAAGTGGATATTGAAGTCAAAATTAGATACCAATTTGAGATAAGAAAAACTTAGATATCAAATTAAACATTAAAGCCAGACCTAGATGCCAAATAATATAAAGATAAATATCAAAACAATATATGAACTTTAATTTTCACAAATCATCAATAATATTATTGAATTAATACCATTTTACATTGACATATTGCATTCATAAATAGTTATATTAATTCAATATGAAAAAATAAATGTATTTATTTAAATGTGTAAATTAAAATAATATCAAATTTTCATGTGAATAATTACACTAAATAAAAATATTTCTATATTAAAATTTATATATAAATTTAATATTTATCCAATAATAATTGACCCTATTTGTTACTACACATAGCACATATTTACGTTTAACTACCGACAAGTGGACATTTTACTTTCATGTATAGCTGTATGAAACATACTGCTATTACATTAATCCATTATTTATCCATATACAATAACAGTTGACCATCCGTCTGAAAATGGAAGGTACATTTTGTGATTATATATGGTTTTTGGTTTTACACACTATATATAGAGATTGGCATATATTTTAAAACTTATTAAACAATATTATTTTACATTGTCCTGCTTTTTGTCTTATGCTAATCATGATTTTTATGTTATCATAAAATCTTATATTAATTAACAACTTTCCTTTTTCTTTTTGGTGGGAATTAACAACTTTCCTTCATTCAGCGGCAACAACACGCTCGGAAAGCCTTTTGCTTTGAACATTCTGACATAACCGGTTTCCGGGGTAACATGCCTTATTTTCATTGGCCTAGCTGTCTTCGGTCGGCTGCTTGAGGGCTCCACAAAATGTCAGTGGGCAGATAGCTGAGCCATGTTTTAAATACGAACCCAAGATCCGATGAATCGGTCAATTTTAGGTTTATTCCACGTTATGTCCTCAAACTATGGCCTATATTCTACATTAGTTCTTAAATTTTAAAACGTTATTGAATCTTTAGAGTATCAAAATGGTATCAATTTGAAGCTCAAATATGGCATTAAGCATATTTAAAATATATGGATTAAATTAAAACCAGTTTGTAGTTATTGTATGGACAGCTTAAAATTGGATAGTTAAAAAAAAGAGAAATAACCCTCTAAAATTTTAATGATATTATTTAACATATTGAATCTAAGCTATTCATGTGATAGAAATACACGTGTTTATAATTTAAACAAGGGTGAAATAAAAAATTTACTTAGGAGACAATTAAAAAAGATTATATTGCATTATTAATTTTTCTAGAGGGTCCAAAAATAAAAATTTCAATTTCAATTAAGAACTAAAGGGATTAAATAGAATAATTTATTGTTTGAGAGGGATCATGGGAAAATTTTTCATTTAACCAAGGGGGGCCAGGCCCCTAGGTTGCACCCTTGATTTGATCTATATGTTTTAAATATGCTTCATGTTAGATTTAAAACCAACATTTAATACTTAAATTTCCTACTAGGCTTGAAAAAGGACTTTATTGATACAATATCAATATTTTCAGGATTCAATTATAAAAAATTAAAGTTAAGTGATGAATTTAAAATCTAGCAGATAGTTTGAGGGTTTTTTTTATGAGATTAATCCTTTTAATTTTAAAAGCGTATTTATTTCTCCGTGGTAGTAGTCTACTTTTTAGCAGTTTCGGAGAAGCAATCACTTGTCCATTCTCAAAACTCCACGTGTCCCCAACACGTGTCTTAATTACGTGGGCGCCTAATCGAACCCAACCTGTCTTCTCACAGTCAACTCGTAATCAGTAGGCAGTCAAGTAATGCACCATATTCGGCCACGTGTCCACCAAGATTTTCTCGTTATATTTTCCATTGGATTTAACTGAAATTCCTCACTCAGCTTAACCAAACAAAAAAAGCTTTTGGATTCTATATGCACGTAAAGGAACAGAGTGCTCTGTTGTTTTAAATTTTTACTCAAATGATACAAAAGAAATTCAATGAAGTTGATCGCCGGATTTTTTCTTTTCCGGCAGTTCATCCTTGCGAAGCAGTTTCTCCGGCTACCCTTCTCGGTTCCTTAATCGTTCTTTCTCAAAATATCTGTAATTACCAATCGAAATTCTTCGCTACCCAAAGAAGAAATTCCCGGGAAGCAATTCGAAAAATCGGGATTTTACTTGTGTTTTTCGAAGAGATTCACGATCGGGGTTTAATCCTTCCCGAGACGGCCGTTCTTTGTTTCTCCGAGCTCCATCTTACTTTCCAAAAAATCCGGTTCTTATTGGAGGATTGTTCACGAGAAGGAGCAAGACTGTGGATTTTAATGAAGTCAGAGATGGTCGTCACTCAATTCCGCGTGCTTATTAGAACTGTGGCCACCGCCTGCGACATTTTGCCGTTGAATTCGATGGATATTTGCGGCGAAGTGAAGGAATTGGTGGAGTTGGTAGCGAAACAAGCACGGAAGGCGAGAATCGAAATCGACCCCAACGATGAACGAGCTATGAGACGAGTTCTTTCGGTTTTGGACCGGTTCGAGAAAGGAATCGAACCAGAATTTCAAGTCCTGAAATGGGTTCTTGATTATCTCGAGATCAAAACATGGAGCGATTGCAATAAAGAAATCAAGTTCTTGGAAGAACAATGGGTTGAAAGTGAAGAAAGGGAAGTACCGTTTCTAAGTAGTTTGCTGGGTTTCATGTGTTACTGTCGGGTAAGGATTTTCGATACATTAGATTACCAAAACGCCGACCAAACTGACGTAAGATGTAATATGGAGATTCTCAGTTGTTTAAATCCTGAAGATTTTCGTTGTCCGATATCATTAGAATTAATGATCGATCCTGTTACGGTCTCAACAGGACAAACGTATGATCGGTCTTCAATACAAAAATGGTTAAAAGCAGGGCATACAATTTGTCCCAAAACAGGGGAGAAACTAAACAATACGGAATTGGTTCCAAACACAAATCTCCGTAAGCTGATCCATCAATTCTGTGCCGACAATGGGGTGTCTCTAGCCAAAACAGGGAAGAAATCTCGGGACATAACGAGGACGATCCTTCCGGGAAGTCCGGCAGCCGCCGAGGCAATAAAGTTTCTGTCACGGATATTAGCGAGGAACCTGGTTTTTGGAACGAGTGAGCAAAAAAACAAGGCAGCTTACGAGATTCGTTTGCTTGCAAAAGCAAATATTTTTAACAGGTCTTGTCTGATTGAAGCTGGAACAATCCCACCACTTTTGAACTTGTTATATTCTTTTAATAAGTCTATACAAGAGAATGCAATTGCAGCTCTTTTGAAGCTTTCAAAGCATGCGAACGGGAAGAAAATAGTGGTTGAAAATGGTGGATTGAGATCAATTGTTGCTGTTCTTAAAAGGGGAATAAGTTTAGAAGCAAAACAAATAGCTGCTGCTGCTATATTTTATCTTTCTTCAGTGAAGGGATATAGAAGATTAATTGGTGAAATTCATGAAACAATCCCTGCACTTGTTAATCTTATTGAAGAAGGTACCCCATGTGGGAAAAAAATGGAGTGGTAGCACTATTTGGTCTCGCTTTATACCATGGGAACCGTCAAAGGGTCATTGACGCTGGCACTATCCCGTTGCTCCTCCATATTATAGCGTCTTCGAATAAAGACGAGCTCATTGTGGATTCGTTAGCGCTTTTGGCAACGTTAGCCGAGTGTCTCGACGGAACGTTAGCGATCCTCCAGGCCGCCTCGTTTCCTTTAATAACCCGGATCTTGCAGTCTACATCCTCTCAAGCGGGGAAAGAGCATTGTGTTTCAATCTTCTTGTCTTGTTGCACTAATGGCGGTGACGAGGCCGTTGCCGTATTGGCTAAGGATACTTCGGTGATGAGCTCGTTGTACTCGGTTACGACGGACGGTACGGGTCAGGCAAGTAAAAAAGCTCTGTCTTTGATAAAGATTCTTCATAAATTCCATGAAACAAGCTCGTCTGGACAAGGGTGTCAAGCATTTACGCATGAACAATCAGTTCATGTTTGGTAGTATGGTAAAATTTATTTACTGCATGTAAATATATATACTTAATTAAGATTTGAATTTCGAGACATTAGCTCAGTTTTTGCAGGAGCTAATGACTACACAATCATATACTCCACTTCTACTCTGAATTGAAAATTCTGTATCATAATTCTTTTGTATCAAATAAAATTAAATAATTAAGATTTTGTGTGTCAAGAGACTTGAATGAAATGTCTTTCTTTGTTCGTTATGTATCTTTTCTTATTTGTTTATTTCATTCTTTTATTTAAAGATTTTCAAATAACTTCATTATGGTTATACAATAACAAATAATTAACTAAATATAAATATTTAATTTATTTCATAACCAAGTAAATTACAAGTAAATGAACAAAAATAAGCATATTTACAATGACTATTTGAGAATATAAATAATCATATAAATGCAAACATGAAAGTTAAAAAATAAATTTATATATACTTGAAATTTAAGTACTCCTTGCAAACATTGTTCTTCTTTTAATAAATTTTCAGCCTTGGGTATATTTAAAAACATTTTAAGCTTTTAAATTTAATAAATAATTGTTCTAAATCTAAAGTTCATATCTCTAAAAAAAAATTAAAAGATTAATTCTTTTACTTTTTCTTTTTGCAGATGAAAAGTAAATTAATTACAAACCATCTATAATTAAGTAATCGTATGCTGAGTATCTATATGGAACTACTCCAATAGATGCGAAATCTCCTAGAACACTGTAGGACCATAAAAAAGATTCCTCATTGAACCAGTTAATTCGTGCGCGATAATATTAGCCTCCCTTGAAATTTGTTGTATGATCACTTGCTTGCCAATCTCGTCTACACGGATTTTGAATTCATAGGATCAAATCTTTGTATGAAATTACACGAGACGTACTCAAAATGGCCCCAACAGTTAGAGCACAATTCGTTTCAACTATAGTCTTACTTTCTCTTTGCATTCCAAGCCAATATGAGACCATCGTATATTGTCCTAAGTTCAACTTGCTCAACGCTACATTATCCAATGTTCTTTCTAATTCCACCAAGCCAAGTGTCGTAATCATCTCTCATCACTGTTGCTGCTAAAACCAACCCTGAACCCGTATTCCTTTCTCCATCTATGTCAACCTTAATGTACTCGAGAGACGGAGTTCTCCACTCCCGATTTGTGTATTCCTTGCACCATTGAAAATTGAAAAATGAAAACATGAAAATATTGTAAGATCATATTAATTTTTGGACTTGAAAATCAATAATTGGATTGGGTCAAAGAGACTATGATGTGATGCACATTCTCAAGGAGTGTTTAAGACCTCTAAAAGTCATTATTAAAGAAGACATTTATCCTTTGGTTCCATCTAGTGGTTAATCTATTTATGTAATCGCTGTTATAGCAATTTCTTTGTTACCAAAAAAATTAACAAAAAAAAATCAACCGTTCAATAGTATTTTCTTGCAATAAATTAATAAAAAAATTTACCACAATTGGATTAATTTCTTAATTTTCAAAAAGAAAAAATTAAAATGTTGACAAATTAAAATAAGCAAGCTAAATTTTCAAATTTTGTAAAATAGAGAAATGAAATTTGTAATTAAACCTAAAAACTTAAAAAAAAATCCTTTATATCTCTTTCAAAATAGAATTGCTTTGTTTTTTGTCTTAAAATAATTATTATTAAATGGACAAATTATTAAACGCGGGTAGCACTAAACATAAATAATTGAAACAGATTAAAAACCTCGGCAGAAAAATTCTTCTTCAAAGTCTCTCTGGTCTTTATAATCCTAACTCGCAAGCTAGTAAGTATTCTTTGTTCATCTCTTTTCAAATTTAGATCTCTAATTTACAGCCTTCAATGTTCTTCTATTTCGATTCTCTATTTTCGGTACTTTCGAGAGTTGTTTTTTATGATTATGATTATTATATTTTATATCAGCTAAGAAGAAATGGCAACTGAACAACCAAAGCCTCAAAATGAAGACATAAATATGGATTTGTTTGAAGATGACGATGAATTTGAAGAATTTGAAATCGATGGAGGTAATTTTTATTTATCTTTTATTTTTTAAGGAAATTTCCGTGATTCTAGGGTTTAATTTAGGCATATGTCAAGTAATTAGGTATCATGAAAAAATTGATGTCGATCCGTTTGATCCTTCTGTTTTCTTTTATTTTTGTTAATGTTGGGCTATAAACTTATATCTAGGGGTTCGTTTTATAGATTTTTTGCTGTTCTGGGATTTTTTTTGAGCAGTAATGCTTGTTGGTATACATTAGGTCATTGCTTCTGTTGCAAATGGCATTTGAAAAATGTGATGATATGAAGCTAGTGTTATCGTTGACTGGTTGCTGGTTGTGAATTTCGTTGCAATGGTGTTCATGTGTTAATATGTATCATGGAGTTTGTTTCTTTAGGTATCTGAGGCGTATAAGTTGCCTGAGTTCATTTACTGGTTACTAAGGGGCAAATATCTACTGTTGAACTGTTTGTAAATGCAATTAATCTCCCTGCTTTTGACCTAGATGGCCATATTATGCAAAATCTGGTTTGAAATCTTGTGCAAATTCATGCCTTGATCCTACGCAAATAGAACTGATTCTTGATTCATTAGAAACTCTTTGCAGGCCTCGAGTTGATTGCCTACTCTTGTAGCTAATCTGTATCTCGATAACCATCCTAGCAACAAACCGATGTTTAATTATAGTGAGTAAACTATAATGACTCTTTTTTTTGTGCCACAATTTAGACTAATAAGTTTCGGACGGAAGATCCATGCCTCAAGCTAGGATGGGCTATTATCATCTATATGACTATGGCAGTCTTTTCAAATTCGCCATATTTGAGATGTCACCTTACAGCCATCTTATCCTCCATGAGCTTGATTTCAGAATTAGCTATTGATAAGTATATTCCATGAGATGAAATCCGTCCTTATTTGAAGAGTTAAATGTTATAAAGAGTGATAATTAAAAGCAAAATATCTACGTAAATATATTACATAGACTAGGAGTGCGAGAGAAAGAAGACAGATGGCAATTTAGAGAGATGGGTCCTTTTGGCTTTTGAGTTCGCACTATTTGGTCTTGATGTATTTTTAATGTTCAAGTTCTTAAATTCATAATTGATTTCAAAACTTGAAAAAGTAATTTGCATGTTAATACTTGTTTTAAGAGGATCAATTAAACATTTTTGTTGTATATCATTATATAAAAAGTTTCATTGTCATGTTACATATCTATGTTTCTGCTTCTTAGGTTTACATATAGTTTTAATTAATATCGTATACTTTGGTTAGACTTATCCGAGGATTAGGTTATGATGCTGGTATATTATTGTTTGTTCTTTTTTAATAGGGTTAAATCACTTTTTGGATTTAAATTTGGCAACTACCCTCACATTGGGGCCTGTACTTTTTTTGGTTTAAGTTAATCCTTGAACTTGACAATTGTTGCCACATTGAGGCTTGAATTTTTTTTTTGTCAAGTTAACCCTTGAACTAGGCAATTGTTTCCACATGGTGGCTTAAACTTTTTTTTTTCTAAGTTAGTCCCTGATATTTCCTTTAAAATTGTCAAGTTCAGGTCACCAATATTGGAACAATTGTCAAGTTCAGAGACTAATTTGAACAAAAAAAAAAGTTCAAGCCCCAATGTGGGCATAGTTACCAAGTTGATGCCCCAAATAGTGATTTAACCTTAAAATAAATTCATATTATACTTTCCGTTTTCTCTGTCTAGTATTTAATACAATATCTGAGAGTATAAAACTGCAATCCGAACAGAGTGGGATGACAAGGAAGAAGGAAAGGAAGTGACACAGCAGTGGGAAGATGAATGGGACGACGACGATGTCAGTGATGACTTCTCACTGCAACTGAGGAAGGAACTCGAGAATAACACCAAGAACTGAACCAGAGTTGTGATTCTCTATTGTATTGCTTCCTCGTTTGAATTTTTTTCGTTTTCCTTGCAAAACTGATGTTTGAGCTTTAACTCTTTATGATTGGGATGTTCGATAGAAACAGCGTGCGGAAACTGGATTTTATGGTTTTCTGAAATTTAGAATGTGTGGGTGTTTGCCTTGTTAAAGCTGTGTACATGTGTTGCTTTTTCCTTCTTTATATATACTAGTTTGTGAAAACTAGGGCCGATATCGGTTCAGTCGGGTTCTTTTTTGGATTTTTTTAACCATCTAATGCGAATCCTCGTTAGGGCCTAAGGGGGCCTTGGTCCCCAAAGTTTTTAAAAATTTTAGTTGTACCTTTAAATTTTTTTGAAAATTTTAATTAGGCCTCCAAAATTTTTGAAAATTATTATTAAACCTTTGAAAAGTTTTTAAAATTTCAATTAGACACTTAAATTTTTCATTTTGTAAATTTTCATAAAGCCTCTAAAATTTCTTACACTTTTAATTAAACTTACCAAAACTTTTGAAAATTTTCACTAAAACCCTCAGTTTTTAAAAAGTTTAGTTAGCCCCCCAAAATTGAATGCCAAGATCTGCCATTGTCTATTATAATTCGGTTGTCGGTTTTTTCATATTAATTTTTTTATTTTGGATTTTTAGACTTATCTTGAGAAAATGAGTTTTTGTTTTATGGGTTTAAATATTACTTATCAAAATTTTAAATTTTTCATAAATATTTGTAAAATATAATACTATTTGAAGAACTTTTAAATTATTAGCATTATCTTAAATATAAAATGTTAATTATAAATTAAATAAAAATAGAATTAAATTCGATTTCGAAAAATTATGATTTTTAAACTTGAATTGCATAAATCATCAAAACATTTCGTTTCGGGCTGGTTTTCGGTTTTTTTTGCGCAACCTTAGTGGAAACTATTTAGAGCATAGGTGTGCGTTTAAAAATAACAGAAAATAAATAATGAAACATATGATTTAAAACTAATAATAATAGCACAAATGCAATATGTTCTAAATTAAAATAAAAAATAGATTAAATTATATATAAAAAGAAATTTTAAATAGGTAAATAAATTAATTACTTTAAGAATATTAAATGTATTCTAATTGGTTATTATGGCATTATCATTTTTTATTGAGATGATGTTGAGTTGACTTATAATATCAACTCAACCGATGATCAATATATCTACAAACAAAATGGATAAAACAATTTGTGTAATAACAATAAAATATATAAAAATATCAAAATAACATTTTATAAAAGCAGGTGGCATAGGTTTAAAACTCAGCCTATGTAAATTTTATATTGTTTTTATTCAAATATCAAAAGACAGAAAATTACTCTTATAAAAATATAATTTATTTCAAATATGTAATGATAATATAGTTTTTTTTTTTTTTTTAAATATGTGAAACAAGTATATATTTCGTTTTACCAGTGTTCAAATTTATTAGTGTACCTTTGATTTGATCTGATTTTATTATCCTACTTTAGTTTTTGATGGGAAGGAAACATAATTGTTGTAGAATGATTTTGGTTGATATGCCTATCTTTTACTGCTGTAGTCCCTGTCATAGATATTTCGTGATTTTCATATATATTTTTTAATTATGCTCGTGGTCAAAATTGAAGTATATATTTTTTAAAATTACCAGTGTAATCTACTTTTTCTCATTGTGAAATAGTTTGTTCTTTAATGAACAATTTCAGAACCTATTTTTTCATGCAGACGTGATTAGAATTATGAATCCGAGCCTGCTGCTGGCCTGGCAGGACACATATGAATTGATTTGTATTCATGGCTTGGGTCTGTGAATTACTTACCCTAAAACTGGGGTAAATTCGATGGTTTAAAAAAGTGCTGCCTCTGTCTCGTAGTCAAGTGCATGATAAACAAAATGCAATGTTTTTCAAGTAGATATGAGGTGCATGTGTCAAGGTAGCTCAAAAGTGTGTACACCTAATGTTTCCACGAGTGAGCAACAACCCTACGTGAGAATGGCTCATGCATGGGACCGCAATTTGCCAAATAAGAAGAATGTATGTAAATACCACAAGTTGCTACAATGTCACTCTCCCTTTCCTTGCTTTCCTTCCTTCACCACCACCAACTGCATTCGTAACGCCAGTTTACAACTACTTTTATTGGTTATAAATAGGGGAGTACGTCGTTTCTTTTCATTACTCAACAATCTCTCTTAATTCCCCGGATTCCTAGTTGTAGAGGACGATTACCCAATGGTGATAGTCAATAGCATGAAACCTGCAACAAGCCTTTCCAAGCTACTCCTCACCAACCACCAAGTTGCGATTCGTCTATTTATTTACAAGGAAAACGATGGGGATGATGACGATGATGACGATGGAGCTGATGTAGCACCTGCGGCGTAGCTGACTAATGACATCATGGGATTCTAGAGCTGGAGATTATTTATGTATTTATAACCAGTGATGTACTGATATATGTAGCTTAATGATGCTGATGGTTGGCGAAATAGCATCAGGCTTACGAGTCACTATAGCTTCTCACTTGCGACTATACAATAAAGTGGCTTCCGTGCTAATTCATATATTTAGTAGCAATTAATGCTGATTTCACTCTCTCCTTCTTCTCTCAAATCTTGAATCTGCTAAGTCTTATCTTTTAAAAGTGAACTTAGCTAAATTAAGCTTTGGGTGGTCCTACTGATACCATGCTTAGGGTTTACGGATTTGGTATTAGGGTACAGCAGCCATAATTGAATTTGTTGTGCAATGATTCTGAACTCCCTGGAGAAGAAAACGCCTTGCGTACACAACCTTATCCTTCGCCACGTTATATATTGTTTAACAACCATTATCGGATAAATATTTCTTGTTAGTGTGCCTTGATTTGATATGATATCCTACTTTTGTTTTTGACTCTTCAATGGGAAACACATGATTGTTTGTAGAAATGATTTTGGTGGATATGCAATCCTCGTTACTGCTTTAGTCCTCCATCTCATCCATATTTCAAATCAATGCGCTTTTAGATGTCGTAGCCATCTCTACTTTACGCATCTATTGTGAATATCTTAAAGTCATTATATTTTCATCAAATGGATTATGTAAATGATTCTCTATAATTTAACTTAATCACTCAACATGAAAACAAAAAAAATTAAAAAATAAAATTATATATAGCCATCGGATGTTATATATGCAATGACCAGCCATAAAAGAAATACCTGTAATTTCAGGATTAGAGCACAATATTTATTTAATGTCCTACTATTAGGGTTAACAATTTCTCTTAATTAAGACCTACTATTATCATCTCACATTATATATTCAGTTCATCTCAAATCTATGTAAAAATACAAATCACAGCTCCTCTTATTGTATAAAATATGCAATCAATTTTATTATTTCCTCACGTTACTTTTAGCAAACAAATTTAATGTTTTTCTTTCCTTAATTTCCATTTTTTAGCAACAAATTCTAAGTGTATTGCTTGGTTTATTAAACTTTTTACTTTTACGATTGAGTTTTAGTTCGATTGGTATTGATATTATTGGCAGTGTAGGAGGTCGTAGATTCAAGTGCGCTAAAACACATTATCCTCCTATTCAAGGGTCGGGAAGAGATTATGGATAATAATCAACCATCCGTTCATTTGGGATATGGCACTAGCAATTGTAGCCTATTGCACCAAATCGCAAATAATGCGACTGTGAGGTGCATAAAATAAACTTGAATTCTCCAATATAAAATAAAAAATTGGACTCTAATGTAGACCGTAGAGAACCCTTATCGGCCTGATTTTTTTTCATTTAAACCCTTTTATAATCTATAAAATTTTAAATTATTAATGATAACATTGCACTTTGACTCTCTTAAAAATGATAGAAATTTGATTTAATTCTTTTAAAATTATAAAAATGTAGACTATTAAAATGATGAAATTACATTTTTTGTACTATCATAAAAATATATAATTTAATTTCAACTCTCTACAAAAATTTTCTAACTTCACACTTGAAACGTAGATCAACTTTAATAATGTCATAATATAATGTATACAGAGCAATAATACAGGTGGAGGAGGCAGTCCACAACCAGACTGGCAAATTAAAAAAAGTACAATACATATATATATGAGATTCCATTAACAGAAACAAAGTGAAAAGCTTTACAATCATGAAACAAGCTTGGATTGAATTGTCATGTTTTGTTTTCATTATAATACAAATTAGAGTTGTCTAACCTTTAAGCAACCGTCTTTTCTTTTGTATATGCATTTGGGAAATAGTTCTTTTTACGGTCCTCTATACCTTCTGAAGCAAAGACAGCTCTGCTGTTGATCAACCGGAATCATACCTCCACCTTTAGATGTGTCTATGGCTTCCACCATCGAAACTACCTCGTCCATTTCAGGTCGCTTGTCCGGGTTTGCATCCCAACATCGTTTCATTACGTTTGCAAGAGAACTAGGGCAACATCTTGGTATTTCCGGTCTCAAATTCTGCGTTTTTCATGTAAGGATAATTAGCAACTATGTAGGTAAAAGTATCATGGTGACCTCTGTACTAGTAGTCAGATTGGATTTTGGCTCATCTATTCAAAATATGGATAAATTAATCTCTATACATTAAATTAAAGAGTAAATTGATCTCTTCTGTTAAAAAATTCATCCAATTGTACTATTAAAAACTGGGATGATTGGTGAAATAATTATACAGTGACACATGACATGTTATGTGTACCTACAAGAACTAGTTTTTAATAGTAAAAAGGGTAAACTACAAAAATAGTCAATTTTGTTTGCCTCAGGTTACATTTTAGTCACTTATGTTTGAAATGTCACGTTTTAGTCACTTATGTTAGTATTTTGTCACAAAGTGATCACTATACCATTAAGTTCTGTTATCTCCCTAACGGTAATCCTACATGGCAGTCCAACCAGATTTTAAATGTCAACTTGGATTTCCGAATGGAATGAGAATAAATATTTAATTAAATAAAATTTTTAAACCCTAAACCTATTTCCACACACTTTTCTTCTTATCTTCATCTTCTTCCCTTTTGATTTCAATATTTTTAGTTATAAATCTGTCTCAAAACTTGAATATTTGAAACCCATTAACCCAAAAAAAATTTAACGGGAAGAAGATATTGGAATCAAAGATATTCAATCTTTGGGTTAATGGGTTTTAAAGATTCAAGCTTTGAGACAGATTTGTAACTAAAGATATTAGAATCAAAAAGGAAGAAGATGAAGATAAAGAAGAGAAGTGTGTAGAAATGAGTTTAGGGTTTTTTTCAATTAAGGTTTACGGTTTAAAAATTTTAATTAATTAAATTTATTTAATTAAAGATTTATTCTCATTCCATTTGAAAATCCAAGTTGGAACTTAAAATTTAGTTGGACTGCCACGTAGGGTTACCGTTAGGGAGATAACGGAACTTAACGGCACAGTGATCACTTCGTAACAAAATACTAACATAAGTGACTAAAACGTAACATTTCAAACATAAGTAACTAAAAAGTAACCTAAGGCAAATAAAAGTGTCTATTTTTGTAATTTACCCTAGTAAAAAAGGGTGAAATATTTAATAGAATGATTGGTTTGCTCTATAATTTAATGTAAAGAGACTAATTTACCCATTTTTTCAGTAGAGGGGTCAAATGCAATTTATCTTCTAGTACAAGAGTTTCCAAGATACTTTTACCCAATTATATAAGATACGAGCATGACTAATAATGCTCTATCATACGGAGGGAAAGAAAGGAAAACTGACATACTTGACGAACTACAGCCGAGGTCACTTCGGAGAAACTAAGGTCGGGATATGGCATGTCACAACAGTATATCTCCCACAAACAGATCCCGAAACTGTACACATCGCATTTCCGATTGTAAGGATTGCCATTGAGAACCTGAAAAGCCCTCCCATTCAATGAGTAACTCACAATCATTCACTATCATTTCCATTTTCATGTCTTGTATAAAAATAATAAAACTGAAGTAACAATAACATCCATACCTCGGGAGCCATGTAACCGAGGGTTCCGGTCTCTCCGGTCATGTCATTAGGATTCGAAGCCTCAACACGTGCAACCCCAAAATCAGCAATTTTAACGGTACGTGTCTTGTCTAACAACATGTTCTCCGTCTTTACATCTCTATGAACAATCTTTTGTGAATGAAGGTAACTCAACCTACAAATAATGGAACCCCCTTTTTTATGTCTAAAGCTCGAGAAAATTATTGTAAAAGTATAATGGAAGTCATTGTACTAGGAGTCGGATTGTATTTTGTTCCATTTATTCAAAAATTGAATAAATTAATCATTTCACGTCAGATCAAAGAACAAACTGGTCTTTGTGTTAAAAATTTCATCTATTCCTACTATTAAAAACTAATCCCTTCATGTTGGAATGAGGTACATGTGACACACCACCTATACCTGTCAAGTTATTCCATCATCCACACTTTTTTTTAACAATAGAATTGGATGAAAATTTTAACAGAATGAACTAGTTTGCTCTTTGATCTGACATATAAGGATCAATTTACTCATTTTTTGAATAAAAAAAAGATAAAATGCAATTTAACTCCTAGTACAAGTGTCATAAAACTTTTACCTAAGACATATTATATGCTTGAGTAGTAAAAAACCAATAATACAATAAATAGAAGAACTAAAAATAGAAAATGGTATATATATACATGTGTGTGTGTGTGTTAAATTACCCTCTTGCAAGATCAAGGGCAAGTTGAACAACCACTTTGAAAGCTAATTTCCTTCTCCTGTTCTTTATAAGAAAACTTTTCAAAGCACCGCCGGGAAGATATTCCACAACAACGCAACACACACTATTTGGCAGGCCTATTTGACCATTCTCTGTTTGTATTTGTACCCCTGATGAACCCATTGTTGCCCCTATAAACTGGAAATCATAAACCACAATATAATTTGTACTTATCAAATATCATTCTAAGGCCAAAGACGATTAATATCGGGATAAGTATCAAATTTATATATAAATTTTGATTTAATATACAATTTGATACATAAACTTTGATCAGATGTAATTATACATATGAAACTTGAATTCTGATTCATATATATACATAAAACTTTGATTTTTGATTCAATTATGCGCATTTAAAGAAATGGATACATATATTTATTTTCGTATTTGACTAATATAATTGTTTGTGTATGCAATATATCTAATTCGATAATATTGTTGGTGATTTGCAAAAATTGAATCACATCAAAATTGATATATAACATTGCACATTAGATCAAAGTTCACATATAATTTAACATTTATCCCTACTGCAGTTACAAATTACGTGACATAAACCCAGTAAAAAAATATGCAACTAGTGTAGAAGCACACAAAAACCAACATATTACAAGTAGAAGAAGAAAAACAATGCTATTTTATCTTAAGGTAAAAGTACCATGGAAGCTATTGTATTAGGAGTCAAATTGTATTTTGCATCCTCTACTCAATAAATGGATAAATTAGTCCCTATAATTTAGATCAAAAAGCAAATTAATTATTTATGTTAAAATTTCATCCCTTTGTGCTTGTAAAAATTGGCATGGCTAATAGAATAACCAGACAATGACACAAGGCATGCCACATGTACCTCATGTTGACGTACAGAGATCGATTTGCTCTTTGATCTAATGTACAGTGACTAATTTACCTACTTTTTAAGTAAATGGACCAAAATACAATTCTACTCCTAATACATAGTACTCCATAATACTTTTTACCAAGATCTTAAGGAAAAAAGTCACCTTAGTAACATTGGGATGGTCAAGTTTATGCCAGACAGCAACTTCTTGTGAAAAAGCTGCCCTTAATGCGGCGATCTCGGCTTCTGTCCTGTGACCTTCCTCACCCCAATCAAGCAGCTTCACTGAACATGAAAAACCAATTGTAGTAAAACCAAAACCAATAGATCTTATGTTGGTTGGAATTACATACTTATCTCTGATGTCCATTTAACAGTATAGTTCTATTCTTTCATTGCTTACTGCTATGATGTAATAACTAAAAGCTAAGATCACATGAAAGTTAAATTAAGGGTCACGGATTCCATAAGACTACATTTGAAAATTGCTAATCACCATGGATGAGGATCTAAATGAATAGACCATAAAAAACATAGCAACATTGAAGCCAATGAACTAAGAAGGATAAAAAAAAAAAACAATGCTAAAGAAAAAAGGATTGTTTTGCAATTTAGACATTAAAAAAATAATCTGACCGGCAACATCGAGATCGTCATAGATGCCACGATGAACTGTGCCAAAAGTACCACGAGCAATGACGGTTTTGATGATGAGCTTTGAAGGGTCGATCTCCCATTCTAGTCTTTCCCTTTGGGTGAAAGTTGTAGCCATGTTAGTGCTACTATCAGCAAGCTTGAGCTTCCCATCATTATCATCATCATGATCACCACCATGATCATCACCATCACCACCACCGTCATCTTTCTTAGTGTTGTTTTCACTGCTCCAAACCCTGTTAAGATGCTTCTCGAGCTGTTCATCTATGCTTTTGAGATCAATTTGATCTGCTCTAACGAACCCATCACTGTTTTCCTTCATATTACTCTTTGAGACAAAAACACAAACACGTGATGATCAGGGGGAAAAAAGGGAAGGAAATGAGGGAGTTTTTGTTGATAAGTGATTGAAAAAAAAAAACAAAGACTTTGCTTTTTAGTTGAAGAAGAAGAAGAGAAACAGAGAGTTTTGTTGAGTTTTTCTTACAAAACCAAAAGCAATGATCCATGTGGGCACATGGAATTGCCTCAACACAACGTGTCTAACTGACCCACTTTGGTCTCCTTTCTTACTTACTCCTTCAATGTTTCAATTTCCTCCTCACTGTTTTCTTTCTTTCTTTTTCTAATTCCTTCTGTATTAATATATATTTTCTTTGGTTAAATTCTGTTTTAAGCATATGTAGCTTATACACATTTGAGATTTGGTCCTTCTATTTTTATTTTAAGAAATTTAATTTCTCTATTTTCAGATTCAAAATGCAATATGATCTACTATTAAAACATAAAATTTGACACATGGGTGAGTAATTTTTTAGAATAACCAACTGAAGTTCGAGTAAATAAAAAATAAAAATTTCATCTATAATATAACTCGTTTTTTAATAATAAAATTCTATTGAATTAATTTTACATATATAAAAAAAGTGGGATAAAAAATGTAAATAATAGTGAAATATCACATATAGAATTACAAAAAAATTAAAAAATATATTATTTTATATTCAATATTAGTTCGATTGGGATGAATATTGTTGTCAGTGCAAAAAAACATAGATTTGAGTGCGCTAAAGTGCATTATTTTTCTATTTAAAAGTTGAGAGAAACTATAAGCAGTATATTATATACATCTCATCTCAAGTTAGAAAATATATGGGTAAATAAGTCAAATATGTCATTTTTTTTACATTAGGGTTTTGTGCCGATTTTAAAATATTTAGGGGAATAAACCAATTTCATGAAAAGCTTATCCATCTATGTGAGCTTTCTAGAAAGCGCGTCTAGTTGGACGAGTTTTTTTACATGTGTTAGAAAAGCTTACCTAGCTAGACATGTTTTCCCTTTTAAGTTGTAATTTTTTACTTTTTAATACAATTAATTTTTTTTATTTCATATTGTTTTAAGCTTTTTTTTATTCAATCAATCGTTTAAAAAAATATTTACCAAAGAAATACTAAATCCAATCAATCATATTTAATAAAGTTGTGTAAATTAATTTATTATTTATTAAATATGATTGATTAGATTTAGTATTTTTATAGTAAATATTTTTTCTTAAATAATTGCAATAAATTAATTTAGGCAACTTTATTAAATTTGATTAGATTTAATGTTTTTTTATAATAAATGTTTATTTTTTTTTAAATGGTTGATTGAATAAAAAAAATAAACTTAAAATAACATGACATAAAAAATAAAAAGAAAATTTAAAAACTCGTACAATTAAACGGATTTTCTATAAAATAATTTATTCCTTAAATATTTTTAAAACCGTCGCAAAATCCTATTTTTTTTAAAAAACATTATACATCTTGTTTGTTTCTAATATCAATTAAAACCATGTTGCAATTTTTGAATTCTGTTGATGTAATTCAAAATTAAATATTAAAAAGAAATTCCCCCCAACTATTTGTGTTGGTAACTTTGTATAAAAGTTGTTACGTTAGTGGTGACAATTGTTGAGGAGGTATTTGTCGGTTCAAATTTATAGCCAAATTTTGTCCATTTTCATTATTTAGCTCATCGTTATAAATAGCAAGAATGTCATTATATTAGTGCCACCCATAGATTTATGTATTCATTTATCCACAATGTCATTCACTCTAATTCATCACATTATTTTTCAAATGTTTATCAACAAATTAGAAAAAGACATGTTTAAAAGTTTATTATTTACTTGATATGGTGAATTAAATCTTAAATATAGTTATTTTCATGTAACATTAAATAATCTAGTCTAATTTTTACAACAATACAACGTAATTGTTGGTTTTATTTGAATAAATAATAAATAAATGGTAAATTATATTAGTAGTTATTCAATTGTATTTTTTTTTGTCACTCAATTATGAAAAATTATAAAATTATCACACAACTATAAGTAAATGTTTTTTAGTTATCTAACTATGAAAAATTATAAAATGATCATTTAACTATTTAATTTTGTCTGTTTTAATCACTAACTAGCTAACGTAAAAATAGAAACACCCAAAAAAATAATAATAATAATAATTGAATGACCAAAATAAACAAAATTAAATGATTGAGTGATCATATTATAACTTTTCATAATTTATCAATTCTCATAAGTTTTATCCAAGAAACCTAAATCTAATATATGCATCTATAAGTGGTCCAATTGGGTTATGTAGGAGTAATGGTGGAATTGAGATATAAATAAATATGTGGTGTGTTTGAAGGTGTGAAGTTTGTGGTTTAGCATTATGGACAATGACAAAGATAGATGAACTTGCAAGCCCACCAGGGATAGCTTTGAGGTGGCTAAGTGCTAAACTATATCTGCCAATTCAAGATTAATTGATGCCGATGCGCCATGTCCTTGCATTTATGTTTCCATCCACTTGTTTTTACCACTATTCTGAAAATGACCATCCATCTTTGTTCTATAATTATTGTCCTCTTCTCATTTTTATTTTTCAATTCTCGAATTACCAGTATTCATAATAATATTAATTTTTTTAAAAAATATATGTATATGGTAACGTAAACTTGTGAGTAAAAGCATTATAAAAGTCTTTAGGTTAGGAGTGATATTGTATTTTGTTTTTTTTTACTTAAAAAATTGGATAAATTTGTTCTATACATTAAATCAAAAAGTAAATTTATTATTTTTATTAAAGACTTCATTCATTTACATTGTTAAAAACTGACGTGGTTGACGGAATAACCATATAGTGACACATGGCATGCCATGTGCATCTCATGTTGATGTGCAATGATCAATTTTTAATAGTTGAAATTAATAAGAGTTTTTAACAAGAGAATCAATTTACTATTTAAGTGTAGAGATTAATTTACTTATTTTTTAAATAAAAAAATAAATGCAAATGCAATTTAACTTTTACTTTAGAATCTCTATAATATTTTTATCTAAACTTTTAATGTTTGTATATGGTAAAGAAAATTTGTAATTTTGGAAGTTAAGGCGCCTTTTAACTACCATTTGCATAACCATTGATGAATTAATTTCCTGATGATAAAACGACATTTACCTATGGCCTGTGGGTAAGATGGAGTGTCTCTCAATTATAGCTGTCTATTGTTGGGTGACCCACCCAACTTGGTCGGCCCGATTGAGTTTGGGTCGGGTTTAAATAAATTATTTTTTCTACAAGTGGATTTGACTCAGTCGGGATTTAAATAAAATGATTTTTTAAATATTTTTATTTAAAATTAATATTTGGTACTTTGACAGATTATTATTTTAATTTCACAAGCAAAATTAAATATTGTCGTGTCCAATTATATACATATATAATTGAATGTATACACCATACATACATTACTTAAAATAAAAAATATTTTTATACATTTGAAAAGCATGGAAATATAAAATTTAAATTTAAAGTAATGAAGTATTTCAAGCTAATCACTAAATAAGCATATAATAAAATTGTTATGTTAAAAAATAATCACGACTTACATTTATATTTCATGATATTTTATTTTAGAGATATCCATTGATCGGTGGAATTCAAGTTAGATTTATGTATAGCAAGTATTAACAATACATATACATACACAACTCCATTTAACTTGGTTAAACTCATGATAACTCAAGTTCGTAAATTAATTTGTTTAGAGACATTAGAATCCTTTTTTTAAATAATATTATGTACATTTAATATTTACATATATTATAAAAATATATATATAAGGTAATTATAACGTATTTTATAATTAACAAAAAACCAAATTAGAATTAACACTCAATTTTCATGTTTAATACGATGTTTAAACTATTTTGATTAAAAAATAAAATAAAATGAAATTGGAATTTTATTAATTTAGATCTATTTGATTCGTTAACTTTTAAATTTTTAAAATAAGTTTATACTGTATATTAAATTTATTGGTACTAGTTCAAAAGTTCTATGCTATAAAAAATTAAAAATAAAAATTCATATCAGTTTTGATAATGGTGTTTTTTTTAACTTATGAATAAATTTTAATTAATATTGATTTGGATTCGATAAAATTAAATCAAAGCCAGATTAAATGTAATGGTTGGAATTAATTTTTTTTAAGTTGAGCAAAATATTCAGCTAACTTTACTACGCAATTGAGCAAAATTGGAGTTCCAACCGTTTGATTAAATTCATTTATTAATTAATTAATATATTCAAATTCAAATTCAGCTTCATTAAATTCCTTTCTATAAGATAAAAATAAAAATACAAATTCATAACATAATATTAAATGAAAAGCTCAATTAGACTAATTAGCCGTTCGAATAAAATATTTTGGCGCTCAAATTTGGTCTGATGGATAGATTAAACAATTCAAGCTCAATTTGATAATTACTTAACTGTATTTTGAATTTTTTCTATTCGAATTCGAATAATTTATGAACACCAATGTCTCATTAATATTTCTAAACCTAAGCATCATGTTAAAGGTATGATGTCAAATTGGATCACCATGAATTTAATCGTAAAAATACCATGGAGGCCCTTGTATTAGGAGTCAGATTGTATTTTCTCTCCTCAACTCAAAAAATAAGCAAATTAGTTGTTGTACATTAGATCAAATAACAAAATGATCTTTTTGTTAAAAATTTCATCTATTTCTATAATTAAAATTGATCCTTGTATGTTAGAATGAGGTACGCATGATGCACCGCATATAATTGTCTGATCATTCTGTCAACAACATCAGTTCTTAACAGTCTAGATGTTAGAAAATTTTAACATAAAGGATCAATTTGCTCTATGATCAAATGGATAAGGACTAATTTGCCTAGTTTTTTAGTAGAAGGGGCAAAATGCAATCTGACTCTTAGTATAGGGGCCTCCATTGTATTTTTACTCAAATTTAATGGGTTCGGATATATCCGAATGACTCCTTGCTTTCATCCAATTCCGTAGTGTATTATCTATAGCGATATTATCCATCCGATCCCTCTCTCCCTCCACGGTTACAACCCAAAATTCTCGAAAAGAAAAAGAAAAACAAAACTCCACTGATACTATTATAGGACATAGATTCATTGAGAATCGAAGATATCCTTTGTATCAACAATAGAAAGATGATAGTAAGCAACCATGTATGCGGTCTTGGGCAATCAATTTCAATGCCTCAGCTAAAGCCCTTTTCTTATATCGATTTCTCAGCCAAGAAATCATCCAATTTCAGCCTTGTTTTGGGATGGAATTGGAGTTTTACTGCTCAAAACAGGCCTTTTTTGAGGCACCAATTGAAGAACTCTTCTTCGCGTTGTTGCTGTAACACCACCAATAACAGCAACAATAACCCCAGCAACAGTCAGACCGTCAGTTCTTCTGAATGGGATTGGAATCGATGGAGTCGTCATTTCTCTGAGATTGAACAAGCTGAGAGTTATGCTTCTGTTCTCAAAGTAAGCTTTTGTGCTAAGTGTTTTTTATCTGGGTTTTAAATTTGTTGAATATTCATAGTTATAGTTAATTGAAGCTTACATCTTTAGCTATCCATTTATCATGTTTCTATCTAGTCTGATTTGGTTGTTTATTGCTCAATTTGAATCCCCTTGTTCGTTTTATCATATAAACTACTTCTAAATATTACAAAATGAAAAATTGGTAGCTTGCCCCAGAATTAATAGCTTGAAGGAAGATAGAACTGCGTGCAGCTTGTGCACTTTTCTCTGTTTTCACCTAAGGAAGATGAGGAAGAGGGGATTTGAAGCTTACTCTTTAGTGAAGGTGTATAAACATGAAAGTTTTTTACAGTGAATTTTTGGACTTTTGTGTTGCTGTTAGGTTTTATACCTCACTTAGTGCAGCAGGAAAAATTGAAAGAAGACTCTGAGGTGGCTTTGGATATAAAACATGTAGATTGTATAGTGGAAGGGGAAGAGGAGAAGAGGGGGGGGGGGGTTTAAATATTCAGTGTAAAACAAGGGGAAATAGGGAGTAAATATTCAGGAACTGCTGGTCTTCCACTTGCATATTGTAAATTATTCTATTTGCTTCTTATTTGTGTTATTCATTACTCCCCGTCTTATTTTTCAAGTTTTCATTATTTCCATTACAAAGGCGTGAAAAGAAATGCTTTTTACCATTGAAATGCTACAGGTGGTAAACTTTTTGCTTATGAGTACAGTGTGTGAATTATTAGAATATACGTCATCTAATTTTCCTTTAACTTTGGTTTGATTGCACTTTCGGTTTGTACTTTATAATTAAATTGCATTTGGTATTTTATATATTTTTACATGTAACCATACATGTTACGTGTATTGTTATATATATAAGAATCCTTCTCTTTTTTCCTGATTGAATGCTCCACCTTGTAGTTCCAACTTGAGGATGCAATTGATAAGGAAGACTTTGAAGAAGCTGCAAAGTTAAAGTTGGCTATTGCAGAGGTTTCTTCAAAAGATAGTGTAGCTGAAATCATGTCTCAGTTGAAGGTAAGAGATTGTAAGCCTCTAAAATAAACAGTTTGCTGTTATGCTTTGGCATTTACTGGAATCTGTTGTTTATCTGCAGAGTGCCATAGATGAAGAGCTCTACCATGATGCTTCACGGTTGTCTAGACTTACAGGAAGTGGACTGGTAATTTCTTTGGTTGCTACGTACTCTTGGGCTGTGTTCCTTATAGTGAATAAATAGTCTCCACTGAAAATAGTCAAGTAACACATCAGCACCATAGCTGGCCTGGTTTTCTAGTATTGAGTAGCTCATGGTTTGGGTTCTACCATTGTTCTTTTTCCCAGCAATCTTAGTTTCTTGTCACTGATGCACGGCTTTTATAAAGACAAACAATAGACCGTGAACCTAAAGCTCAGAGATATTTAGGTTCTTGAGAAAAATATTTTATGAATGAACATAATAGTAACATACTAGCATCATATAACTGTTGGAAAGATGTCCCCTTTAATATTTAAAGCAATCACTGAAATGAAAATTTAACATTTGTAAGAGTGAATGACGGTAAGGATAACTAGATGATGATATTTTAAATGAATAGCAGGGAATTATGAGTTTCGTTTTATCAAGGGCCCTTGCATAATTATAAAATATTCCAGTATTCCCACTTTTTGGTAATTATTACCTCAAAGGATAGGGAACTTAAAATTTGAAGCTTAGCTCCCTACAAATCTTTACTGGTAAGTTGTATGGATTTTAATATGCTTTTTTAAGTTATATGGTCAAACAGATTCCATAAGTACGCATTTCCTGAGATATGTTTTTCCCCCCTAATGGAGTCAATTCTCTGCGTTGTCTGTTTATTGCTAAAATGTTTGTAACTCAGCAGAGCTACGTTGAACTGCTAACCAGATTAGAAAACCGGACCTTTAGAAGATATCTTTCTCTCTCTCTCTGTGGTGTTATTTGATGTTATTTTATTTCTGTTGGGCAGGTGGGTTGGTGGGTAGGCTACTCAAAGGACTCTGACGATCCATTTGGCAGATTAGTACGCATAACACCTGGCGTAGGTAGATTTGTTGCTAGGAGTTACAGTCCAAGGTGAGAAAAATCTCTCTCCACGACTAAAGTTCTTTCTACTGTAAATTATTGATAATTATTTACTACTGATTGCTTGCAGACAGTTGGTCAGTGCGTCACCTGGAACTCCATTATTTGAGATTTTTGTGGTTAAAGAAGATGAAGAAACATATCTTATGCAGGTAAAGTAGTAATGTGCCTTAATTTATTATTATTATTATTTTTTTTTGGGGGGGGGCATAAATTGATTCTAAATTATGACATCTTCAAAATTTGGTGAATTCAGAGTACTTAATGATACCATGAGTGCAGTTAAATGCTGTGTATGGTTTGTTTACTTTGTGTGGCTTTTTGCTGATTGATATGAGTTGAAATACTTTGGCACCATGCCTTAGTGGCATCAACTCGTATGACCACGTTTGGAGAGATCTTGAGTCTTAGACACGTGGAACTTCTTCAAGAGAGATTTGGGTTAATCCACTTTGACTCTGGAATTCCATTAGGTTGGTTAAATAGCTGCTAGGTTATTGATTGTAGTTCATAACTTCCTTTCTGATCCAATCATAGTACAGAAGGGTCTACCGGTTGATAAGATAAACAGAAAAATGAAGGCCTTGCTAGTTAGTCTTTTTTTTGGGTAAAGTGGAGAATGAACAGAAAGAAAGAAAGAGAGCCTGTTTTCCATGGCTAGGAAGATATTGGTACAACAGTGACTCAAGGACCTTTCAGTTATAGGTCATGGTTAGATATACTGTTCATATGTGTTTATCTAAAGCTGTGTGCACCTAATTGGGGCTTCCTTTGTGTGTTTTGCTTGTCATCTTTTTCACGATCATCATATCTGAATTGCTTTTGGGTAAGTACTTTGCTGCATGCTGCTTTCTCTGTTTCGCATCATGAAACAGCTCTGGGTGTGTTTGTTCAGTAATTGAGCCTGGCTGCAGTAGGATAAATTGTTTGGATTCTATAATTTGGTCCATGGAATCTTGAAATTCTGGATTAAATATTTTGGGTGGTAAATCTGCCTGAACATGGCTATTCTTAGACGTGTAATGTTATTCCTGTATAAATTTGGAACATGATATTTTCATTTTATATAACTGTAAGTTGGTATCTGCATGCATGTACACATGTTATGTATCTATTTGCATGTTAGTCTTCGGCATCTCTTAGCCAGTGTGTGATGTATATCTCCTGTAAAGTTATCTAAAGTCTTCTAATACAATCTGTTGCAGGTAGTTAATTTGCAGCGTGCTAAAGGAAGTTCTATGAATAGTACGAGCTCACCTTCCAGGCCTACAAAAACCCCATCCACTTCCGAAGTTGAGAATGCATCTGTTATAGATGTTCAAGGAAATGAAGCTAAAACAGAAAGAACTGATGAGAAGGGAATAAATATTGAGGGAGCAACCGAGGAAGGGATAAAAAGTGTGATAAATTTTCTTAAAAATAAAATTCCTGGATTAAAAGTCAAAGTCATGAATGTTGATGTTTCTGAGGACGTAATGGTTAATGATTCTGTGGAGCAACTGATACAAGATGATGATGAAGAAACATCATCCACTGAGAATTCTGAAGATGAAGCAAATGATTTGGAAGAGATTCAGCCTGATGGAGTTGCTATGGGGGAGGGTGGCAATCCTGCAGATGACAGAAATGATTTGGATATGAAGCTTTTCATTGGTGGGCTTGTTCATAAAAATGACGATGCTCCGACTAAGGATGAGTATATTCGTCTCCCAGCTGATATAAAGGACTTGGAGAGAGATTCTTTTCTGCTACATGTCCCCAAGAGGAATTTAGAAAGTGATACCGGAGAAAGTAAAGCATCCAAGGTGAAAATAGCAGCCATTGCAGCTCAAGGTGTTTCTGAGCTTATGCCTCCAGATGTTGCCAAGGCATTTTGGAGTTCAGATAAGGCTTCTTCTAAGGTGAGATTTAATTCAATGATACACCGACATGTTTCTTGTGTTATCAAAGACTTTTTTTTGTTGGTTAAGCATAACATAACTGAAGCACTTCCAGATGTTTGATTCTAACAACTCTTTCAACTTATAAAAACCGAACATCCTCTTCCTTTTGTGGGTCGGGTGACAATAAATTATCTGTAGTTACCATGCTCTCTATTGGGTGCAATTGAAATGCCGAGTAGCTGCTTTATTACCAGGTTGTGCCATTTCAGAAATAGAAGGAAATGAGGATTTTGTGTTCTATATTATCCTTAAATAATGGATGCTGTGCATAGGTAGACGATGTTTGAAAACCGAGTTTGATAATTAGCTGACCAAATGTTAATGCTATTTTAGGTTTCTAGAGATGTGCGTGAAATTGTCAAACTTGCTGTTAGTCAGGCACAGAAGCGGAGCAGGTTATCCGAGTATACAAAATTCAACCGAATTAGCAGTGACAATGGCAATTTAGACCCATTTGAGGGTGAGTATTCTTACGGTATCTTTTTATTCTCTCTCCACATACCAAGCATCATCTATTGATACCAGCTGATTGAAACGTAGGCCTCTACATTGGTGCATTTGGTCCTTATGGAACTGAAATAGTTCAGCTAAGGCGTAAATATGGTCGCTGGAGTGATGCAGATGATGAATCTTCAGATGTTGAGTTCTTTGAATATGTTGAAGCTGTGAAGCTAACCGGAGATCTCAATGTTCCGGCTGGCCAGGTTTTTTTTTCATTTTATTGTGTCTTAGATAAATCTATTGATAGTTGTATTTCTAGCATGTGAATAATCGATATGCCTTTTACATCTTTAGGTTACTTTTCGTGCCAAAATTGGAAAGGAAAGCCGGCTCTCAAACCGTGGGTTGTATCCAGATGAGTTAGGAGTGGTAATTACTCTCTTTTGTCTCTATCTGTTTGTATGCTTCGATTACTATCTAAGGGGCATTACCAGTACCACACACTACCTGTGATTTCGTCACTGTGGAAACAAGCAGGTCCTATTAACTGGAAGTCCCATTTAGTAATTTACATATGTTGAAAACTGAGAAGATCGATAATTTACTGATGGGGACTTTAAAGCTGCATGAAATGAAATAAATAGATTGTCATCCTATGACCATGAAAAGCTACTTACCAGAAAAATTTAGATTAATTCAATCTATCTATTTGACTTTTTCAGTAAACCATTAAGCATGCTCTAATGCTCATACAGCCCAAGGCATGGACCCTGTTATTGAATTCTTTCATTTTTTTCCCTAGGTTTCATTATGAGTAGCAATGCTATATGATATATTGTGTTCAATATGAACAATGTAAGTCAATGTATTGAATTTGGTGTAAGATTTTCCTGAAATATCTCTACTATCTCATTCATTTGTCTTTATTTAGAACCTCGTATTGAGTATGTTAATTCACACTTTTGAGGCTTTTAATTGATGGGAAAAACTCTAAAATACAGGTTGCATGTTACAAAGGTCAGGGAAGAATAGCAGAATTTGGTTTCCGTAACCCGCGATGGGTCGAGGGCGAACTTCTCCAACTTAATGGCAAGGTAACAAAATATTCAGAAGTTTATGCTAATAATATGATGTGACTTGCAACTTAAAATTATTTTGTTGAGTTTTCAAAACTATATGAATTGAAAGAAAATCCCTCGTGGATGGTCATATGCAGGGCATTGGACCCTATGTCAAAGGAGCTGATCTAGGTTTCCTTTACATTGTGCCCGAGCAAAGTTTCCTTGTGCTATTCAACCGTTTAATATTACCAGATTGAAATTAGTCTATTACTGATTTTGATCTCCCCTTGACACAACTAGAGATAAAGAAAGAACCTGACGGCTGAGGACCTATTTTGTGTACGATATTCGATGACAATGTGAGTCTTATATTAAGCCTTATGTTTTATGCCTGTTCCTTTCTAACCCATCGCTCCGCACTTTTGATGTCGTATATCAATTTTGTTGATTGATCAAATAGAACTAATAAGGAAATATGTTATCTTCTTCCTAGGTCATCATATTCTTTGGAAACATTTGTATGGTTCTCTATGCTTCCTTTTATTCTTACGAGTTTCATTAACACCTGAACATTGGCATGATAATCAGATCAGCGATGATAAAATGATGCATGGTACATGAGATGGTAAAAGTACCATGGAATCCCTTGTACTGGGAGTCAAATTGCCTTTTGCCCCCTCTACTCAAAAAATGAGTAAATTAATCTTTATACGTTAGATCAAAGAACAAAATGGTCTTGTGTTAAAAGATTCACCCATTTTTACTCTTAAAAGCCGGTCTTTATACATCAATATGAGATACACGTGGCATGTGACGTGTCACTGTTTGATTTTTTTTTTAAGCATGCAAGTTTGTAGCAGAAAGGTTCGATTTGCCCATTGATTTAACGTATAGAGATTAATTTGTTCATTTTTTGAATAGAGAGAGTAAAATGTAATCTAATTCTTGATATAAGAGTATGGTTCTTTTACCTGCAAGATGCATATTTCAATAAAATCACTCATAATTTATTCTAGGTAGCTCTTGCATTTATTTGGCTGCTCATCAGCAAATCATTGATGCATGATAGATGGGGAGGGGGGGGGGGGGAGGTCAAGTGTTTGCAGTCACAGCTCATCCCCATATGCTTAAAACAAACAATTATCCATGCTAGGTGGATTACAAATGTATATATATTGTGATACCAAAAGTGCTTTCAGAAAAGCAGAAACTGATGGGGTTCTCTTTTTGTTGTGTGTTAACTAGTGAAAAGCATTGGACTATTTGAAAGTCCAATGATGTAAGAGATAAAGTGAAAAAGAGGGGAAGGATGCTTTACTTGTTTCTTTTTAATTATTTTTCATTCTTTTTTGGGTATATTCTTTATGAAAAACCTAGGGGAGGGGCTACTTGTGGAATACAGGTGTCTGATCAATTACATGTCAGTCCATTTATTTATTTATTTATATTTTTTGCTTAAACCTAACCTAACATATACGTATGGTTAAAGCAGTGTTATTAGACAGTTGAACTTTTGCTGTACACAAGGTTATTATGCAATTTATTCTGAAAGGGATTTTGCATGTTGGTTTATTTATACATGGCAAATTCAGCTATTGGTCCTTATACTATGTGTAAGTAGTGGATTAAGTCCTTGCATTCTAATTTGGTTATTTTTAGTTTTTATGCTTTTAAAATTTAAAATTTCAATTCTAACTTAAATGGGAGTCATAAAATTCATTAAGTTAAATTTTGTTAATTTTAAAATATTATATGGCTAACATATTATCACTTGTGTAATGTTATATAAATTTGTTAATGCATATTAACAATTTATGCATAGTTTGAGTCTAATAGTATAATTCGACTTAATGAATTTAATTAGTATCTTTTGGTTCAAGCTTGAAATAATTGAGCAAATAAAAGTATGTGTATTAAATTCACTAACTAATTATAAGTCCAAGGACTAATAATAAAATTTGACCTTTTATTCAAGAGTGTAAGACGGAATCTTTGTTAGGATGAATGGAGATGGTGCTTCTCTGCCTTTTTATCACAAAGCATAAGCATAGCCCACTCCTAAAGAAACCCAAAAGACGAAAAAGAAAAGAAATAGCTTTACTTTTGTAAAGTCTCTCGACGAATTTGATATTGCTAAGTAATTGAATTCTCTTTTCCACCTCCATCAAAAAATGGACCCACCTTCATTTTATCTTTTATTTTCAAAAATTATAATTTCTTTTTAAGAAAATATTATTAAAATAATACTTACAATGCCATCTTATTCTTTTCTTTTATAGTAAACTAATAATTACTGTCACAAATTCCAAACCCAAAAATCTTATCAATTAAGTACTATTTATTCAACTTTTGATTAATTAAAAAATTTGAGGAATAAAAAATTAGGTGAATCGCACTCAATGTCATTATCTGTTAGTAAATTAATTTTTTAGTTATTCAACTTCAAAATGTTACAAAATTTTCTCTAAATTATTTGAAAGTTTTTTTATTTAAGTCACTTGATTATTAAAAAATTTTAATAAAGCCCTGCTAACGAGCTTCAAACGGCAATTCAATGATTGGTAATAACGGATCAATATCTACCGAGTAAAATGACATATTTTAAATTCATGTCAATCTAATAGTTAGTGTCGAAGATCAGAGAAAAAAAGTAGTTTTGGATTATTGGTTCCCAATTTGTGAAGTTCAAAATTATTTCATGAAAAAAAATAATAAAAAAAGTGGAATGTGAGATTTTGATTGGTGCAAGCAGTGAAAACTAATATGATCATAAAACAATGATTTTAATAACCTAATAACTTAAATGAAAACTTTCGAATTGTTCAATTACTATTTCGTAATATTTTAAAATTAAGTGATTAATTGATAATGTTTAATAAACTTTAGTATAATTTAGGGTAAAAAAACCTCAACCATTGCATTGCAATTTTAAAAAATAGTTAAAATACTTCCCGGGAAAAAGGTAAAATAATGTAAAATTAAATAAAAGTTTGTATTTTACGAATGATTTCACCCCAAATGTTTAAATGTATCGAATTTCTAGTTTCTAAAAAAATGACCAAATATTATTAATGATTGTTTTTGAATATTGAAAACTTTTGCACTTGAGTTACGTAGAATCTTCAGATTCTGTTTGAATGGAAGTGTCTTATCAGATTCACCGTCAAACAGTCAACGAATAATAGCTCGCCACGTTAAGGCATATTATAAAACGTGGCAGGTCGTCATTGGTAGAAAATCCAGGATTTCTTTTAAAACTTAATAAGAGATGCCACGTGGGTAAAAGCATGAAAAGTGGACTTGGTTAATTAATTGTCTGTTGTCTCCCTTCTCCCGCGACTGTCTCTTTTTGATTACTTTTTTTTTTCTCGCTTCCCAAACACTGAAAATCCTTTTAATTTTTATATTTTTTATTTTTATTTTGCTCGCTGAGTCTATTAAATTGCGAGAAAGCAATGGAAACCAAAGCCGCGATGAAAAGGAATCCATATCCCAACGAGGTCATGAAACGATCCTCTTCTTCAAATTCCGAGACAATGACTCACTACGAGTCACCACACTCACCTTTACGACTCCATACCCATTTCCGATCCGACCAGGGCGATTCCGACAACAACACCTCCAATTATGCTTCCCCTGAAGCTTCCCCCCTTACGCAGCACCCCGTCGTCGATAATTCGATGGCACTCATCGCTATCGACAAGTCAACTCAGTTCAACGCTAATTCTTCTCCTACTACTCTTCCTTCTCCGCCGCTTCCTCCCAGTACTCCAGCGCAACAGTCATTGCATTTGACTATGAACCGCGCCGTGAGGGAGGAGGGACCGGGGGTGACGACGAAGACCAAAGCAAGTGGTGGTGTTGGAGGAGGGGGAGCGAGAGCAGAGACGGTGAGGAGATCGAAGGTGTATCATACGGTGACGATGGCGGCTTTAGGGTTTCGATTAAGCGAAATCGTTTTGTGCTTGATTTCTTTCTCTGTTATGGCTGCTGATAAAACCCAAGGCTGGAGTGGTGACTCTTATGATCGCTATAAAGAATACAGGTGTTTTTTTTGTTTGTTTGTTTAAACCTTCTTAATTAAAATTCTCGAGACTTGCGCTTCATCATGTCCCTTTCACCTTCGCTTAATGTGAATTCTGAGATGAATGCTTTGACAATTTCACAGATACTGTTTAGCAGTAAACGTGATTGGATTTGTATATGCGGGATTTCAAGCCTATGATGTATCGTACTATCTCATGACAGAAACGCATGTCATCCACCATTACCTTTTCCCGCCTTTCGAGTTCTTCATGGATCAGGCAAGTTTCCCTTAAGTTAAAATACGCTTATTTGCAAATTACTCAGCTTAGCTTCATTCTTGGTTGTTCCCCGCTCGGCGCAATCAAAGTTTATCTTACAACTCGAATCTTAGAGCCAACACAAAGTTTTAATGACTTCTCCTTTAGGATGTTTCCCCTGCACCTTCTAGCTTATACCTACCACACTATTACTATCTTTTGATAGACAATTAAATGTTGTCCTACATTAGTTTATACTGTAATTTATTATGCTCTTTATTTTGTGTACAACATCATAGTGGATCTTGAGATTAAATTTTGAGGGGTCTAATTAAAATTTTTAAAATTTTAGGAGTTTTTTTTTTTTTTTTTGAAAAGTTGGAGTTCCAATTTAAATATTTAAAAATTTTGTGAGATCAATAAGAATTCTGGACCCTTAACGGTTCTATTTTTGCACATAGGTTAGGCAATGGACTCGTCTGGGAATAGGTTAGGCTTATGGACTTGTATTTTTTTCACATAGGTTAGGCATAATCTTCATTCATAGATTTAGTGTAATAGATAAGATAGAAGTGGGTCATTCGTATCGCTAGGACCGTACGAAATGCAAAAAGAATTGCAATGAATGAACTGGTTCATGTTGCAGATACTAGCCTATCTTTTGATTTCAGCATCATCAGCAGCAGCCACACGAGTGGACGATTGGCAATCTAATTGGGGCAAAGATGAGTTCACTGAGATGGCTAGTGCCTCAATTGCAATGGCCTTTTTGGCTTTCATTGCTTTTGCGTTTAGCTCAATTATATCTGGTTTCAAACTCTGGACCCATCAATCTCCATGAAATCTCTCTGAGGCAAGTAATAGATTGTATTGAAAACTTGAGTTGCAAAAATTCCTTTATTATTAATATTATTGTACAGAGAAGAACATACGTAGCATGTTTTTCTTACAATTTTTTAACATACTGGATATGGAATTTCTTAATAGCAGATACCATTTTAGTGTATTTGACTGGTTTTGTTGAGCATAGAGTTTTGTGTAGGGACAGAGAATGAAACACAAACAATTTTCAGTGTTGGGAGACACACCCATAAATAGCTTAAAACCCATTTATTATCATAGGGAATGCGTAGGATGAAAAAGAGGTGCTGTTTTCTCAAAGCATATCGGATTTTTTGTGTAAGGGATGAAGCTCAAACGTCAAATTTTATTTTGATATCCATCTCTTCCACACAACAGAGTTTTAAATCTAATCCATCACACCAACCTCAAGAATCAAACCATTTATCTCTCGATAAGAGTTATCACGCACATTTATTATTTCAAATCAACACAAGCACACTGTTTATTTATTCTTATTATTTTAGAGGAAAGAAGCAAGCTCTGAGTTGCAGCAGATAAAGTAAATGAGACGAGACGACAGTGACCATTAATTAGAAAGGCTGGGGCATGGGTGGCATTGGTGGAGGTGGTGTGAAGGCCCTCCAGTGCTCAAAATGCCCATCGACAAAGTCGTAATAACCTCCTCTCAGTGCCAATACTCCACTCGTCATAGCATCTCTCACATATGGATATGTCAGTAGATTTCCCAGTGAGTTATTCACTGATTCCTGCATATATAAATATAATATCAAGTTTATTGATTTTCAACCTTTAATTTCGTAAAATTACTGTATAGTCCTCTGTAATAAGCATTTTACCCCTATAAAAAAAATGGATAAATTGTCCTCTGTATGTTAGATAAAAAAGCAAATGGTTAAAGTATCATGGCGGTTCCTATACTATGAGCCAAATTGCATTTTACCCTTTTACTAAAAAAATGAGTAAATTAATTCTTTTACATTATATCAAAGAGCAATTTGATATTTTATGATAAAAATTTTATCAATTTGTACTATTAAAAGCTGGCGTGCCAGATGGAATAATCAGGCAGTGACAAGTGGCCTGCCATGTGTACTTCATGTTGATATACAAAGATTAGTTTTTAACAGTAAAAATAGAAAGAATTTTTAACAGAAAGGTCAATTTGCTTTTTGATTTAATGCACAGAGACCAATTTATCAAAATTTTAATAGAAAGGGCAAGATACAATTCGGCTCCTAGTTCAAAAGCCTCCATGGTACTTTTTTCAAGAGCAAATTAATCTTTTTTGTTAAAAATTGACGTGATTGACAGAATAACTAGATAGTGGCACATGATGTGTCATGTATGCCGCATGTTTTTATAAAGAGACCGATTCTAAATAGTAAAAATAGATAAAAGTTTTAATAAAAAAACTAATGGGATAAATACCAAAACTATACATCAACAATGGTTTAATGTGTAATTGTATACATGAACTTTGATTTTGTATAATTTTATATGTGAAATTTTGATTTGATTCAGTTCTTGTAAATTATTAACACAATTATTCATATAATATCATTTTATGTTTATATATTGCATACATGAATAATTATATGTATCCAATATAAAAATAAATTTATGTATTTATTTCTTTAAATGTGTATGATTAAATCAAAATTAAAGTTTAAAATATGCATTTAAACCACAATTAGAGTTTCACGTGTATAAATGCACCAAATTAAAATTTATGTATACAATTGCACATTAAATCAAAGTTCATGTATAATTTTAAGATTTATCCCAAAACTAATTTATTCTTTAATCTAACTCCTAAAGTAAGATTTTCCCTCATACTCTTACTCCCTTAATTTGCTATCAACATATCCATAGCTAATCAGCTTAAATTAATTTACCTTTTCGCAAAGCTTCAATTGTTCTTCACAAGGCAGGTCATTATTTTCTTCCAGTACCTTTTTCTTTGCAGGCAAACCAATTTTCACCCAGTCATCTATGAAGTCACTGCAAATAAACCCAAAAAAGATTACATATTTTATCTCACAGATTTACGGTAAAAGTATTATGAAAGTTTTTTACTAGAAATCATATTATATTTCACCTGTTTATTAAAAAAATGAGTAAATTAGTCATTATATATTAGATCAAAGAACAAACTAATCATTTCGTTAAAAAATCATCATATATTAGCATGAAGTACACGTGGCACATTATGTGTCACTGTTTGGTTTGCCACGCTAGGTTTTAACAATTCAAATAGATGAAATTTTTAATAAGAAAGATCCATTTGCTCTTTGATCTAATGTATGGAGATTGATTTAATCATTCTTTTATAAAAAGTATAAAATGCAATCTAATTCTTAATATAAGAGTTTCCATTATACTTTTACATTAATTGATTGATATATATATATATATATATACATACACATGGGGCTTACTAAGTATGAGAATGAGAGACATGTGGAAGATTCATAAGCCTCTCCACACCACCACAACGACTATGCCCAATCACCAATATGTTATTTACCTGTGTAAACATAACAAATGGGTCGTTTTATTTCTTCATTTTATTGCATCAAAAAAGAAAATCACCTCTACACCATCTTTATTTAATTACCTTAAGAGCTTTAATAGCATACTCAATGACTGCACCACTCTCACTGTGTCTTACCTGTGCAAATCAACAAACAAAAACAGACTTTAAATTATAGCTGAAATGAGAATAAGAATTTGGGGGAAATTATAAGAACCTGGTCAAATGGAGGGACCATGTTGGCAATATTGCGAGAAACAAAGGCTTGGCCTGGCATGAAGTTGAAAATAGTCGAGGGGCTTACACGGGAATCCGAGCATGCAAATATCAAGTACTGATCACAAATTTAACAATTAATAATTGAGTTTAAAAATATTTTGAAACAAAAATGGAAACCGATAATATATATGGTAAAGATCTTTATGTTAGGAGTTAAATTATATTTTGTTTCCTTTATTTAAAAAAATAGAAAATTGATCTTTTTATATTAAATAAAAAATAATAATATAGTCATTTCTATTAAAAATTTTATCTATTTGTACTGATTAAAACTGGCGTAGATAACAGAATAACTGAAAAGTGACACGTGACGTGCCACAAATACTTTATGCTAATGTATATGGGCTAGTTTTTAATAGAAGAATATTTTAATAAAAAAATTAATTTACTCTTTGATCCAACATATAAAGATTAATATATTTATTTTTTAATAGATAGAACAATATATAATATAATTCTTAATATATATATATATATATATTATATACCCTGGGATGCTGGGCTTTTGCAAGTTGAGAGAACAAATTAGGATGTTGGCTGCAAAAGAGAACATAAGAAATATTAGGGGTTATTATTGGTTATTCAAGGGTAACTAAGTGCAAGCAGAGGTTAAATGGTCGCTTGAGTTGCCAAAAATATTATAAAAACGAATTAAATTGCATATTTACTTTATTTAAAAAATAAAGAAATTAATCGTTTTATGTCTGATTTAACTAGTCCTTTATAATAAAATTTTAATTAATTTCTATTGCTAAAAACTGATGTGGCTAACAGAATAATCAAACAGTTTTACGTGACATGCCACGTATACTTTATTTTGACATACAATGGCCAGTTTTTAACGGTAGAAATAAATGAAACTTTTAATAGAATGACTAGTTTACTCTTTGATTTAACATATATAGATTAATTTAGCTATTTGTTTAGTAAAGAAGGAAAAATGCAATTTGATTATTAATATAAAAATTTCCATGATACTTTTACCCCTTCGGCTCCTTTTAGACATTAAATGATTTTATTTAAGCCTTTTAGTTATTAAATAAATAGAAAAAAAATCCCATTTTCAGCCCCTCCAAAAAAATTGATTATGCAATCAAATCTTTTATTTCTTTAACTTTAGAAATATTTAGTTTGACCTCTCAAAAGTTATATAAAATTCATGTAGGTGACTTCATCCCTAAGATCTTACTCGAAAATGTTGATCTTAAAGGATTGAAAGCCATTGTAAAGTGTTTGAGCATCTTCGTCAGGAACGGGAAAAGGGATTCTCCCTTGGAGCTCGGCAATAAGCATCTCAACTTTTCCTTGTACCTCTTCATCCAGCCTTTCTTCCTCACTGCAACCCAACACATATAGTTATATATCCAGAGCTAAGTATAAGAATGGTGAAATGAAATGGAGAGTTTATATATACCTGATGAGAATCTTCCTCAGTCCTTGAACAACAACATCAGCAGAAGATTGCTTCTTAGCCATTTGTATATATTCCTTTGAAGTTGAAATGTTTGATGCATGCAGCTTCAAGCTTGTGGTATTTATAGGCAGAGTTTTATTGAAAAAAGTTGGTGACGTTTAAAATGACAATAACAAAGGACAAAGGGTTAATGTGAGGACAATTTGTTTAGGTAAGAGAAGGAAGAAATGGACACGTCTCTTCCTTCCACATGATTGCATGCATGTAGAAAGAGAGTGAAACATATAGATTGGTTTGATCCCAACTTATAGTAATATCAAAACATGTTTTTTATGTTTGGGTTTGAACATGAGTTATGTGCCCCACACATGTTAGACTATGAAAGTTGCGTCCTTGGCCCAAAAATCAGAACACGTAAAAGGAAAACATAAACTCGTTTTTATTGCGTTTAGGATCCCTATTATAGGCTTCACAAAAGTCATCTTGTGATTGCTCAACACGCCATGTGTAGATAGATTAAGATTCTAATTTCTAATTTTAAATAACATTTCTTAATTAAAAACCTTAAAGAATTTGTTAATTAAATTTTGATTGGCTTTTTCGAGTTACTGCTCGTCTCCTTCATTTTCATTAAGATTTAAATCATAGGATAGATAATAAACAGAATCAAATATAATTAAATTAAAACAAGTCAATATAACCTGGTTATTGGATATGGTGATGATTTTTTTATCAAGCTGATAAAGTGGTTTTATAATTTATGTTTATATATATATATATAACAAACATTATCATAAATATGATTTTAATATTATTTAATATACAAAATTTAAAATATTTTTTATTTTAAAAATCTTGAAAATTAATGGGTAAACTTTTTCATCGGAAAAGACATAATAATTATGCTTAAATAAATCAAACTTATTGTATATTTGGATTAAAGTAATTTTTTCCCTGATTAAGTTTATTATGACATTTGTATTTTTTTTTATTTCCTCAAGTTTTTTAGATTTTATATAATTTTTTGTGTCATGTTAATGCATTTTTTAGGAAATTCAAATTTAGGTGTGAATTGCAACGCGATTAGCACGATTCAAATCTAAATCATTATATATTTTATAAAAAAGTTGATGCATTTACGGGTGGAGTATTTAAACTTTGTAAGTAGAGCTCAAAAAGTAACACTTAAAAAATACTCAAACAAGATTGTGATAATATTTTAATGAAAAAATATTTGATACACTGAATTTGAGTTAATGACAAAAGAAATATAAACGTTATAACTTTACTTGTAAATCAGTGTCAATGTACCAAATATCCACCCTATTTCAATCTCTACCTTACTTGTATAATTAAAATATTTTACTAGTAATATATTAAATGCTAAATATTTAAAAAAAGAATTATTAGAGTTGGGCAACTTAGCATCTAAATTAATTAATAATACCAACTTAATTAATACTTTTAAATAACATAAATCAAGCAATGAAGTTTTAATAGAACTTAAAATCATATACAAATTCCAATCTTGTTGATTTAAATTCTACCATACACATCAAAAACGTGAAACGAGAAATGAAGAAATGGCAGCCTCTGGTTTTAGTACAAGTTTGTCCTTTTTCTTTTTAGTTTTCTTAAAACTTTATCGAGGTCATATTTTTAATGGGCACTAAATAAATAATATTTTTATTCTTGAAAAACCATTAAAATATTTAATTCGATTGAGACCAACTCATTTAAATTAATTACGTATGGAATATAAAAATATTTAAAATAGTATCAGAGGAATAGGAAACGGTCCTTGATCAAACATAGGATATCTTTGGAATTTAAAAAGATGAGATCAGTCGTTGTAGTGGATTGTGATGACAAGATTAAATTTAAATTAGGTGGGATATTTATTTGAATTATTTTTAGAAATAAATGAAAAAGTGAAATTAATATGCTAGACTGAATTCACATTTCAAAATCTGATTAAGAAAAGTTATCAGATATCAAAGACGTAAAAAATATCAACTAGAAAACCATAATATATAAAATTATTTGCATGGATGGAATATCAATCCACCAATAATTGCGAGTAAAAAGAAAGAAAAATGAAGTCATAGGAATACCATTTTTTTTTTATTTTAGATAACACAACTGCATATTAAAACAAAAAAGGAAAAAAACACAGATAAATTTTTGGTGGAGATGTAGTTAGCTTAAATTAAATTTGAGACAATGCATGCATGGGGCAAAAGGGCCTTATTGTGGGAGGCATGGTTTGGTACACATCTTCCATTGCTCAAATTTTCCATTAACAAAATCATAGTACCCTCCTCTTAGTGTCAATGTTCCATTCACCACCGCACTCCTCACAAATGGATACGTCAGTAGATTTCCCATCGAGTTCTTCACTGATTCCTGCATATATACGTATAATGAAGTTAAAATCTTATTCCTCTTTCAACCACGAAATTTAAAAATATTACAAGTTGGTGCATGTTATACCTTTTCGCAAAGCGTTAATTGTTGTTCGAAAGGCAGGTCTCCAGCTTCTTTCAGTACCTTTTTCTTTGCTGGCAAACCAATCTTCACCCACTCATCAATGAAGTCACTGCACAGTTCATCCAAAAACAAAATGTTTTTATATTTTATCTCAAAAATGGTCATATTTATTAGCAATAATAGCTTACTATGTTTGAGTTTGATCTGGAAGACTCATAAGCCTCTTTATGCCACCACAACGACTATGTCCCATTATCAATATGTTGTCCACCTGTAAAATATAAATATGTGGTCGTCTTGTTCCTTTTTATTACATGACCAGAAAAATTGAACTGCTCTGTCACTGATCAGAAATTAAGATTTCATACCTCAAGACTTTTAACTGCGTACTCGATGACTGAACCAATTTCAGTGTGTCTCAACTGTGCAATAAGTGCATATAAACAGGTTTAGCTTCCTAAGCAAATAAACCAGGAGGTCTTTTAATGATTAAAATTTGGTAAAAATATCATAGACCCCTTTATGCTAAGAGTTATCGATGGAAAAATTAGTCGGAATAAGAAGCAAACTAATGATTCTGTTAAAATTTTCGTTTATTTTTATTGTTAAAATCGATACCAATACATCAGCAAGAGGTACCGTGACACATCACGTGTAACTGTCTTGTTATTTCATCGTCTATACTAGTTTTTAACAATAGAAATAGATAGGAATTTTTAATAGAAATAATCAATTTATTTTTTAATCTAACATGTTTTTTTTTTAAAAAAGGGGGTAAAATATAATATGGGTGTTAGTGCAGGAGCATTAATAGTAATCTTACCCTTGAAACGGGGGTATGGGAAATTAATTACCTGGTCAAATTGAGGAACCATATTAGCAATATTGCGGCCGACGAAGGCTTCTCCTGGTTTGAAATTCAAAACGACTGAAGGGCTTACTCGTGAATCCGAGCATGAAAACACCAAGAACTGAAAACAAAGAATGGATTCAATTTAATCATTGTTAAAGAAAAAAAAAACGTAGGAAAATTACCATTTTCATTATCTATGATAGTATACCTTAGGATGCTGCGCTTCTGCAAGTTTCTTGAAACATTCTCGGTGTTTGCTGCCAAAAAACAATGCAGAAACTGGTGTGATTATCCGTTGGTGAGTTATTAGAGATGTAAGCTGGGAATTGTATACGTACTCAAATATGTTGGTCTTGAAGAAGTGAAAGCCATCGTCAAGCCTTTGAGCATCATGGTCACGAGGGGGATGATGATGATGATGATGCTCTCTGCCTTGGAGCTCTGCGATAAGCTTCTCAACTTTGCTTTGAACCTTCTCATCCAGCTCTTCTTGGACACTGCAATCAACATATATATTATTGTTATTATTTACAGAAACTGATCATATTGTTGTCCTGCTATCAAATTGACGTTTTAAATGACTTGATTTACAGGTAAACAAATGGAGCTACCTACCCATGAAGCTAATCTGGTGACAAGATAGGGGAAGTGGAGATGAACGAAAAAATGGGTTTTGTTTGGTTTTTTTCGGAACCTCGCGGTGACGGGTGGTGAGAGAGGAGAGGATTGAAAATTAGGAAGAAAATGAAAGAAAATATATTTTTTTCCAAAAAAAAAAAATCCAAACTACCGGTAAAACGGTTCGTTTTGACCGAAGACGAAGACCTGAGTCATGGCCGTAGACAATCCAATGGTAAGACCCAACTCTTTAGAGATGGAGCAATAGTAAATTATGAATTGTAAAACCTAACTCCTTAGTGAACAACCAATAATAAATTCTAAATAGGAGTACACTCTGGTTGATGTAAATAGTAGTATTTTTTGGAAGCATATATCCCACCATTACAAACAGATATTAACACTCAAATGGTAACAAATACAAAATTTAAGTTTATTCACATGCTTAATATATTCTCCACAAATGAATAATTAATTCGAAGAAATTACTTGAGGAGAATTTTCTTCAATCCTTCAACAACAACTTCAGCTGAATGGTTTGCCATTTGGACGCTTTCCTTTTAAAAAAAACATACAAGTATTTGAGTCAGCAAATTTTCACAAGCATGGGGAGGTTGGAGCAAGAGCAAGAAAGTTACTTGCATGCTTGAAATTCGTACGTTCATGCAACATATATACAGTTTTAAGAAGAAAATCAAATGTATATCGACAAATAAAACATCAACCAACCTTTTCCTAAAGATCGTAGACGATAAAACTGGATTTAATTTCTAGAAACGGGAAGATATAATGTTGGATGCAGGCACAGATCTATGCTATTTATAATAGGCCGAGTACTTTAAGGGTTGTAATAAAAGGGTAAACTCTAAAAATAGTCACTTTTATTTGTCTCAGGTTACATTTTAGTCACTCATATTTGAAATGTTACGTTTTAGTCACTTATGTTAGTATTTAATTTGTTACGAAGTGGTCATCGTGCCGTTAAGTTCCGTTATCTCTCTAACGGTAATCCTACGTGTCAGTCCAACTAGATTTTAAGTACCAACTTGAATTTCCAAATAGAATGAGAATAAATCTTTAATTAATTAAAATTTTTAAACCCTAAATCTTAACTGAAAAAATCCTAAACTCATTTCCACACACCTCTCATCTTCATCTTCTTCCTTTTTTATTCCAATATCTTTAGTTATAAATCTGTCTCAAAGCTTGAATCTTTAAAATCTATTAACCCAAAGATTCAATATATTTGATTCCAATATCTTCTTCCCGTTAAGTTTCTTTGGGTTAATGGGCTTCAAAGATTCAAGTTTTGAGACAGATTTGTAATTAAAGATGTTGGAATCAAAAGGGAAGAAGATGAAGATGAAGATGAAGATGACAAGTGTGTGAAAATGGGTTTAGGGTTTTTCCAGCTAAGATTTAGATTTAAAAATTTTAATTAATTAAATTTATTTAATTAAAAATCTATTCTAATCCCATTTGAAAATCCAAGTTGGCACTTAAAATCTAGTTGGACTGCCATGTAAGATACTGTTAGGGAAATAACGGAACTTAACGGCAGAGTGATCATTTCGTAATAAAATAATAACATAAGTGATAAAAATGTAACATTTCAAACATAAACGACTAAAATATAACTTAAGATAAAAAAAATTAACTATTTTTATAGTTTACACATCATTGAAAGTAAAAAAGAAGCTAGCGTCCCTCTTTGTAATAAATAACGACAATTTACTTTTAGGTACAAAAGCTGGACGACACGCCTTTGCCTATATATATATTCTTCATTTTCTGGATTTTTTATCAACAACCAATCTTTGAATTTTATAAACCTAACCTTGTCATGATTTAATTGTTTTTAATTAATCTTTCCATTACGCCTTAATTTTCAATTTCAATCACAAATCATAAAGTAAGGAGCTTTGAATCAATTAATATTTAATTTGAGGAAATAGCTTTAATTATTGGCATCAACTTTTTAATTAAGAAAGACTTATATATCTTTTTTAAAATTAATTAATAATAGTAACTCTGCACTTAGTTTTGAAATTCTATCTTTTTATTTATTTGATTCTAAAAATAAATTCAATTGATAATATTATTAATTAATTTTTATTAAATTTAAATATTTGGCATTTTTATATCCAACATTTGATTTTAAAATACATTGACTTTAATTTCTTTCAACTAACTTAAAAAGAAATTAATTTTTAAAAGTTATAAAGTAAAATTATATTTAATGAAAAGCTAGATGAGTATTTAAAAAAGAATAGAAATCCCCACGTTGATAAATTACCAATTATTTACTTGCAAGGAATATTGTAATTATGATTGGATGTGGAGTAGTTGGAGGGCCTTTTTCATGTACATTTTAAACACACAATAAGAAACATATCTGATATTAAGAGATTATGGTTGAGATCTCTTTAATAAACTTTTGTTAAATTTAAACGTCTGATTTAAAATTTTAAATTAAAAAATATATATATCTTTAATTTATTTTTAAATCAAACATGTACGGGAGTTAAATAGTTGGAATTAAAAAATGTTAAAATTTAAAAGAATAGAAAAACCAAAGACAAAATTAAATCTAAAAAACATACAAATCCTCACTACTTGGAATGAATTATAATTATAATTAGATGGTAGTGGTTGGTTATACATTTATTTATTAAGATACACACAGAAAGATATGTGGGATTGAAATATCATCTCTTTACAATGCACTCTTTGCAACTATTTATACAATAATAATATGTAATTATTGTACCTAACTCCGACTACCAACTAAACCAATTACTGTATGAACGAGTCTTTCTTTAATTATTCACTTTTGCTTTTTAATGGTAATGTGTTTATCAAAAATAAATAAATTTGGGATGGAGGTGGTATAAGTTGAATGAGAAAAAGGTATCTTTTGACTCAGTCAAATACCAAATTTTCGCCACTCAACTTTGGGCAACAATAAAAACAAAATAAATGCATGTCGTACTCTATATTACTAAATTCTTCGCATTTTGTTTGGATTCTTCTAGCCGAAAAAGAGAATGATGTTCATTCTAAGAGACTCGAGTTCAAACACCTGTGTGTACGCGTTGTCAAATGATTAAGAAAGTATAAACAAATACTACCATACAATCGCACCAATATATTCAAAAAAATATTCTTCTTTCACATTATTATTGAATTGACAAATTGCAAGTCCTGACCCGTCTTTTTCTATCTTTTTAATTTTTTTTGTTTTTTTGCAATTAAATCCTTTTCAACATTTAAAAGATGCTATAATGTGTGGTACTATATATTACTAAATTCTTTACAGTTTGTGAATAAGTGCCAACTACCACAATGTAAATGCATCCCCAAAAATAGCCCCAATTTTATTTAAAATTATTTTTTTATGTGTGTCATACATTAATTATTTTGGGTCAAGAGATGTTTTTATTTATACAAATTCATGTTATTTCTGATAATTTCAATATATATTATTTTTTAAAAATAAAATATAGATGAATCTAAAAATTATATAAATTTATCATTTATAAATAAGGATGAACTTTATGCTATTCCATAAGCATAGCTCAATGATCATAGTGGCCATCGAACTTAGGAATAGCAGGTTGAACAAAAGTACTCTAAGAAGCCATTCTTCAACACTCACTCCCTTAAAATCTATAAGAAAGCTAGTGATACCAGACTTGTTAGAATCTAGGCATAATCGCAAAATAAGTGAATCCTCACTTGTGTATTGAGAACAAACAGATCTTTAGCTTATATAAGCCTTACAATAACAGAAAAGAGAAAAATAAGTCTCAATAATTCTGCTCTCCTAAAATCATGCTAAGTAGCTTTAGGAAAAAATTTAGTGATTGCATATCCCAAATAATTAAGGGCTTACTAACAAGAGAAAATCATGAAAGAATCCTAACACTTGTTCATAACAATTATATTTTTTTTGTCGCATTTTAATTAATTGGGTGAGAAAAAATCAGATTCAAATAGTAAAAACAATATATTATTTAGAGGGACAATTATCAACCTAAATAATTAAAAGAAGAAATTTCAAATCATTGCTCTCTCTCTCCTTTTTTCTTCCATATCTCAACATTTCATCCACCTAACTTCTTACAGTTTAAATTGTTACTTTAATGTGATTTTAATGGGAACAATAAAATTCAAACTCATGGGGTGGATATAAAATCAAATAAAAATATTTTTAAATCAATTAATTACTATATCATGGATGTCATGTCCATTTGACAAATGCATAATGTAGCATTATAGTCCATGCTCCCTCATTGTTTTGCAGTACCATACAACAAAACGCAACTTCAAATGAACCTGATTTATCAAATTCCTATTCTTTTGCCAATCCCCAACTTTAAAAACAATCTTATTTTTTTTTTCTTTGCTGATTCAAATGCATAATGTAGTCCAGCAAAACATTGTAGCTGAAATCAAATGTGAATTTTCTCAATAAATATATCTCCAAATTCAACTTTTATCCATGGTTGCATCATCCATAAGCTCCAGTTATCTTCCAATAAACATCGAAACATTGTATCTCTCGATACTTATTTTAGATGAAGATGCTAAACTTTATTAGTATCTTTATCATTAGTTGGAGAGGTTATTCGCACGTCATAGCAAAACTACTATGAATATTCTTACATTAAGAGTCGGATTGTATTTTGTCACATTTACTAAAAAAAATGAATAAATCAATCCTTTTAAAGTAGATCAAAGAATAAAATAATCATTTCCCATCTATTTTTACTTTTAAAAATTGTTGTGGCGGATAGAATAACAAAATAATTGCACGTGGCGTGCCACATTAACATATAGGGACCAACTTTTAATAAAAAAATTAATTTTTTCTCTGATCTAATGTACAATAATTAATTTATCCAAAAAAATTGACCCGGATCCTAATATAAAATTACTTCAACCCAAAACAACTATGAAAATAAACATTAACCTGGCGGTGGGCTAACCCTTGAATTAAAAAAGTTGTGTCCTCACATCCATTAATAAAAAGCGGAAAAAGCCTAAAAATCAACCTAATAGATGGGTCCTAAAATCCCTAAAGGCCACCACCTTAATGATGACTTTAGTGAAAGCCCATTACAGAGTAGAACCAAAATCTGGGCTCCTTTTGGTTGTTTTCGGTTTCAATGAATCAAACAAACATTTTCATTGTGTGGACCTAAAAGAAAACTTACAGATAATTTAAGCCCTTGAATGGATAAATCATAGCAGCAGCAGCAGCAGCAGCGTCAGCTTCATCGAAATAAGCGAAGTCCTCTTTTTGTTTCCGAAATTTTCCTTCTTCAATTTTTCATCACCAAATCGTCAGCAAACCCCCATTAGCCTTCTATTTTCTCAAATCAAATTTGGTTTCCTAATTCTCTTTTTACCTCTTCACCTTTTTTTTTTGGTTCTGCTTAACTCAGTAAGCCGCCATGGCTACGACGACTCAGTCCCCTTCTCCTCCCAATTCCAACGACGATAAGCCCCAACCAAGCTCAGGTCTGATCCCTTTTTCTCTCTAAACTTTCTTTTCTTTTCTTTTCTTTTTTCTAAGTTATTGTATAGTCTGTAATAAAGTTCATTGCTTTGACTTTCTATTAATAAAGAATTAAAATCCAATTTTTTTTCATATAAATTTCCTTGCTTTGAAGCTGACTTTTACATACATACATATATATATATATATACAGTGTTATAAGAAAAAAGAAAATTTTGGGTTTTTTATAGAGGATAAAGGAATAATTCTGATTATAGATACTGGTTTCAGCAGAGGTTGTAGAACAAGCTAATGGGGTTCAACAAGATGTTAGGCCAGAAGCTACTAAACAGAATGTTCCAGCATCTGTGTTTGTGAACTCTGAACCAATAAGAGAAGACCAAGTTTCCAATGCTGTTAAATTCCTTTCACATCCCAAAGTTAGGGGTTCACCTGTTATTTATAGAAGATCCTTTCTTGAAAGGAAAGGCCTTACAAAGGAGGAGATTGATGAAGCTTTTCGGCGTGTGCCTGTAATTTAAATGATTGATATGTTTTGTTGATTAGAGTACTTTGATGCCGTTTGATATGTGTTTATGGAGTATTCATTGATTCTTTTGACAGGATCCACCTCCTAGTTCACAGCCAGCTAGTTCGAATCAAGGTAATGCATTGTTCCGATGAATCGAGGTTTTGTTTTTATTGTCTTTGGGTTTTTGATGTTGTTTTGTTACTGTAATGGAATAGATGGACAAGTCATTACCACATCTAACGTTCAAAGTCAGGCTGCAGTTCCAGCACCCCAGCCTGTGGTGGCTGCTCCTACTGGTATGGTACCTGCAAGGACGGTTGCACAGTGGCAATTTCATTGGTACCATGCTGTTTTCGGTATAGGGTTTTTGGCAGCTTCTGGTGCTAGCTCAGCTTTATTAATCAAGGTATCAATGCCTAATGCCATTACTATCTCGTAAGCTAGATTTTTCTTACAGTCAGATAACTTGGGTTTGGTTTTAGAATGTTATTGTCCCAAGGTTGAAATCTTGGATACGTAAAGTTGTGTTGGAAGAAGAAATCGACCATGCTAAGAAACTTGATGCAAAGCCAAGTTTGGCAGAAGAGGCAGCAGCTGCAGCAAAAGCAGCTGCGGCTGCGGCTGCTGATGTTGCAAAAGCAAGCCAGGAAATGTTGAACTCCAAAAATGAAGGTGGAGTTATAATGGTGTTTTTAGTTTTAGCTGACTAGTTTCATTATGTTTTTTTGGTCTTCTTTTTTGTTTTGTTTTTTTTCATGAGCATCTTCTTGATTTACTGAACCTAGTTTGAATACTTACCAGAGAGAAGACGCTTTGAAGAATTTATGAATCTTATGGATGCACAAGTACAAGAAATGAAGTCGATGAGTAATTCCATAAGGAAATTGGAAGGTACTTTGTTGTCTTGTTACCTTAATGTATTAATGGTGCTAAGTAAGAGGCAATATAATGTTGATTGTTAAACGGCTTCTAGTCTCGTTGGTACTGTTTGCTTACCGCTTCTGAGGAGCATGTGCCTGTATGTTGTTGGACTTCATTACTAATTTTGTTATTTGTGTGACTATTAGGACAAGCTAATAGCTCCAGCAGGACATTTTCTGATCACGAAGATCATAGAGTGTCAGCCTCGAGTACAAAGGTATGCTGAAACTAAGTTAATTATGAATACTTCATATCTGCATTGGAAAAATAAATTCTCTGATCCCAGTTTTGTGCAAGATGAGCTATTACTAAATAATAAAAAACATCTTTCCAGCAAACCTATCCAAATGGCAAGGTGGATATTGATGTGTTGTCAGGTAATTTTCTATGACTAATTTTCTCAAAGTTAGTTTATCTCCAATGGTTTGAATTCCAGTATCCTATAACTACAATTTTCTAAGCAGCGAGATCATCCTCACCGCCTGTATCTGCCGAACCACCTCACCCAAAGTCATATATGGAGGTATTAATTTGCTTCATCCTTAACTGGCTATACTCAATTCACCTAGACCGAGCTGTGACTGAATTTCAATATTTATCAGTTTCAAAACAAATACTGTATTTCTGGACGTGTTTTGAAGACATTTCGCTAATTGGTATTTGTAATTGTGTTGTAGATTATGGCAATGATCCAAAGAGGGGAGAAACCTTCAAATATCAGAGTAATCCATTTAACATATCCATGTTGATATTGGCTTGTATACTGCATTGATGATAACTTTGTTATTCCTGATTTATACGCAGGAAGTTAATGATATGCCTCCCAACCCGAACCAGCAAATATCAAATCCTCGCATAACACCAAGATCTAAGGTGTGTTCTAGAGTTTCTCCGGAATCTTTCGGATCATTTTCTTTGGCATTATATTCATATAAACTACTATGATTCTGCTTCAATGTGGTTATTCGAACATTTTTGGAAAGTGGGATATTTTAAATATTATATTTGAAGAGTTCTTTTGGGTCATAGGGTAGCCTTATGCTAACCTTGAATAAAATCCGGACTGCTATCTTTTGTTCTTTGCGATGATTTCTAAATTGCCATTAGAATGTTAGAATCCTTGAAAACATGGATACTGCTTTTGTGCTGAGAAATACTACTTGTATAAGGTAATATTGACGTGCCTTCAATTTGCTCGAATCTGACTTTTTTTTTTCTCCTCTTTCTGTATGTAAATGAGTAGCCGTGGGAGGCCCAAAACGGCTCCAGCCAGGTACTCCAGTCTCAGAGAAGTGCTGAAGGCTTGAATCGACAAGACAATGGATTAAATTATCTGGTGGATGATGAGAGCTCAACCCCTTGGTGGCAACGCAAAAATGTTAGAATCACCGAGATTGAAAACGAAAATGAAAACGAAGTTAAGGCTGCTGCTGGACCTTATGGTGTGAGAACCGAACAATCTGTTCAACGTACATGGGTTCCACCGCAGCCACCACCTGTGGCAATACCAGAAGCAGCTGAAGCCATTCGAAGGCCAAAACCATTAGCTTCAAAAGAACAATCGGCGGATGAACAATCAATGGGTCAGCCCGCAGAGCCAATTGATGAGTTACAGAGGATCACAAAAATATCTGAGTCAGGAGGTGCGGTGGAGATGAATGGAGGTTTTCCGAGTGGAACCTCCAGTGATGTACAAGAGCAAGAAGTCAGCTATGAAGGGAATTGAAACTGGAGTGGGTGAAGTCTGTCCAGTGTAAGCTCGATGTAAAGTCTATCGATGGGCCATAAAAGTGGGCATCCCTGTAGTAGATGCAGAACTTCGTCATCTTGATACGTTCTTTATGTACACCCAATAATGATAATAATGGTGGAACTTTGTATATGGGGATGGTTTATGTTCATTTGAAACTAGAATGTTGGCTTGCACTAAACGACCAATACCTACCTCTATATGATAAGTCAAGATGCCAAGTCTTGTTTAAGTTGCACCAGTTTATAAATCCGACGGCCTTGGCACTTGCATTCTTTTTGTGCTTCTGTGTTAATTTTTAACAACTTTCTAGGTCCTCATTAATATTATTATTAAATGGAGTTTTTATTTTAAATTTAAAAATATCACACCAGCACTTAAAAGTATATTGTATTTTTAAAAATTTCAATCAAAAAATAAATAATTAACTCAACACAGAATCATATACTAATTTAAATTATGACGGCACAAGCATGTATAAATATATCCCAACAAGTAGACATAAACAAATTGAAAAATCCAAATGAAGTCAATTGGAACCAACTATAAATCCAAACTAACATCTAGGTTTATTAATTGTAGAAAACTATCTAAATTTACAAAATATACAAGTCGTCCTCAAAGATCATGTCTTAATTTGTTAAAGAAAAGGGGAATTAATTGTTTTTGTGAGGTGAATGCTGAAGGAAATAAGTGGAATGAGTAATTTAAAGCTAACTGCAAAGTTTGCTGTCTGTCGATCTATGTACTTCCAACAACAAGATATAAATTAAGCTTCCTCATTACAGCAGCACCGGCTTTTAAGTAAAACAAGGAAAAAGAAGCTTTAGCTTTTCACACCCACCCACTGCTTCCTCACTTGTGCCTGTATTGCTGCAAATATCAAACAACATAATTCAGCAACTGCACTGGACAATCATGATATATGCATACCTTCTGCTACCCGCTCATACTATAACCCAATTCCTTCTCAATTTTCTATTTCATGAAAATTTTATAACTAAACACTGATTACTTCATTTAAAACAAATCTAAGACTTGTTAAATTTTGAACCCAGCATCACAAACTCTAAACTTGAATAAAAAATTACCAATTGGAGCCTAAATTTTGCCGTTAAGAAAAAACTAGGCTGGAACCAAATGGGGCCATGCATACTTTTCATTTATAAATTCTCAATTTCACTTTTCTTTTTTCTCAAGAACATACGGGGTAGTCATAAGAATTGTATTCAATCAAGTACCTTGGTCCTTGAGGATTTGATGACAGCAACCAACAACTTGTCCCCAGCAAATTGTCTCACAACTTGTACGAGTTCATGCCTTGATATTTTCTTATCCTGCCCAACCAAATATCGACCTCCATCACATCCACTTACACTTCAAAATGTTTTAATTATGGATGCTATGTCCTTCTAATTATTAAATCATTTCATGTAACTAAATTTAGAATAATAAAATGTTGTTGCATAACTTTTGAAAAAAATAAAATAAAATTAAAAATCCTCCAAACTAATATTTTCAAAAAAATAATTACCTTTGATCTAACAAGGGATTAAAATGATTTGAAGTTTAAAATAAGTGTGAATGTTTGGTGGAATTAACTCGATTATTAATTAATTAATACAAGCTTACCTTGTGATCTCTATAATACTTGGAGATCAAGTTCATGGCAGTTGGAGGTAAGTATTTAGAAAGTGCTGATATAAGAGCTGGAAACGATATCCAAGGCGAAGTCGGCATCTTCAGCCTATCTTGCATTCCAAGAAACCCTAAAAAAACAACCAAACGTTCAAAGTCAAAACCCAATATCAACAGGCTCCTAGCTTTGACTTTCAAAACTTCAACCGCCATGGAAGCCCAAATTTGTAATTTTGCTTACCTTTCAATGACGACGTAGTCCTGAAACTCACGATGAACTCCGGCAATATATGAGTGTTCAAATGCGTACTCCACACGACGTACTTCTTCGGCAACGACAAATCATCGACGCCGGAATCAAACTCGTCGGAACTCGGATGACATTGCTTCGAACCAGGTTGCACCAGCTCTGCCTTCCCTAATATTATGCGACAGAGCATCAAATACCGGACTCCATTTTTATCAGCCACGGCATTCTTCACACTGCATAAAAAAAAAATTAGTAGCAAATTACATAATTAAAACGTTATTAATTGATGGTTTCTTATTTTGATTTTTATTACCTCTCCATGGGAGAATCATCAGGGGAAAGGTAGATTCCATGGCCGTACAACCCGCTGTTTTTCGGCAATCCACAATGCCCAAAACCATGCTCGACGATCTTGCAAATCTCGTCTCTAGTAGCCGCACACCAAGCGTACTTAACATTAGCGTCGCCACCGCCGCCGCATTTTTTCTCCATTGCTTTAATGAAAATCTGGAAAGATTGAAGCTTCGCTTGCCAAGTAACACCAGCAAAGCAATTTTTTTGGATCGTCAAATCCTTGATATGAACCGCCATAGGACCCAAATTAGAAAGGAACCTTCTCGTAATAAGATCATGCGCTTTATCCCCAGAACATAACCGAATCAACCCATTGTTACACAACGAAGGTTGATCAAAACAAGGGCCAGAAACACCGCTTTCGCAATCGGAAACAACCGATTCCTTATCGTTTGCAGTGTCTAAAGAAGTTGAACCAGAAGAAAAAACCGTGGGAGCTTTGTACAAATCTTTTTCTAAATGGTTGTATCGGTTTCCGATATAAGCCATAATAGCAATACAAATTTAAACAACTACAATAACAACAAAAATCTAAAATTTACAATCAAAAGAACAAAAAGAATCAATTGGAACAAGGAATAGTCGTCAATTTGGGTACGAAAAGAATAACGGAGTGCATGTATACGAGGAGAAATTTAGTAATGATTCATCTATGAAACAAATTTTGAAGTTAAATATATATATATAAGCAGTGAAGATGGTTGGGTTTTGCTTGGAGAAGAGAGAAAGATGAAAATTTAGGAGACTTTATATAATTTAGAGAGAGAATACAAAATTAGAAAGGCAAACCGACTTTTGGAGCAGTGGGAAGGAAGGAAGGAAGGAAGGAAGGAAATTTATTAGCGGTGGGCGGGGAAGTGGGGGCGCTAATTGTTTTTTAATTGTACAGATGTGGATGGGGGACTGGGACTGGGACCAGGGCCTATCGTTTTGGGTAATAAAGGAGGCGGTTTGTCATATCTTGCATATTTATTAGTTTCCGGATTTGGCTTTGGAATAAAGTAATTGTAATAAAATATGTACATAAATAGCATACTGGCAAAAAAACCTCTCCAGCCCCTTTCGATTTTAAAATTAAGCAAATTAGTCCCTCTCAAAAACTAGGAGTTAAAAGACAGCTAATCTCTGCGTTAATGTCTTTCGTCAATTATGCATAATTTTAATTGGTATAATAATAAATTTATTTCTAAAAACTACACATTTTATTAATTTGATCTTGATTTTTAAAAAAATCAACAAATTTAACTACACAATTTACACATTTACAAAAATATTGCTGGCTAAGTGGGTTTAATCGTGACCAATTTGATAAAATATGTAAATAATGAAAACTAATTTTTTTATTATACCAACCAGATTTGTAAAATTGACAAAAAACGTTAATACTATTAACATCGAAATTGATAGGGATTAATTGCTCCAATGTTTGTAGACAAATCAATTTGCTTAGTATCAAAATTGAGAGGGACTAGAGTGGTCTTTTACCTATACTATTCTATTATTTTATTTGTTTTCAGGGGTTAATATAATATTTGGTACTTGGATTTTGTTTCAATGTTTAATTTGGTTTTTTGTTTCAATTCAATACTTGAATTTGACTTTGATGTTTAATTTGGTACTTAGGCATAACATTGTCGTGTGGTTTGGTGAATATTTAACACATGTGTTCTAGTAAAAAAACATAGAAAGTACAGAAAGATAAAAAAAAAATTAGGAATCAAATTGAATACTAAAATCAAAGTCGGATGATTTAGATAAAAAAAAATCAAGTATTGAATTGACAAAAATTAAGTGTCAAATTGCATTTTTAAATCAAACTTATATACCAAATTGAGAGAAAATATTTAGATATCAAATTAAATATTAAAATCAAATGTAAGTAATCTTATTTTTATGGGAGTCATTGAGGGTGTTGTATATAAATTTTTTGGGTTAAGTTATTTGCTGGGCTCATGGATAATGATTTTCTAAAGTTAATTTTAATAATTATTTATTAATTAAATTGAAATATAATACATATTAAAATTAAAAACAGAAAAGAAGATTTTATTGCAATGAGTCATGAATACATTTAATTGAGATATTAATAAGCATTATTCAATTTAATGAGATGTTATCCAAAAATACACACACTATATATCTATATATCACAATTTCCAAAATATTATACGCTAAATTAAGCATTAATGCATTTCGGTGATAATTAACTATTGAAGTAGGCTCTACGCAACTAAAGATAAAATCAACGTATTTGAGATAAACTTGAAAACCCTAAAGTATCTATGTGTATACCTTAATAAAAAGGTAAATTATACCCCAACCTCATAAAATTATTAGTGATCAGTTTATGTTTTGTTTATTTAATTTTAAAAACATATAAAATAGACATTAAATTAAAAAAAATTCATTTAAGTTATTATATTATTAAAATTTCAATTGTATGATTTTTTCTATTTTACTTTTCATTCTTTTTTTACAGTTCAATTTTTTTATTAAATAATTTTGAACGTCACATATTTATGAATCAAAATCCAAATAACCTTATTCTTAAATCTTCGATATTAATTATAAGTGAACCGACTATACTCAATTAATGTCTGTTAATAGTAAGTTATTAATTAGTTAACAGTGGTTAGTTTTCAGTTTGGTCAGTTGTGTTATTTACATATTTGTTAGCTTAGTCAATCAATCTGCTATATAAACAAAGTCCTTCCATTGTAAACATTGGTTTTAAGCTGAAATAATAAACTTTCATCATCTTCTTTGTTAATAGTCTTCTTTGGTCAGTTCATTGTTATGAAAATTCTTTAAGATTTTTGAATTCCGTTCATTAATCGTTAGGTTGATTTAAATTTAAAGTATATTTTTTTTCGTTGATGGGTATTGATTCATTATACTGACCACCGAATCGTCATTTGAAACTCACTAGTCGAACTTAAAAACAAAACACTCAACAGCTAAGTGCTTTAAAAAAAACTTTCAAATTCAATAATTTTTTATAACTTTTTAAAGTTAAATAACCAAAACTTAAATTTATTAATAATTTAATTACATTATAACCTTTAAAGAAAAAAAAAAGAAACAGAGTGTGTAGTGGAATCGAATGGAGCATATAAAAATTTGAGTGAGCTGAATTTGAGGTTGGGATGGGAGTGTGTATGTTGTTTCCAATGGAATATATATTACTGTTTTCCATTGTGGCTTTTGATAGCACATGGTATTGTGTCGATTTTGATGTTTCATTGATTTTCTTTTTTCTCTTTCGTTAGAGTTATCCCAAAAATAAAATAGGATATTGGATTAAATAAATTTCATCAATTTACACATATTTTTAAACCTATATAATAGGTGGTGCATTAAGTATTTTGTATTATTTATATTACCATATATATATATATATATATATATATATATATATATATATATATATTTGTTAAAAAATTTATTGTGATCTCATTGCATGTATCTCAAAATTATATTTTTTGTATTGCTTCTGAAAAATTATATATTTATTATACAATACTATAAAGTTTAAAAGGATAATAACTTTTTGGCCCTCAAACTTTATAAAAAAAAATCATTTTAGTCTTTCATTTAATTTTTTCTCATTTTAGTCATTAAACTTGCATTTTTATCATATCACCTCAAATTGACTAAAAAAATTATTGTTTGTTAACATTTCTGACATGACATACACGTGGATTATCATATGAATGACTTATCATCATTCAATTATATTAAAAAAATATTTTTTTAATTTTTATGCTTTTGTAATAATTTTAATGATTTTTAATTTTTAAAATAATTTGTATAAATTTAAAATTTTAAATGTTGACATGTCATTCATAAAGTAATCCAAATATATGCCACATCAGATAAATTAAAAATTGTTAATTTTTATATTTATTTTAAGGTGATTTGAGAAAAATATAAACTTAAAAAAAATAAAAATAAGTTCGAAAATTTTAAAATTGGTATAACTTAAATTAATGCAGAGTCACTCATTTTTGTTGAAACAAACCGACCTTTGTAATAAAAATTGCCAGTAGGTTTCTCGTTAATCTATTGCTTCAACAAAGTGATTATAATCACTTAAACAAATGGGGTATATACAAATAATTAAAAGTCTACCACCCATAACTAAAGCAGTAGATTGAGGAAATAAACACCATGTGCTGCCACACTGCTTCTAACTAACAACCCCGTCCCTATTCAAGGGGAACTATGAAATCATGAATCCCTATAATTACTTCAAATAGTGAACCACCTGTTTTATTATTTATTTTTCTAACTTTTTAGACACAACATATAATAAAATCTCAGTTTTATTTTTCGAGTTAAAAATCTTTAAATAATTATTATATGTTTTTTAAAAAATTGTAACCACAGTAATCTTTATTCAAATATAAGATAAATTAAAACAAAACTTAAACACGATATATAAAAAAAAAACATAACTATAATAATTTAATAGTCAAAATAAAAATATAACAAAAAACACACTGAAATTAGCTGCCGTCGAGCTATTTTGCCTTGGTTGTGGATACGCAGATGGAATACAGGTTGTTTTCTGTTTGTGTCGACAGTTGGTTGTTTATTTAGATATTAAAATTTTGATTAAATTGAGGTCACGAATTAATTAAATGTTAATTTTATTGAGAAATGATAAAAATATTATTGTTTTATAAATTAAATTATATCATTTTTAGAGTATTTTTAATTTTTTTATATTAAAAAATAAAGAATACACAAGTATAATTGGATTTCAATTAAAATCTCATTTGTTTATTATATTAATTTTTATAAATATATTTTTATATGGAGAAATTATTAGATGGACCATTCCCACCACATAAGCAATGGTCTCATCCAATTATATAATGTCATGTAAGATTATTTTTACATGTCATTTGATAACCAGTAAATTAAAAATAAATTTGAATTTTTTGTTTTCTCCTTCAACCATTCAATCTCTAGAAAAAAAATTTCATTCATGCATCCATTAGTATTTTTACAATCTTTTTTATTAAAGTGAAATTTTGATGATTTTTTTTAATTTGTGATCGAAATTAAAAAAGTAATAGAATCTCATTCTGTTATTTACTTATGTTGAAGTCAAATCCCAAATTTTTGAAATCTCTAGTTCCTAATTTATGTAAATTACTAAATCTAAAATTCTTAGTTATTTCCTAACCCTAAGCCTCAAATTTAACCCTTAATTTTCCTAATATCCCAAATTTTTATTCTCCAATCCTTTATATTAAAGGGAAAATCGAAGCAAGGGGAATCATTTTGAAATTGAATAGGACGATGATAAGTGAAGATGAAGGGAGAAAGTAAAACGTTTTATTTGGACGAAAGATCAATATTTTGAGTATTAATCATGGTGTTTTTAGTTTTGCTTCTTCTCATACTTTAAGATCTATAAATGAAAATAAATAAAGAAAAAGAAGAAGAAAAATAAACTTTGATGATTCTCTATAGTGTGATGTAGAATGGTTGAAGGTTGGAGAAAGCAAAATTTTTTGAGCAATTTTTTTAATTTCTTAGTCAAGAATGACATGTAAAAATAATCTTACATGACATTATATAATTGGATGGGGCCATTGCTGATGTGGTGGGAATGGTCCATCTAATAATTTCGTTTTTATATGATTATGATTTTTACCCAATAACGGATTAAAAATATTTTCGGACCAGAAGAAAAATAAACCCATGAAAGCTTAAGGGTTAATGGGTGCATCAGTGTTGGATTACTTGGTCAAGCGGGAAATTGTTCATGGCCCAAAAATGAAATTAAACATAAATAACTGGCCAAATTGGGTTCATCATCACTGTTGAATTTATTGCTCAAATAGCCCAATAGGTTTATGGGATGGTACTCTTTAGTCTCTTAGGCCTTAACTGAATTGGAATAAATCCAATACCAAAAGTTGAAAATAAATAAATTAATTAATTTTGGAAAATTGATACCATTCAATATCTCTCGATGTCATATGATTTTATAAGAGCCAAAATATTTGGTACATTGTTAATGAAGTTTTTAGACTTCACAAATAAAATTAAGGGTTGATAGGTTCCTTATAAGAGTATTAAAAAATTCTTAAACCCTAATATAAAAATAATTATCAAGTTCGAATGATTTAATCCTTTATTTTTCTTGCTCAATTAGCTCTAGCTTGATAAAGTTATGTTGAATAATTTTTTTTGTGTCTCATTAAATAAAATATTCGAGTATTTATACATATTATTACTGTTCATGGACTTTATCCCACTATTCATAAGACTAACATTTTGAGTGGACCTCAGGCATGCTAGACATGTGTACCACCGCTCTGGATAGCCTGCTAGACCTCGCATCTCCTCACATGCGAACTCATTAGGTATATGCGAATTGAGACCACAAATGCCCATTGGCTCGTACGAGCTGATGCTGTGAGTTCCCCTTACTGTCCTCTCGCTGTATGCCTCACACATATCCATCTGGTAGGACCTGTCCGAGTCGCGAATTAACGACCCGAACCTTATTTGGATTTCGAGTTAATCATCATTCACTTTTAAAATAATAAAGGAAAAAAGTTGATATAGTGTTTAAAAGATATTCAAGTTCAGCTTAGGAGCAGAGTAGCGGTAAAACATGAGGTGATTGGATAGCGAGTAGGAGTGACTAATATTACTCCATGACTAGCAGATCCCAATGTGCCGTTTTTTGTTTCTATTTTTGGTTAAAAACATCCCACGTCATCTGTTGTATAGTTAAATGGTCAAATTGAGTTTTAGATTCGCACATCAACATTATTTTAATTCTACTCATTTAACTTAACATGATTTTATTAAAATTATATATGTATATAACTTTTTTTTTGGTAAAAAAAAACAGCTAGAAGCGATTACATGAAATTTTAGTTTATGCTAAGATTAGTATCACTACTGTCTTGCTGTAAAAGACTAAAAAGTGAAGCTGGAGGTGCTCGAAATATATGTAAAAGAAAGTCCCTTGAATTTGAATTTTTTGCCATTGCATCTGCGACTTTGTTGACAGTTCTTGGAATATGTCGAAGACGAATCTGCCAATTCCTTTGTAAAGCCTGATGAATGAGACGCACTTCTATCAAGTTGCTACTATTGCCCCCACCCGAATATAGAAGGTTAATCAAAAGAGCATTATCACTCTCGACCTCAATTTTTTTATAACCTTTATCCCATGCTAATAGTAAGCCTTCAAGCAAAGCCCGCGCTTCTACTTTAAAGATTGAAGCACTTCCCATACTCATATTATAACCCCATAGCCAACGAGCATTTGAATCACGAAGAACTCCACCAACTGACGCTTGCTTCCCATCTATAGAGATAGCTCCATCTGAGTTTAGTTTAATCCAACCTGTATCTGGAGGAAGCCATGTCAAGAACACACTTGTGGCTTGCAAATCTTTCACTTGTTGATCGAACTTATGGTAACTCCTGGCCCATGAACACTCCATGGTAATCACAGATTGCAAATTTCTGTGCGAATTAGAGAAAATGAATTCATTCCTAGCCTTCCAAATTAGCCAACAAATAATAGCAAAGAGCGTTGGCCATTCCATATCTGCCACTCTGAGCTGACCTTTATCCTGCATATTCCAAGTTAACCAATTATGTAAAGATAATGAAAAGAAAAGATTATGAACCTGTGCTGGAATTATAGTCCTCCAAATGTTGATCGCAAAGTTGCAATCTCGGAGAGCATGAATTGACGATTCTATGCTCGTCGCACATAAAGGACACCCCGCATCTGTAGTCAAGTGTCGTCTCTTCCTCTCAGCATTTGTCAACAAATTACCATGCCATAGGATCCACAAAAATACCCGTACACGTTGAGGAGCCTGAACTGACCAAAGCATATCTCAAGTGGTCGATCCTTCAGTTCCTTGAGCAAACATGTTCTTATACGATTCAGCCAATGAGAATCTCCCATTAATACTCCATTTCCAAGCTAAAAAATCTGGTTCAGCATCATCAAAAGGGGGCATGAGAGCAACAATGTGCTGTAAAGTATGATAGGGCAAGATATTTCGAATTCGGTTCTAATCCCAAGTGCCACTTGCCGTAACAAGGTCACAAACCCGCAAAGACCTATCAAGATGGTCTCTACCTATAAGATGTTCCTTTAAAGTTCTACAATAAGAAAGCCAACAATCATCCCATGCGTTAATGAAACGTCCATTCCCCATCGACTAATAGACATTGCTAAGGACTTCAGGCCAAATTCGCATCAAAGACTTCCAAATGAAAGAACAATTGCTATGACTGATTGTCACCGGGAGAATTTCCTGAACATTGTATTTCTTTCGGAGAACTTGAACCCATAATAAATCTTGATTGGAAAGTAGACAGAAACCCAGTTTCATAAGGAACAATTTATTCTGATCACTAAGTCTACGAATCCCCAATCCCCATTTCTTCATAGGTTGGCAACACTTGTCCCAAGAAATTAACGTAACCTTTCTGGTTTCACTAGTAGATCCCCATATAAAATTTCGAGCAATCTTCTCAATTTCTGCACACACTGAAGCAGGAATACGAATAATGTACATGAAATAATTAGAAATAGTAAGAAGCACTGACCGAGCTAGAGTGATACGCCCTGCGAGAGAAAGCCTCCTTACCTCCCAACTTGAAAGTTTCTGACGAACTTTGCTTATAATAAAGTCAAAAGGACTGGTTGTGACTCTCTCATGTAGTAGGGGAAGTCCAAGGTAAATTCCTAGATTATCAACTTTACTAAAACCAAGTCTGGAATAAACTTGATCGGTAACCTCCACTGGTGTTGATGAGGAGAAAAAAACTTGAGACTTAAAGACATTAATCTTTTGCCCTGAAAAGTAACAAAAAGACTCCAATATTTCTCCAACAACATTCGCTTGACTTATACTAGCCTCAGAAAACAACATAAGATCATCCGCAAAGAAGAGGTGTGAAAGCATCAGACCTCTCCTAGATAGAGACAAAGGCTTCCAACTACCTAACTCGATCGCATCTTCAATAAGATGACCCAATCGCTCCATACATAGGACGAACAGATAAGGAGATAACGGATCACCTTGCCTAACACCACGGTAGGCTCGAAACCCATCAGTCATATTCCCATTCCAAAGAACCTGAAACGAAGTCGAAGAAACACATCCCATGATGTCATTCACAAGCTGTCTAGGAAATCCTGCCACAATCAAAGTATCACGAAGGAAATCCCAACTAATTCTGTCATACGCTTTCTCTAAATCAATTTTTAGGATCATGCAAGTTCTACCACCCTTGAAGCCTTTAAGAGAATGAACAACTTCCTAGGCCACAACAATATTATCAGCAATATCTCTACCAGGAATAAAACTCGACTGGTACTGACTAACCAACCTCTTCATGTAATTCCTCATCCTATTCACAATCATTTTGGTAAGGATTTTATAGAGCACAGAGCACAGACTAATAGGTCGAAATTGATTAATCCTTTCTAGGCTCGGAACTTTAGGAATAAGAACTAAAAGGGTTTTATTAATAATAGGGTCTAAAGGAGCCCCTCCTATACTATCCCGCACAAATTAACACACAGAAGGACCCACAATATTCCATTGAGACTGGTAGAAACTAGCATAGAAACCTTCCACTCTCGGAGCCTTTAACGGAGCCATACTAAAAACAACCCTACGGATTTCTTCATCTGTAGCCATATGAAGCACTGCATCCATCTCAGTAGTAGGAAGTAAGGGAAAACTATGCCTACAAGTAAACTTTACGTTAACCTGATAATCCATATTGTAAAGGTTCATAAAAAAATCCCTCACATGATCCCTCAGAACCTCCTCCTCAAAACACCAATCATCGCCAATTACTAGTCCCTTAATCCTATTTTTCTTACGTCTGATCAGAGTACGATTGTGGAAGTACAAAGTATTTCTATCCCCGTATCTTAACCACTCAGCCCTGGACTTTTGAAACCACAGCAATTCCTCATGTGAAAGTACTTCCTCGAATTCAACCTTTAACCTGGTTTCTCTATCATGAAGCTTCTGAGAAAACCCGTAATCAAGAAACTTTTGGATTCTTTTCAATTCCACAATCACTTTTCTTTTCCTTTCAAAAATATTACCATAAACCTTTTTATTCCATTCAGTAAGGACACCCTCAAAATTTTCTAATTTTTCCACAATAGGTGTATCATTAATCCAATTATTCCTCACTACATTTTTGAAATCCGCATGGCAAAACCAACTAGCCAGACAGTGAAAAGGTCTATCACCTTTATTCTTTCTCGGTTGTAAAGAAATATAAATAGGTCTGTGATCAGATTTTAACCTGTGAAGATTCCTTACGGAGCTCTTCGGAGCAAAAGATTCCCAATACAAATTACATAAAGCCCTGTCTAATCTTTGTGAGATTCCTCCACGATACCAAGTAAACCGAGCTCCCGATGCTTTCATATCCCTTAAACCATTATCAAACAAAAATTGGTGGAACCGTTTACAGCCAACATGCAATAAAGCCGCACCACCAGATCGCCCAGTCCCATCCAAGATACAATTAAAGTCACCAGCTAAAATCCACGGCTCTTTTACCGATATCGCCAACGAGCAAAGAACCGACCAAAGTTCTTTTTTGATCGTTGCTTGTGGACTTGCATAGACAATGGAACACAAAAATTGTTTCGAATTCTGAGTAGTGCCCAACCGAACATGAACCACTTGAGTATGGAAATTCAGAACTTCTACCCGAGTATCATCATTCCAGCAAAGCCATATTCCACCAGCAAAGCCATTAGCCTCAACTCTAAATGAATTCAAGAAACCCATTTTGGCAATGATACCATCTGCCCGAGGACCATTGATCCGAGGTTCTAAGAAACAAAATAAATTTGGCATAAATTCTTTCCTATACTCTTTAACAAAGTTATGAAAGCGAGGATGACCCGCTCCCTAACAATTCCAACATATAATATTAAAATTCATAAAAAATTATTAAAATAAAAGGGGGAACCAAACCTGGATACTACACTAATGCGAGGGTATTGGGTCGTCAACATCCTCCACTATTGAATCAACATTCTCTCCTTGAGAATTTCCAATTAAATTTGGAGCAATCGAATCCTTCTCCAAAGCATTTACAATCCCTCATTGCAATCCCAATGTCCAATAAATTATGAGTTTGAGGATACAAATTTGAGTCAGGAGGTTTTCCAAACTTATTTGAATTAATTTCCTTTGTTTGTTCCTTTTTACTACTCGAATTTCCAAAAGGAAATATGGCATTTTCCTTATTAGTATTTAACACTATCTTATCCTTCTCCATGAATTTTACTGCAACATGGGACCCATTTCGTAAATTACCCGAGATTGGAATTTGTTCAAAATCCATAATTGCTCCACTGTTTAGAGAACCTGCAACTTGAAAATAAATCCTTATGTGGCTGATTTTTATTTTGTTGACGGCCCAATCTTCCCTCATTAGCTTTTAAAATTTTCAAGGTGGGATTAGGCCCAGTAATAACAATTCCCTTCTTTCATGTTGACTTAATGGTCTGCTTATTCTTACCCTTGGAACTATCTCCCTTCAACCCTAAATCCACAGCAGATTTATTTCCCATAATTTCCAAAATATTTCCTTCCTTCCCCCCAATATTGCCATCAACTATGCCCTTATTAACTCCACCAATCACGTCATTCTCCAAATCCTCCACCACGTTCAATGCCGCAAATCTTGAACCTCCAGCAAATCCACCATTATCACCGCCGTTCTCCCCTTTGGATGGTCGGCCTTTCCTTCTCCGGCGATCCACCACCATCCAAGTACCGAAAGCCTCCTCCGCCACTTGTTTCTCAAGACCCGAGGGTTTCTTAATCGGAGCTTCACCTTCCGTGGTGTCCATAGTTATCACCATCGGAACCCCCGCACAAATGTCAGAGCCATGGCCAACCATCCCGGACCGAAAGCAAATGTTCGGCAGTCTCTCGTATTCCACACGTTGGAGTTTACCATTGATCCATATATTTGAAATCAGGGGCTTGTGCAGATCAACGCACACAACCAATCGAGCAAAACGGCCACGCCTACCACCATTTGTATGGGCATCAAGCTTGACCACCGGACCCACCGCTTGCCCAATCACACGCAGAAGACATTCTGAATAGTAGCCCTCAGGTAACCCAGGTAAACGGAGCCAACAACCTGTGAATCAATGCTACTTTGATTTGTTGAAAAGTCAGAAGTCCATGGTCTGACTGATAAGTATTTCCCGAAGACGACCCATGGACCTTCGGTCAAGGCATAGTTGTAATCTGATTCTTCCTGAAATCGAATTAAATAGAAATCATTTTCCAAATCCATTAATTGAAACTTACCAGAAGGATTCCAGATCAGAGAAAGTTTGTTGAGTAAAGCGTTGAATCCAATTTTTCCCCCAAGCAGTTTAACAATGATGGTTCTGGCCATTCTTCGTTTTATGTATTCTTGCACTCGATCTGAAAATGTAATGAAAGGCACTCCATCGATCATTTCCGTGATTGCATCGCCTTCAAGTAAGGAGAAACTCTCCTCTGGTAAATCCGACTGATTGCTTTCCGTCGAGGCTTCAAGTAACGTTGACTTGTAAGAAAGCTTTGAACCGGCAGATAGGATTTTTTGACCATTGCTGTCCACTGTGGGATCATCAAAATAAAAAATCAGATCTGTTCGAGTACGGACTTTCTTAGTCGCCCTGCCTATCCCGATGTTAGAATCGGCACTATTAACTCCGGCCACCAGATCCACCTTAGGCAGTGTTTTCGCTGTTCTTGCTTTGTCCATATTTTTAGGGAATCTAAAATTAAACAATAAAAAATACATATATCTGTATATAACTTTTCATATTATTGGTAAAAAAAAAAATTATTTTTAAAATATTCATAATTTTTAACGGAAAAAATCATAATTATCACAATGTAATTTTTTACTTATTCTAATTTTTAAAATAAAGTAATAATAGTTTGTAACATATTATCTAGAATATATATTTAAAAAAATTATACAGAACATTATTTATATAAAATTTTAAACTTTAAACAATAAGTATCCAATAATAACGTATATAATATTTGTATGGTATTAATATTTAAATAATATACATTTTATACTGTTTTTAGAATACATTACTTTACTCTATTTGTGAGGATGATTTAAAAAGAAAAGATGAAAACTAGTACCGCTATGTACTCTTCACTCTTACTATTATTTTCATTAAATTTATGGGTAAATTCTAAAAATAGTCACTTTTGTTTACCTCAAATTATATTTTAGTCATTTATGTTTGAAATATTACATTTTAGTCACTTACGTTATCGTTTTGTTACAAAATAGTCACTTTACCGTTAAGCTCCGTTACCTCCCTAATGACAATCCTAGGTGGCAGTTCAAATGAGTTTTAAATGCCAACTTGGATGTCTAATTGAGGTGAGAATAGTTTTTTCAATCAAAATGAAAAAAGAAAACTAAAATAAAATAGAGACTAACAATTTTTTTTCCAGTTCAATGTGTAATTAATTTAAAATTTTTAATTAATTAAAAATCTATTCTCGTCCCAGTTAGACATCCAAGTTGACATTTAAAATTCATTTGGACAGCCACGTAGGATTTTTGTTAGGAGGTAACGGAGCTTAACGGTAGAGTAACCATTTCGTAACAAAACAATAACGTAAGTGACTAAAACGTAATATTTCAAACATAAATGACTAAAATGTAATTTAAGATAAACAAAAGTGACTATTTTTATAGTTTAACCTAAATTTATTGCCTTGTTTTGCCTTTGAATTCACTTTCAACAATCAGCAACTCAAAACTCCAGTCTTCACTAAACCACCATCATCATCATCAAATCAAAACACTCCATCAGAAGGTCTGCTACTGTTTTCATTTTTATTTATTTATTCCTGTTTTTCATTCTTCTCTTTTGACGTCTGACTATCTGGGGGTTTAGCTTTGATTTTTGATTTTTTTTTGTTGCTTATCTTGGGTCATTCGATGTAACCCACTTTTCTTGTTGGCCTTTTCCTCCTTCGAATTATACTAAATACGTTTCTATTATTCATAATCGGATCCTAATCAATCATATGCCCAGTTCTCAAAGCAGCCTTCTTCTTTTTTCCCTCAGCTTTATCGATTGAGATTCAACAAACCCATTTCTTATTTTTAGCTTATTGATTCGTATAATGAATTAAAATTTTAGTTCTTGACTTACACACTATTGCTTTTTAACGAAATGAATTTGGTAAATTGAGTACAGGGCAAGTGGACAAAGGGCTCTGCCAAGGAAAAAAAAAGGGTAAAAAACAACAAAATACTGTTAGGTTGGCGTGGTTAGGCAACAGGTCGTAAGATATTGTGGGATTAATGGCTGGTCTAAATGGAGACCCTTTTCTTGGAATTGACGATAAGATTGAAAAGCTTCAATATAATAATAACAGCAAGGAGGCTATAGACAAAGAAGGGTTGGTGGTCGGGGTAGGAGAAGATAGCAGTAATAATAAAAACAACAATCAGGGAGGTGAAAAAGATATGGCTGGCAATTCAATTCACAGGTCAGGTTCAAGGCCTCAACTTGATCTTAGCAAAGCTGAAATCCAAGGCAATTCCGAGGAAAGAGATCCTACCATTTTGCTGCCTAATCAAACTGATGATATCTCTCATTTGGCTCTTGATATTGGAGGTATATCATCATTCCTATTTCAACCTTTTTTTTTTGTTGCTTTTGTACTACTCCTTTCTGGGTTCTTTTTCTTTCAGGCATTTTGTATTGGTTTTAGTTTGAACTGTTGGCTACAGCTTTTTGGGGATAGTTTTTCTTTCTTTGGGAGGCAATGGAGCTGGAGAAAAACTCTGTTAATTTTCCTGTATTCTCTAGTTTATATGTCTAGTACATGCATGCTGTGCTTTTTCTTTCTTCTTCTTCTATTCTTTTTCTCCTTTTCAACCACACTTGTCTAGAAGGAGTTCCACAATGCTAATGCCAATTCTAGTGTGAATGATCTTGTAATTTATAAAAGGGGGCGGGGGAGATTGAAATATTATATATGAAGGAACCATTTTTAGTGTAAATTGGCTTATCCTTTTACCTTTTTATGATTTCTGCATTTTAACTTCTTTCATAAGAGTTAAAGATGTCATTTATATGCTATTACTGTGTCAACAGTAGAATGAGACCCCTGCTATAATCTCTGCATCCCTTCCCCACCCTAGTTCTGCATGTTGGTTCTATTCTATTCTTTCTGCTACGCACAAAAGCTACAGTTTTCCTAGAAAGAACATATTTGGCATCTTCTTGTAGCGCATTCAAAATTTCAAATCTCATATTTTTCAGGTTCACTTATTAAGTTGGTCTATTTTTCAAGACATGAAGACCAACTAGTTGATGATAAGAGGAAGAAAACTATCAAGGAAAGGTTGGGTATTTCAAATGGTAACAGGAGAAACTTCCCTATTCTTGGTGGGAGGCTTCACTTTGTGAAGTTTGAGACAAGCAAGTTGAATGAGTGTTTGGATTTTATCTCTTCCAAGCAGCTTCACCGTGGCGGTATATAATCTTATTTCTTTCACTTTCATTTTTCCGTTGATGAACATGGTGATGGCATCAGATTTGTGGCTTTTTTAACCTGCATTAATAATTATATTAAGTTTGAATATTTTCTTCTGTATAGGAATTGATTCACATCATTGGAATTCTGAGGCTCCTGCCAATGAAAATGCAGTTATCAAGGTAATTGCACTTATGACTTCTTCATAGCTGTTTTATTTTCTAATTTTGTTGAAGTTGGACCTATTTTATATTGTATGTCATGGAAGATACTGTATTAAAGCTTTGTTTTCAAAAACATTGGCAATTGGAAAGTGAAGCTAGTTCTAAGCAATTTTTTCCTTGTACTGATGGAACAATGCCTGAGTACTCTTAAGCTGCTGCCTTTGCTTCTACTTCAGCAAGTATTTTATGAAATATTTTCTTGAGATTTCTTTCAAAACCATGAACTTTTAAGTCTTCTTCTCGAACAATAATTGTAAGGTGTTCTTTGTAGGCAGAAGAATTGTTTAACCAAGGTTTAAATTGTTAATACATTAATTGCTTCAAATTTATACTTTTATAAATGCATGCTTCTCCTAACAAGTTTAGTTTGTGAGAAGGCCACAGGGGGTGGGGCATACAAGTTTGCGGACCTCTTTAAAGAAAGGCTTGGGGTCAGTATTGACAAAGAAGATGAAATGGATTGCCTTGTCGCAGGAGCAAATTTCTTACTTAAGGTCAAATCTTGATCATAGTTTCATTTTGACCTTTTTTCAACTACTACACAACATGCAAAAAATCCTTATACTTAAGATGAGAACATAACGATAGTGTATTCTCCAGATGAAGTAGTGAGACGGACAATCTTATAAGCCAGTTGAACTTTTCCATATGTAATCCAAAAATGCATTTCAATAAGCTAATTGTTTAAAATTAATCTTTGGAGTATATTTCTTAATTCTTTTACAAAATGTAAGCTTGCTCTAGTACTTTACTGAACATCAGTCAATGTAAATCTGGTATTTGTAACTGAGCAGGCTATTCGCCATGAAGCCTTCACGCACATGGAGGGTCACAAAGAGTTTGTGCAGATTGACCACAATGATCTGTTCCCTTATCTTCTTGTTAATATTGGATCTGGTGTTAGTATAATTAAGGTAATTTTTTTCTCTTTCATATTTTCCCCTTGTTTTATTAACTGCTTGAGACATGGGCCCAACTAGAGTATAAACAATTAACACTCTTGGTCTGGTGCAGGTTGATGGAGATGGCAAATTTCAGCGTGTTAGTGGAACAAATGTTGGAGGTGGTACTTATTGGGGATTAGGAAGGTTACTAACAAAGTGCAACAGGTTATATTAATCTCTTTTTGTCCTTTTTGTGTTATCCCAACATGCGATATCTCTGTATTTATAATTTTATCCAGACCTTACTCTTTAGTGACCCCTCTATTCAGTTTTGATGAACTGCTAGAATTGGGTCAAAGGGGAGACAATAGGACCATAGACATGCTTGTTGGGGACATCTATGGTGGCATGGATTACTCTAAGGTATATATTACTTATGATCTTTGCTTTTGAAAAGGCATGGACTACTCCAAGATGCATCAATTCTATTATTCATGGATAGCTTGGTTCTTATTTTCTCCACTGGTTACTACTCTCAAATCTTAAACTATAACAGATTGGTCTCTCTGCATCAACCATAGCTTCAAGTTTTGGCAAGGCTATTTCTGACAAGAAGGAGCTTCAAGATTACAGACCTGAAGATATTTCCTTGTCTCTCTTGAGAATGATTTCCTACAATATTGGACAGGTTAATTCTAGAAAATATCTTGTAAAGTAAAGTTGTACCTGATTTGAAATATATTGGTGTTATTTTCTTTTTTCAAAGGGATAGGTATAGTGACTAGGCTTGGAGTCTTGCTTGAATTGTCTTCAACGATTTTCCATGTTATGATAATAATTTCCATTTTCTTTATATTCTTGAGAAGGGTAAAGAATTATATTGTGAAGAACAAATCATTTACTTGTGAAAATTCTTGATACTCTCAGAACTAACTAAATTTATTTCTATATCATCTTGAAACTGACTTCTATTTGGAATTTGTCATTCAAGCTCTTACATAACCGATCTGATAATTAATATCAATATTCCTAGGTGCTTCTGACTTGAGTAATTCTGATGTATAGATATCTTATTTAAATGCACTTCGGTTTGGGCTTAAGCGAATCTTTTTTGGAGGATTTTTCATAAGGGGTCACGCGTATACCATGGATACAATCTCCTTTGCTGTTCATTTTTGGTAAGTGTAGAACTCTTTTTTGTGCAATCTTATCCTTCTCTGTTCCTGCTGATGAGTGCTAATGTGCTCTCGAGACAATATCAAACAGTTCATCTCTGTTCTAGGTCAAAAGGAGAGGCACAAGCTATGTTCTTGAGACATGAAGGATTTTTGGGAGCTGTAGGAGCATTTATGAGTTATCAGAAGCATGGCCTTGATGACTTAATGGTGCATCACTTAGTTGAGAGGTTCCCAATGGGAGCACCATACACTGGAGGAAAGATACATGGACCACCACTTGGTGACTTGAATGAAAAGGCAAGTAGTTGAATTTTGTCTTATTAATATGAGACAATTCATTCTTTACTCAGTATCTGAAATACAATGGTTATATAGAACCTATTTCTTGTTATAGGAAAAAGCATCATTCCTTCTAGAGAATGAATCATGGATTATTTATGCTGCATGAACTTTATTACAGTTTCCGCATATGTTCATTCTTTAGAAAGATAAAAACAAAAGGATTAGATGCATATGCTTTACCCCAAATGGAACAAGTTTTAGATGTAACAATTAGTTCATTGATTTTAGTTCCCTTTTACTTTCTTTTATTGTTGATAATTCTTCACTTTTTCTTTAGGTTTATATTTAATAATTTAAGCAATAAATGACTATCTGTGCTTCTAGTTGCAGACAAATAATCTTGTACAGTTGAAGAAACTGAAATGGACTAACAGTAAAAAATAAGCTTGGAAGCTCTTTTCCTTTTTAATTTTGTTTTGAGCTTCACTTCTCCTACTAGGCGTAACTCGTAGTTTGTGTGTCAACTGCAGATTTCTTGGATGGAAAAGTTTGTGTTGAAGGGTACTGAGATTACAGCACCAGTACCGATGGCTCCACCTGGAACCACAGGACTCGGAGGATTTGAAGTTCCATCTTCCAGAGGTGCCACTCTGCGCTCTGATGCAAGTGCTTTAAATGTTGGTGTTCTCCATCTTGTACCCACATTGGAGGTGTTTCCTTTATTAGCCGACCCAAAAATGTATGTAATTTAGTATATTTGTTTCTCACTATTTTCTTCTCTGATCCTTTTGTGTGTGTGTATTAGCATAAGTTGGCACTTACAGGTTTTGCATGTCTATCCGGCTGATAAAATTGTTAGCTAAGAGCACTAATTTGCTTTCTGTTGTGAATATATGCACGAACACATACGTATATATAAATGAGTCTTACACCTTTTCTTAACCTTTTATAGGAATAATAATGTAATAAATGACCAGTTCAACTAAAAACATCTTAATGCTTATCATGCATGCAAGTTTCAAGTGAATTTGATATCTACATCACAATGATTGTGAGTTCCTATTTTACTGTATATGTTAACTTTTGAAATGTTTTATGTTGAAAAAAATAACTATGCATTTTTAGTTAATTTGATATTTTACATGCACGATCTATATATAGAGAGAGCATGTAATCCAGCACTTGAATTGAAACAATAAAAATCATACAAAAAGATATGGAAGGGTCAGTTTGCCACTTTTTTGTTTACTAAGGTGTCATGCTATGAAGCAGAAAATATCTGCTTTTATTGAATATTTGTTCTTAGTATTTTTTTATGTATCCATCCATGTAATGTTCTAATCTCATATCTTGAATTACAACACACTAACAGGTACGAGCCCAATACCATTGATCTATCAGATCACAAAGAGCTAGAGTAAGTATGCTCTTCAAATATGCTACTTAATACTTATTATTCTAGACTTTGTAAGAGTGCCTTGCAAAAGAGATCATAATAACTTTTACAATCCAAGATACTGATTCTGCAAACATGGATTCTTTATCTTATTTTCTATATACATGTTGTTTCAGGTACTGGTTCACTGTGCTTTCGGAACACTTGCCTGACCTTGTTGATAAGGTAAATAAATATACACGCTATGAGGTATCTAGGATTCTCTCTAACATGAGAGCATTTTCCATTGGTATTCTGAGAAAGGAGTCATTTCAAAGTAGAGTTCTGAAATCATATAAGCCTGAGGCTGTTGTTGTCCCCTTGAAGCATGTCTAGATACTATTCAAAACATTGGGGGTAGCTGAGCTTTAAAAATGCTTAAAATGAATTCCCCTTTTTTTTAACTATCCATATTAAAATAGCATAAAATCCAACAAGAAAATTATTTCTTAGTGAGTAGTGTAAATAATTTGGAGTTGAAATTTTCCTAACTGTTTTATAATGTGTAAGTTTGTCAAATGTTTTAGGCTGTGGCAAGTGAAGGTGGAACTGATGATGCTAAAAGAAGAGGTGATGCTTTTGCTCGTGCTTTCTCTGCTCACTTGGCAAGGTGATTTTACTCTGTTGAAACATCGAAACATTTCTCTGTTTAGGCTTTTGTAGTTGATAACTGGTAAATAGATGGCATACTATCATTATTGTAGCTGAGGTTCTTTTTTCTTTTATGTCTGTGAGGATTAGTATAGGGCAAGAGATACTTGTGATACAGTTTATTGTTGTTTCTAGATTCTGTTGTACTTGAATTCATTGGAATAAATTTAACTTATAGTTTTAGATGATTATGCGCTTACAACTCCTGAATAGGTTGATGGAGGAACCAGCTGCTTATGGGAAGTTAGGATTGGCCAATCTTTTGGAACTAAGAGAAGAGTGCTTGAGGGAGTTTCAGTTTCTTGATGCTTATAGAAGCATCAAACAGAGGTAACCTGCATTTCAACCAAGTTTATGCATACATATGTGCATATATATTAATGTTGTTTCTTGGGACCTTGTTGAACCTCATTCGTTCATCGTTGTTTTTCCCAATCATGTCAGGGAAAACGAGGCATCTCTTGCTGTTTTACCTGATCTACTACTGGAGCTTGACCATATGCATGAGGTATGATAATCTAGAATTTAATCCTTTTTCTCTCAGAAGGAGCTTTAGGGTAACCATACTACCACGCAGTTTAGGTCACATAATGCATACTACCAGTTTTCTTGCCCTGTCTTTGCCACTATTTTACTTATCTTTCAAAATTCTCATGTTGCAGGAAACAAGGTTGCTTACCTTAATTGAAGGTGTTCTAGCTGCAAACATATTCGACTGGGGATCCCGTGCCTGTGTTGATCTTTATCATAAAGGAACAATTATTGAAATTTATAGAATGAGTCGCAACAAAATGCAAAGACCATGGCGGGTAAGTGGAGAAAAAATCATTGCTTTTAAATCTTGATTACAAGTAAAAATACCATGGAGGCCCCTATATTAGGAGCCGGATTACGTTTTGCCCCCTCTACAAAAAAAGTGGGTAAATTAGTTTCTGTACCTTAGATCAAAGAACAAACTAGTCCGTTTGATAAAAGTTCCTGCCATTTCTACTGTTAAAAACTGATCTTTGTACATCAGCATGAGATATACATGGCACACAACGTGTTGCTACTTGATTATTCTATCAACCATGCCAGTTTTTAACAGTACAAATTGATGAAATTTTTAACAAAAATGATTAATTTGTTCTTTGATCTAACGTACAGGGATTAAAAATGCAATATGGCTTCTAGTACAGGGGCCTCCCTGGTACTTTTACCCTTGATTGCGCTGTACTAGTCTTTATTGGATGTTTGGCTGAAATTTTAGTGCATGAGAAAAATCTCCATTCTGTACTACAGGTTGATGATTTTGACCTCTTTAAGGAACGAATGTTAGGATCTGAAGGGAAGAAACCTACACCCCATAAGAGAGCTTTACTCTTTGTTGACAACTCGGGTGCTGACATTGTCCTTGGCATGCTTCCGCTAGCAAGAGAACTCCTTCGACGTGGAACAGAAGTAAGTTTGTCTGAAAGATGAAGTTACTGCTTCACTGAATACCGTGACTTTGGAACTGAAATACCAAATTACAATTACATTGCATAATAACTTAATGAGTTGTTTCCGCAGGTTGTTTTGGTTGCAAATTCTCTTCCTGCACTGAATGATGTAACTGCTATGGAGCTTCCTGATATTGTTGCTGAGGCTGCAAAGGTTTGCCTTTCTCTCGAGTTTCTCACAAATCTTCTTTATTTAATTCCGAAAATGGAAGTGCTCGTTTCACAGGTAAAATTGTATTATAGATGAACTAGTGCATGACATGTATTTAACAGAGCAGAGATGGGGTTAACGAAAACAATCAATGCAACGGATACGTATAAATGGCATCATTTCTGGTTTTATTTGGGTTTTTATCATACTTTATACCATCATGCATCGAACACAATAACCTGATACTTTTGGTACACACACAGCATTGCGACATCCTCCGCCGAGCTGCTGAAGTCGGAGGCCTCCTAGTAGATGCAATGAATAACAACACATTAGATTGTTCCAGAGGAAATTCTTCTTCAGTTCCATTGATGGTTGTTGAGAATGGTTGTGGAAGCCCATGTATAGATTTAAGGCAAGTCAGCTCCGAGCTAGCTGCAGCAGCCAGACATGCCGACTTGGTACATGTTTAATTCAGATAATACCTTTTCACCTCCTTGCCTTTTATTCGTTCTTCTGTTTTGAGAATTAGGAAATGGCTAAAGAAAATAAAGACGAAACCATGCACTTTTTGCCATGCAGGTTATCTTAGAAGGGATGGGTAGAGCTCTTCACACCAATTTCAATGCTCGGTTTAAATGTGAAGCCCTCAAGGTATGTATGGTTTTAAATAGATGGCCTAACAGGTTTGCTTGACTCGAGATTTGAAGTTGAAATGATCCTTGTTTTGCAGCTTGCAATGGTGAAAAATCAGAGGTTGGCTGAAAAACTGATTAAAGGGAAGATATATGATTGTGTTTGCAGATATGAACCTGCCACTTGATTTTTCTATACTAACAACTTAAGAGCTTTTGCAAGAAAATTTTGAAAAATAAAAAATAAAAGATAAAAACTCCTGGAAGGGAAACGGAGCAATGGGAGTCACCATTCATTTGTCAGCTTTTAAGTTTATGATTTTGTTGCAGACGGTGGCAATTGTAATATAATCAGGAGAAAATATGCCTGTAGATATCAATGTCATATACTTCCAAGTAAATGTGAATCTAGTTTTCTTTTCCGGGCCTAAATTGCTCAAATTGGGTTGAATTTTTAAGATTGCTCATATAAGGGCTTAAGTTTTTAAAATGATGGTAATTGAGTTGGATTTTTATTTGAAAAAATAAAAACATAAGCTGAAATTTGATATATAGCATTTGTCAGGTCTTTATTTGATCACCAACTTGAATAACATTTTCTCGATACACAATCAGTGACAGAAAAAATTGATCATAAATCAGACTAATCCTATTTTTTCCAATAATATCATCAAGTCTTCTCTTGAGTGTAGTATACCGTAACTGACTTCAAAATCATCTATTACTTGGTTTGCATGGCCAAATGTTTTATGCTCGCCCTAGTGTACAATGCAACAGCTTATCTTTTATTGACCCTTGAAAAATGAAGAAAGGCATGTCAAATTCCAAAAATAAAGACGCAACGACCAGGAAGCAATAATCCGCTTTCTTTCTTCCGCCAAATATTTTCATCCTAGAAACAAGTTCCGTAAAAGTTTTCTCCAACATTATCTTAATAAACAAAAAAGAAACAAAGCAGCTGAGCTCATTCCATGACAGCAACTCCTCCAGCTGCTTTTATCTTCTCCATTATATCATTTGCTTCGTCCTTCGTGACCCCTTGTTTGAGTATAACAGGTGCCTTCTCAACAAGTTCCTTAGCCTCTTTCAAACCCAAGTTAGTAAATGCCCTCACTTCCTTAATTACCTTGATTTTTGCAGCTGCATCGAACTTTTCCAACTTCACATCGAATGCTGTTTTCTCTTTCTTCTCCTCTGCCTTTGGAGCTCCTGCTCCTGCACCTGCACCTGCTCCACCCTGTGCACCCAAGTCCATCCCTTCATCTGCAATGACTTGCATTTTTGGGTGTCTTAGCCTCTCGGTGAGAGCAGGACCGATTTGTCTGCGTTCTTCTGGTGGTAGGGCTGCTATTCGCTCTGCCAGTTCAACAACCTTATCAGACGGTGGAGGCCTTTGGCCATATGGATCATAAACTTGAGGGTATTTGAACCTTTTAGGCTTAGCATTAGGATCTCTAGGAACGAAATCATGCTGAAATGTCCGGACCTGCAAAGGCCCCACTATTTCACGAATGGAGGGGTGGGCACAAACTGCTTTCACAAGTCTGACCAACTTCATTGTTCTGCACCAGATAACACAATGACGTGTGGACAATATGAATAGGGAATTTATCTGCTTCAACTAAGTAAAGAAAAGGTGTCCTCCGTTTTAAATACTTTCAATGCTACCTGATAAGAGCTCACCTGCAGGGAAGGGAAAAGTATCACTATTTTGCAGAGGAAAAACACTTCTCACAGCTAATAAAAAGGCAATTAATATCTGGCTATCAACACAAAAGATGTTGCCTTTAGACCAAATAATCGATCTTGAACATTCACAAGTTATTAAAATGCATTACATCATAACCATATTTATATATTTTGCATGGTTGTATTTAACTGATGCAATTATTGACTACTGGTCTGAACCCACAACATATTTAGCTTCAATAAGTCAACAATCAAGTTGAGCTCAATGGCTGGGAATCATGTGGTTTTTGGAGAAATAGACTCATACTTCCAATGACCAATGATCGAACCCTCACTATCTAAAATATCAAAAAGCAAGTTGAGATAGCAATCATTTAGCCTGTTCATAGTATACTCGACTCATAATTCTAACGGATAAGGATCAAATCCACACAACCTCAAATATATGAAAACAATTTGAGCTAACAATCATGTTGTCCGTCGGTAGATTGCTTGAATCATAGTTTAACAGCCAAGCATCAAAACCCAAAAATCTCAAAAATCAAAAAGCAAGACAAGCCAATGGTCATGTCGTCTGTTGGTAGATTGCTTAACTCATAGCTCTGATGGCCAAGGACCAAACCCTCACAATCTCAAATAACAAAACAAAGTTGAGCCAACAATCATGTAATTTGTTAGTAGAGTGTCTGACTCATAGTTCTAATAGCCATGGATCAAACTCTACAACCTCAAATATCAACAAACAAGTTGATCTTCATACTCAAGCACAAGTATTCGAAGACTTGGCTATAGCAAGTCATAAGGCGTAATTGAGCTTGGGCTTAAACTCAAATCAAAACTCGTGAATTAAAATTCAGCTCAAGTTCGATTATGTTTTATAATTCTAGTTCCAGTTGAACTTGAAGATAAAAACCAACTATTTGAAATTGTGAACTTACTCGATCAGCCTAGCTTATCTAATAAAAAATAAGATCAACCACAAAACAAGAATTCAAGCCCGATGTACTTGAGCTCTTGTTAACATACAAATATGTTTTTGACTTTTTCATATACCTCTAGCAGCAAGCTATTCAGATTCAAACGGATTAAGGTTTCAAATAACAGTGGAGTGGCAGTGTCGCAGCCGCTATTTCGCGGTAGCGGCACCAGACAGTGCTAAATACCTCAACAACGGTATGAACAAATTTCACATCAATAGCAGCTGATCGCGGCCAAAAATAGCAGTGTAACGGAAAATAGCGGCAAAGATGGCCCGTCGTTTCCGCTAAACTGATACATTTATTCTAAAAAAATAGATGAGAGCAGTAGGATGAAAGAGAGAAAATCAAATATAGCAGAGGCAGCGAGCAGATCACTCAAAATCCAAGCACTGAATCACTATTGAAGATAAGTTTTTTAGGGTTTCAAAAAGCTACCTTATTAATCACCAAAAAAAAAAAGCTACCTTATTTAATTTCCCGGTCTGTCGGAAACTTGAAGCCGAGAGAGGGCTTAGGTCAGCCGCCGGAGGAGGAGAAGAATTGAGCTGACTAGATCAAATAGGAGGGAGAGAAAGACGATGCCGGGGCAGACTGGTGGCGAGAGGATTGTTTGGCGGCGGGGATGTGTGAAGAGAGACAGGAGTGGGTCGGCCAATTTCTAAAGAAAAACATTTTTATACATATAATTTTATTTGGATAAAAGAGCATTTAGAAATTAGAATTTTAATACAAGATAAATTTATATAAATTAGATATAATTTTTTAAAAATATCATTATATATTAAAAATTGAGTATTTTTTATTTTTATTTATATTATTCTTCTGTTAATTTAATTTTATATGTAATTAAAATTATTATTTATTATAAAATATATACTTCAATTCATAATTCCTAAATCGGAGAGAAAGTACGCATAAACAGGCTAAAACTTATATTATTTTAATTGTTACTACGATAACAATAGATAACAATGCATTATTTAACTATTGGAATATTGATAAAAATTGTATTTTATTTTCTCTATTTAAAAAATAATGAATTGATCCTTATATGTTAGATCAAAGAGTAAATTAGTTCTTCTATTAAAATTTTCATCAATTTCTATTGTTAAAAATTAACCAATCATACCAATTTTTAACAGAAATGATCAATTGACATTTTAATCGAACATACATGAATTAATTTACTATTTTTTAAGTAAAGAAAATAGATGAAAATTTTGAATTATTAGAAAGCAAAAAAAGAAGGATGAATACATAAACACAAGTTTGGGCCTAAATTTTGTCAATTAAACGGGTGAGGTTGATTTTGGTTACACCATACCCATAAGCCTAATAGTAAAAGGGCCCAAATGGTTCAACTGTCAAGGCTAATCGTAAATAGGATAAAGGATTGAGCTGTTAAGAATAACGACAAGCAGACAATGGAGTAATGCACTCAATCTATCTTGCCATTTTTATACACTTTCCATCATCTCTTTCCCTAAATTGTTCTGCCGTTGCCGTGCGCTTTAGTTCACATTGTTAGCTACATCTACTCCAACTAACGATTTTAAATCGTTTCGTCAATTTGATTTTAAATTTGAGTGATTTCATATTCAAATCATTTTAGTTCGAGTATTTTAAGTTGATATTATTTAAATTCATGTCATTTTAAGTTGAATTGTTTATTTGGACCATTTCAAATTTATTTATTTTTTATTTAAATGGATTAAATTTACATTAAAATTAAGAGCACTATGCTTTAAAAATATACATGAGCAATGGGACAATGCTTTGAAAAGATGATTAGGCATGTCGAATCCCATTCTTTCATTCTTCATTATCACACATAAAACAAAAAGGGGAAAAAAACAATCTATATATCTTCCTCGATATAACAACAAAATCCTAAAGCTAGCATTGATGTCTTTAGCCTAAGACACCCAATGACAAACCAAAAAAAAAAAAAACACTAAGCAGCTATTTAAGGAACTCAATAAAATTACATTCTCATTCACAGCACATATTCTCCTTATGTTAAAACTTTATAAAATTTGAAAGGCCACCCCCCTACCCAAAAAAAAAAACAAATATTTAATAGAAATTAAATTAAAGACCTTTCTTTCTATCAAAGGCAATTTAAACAACGTGGCGATCCATCGAGCTGCCTTAGTAATTGGTTACAGAGATTGGTTTGAGATGACTAATGGATTTGTTGTGGGGGGTCCATAATATTCATTACACCAGGCCAAGATCCCAAGCTATTCATGTATCCGTAACTGTCTTTCCCAGCATCAGGATAAACTTGGTCTTTCCATTCCAGAGACAAGAGCTTGTTGTTTGGTTTCACATCCATTGCATGTTGTTGGTCTTCATTTGTATCATAAGGTAGCATCATGAAACCACCCCCATTGCCATCAATGGTCGACATTCCATATGGTGAGCAGAGACCATGGAGATTGGGTGCTAGCCCCATATCCCCAACTCCTTCAACCAGTCCCATTTCATTACCATTCCCCATAAAATCATAGTTCCTCGAGCTCCCAACTATGGCTTCCAGCTTGCTTTCCATGAAATCAATTGGCATTGGGTTCCCAAGCAGAGAATTGTATTTATTACCGCCTATGAAGTTACCATCAGCAGCATGTTGAGTAGCAAGCATGTTATTAAGGTGCATTTCAGGGAATGAAAGGTGAAGATGAGTAGGGTTATGATGATGAGCATTAGACGATCCAACAACACTGTTGTTGGAATTGGATGATTGGTCGGTATTTGGTTTTTTAGAAACAACTTTCTTGTTCTTCCTACATCCTCCACCCACAGGAATGTTCCTTAATGTCCCTCCTTTGGTCCAATACCTCCTACAAGTCTTACAAAAGTACCTTGGCTGAGACAAGCTGTAATTGTTGTAGTAACAAAACTTGGTGTGTGTGGACTCACACCTGGGACATTTGAGAGCTTGCTCATGTTGAGGTCTTAACCTCCTTTCAACCAAAGGCCTTGAACATGTCAGTATATCCCCTGATAATGACGATGAATCCATTTCAGACTCGTCGTGCATCGTCCCCTATAAACATTTAATAAGTTCAAAAAACATTGTCAGAGAAATTCAAAAAGGGTATAATCTAAGACATAATGTCAAACACTGTGCACATTCTTTTGTCTTGTTTTTTTTTTCGTCAGATAATGCATTTATGACTAGATAGAAATATATATTTCTTTTATCCTTTTCACACATAATCCACCTAACTATTTACATTCTTTGTTGCAGCTTTATAACTATACATAATCAAGAACCTTATAACTAACATTGTTTGATAAACATGGATTGATGCTCATCAACTTATGCATACCTGAAGCCAGTCAGATGAATCCATGCAAACACGCAATGAAGTAAGACCCATCAATTGAAAAACACTAACCCAACAACAGCACGAAACCAGATATAACAATGGCACCAAAAAAGCTCTATTACAGAAGATGTAAGAGAGAGAGAGTGAATGAAGGGAATGGTTTGTCAGGGAAAGGGGGAGGGAGGCTGTGAATATAAAGGAACAAAAAGGCACGAATACTGTATCCAGTATACTGTAGAGTATAGAGGAGAGTATTTTTGTGTGTGTTGTATCCGTATATTAAGTTTATCTTATAGATTTTGAGCTAAGGGATGACGATGATGGGAGATTATAGGGCGAAGAAGATTGTTTATAAAATGGTAGTCGTCGGTGAGCTGAAACAAAATATTTGATGGACCCACGGTGCTGTCCAAATCGGAGGACATAGGGTCCACTGATCCTTGACTAATACTCAGGCAAATGAAGGGTTGTGATGTCACCAGGGTCGTCTCGTTGGGACAACCTGAGCCGTGTAAATACAGGGTTTAGAGTACGTCAGAAATATCGGCAGTGGGCGTGACACTAATTTATGTCTTAATTTAGAACACAGTCTTTGTAAGAGAATAATATTAATTAATTTTTGATTAGTGGGTTTTTCAATAAAGAAGGGGGAAGGGCATACCGAAAGAGCACTCCACATGAGGGGCCCAATATCGAGTGGGCCCCCCCTTCACTCTCCTCCTACAAGCAAAGAATCAATTCCGCTGCTGCTCGTCCCCACCTTGTCACGTGCTTCCCCTCTAATGGCTTAAATTTTTTATTACAATTTAGTCCCTCTCCTACTGGATTTTGCTATCTATCCATCTCCCTTGCTCCACTTCAGCCAATTACTACAATAATAACCCAAGGTTCGATTAGTGTTTAGATATCTAATTTGAATTAATGTTTAAAATACAAAAAGCCTGATGCATGATTTTTTTTTTTTTGGGGGGGGGGGGGGTTGAGTGGTCTCAAATGATTGCTTCAATTTTGGCAAATATAAATTGTATCATTTCAGTCACCAATCTCAGAAATAAGAGATGAAAAATAGACAGATAGAATGAATACTTTTCCCCATATACTCAGCAGAAATGAAAATTCTACCAGGCAAGCTGGCAGGCAAAGCTACAACACTTGGCTAGCTACAAAATGAGTCATTTGATTCTTTGAGCATCCAGTATTTTTTACATCTATTTTACAGTTTATAAAAATTAATCTTTTTAAAAATTTATAACTATCCCTTCCAATGAAATAGAGTTGAAATCCCATTTTTCTTTTTTAAAATGCAATACACTAATTGATTTGGAGCATCTAACTGGCTTGAGGATCACACTCTGGGGCAGAACATGAGGGCCCAAAAGTACAAACTGTCAGGTGCATAAGTGCTCTCTATGCCCCACGTTCCGCCACTAAACCTACACAGTTCCTTGAACTCAGCTCAGTAAAATTCATGATTAATTTCCCTTTAGCCTTCTTTTTTCTTGGTTCAGGAAAACAATGATCTCCCAATGATATATCTCAAGGGCGCAGTAACCAATCATTTGTTAACTCATTAACTATCTAATTTCATGATGCTTGTGTTGAATTCTTAAAATTTTGGGTTTACTACTTTTTCAAATATGGTAAAATTTAAGAAATCAGTTCGTCCGTCATTGCCACAATCCCATCTCATATGTAGTAAACATATAAATGTGGGAAGGGAAGGAAATGATAGTGGACCTTCAAGATTTTGTATGTCATAGGTCTGAGTTGTCTTAATTTGTTGCCTGATGGTGACCTAAAAAACAAAGTCTCCATCTCAATTGGTAGCTTTAAACATGGATGAAGACGTTGTAATTAATTAGTTGCTTCTTTTGTAGGAAAAAAACATTTGGAATAAAGAGTAGCTATGCATGTATGGGTCATTGTCTAATTTTTCCCGGTTTACCAAAACAAAACGATGGGAGGAATATTATGTAAAAAAAATAAACGACAAGCATTGCTATCTATTTATTTATTTCATGTGAAATACAATATTTCAAAGTTGAATATGCATGCTTGCATAGAGTGCAAAAACACGTACTTTTTTTTTTCTTATGTTTTTCAGCCTTTAATCTTCAAACTAAAAGTTGAAAAAAAGCCATTTTGTTGCTTTGATGTTTAAATTAAGAATATATAATATTTTTATAGCACATTTGTAACTAAAAAAAAAGGATTTTCATGTCATAAACTTTAAACTAAAATGAAGCATTTTAAGTTTATATGTATATTGGCACATTTAATTCAATAATATCAATTCATATAATCAATGGGGTTTTATTGATGAATTGAAATCAACCTACTTTTGGTTCAAAATGATTCCCGATTTTGATCAAAATAAACTAAATGCCAAAAAGAGAAAGGTGAAAGAAATAAAAATGGAGTTTGAGCTTCAGCTTCACGGTACCGCCACACCACATCTTGAATCAGTTCTTGTTTTGCTTTTATTTTCTTTTTAAAGATCAGCCTAAAGTTGAGGAAAAAGCCATTAAAATCCATCCCTCGAGCTCTCATTTATTTTCCAAAAGTTCTCTTATTATTATCAATATTCTTTTTTATCTGAAGGGCTTCTTTTCTTTATGTATCTCTCTCCTTTACCTTTTGGGGGAAAAAAAACTCATTTAATAGTTATTAGATTATATATCTCAGTAAACAACATTATTACACGTACACCCTAGCTATTACAAAAGACAACAACATTATCATCTTATATCTTTGTCCAGCATCAAAGCTAAACAGCCCCCCCCCCCCCAAAAAAAAAAAACAAAAAAACAAAAATGAGGGACTCAATTGATCGAACATTGTCCATTGTCCATTGTCCAAAAGCATGCGTACGACATATACGTATGGTGAAAAAAAAAAGAGCGAAAAACCTTCAAATTTTAAATTGAAACCAAATGGTTTTTTGTGCTTTGGGTGCCATATTATTATATATATGTACAAAGTATATAGAAACGGAGAAGGGAGAATCAAGCAACTTTGATTGGGGGGTGCGGGGGGGGGGGGGGGGGGAGATGGGCAGTGGCATGACATTCATGAGAGAATCTGCTGTGGTCCTCAGCATGAAGGTAATGATGGAACGTAGTTGATTGTGGTCAAGTAGACCTCGTAAGGAGTGCAGTCAATCTGGGTTCAGTTAGGGCCTAGCTTAGGGTTATAGAGGGAAGGGACAATAAGAGTCTTATCATTGATCTTTTATGTATATGCTATATTTGAAACCCACATGGAAGGCAATGATGCAGTCGAGGTCCCTTTGATCAAGTGGGAAGTGGGGACCATCATTTCATGGGGGATATAAGAAACTAAGAAAAAAAAAAAAAAAAAGGTTATGTCTGCAAATTGTTGCTTTTTTCATCAGGCAAATCCCAAATCACAGCTTGGAACAGTTGCAAAAGTTGGTGAGGGTTTTAGTGTGAAAACAACGTGGATAAAATAAAACAAAGAGTCCTATGAAAATGAACATAATCCTAGATTGTCTGATCCGATCCTATCTCATGCATATCCATCCAGTCTCCATTAAATGAATACATATATATATATTCTTCATGCATGTGAAAGATTTCGTGTGTAAAAGATAAGGTTAGTGGACTAAATTAGTTGCTTACCACCACATTTTTCCAACCTCCAAAGAATGTTCTAATGAGAATTTTGCTCAGCTAGGTTTTTAGTATTTAATTTCGAAATTTATTGTGCGTAATTAAATGTATAAGTTTTTGAGTTTCACCATGAGAGATGCTTTCATATATGAGTTTTAGTTGAATTAATTAGTTTATATTTTGAACTTTTATAGGTTGTTTATATTATAATTGTTTGATTCTACACTAATGGTTATTCATATATGTATTTGTATGTATATTTTGGGTTAATTCACCAAACATCTCCAATCTATGACTTTCATTCTAAATTAGTACCTAAACTTCGAAACATTCTAATTGCATTCTTAAACTATAAATGTTATAACAGTTAAGTCATTTCGTTACTAAAATCATTAATTTAACTGTTCTATTTATTCATTTTAAACTTTTACTTTTAAAAGTGACGTGAAAACGTCCTATTTATTCATTTTAAACTCAACTATATAAGATTTGACTTGTCATTTAATGGTTAAATTTAACATTATAATAACGAAAGAACTTGATTGAACATCGGTACTCATTTAGAATGAGAGTCATAGTTTAAAAATGTTTGGTACAATTAACTCTATACTGAGATTATTAGAGACAAATTTAGGCGGCTAATAGGGGCCTCGACCCCCTAAATTTTGTAAAATTTATTTTAAGCCCCGTCGAGTTTTAAAAAAAATTATTAAGATATTATGATTAGTGTCTAAAAAAGGACAAATTTGTGTCTCCCTCCAAAGTTTTTTTTAATTTGAATTCTTTTATAGAGTTTATAAATTTTTTAATGATAAATTTAGTAATATTTTTAGTTTAATTTTATAAATTAATACAAAATAGTATCTAAATATTAAATTGATAAAAATAAAGTTTAATAATTACAATGTCTAAATGTAAATAGTATCTAGATATTAATTAGACAAAAATGAATTTAAATCATTATAATATCTAGTGGAAATTTATTGAGCATTTAATTTAATATTTTTACTAAATTTCAATGATCAAGATTATCTAGAATTTAAAAATATATTATTGAAAATAAATCCGATCCGCACCATGTATATTTTATATAAATATTGGACCCCTTAATCAACAATTCTGAGTACATCCTTGTAGATTAAATTGTAATTATAAAATTAAAAATAATAATAAAGGAGTAGGTTGTAAATAGTATAATTTTAATTAAATGATGGGAATCTATAAGAAATTTGTGAAATTTCATTGGTGACAATGTATGAGGAGAAGTGGTACAAGTATATTATGAATATTTGTTTGGAGAAAGTCAAAGCATGAAAATAAAACAACATAGTTTAACCTACTAGAGAAGGCAATAAATTTGAAAATTAAATTGATAGCAAGTCACAGATTGTGGTCTATGGGTAAAGGATGGCATGCGCGATACATACCCTCCAACGATGACTGCGCCGTGTCTCTATTTCTCTTTCTACGCCTTGCAATTTGTAATGACAACGAATCTCTAGGGTCGGTGGACACCCCATTTTAATTATTTTAGTATTACATACTCTAATGATTTGAATTCTGCGAAATTTTTGAAATTGTTTGATTAAAATATAAAATTTATTAATGGTAATTTATCATAAAAATTCGCCTATTGACTTGTATTATTATTATTATTATTATTATTATTGTGAATAGCATAATTAAATTGTTTTGTTGATTTAGCTCATCTAAGGGTGATTGTTGTTTAGTGAGCAAAAAGAATGGCCGTCGAGGTTATTTTGGCAGAATATAAATCCAATTTGTATTGGTTCGTTACTTTATTCGTAGCTAATTGTCTTCCCTACGTCTCCATGATTTGTTATCAATGTGAGGTTTAATTTTTTAGAAATAAAAATTTGAATCAATTTTTTATATTTATTGAAAGTCTTTTAAAATAGATAAATAAAATATGTTACTAATTTTCAAATCTTTTTTTATTTTTATTTTTGACTGATGACAACATGCAATATTAGAATGGTTATTTATGGACAACGGCATTAGACTTTTAAGCTGATATGTTATATAATAAAAAGAAATGCAATTTGGATAGAGATTCGGAAAGATAATTAAAATTTTATTTTTCATAACAAAAACATATTTATTACCTATTTTCTTATAAAATATAAAAACTCGAACATTAGTATGGATTGGAATCGTGAAATATTTTAAAATTGATGGAAAATATCTTAGAAAGTGAAAGATTGTGATGAGAATGCGAAAGTGAAGAGAAGCAAATAACGTGAGGTTTTTGGTAAAAGAGAGGTAAGTATTTAATTTAACTCAAGTTGGTTTATTTTAAATTGAAATATCGAATGTAGTAGTGAATATGTAATGTAAGTGTGATTATTGTCGAATTTATGAAACTGAGGATTTAATTATAGAGGGTGAAATTTTATTTCTTGTTCATAAATTGATAAGTGAATATATAGATGTAATATAGTGAAATTATTATAGAAAGAAATAAATTGTAATTAATGTAAGATTTGATATGTGAAATAAACATTGTGATTAAAGGTTTAAATAAAGTGAAAAGTGATATTGGAGTGTTTATAAAAGTTAATATTGGATTTTATGAATATAGGGATTAAATTGTAAAATGTTCAAAAAATTATTTAAGTGTGCTAAAATAGTGAAATAAATATTTAAGAAAAAGTATTAAAATCTGGAGTGTAAAGTATGAAATATGCATGTGATATGTTAGTGTTAATGTGAATTAATGTATGAAGAGAGGAAGTAGTGCATGTGGTTATGAAATTCAAATAATATGATACAAAGTGATATATGTGATATGTCAAGTATGTTATATGAAAGTGAACGCGTGGAATGAAAATATATTATGTATATGTTTATGTGATTAAAAATGAACAAATAAAATATTGTGTAAATAAATGCCTTAGTGAACTTAGAGCATATATGATATGTGATAATGGAATGATTTTGGAGTTGAGAGAGGCTGGGGGTTCATATGGGAATCGAGTTGGTCTTGCGAGGGCTTGAAGTGCTTTAGGAGAGGAGAAATGGGATATGTAATGTGTTTAATGGAGTTTTGTTATCCCAGTTTCGTTAAAGGTCAAGAGTTTTACTTTGGCTTTGAGCTCCGCAATGTATTGAAATTATTGAAACTCCTTTGAGACTCACTAAGGATTGTAAAAGTGATATGTGAAAGTAAATGTGTGTGTGTAATAATATGTGGAAATAAAAATAAAAGGGGACATCTGAATTAAGTGTTAAAAGATATATGTAAATTAAGTGTTTATGTTATGTTTCTGAAATGAGATTTTGATATGTGAATGCTAAAGTTAATTAGTGATAATATATGTTGAAATTAAGACTATAAGTTATAAAGCTAATTTAAATGATTTTATGTTTTGGAAAAAGAATTAAAAGTTTAAGTATATTTAGTGAAAGAAATTATGTGAATAAATGTTATTAAAATTTTGTATATATATATATTGTAATATTGAATTCAGTTAATTAAACTATTCACGTAGCTTAACGTGTTTGTTTTAAACACGTAGATGATAGATAAGTTTTGAAAACAATTGAAGATTGCTACTTCAGTTTGAATTACATCACTTCTCAAGCTTTAAGTTCAATCCTTTTGGTATTTATATATATTTATTGGACTTTAGTTTTGCATGTACTTAAGTTTATTAGTAAAAAAAATGTGAATTATGCATGAATAATAATAATGTTTTGTGCTATAAGTAACTTCGATTATAATAAAATAAGAATATGTTTAAGTGTAGCAGCTCTTACTTGAATTGGGTGAGGGGTGTTACAGTTTGAGTTAAGTATTACTAAGTTCGAATTCGACTTGACCAATAGCTCGATTTACTTGAGATTAAGCTCGGCTTGATAAATACCGAATTGAGTTCAAAATTTTTTGAAGTTGAACTTGAATAACTTACAACTATCAGTATCACATTTACACTCTTAACTATAATGACCGAGCAATGATGTGCCATTCTCTATACGTTGTAGAGTTTTTTTAAAAATATGTTTTTCTATGCTTATTTAACCTTTAATTTACTATTCTTCTAGTAAAAAGAATACTTTTTTATCAAAGAAAAAAATTCAATGTGTATTGTATAGTTTATTATTATGATAAATATCAAAATTTTACATGAACTTTGATGCAATGTGTAATGTCATCCATGAATCTTAGTTTTGTGCGATTTTATACACGAAATTTTAATTTGATTAAATTTTCACAAATCACTGACAACATTATCGAATTAACACCATTTTAGGTTGATATATTGCATACAAAAACAATTAGATGTATTTGTTTATTTACATGTATAAAATTTAATCAAAATCAATGTTTCAGATATATATAAACCACAATTCAAATTTAATGTGAATAATTATACCAAGTTAAAGTTATATATCAAATTTGACATTTATCCTTTATTCTTTTATAAGTGAATTGTTTAAATTGATGTTATGTTATATGTAGATTAATTAACGTAAAATTGTGTTATTAATAAGTTGACTATCAAAACTATATTTACAATTTGCTATATAATTTGAAAAGTTGAAAGTTATTGTAATTTATTTTGAGAGACCATCTTGATTAATCGTATCTATCTATGTAAAAAAAAATTATAACTTTTAATGTCGAATTCTTAGTATGGAAAATCTTACTTAGAATTTTTTTTCTACTTAAATTAAGTAAAAAGATTGAATGAAGCCATTCAGATTGATTTTATTTTTCGTATTAATAGAGTAATTTTTTTTTAAATTTTAATAACATATATCAATAAGTAAAAAAAAATTAACAATACAAATTGAAGAAAAATAGATATTTGAATTGATTATTAGTTAAAGATAAATATTAAATCTATACATTAATTTTGGTTAAAAGTACAATTTGATTTATGTGTATAATTATATTAAATTATATATTAGACCAAAATTAATATATTCGTAATTAATAATTAATTTTGAATTATACAGTTAAAGAGTGATTTATATGTATATTTAATAATTACACCAAATCAAAATTTATGTACGAAAGAACTCAACGACTGGCTTCAGTGGAAAAGAGGATAATGTTCATCTTAGGAGACCATGTAATCACATTAGTATATTCAAACAAAAACAATTATGTATGAAATTGTACATTACACCAAATTTGAGGGGTAAATTTGATATTTATCCTATTATAATTTAATCAAAAGGAAATAATGGTATGGTCACTGACTCAGATTATAGCAGAAGATAGTGCGAGTGAGAGCATTCAAAATCATTTCCACGGAGAAGAAACAATGAGACCAAACATAGTCTTATTTGGAGATTCCATTACGCAAGAATCCTTCAGATCAGGCGGCTGGGGTGCTTCTCTCGCCGATGCCTACTCTCGCAAGGTTCTTTTTTCATATTTTTCTTCTAAACATCACCTCTTTTCACTCCTTTTACTCTTCTCCTCTCTATATGTTCTGATTTGCAGGCTGATGTTTTACTTCGTGGCTATGGCGGATACAACACCAGATGGGCTTTATTTTTGTTGCATCATCTCTTCCCTCTTGTAAAGCTCTTCTTCACTTTTTCTGTGAATTTGCAAATGGCGTTGTTGATCTGTTAAACTTTACAATTTTAGATTGTGCTTTTGAACTTTGTTTGATCTCTATAGTAAATGAGAAAATTTTACTGCTAGGCTATGGTTTTAGGTCATTATGTTTATAGATCGAAGACAGATTAGACGGTATGCTCAGCTCAATGCTGTGTATTTAGGGATCAAACGGTTCAGTTTGTAACATATTCCTTGTAGTCTCCCACTTCAGAAGAATGTTTCTACTGTATTGTTGCGGTTGGCTGATCTCGTTTTGCTTCCTTGTTCGAGATACAATCATTTCGTTAATGATAGTTCACCAACATTTGAATATCTTCTTTTGCTTGCTTTGTTTTATCCTGGGAAACTCTACTGTTATATTTTGTTTCTCGTGGCCTTCCCTCATTGTTTTTACACCGGATATTAAATGCTGATCCTAGATTTATCTTTCTTGTCTCAGGGCTCAACTAAACCTCCAGTTGCTACCACAATTTTCTTTGGGGCTAATGATGCAGCTCTCGCAGGGAGAATCAGTGAAAGGCAGCATGTCCCTGTCGAAGAGTACAAGGAGAACCTTAGGAAAATCGTACACCATTTGAAGGTTAATGTTTTCATCTCTTCACCATAATTTTTAAGCAACCAGCTTAGCAGGGCAGTCCAAAATAGTCTTGTATTCCTTATAGCTTCAATTATTGCATAGGTTTTAGTAACGGACATCCCAAATCTAGAATCCATTCTGCATTATTTTAACAAACATTCTTTCCATTCTGAAAATAAAACAGAAAATAAAGGAAGCTGCTAGTTAATCTGTACGGATAGTGAAGATCTATAGCAATGTTGTTGAGGCGTGAGCCTAGGCACTGCACTTTAGTGCTAAAACACAAAAGCTGCTTAGACCTTTTTGGGTGAGGCGCATTGATTAGGTCCATGGCTATTGCAGCCAAGCATCTCCCTGTTTGGATTGGGCTTGGCCAATTTTTACCAATCTTGAACATGTGAAAAGCTTTATTGGAGTTCCAAAGTTATATTTAAACTTGGTTAGTTTAATTTAACTGAGCTTTCAAACCAAGCTCAAGCTGCTAACAAGTTTGTAGAAAACCACAACAAAAATGGCATTGAGCTCACAAATGGTAGAGCCACAGTGAGCAGACAATGTTTAGGCTCACTTTTTGTGAAGCCAGCATGTAGGTTCCCCTTCCTGGGTATTTTCATCATCTTTGTACTTCTGATGGGAAAAGGTATTGGAATGTACCTCCTTTTCTTGTGTATGTACTTTTCACTTTATCATCATTGTCTCTCCACAGGAATGCTCTCCCACCATGCTTATCGTGCTTATAACTCCACCACCTATAGATGAAGAAGGGCGTATGGAATACGCACGGTACAGGACATTATTTTCCTTAACACATAACTATAGGACTTTACCATCTTTTTTGAGATTATGAAGGATCCTTTATGCATCTTTACACATTAACTACAATGCTGTTATCATCCCTTCTTTTTTCTTTTACTTTGGTTGTCATGAACCTTATCTTGCATGTACTATTATTTGTCTTGTACTAGATTCTTGAACACTGCTTTTTAACTTTCAAAGCTGTACGTCTGAAAATGAAACGTTTGGTATCCTTTGCCGTTGACAATCCAGTCATACCACATCTACGAAAATACTCTTTTTTGCTTACCCAAGTCTCATTACATTACCGTTAGGACATTGGCAGTATCACTGGCAACATGAAACTTAATTACATCACCATTGTTAGTTTCCAACAGGCAAGCATGTTAGCTTCACCGATAACACTTGCATCAATTTTCTGCCATTTCCTCAAATAGGTGCTACCAAAAGTTTACAACTTTGCAAAATCTTTGAAAGAGGAAATCGAGAACGGAGAGCCCAAATAATGTTACATCCCTTCAGTTTTAAACATTCATGTGCCCTGAATATTCAGGAAGACAAAAAATTGTGATAAGGACTTCTGTTATGATTATGAAACTGTTACTCCTAATTCTTAGTTCGTCATAGCTCAGAAATAATTTTTTATTTGGTTTGACAGAGAAACTTATGGTGAGAAAGCAATGACATTGCCAGAACGAACAAATGAAACTACAGGAGTATATGCAAAGGGGTGTGTTGAACTAGGCGGAGAACTGGGTGTCCGATCCATCAATCTTTGGTCCAAGATGCAGGAAACAGATGGTTGGCAGAAAAAATATCTAAGGTTTGTGCTATTCTAATCTCCTACAGTTTAGAATCTTGCTACTACTCCATATCTAAAAACAAGATCCGTAGTGAAAGAACTGCATACACAAATAATGGTTCATCAAATCTGAATAGTTTCTTTTTGAGTTTCAACTTGACAAAACTGAATAAACTGTTGGGTTATTAAGCACACCAAACCCTCAAGAAAAACGTTGCCTGTTATGTTAACCACGAAATAAATGCATTTTGATGTGTATTTCAGAGATGGGTTGCATTTGACAGAAGAAGGCAATGCAGTAGTGTTTGAGGAAGTTGTGAAGGTTTTCAAGGAAGCATGGCTTGACGCCTCTGAAATGCCGTATGATTTTCCTCACCACTCTGAAATTGATGGGAAGAACCCAGAGAAGGCTTTTCAGCAGAAATGCTTGTAGTTTCCTTCACTTTTTATGCTTCATGTATTAAAACCACATTATTCTAAGGGTTTTACATGTGTTCATGAAAAATAATTACACATGTTAATTATTTTTGAAATCCAAGTCGTCAATATTTGTAGTATGACTTGAGAACCAGTTGTTAGAATATTAGTGCCTTCAAAGCTAACACATCTAAGCTTTTGTGTCATATGGTATTTAAACTTGTTCATAGTTAATAGGAATGACAATAATGTAAATTAAAGCAGGTAATGTAAGAATTTAAGACGAATGGGATGCGTTAGTATTGAGTCTGACCGTCATTAAGTACTTAATACAGTTATTAATTGCAGCTATTTTTTGTAATGAGAATTAACAATGTGGCCTTAATTGCGTTGTTGGAGCTCCTAAATTAATTCCTTTTGCTCTACCTTGTCCAACAAAAAAAAGTTTCACCTTTTACAAGCTTAGTAGTTCTTTTGGACAACATTTCTACATTTTTTTTTTGAGAAATTATTATTTAAAAAAAATTACAACATACAAGGTTGGTTAAGAAATGGAAAGTGAAATTTGTAAATATGTTTCTTCATTTCCACCAGTTTACCAAACTGGGGATTGTTTTATTTTAGTGTGTAGAGCAAATTTACCACCAAGATATGGAAACCTTGTAAATGGGATGCTTTCAAACCAAACCCATTAAATAATCTTTACTGCAAAGAAAGAAAATGTAAGAAGGTTACAAAAGAATATATTAAAAGGTCATTAATTGTTTTAGTATTAATTCAAGTCTCCCAACACTTTGCGTTACTGTTTACCTGATTTTTCCCTCTCTCTTTTTTTGTAATAAATTTTTCATATTAGGGGCCAAATGATATGAACCAGCCAGCCAATCAGCAACTGCCATGTACCCAATTGGAGCATATGGGGTATGTAGTAAACGAAAAAGGATTGTATGAAATATAATGTGAAAGCAAATGTTGACCGTGGGATTAAGCCTTAACCAACGGCCAAGATAAAAGATCACAGTTAATGCCCTCCCTTATTTCTCACCTTATTAAGGAACTCAGAGCTGACAAGACATGGCCAAAAGGTACTTTACTTTGGTCCTGGTTTTCATTGCATCATCAATGGAGTTTGATCCAAAGCTTAGAGAAAACATGTCCCCTCAACACCAGCATCATCCTATGATGTTGTCTGAAAACAACATACTAAAACCATTCCAAACCACCACTCCATTATCATCATCATCATCAAAGGATTATTATTTACAAGACTTCCACCACCTTGATGATGATGATGATGATGATCAGATCCAAGTCAATGCATCATCGTCGTCTTGGAACCCTGTTTTCGGTGTCAATGCTGCTTGTTATGATCCTTTCGATGCCTTCCCTTACGCTTGTTCCACCAACCGTGTTGATTTTTACGAGTGTAAGCCTTTTGCAGCAGATCATAGCACTGCTAATTTAGGACATGGACATGTTATGGACAACTTCCAGAGTAGTGTGGGGTTGTTGAACCTTAGGAACACAATATCTAATGATGTTATTATGATGGGGTCGGATGTTGGTTACCTGCCCTCCTTTGAATTTCCAAATCTTGGTGATGAAGTGTCGTGTGTGACTGCTGAAAATGGTTATAGGGTATTGGTTGATTCAACCAGCTCTAGAATTAGGACAAACTGGAAAGGTCGTAAGAAGACAAATGGAGTGAAGGGACAATGGACAATGGAAGAAGACAGGTAATAAATGGGACATTTAATTAATTAATATGTATTAGAATTGAATTGCTTTTTAAGGTACTGTTCCGCAAACAGGATGTTGATTCAGTTAGTAGAACAATATGGAGTGAGAAAATGGTCTCATATTGCACAAATGTTGCCTGGAAGAATAGGGAAGCAATGCAGAGAGAGATGGCATAACCATTTAAGGCCTGACATCAAGGTTCATTCACACCATTTTCTTATATTTCTTATTATTATACATGCATATATGTATGTGAGATGAGATTGTCAATTGCAGAAGGACACATGGAGTGAAGAGGAAGACAAGGTCCTAATACAGGCACACATGGAGATAGGAAACAAATGGGCAGAAATTGCAAAGAGGTTACCAGGAAGAACAGAAAACTCCATCAAAAACCACTGGAATGCAACCAAAAGAAGGCAATTTTCAAAGAGAAAATGTCGGTCCAAGTACCCAAGGGGCTCCATCTTGCAAGAATACATCAAGAGCTTGAACTTAGATTCCACCACCGCGAGATCACGTGAAAAAGCTTCAGCTGGTGCCGCTGTAAAGGCGGCGGATAATAAAAGTTGCAGCATTAAGCAGCCTCAAGGTTTAGATATTGGCCCTAGCACTGATCGTTTAGTCCCAGAATATGAATATGATGAGGTTCATGAATTTTCATTCGATGAGAAACTGCTTCAAGAGAGCTGCAGCATTGAGTCGCTGCTTGATCAAATACCCAGTACTGCTGCCATGGCTGATGAAAAAAGCTTTCAAATGGAAGATGTGGGAGCAGTTAAGAAGGAGATGGATTTGGTGGAGATGATCTCTGCTCACCCTAATATCTGATTACACCTCTAAAAAACTTGGAATTATTCAAAGTGGAGTTTTGGTTATATATGGCTTAGTTAGAGATGTGAAGGTACGTGGTATCGTCAAGAAATATATGCCATGCAAATTTTCAGAAAAATAGTAATTAACTACGAATAAAGGGACTTTTTTTTAAATTTGTTGGAAATGTTGTATGAGTGTATGGAACATTGCATTGTCACTACCGTTGGAATATGCTTGTGGAAGCATAAAATTTCTAGGCTTTCAAAGAGTTTTTTAATTTTCTTACTATTAAATTTTAATGCAAGGAATAAAGTACGGTTTAATAAATATTAAAAAACTTTATTCTTCTCTCAAGGATTTGTGGATTTATTGTATTATATAACATGTTTAAAACAACTATATTCTAAATATTATTTAAGTGGTAGGACTGGATGCATGAGTCATCTTGTTATAATATATTATCCTTAAAAGAATCCGAGGTGTAGAAATAATCAAAGTTAAGATTCATCATTTATGTCTCTGGAAGCACCGGCATTGGAGGCTTTGGTTCTGTCGTTCAGTGGCTGCCGCCAGAGGAGGGTTGGCTTAAAATTAATACTGATGGGCGTGTGGTGATAGCTGTCAACGTTCTTCGGTTGGAGGTGTGCACCGGGGTCCTACTGGGGGACTGGTATTTTGGTTTTGCAATGACTATAGGGGCATCCTCGGACGGAGGCGAGGGCTTTATACGAAGGTCTCTGACTCGCTTGGGAGCGCGGCTATCGTCATGTCGAGCTGGAGAGCGATAACGGGGTCCTTATTGAGTCCATTACTGCTGGTTGTGCCGCGGATAGTAACCTTGTGGAGCTGCGGCTTGTATCTCAACTCCTCCGTCGGTTAGGTTGCGTCATGTTCATCGTAGTGCTAACCATGCTGTCGATCATATGGCTAAACTTGCAGGTGCTGTTGGCCAAACGCGGGTGTTTTGTTCAGCCGCCAGCTGGTTCGATCTTGAATATTCTTGAGCAGGATCTTTCTGGTTTATTTGCTGGTGCATGTTAGTTTTTATGTAACTAGTTCTTGTCTACCCCAAAAAAAATTCTGAATATGCAAAAACACATATTATAGGGGTAATGGACGACCACGTTGAGGCTGTTGATGGAATTTTGCCATAAAATATTACTACATCTCATATTACAAATCAACTGTTATATTTTAAACTTTATATTATAATCTGAATATTGTTGCATTTGAATTAGTAAGTAATATATTCATTTTTTTCAGTAGTATCAGCATCACCATATAGTTTATAATTTCATATCATAAATACTATGAATATATATATGGTCAATAAGCATATAGCATATTACAGATGGCTATAGTAGGTGGCAATTACTTTCGAGTGGAGAAGTATGATCACATTTTAGAAAGTTGCATGATTTTGAATATTTAATTAAAATTTAGTAAATAAATAATTGCATACAACCACAACAAAACATTCAAAAAAAATACTTTAAAGCATACAAATTACAATATTTATATGTATATTCATATACTCTTTTTTAGATATTACAAATTTGTGCCTTTAAATTCTTACCATTCGATAATTTTTTTAAAAAATATGAATTAATTAAATAATACATTAATCTTATTTAATTTCAAATTTTAATAAATTAAATATACTTTTAATTTGAACCAGCTTATGTAAATGATAAAGGCGCTTTACTTCAAAATCAATTGACAATCTGAAATTTTTTTAAAAAGAAAAAGAAAAGAAATAAAATTATCCAAAGATGAAAATGGAATAAAATGGAGAAATAATACCCAAAACTAAGTTCTCTGCCTAAAATCAGTGGCGTAAAACATATGTAATAACTGGAATTTATCAGCAAAGCAACCAAATTAGGCTGCCTTTGCCTTAGGCTTAATGCGCTTCACCCTAGAATACAGGAAAACTCCAGTGAGAGCAACTCCAGTGCCTGCCAAAAATCATCACCAACAATAAGATCAATAAATTAAAATGTGCAGCAATTTTAGATAGCAGATTATTAGAAAGCAAAGCAAATTTACCAAGAGAATTGATCAGTGAGACAGGTGTCTTGAAGAAAATAACAGAGCTGACAATAACAACCACCCGCTTTACACAGTTGCCCACTGAATGAGTAACAGGGGACACCCTTTGCAGTATCATATATGAAACCTGCTCATTTCATAGTTTTGGATCAATCTCTTTTAAGCCAAAGATTCAATATGATCAAACAGAAATTAAATTCCAAAAATCGAATCAGATAGATCAATAGAGTTCAATGAGAATATCAATACTATGCAAAAAGTTTATCACAGTTGGGTATAAATTTTCAAATGTTTATTGGACAGTGAAACTTTGTTAGAATTTTCAATAAAAATGCCCTTTGTGTTATTCATTCTCAACACTTGCATCACCATGCTGTGAGTTTGTGTATTGATTCTTAAGGAAGACGAGAAAAACTATTAACAGAGAAAATTCTCACCTGCTGATAGGCATGGAAGGAAAGAGCAGCAAGTAGAGATCTTACAACAACTTCTTTAACATTCAAACCCTGTTAGACAAGATAGAATTGTTAGCCCATTGCAAGGAAATTAAGACAATGCAGCTATCAAAATTACTCACAGCTGATTGCATGTAGGCAGGGGTAAACTTTATGCCTTCCATAAAGATAGCCACAGGAGCTAGCAAGATAAAGGACATAATTGTTATTATTGAGAAGAGGGTAATGTTGTCCAGCGATTCCTGTCACATGATAATTGCTCGTTATGCACTGATATGAATGTCAACTCTAAAATTAGATTATCAATGCAGAAAGACCACTTTGTAGTTAATCAACAAAGGAGACAGAATTTCCGCTCCAATAAATTCTAGCACCATAGTTATCAAGAAAATAGAGATCAAAAAGTAATATTACCTCTTTCTTAACCATGAGTTTTTTGCTAAGAACATTACGGGACTGGTTTGCCAAATTGGAAGCCATTGCACTCCAAAATCCAGGCCTTTAATGTAACAAAAGAAAGGGTTATACAAAATAGCCAATTCAAGTACTATCAAGATATCTGAAACAAAATCAGAAATGGATTGCAAGTGAAAGAAAACCTTCTGCAATTAAATAGAGATAGTACATGCTAGCATGCACAATTCTTACCAATTGAAAGATGCCTCAGTAACAGATGCAAGTACAACTCCTCCAACAATTGGTACAAGTGAACCAACTACCCAAAGAGTTGGCAGCTGTAAAAGCGAAATTTAGTACTCGAAGTTAGAATCAACATGAAATTGCATTATTTATCAATAAAATGAAAGAAATTGCTTCCGTTAGTTCACTAAAGGGGTTTCAAACAGGCACAACAATAACTCGTGAAAAGAATAAAATCAACAATTTGAACAACTTCGTGAAATGTTATAGGATAAAGGCAACTCAAAAAGGAATTTATAGATAAACTATAATTATGAAAATGTGAATGAAAAAGATGATAAAAAATAACTAAACAAGAAAAGAAAATCACCTCTCCTAAAAACATTGCAGAAAGCACAACTGAGAAGAATGGCTCCATAGCTTTAATGGTGTGAGTAAACGAAACAGCCACTTTTCCTAGACTCATATTCGTAAAGAGGTTGCCCAAGATATGAACCAAAGCAAGTGGCACAATTGCTACTAGCTGTGGATAAACAAATCAAAAAGTAGTATCAATCCACGAAAGGAACCAACAATTCCAAGAGAATCATTATTTGCACCAATTTTTTTCTTAATACCTGTTCACCACTGACGTTCGGCCTCTTATACAAATTAAACGTCCACATTAGGGAAACAATTATAGTCCCAACAGCAAACTGAACTGCACTGATAGTTATAGGGTAATGGAAGACCTTAAGAACCTGTGAACAAAGAAACAGAATTCAATAACAGTTCATTTCTCTTAAATTATAATCTATGATTCAATCGCACCGTAATTTTTTAAAAATGAACAAATAACTAGCATGCAACACTAGTTTCTAACATGATTAAGATAAATTAAAGTCATATATTTTCCTCCAAAACAATTTAAAATCTTTAATTCGTTAATTCTTCAAGATATTATTTGCTCTTTGCATCCGATTACACTTTTTCTTCTTATTGATTTTGAACGAATCCACACCGAAAACGCATCATTTTGATAAATTTCGCATGAACCGTTAAGTTTCAGTTCAATTTACTTTTCCAGTAAAAGACTAGTTTACACTTCAATTTCCTTTAAAGCTTTATTTAAAAACAAATAAAGTCACTGAAATATTGTCCTGTTAGCTGATTTCAAAACGAAATCTGCTAAAATAACAAAGAAAAGTGAAATAAAATAGTAAATCTTAAGATCTTATTAAAAACAAAAATGAAAAGGAGGAAAATGAAACCTGTTTGTTGTAGATATTGAAGTAGATATTGAAGAGGTACCACAAACCAAACAACAATCCAAGCTCCAATGTCTTGACCAAGTTCCCTGACTTCTCGCCTTCACCTGCACTCTCCGCCGCCGTGGCTCTAGCTTCAAAGCGATCCGGTTTTGAATCGGAAGGAACTAAGTTCCAGACCCTAAGCGGCAAGGACGAGGAGGAAGAGAGACGCCACGATCTATTAGGCAAAGAAACGGAATGTCCATGTCGTTTAGGAGCGGCAAAAGAATATGAAACGCGAATAGGTTGGAATCCAGCGCGGGAACCGAATTTTCGCGGCTTCAGAGATGGAATCGAACAGGGAGAAGACAAAGAATACGCTGCGCTTTGCATTGTTTATTTGATTTGACGAAAGATCTGAATCGGAGACTTACAGAAGCAAAAAAAGAGGAAAAAAGGATCTGGAAAGGAAATGAGAAAGTGCTTTGAAGGATCCGCCGAGAAAAATAAAAAGAGAGAGGAAGTGTGTGGAGTAGGTGGGAACAGTGGGTGCTACTGCTATAGGAGAATTCCCTCAGCCCTCGCAAATGCAGCCTTTCCTATTTATTACTAATTAGTATTTTGTATATATAAAAAGGGATAATTTAATTTTTGACCCTTGAACTTAGCTACTAGATTCATTTTGGTACCAATTAGATTTGTTTTGGTCTCTAGACTTGAAAAATATATAATTTTGATGATGCGATGCTTTAAAATTAGACCACATCATAACTTGAAATTTTAAAAATTTATATAAAATTTTAAGTGATGATATGATGTAATATTAGAGGGTCGTCATATTTAGTGTTTTAATTATCAGACTAATGATTTAATAGGTCAAATAATCTAATTTAAGTCGAATCAAATCAAGTGAAATTATTTATTAAACATGTCAAAATAAAATATTGTTACAATTTAATTAATTACATGTTAGAGAACACACAAATTTGAAATCATAAATATTTAAAAATTCTTTCAAAACAAAATAAGAGAAAAAAATAAAATATTTTAGTATGATAAACTTAAAATGATAATTTATCATTAAATTTATTATTTTGGATTTTTTAATTTTTAAACATTTTTTTATATATTCTTTAGATTTTTCTTAGAATTTTTAAGTTTTTAAATTTTTTTATAATGTTTAAAAAATATGAAAATTTAGATTTTTTATAAATATTTTGAAAATTTAAAAATTATTTTGAATTTCTAAAATAATTTTGAATTTTTTTTGTTGAGAGAGATTAATTTGTTCATATTTAAATTAACAATGATCAAAAGAGTATTTACACTAATATGTTATTTGAGTTATTAGAATTGTAAAGTTAAACTTAAAAAATAAATAACTCGACTTGATTAATTCGAAATTCAAAAAAAATTAAATTTTTTAAATCGAATCAAGTTTTACTCAAGAGCTAGAAAATATATTTAACCCTTTATGTAAAAAAATAGATCTAGTGTCAAATTCAAAAATCAAAGAGAATAAAAAATACTAGAACCAAAATAGACTTAGTTAATAAGTTCAAGGGCCAGAAATTTATTATACCTTTATATAAAAAATATTAGAACAAATACTGAATAAATGTATATGAAAGGAAAAATACAAAAGCTAATGGATTTCGAGTGTCAATATTTTAATGTTTGGCTGAAATTTTGTTGCTTTTTTGTTCCATTGGCTAACCGAAATTAGGGGAAATGGATATTTTAGGTTTTTCTAATTATACACTTTCTCTATTCATTTATATTTATTAAAATTATTTTTTTCCGGATACTTTCTTAATATTTCAATTTATCTTTATGATTTTTTGGTACTAAAGTTACATAAAAATCAATTTATTAAAAATTATAAATATACATTTTAAAATTTAAAGTAAATTTTGCAAATATATATTTACGAAACGTAAGACAAATAAATAAATATATTTATTTATGAGTGAAATTTAGCATCAACAATCATATGATTTTGTTGGTATTTGTAAGTATAGCATTGTACTTTATAATTTCAAGAAGACCAACCTCTTGGAGGTATCCTTGGATCCGCTTAGGGATTATCTTACCTACTTACTTGGGTTTTAGGTAAATATCTCCGGTCGGAGAGGTCATTTTGGACTAGAAAAATATTCCCTTCCCAATAATTTTGAGGCCCTATGTTGTAATTTTATCCTTCATAATTAGGTTAAAGTAATAGAAATCAATCTACTATCTTAGAAATGAATTAGGTTGTATTTTGTTCCTTTATTTTAAAAATAAATAAATTTATTAGTATATGTTAAATCAAAGAGTAAATTGATATTTCTTGTTAAATTTTTATTTATTTTTACAACTCAAAAACTTTCATAGTTGTTAGAATAACCAAACAATTAAACGTAATGTATTATTTTATCTCATTCTGACGTATAAAGATTAATTTTGAAAGTATAAATGGATAATTTTTTTAACAAAAGGACAAATTTGCTCTTTAATTTAACATATAATGACTAATTTATCTTTTTTTTTTAGCAGAGGAGACAAAACGCAATTAAACTCTCAATGTAAAAGCCTCTATACTATTTTATCTTCGTAACTATCATGTGTAATTTTTAGCTAAATTTATTCTGAGTTTAAGTTTATTGTATGTGGGTATCATTTGAATACATTTCGAATTTTAATCTCATTGTGTTTTGTATTGATTTTTTTAATTATTCTTATATATGATTTATAATTATATTTATTTTATACTTGTAATTGTGTCTACAATTATATTTTTAAAAATTATTATTATTTTTCTAATTAAATTTGATGTCAAGACTAATTAAACATCCATTTACTCATTAAAATAATAAAAATATATTTTAAAAGGCATAATGATTTTCTCACCTTTCAACTTTATAAAAAAAAATATTTTAGCACTTCATTTAAATTTTCAACTTTTTAATTTTTAAACTTTTATTTTTTTGTCAAATCACTCAAAATGAATGAGAAAGTCAACATTTTCTAGCTTTGCTAACTTGTATACATATAGATTGCATCGTGGATGATATGTGAACATTTAACTAATTTTTAAAATTTTTAAAAATAAAAAATATAAATTGTTTTTAAAATTTTAAAATTATTAAAAAATATATATTTTTATAGTTTTTAAAATTTAAAAATTAACTAAATGTTTGTGTATTATCTACGTGACAATCCATATATATATCATGTCAACAAAAAATAATTTTTTTATCCATTTTAAAATAATTTGATAAAAATATAAATTAAAAATAAATGAAAAACTAAAATATCATTTTTTTTATAAAGTTGACAGACTAAAAAATCATTATACCCTAAAAATAAAAAGCACACTTGTTATAGTTTAGATAGTACACAATTTAAAGATACTTACTTTTTTTATCATTTTTAATCTTTTTAAATAACTAGTCATGTTCTTTTCAACATTTTACACTATTACTACAATAAAATAGTGTCGATTCTGGTTTATATGAATTAAATATATGAGACGGATATATTTACACAAATATGAAATTTTAATCATTTTACATTATTTCATGTTTTTTTGCATAATTAATATTTTTAATAATTCAATCATTGATTTTGTTAATATAATTATATTTTATATGTATGTAAATTTTCGAAATAATTTAAATAATTATTTGTAATTTTAAAATATATATTTAAAATACTTGTTTTGATTTTATTGTATACACAGTAGGTACAAAGTCGGCCAAATATATTTTTATAGTTATTATTTGATAATTTACGATATATTATGAAAAACATTTTCTTTAGAAAAAAGAGGTGGGCAAAATCATTTCAGCAACAAACCTAAGGGTTGGTTACAAAAGGGTAGGTGGTGTTGTCTCTCTTTCTACATATATACACGTAGGGTAAAAGTATAATGGAATCTTTGAACTAGAAATTAATATGTATTTTTGTTTATTTATTTAAAAAATGAATAATTTGATCATTATTCTTTATACATTAAATTAAAAGGTTTGATTAATTATATCAACTTTTAATAATGTGAATGGATGAAAATTTTAATATAAAATAATTAATTTGTTATTTGATTTAATATAAAAAAAATTATTTATTTTTTTGAGTAAATGGTGCAAAATGAAATTCAACTTCTAATAAGAGAATTTTAATAGTAATTTTACCATAAAGGTAGGTAGTCGAAAAATAAATGAAATGATAATTGATGATAGAAAATAAAAGGGAGAAGGTAGGATTGAGTTTTGACACATCGAGACTTTGTTTAGGTAGATAGAAGTAGGAGGAAATAAAATGGACCATAACTTAAGGAAATGGATCTAAGATCTTTGCTTAGATTAGAAAATAATACTTTAGATTTCTTTACCTAATTTGGAGAAATTTATATTTAAATAAATTAATAAATATGTAATTATATAATGAAATTATATTTATTATTATGTTAATATATATTTTATTAATATAAATAAAAGAGTTCATAATTATTTTTTTTAAAAATTAAACGATATAAAATAAAATAAAAATCAAACTTAAGACTTAATGATAAAATCACTGATATTTAGCCGTTTATCTTAAGAAGCTAATATGTGAAAAGAAAATGTGTTTTGTAGAAAGCGTTTTCCGACATGAAGTATTTTTTGTTTATCTCTAAAAAATCAATTTATTTCCTTAAACATGGGAAAATGGCTTGCTTTGCAAAAAAAAAATCGGCTTTTTTCTCTAATTTCCTCATGTATTAGGAATTAACTTGCGTTTTGCCTATTTTACTCAAAAAATAAATAAATTAATTATTATATATTAGATAAAAAATAAACTAATTTATTTTATTAAAAATTTTATTAATTTTTATTGTTAAAAATAAATATCACTAACAAAATAAACAAACAATTACACGAGATATATGACACATGACTCATCTTGATGCACAAAACGAATTTTCAGTAATAAAAATGTAAGACTTCGATAAAAAAAGAAATTTACTCATTGACGTAATTTATAATAACTAAAAAATAGGAGTTAAAAGCATTTAAACAGTGGGCGTTAAAGCTTAACCACAAACTCAGACCGTACCTCCAATGCTGTCCTCCTAAGTAAAAGGAGGGGGTGGTAGATGTATATTCCAATAATTCTATATTTGGATAATACATTCACATATACGATACATGACGTGCAACGTTCTATTCCATAGGATATTTGAAAAGTGTCTAAATTAAAAATTGTGGCGTCTCCTACTCTTTAACTGTTGGCGCCGTTGTGGTGTGTGGCTCTAATCAAATATAATTGAGGCCATATCCAATCGTATGTAATTTTCCTAAATCCTCGGAATATTCTTGCTTTTTGGAACATAAGAGCTAGAAACTTTGATTTCAAAATTTAAAAAACAAAAATGCATTCGCTCAGCCTTAAGGTTTTTACTGATTTGAATTCCGCGGGGACGAGGAGGAGCTGTTTTCCGGCTCAGGTGGGTCATGGATTGGTGGTTTATCAAAGGAGAAGGGTTGGGTCGGGTTGTTGGGATCGCGGCGGGGCTGCAGCTGGTCGGAAGTGTTGGGTAGTGACTTGTGCGGTGGATGGCGGGAACGGTGGTGGAGGTGAGAGGCGGAGTTTGGACTCGAATCCGACTCAGAATCAGAGTTCTTTTTTATCTCGGAGCCAAACTTATGCGATGCTGAAACAGCAAATGGAGGTTGCTGCTAAATCTGAGGTCAGTTCTCTTTGTTATTTTTTCTTACTGTTTAAATTATAAAATCGAGGTATAAGATATTTGTTTGGGATTTTAGGATTACAAAGAAGCAGCTAGAATACGTGATTCTTTGAAAATATTCGAGGAAGAGGAACCTGTTTTGAGATTTAGGAGGTTGATCAAAGAGGCTGTTGCTGATGAAAGATTTGAGGTATTTTTCCCCAACATTCTTAATCTTAATGCCTTCTCTTAGTTTGAACACCGATAGTATCATAGCTCTTAGTTTGAAATTCAGCATGAATGCAACGAATTTTGCTGAAGATATTGGAATTAACTGCTACTTGCTGAACTATGCCTGTTTCATGCCATGCTCATACGAAACTGGATATAAATCACTTTCAATTCATTCAGGACATAAGCTCTTTCGAGATTCATTTCTACTCTAGTTACCTATACTTTTAAACGTAATCCACCCTCCCCCCCCCAAAAAAAAAAAAATCTGTGTTCATTTCTAGCGTTAAGCGATTAGAGATTATTTACGGATAACAATCTTATATAGTTCATGTTTATGATAAAACTCTTTGACTCTGATGCCTTGCCTGCAATTCTTCAGGATGCTGCAAGATATCGTGATGAGTTGAAGGAAATTGCACCTCACTCTCTCCTGAAATGTTCAAGTGATGCAACAACCTTGGTATGTAGTCTAATTACACGCTGCTGCTGCTGCTGTTGTTGGTTTCTAGAAGGATGTTACAAAACTTTAATTTTTTTTCTACTCCCTAGAGGACTAAAATGGATTAGTTGATAAGTTTGTTTTAGAGCTCTATTAGCTCTAAGATTTAGTTTGGTGTTAGTTTGTGGATTACCATTTTATTTTTGGATGGGAGAAACAACAAGTGTTTGGATGAAAAAGCAAACATATGTCTGAGGATTTAGAAATAAATGTTTAGGGTGTGTTTAGATAGTAATTGTAAGAAAGGGTAATTATTAGGGTAATAATTACAATGTCTTGTAATTACAAGGTATTCTAATTCTATAGATGTGTTTGTCTTACATAATATAATTACATCTTAAAAAAAAAAAGATAGCAACCCTTTCATGTTAATATATTTACTTTTTAGGATTTTCTTTTTCATTTTTGATCTAGTGTGTTTTTTATTTATTTATAACATAATTGAGAAAGTAAAAGATAAGCAGTACATGCAACAGATGAATGAATCCTTGACTAAATTAGCAATATTTTTGAATTGTGAGATGTCTTTATTTAAGGTGTGATCGGATGCTGAAGTGGACAATTGCCCCAACTTGATAATGTATCTTAGGATTGTCAAATTCCCAACTTCCTTTGAGTAACTTGAGGTTGTTTTTTCTTTTCTATTACAAGGGGGACTACAACCTCAAGTTAGGGGAAAAGATTGTAGGTGTTGGGATTTGAATCCCGGACCTGGTGGATACAAGTACAGCTTCTTAAGGGTGATTGCATGCTAAAGCCTGGTTCCGACTTAAGATTACTTTTGATAACCATATCTTCATTGTTATGTTCTAAAATATTCTAACTATAAGGGTGACTTTGGCGATTATTGTTGTCAAGAATCTAGTTTTTTAAGAGAGATACTCTTCCTGTTTTGTTCTTTTTTCTAAAAAAAAGAAAGAAATTTCTCTGACCAAACCTGAAGTACTGTTTGTGGACTTTGGTCCTAATTCCTTTCCAAATAATTGGAGTATGGTCTGTAAGGTTTCTCCCACTAAGGCATTTTGCTTTGTGGTATCTATTTCCATTCCTTTATTGGAAATTTTAATATGCTAATCTGCATCTATTAAGACAGCCAACAAAAGAAAAATGTTATTTAAAGATGAAATAGAAGGAAAAAAACTGCCAATCTGATACAGATATATGGATATTTCAGGGAATCAGAGTTCAAGTTAGGAGTGTCTATATAGAGGGGCGTAGTCTGCCTTCAAGAGGCCAGTACTTTTTCGCATACAGAATAAGAATAACCAATAACTCAGATCGTCCAGTTCAGCTTCTCAGAAGGCACTGGATTATCACAGATGGCAATGGGAAAACTGAAAATGTTTGGTGAGTTAATAAACTATCTTCTTTGCTATCTTTTATGTCTCATTTTTAATATAGTTTAATTTCAGTCTTCTCCTTCCTTTGTTTGACAAGAATTGGATGGAACTTGGAAGTTATTTTATTCCTTAATATTCATAAAATCTTATCTTGCAGCATTTTTTTACTGCAGGGGGATTGGAGTTATTGGCGAACAGCCAGTTATTCTTCCCAGAACAGGCTTCGAATACTCATCCGCTTGCCCATTAAGCACTCCCAGCGGCAGAATGGTATGAGAGGCCTGCTCCTTATTTGCTTTATTTCTCACTGGAAAAGATGCTTAATTTGGCTCTTACCTTTACAGGAGCACTAATCTTGATGTTTAATCATTACTTAATTCCGAGGTTTCAATCTGAATCAATATAATCCTATTTATTTTAGTTTGCAATGAGTTGATAGTCTGGGTAGAAAATAGTTGTGATAGACAGATAAACTGTTAAACAGTGCAAAGCATATCTTGGAATTTATTCATCATTTCATATTGGTTGTAATTTGTACTTCAATTTTTTGAGCTGTAGATAGATATTCTAACATAGCTGTAATGATATTCTTTCTTTGGCAATGCCAACTGGTATGAGTCAGATTAGCTGACCCTAATCTAGTTTTTTGGTATTTTCTCCCCTTCACCGAGGGTGTGGAAGCTTAAATTCTGATGCAAATTACTAAGGGTCCATGTCCCGGCCCCTTGTATGCAATGCATGTCATTGTGAGCAAAGTTTGTGTTCATTTATATCACTTCATGATACAGAATTTATATCACTTTTGATACCCTTCTGTATCATGAAGTGACTCCAACTTTTTGGCCTACTTGGACTATAGTGCAAGAAGTTCTTATTTCCTCGGGTTCATTTCCATGCAGGAAGGAGACTTCGAGATGAAACACATCGATAGAGTAGGCTCACCAAGTTTCAATGTAGCAATTGCCCCATTTTCACACTCCACACTAGGGGATGATGCCGATACCTTCTGAAATCCGACACCACATTGTTGCTTGAGAAGCAGAGTAACCATACCAGGTTATTTTCCAATTTAAGCTTCACTCTGTAAAGTATGATATCCTTTTTGTGATAATGTGTATATATTCTTATGTAATGTAAGAGACTATATAGGTTAATAGTATAGTGTTATTTTGATTCTTGGAGAAATATAATAAACCAATGAAATGTATCTAAGCAAACCCTATACATGTCACCTAAGTAATTATTCGTCATTCATGCTTTTGTATTGGAACTTGTTAGATATCCATCAACAACATGTATGTCACCTAAGTTAATACTAACCCGTCAGCAGCAAAGGTGTGATGTTTAGAATAGAAATGTGAAGGGTCGGTCCATTAATTCCGCAGCAAAAAACGGGGTGTTAGGTAGATAATTGGGTTGAAAACAGCGTTGTTGTGACCGGTGAGAGTGACCTTTCATGCTATTCTTCTTTGTTGGAGGTGACTAAATTCTAAACTCAAATGCTTCATTATCATCCCATTTTTGTTATTTAAACGTGTTATGTCTTCATATTCTTTAGCTTGGCTTCTAAATCAATCCACTACCATTTCAACTGTACCTTTTTTATTAGGTTTATATTTGTTGGAATATTATGGAGTAGAGTAAGCGTGCAGATATTGATAATGAGGGTTGAGAGGATTTTTTGTTCTTATGTATGTTTTAAAGGTAAATTATATTCGTAATCATCTAATTATTAATTATTGTCTTTTATTACTCAATTATAAAAAGTTAGAAAATGATCACTTGATTATTCGATTTTTTCTGTTTTGGTCACCAATCATTAAATTATTAAGAGGAAGATAACTTGGCAGCTTTTAAGATTGCCATGATAGCTACTTTAACCTCTAATATTTATATATTATATTAATTTAGTTTTGATTTAAAAAAAAAAAAGATACACTCCACATTTACATATTGTGTACTTTAATTTTTTTTTTTGTAATTTTACTTTTATTTGTAACCTTGAATGTTAAGTTTAAAAGAATAAATAAAGATGAAAATTATTATTTTAGATTTTTGAGTGTTTTTATTTTTTGGTACATGTCCAATCAGATTTAGTTGATAGATTTATTCTTTTAGCTTTTTAGGTTAAAGAGTCTCGTGTCATTATTTAGTTATTTAATTAATTTTTAACAAGTAAAAATAGATGAAATTTTAATAAAAAAGATTAACTTACTTTTTGATATAATATACAATAATTAATTTATATTTTAAACTATAATGTAACTTTTATAGTTATTATTAGCGAAATCTTTTTGTTGGTTTTAAATTTGGTATGGTATGTTAGATGAAAATGAAAGAAAATGAAACAAGATTCAGCAAATTTAGATCAGTTAAAACGGGAAGTAATTGGTTTGTGCTTTTTGAAATGCTTGGATAGCACGTTTAATACTTTACACGTCCGTCAAAGCAAGGAGTAGTAGTCACCCTCACCCCTTTTTCTTCGGGGTTTTCACATCAAATACCTATCCAATCCAATTATCAAAGTTCACCCCTTCTGTTTCCCTTTATTTGTTTCATTCCCCACGTACCAATTTAATATGTGTTTGCATTTTTTATTTATTCATGGTTGCCCAAAAAGTTGAGAAATTCTGTCTCTTACTTTTTGTACCTTTTCTTTTCTTTATTTTCTATGATGAATTTGTAAATTCATTTTATTAAAATATTCCAAGCAAATTATATTCGTAAGTTTTTTTTGCCACTCAATTAGAAAAAAGTTACAAAATAATAGTCTAATTATTTGATTTTTTTTATCATTTGTTATTAAATGGCTAACAAAATGATGATACGGTAACTTTTAAATTGACATAATAATGACTTTAACCTTCAATATTTATACATTGTGCTGATTTAAGCTTAATTTTAAAAAAAATTAACTCTTAACATTTACTCATTGTGTAATTTAATCTTTTTTTTCTACAATTTTACTTTTCTTTATGACCTTTTTACCTAAAAAGATAAAAAAAATTATCAATTAAATGTGATAGAAAAAAAACCAAAAATGAAAAGGTTAAAAATCCAAGATAATGATTTTCATCTTTTCTTATTCTTTTAAAATTAATACTCAATGTCACAATAAAAAGTAAAATTAGAAAAAATGTCAAATTAAATAATACATGTAAATGTTGAGGGTCTATATTTTTAGAATAAATACTAAATTGACACGATGTATGAATGTTGAGGGTTAAAGTTACTATTATATCAATTTTAAAAGTTATTATCTTTCTCTTAAAGATTTAATGAGTGGTGACAAGAAAGAATTGGATAATTGAATGATCATTTTATAATTTTTCATAATTGAATGACGAATTATTTTTTACGAAGAATTAAGTATTTAGCAGTGTAGATTTTCATTTTATTAGTTTGTGATTCGCAACTTGATATAGAAATGAATTAAAATCGAAATGGAGATGGACAAAATTCTCCAGCATTATTATTTGTAGGAATACAAAAGTAGTTACTATTTAATGGGATTAGTAACATATATGTAGTTATATTTGGATTCAATGCATGAATTGGCAAAAGGAAATAAAATAGGTTTTATTCGTAAGGTGAAAGAGGATTGCTGGGTAGGACCCATCCAATCTTACAATACAAGTTTAGGTTCTCAGAATGCATCCAATGAACGGAGGACAACCAAGATAGCTGTGAATTATCCCCCAAAGGGGACCCCACTCCAGTCAACTATCAAATTGCCAAATCATTCTCTCTTGAATATTTACAAAATTAATACAACATTTTTAAAATTATCATATGATACTAAAATTTTTATGTAAAAGATTTTAGTAACTTTAATAATTTTAAAGCCAAAAACCATATGTCTTATATTAAAGAAATTATTTCTGATTGTTTGAAAGGTTTACATTTTGTACAGTGTTAATCAGGTCGACGGCCCTGATATATAGTCAAAAGAAAGGTGCATGACAAAGTTATGGTAGCTCACATCACCATACAATTCCTCCATTGGAACACCTTTGGCTTTATTCCTTTGGCTTTAAACAGTTGATAAATCAGAACACAAAGGCATCAAAAACAGATTTCCAACACAAAATCCAAATATAATAGTGACACTTCCATCTCTCTGTCTTTTAATTTTCTAAATAAACAAATTTCAAAGAATATTACTAAAAAGACTACATAATAATAAAAAAGGTTGCATGTCATGGAAATATGGGATAGAAGGAGTTTATTTCCCAAGAACTTATATAAATTATTTTAAGAAGAAGAAAAGAGAAGCTTGCCCTCAAAGCACACCGCCCTTTATTTCTCCTTTCCCTCAAATTTAAATTTCTTCTTTCTCTTTAACCAAACAAGCAAAGCATCTCTTCTTACAAAACCCTGCCACATTTACTTGCTTTCCCTTGTAAGTATCAACTTTTCCTTTCCTTACACTGTATAGCTTCTGCTTTCACATTCATCATTTCTATATTGTAACATATTTCTCTGCAAATACATTTTCTAAAGTTTGGAATCTCTGTCCAAAAGGCTCATGCATTAGTTAATGAGGTCAATTTCAAACTTGGCTAATCTTCTTCTTCTCTCTGCTGGTTTTTGATGTTCATAAAGACTTGGTTTTTGTGGCTTTTCATGTTATTTCAGCTATTTTGTTGAATTTATGTTAAACACCATTCTTTCATCTTAAAAAGTTTTTATGTTTTTTTCTTCACTGAAATTTATTTCAATGTTATAAAGCTGTTTGTTAATTTGTTTCATTGGAGCTTTTTAGTTGTTCTATGCATTCAATTCAGGTTTCTTTTACTAATTCCTTCATGAAATAAAACTTTTTTTTTCCCTTCACAATATTTTCATGACTTATTTTTAGCTTCTTTTAAAAAAAAAGTTCCATTTTTTTCCTTCTTCCTGTTCATCTTCTTTCTCTGGTTTTTTTTCCCCATAAAAACAATTTGAATACAACAACCCATCTTTCAAATTCATTGGCAATAAACAGACAAGTATTTATTTAGTACAAAACAAAGAAAAAAAACAGACGAGTAAATTAGTTGGTTTTACCATGAGTTCATTAATATCAGCAGGAGGAGATTCTTGGCAACCAGCAATGACAGGCAATACAACTATTTCAAGCTATTGGTTCAATTGGCGGGTGTTGGTTTGTGCGATATGGGTTTTAGTTACTGCAATTTTTTCCTTTGTTTTGATATGGAAATATGAAGGTTTCCACAAACCAAATGAAAACGGTGATGAAACTCAACAAGACAGAGCTGGATTTCTCCATGAAGATGAGACATGGAGACCATGTTTAAAAGGGATACACCCTGCTTGGTTGTTGGCTTTTAGACTTGTTGCTTTCTTTGTGCTTTTGATACTGCTAATTGTCACTGCTTTTGTTGATGGAGGCAGCATTTTCTACTATTATACTCAGTACGTTCTCCTTTTTCCTTGGACTAAACACAATCAAATTTGATTAAGTAACCTTCAATTGCTCTACACTTTGTTACAATGAGATATAAGAGGATTTCCTTGGTGGTAAGGCGCCCACAAACTCCATGAACCCTTTTGGGCTCTTGTCAGAGTAGGGAGATAAAACCCAGGGCTAAAACCAAGCATAGACTCCTCATTGAGACTGACCCAGAGAGCAACCTCCCCTCAACAAGCATGAATGTTCTTTGAGTATATGTCATTGAGGGTCTAAATCACATGATTTGTCTAAAAATCGGCCTCATTATAACAAGGTCAACTTGTTTCTGAATCATTTTGGTGTTTTCCTTGTTCTTTGCAGGTGGACATTCACATTGATCACCTTTTATTTTGGGGTATGTTAATGTTTCTTTCTTTTCTCTCTTCTAGAAGTGCATAATCCTGTCTCTTTATAGATAAACAAAGTGTTCCATTTGTAGCTTGGATCACTGCTCTCCATACGTGGATGTTACCAATACCACAAGAGTGTTAGTGGTGACAGGGTCGATAACGTAGAGCTAGATGCAGAGCAAGGCAACCATGCTGGTGTTGCAGCAGCATGTGGAGAAACATCTAGCAGTGTTGCAGAAAAGAACATTAACCCCGAGCGTCCCCAAGTACAGTTTGTTCGCCGACGAGCAGATACTTGGGGTTATGTTTTTCAAATGATTTTCCAGGTAACGTAAAGACGGTAGTTTTTATATCTGTCCATTAAGTGAAGTTGTTTTTTTACATAATAGTTGTTATGTTGTGAAGCAGATGAATGCAGGTGCTGTTTTGTTGACAGATTGTGTATTTTGGTTCATAATCGTCCCGTTTCTTGCCATTAAAGATTACAATCTCAGTGTTGTAAGTAATCAACAATTCTCTCATATATAAGAAGATCAATCTATTACAGAGGAAAAAGGCATATTTTGATTTCTTGTTTTGGTGGCAGCTGGCTATTAATATGCATACTATCAACGCTGTTTTCATGCTTGGTGATACTGCTTTAAACTGCTTGGTAAGCTTCCATTAATCACATTCAAATCATGGTTCCTCCAAATCTTTCAACTAATTTCTGCGTTTCTTTGTCTCAACTCAGCACTTCCCCTGTTTTCGGATCGCATACTTCTTCCTGTGGACGGTGACGTATGTTATATTCCAATGGCTCCTTCATGCATGTGTGAATATTTGGTAAAATCCATTGAACCCGTCATCTTTGTCTGGCGTTGTTGGGTTGCATTTAGATCAAAAAGCAAATTTGTCATTTTTTTTTAAAATTCCATCCATTTAAAGGAGCATAGACTTATTTATTTTCTATTTTTTTGAGTAGAGGTACAGGGACCTCCATGGATGGTACTTTTACTGTTGATTTGTGATTGTTTTGATCAATTGCTTGAAACAGGTGGCCATATCCATTCCTTGATTTGTCATCTCCATATGCTCCCTTATGGTACGTGTTCTACAACAAACCATATTTTATCTTTTTCTAAAAATGTCATCTAGTAGTCTGATATATATACCTCTGAAATCGGGATTTGAAGGTACTTCTCGGTAGCATTGATGCATTTCCCATGCTATGGTGCCTATGCTTTGGTGATAAAGCTGAAACACCATGTATTTACAAGATGGTTCCCTGAATCTTATCAATGTGGGAGGTAACTGTGGCAATGTGATTGAGAAAAAAAGGTTTTGAAGAGAAATGTAATTTTCCCCACAGAAGCAATAGGGAGTTTGAAATATACTGGATTCTTGTGTAAAAAAAAAAAATACACACGCAAAAAAAAAGAGTTGATGCAGCATATATAGATGGGAGTTTTGGAAGATTACAGAATTGCTTATATAGCAAAGAAAGCAGGAAAATCTTTGTTTTATTCAAGGAGTAGCTTTAAATTGTAACTATTGACATAAATATATTCAAATTTGGCCTAAAGTATTTATATTTGATATCAATATAAGAAAATACTTTTAAAAAGTTGAACATGAGAGTCACCTAAGTTAGATAACATAACAAATGGGTAATTTTACAATTTTAAGGTTATGATAATCTTCAAAGTAAAGGGCTTGTTGACAGGCTTGGACAACTTTTCCAAGTCATTATGTCAAAACACCTACTTATATGAGAAAAAGAAAAATAGATTTTTTTTATGGCATCAGCAACTTTAATTTGTAAAGGTTATTATTAAACTAGGCTGCTCTTAACATTATTATATAGATTTCATTAATTATTGAGGCTGGAGGGCCGAGTGGGGCATGACCTGTGCATCAGGTAAAGAAAGGATCAAAGATGGATAATCAATCTACTAAAAACCCTTTTTTACTAAAAAAACATTGCATCAAAAAAAATAAATTAACCATTCTATTAAAAATTTCATTCATTTTTATTATTTAAAATTAATCATTTATTTTTATTATTTAAAATTAATTTATATACGTCAACTTGAAATACATATAATATATCACGTGTAACTGTCAACTGTCATGTTTGCTCTTTGGTCCAACGAACATGACTAAATCGTGTTCTGAGAAAAAAATAATGAAATCTGACACCTAATACCTGAACTAATTTATAATTCACATGGTCTCACTTTGTGGATGCTCTCACTCAGGCAAAGCAACACAGAGCAAAGTGATTATTATCCTATCTCATATTAATGGAGTTTAAGTCTACATAAGTTTTATTTGGACAGTAATTTCTTTAAAAGACATTTATAGAGGAGGCAGCTTTCAAATAATTTCAGAGCACAGACCATGTGAGGAACAGCCAATGCTATATTGGGTACAATCCTGTCTGCTTCAAGGACTCAGGCAAAAATGTCTGTTTCAGAGCACAGCTGTGGTCCCCCTCAATTTTTACCCTGCTCCCTATATGCACATTCTTCAATTCCATAAGGGGAAAAATGAAATTTACTTTTTGCTCCCTTTGATCCAATTCTAACCAAATTGATACCTTCAGACTCCACAGTTGCTAAACAATATTTACAATTTTAAAAATATCACCTTTGGAAAGTTTCAACCAGCTGGTAAATCTATGATGGCCATTGAGACAGCTTTATTTGTGTATGTTTCATTACAGGGGACTGGCTAGTCAGCAACAGCTGCAACAATAGAGGCTTCCATTTAATACAACCGAAAGGAGATTAAGTAAATGGTAATTAAGGACATAAATTGGAAGATAGTACATTTATTGATAACAGAAGCGCAAAATGTCAGAGAAAAGGCATTGCGGATCTCACCTTATATCGATATCACTTAGTTCTGATTGTCTAGATGATAGAGACCAAGGTCAAACATATGAAGTCCCATCATGAAATCAAACTATGTACATAGCATACAACATATGTGATCACAAATAATTGCTTGGCATTGAACCCATTAAAATGGTATTTTCATTGTCCTTGTGCTCCATCTCTTCTTGCTTTGTCTTTGAAAATAGTCTAGATAAGAAACCCCCAGGCAACAACTCTGAGCTTGACCTCTTCCCTATCAAGTCCAATGCTCCATTTGCCCCAAAACTCAAACCACCGATTAGACTATTTGAACGTCTCATAGCCTCATCTGCTCTAAGTACTGCCCCACAAGGACAGTTTGCAATCACTTTAAAGCAATGCTTATGGAAAACTGATCCACAGGATATACACTTTTCAATCTCACCTTCCTGTTAAATACTTATTACTGTCAGATCGTAGCAACGAAAAAGGACCAACGATGCACAATTTTCACCTGTCTCAAGCAATATATACATGTATAGCAAAATATGTTACATTTTTTCTTTGCAAGAATTACCAGTGGAACTATACAGCACGTATATAATAAGTAAAGCTCAATATCAAATTTTAAGGCATTATTAACAACCAAAAGAAAGTATAAAGAGCATCATGTAGTAGGTGCTCATGAAAAGATCAATGCCAAGGGTTATAAGAAAAAAGATGAAGGAAAAATTCATCTAGGAGCAACTGATTAGCTAGACAGTAAACAGCAATAACCAATGGCATGTATACTGACCTGAAAAGGAAATATGAGAGATGATGGGTCAATACAAGACTGGCGAGCGCTGCAGGGGATTCCCACATCACAACATATGAGGCATTGCTCTATGATATGCTCCTGGATTTTCTTTGATACAGTTTCCACCATAACAGGAAGAGCTGACATGAAATTGACACATTTACTTCAAAGTCAAATCAACATGGGAGGAGAAAGCTGAAAAAATGAAAGGGAATACTGGAAAAAGAATTAAATTTAAATCCTATGTTGCAATGTAAAAAAAAACCCGAATGCAAATAGATTAAAAAAAGGAACAAAAGATCCAAAGTGGAAGTCTTGTCTTATTTCCCAGGTAATACAGAAAACATATTATTTAATGAATTTGCACTCATTCTTAGATAGACAGACAGGGATTACTTTGAAAACCTTAAGAATCAAAAACTTCGAATTTGTGTCATTTGTAGTCTGTGCATGTTTGATGGATTTGCAGGTCACAGTCTCCCGAAAAGTGGGATGCTGCCTGCCTTTTCTGAAAAGGAGAGATTATTGGATGGATTAATTTTTTAGATGATCGTCCAATAAGCACCAACTGGCTAACCCAACTACCATCACAATCATATGTCAGAGAGAAAGCACATTAATCTTAAAAGAAAATTAATAAAATCTTCATAAACAGCTCTGGCACTAAATTCAAAGATATATAATGCAAAATAATAACATAAGCAACAAAGCCCTTAGAAATCAAGTTAACCACTAATATATTGAAAGATGAAAATGTGATAAAGAATCTGCCACTAAATTCAAATGCCTGTGATCAGAAGCTAACCTGCAAAAGCTCCTTTGGAAAGATCAATGAGATCTCTAAGTGCAAAAAAATCATTGCTTTCAAGAAGATATCTTCGAGACCCAAGTCCTTTGTTTATTGACATACGAAATGGACAGTGAACATACGGAAGCATCTTTCCTATTTTTTTCCTGATGCCCATAACATGGTTCAGAGCCGGAACCTTTGAAAATAGGAAAGGATTAACAGCACTGACACAAAGCATGGGCTGCAAAAGAAAGGTAAAAAGGCAGTTAAAACATTTGGCTTGACCTTTAAGTAAACATTTGTGAGATTCAAATGTTACTTGAAGAAATTTTCATTAAGTGCATACATATATATATATATAAGCATGCACTGTACAACAGATTTCTATTGGAATATAATGAGCATCTAAGTTGCTTATTCGGTGATCCTTATCTTTAAATCTTGTGAAAGTATTAAGAGGGAGTAAAGCAATTGTTTCTGTAAGGAGGAGTAAAGATATCTACCAGAATACCACTAATTTCCATACTGTAAGGGCATAGTCAAAATATACCAAGTCCGGGTTACCTTTAACATGCAATTCACCTATACTTATATTCTAACATGTTCCGAGTCATTACCTGGTCATGTATAGAATCCAGATATGATTTAGCCAATTGAGAAACTGGATATTGAGTAAAATCCCAATGATGCAACACTCTTGCTGGTAAGACTGCCATCTCATTTGTGTGACAGGAAGAACAAAACAACTGGCCAGTGTATTCACAAAGTCTAGGCTTTCCCCATCCAAAAGATTGGACAAAATCTCGCAGTAGAGTCATTCCTTCATCAAAATGTTTGTGGCATCCAGCACAAGTGTAATGTTGAGTTTCTAACAGCTGTTTCATTGATTTTGGTGCTCGAATTTCAACAATAAGCGATATAGTCTTCCCTAAAGGAGAACTATTTTCTGTGCCTTGCCCTCTTGTAAAATATGTAGTCTGAGACAAATGGGTATTTGATGGAGGGATGCCAGGAAATGCATCTTGAGGTGACAAAAACCAAATCAATGCACTGGGAGGGTTAGATGAGAACCTAGAACATATAATGGAACGTAGGCATTCTTGAATAAGAACACTTCTTTCAGCAATAACATTGGGCAACGCATTCCCAAATAACTTTCTAGATTCCGTTTCTACGGATGACCAGGGAGGAGGAAGATTCCAACCTTGTTCAGAGAATATTGATTTCAAGCGACGATAGAGAGTACAGAAATCACGGTATCTGCGTTCAACCTCCCACTGGTCATCGCCACACCACACTCTTATCTTATACACAGTGTATTCCTTTACCCCAACCAATCTTTCACTAAGCGAGACATTTCCTTTCTTCTGCTTTGCGCCCACCACTTCAACACCATCTATTCTCAGTAGACGTACAGAGCGCAGGTAAGCATCGTCTGCATCTGAAGTAGAAGGATTTGACCCTCCATCTCCTATAGGAAGCGGTTGGATAATCCTATTACCCTGAGAAAACATGGCTCCAGGAGAGTCAACAGACTCAAGCAAAATTTCTTCCATGTCATTGACTACCTCGTCATAAAATTCATTAAGCTCAACATTCTTCATCTGCAAGATGAAGTGGATGAACAAAGAAAAATATCAGCAGCTTAAAGTGTAATTTAAGTGAGCTGGAGCTCCAAAGGTTGGTAACCACTTAAATACATAAAACAGTTGATCATCACAAGACACAAACTCAAAAGGGTGATGTATTGATTTTGAAAATAAACCATCACATACAGGACTCACACAATGGCTAGGGATTAAAACTATGGAAGAAAAGATGGAGACACAATGGCTTGGCTTTGGTTGGAAGAAAAGATGGAAGTTTTATTGATCTAATGGTTAAGCTACAAAGTAGGAAAGTGGTTATGGATCCTAACCATTGGATTAACTTCCCATCCTTCCTACCAAGTAAAGCCTTAAGGAACTTATTTCTAACTGCACCACACAAATGACAACTCTGTAATAAGTCAGTACTCAATACACTTAATAAAGGTGAATATAACACAAAATATTAGACAATGGAAAACTAGGGTATAAATGAGAGTTAGTTACTGCTGCAGCTCATCTTTGAACCTTTCAGCAGTTCCTTGCAAATTACTCCCCCAACCAAGTTCAGGCATCATTGTGTTTCTTGACCAAAGTACCCAGCCAACCAGTAGTTCAATAGATACAGAAAAGCAAAAAGCTTCTCCAGCCAGACCAAAATGATTTTTGGCTAAGTTAGTATTTGCTCAGTTCACTAGCAATGTATAAATGCATGCAGCCAACAGTTGAAATCCATAAGCATGTAATAAATCGTAACTAATCCAAACTGATAAGGATACTAGCGGCTAAAGAAGAAAATTTACAAGTGACTGACCTCAACCACTCCAGGATGTTCTTCAAATTCATCTGGTGGCACAGGAAGACTCTTGAATGTAGTGCTCAATTTACTTTCACTTGTAGATGCGGGTGAATCTGGTTTGCAATCGTTGTAAAGCTCTGCATTTGTTTTTTGAGGATAGTAGATTGGATGGACACAATCATCAAGGGCATACAATTCTGCTTCATACTTGTCGATTTCCTGTCTTTCAGATAATTTACTCTCATCAACAACAATGAATTCCCTAGCTTCAGAAGATTGATGCTGCCTTACCGTGTCAGAATCTACAACATTCAATCCTACCTCGACGAGAGCTTTTTCTACAGGGGGATCCGGGTCCATTGCAAAGACATCAGTAACAGAACAAGTTTCTAGATAACCCATGTCATCATCAGCATCACGGAGTTCATTTTTAGCAACAGCAATATCTTTCACATATTTCTCTCCCTCACAAATCCTTGAAGAACTGACCGCATTGACCGAATAACATTTTGCCTCTTCTACTGTATCTTCAGCCACAGGAATGTCTTTTACTTCTACAAATTCGGATTCGCCTAAACTCGGAAAACCAATAGGTATTGCATCGAAAGTATTAAACTTCTCTTGCAATTCATCCGAACCTTGAACACCTGTCCTTGCGACGGAGGCATCTAGCATGAAAGCTGCCAGATCACCCATGCTGGCTTCTTGCTCAAAATCATCCCAATCATTAGCACCAAACGCCACAGACGAATTAATCCCCAAAGGATTCTCGATCACATTCTTATTCTCACCATCTTCTTTCTTCCTGTAATAAGGATTATTCCTAAACTCGTCTTCATTCGTCCCATAGTTATACATCGAATCTTCTCCTTCTGAATGCTCATATCTTGACGAATTCCCATCTTCCTCCCTTAAATCCATATCCAAACATGAAGAGCTACCTTCTTCAACGCTTTTAACATTAAGAAAGCTCCTTCCTTCTTCGGTTCTGTCCTTCCGAAACTCAATTCTCCGGTTAGGTGGAACTTTTAGGTTCCCCTCCAAACTGAAATTCTCAAAATCATCACCTAATGCAAAACCACTAAAACTCTTCACTGACCCGAACTCAGATTCTCCGAAAAAGTCATTGAATGTAGCTATTGAACTGGGCGTTCCGAGGGCGGAGTTGGCGCTGCAATAACGATCAAGTTGGGATTCTCCACAAGATGAGTAGTGCGGCGACGAAGCCGTGGAGGCACCGTCCGATCTCGAATGGGATAAATCGAGAGGATCGGAAGAGACGACTTGGGCGAGGTTGTTCTCGCGAGTCCCCTCTTCATTAATCATTTGATGAATGGAAATGGAGAAAATTAATCAAACGAATCCACAGGTGCGATCCCAATTGAAAAATAGATTAATAATCAGCTGAAAATGAAGCTGATAGAAGGGTGTTAGGGTTTGATAGTATTGAATTTACACTATGTTCGGAGAAAACATATAAAGGAAAGAGAGAATGAAGTTTACGAAAGGAAATGATGTATCTGTAATTTTTTTGGATAATAATGAAGTCATTTTTGTAATATTTGCATTATTAGATCGTGTAAAGTAGAAAAAATAATTGTTTATAATAATTTTTCAAAATAAAAATATATTTTTTATTTTATAGAAAAATTATAAAAATGGAGTATTTCAAGAAAATTAATAATATTCCATTCATTTACTTGTTTTTGCTTAAAAAAATTATTTTTGGATGTAATGCACTCAATATTATTAAATTATTAATAAGTTTATATTTTGATTGCTCAACTTTAAAAAGTTATAAAATAATTACTAAATTATTTAAAAGTTCGCATTTAAGTCATTAAGCTGTTAAAATCATGGTTGAATGGTTTTTTTTATTCGCATTATTTGCGCCAATTAAAAGCTCATCTTTTTCTTTTCTTCTACAATTTAGTTTTTCTCACGAAATAACTTTGAACATCATAAATTTATTAATTAAAATTCAAACAATTTTTTTCTCTAATATCTAACATTGATTGTCAATTCTATTTGGATCTAAGGAATGTTATTTTACCAATTGTTACTTGTAAAATAATAATTCAGTGATTTAAATAAAAAAATTTAAATAATTTAATAACTTAAATAAAATTTTTGAGTACATCAATAATTATTTTATAATTTTTTAAAATTAAATGACGAAAACATAATGAAACCAATCATTTATGGTAGTTTCCCGGAAAGAAAGGTATTTGTGAGATGAAAGTGGGGGAATTTTGGTGGTGGTCTCATTGTTGTGAAACCAAAAATGTGGAAGTTGATTGTAGATGAGGATGGCCGCATTGAATATTTATATATGGTTGGGTTATTCAGCTATATTAATAATAATTTGACGGGGAAGAAGGGGGATGCAACTTCAGCCAAGTTATTTGTTTTGTTTGGAAGGGGTTAATCATCCTTCTACAACAACAGAGACGATGGACGAGGCCATCGGATGCTGCTGTCATAAGAGTTGTCATTAAAACATCAACACAAGCAGGGAAACTTGAAGGCCCCAATAAATCATCCCATTCTGTAGCCAAGCCAACCAAAAGACCACTCCAGACAAAACTTGTACTTGCTTTTATAATCCAATTCAAACCCTAAGCCTAAGCCCAACTATGATTTTGATGAACCCTCCATTGCTGAGCCATCCTTTCCTTTCCAATAGAAGGAATTGCAAAGCCGAATTACAGATGGAATCAACACAACCCTACCCCACACTAGAAGTTTTGTAGACCCAATTTTACATGATGCAGCAGTTGCAACCTACCAGTTTGGGCTCACTGAATTGACATGATAAGTATAATGATGGTTAACAAAAATGGACAAAAAAAAACACATTCCATTAGTTTGATGGCCATTTTGTAATATTTTATAGTTGGATGACCAAAAATTAAACTTAAGCATAGTTGAGTGACTTGCTGTCTAGTTTTACCCTTTGTTATTGATGCCAATTTCAAAAATACTTAACAAAGCTCGGGTACTCTTCTTCTCGCCGCCAATAAAACCCTAAACCCTAACAAAAAGAAGCTAACTGTATGATTCCTTCGGCAATGGCGAGTTCGACCGAAACAGCCGTGGAATCGCTTCACCATGTCAAGTCAACAGAGCCACCGGAATGGCTCGTGCCTAAACAGGAGCTTTCGCAAGCGGTTCGAGCGGCCTCGAAGCTTCTGTTTTCTAGCCTGAAACCGCATTGTCCGAAGTCTCTATTTGATCAGCTTCTGACCGAAGGGTTCGACGCGGAGCAGATATGGCAACAGATTGATCTCCAATCACAACCGCTGCTGTCCTCCCTCCGCCGCGAGGTCAAGAAGTTTGAGAAACACCCGGAGGAGATTTCCAAGCTCAAGGATGGTGGTGTAGGAGGAGGAGAGAAGAAGAAGGTTCTAGAACAAATCGAGACTGACAATGTTGTTAATGATGACGAAGACGATGATGATATGGATACGGACGAAGATGAAGATGATGAGGAAGAGGGGGAGGAAGAGGAGAAAGAGAGAGGAACGGAAGAAGAGAGTGAGAATGAAGGAGAAGAAAAGAGTGGCATAGAGGATAAATTTTTGAAAATCAAGGAATTGCAAGAGTATTTGGAGGAGGACGAAGCTAGGGAATTTGGCTTGAAGAAGAAGAAAACAAAGGCGGAATCTAAGAAGGAAGAAGAAGACACAGAAGAAAAAGATGATGAAGATGAAAATGAAGGAAGTGAGGATGACGATGATGAGGCAGATGAGGAGGAAGATGGGGTAAGAGCAATTGTCCTTTCTCCATTTGGCTGTTGTTTAATATTTTTGTTTATTAGAATCTAATGCAGTTCATATTATGCAGCTCGGACTCTTTGATGGGAATGATGAAGAGGATGAAGACGACTTGGAAAATGCCAGGTTCTAATTTTTGAAATATATTTATTTGTTTGTGTGTATTTTGACTGTTTGTTAACTTTACTTTGTTTTCTTCTCCGTTCTTACTTATAATTGAAGTGAAAGTTTACAGCATCTAAGAACTGAATCTAGTTATTTCTAATTTTTTCTAGGAATGCTTCACTCTTAATGCTGTCATTTGTTACATGATGTTGGCAATATAAATTTGACATAAGAACCACTAATGAGTCTCCGCTTTCTTTGTGCTGCATGAATTTTTCCGAAATTATGAATATTTTAAGCAACCTTAAATGATTCTATTACAACCTCTATTATGGTGTTGGTATTGCAGCATGAGAATATCTGTTGCAAGACAACACTGCTTATTTTATGACCTCAGCTATTATAGTTGATGGTGTTATTACTTGCAATTTCTTAGGTTCCCTTTAGTTTATGAGTATGTAATGCATTTAATTTTTAAGTTATGCACCTCCCTTTCTATTTGGGATTTCCTCATAGTAGGATGATTAACAAAGGTCCATCTATCACCTCTCATTTACCCTGATGGGATATGATTCTTCCTTAATGAAGTTTGATTTTGGTTGCTTTCAATTTCTCTAGCGTTTTTTTCCTTTGAAGTTATTGTATTCTAAGATCGTTTATATATTCTCACTAGCATCTTTCAAAATTTAGACCATCAATAGACCTTTTATTTCCCCTTCTTAAACACTGTGCCCTTGTTATACTCAGGTATGAAGATTTTTTCAGTAGAAAGAAGAACAAGAGTTTCAAGGAGAAAGCCAAATCTAGAGGCATGTTGGAAGAAGATTCAGGATCAGATGATGAACAAGATGTGGATAAGGTAGTTAGAAACCTGGTTTTGTATTCACTTGATGTCTCTAATTTGAAAATATATAATGGAATTTTATACACAGTATGGATAACTACAACTTGTCACAGCCACTATGATGGTTTAAGAGGGAAATAGTTGAAGTGAAAATAGCTAGAGAGAAAAGCTGGTGAAAGGAAAAAGAAGTTACACACCAATAAGAAAATTTCCCTCCATTATATATTTGCTATTACTCTTTTTTTTCCTTCCCATTTTTGGATAATTTCGTGATTAAATTGATGTTACTGGATTTGGTAAGTCATGAAATCAAGCATATAATAGACATCTATAACTTCAATCAATAATATTGCATATATTGGCTTTATGAGACTATGTTTCTGTTTTTCCCTCTTTTACAGAGAAAGGATGGCCCTTCTAAGCATGAAAAAGAACTTGACAAACTTAGATCTAAAATAGAGGAAATGGAGAAGGCCAACTTGGATCCAAAAGTTTGGACAATGCGTGGAGAGGTAAATTTGTCAAATAAGCTGTCGTGGTATTATTTAGTACATGTCCTTTTGGACAAGAATAAGATTATTTATGCTAAGATTTTTAATAACAGGTAACTGCAGCACAAAGGCAAAAGAATAGTGCATTAGAAGTTGATTTAGATTTTGAGCACAATGTCAGGCCTGCCCCTGTAATCACAGAGGAGGTTACTGCATCACTTGAAGATTTGATTAAGACTAGGATCAGCGAGGTAAGCTTTTTCCCCAGCTGCTAGGATTTGATACTTGTTCTTTACTAATTTCATCAACTTAATACAGATGTTTTCATCACAATGTTTCTTGTGAATTGTGAAATGTCTGTACTTTTCTCTAAAAACTGCAGCACTGCCTGCCTTTCTGTTTTCTTTATCTGTTCAACATTTACACAGCCAAGTTTGTTTAGTTCTTGAACAGGTTCCAATTTGACTGATTGAACTTGAAAACTTGGAAATAAGCAGCCTATTCAGTTATCAAGTCAAGATTTTAGATACTTGATTTTGATTCCTAATATATAATCTCCAAAAATAGATTAATATGTTGTTTTATAGGAAATTATACTTCCATGTATATGTGAAGGTGATTTTAAATAGTTAGTGACGGTGTTTCTGTACATATTTCTTCATTGAACATTGTTTTGCTGAGGGTTGCTTTACCGAAAATTGCTTCATTGAAGCTCTTGTTAAAGAAATCTCCTTGATTGAACAGCTCTCTTTTCTGAAAACCTCTTTAGTAAAATCTTCATTAAGCTAAAAAAGTGAAAATAGCTCGTTAGGGTAATTCTCTATTTGGTTATCCCCAAGAGCTTGGCTTTGTGGATAAGATATGATGATAGTTAAGAGATGTCTTAACATTTCTATGAAGTGCTTCTCCTTTTCTTTTAGTTGATTCCTACTCTATTATAGTACTCGTTGGTTATGGCTGACACATCGGTGTCATTGTGAAATGACGTTGGAATTGACACAGACATAATATTTGTTTAACACATGATTGGAAATGCGGACACAGCTTTGTGCCTAGCTAAGATAGCTGTGTCTGATGAAAGGGGGGCACGATCCTGTGGCATTGGACAAATTAGAGCATTACTTTCTTTTAATTATCAGCCCAAATATTGATAAATGAAGCATTTTTAGTCTTATTGCTATCGAGATTGTGTTGTGCAGTCTTCATTAGGTGTGACTTCCATGTAACCCTACATGTAATGCTTAGATTTTTCTTCTTGATTGTGTGATGCGGCCAAGGAACCTTATGTTTCAAGTGTTTTTCCCCTTTCAGTTTCCTTTTCTTTTTATCCTTTTTTTTCCTTATTTTCTTTAAAAGTTCAATTACTGTCATAATCCTTAGTTTCCTAAGCAGTTCTGCATTAGTGCAAACAAAATTTACTATGATTTTATTCAGGGCCTGTTTGATGATGTTCAAAAGGCTCGAACTTCATCATCCAAAGCGCCAAGAGAAATCAAAGAGCTGGTGAGTTGTATTCATCATTAATATGTTCTTTTGAAGGTTCTCATGGCTCATCTCTTTTTTTATTAATGAAGGAAACTAATTATTTAAAGCTGTATGTTTGTAATATTGCAGGATGAGAACAAAAGCAAGAAGGGTCTTGCTGAAGTTTATGAGGTTTGTATGCTATGTGATTTGATATTACCATTAATTGTTATACTAGATTAAACATCCTCTCCAATCACCCTACTGCACTTGTGTATTTCTTATCCATATACCAGCTTTTATAGATGCTCAGCTCAAGAATCATGAGTGACAATTTTTCTTCTTTTTAATTGCAAAAACTGTATAATCCTTTGCAGGAAGAATTTGTCCAGAAAACAGATCCAGCCTCTGCCCCGTTGACCTTCTCAGATGAACTAAAGAAAGAGGTAAATATTATATAGATTTGTTTTTCGTTTGATGCCCTAGTCCTACAGTATTCTAGTCAAGAATGCACCTTTATATTAGTTTTTGACATTCATACATCTAACATGTTTCATTTTTTTATATCTTCTTTTACCAGGCCAGTATGCTGTTCAAGAAACTTTGCTTGAAGTTGGATGCTCTTTCTCATTTTCATTTTACTCCAAAACCTGTATGCTTCTCATTTGGTTTCTAAATACAGTAAAAATTAGTTTGCTGTAGTGTTATATGGTGTCTTGATTTCTGTAGGTTGTTGAGGACATGTCTATACAAACAAATGTCCCTGCCCTTGCCATGGAAGAGGTACAAATGTTTCCCAATTATTTTCTAAGAATCTTGGTCTTGTCATGGTTTGACAATTTCTGACATGCATGCGTTATGATAATATTCCTTGGTCAGATTGCACCTATGGCTGTCTCAGATGCAGCTATGCTGGCTCCTGAGGAAGTTTTTTCTGGTAAAGGTGACATTAAAGAAGAAGCAGAACTGACAAAGGCAGAGAGAAAGAGGAGGAGGGCTAACAAGAAAAGGAAGTTTAAGGGTAAGGAAATTAAAATTTCTCGGAGAAGGAAAAATAATAAATGGAATTTAGGAATGTTTAGATTCCCATGCTTTGTAATTTAAAAAATCTGTTGACAAATAATAAAGGAAAGATGTTGGCAAAGAAGCCTTTCCTGCATATGATTTAATGCGCTACCTCTCACTAGCATCTAATTTTTTTAATGAATAATCACTAGTATATTATTGTGCTTTTGCTTTTTACTACCATGCATTTATTTATTGGAAGTAAACCTGCGATGATTATGATGAGACTTAGATTTGGTAATAGAACAATGATTGGGTGCTAGCTTTCTAGCCCTTGAGTTTTATTTGTTTAATTTCATGCAAGTTTTATGGTTTATGATTGAAGTTTTGTCAACGTGATTACAGCTCAAGCAACTAAAAGGATGGGTAAAAAGGCACGACAGATTTCAGCCGTAGGCAACAATGACGAAGGTTTGTATTGTATTCCTCTTCTACCTGCTATTGTTGGTGGTAGGTAAAAGTACCATGAGACTTTTTTGTTAGGAATCAGATTATATTTTGTTCCCTCTAATAAAAAATGGGTAAACTAATCTCTGTACATTAAATTAAAGTGTAAAGTGGTCTTTTTTATTGTTAAAATGACATCCATTTCTTCAATTAAAAGTTAATCTTTGTATGCTAGAATGAGGTACTCGTTGATCAAACGTATAAAAATTAATTAATTTATTTTTTTAGTAAAGGTGGTAAAATGCATTAAATTAAAGTGTAAACTGGTCTTTTTTATTGTTAAAATGACATCCATTTCTTCAATTAAAAGTTAATCTTTGTATGCTAGAATGAGGTACACGTTGATCAAATTAAAGTGTAAAGTGGTCTTTTTTATTGTTAAAATGACATCCATTTCTTCAATTAAAAGTTAATCTTTGTATGCTAGAATGAGGTACACGTTGATCAAACGTATAAAGATTAATTAATTTATTTTTTTAGTAAAGGTGGTAAAATGCAATTTACTCTTAATACAAGGGTTTTCATGATACTTCTGCTGTAGTTTTAAGTAAATTGGTTAATTTATGGTACGTGCAGGCGGCGAAGGATAGTTTTGGTGAAGCGAGGGAAATGGCATATTCTAAAGAGGGAAAGACAAAGCATGGATCCATGCACGCTCAATGTTACTCTTTATCTCTGTCTAGCTTTTGTAAGCGCAGAGCAAGCCAAAGAATGAGACAGGTGGAATCAAATCGGGGATTTTACTTCCTAAGAATATAATTAATATGGGTTACTTGTTTTGGTAGATAATGTTTAATGTTTACACTAACAGGCAATAATAACATTTGCTTTTGTATGAACCAATTCAAGTGTTATTAATTGCTTGTTCACTACGTATTCGCGCACTTTGTACAAAAAGAAAAGATTGCAACGTGACGATATAAAGAGTTACTGTTAGAAAAGACTTGGAAACATTTAACGTGAAATGTCATATCAATGTGGAAAAAAAATTGGTATAATGACAAAAATAATCCTTAATATTTGAGTATATGATCATTTTGATTCTTAATTTTTTTGGATCATTTTTATATAATTTTTGTTATTTTGATCAAATTGATCATTTTTAACAGTTTTATTGACGTGACTGTTAGTTGACGGTCAATATTAACAATTGAATTTTTTATCATTATGCCAAAAAAAATTGCATAAACTTTCGAAATTTTAAATTTTTTTGTAATTTTATATAATTCCTTCAATTTTATTCATTTTTCATAAACAATTAATGTCATTATTGATATTATATCATTTTATATGATATAATTACATAAGAATATATAATCGAATTAAAATTAAAGTTTAATATATATACTTACATAAAATTATAATTTATATATCAAATTATATATTAAATTAAATTAGATTCATAAATCAAATACTGTTTCATTTTTAATATATATTTTATTAAAATTTAATAATGAGCGGATTGATATGAAAGTGAGCAAAGGACAGAAAGGCAAATCAAAATGGGGTTGGAGCGATAATGCTTTTTTTGTTCATTGATGTACCGATTAATGAAAGTAAGATCATAAACGTGGAGCGGTATGGTAAAACTGTCCACCTAAGTTTTAGGTGGCAAATAGATTCAGGTTTTTTCGGATGTATTTTAATTCTGCCGCGCTGTAAAAAACTGAAATTTGTTGAAACCCCCCCCCCCCTTTTTTTCTCATTTCTAATAAAGTTCTCTAATTTATGGTGCATATTTAATTATTAGCTTAATCCCCACATCATAATTTTCTCCCTATATATTTGCTCCATTGCCCATTTCAATTCCACTATATTTTTCTCAAATAATAAATAGTTAATCCTTGTGGTGGGTTTTGATTCGACTTAAAATTTTCTGGGTTTACAGAGCAATGGCGACAACAGTGTTTCTACAGCGGCCTTCTTTATTTTCTTTCTCTTCAATTACTCACAGCAGCCGCCCTTTAACTAAACTTTTCGATAGTAGAACCGCAGCAATTGTCCCTTTCTCTAACCGGCGTCATTTGAGAGTTGTTTCTGACTCTGTTTCCATATCTGCTCTGCCCACTGTTCGTGGAAATTCAAGCTCATCAGTTGGCTCAATTAACGAGGTGAGAAGATTTTATGGTGCTCATTTTTGTTTGGGAAAATCAAATGTTGATATATATATATATATTGGGTTTTCACTGTTTCAGTTGATTGAGTGTTTGATTAATCGAGTTGATTTAACGGAGTCCGAGGCTGAGGCTTCTCTTGAGTTTTTGTTAAGCGAAGCTAATGAGGCTTTGATCAGTGCTTTTCTTGTTTTGTTGAGAGCTAAAGGCGAGACTTTTGAAGAAGTAAGTTCCTTTTTACTCCCCCCCCCCCCCCCCCCCCCCCCCGTTTAAGTAATTTTTTTGGACAATTTTGTGTGATCAGTTAACATATTACTTGGCTGTGACATCTAAGGTCGTGGGATTGGCGAGGGCAATGTTAAAGCATGCTTGGAAGGTAGAAGGTTTAAATGATGCTGTTGACATTGTTGGAACGGGTGGTGATGGGGCGAACACCGTGAATATATCAACGGGTGCTTCAATATTGGCTGCTGCTTGTGGTGCAAAAGTTGCCAAGGTCACTGACAATTACTCAATTTAAATCCATTTTCTCTTATTCTTTCTTTCTCCTTGCTGGGTCTATTAATGCAACATTTATTGTCCTGCTATCATTGTCATACTTACTGCTTGTGTCTGTGTCTGTGCCACAGCAAGGGAATAGATCAAGTTCCTCTGCCTGTGGAAGTGCTGATGTATTGGAAGCTTTGGGGATAGTTCTTGATTTGGACCCTGAGGTTGGTGCCTTTTTGACCATAGCATTATAGTTGCATTAATGATATTGTCATACTAGGATTAGGTCCCGCAAGATTTTTTAGTGTACCATTTTTTATCATTGGAGGCATACCTTGTTTTCTGTTTCTTTTGTCATTAGTTCAATGTAAAAGCATCTTGGTGAGAATTGTTAAAGCTCTTCCAGGGGGAGTACTAAGTTTTTCTATACAATGCTTGTCAGGTTATTGTGTAGAAAATGTTAGATAAATTATTTTACTATTCTTGTTTCTTAATTAGTTTGAAAAATATGTTATAGGAATTCTACTCTTTTGGGTGTTGCAAAATTACACTTAATTGCATTAGTAACTGTTGCCCGTAGTCAACTGATGGATAATCTGATATAGAATTCTATTGGAATGCTGAATATCCCATAATGTTTCTTAAACTTGTACCTAATTACTACTGCTGTTTTTTTCCTTTTCAAAATTTTTAATAGAACAACCTGCATGTTTTAATATAATTGCAAAAAGAGCCTATTCTATATGACCTGTTAAGCTTTCAGTTTTAACGCTGATTGTTCTTCTATGAAATGGAAATTTTATTTTACAAATTAATGCTTGCTTTCAATCTTTGCGTCCAATTGATGTACACTTTTTATGGCATACTGTTGAGAATTTATGAAGATTCTTTGTTCCTATTCAGCAACACAACATACACATAAAAAACTTTTAAGGACTACTATCTAATATTACGTCTACCAGAACTCTGCGTGGGTGTCAATAGTCAATATCATGACATGACTAATGAATATATCATATATTACTTATCTTTTATATTGTCCATGCTGCAATTTTGTTTGGTTGGTTTTTACTTCTAGATGTAAGTAAAAAATGAAGGCATTAAGTAGCTGGCCCGCTGAATTAAATGAATGTAACTGTACAAAATATCTTAAATATAACCCTTCACAGATGTTATTATGGCATCGAATTATTTTTTTTCTCATTTTTCTTGAAGGGAGTAGTGAGCTGTGTGAATAAAGCAGGAATTGGTTTTATGATGGCACCAAAATATCACCCAGCAATGAAGATTGTGAGCGCTGTTAGAAAGAAGCTGAAAATTAAAACTGTGTTCAATGTACTGGGTCCTATGTTGAACCCTGCAAGAGTACCTTTTGCCGTTGTTGGTGTTTATCATGAAGATCTAGTAAGTGTTCTTAGCGCCTTATAGCATTCTTAAACGTTATCTCTTTTGCTTCCTCTCCTTGCAGCCTAAGAAAGTAAAGATTGCTAGTGTCTTGATTTTTTCTTTACCAAAATAACCATTTTTATTTCCTTTTTGAATTAGTATCTATACTTCAAGAGACACCAAATCAGTGAAGAAAATTACATAGAAATCACATTCATATTATAATAAGAAATAAATTTTTGGGGGGGGTTATTTGGGTCTGTTTTTCTAATTTTAAGAAGTAATTACTCACTTAGGAATCTGCTTTGTTACTTTTGTTTTTAATTTACTTTTTAATATAATAAGTTTTGGAAAAAGTAATTACAAAGTTTCATGGACAGAGTGGGTATAATAAATTATTGTTTTTAACAGTTTCATTGGTATTGTCCTTGGTTGTTTCCACTATGATCACTTTGATTCTGAATCTTCGACTTACGGTTAGTGTGATACTATCAACCTGCAAGTGAGCGTAGTTTTCAAGACCTAGTTCCATTTGACCAAACTGAATCCATTTCCGTTGCAAACCTGCAAACTTGCATTCAGGTTCTATAAAACAGACTTTCTTTACTACACTTTCCTGACCTTTTAGCAATGGGCCTTTCCCTGAATTGTGATACAATTGCCGGATTGGGAATTATTTTGTGGGTAGATTAAAGGCTCTAGGAGTTAGCTGTGTCTCTGCTGGCTTGAACACTTATTGTTTGAACCTTAGCTAAAATGTCTTTCTGTTGGCAAATCCTCAGTCCATGTCCTTATCGTTGCCTATTTTCCTTGGTTATGTTTAAAGGTTCTTTGTTAATATTAGAATATGTTAGGAATTGTGATATTCTACTAAAATAATATATTGATAATGTTTGAGTTAATTTTAGGTTCTTAGATCAATGTAGTTTCCTGTTATTCAAACCCAACAAAATTATATCTTGATTTTGCAATTGCTACCATGTGATGTTCTCTGTCTGATCAATATTTGATTAAAGCTACATGTATAATTTAGGGTTCTGTCTCCAATGTTCCTCTATTATTTTGAAAATGTACTCCAATATACGAACCTTTAGTTGCCACAGCTTTTGTGTTTCAACATCAATCTCTTTATGTTCAGGCTGAAGAAAGATATCCTGTACCATATATCAACTCTCTAAACTTTTAATAGCAAAACTTAACGCTTGAGTAGTAGATATTGTAACCACGATTTGTCCATTAACCTTCCTGATAATAAAAGTAATTGCTGATATTACAAAGGAAAAATAGTAATACATGCATAGTTGCTTGCGCACATTAAAACTTGAGTGGTGCTATACATGTGATCTTCTGTTTAACTATGTTGCAGGAAAGAGTTAAAGACATATGTAATTTGATAGTTTGCTCCTTTTAATTCATCACTGAGATGAGTTGTGACTGTAGGTCTTCAAAATGGCCAAAGCACTACAACGGTTTGGCATGAAAAGAGCATTAGTTGTGCACTCAGAGGGTTTAGATGAAATGAGTCCCCTTGGTATGCTTCATTTTATTACTCCTTTCCGTTGGCTCAATCATCAGCTCATGTCGTCTTTACTTGCTGTTCCTTATTTCTAAATCATTAGTCTCACAACATATATCCATCCATACAGGGCCAGGGCGAGTCCTTGATGTCACTCCAGAAAAAATTGAGAAGTTCTCATTTGATCCATGTAAGATCTTGTTTGTATTTCATGATGTTTTCATCCTTTATTGAGACCATAGAGGTATTTTATTGAATGATACACAAGATTTTGAAACTGTTGTATTTATATACTGATCAAGTAGTACTAAGAAAATACATGTTTGGACAGTGGAATTTGGCATCCCTCGTTGTACTCTAGATGAACTGCGAGGTGGTGGCAAGGACTATAATGCGGATGTGTTGAAGCGTATTCTTTCGGGGGAGAGTGGGCCCATTGCAGATGCACTTGTAAATAACTTATTTTCCTTCTTTTGTCAATGTGCCTATACGTTTACTTTTTTGCATGCCATATCATCAATTTTCTTTAAATGTAAAATAATGCATTTCGTAAATGCTGAGACGATATTCTGATACATAAGCAAACTCTTCATGTTTCAGATCCTTAATGCAGCAGCAGCTCTCCTAGTGAGTGGTCATGTGAAATCACTTTCTGAAGGGGTAGCATTGGCTCGTGAGACACAATTATCAGGAAAAGCTCTAAATACGCTTAATTCATGGATAGATATCTCCAATGTAAGTGAAACCACTTAACTTTCCTCCATAGTGCTTCACTTTTTGGGGTTGTAACTACTGCTCATCTTCTCTTCTTCTTCTTCAATGCAGAAAGTGAATGAAAAAACTACAGTACAATAGAAGCTTTGGCAACTCTGGGTCCACATTCATCACAAATCTCAAACTTTACAAGGAATTTGATGGGATCACCATGTAACAGTGGAACATTTGAATAAACCAGACAAAGAAATTTGGTCGCAAGGCTTTGGGCTTATGTCCTGTTTTATTGCTTTGCTAGATTGTTCTCAAGTTTTCTTTTCATGAAATATACTTGAAACAATTTCTTTTCAAGTGTGGAATAATAATAAATTACCCAAATTAACAATCTGCAAGTACCAAATTGTTGCATATTATTATTGAAGCAGTTTTAAGTACAAACATTATGTATTGAAAAGGTATATGAAGTCTAGTATTGTTCCATTGAAAATAAAATTGCTTTGCTATTTATTGTGTGCAGAAAGGTTAGGTGTCAGGCATTGAGATTGACAGTAATGGCACCAGCATCTGAGAGGAGATTCAGAAGCTGACCTGCTTGATACTTGGCAATAACAGCTGCAGCAAATAAAAGAGTAATATTAATATTATAACCCAAAATGACAGCGATTTTACTTTTTCAGGATTAAGAGTTAACTAGAAACCATGACATGAACCAACAAGCAAAGCAAGGCAAAGTTGGGCTTACAATCACAGCCACCAATGTGTGTTCCTGCAATGAACACATTAGGTACTGTCCTCTGCCCAGTCCACTCTGCCAGAGCTGCTTGCATTTCACCACCATCACCTTCCAAAAAAAAAAAGGGGATTTTTACAACCACAGTAGTTAAAAATATAAGTTTTGGTTTAAGAGATAGTTGGCTTACTTTCTTGATCCAATTCAATGGCCTTGTAAGAAGCTTTTAACTGAGCAAACAGCTGCTTAACCCTATTACAATACCCACAATAGGTTTTACTGCAACAGAAGCAAAGTTATAGATTAGAAATAGAAATCCCAAAATTTGAAACGTAACTATATAGCAGTACTCAATTCATGATTGAGGAATTTTAAAGGAACAAGAACTTGGGTACCTGAAGACAACAACGGGGGTGGAGGAAACGATGTGCTTGACCTTGTCAAGTGCCATTTGGATATCTTCCTGGCTAAACTTGTTGGAGCTTAGAAGGGAACCCATGGCTGTTTTATATAAGGATCGGCTTGGTGGGGTGTGTCTTAAACGGTGAGACTAGGTGTCCCAACTATCAAATATGGAATTTGGTGGCAGCGATTAGAGTTTCCAGCTGGTCAGCTTTTGTCAGGCAAGTCACACAGATGAGATGGTCGATGCAACAAACAAAACTCTCTACTTTCACTATTTTTTCATCATCACCGCCATTATTATAGCTGACAATAAAGCAGATACGGTGGGCTTAGATCCGATTAGAGGTGTGTTGGGCCCGGCTCAATAACCTTCCACTCGGATACTAATATCATATTATCAATTTATTAGATGGATGGTTTTCTGATTTTCTGATTTGTTTCTTTAGCTCTCTGTTTTAGTTGATGGTTTTAGTTGAATTTTCTTGATACCTGCGTCTCTTTACGGTAGGTAGGATATTTAATTTTGTTTGTCTGTTTTAATGAAGTAAGCCGTTTTTTATTTAAAAAAAACATTAAAAAAAGTTAAATTTAACTTTTTTTTAATATTAATTAAAACATTAAATTTTTTAATATGACAATCTACATCTACTTTATTTTTAAAAAAGTTTTATTATATGTTTTTTAGTTTTTGAATATATTTTAGAATTTTTAAAGTATTTATTGACATGTTATATAATACAAATAGTATTATGTCACATGTAATAAATGTAAGCTGTCGTGTGTTGTTAAAAATTAGTGTTTTAGGAACCCAACAAGTGGTTCCAATGGAAAAGAAGATGTTGTTCATCCTAAGGGTCTCGAGTTCGAGCACTTGTGTGTGCAAGGTGTGTGTGCGTTGTCAAAGGGTTAAGAAAATATGAACAGATACTATAATATAATCACACCAGTATATTCAAAAAAAATTAGTGTTTTAGTAAGTATATTTCTATTAAAAAAAGTGATTTTTTTCTGTTTTAAAATAATAATAGTTAAATTTAACTTAAAAAATCAAATTGATAAAAATGTAGATGTCAAGAGCTAAAGTTATCATTATACCATTAGAAAAGGAAAACCAACAACGTCAATAAACTCAAAAAGACTAATCCTGCAATTTAGAATAGAAGAAGGACTATTCGTATATTTAACCGCACTATTTATACCTAAAAAGAATTACTGAAATTAAAAAAAAAAAAAAAGATGAGGACTATTTGCATACTTTTAAGCACAACTTGCTTCCATAGGATTAGTTTTTCAATTATTAAATATACAAATTTCACAAAACATAAACTCGAAATCCGGAAGTATACACTTGATGCCCACGCAAATGGACTAGGTACCCAAGAAACGCATATGTTTAGTCCAATAAAAAAATTTAAGGATATCCCATGGAGTAATGTAAATGCAATGCATCACCATCCACATCAAACACACCTTTAGTCCGTCTTCAAAGTACAGCTGTACCTAATTCCCCAATCCCATCGGTAATATAAAATACCAAAAAAATCAAATATAAACCTCACTTAAACCCTACAAAGTTATACTAATCATTAGTTGAAACAAAAAAAAGCATACGTAGTACCAAGAAAAGATACCTTGTTTTATTGATCTTCAAGTCTTGAGGATGATGATGAGTCGTGGTTGCACCAGGTTAGCCAGCTCCATGTTTACAATGGTCAGCCCTCGATTCTTTTCCACAGCAGCAATACGGGCGGTCCTTTCCAACGAGATGGTGAAGGCTCCCGCTGTTGGACTTGGCGTGCGCTGCAGGAGCTCTATGGCGGCCATAGGTGGTGGTGACAAGGAACAGGAGAAGAAGCAAGCAGTAGGCGGCGGCGGTTCCGCCAAGAATGACAAAGGGATCGTCAGTTATTGGGGCTTGGATCCAACTAAGGTGTCCAAAGAGGACGGCTCCCCATGGAAGTGGACCTGCTTTAGGGTACTATAAATCGGTCTTTTTCGTGCAACAGTCTTTTTATATAGTGTATATAATTTTTTCTATGGGTTCTTTTTTTCCAGCCATGGGATACATACCAGGCAGATTTGTCGATAGATCTGAAGAAACATCACGCACCGATGACTGTGCTTGACAAAATGGCTTATTGGACTGTCAAAGCTCTTAGATGGCCTACAGATCTTTTCTTTCAAGTATATTTCCTGTTATATATTGTTTTACGTGTGTACGAATGAACATGATTACAATATTATATATGTTTTACGTACTGGTACAGCGGAGATATGGTTGCCGAGCAATGATGCTGGAGACAGTGGCAGCAGTGCCAGGGATGGTGGGAGGAATGCTATTGCACTGCAAGTCATTAAGGAGATTTGAACACAGTGGAGGTTGGATCAAAGCACTGTTGGAAGAGGCTGAGAATGAACGTATGCACCTAATGACATTCATGGAGGTATCAGATCCTAGATGGTACGAACGTGCCCTTGTATTTGCTGTCCAAGGTGTATTCTTCAATGCTTACTTCTTGGGGTATATTATATCACCTAAATTTTCTCATCGAGTGGTGGGATACCTTGAGGAAGAAGCAATCCACTCTTACACCGAGTTCCTCAAGGAGTTGGACAATGGTAACATTGAGAATGTGCCAGCTCCACCTATTGCTATTGATTACTGGCGCTTGCCCCCTAACTCCACTCTGCGAGATGTTGTTTTGGCTGTGAGGGCAGATGAGGCACATCACCGTGATGTAAACCATTTTGCATCGGTAATTAATTAACATCCTCACTAGCTCTAAATTTAACTCTCTTTTTTTTCCCCTCCATGGCTAGTTAGCTAATATATCTAAATAACAATAGGTGTGGTGTATGTATGTAGGATATATATTATCAGGGACGTCAGCTGAAGGAAGCTCCTGCTCCGCTCGGTTATCACTGAAAACTGCCTTGCTTGCAACTTCAATTCACAGATATATATAATGGTTTATATACAGTCATATATGATACGAGTGCTGGTTCCTTTATTAATTTAAGAGAGGTAAAATCAATAAGAAAAGCATTTTGTAAATAAATAAGATTAAGAGTTGGAAGTATAATTTTACGTTATACTTTTAGGAGTTTTTTGTTGGTATGCTTGTATAGGGGTCTGCTTTTTTTATCCTCTTCTGGTGTTGTTTTAAGAAGCTTCTTCTGTGTATGGTTTTTATTATTAATAACATCTTAATGGCTTAGGGAACCCCCCCCCCCTAATTTGTAATAAAGTTAGAGGTTTTTGGTGTGTACAAATTGAACTGTAATTATACATGTATAAATAAATTGGAGGACCTGAATAAAAAAAAGAAATAAACTCTATATGCAGTTAAAAATATAGTCAATTCTCATATACTTTAAAATAAAATATATGAAAAAGCTTGAGAAGCCAATATGGATTGACTCAACTAAATGAATTCTCACTAATAGTCCCATTTAACTTATCAAATAAAAAATAAAAGAGTTCGAAGAATTGGGTTGTCTCAGCTATACAATATATATGTATATATATATATATAAAGTCAAGTGGTGTTACATTCTTGGGTTGGACGCAAAAATGGCTTCCAAGTCTTTGTACAACCCTTTTGATTTGGACTTTGACTTGTAATCTAAAGAGGAATCTAAAGAAGAGCTGCCACTCCTTTTTGTTCCCCACAATCCACTCCATTTGCTTTTGCTGCTAGAAGGATCTGTTGGAGCTTTGCTTCCATCTTTGCTAAAGCTAGCCTTTGCCATTTCCCTTAGTTGTCTTGGCCATGCTCTCTCTGAACTGCTGCTGTTCCTATCACATGGTAAACCTGTTGTACTTGTATCCATGCATAATCCAAATACTCGGAATTTGCTCTCAAAGCTTTTCATCAGTTTCTGAGGGACGAAATATAGGAGAAACCCGACTGATGCTATTTTCAAACCTGTGAAGAACCTGTTCTCACTGGTGTCTAGTTGCTTTGTTTGTTCATACAAAGCATACCCTTCAGCACTCATTTGTGCTAAGAACCCAATCAGGAATAAAGTAAGCATGAAGATACCAATTGTAGTAGAAAATTCCTTGTCCAACAGAACGAAACAAGTAGAAAACATGGCCACTTCACATGAAAGAGAGATGATCTCAACTAACTGTACCTTTTTTTTATGAAAGGCTTCTTGAGAACAAGGAAGAATAGCTGAAAAGAGGTAAGGCATAACAAGATAATTATTGGAGTCTTAGATGAGGTGATATTATTATTCAAGTAGGCACCTGCTAAAATTCCCAGTGTAGCTCTTCTTGCAGATTCTAACATGGTGTAGTATATTCTGAGTATTCCAAACAATTTCTGAATAAAAGGTGCTTCAGCATCTTCTGTTTCATCATCTGAAGCAATAATAGGACCACCTTGCCTACTGAGATTGCTACCGGATATTTGTGAGACCATATATTTCGGAGGACCTCTTAAATCTTCGAACAGAGGGCCAAACATGGTTAGATAAACAGAGTTGGCTTCATTTTTCCAAGTCCATTGGCCTCTTTTCCCAGGACCAAGAGTCACTCGGATGAGTTCTTGATACCAGTGAAATTGCTGGCCTTCTCGATGGACTTCCTTGTATTGAAGCAGCTTTCCAAATGTAATTCCGACCGACAGGAACAAGAATAATGACAGCAATAGGAAAGCCACAACACCAAGTAACAAAATGCCAACTACAACTCCTGATGGTGTTCCTCCTTTAATCATAAAAGTTACAAAATGAGCGACTAAGATAACCAATATGTAAATTTGTCATGAATTAACTTTAGTATTGATGCAAATCAGTACTCCTTCCTACAGGATTTGATATTAGGAAACAAGGATGTATAGAAACAAGATTCAATGTAAAGGATAGCAAATATAAAGCTATGTAGCAGTGGAGGGGAAGTTTTTAATTAAGATACCTGCAACTAGAGCAGCAGCAGCCTGGCAGATACAAGGTAGTGCAACAATTACGAGAAGTATCTCGAATCTAGGAAATATGAGTGCTCCATAACTCCCCTGCTTTTCGGAATCTCTCTTCTTGTATTTGAGAATGAAAAAGAGAAAAGCATGCAACAGTATCAAACTACCACCAATTACAGCTAGCCAGAACATGCTTCTATCGAAGTTCCTCCACCTGCTCAGATAAGATAAACAGGATATATGACCAATCAAAGATACAAGGCATGGACAATTTAATTAAGCACATATATCCGTCATTGTCCATTGCTACCATAGGTCCATAATCAGCAAAGTAGTATTTGAGATGTTCTTTCAGCAAGATCCATTTAGAAAGTGAAGAATTTGTTCAATACACTACATAAAAAATGCTAACCAACTTACCCATTTGAATGCAGTCCATCCGAAATATATTCTGCTTCTGGTATAATGCTTTGGCTCTGCTCTCAATTAAATGCACATCTGTTACTTGAAGGTGTTCTTGTAACCTATGATATTTTATAATGAGAAAAAACAGTGATTTCTGACCTCAAAAAATGATCTGTACTCTACTGGAGTAAGTGGTGAACCATATACTGCAGCTGCTATTTTGTTCGGTTGAAAACTACAGGAGATTAACCTATCATAAGTTCGGGAAAGGAAAGAATTTGAAGTTCCGGTGGGGCTTGAACCCATCATGACTGGCTGAACATGCCCAGTTTCCCATGGGAGACTAAAATAAGGAATACTCCACTCTATACTCCTTGCAAATTCATAATATTCCACTGGCAATGTTACTGGTAACCACCTAGACAGTGCAAAAATCTGAATGTGGCATGCACTTCTCTGTACAAAAGAAAAATATAAGAATAAAATTGTTGGTGACATTTTTTTATATATACTTTTTAACTTGCTAATTATGAGAAAGCATCAATATTCTACTCCACAATCCATACATGAAACTTTTTGTTGGTCTAGAACTCGTGAAGCTTAATAAATTAAAAAATGACTGATTAAAAACATGGGGAAATGTTTGTTGGCATGAAATCTTATGTATAGTTAAGGAAAATAGTAGGAAAAGTACCCAAGTATGTATGGTCCTTCTAGTATGGCACATAGAGTTATGCATCATGGTTTCATGGTGAGTTACGTGGCGTGGAGATGAATAATAAAAAGCTGAGAAGTGTGAGGTATCTTACAAAGAGAATCCTTGTAGGGTCAGAAGACAAAGATGAAGATGGTCTTGAAAATGCCCCAACCGATTGAAGGCTTGCAGTTGACATGGTCAGAAGCCCCGCGGTGAAACAGGTCAGCAAAAAAATGGCAGTTACAATTATGGATATCACAGAAGAAATTACAGGTATAGTATCTGCATAAAGTTTATGTAACAGACATTAGATTAGAGAGACAAAAAATGGTCAGCAGCCACAACAACCTCATTGAATGTAGAATTTTCAGACCCACTGAATTAATAACAAGAAAAGATTAAGTGGAAAAAAATCCTTACAGTGCCTGACTCGAAGAACATTAGATGCCAAATTTTTATTTCCAGCAACATCCCCAGTTACATTCTCAGGGACACTGACAGAAACAACATCATCATCTGCTTGTATTGCTGCTGCATATATGCTTCTACTAATTTCATGGAAGCTGGAATGCATCCAAAGTAAGGAAAATAAGTTAGTCCATTGGTGATAAATAACATATTTTCATTTTTATTTTCCTTCAATTACATGCAAGCTGAGAGCACAAGTACATATTTATTGATTTTAAGTTTCTTTCTAAGCTGTTCCTTATTTTCCTACGTAAACCAGTGCATAAAGCCTAAAGGTCTGTAATTTCTTGCCTCTGCAATCGCCCTCCGGAGATGGATATCAATGACGAATTAAATCCAAAAACAGGCTTCATGAACTTTATCGAAATTGGTATGTTGTGTTCTCGTGTCCTCATACGAGATGTTGTGCTTAATCTCACAGCAGTCCTCTGAGAATCTAAAGATTACATCTATAACCATATCAGTAGGCAGTTGTACATCTAATAAATAATATCATCCGCAGTTAATGTTAATTAACTCCATGAAATATAGAAAAACTCTCCTTAATGAAGAGAATGTGGAAATACTCAAAAGTAGAATTTCATCCTCTATGAAATATGAAATTTCTTTATTATTTGCTTTAGAATTGTAACATGTACCATAAAGGAAAGTAACAGGTGCAACTGGAGAAACCGGAGTCCCTTGTCTACTTATTGTAGAGTTTGCATCGAAGCTTATTGTTATTATAGCGATATTGGATATATTACCAACCTGAAAGGAAACAATGAAATTAAAAACAAAAAGGAAAAACATGAATGTACATTAATGAAGAATCAAAGAGACAATTAGGTGAGGTAACTTCAGAACTGACTTACTAACCATAAAGCCGAATCTGCGATTCCCATGGTTTTCTCCCGTAATAGGAAGAAGTGTACCCTTACTAATGCTCAGAGAACTTAGAATCTCTGTTGATGAATTGAGAATAGGAGCTGAGAAGTATAGGTACACCTTAAGGTTATTATAATTATTAGTTGCCTGAATTGTTCTAGTTTCACTTCTTAGTTGAAGCAACTTCTCGGGAACATGAGCCCTCAGATCAACAAATACTTTTCTTCGATCTGCGAAATATAACCAGCCAAAAGCATGAAGTTAGAAGTTAGAAAATATACACAATTTATGAATAGTTTTGAAGGAAATTTAATAGGACGTTTATAGACACTAAATGTGTAATGATAAAAAAAAACAAGAGAAGAAAACTCACCATAATGCACATAGAAACTTGAATTTTGTGATCTAGAAAAAGGGTTCCCAGCAGCATCAGTACAAAAATTCGTATCCATTACCAATACCAATCTTCCATACCGAGAAGCAGATGATATGCTCACAAAAAGCAAATACTTGAGGTTTGGCTCCACAATGGTGAGTGATGATGGAGCAACTTGGCCAGCACCATAAACAAGCAACTGCCAGGAGATGTGTTAGAATTTGGTCATTAATTTTGTGCATAAACACAAGTCCTAGATAAGAGGAAAAAAAATGAGACGCTAGCTGTGGCCATTAATGACCTTGTGAGCATACATTGCTGTTGATGAATTAGTAGATGGAAAACAAAGGGGGTCGTGCACTGATAAACAACGATAACAAATGTACGAAGCACGAGAAGAAAAAACAACAAAATTTAGAAATTTAAAAGGTTTAAGGCCATCTACTTACGTTGCAATCATTGACAGATGAACATCTAAAACCTCCGCCACCAGAACAAGATTCAGTGAAAGAAATATTTATAGAAACATTTAGAGCATTTGTGAAAGGTGTTGATGAGGTTATATATGCAGTGGGAGGGACTGTGTCTGCAAAATTAAGGTACAATTGAACTTAGCTAAGGACACTATAATTATTCAAGATTGGAATAACTGAACAATCTAAATATATAAAAAACGAACAGAGATGATTTAAAATAAAATTTGAGGCTAACACATTTCATTTCTAGTCTGCTGAGCCGTGCTTTGAAGAGTTTCATGGTATGAGCAAAGTTGATTATATAACAGATTTATGGTAGATAGGAGAAAAGATGATTACAAATTATAAAGAATAAAGGAAGGTTTCTTAACCAACAGTCCAATTATAGCTAGTGCAGGCAGCTCCTTGAGAGCCATTAATGCAGACCCCAAATGAGTGGTTTCCATCTTGCAAGCCTGAGTACAATATCTTTCTACCTCCACAATCTGAAGCAAAGCCGTCATCCAACTGCATGCATGGCATCATATGAAAGGAATTAGCTTTAGAAAAAGGGATTTCAGGGCCCCTTTACCACTAATCCAAAAAAAAAAAACAGACAATTCCTTTTATCTCATGCTACTTAGTAGCAGGCTACTCCTTGGATAAATAGAATACATTTACTGACTGCAAAAAATCAAGAAGTGGAGTTAAGCAAAAGTAGAAACCATAACAAGGCAACCTTGCAAGTGATGCTACAATCAGAGCAAGTGACATTGGCAGCTCCAAGAACTTGAAATACAAATTTGGCTGAGTTGAGGTGTGACAATGGATGAGGAGCCTTTAAGAACTTTAAAGTGAACTGAGAATCATCACAGTTCCCTTTGAAACTCAAAACAGAAAATACCAAAGAAAACAAAATCAGACATGACATGTTGAAGAAACCCATTGCAGAAGGGGACTCCAGACTGAAGTCTCAAACACGTACAGTAGAGGTTAGATTTCATTAGAAAAAAGAGGCATTCTGGTGGGGTCTGACTACAACGTTAAAACAAAGAAATGAATGCACCAATCATAGATAGTAAGGGTGGGAAAAATGTGGTGGAGATACAAGGAAAAGAGAAGAAAGAGATTTTAGAAAGTGAGTGATGGTAGTGGTTAATAAATTTCCCAGATTAAGCACAATGCACATGAACCTGACACTCTAGGTCAGGTCGTGTTTTGTGAGATAAGAGAGATTCCCCCCCCCCCCCCTCCCAAAGATTTGTTCTAAAGAAGGGCACACACCTCTACAGCAATTATTCACTGCTGTTTCCTTACTATTACAAGTCTTGATGTCAGGAGGGGCCTAGTGAATGATATTATAATTTTGTTGATGTATTTCTGGGTATGTAATAGGCATTAAACTGTCATGAATATCCATGGTGAATTCAGTAATGTATTTGCCATACAGCCTAATAATGGGGGAGCTAATGTCGAAAAAAGGCTTTAACAGTGTGAATCAGTGTACAAAATTTTCAAGAAATTATATAGTAATAATCACTTGTAGAATTGAATTCAATGCTAAATTGTTTTGCAGTTTGCATCCTTGAATTTATTTGTCTGTGTTTATAAGAATTGTGCACTCCACTTTGCCTCTTACATAGGGAATTGCGTTTGAATTTATTATTTGCCTTCAATGGAAGTTGACCATTTGCCAATTCTTTTTCATAAAATACATTACATTAATAATTAAATAGATATATATACCAGGATACATGCAGCATATAATAACATTTGGATTCATAATAGTTGAGCTAAGCACAAAACGAGATTATTCTTTTGAAAATAGGCATATATCCCAGAAATCAAGATTTTAAAATAGGCAATTGCTTTTCGAAACTGATTCAGGGTACCATCACTTTCAGCAATGAATTTAAGAGAGGAAAAAAGGGGGGTTTAACGAACAACGAAGTGTAGGCGTCGTCTGGTCTGTTCTTGTGAGTCAGGCCCCACAATAGAGAAGGAAAAAAGGCAAGAAAACAAAAGTGAAATTGAGGGTATCCATCATGCAAAATTGACAAATGCAGTAGCAGTTTCTAATAAGATGAAGGGTCCTTGAAGCTCAACCTCAAATACATTATCTCTTTTGGATTTGGCTTTTCCACTCTTCTCCCATCACTCTGTCACAAGTAGAACAGAGAGAATATGTATCACACATGCCAAAAAGATGAGAATAACTTTTACAATGAAGAAATGGGACTCATATCAAATGGAAACAAAACAGGGTAAACCAGCAAGCTGGATTCAACAAGTGAAGTGTTAATAATAATAAAAACACCATAGGTTAGGTGTAACATTATTAATATCTTGAGAATGGGATAAAATACAATAACTAGCAGACAATATGATAGCTATCCAAGAGGACCAACACTTGAACAACTGGCAAACATACATGGCTTAGCCAACTATCCAATCAAATCATGTGCAAGAAGAGGCCTTAAGCCTTGCTGTATTGAAGTTTTCAACACAAACCCAAAAGTACTTCAAGCTCAACCTACTACCACTAGGACAAAAACTCAGATCCTTTCAGCCCATTTCTCTTGCGTATATCCCTTTTTTTTGGGGGGGCGGGGGGGGGGGCGGGGGATATTTCAAAAAATACTGAATGGAGTTATTCAATAATTCAGTATTGTATGGAGAAAAGTAGCAGCAGTACCTGACAATGGCTCAACTATATTAGCTGCAGCACAGGAATTGCTCATATCCCAAAAGAAGAAAAAGGAACAAAGGGACAGTTTCAGGCCCACCACCAGCAGCTGCCACTTGCCCCTACTCTCACACGTGAATGCTTGCTGCTACCCTCTCAAATTGCAAACAACAACTAATTCCCTGATTTAAGTACAGAAAGTTAACTCTGCTACATACCTTAAAACATCTCTAAGTGCTCTTTTTCTCGGAAAATTTATACTAATCACACTTGATGATCACCTTAGTGAAATAGGTGATTGATAGGAGAGCATAGCATAGCCCTGGTTTTTAATGATTGATGTATGAGTCCCAGTGGACACAAAAGTTCCATGTATAATTGCCATATATACTTTCCTGCCATTCTTAATTGGAAATAACAAAGATTGCATTTGTATATACAGGCAATACATGACCAAAATAATAGGTTTGGTGTCAACTCAGATGTGTCAAATGTAGCAAACCTCTCTTTTTAGCATCCATAATTGCAACTTGGACCTTAGAATTCTGGAATACTACATATCTGAACAACAGAATTTGAGCATTTCAAATTCTCTTAATTTGAACTTTTTGAAAAGGGACAAATAAAGAAGAATATTGTCTAGCACAAATATTATTCAGTTCAGTTGGAATGAAGCCGGACTAGAGCACCAATTAAAAAATACACGTTGAAAAGTTTTGATAAACATAAAAGTTGAGGCTGAATAATATACAAAGTGCGAATCCCACCTTATACATTCATGGAAAACGGTCCATAATTGCGATTTGCATGTTCCCCGATGGTTTCCAATGTCGTTTCCTTTGATTTATAAACCAGTTGTTTATCTGTTTCTGGTCCAGTCCTGTTGCTTCAGCTAGACCAACCTTGTCTGCTTCCTGTGTGATTGGATTTTCTAATAATGATTTTTTATTTTATTTTTATAATTGGAATTTTTAAACACTAATCCATGAAATGAAATGAAGTTTCAAGGATTTACCGTTGGATATGGCCATTTATAGTGAAGATCCCACCACTGAAGCAATATTTGCCTTGCATCTCTAGGTAGTTTGCCTTTCTTTTTGCGTTTTGAGAATTCATGCTTAAGTGTACTAATATAACCACTATATTTCTCCACGAGTTTGTCTTTGAGTTGAGGGTCTCCATTTCTGTGATAATCATGGGGTACCATCTCACCTCCACTTAAGTCTTCTTCCGATGACCCTGTAGATGATCAAATCAGCACAAAGCTTACCCCCACAAGAGGAACCACTATATAACATGTTCTCATTTAAACTAAACAGTCGTGCAGCTTCAATTCCACTAGGAAACAAAACTAAACACATTCAAGCATCGTTCTAAACCTTCCCCTAACTCGAACAAAATGTGAGCTAAGTTATCAAATAAGGCTAAATGGCAAAAACCCAAAAAAGTGCAATCTCACAGCTCCCACACTAGGAGGCCCAAGTCCATCAAAAGCAAACCAAATAAATAAATAAATAAAAAGGTCCATTATTTCTCTGTAGGTAAAAGACAAACCCAAATGAGGCTGAAGACAGAAACCACATGGAGAAGGGCAAGAATCCATGCCCTGTCCTACTTTTTCATTGTCTAGATAAGAAAAACTGCAGAGGAGAGGGAAGATAAAAAGATGGAGGTTAAGTTAGGTCGTATCCGAGTCAGAGCTAAGAGTGGAATTATTTTTACAGAGCATCTGGGACAGTTAGGGGACAATAAAAAAGAAAAGAAAGAAAAGAGCAGGAGAGAGCGGTGCACCGTGCAGTGCAGTGCTGTAGTAACTAGTAACCCGCAACGCACGCATTGCTTTTGGAGTTTTGGTATTTCAAACTTCAAAGCTTTTGTCAAACACTCTCTCAGTCATGAGTTTTCAGTTGAGACAGAGAGTTCAACCCTATGTTTAAGTAGTGCTTTTATTAAGCAGCCAGCCAGCTTGACAATTCCCACACCATAGGGAAATGGGAAGATGCATGGCATGGGACTATGTCGTCGTTTTCTTCTGTGACCTAGGGAATTGGCTGCTGCAATTTGTAGCGGTAACAGCGGGGGGATCATCTTCCACCTTTCGCCTCTTTTCAATTATTTACTTTGTTCTCCTCTAAAGCTTTAGTGTGTAGCAGTAGTAGTTACAATATCTCCCATCTTTCAGCTCAAAAGTTTAGTTTATAAAATGGGCATGCCATAAAAGAAAAAGAAAAGTTTAATATGCTGATGCAGGAGACCAATGATCTAAAAGAAAAACATTTCATACATGACTGTTCTCAGAAAAGAAAACAAATTGGTTGAGTGGAAGAGTCAGAGAGAGATTCTTACTACCTCCAAACAATGACACGAGACATGACCTTTTGTCATTTCGTGCCTGACAACTGAAATATATGAAGGCATGAAAAATTATCATACATATATAAAACAAAGCTGCAGATCAAGTAGCCCTGGTACTAGTATACTATTGCCTATTGGTACAAAAACTCATGCTACGCCATGCCAAGCAAAAGCAACTACTCCCCTTAAAGCCTAGCTGTTTCATTGGACTCAGCTTTGGACAACGAAAGATCGTAAGCGCAGTTTATGACGTCCCTCAAAATTTGTTTAAATAAAACAAAGTAACAAACCATTGCTTTCTTTTATGATTATTATCCTCCTAAACTTATGCATGTAAACCATTGCTTGCACTAGAAAATCTCATGTACACTTGTTGCATAACAGACACAAATTTCCCTGTAACCCACGAAATCAATCAACCTATTTTATCTATGAAAAGAAACAGTAAAGTTGGCGTTACTGAGAAACACAAACGAGCTTAAATCGCATTTTTAGAATAAAAATATATATACCGTCAGAGATGAAAAAAAAGGAAGTCGTCTTGCGCATAACATACAGCAAATAGGGTTATAAAAGAAACTACCGGAGGAGTGGCATCACTCAAAACCCCTATTAATCTCCTATACATTTATAGTTGTGCAAGTGTGACCCCAAAAATAGACAAGAATGCATAAAAGAAACTCAAGGAAAAAGGTTCAATTAATATTAAGGGAATTATGGATTAAAAGCATAATGCATGTTGAGATATGTACAATGATCATAAATGACCAAAATTGAGCATATGCATAATGCATGTTGAGATTTGTACAAAACAATATAATGCATTTACCAATTTGCAAAATAGGGAAATCCTTACACTTCATAACTTTGCAAATTATGTTTTTTTGGAAATATATATATATACTTAATCCCCTTGACCAAAAGCGTATTGAATGTTCCCGGGCCGATATGGTAAGATACCACTCTACAGATCTTAAAACCACTGTCTCATCATAATTAAGGATTATGTTATTTGAAATTAAATGTGAATATCAAATATAAGTATGATCAATTTTTCCTCTCTTTTTTTTTTCGAGTCATCGGAGAATCACATCCCATACCCATATGTGAAGAGGTGTCTCAAACATGGATATACTTGAAGAACAAACAAAAGTCCGAGGGTATTAAAAGGGTAACATGCGCACAGCTACAGCGTGGTATCTATCCACTAGAAAGCATGTAGTGAAGGGATCCTAATGTCGCACCACTTAATCATGCAATTAGCAGAGAAGGTATATAAAGCCTGCCAATGAGCTTCAAGAGATTTAACCGGTCATATGCTTCAACCAGAATGTGTTGTTTCAAGATTTGAACTTTATTAGGTTCACGCATGCCTGTTCCTAACATATATATTTATTGCTGGTTCTCCCCATCATATCCTCGTACTCAAACCAAATCCATAAACTCCGAGCTGCACAACTAAAAGTAGCATGCAATAAAGCACCTTTCTCTTTAACTGATGCTAAAAATAGCTTCAGACAATACAATATGGGTGCCATTGTCGCCTTGACCACACAAAAGTATTAGTAAACAAACACTTTGGAGACAAAGTCTATCTGTACCAAGTGCAAAAGACTATCAACAGACTGTTTTTTAAAAAACAAAAATAGCCTTAAAAGTAGTAAATCAGCATCAACTAGTACAATTAAAAGGAAATGAAGATTAGATCAATACCCCCACAAAATAAAATACAATATTTTGGAAACCTAACACTTGGTACTTGATCTGTTGATATCTTGTGTTTATCACAAGATTCTATTAGTCATCTATGATCTATCTGTATAGAATAGATGATGAGGATGCTCATAGAGAAAGGGCGGTTTCTTTTACGTTTGATTTCATTTTATACCCCACAAAACTGTCTGAATCTATTCGTTTTAAGTACAAGGAAACGTTTACCAGTTCCAGACCAATCTTTACAGTACTAGTGCAGCTCATGCACTGCACCATCAAACAAAACTGAGACATCATAATAGGACACTGCCATTACAATTATAAAGCAAAATGAAGCAAGTGATAGAACCATATGCATGTGCCTACATAGCAAACACAAATAAGTACTGAACTATCCCATAAAATAAAAAAAAAGGAAGGCGGGGGTATTATTTTAGGATGCGCCACCAATATTGGAACTAAATAAGAAGGGAAAATTGTTGGTTATGGCTATTAATGTGGATAGGGCTTAATATGTGTGATAATCATTTAAGAGCTGCATTTTCGGACAATATTTCATAATTACATAACCCAGGGGTTGTGAACACCATTGACCATCCAACCATCATATTAGATTCAAATTATCAACTCTTTTAATTAAACACATGGTATGTCACATAATTAGCTGGGGAACCTTGACTGTTAGAATTGGAGATAGAGAAGCTAACTTTAAACTAAATTTTTATCTTTTAACAAATGGAGTTACTTAGATTGAACCCAAATTTTCATGCCTACATATAATACTCTTACTATTAAATCAAGAATTTATTGAGTACATTATGTTATTATTGAATATCATAGATATATACGAGTAATTAGTTCTGCAAGATTAAATAATAGAAATAATATTGAATTTAGATATCAAATTAAAAAGAAAATTAAGACATTTCTTATTTATTTTTAAGCACTCTTAGAAGCAAATTGGTAGTTCAATACGAGAAAAATGTGTTTCTTATTAGCACTGGTACTGAACAGGCATATTTTGAAATTTAGAAACATTTATTTGCTTGAACAAAATTAAAAGAAAAAAGAAATAGCCTTAGCTAAAGAAAACAGCTCAATATTCCTTGAGTTCATTCAAGGCAGGCTGCTAAAATGCACTAGGTTTTTTTTTTTTTACTAACTTGCGCTTATATGATATCATGTAACTGGGAGGTCTGGTAGAATAACAGGCATGGCTGCTTAAAATAAATAAAGAAAAAGAAGGAAGAGCACAAAAACCAACAAACTGGTATAGAAAAATCGAAAACTGAAACATACTGCAAAAGTGAATAAAATAAGAAAGAAACTGATCGTCATCATATATAATAATAATGTTAATGCTACTTGAGAAAATAGTATAGTAGTTACTAATTACCACTGCAGAGATGAGAAAGCTGCATTTGAATATTGTTAAGAAACGTGGTGGCTTCATCAAATGGCTTTGACAGATCTGATTTGAACTTCACCAACATTTCGCAGTAAGTTTCCTTCAAAAAAAAAAAATTTCAAGTCACGGATTCAAACAAAGGCCTGAAAATAGATGGATGGTTTTTAAGAGTAAAGGAAGGAAAAGGAAGACCATGAAGTGATCAAGCTGGGGATCCGCATCCACGCTGCACGGAACTAAGTTTAGGCCTCTTTCATCGGCTCCGCCCATTGTCGCTATCCCTGGCGGTGCTCCCACCTACATCATGTGAAAATTAGTATAAGAAAAATTAATCTCTTGCTTGCAAACTGAACTATTGTGCAAGATGATTCAAGCTATAAAATTAATAACAAGTTGAAGAAAGAATAAGAGGAATAGAAATCCTAAAGACGGCGGGAAAGTTGATGCATGTTTAGAGGTAAGAAGTACTGGTATTATTATATAATAAGAGAAAAAAATTTAGCAAGAGGAAGAGCACATGCAAGTGTTAAAGCTCATATAATATGAGTAAACTGATCTGTGGATAATAAAATCACTTATTAAACTGAAACCAAACCTGAATTCATAAGCTTAGCAGAATCTAAACTGCCAAAAGTAACTATAATTTTGTTGCAGCTATATTAGGAGTTAGCCGTGTAAAATTCAAGGTGGATATACTACGACCGAGGGGTTTTCTTCTTTTAATTTTTTTCCCTATACATGGTTCTTTTCTGCAAGCACTTTTTCTCAGCATCCAAACAAATAATATTAGGTTTAATTAATTATCTACCTTGTGGCAATCTATATGGGCTTGAAGTAGTTTAGGGTAAAGAGGGTGAGAGGCAATTTTAGCCCTAATAGCAGTACTTGAAACCTGATCATCTTCAAAACCAGCTCTTGGAATCTCAGAAATCACTGAGTCAGCGTCGGATATTCCAGGCGACGACCCAGATAACCCAAAAGCAGATGGCTGAGTCGAGTAGTTTACAACAGGAAGGTTCTCCGGTTGGGTTGTCTCCATGGGGTAAACAACCGATGAATGATAACCGAAGTAGTGTTCTTCCATGGCTTTGTTGGATTAGTTGCTTTTGTGAGGAAGACGATCGATGATGAAGAAACAAAAGGAAGAAATAGTAGAGATGTGGAAGTGGAAGTATAAGAAACCGTTGGTTTTATGTAAGTGAAAGAGAAGAAGAATCTGAGATAGTGCTACAGTGGCAAGCTTTTTTTAAGGAAAAGGGAATAACATAAAACTAGCCAAAGGCAAATATTAGACAAGATAAGATGATGATATATAATTAATAAAGAGAGGGACATAATTATTCGAATTTCCTTCCGCATTTATGGAACTAATTTATTATAATAGCATAAAGAAATAAAAACTCAGATTTTGTAATTGAGAATGCTTTGTGTTACACAATGAACATAGTTTAATACAAATTGGCAACCTCCAATCACAGTTCAGTTAGTGCAGCATTAAACTAATTAACAAAATGTTGAATCCCACTTCAGGGTAAACTATCATAAATATATGCAATTAGAAAATGATAATTCATTTTTTTTATTCTTAAAAATTTATTTTTGCCCCACAATATGTAATTATTTATAATTTTACCTCTAAATATTAAATTCAACTGAAATATCACATTTAAAAACGTGTCAAAATTAAATACTATTAAACATGTTTTTTCTTATCTCAAAAAGACTAGTTTACGTAAACAATAGTGGAGGTTTTATAAAATGTTATATTTAATGAACTTATTTCACCAACATATGCACTTACATGCTAATCTAAAGTAAATCAATTGCTTAGGCTTAGCATATAACAATCTCAAAATTATATATACCAACTTTGATTTTGTGTAATTTGGCATATAAAATTTTGATTTGATTTGATCCGGTTTCACAAATTATTAACATAATCATTAGTATAGCATTATTTTATATTTATATCTTGCATATAGAAATAATTATATTCATCCAACATAAAAATAAATTGACGTATTTATTTAAATGTGTATGATTGAATCAAAATTATAATTTCATGTGTAAATTTGAACCACAATCAGAATTTCATATGAATAATCGCACCAAATTAAAGTTCATGTATCAAATTGCACATTGAACTAAAACTCATGTACCATTTTAAGGTGTATCTCTATATTTTTAAGAGATAATAAAACAATAACAAAAAAGTAAAAACATTTGATAACATTTTAGGTTCTTGTTTTCTCATTTTAGTTTCTTATTTTAATAATTTACTTATTTTATAAAAACTAAATTTTAGTGTAAATTATATCATTAGGTACCTAACTATAAGTGTATTTCTGTTTTGATCATCAAACTATAAACTTTTTCAATTTCATCACTAACATTTTACATCGTTTATGTTTTGGTCACTCTTCATGAAATGGTTAACGAAAATGATAGATGTGACCTATAATAATGTGTTTAGTCCTCAACGCTAATACATTCTATCAATTTGATCCCAATTCTAAATAATTCAATAAATTTAGACGTCCACATTTACAAATGCTATCCTCAAACACATATAGTTAAATAATTTTATGATTCTAAAACCGAATTATCATCATCTCTACCATGAAAGCTAGCTAGCGGTGTTAATGTAGGCCTGAATCAAGTCCAAAAAAGGTTCCACTTCAATGTTTCACTCAAGTTAACTCATGTTTTAATGTTATTGCATCAACCCAACTTTTGTTATCCAGGTGTACAAAGTACGTATGATGTTTGGAAAATCAATCGACTTTAACTTTACTTTCTTTCCATATTTTTTTTCCATTAAATTAATCTTATTTTTAATCCCTCCAAAAAAAAATTGAAGAATGCTAAGCAATCCTTTTGCATTTTTTTATTACCGGACTAGATTTTAGGAATGAACATATAAGAATAATAAAAAAAAAAAATTAAATTAATAGAATATGTAAATATTGAGTAATGAGTATCCATGATGTTATTAGTTTTTTTCATGGGCTAAATAAAGACAACTCTAATTCCAAAGGATAAAAAGCCCCAGCCCAAGTTAAATAATCATAAAACTTCAGTGAAAAAGAAAAAAATAAAATGAAAAAAAGGGAGTAAACCACTGCGCCACTAGCCGGCAGTAGTCGACTGAAACCGAGGCAAAAGCAAACATTGCAAGGCAAAGCAAAACCCTGTGAGAGAAGAGAGGTGATGGAGGGTACGGAGATAGAGAGACCCACATTACGGCTCACCAACATACCCCAAACCGCCGTTGCCAAAGACCTCTTAGACTTCTTCGAGTCCAAGCTCGGCCCTGATTCCGTATTCGCCATCGAAATCTCTACTGACCGCAATAACTGGAAGTCTCGTGGTTTCGGCAGAGTCCAGTTCGCTACTACCCATGTTAAGTCCGATGCCCTTCGTCTCTCCCGCCACGATCACCTCCTTTTCAAGTCCCATTCTCTTAAACTCTCTCGAACTTATGATGACATCATCCCCAGACCCATCAGGGCCGATCATAGGCTTGATGGTGGAGTCCTTCATGCGGGTTTTATGTCTAATGATGATTGCCTGCGTGTCTTGGAGCGCTGGGAGGGTGTGAGAGGTTGGATCATGCCCGAGAGAAGGAGATTGGAATTTTGGGTATGGACCGATGTAGAGTGCTACAAGCTTGATTTTCTGTTTGATGATCTTTTTGAGACTGTTGGCTGCTGCTTCGATGGCTCTGCATGCAATGCACTTCTCTTGAGGGTATGCTTTTTTTCATCATCGCTAGTTACCAATAATGTGTTTTCAGTCTATTACATGGCTGGTTATTTGCAATTTTGAGCATTAACTTCATGTTTACTGTCATTCTTTTAACGGGGATTTGTCATGAAGATTTCATAGCTAGAGAACTGAAAAAACCCAGCTTATTCATGTTATGTGTACTTTCCAGTAAGCCTATGTTTGCAGTTTATTGAGCTTGTTAATGTCATTTTGAACAAGAAAATTGCATTTATAGAAATATCATTGAGGTTTTCACCATGGAGTTAATTGATTTCGTAATGCCATGGAAGGGGTAGTATGCAATTATTTTAGATGTAATATACTGCTGGGGTCAGTGGTGGAGCCAAAAAATTTTGTTGGGAGGCCGGAATTAAATTGTATATTTTATGATAGTAAAAATGCAATTTCATCCTTTCAATGGTCTATATCTTTATAATTTTTAAAGGGTTAAATCAATTTTTTATTGTGAGGGCAAAGTGTAATTTTACCATTACTAATTTAAAATTTTATAAATTATAAAGTACTTACCATTTTAGGGGGGCTATAGCCCGTTGGGTCTTTACTACGCTCCGCCACTGGCTGGGGTACATATGTTGAAAACTATTAACCGTGTTAATTGTGTGGAATGGTTTTTGGACAACTATTGTTTCCAGGTTAGGTATGTTCCAAGGATATATCAAAAAGTATCTGGGCCGAATGTAGCTTCAAAATTCAGTACGGATCGGTATCGTATATGCAAGGAGAAGTTTGACTTCCTTTGGGTTCGAACAACAGATTTTTCAAGGATAAAATCAATTGGGCAATCAACTTCATTTTATTGGGAATTTAATGCAGGATTTTCTATCTCGGATATGTCTACATATCTCCCGTGTTATAGAGAAGACATCCAATCTCCATCTTTAGAGGCCGGGGGAGAATTCTCATCTCCATCAGAAATTGTTCCGCTTGTAAAGTTCCCATCAGATTCTAAGTTAGCATATGAGATCCTTTTTCAGCTCAATGCCCTTGTTCATACTCAAAAAATTAGCATTGCTGCAGTGGACACTGATCTGATTGGTATCCTCAGTGTTTTGCCTGTCGAAACTGCTGTAATGATTCTGCAGAAGCTTCGCCTGCTGCAGTCCCCTTGCTATAATCCCATTTCATTTGTGAAAGCAAAATTACCTACCGGAAAAAACGACCGAAGTCCTTTATCTGTTTCTGAAAGGTTAAAAAATCACAATGTCATGAGCTGTCATAGAGCCCTAATTACGCCTACAAAGATTTATTGCTTGGGCCCTGAGCTTGAAACAGCTAATTATGTGGTAAAGAACTTTGCAGAATATGCTTCAGATTTTATGAGAGTCACTTTTGTTGAAGAAGATTGGAGTAAGCTTTCTGCAAATGCCATTTCTACTGGTGTGCATCTGGGTGTTTTTTCTAGACCTTTCAAAACTAAAATATATGACAGGATATTGTCTGTTCTTCAGAATGGAATTGTTATTGGAGATAAGCGATTTGAGTTTCTGGCATTTTCTGCTAGTCAGCTTCGATCGAATTCTGTCTGGATGTTTGCGTCTAATGATGAGGTTAAAGCAGAAGATATTAGAGAATGGATGGGATGCTTCAAGAAGATACGTAGCATATCTAAGTGTGCTTCAAGAATGGGTCAATTGTTTAGTTCCTCGATGCAGACTCTTGTTGTCCCTGTGCAGGATGTGGAGATTATTGATGATATTGAAGTTAAAACTGATGGCATTAATTATTGGTTCTCTGATGGTATAGGGAAAATTTCTCTGCCGTTTGCTAGACAAGTTGCTGAGAAGTGTGGATTGAATCACATTCCTTCGGCATTTCAAATAAGATATGGTGGTTACAAAGGTGTCGTTGCTGTTGACCGTAATTCCTTTTGGAAGATGTCTCTGCGTGATAGCATGCTAAAGTTTGAATCTAAAGTCAGGATGCTTAATGTCACCAAATGGAGTGAGTCAATGCCTTGCTTTTTGAATCGAGAAATTGTTACTCTCTTGTCCACCTTGGGCATCGAGGATGAAGTTTTTGAGAGAATGCAAGAGGAACAACTGTGTCTGCTGGGCAAAATGCTAACAAATAGAGAAGCAGCTTTGGATACCTTACAAAGTTTAGGTGGAGTTAATTCCAAGAACATTCTGGTTGAAATGCTTCAGTTTTATGAGCCAAATGTCCAACCTTTCGTTTCAATGATGCTTCAAGCACATTATGAGAGTCTACTGTCTGATCTAAAAAGCAGGTGCCGTATATTTGTTCCAAAGGGCCGGATCCTAATTGGTTGTTTGGACGAAACAGGTACACTGAATTATGGTCAAGTTTATCTCTGCATAAAAATGAAAAAAGCAGAACTAGAATGTGCAGACCAAAGCTACTTCCGTAAGGTGGATGAGGAAACAGCTATAGTGATAGGAAAGGTGGTTGTCACAAAGAATCCTTGCCTTCACCCCGGGGATGTCAGAGTCCTTGAGGCTGTTTATGAAACCCAACTAGAAGAGAAGGGTTTGGTGGATTGCCTTGTTTTCCCCCAGAAAGGTGAAAGGTATTATGGTTCACGGTTTAACATAATTCTTGTTTTCATATTCTTCATGGAAAAGTTAATATACTCTGCTCTCCTATATGAAATAGTTGCTACCTCATGTTTGTTCCTATCATTTTCTGATCTCGGGGTCACTTGTAAGATTTTGTGTTTGTCTTACCATTCCTGGATAACATTGTGTCTGATGCCATTTATGGCAACAAGAGGTGGCTACTGTTAGTTATTTTTGTATCTTAAATAAATTGGTGTTGCTAATGCCTACAATTTAATCTCGTAGGCCGCATCCAAATGAATGCTCAGGTGGTGATCTTGATGGGGACCAGTTTTTCATAAGCTGGGACAAAGATCTCATCCCATGTCAAACTGAGCCACCAATGGACTACACTGGACGAAGACCTCGGATAATGGATCATGAGGTGACCTTGGAGGTAGTTTGAAACTGAGCTGGAATTTCTGATGTGATGAAACTTGGAAAGATTTGTATTTAGTTAGATTTTTTTTTCATCCTTATCCTTTGCTGAAATTTTTGCAGGAAATTCAGAAGTTTTTTGTTGACTACATGATCAACGATACTTTGGGTGCCATTTCTACTGCACATCTAGTGCATGCTGATCGTGAACCAGATAAAGCGCGCAGCGAAAACTGTCTAGCATTGGCTACTCTTCACTCTATGGCTGTTGATTTTGCCAAGACAGGAGCGCCGGCTGAGATGCCTCGTGCTCTGAAACCAAGGGAGTTTCCGGACTTCATGCAGAGGGGAAACAAACCCACGTATAGTTCCTCTGGTGTACTAGGAAAACTGTACCGTGCTACAATCAACTCGACAGTGCAAACAAGGTCAAAGTTTGTTTGGACAAAAGAGATTGCCGACTTAGCTTATGATCATGACCTGGTAGTAAATGGCTTTGAGTCGTTGATATCAGTTGCAGAGACCCATAAAGAGATGTATGAAGAGAGAATGAGCTTATTGATGAGTTATTATGATATAGAGTACGAGGAGGAGATCCTGACGGGTAACATATACAACAAAGCACAGTTTTTACTGCGAGACAACCGGAGATATGGAGAAATGAAGGAACGAATTGTATTATCTGTGAAGGACCTACAGAGAGAAGCTAAAGAATGGTTTAAGAGTAGCTGCAGCAAGGGTGATGAGCATCAAAAACTTGCCTCAGCATGGTATTATGTGACTTACCACCCGAATTACTTCCAGGAAGGGATGAATTCCTTGAGCTTTCCATGGATTGTTGGAGACATTTTACTGAGGATTAAATCTCGGAATAAGTTTCTGAATAGCCGAGAAATTCAGAGAAAGCGACCGAAATTCGATAATGTATACATTAAGTCCCCAAGAAGGCCTACTCCTTCAGGTGATGAATCATCCATGGACTGACCAAATCTAATAATATTCTCCTGTTAATGTAAACTGCTGTCTCGCTAATTTGGAAGGATTTGGGTAGGGCTGAGTCAAGGTATTTAAATTTTAAAAACTACAATTTCGTTTTTATTTAATAATAATTAAAATAAAAAAATTAATAAGAAAAAACCGATTTTGATGAATGGTTCAAAAAAAAAATCAAGATTCTGTGGTAAAATTTTCATCTTGGATTCTTGTTTTGGTAACCTAGATAATTTTTTTGAGAATATAGTAATTAACATTTAAATGAAAAAAAGGTAGTATCGTATTTAGTTATGATAAATTAAGTAGGCATGGAAGAAAATTCATTTTGTATTTATTGTTACCACAAAGTAAAAGTAAAGTTTTGTATGAGGCGAGCTGATTTGGATTTGGATTTAGATATGGATATAACATTAAACTCTCTACGTCACGTCCGTCGTGAATCTCCTTGAATGCTAGAAATGAAAACTGAATAAATCAAACTTGACAAATCAATGTCCTAATATGTATTCTGTATTCTCTTGCTCGGTATTGGAGCCTCAAATGATGATAAATTGTCCAACAACAAAGACAAACAAAGAGAGCTATATATTTGAATACCAACCTCTACATCAACTAGAACCCGACCATAAAGAGCTGAGCCTCGATGCAAGTTTCGCACTCTTGTAGTCTTCTCTAAGCTGAATAAACCTGAATTTCAAGCCAAACCCAATGTCATAACACATCACAGTCTCAATGTCATTACACATCAAAGTCTTAATAGCATGAGCAAAACCTTTGTGCATCTTTCCGGATACTAGGTGTCCCCTCAAACAAACTGGATAGACTTTCAGGAGCAACAATAAAAACATTGGCCAAGCTGGAGACAAAACAGTTTATCAATGAAATACAGGTTTAAATGTCAAAAACAGTGGCCCAAACTTTTTTGAATTCAAAATTACTTACATTCCAAGGAGTTCAAATTTCTCATCAACAGAAGGAGCATTAAAACTACGCACAAATTCTCCATACTCCGTTATGTCACGCTTCAGTCTTAGTCCTCCACTGCAAATTAGTAGGTACATAAATGATTCAAAAGTCACATGCAAACGAAGCACACAAGAGGTCCTCACTGTTAAACAAAGTAGAAACATTAGAGCAAGGTCAAATACCTCGGATTAAAAGTAAACTTCTGCCAATGATTAAGTAGTCCTTTGTACAAGCGATTTCCCTGAAAGATATAGGATTCGCAATTTAACTTTTCAAAATGAGGTATATTCATTAGTAAAAACAGAAACAGGAAAAATGATAATACACAAGAAAAAGAAACTTAATACCACATACCACAAAACAAAAATACCGAAATAATCAAGGGAAATTTTACAGGTGCATGCATATCTTTGCCTATAGCATGCAAACTAATCTTGCTTGTACACAAAAATTCAGCACACTGGAAGTCATAAAATTACACACAATATACTCAAGGGAATACTAAATGAAAGCATCATACCAGTTCAGTCAGGAATGCTTGTTTGTTAAGACCCTCTAGTGCAGTGAATGCAGCCTCCAGAACCCGAGAAAGATAAGCAACAACTCTAGACATGGAAAAGAAGACAAGAAAATTAAATAAACCAATTTGTTTTTCATAGCTGCAGAACTAAATAAGATAGCTACTGTAAACTGGAAAAACAGAGTTTTAATTAACAAGCAGACAACAAAAAAGTAAAAGATAACCAAGCAAAAAATATTATAGGAAATGGAGTTTGATAATTCTAATGTTTCCGAATCAATCAGCTTCACATCAATGGAGTATGACCCCAAAAAAGTTGACTAGAAGGACAAACCTTGTGCAGGCATTTGTAGGACGATGATCAGGAGCCATTCCATCATCAGGTGAGCGGTAATCTGTTGCCTTTTGCTCAGCTGATAATAATCGTTCAACCTACAAAGGATTTTCAACAAGATAATAGCTGATAATTAAGAAAACTGAAGATAGCAAAATAACAGGAAAAATCTATAAGCTCGGTGAGAAATAAGAGTTAAAAAATAGGCACCATGTAGTGGGTGAAAAGAAGATTCAATGAAAAGCACAAGTGACCGACACATCAAACAGACACTGGTATGGAAGTCCCACCATCCAAATATAAGGAAAAGTTAAAAAAATTAAGCACACCCGACATTACCGTATCTGACAACCTCCCCAATAGAGTTGTCCAGAAAAATCTATACGGAACTGGAAATTAGTAACTGACCTCGGCCATCACAGTTTCAATGCATTGCTGAAGCCCTTTATAGGCAGCACCCTCTGCACTAGACATTGCTGTGGCCAGTTCTTCACAAGAAGTAGCATGAGCACCATCAACAGGCAACAAGAGCCGAGATATAGAATTCGCAAAGTACTGCAAATAAAAGGTAAGATAGGTTCAAATATTCATAAAACTATAATATTTCATAGTTAACTTCAGAAACAACCAAGAAATGCAACATACTTGCTGAACTATGGCCACGCTACTGCCACAACGCTGTACAGCAACCATGAAAGATCTGAAACTGCTCTCACCAGCAGCTGCTGCAGCTTCTGCCTGCACATCAGGTCATTAACCTTATTTCCATTTTTTTGGGTTAAATTGAACTCAAAATTCATGAACTATGTCATAATCAGGTATTTACCGCAGAAGCAGCTGCAGCAGCCACCCTTCTACTAAGATTTGTACCTAGCACAAACCTTTCCCTCATGGCTGCAGCCTCAGTCAAGCTATCTCTAGCCCGTTCCAGTCCATCAGTAATATATTGGCTGACCTAAAAAAATGAGTTCAATTAAGTACCCAGACAAAAATCCAGACAACCAACATGTTTAAAACCAACTTACTTGGTCAAGTAGGCAAGTGAACACTGCTTTTACATTGGCTGCAAGTGTTGCAGGCTGTCAAAGACATTGCAATTCAGTTAATAATTGATCTCTATGTCATAATATCTGGTTCTTTTGGTCACCCACCCTTTTCTCTTTTTACCACTCTAGCATTCTGTTGCTTAATGCATGCTTAATTTTCATATATGCTATCATGTCACATTAGCTATATTTTATTTATCAGTCATGGTGGCGGATAAGGCCTCTGAATTGCAAGATTTAAGAGTTTTTCAATCAACGGAAGGTTAAGATTTAGACAAAACTTTAAGGACGACAACAATTAATAGTTAATACATAATAGAAACATTCAGAAGCATAGTCTTTTTTTCCTTAAAACCCTTTTTTTGGGTGCTAACTGCTAAGCCAAGTCTTATATGCAGCGTCTCTCTTGAACTGCAAAGACTACACAATTAACAGAGCATACCTCTGATTGGTGGATAAATTATTACCTGAGACGAAAATAAAGTGCATCTGGTTAATGCTTCTTCATTCCACCGTACAAATTCTGTCACAACTGCAACAGATATTTGCTGATGCGAAGAAGCCACTGAAGCCCCTTTAGAGCGCCCTATAGTTCCAGTTGAATCAGAAACATTCTGGTTTTCAGCACGCAGTTCATCCAACTGCACCAGATCACAGATGTTACAAGCTGCAAGAATGAAGCAAATCAAGCATTTGAACTTTAGGGAACAAGCATGGAAAACTCAAAACCTTTGCTTGGTACAGTTGTCCGAGAGATGCTTGTTCATGTTCAGGATATTCATCCATGTGAGATGAAAAGAGAGACTCTGTGAGACCTGTAACAACGGTGATAAAACATGAAAAAATTATATAATTGAATTTCTACTAAAATTAGCAATTGACTTTCTACTAGAATCTTATTGTTAAATTAATATATGTCAATGGTCATACCTTTTGATAAGGTTAGTAAAACAATTTACTATTCAGATAAAATAATTACATATGAAAGAATCAAATCCAAAACAACCTTAGTGAGTTTGGACAACCTCACAAAATATCACGAATATAATGTCACATCATATCTCTAGATTGAAATCCCATATTGTACATTTGATTAAATTTTCTAATTCATCCAACACTACCATCATCCATCACTTTAGTTAATTTTTTATTTAATCCCATCAACAGTTCTAAATGACCATGTTCAACCATATAGTAGTTAACCAATAATTATATTTGATTCCAATAGGTATTTAAAATTATAAAAGGAATATGCACTACAAGGAGATTTGAAAAGAAGCTACTGCCATATGGTTACCTTCAACATCCAAATCACCACATCCAACAGCTCGTAGCTCTCTAGCAAGTTCCTGGGTCTTCTCATATGCCACAGCTAGCATTCTCAAATACTGAAAGCCTCAAGCGGAATGTGTAAAGTTAAAGTTTGTTACTTTTACTATGGACGCATTTTCTGTAGGTTTACTCACCAATAAAAGTCCACCTTCCTCCATGGGAGGAGGATTCACAAGTGATGGCTTCACTAATAATTTGTCTAAAAGAGCAGTAACTCTCTGCTCCAAAACTCGCTGCATATGGCATAAGAAACCAAATATAACTAGAAAACAGGTAGACATAATGGGATTGCATATAAATTGATTAAATTCAATAAAAAGGGAACATGAAGGACTGATTCTTCAAGGAACCTGAACTAAAATTGACATAACATCATTAGGAGACGGGAATACTGCCATAATTGTTGCTGCTTCTTTGCGCACAGTATCTGCAAGACAAACAGCAAACACATGACACGTCTATTGGTGAACTAAAATCCTTGACTTAACAATCAATACACAACAACTCTCTCAACCTGTGATTTCTTTGTATAATGAAGAAAGCCCACGAGCAACATTGCTAGGACTAGCTTGAGAACCCTGGTCGCCAAGAACTAATCTGGTGTCTGAATTCATGATTTCTACATCAATGAACATTGGACGGGTTGCCACATAATGTTGCATGGCACTGCTGCCCCTGTTAAACTGCATTTGTGGAAGAGAAATATTCAAAATTGGTTAACAAGATTCCTGCTCTAATAGAGGAAATTAATACTTGAATTCAAGTTTATAGACATATACAATTAATTATTACCTGAGATAAAATTTTAGCACATTCAGACATGGTAGACAACTCCCTTCTCTGTGATGCAGCATCAAACCGAGATAACAATCTGTTCTCCAATTCTACAGAGTTCGGAGAAGATAAAGTCAGAGAGAGACTCGATAGACTTGTCCTTCCAATAAGGGAGACCATTAATAAGACGGAATTTTGTGGATTTCCCCCCTTCACGATTTAATTCTAAAGCTTCTACAAATTCTTGAGATAACAAAATCAACTTACAAAATTTACATCATAATCCACTAAAACTCACTCATTTGCTCTTTTATCACACTCATTTATTGAACAGGTTTCATGTTAGGCAAGTATAACAAAATAGTTAATACCATTGCAGTACTCCTGAAGATTAGCAACAGCAACTTCCAATCCTCTGCTGGCAGTTGCACTTCCCACAACTGACGGTACAGCTCTGGCAATATCCTCCTCAGCAAATGATCCTAAAATTAACAAAATGACATGAAAGGTAAAAATTATTCATAAAGCATAAATATATATTTAAGTTTTCCAGTTACAGAAATAAGTTCTTATAGTCAAATATGTTACATTTTGCCAGTTACAGTTTAGAATGGTCATATCAAATTCATTATATCACATTCAGTCAGTCAGTTTTCTTGTACAGATTTGGTAATTCAAAGAGCTCAAGAATAATGCACAGTAACTAAAGCTTTTGGAAAAGTGATGTCATCTTACGCAATTTCTGTGCAATTGAAGCAGCCTCAGCAACACGGCTGTCATCAGAAAATAGAGGTGAGAGTTCCATTAGATCGCCCGGACTGCTATTAAACTCCATCAAGTACTGCAAGGTATTAAATTGTCAAAGCGTTAAAGCAACTTAAGCAACAGATAGCAGATAAAACACACCAACTCAAAGTACCTTTACAAGCTCAATGGTCTGACTAGCCGTTTCACGCTGAGCATCTGCACTCTGACAAGAAAGTACCAAATAAATGCATTCAAGGAATGCCATAAATAACTTCAATTTTTAGCACTAAGATCCATCACATGATGACAACCAACTAGGATCAGACAAAACTGGTTAGTGCAGCCAATACAATGGATCAGATTTTGCTCATTTGAGCTTTGAAGGCTCTGATTACCATAAAGAAACTGTGAATAAGATAAAATGAAGCATGTTTTCATTGATTGAATTTAGAGTATTTATAGAGCAATACTCAGCTAACAAAAATTCAAAATAAGAGTTTAAAATGAATCAAAACACAATAAAAGACAACAATCAAATCACAAAATATCCTAGAAAAAGATTTTTCAAATTATAAAAATTTTTACTAAGTTATTTACTGTTAATTCTTACCTGCAAATGATCTCCTATTTTCGCAGCAGTCTGCCCAACACTTGAAATACGTGAATCCAGTCTCGCAAAGCTATCGAACAATCCATCTACTCCTTTTTCCAGCTGGAGAAAAATAAGAAGTAAAACTAATCAGTTTAAGACCCAATGGTAACTCATATTTTTTGAAATTCACATTCACCTAAGAACTTGTAATTTGAAAAATCCAAAACTTCTGATCAGACTTTTGACATAATGGCATAGTACCATGTTGTTGCTGTTCAAGTCAAGGCAGGGTGCTTTTTTTTTTTTTTTTCTAAAAAGACCTCTTATCTCAATATTCAATATTTTGTTTTCTTGAAGTCCTTACAAGCAAAAATCAGTGAAACTATAGGACTTCATCTTTCTTTTTTTAGTTTTATTATATAGAAATATCCAAAAGACAAATACTTTCTTTAAAACAATGTTAGGCATGAAAGAAATAATTACTTCTTTCTTGTAATAACATCTTCACTTAAATGCTTCAAAAGAAAAGGTGTGAAGGAATTCTGCTGACAAACCTCAGTTAGTGTCTTCCGGTGCTTAGCATCTTGAGTAGAAACCTCTTTCTTGAGATTGTAGAGTCTTCCATCAACCTTCATCCCATATGAAGAAAATAAAAACATTAATATGAATCCTACAGCTTTTGCCAAACCCAACACCAACTATTATAGAATAGACCTGCTTTCGAAGATCAATCAACTCTTTACAAGAATCCTTGAACAGTGATAGCAAAGCATCTACTTCTGGAAATAGAGGGATAGAGTCTCCTTGTACAAATTTTGCTGCATCAGAAGAGGCACGGGCATGTCCATTTGGTAGAGCGTCAGTCCCACCAAGGCCATGTCCACCTGCTGTATCTGCTTCTTCTTCTTGGAAAGATGGCAGGAGCTCGTTAACCAGGTTCCCAAATAATGCATCAAATGAAAAATCACCCTGCCAGTTGACATTCAACCATAAAGTTATCCAAAGGCATCCAATGAGCACACTAAAAGAGGCTCTGACAGTGTTCTTTTTGGCCAATTACAATCTTTAACTAATGGAAACCTTAAATCAGTGGTTAGAATCATTACCTTAAAGTCATCAATGTCCAGGATGAGTGGAAGATTACTTACAGAAGAAGATTTTGACCTCTCTGGCATCTATTTGACACAGATTAAATCACACAAAAGTAACATTAGACCATAATCAAAGTTCTTGATAGGCAGAAAAGAAAAACCCTAGCAACAGCTTAATTTTGAGATAAGAAACAATAAAAAAAAAAAGCACGCAAGGCAAATGTGATTATTTTAACATATGCTAGCCTGTAATGAAAAAATAGAGTTTAACTAAATATCCCATTGTGTCCTAACTTAATCCAGTACATTAATTGCCTTAGAAATAAAAAATAAAACACTTCATTTGGTATATTTCTGTATGGCCCTCCATTTTCTCAGCTACCAAATAGAAACAAATGGGAACAGAAAACTTACCTTCAATACACAGCTTAGTTACAATTCAGTGAATTTTCATCTAACTGTGATCAACAAACTCGTAGGGATTCAACTAGAATGTCAAGTGCTAAATTTCTTTTAGTGACAACCCAACAGAAGCATTGAAAAATTACATGAATTACCCATCCAATAGAGCTAACTCAAATTTACCTTACTTTCCAAATGAACAACAACAAATCTAGGACCAAAACTAACATGTCTAACTATTTGAAAGAGAACCAATCCCATAAATCACCTAGTCCTTTCAGTCATTTGTTGGGGAAATTAACATTATAAATCTTTAACCAGTTGGTACCTAATATACATTTCTTGAGATAAGAATAATTTTTGTCCTAAAACCTAGTCTTTTTTCATTCGTTCTACAACTTGTACACAATCAGTCCTAAAACTTTTCAGTGTTAAATGTTGTCCTTTCAGCAGCCCTTCAAACGGGAATATTAACCGGAAGCTTACATGGAATCTAAATGTCCAATGTAGATCTTGCATGCCACCCACTGGTTGAGCAAGAATTTTACCAACCTTTCCTTCCCCATTTTCCCATGAACACCATAAAAATTCCATATAATATAATAAATTTTATCCTCTTAAGCTTCAAAGACAGGGGAAGACTAACCAAAATTGCTATCAGCTAGCACTACACATATAAAAGACTACCTAGAACTTTATTAAAAAAATATATAACTTTAAAACATTTGCAGTTTCATATGAAAAAGTCCTTAATAAATAAAAAGTAAAATGGAATTTTAGCTAGAAGTCAGGCTCTAGGTGAGATTGCTTTCATCAAAATCTCAACATGCAAAAATATATAATCATGCCGAGCTCATAAAAGAATATAGATTAAAAGGCGAGAAGTAAAGAAATTTGCAGAGATATCAAGAAATTTAGTTGATCTAACCTTGATCCACAAAGATCCACAAAAATTAAAAAGCTAAATCAGGAGTTGTGTTTTAGAAAGAGAGCTGAGCTGGGGACGGAATGGGGAATCAGACTTCAGGGATGGATTGAAGGCACCCCAAAACCAGCGGTGATCTTTGGTGTTGAGACTTGATAAATGGGTTTTCTTTTTCTTTTAATCAAATAATGGAAGAGGATTAGCTTTAAGCTTTAGCTACTCGGGTTGAAACGGCTTCCCGTCTTCGTTTTAGAAATTGACTTGACGGATTTAGCGAGAAATGTTTTTCTTTTTTCATTTTTTTACCCTTTTTGGATACGAAAATATTGTGCACATAAAATTAAATTAATTTTGACGTTAGATGATAATAAATAATTCTTCTAGCGAGCTAAATTTTATCATCATGATTTTTTAAAAAATTAGTAATAAATCTTAAAATTATATATAAATTTTAGTTTAACATACCATTATATACATAAATTTTAATTTAATTAAATTCTCATAAATTATTAACACAATTATTGATATAACATCATTTTATATTTGTATATTACATACAAAAATAATTACATTTATTTAATATAAAAATAAATTAAAGAATTTATTTTTTAAATACATAAAATTGAATCAAAACTAAAATTGCTTGCATAGATTTGAATCACAATCAAAATTTCATATATATAATTATATATTAAATCAAAGTTAATGTATAATTTTAAGATTTATCCAGAAAATATTATCATCATGATAGCAATCTTAAATTTGATTTTAAATTTACTAGACCAAGCTAATTACTATTTAGATAATATTATTTTAGTAAAGTTTATTTAAATTAAAACGATTGTGATAAAATTTAAAGATAATTACTGATTTTTTAAGTGATTAATTAGAATAAATACTGTTTGATGGTAGGATAAAATTTGATTAGTTGCCTTTCCCAATTTGGTAGGTGTTAAGCCAATTAGATTAGAAGGCATAGATTTATTTATTTGACGTGAGAGATATTGCTTTTTTTTGTGTGTGAACATAGTTATAGTTAAATGTGGGTTCTAAATTTCATTTCGCATAGAAAATGTTATTCATCCTAAGATCTCAAGCTCGAATATTTATGTGTACAAAAAATATGTATAAATTGTTAAATGATTAAAAAAACATGAACAAATACTATCATGTAATCACACTAATATATTCAAAAAATAATAATCATCGCAAATAATCACGTTATTATGTGTTGATTATGTGTACAAATGACTAGAATTATTTAATAATAAAATTTTAATTAATTTTTTCCAGTCCAACCAAAATTAAGTTTTGCTGACCCCTGAGCAGCTGGTTCTTTGTATATCAGATCCAGACTTAATATCCAACATATACTCTATCCTTTGGGTCTTAAACAAATACATATTCAACATTACATATAAATATGTGCTAAATAATAATATCTTAGAAAAAGACATGCATAGAGCATATTTAATTTATTCCCAAACTATATCAGTATGAGGGCATTTGCTTTCTTGGTATGATGCTTTTGTTCAACATCTATAGCTATAAAAAGAAATTGCATATCAAAATAAAAACAATATAATGGTTGCAACCACGAAACTGAGTGTTCTAACTCGATTTCCAGGGATTATCCCCATAGTAGTATGCAGTGCCAACCATAAGAGCAACTGTAGCCCCCTGAACTACCACCCTAGCTCGCATTAGCATCTGACCCAACTGAGAATTTCCTTGTCTAAAACTGATCAACCCCGCAGTGAGCACTCCAGCAGTAATAAGTGCACCTGTATATGCCCAAATCTATTAGTGGCTACAAATTTCGATGACTATTTGTTTCCACTAGCATCACACAGCAAAGAAGATTGTATTGGTTTTACATAAACCCGGGTTCCAGTTGGAAATAACATCTTACTTTGACTCCAAACTTGACAATATATTAAGATGCTAAACCCTGATGTAATGTAAAATACCAAATATAATTCTAGTACTATGAAATATCACAATTAAGCCTGGTAAATGTAACAACAGTACCAATATAAAGTCTTAAGTAAGCTAATCCCTCAATTAGTTAAGTAGGGTTCAGCATTGATTAGATTATGCATTTAAGATAGCTAACAACATCCTAACGTGCAGCTAATGCCTAAAGCACTATAAGCTATCGAGCTGAAGATGAAAACAAAACAAAGGAAAACAGCAAACAACCTAAACATTAAATGAAGTTCAAAATAGCAATAAATAAAACCGAATTGAACCAAGTTGTAAGCACTATATCAATCTCTTTGCTATTTCCCGCAGAGAGGTATCATTAGCTCCAAATCAAAACAGGTTTCATCCAAGTTGGATTTAATAATCCATCCCAGTGTAAACTCTGCAGGATGATTAGGTAGCCAATCCTTGGAAAAGACATGGAGTTCATAGTATAGAACATGCAAGGAAGGTCATTGATTAAGTTTTGGACACAAGCTTCCAGGGTTCCCAACTCCTACACAGACACTCTTCATGTCTAGGTTTGAAAAGAGTGACAGCATCTCACTAACTGATAGTCCATTTATGCACAAGCATCTTAGGATTCAATTCATCAATGGAACTGGTAATGGTATTCACAGTGAAGCATGATCTTTCTAATTGTCATATTATAAATGAAAAGTTGCCACTAACAATTATAATGCTTTGATAAAGACAAATTTGTAAAAATAAAGAAATGCAAAACAAGCAACAATAAAATACCAAAATACAAGATGCTAATTGCTTCATGTTGAACATCCAAACTTGGCCAAAAAACCAAAGAAGAGAATTTTCAAAAAGTCCTCTAGAAAATTTAAAAATAAAAAACTTTTATTTCAAATATTGATATACTATGGATATGCTCACAGGTACAATCTAGTTTCATTCAGTACTGGTTCTATTAACATGAAAGAAAAAACAAAGGTGAGACGCTAACTAGTCCAAGAAGCTAGAAACAAAAGACCAAGCAAAATTCTCAAGCATCAACAGACAAGAATAAGGAGTAAAGCAATACACTCAAATTGATTACAAAGAGTTGGCATCCGATCATCCACAAAAGGTCCTATTACATCCTTTGAGGTGTAACACTAAGAAATTTACGTTAATTTACAGCTACCATTTTGATAGTAACCACACGAAGCAATGCTTAGTTAAGCAAAAACTCAACATAATCGAGGAAGTGAAGTGCTTTTGCAGCCAAATAAAAGGGCAACTCCAAGAATATGCTACACACACATAACAAATCAAAGCACTTAGCTACACAATTTTCACACTTCATTTCATTTAAAGGAATAAAGCATTAGCAATGGGGTTGTTAATTAGGTAGCTTAAACTGGCTATCAGAAACATCAATTTATTAATGAAAGCTTAAAATTAGAAAAACTTTATCAGAAACATCCTTCCAACTATGGATCTGCAAGACAAACTGAAGCAAACAAAAGTTTAATTTCTATAAAATTCGAACCACAAATCTTTCATACAAAAAATAGATAAAAAGCAAGCATGAAATCGAAGAATTTGAAGAGGGGAAATGGAAAATTACCGACAGGAACAAGAGGGTTCCTGACACGCTTCTTCTCCTCCAACAATTCTTCGAAACTAGGTTCCCCCGAACTCATCTTCTACCTTTCTGTATATTCTTCTGCTGGGATTTTGCCGCAATAGCTTTCAACAAAATTTCTATGTAGAAATTGCTTAGTGAGCTCAAACAATGGGTTTTGAGGTCCAATGAACTTGACCCAACTGTGATGAAGTGAGGGCCTGTTCAGTTTAATGGCGATTGGCCCATGGTTGTTGAGGCTTTGTGGATGGAGACCCAGAGACAGATTGCATTTTGCTTGATGATTCGAGAATGGATACAAATCGATTGAATCAGATTTTTTTTAATTTTTTAATTAAATTGATTAGATCGATAAGTCGATTATTTAATCACTTTTAAAAACATTGATTCACTCTCTAATCTAATTTATATAAATTAATTTTTTAATAAAAAATACACAACACAAATAAATTTTTAATAAAAAACTTTTATGGGAGCAAAGAGTAAAGGCGAAAGCATTAAAGCTTTTAAAAAAATAAAATAAAAAAGAAATTAAGATGATGAGTGCAACTTTAGCTAAACAGTTGTTTAACTTTTGTGGGCAACCCTTGCTTTTGCTTTTATTATGTTTACTTAATCTTTACTTATACCTTCCGCCACCACTTTTTCAATGCTTTGCAATTATTGGACTTCACTTCCCCCTAAACTTTTGCTAATTTTGGGGAAGACCAACTCACCTAGATTCCCTTCTTTTTCATTTTCATAATTCCCTATTTGTTTTATTTTATCTACCATTTTATTTTCTTAAACAATCAACATTTAAAAATATCATATAAATCTCAAATTTTTATTTCACTTAAAATTAGATTTATCTAAAAATGGAGTTTGGATTCAATTATAAATATACAATATTTTTACTTGAAAATATATAAAAAAAAAAACATTAATTGCATGTAGCTATAAAAGAAGTTACCCACAACGTGAAAATAATTTAAGTTAAAAAATTGTTGATTGTGTTTAAATTGAAATAAATGAAAAGAAAATTGAATAAGTCCAAATAGAGCAGTCCAATCGGAATATGACATTAAAAAAAAAATTAAAATCTCCTTCTCTAATAATAAATGCGGTGTGGTCCTAAATATAAAACCCAAAGGGTATATTATCTATATATTTAATGTAGTAGGTGTATCACTTCAATGGGATTTTAGCGGTACACCAATTCTTAATCTTTTGTTTTTTTTTTTTTATATAAATTCGATTAAAATGTTAGCACATCATAGGTTTTTCTTTTTAATTATTTTTAGTTATATATGTTTCAGATGATTGATTTTAAATATATACATTAATTTTAATTTATTATATAATTTTATATATTAAATTTTATTTTAATTCAATCATCACAACATCATACCTATATATAATCTAATATAAAAATAAATTAATATTTTCATTTCTTTAAATATATATAATTAAATCAAAATTTACATATCAAATTACACATTAAATTAAATTTAAATTTTATTTCTAAATTATTCTAATACAAGGTAATTCACTACGACTAAATGAGAAGTAATATATGATATTAGGTGGAGAAATCAAGGTGAAATTTCAATTATAAGCAAGGCACATCAAAAACATTATTATTAATCTTAGAAAACGAGTTTTTATCATTATGTGGGATATAACTATCCACCAATTACATTTATTAATTATTAAATGTGTTTTTTTATTTTTAATTTCATCATTTAAATAATATCTGTCACGTCACTCTAGAAAGAAAATTGTTGAAAAGCCTAGTTTTTTTCTTTTATCCTCAGACAACTTGTTCCTGTATCTATATGTGTTGCTTTCCTCCAAATGGACCCCAAATTTCTTTTATTTTTTTCTCTGTGTGATAGATAAAATGATATTAGGTAACGGAAATCACTTAATAATATTAATAACATAATGAAAATCACTAATATAGGGTAAATAATACCCAATGTCCCTAAACTATTTATACCTTTATGTTTTGGCCACTCAACTTCAAAAAGTTATAAAATGATCATTGGACCATTCAAAACCTTTTATTTAAGTCAATAAACTATTCAAAAAAATTTATTTAAAATACTGTCTTATTAAGTTTTTTTCTTTAAAAGTCCAGCTAGGGAGCTCCAAATCATGATTTGACGATCTGTACGGTAGATCAGTACTCATTAATGAGTAGAAGAACATTCCTTAGATTTAAATTCATCTGACGGCCAGTATCGGAGATTAGAGAAAAAAATTATTTGAATTTTGATTCATAAATTCGTGAATTTTAACACTGCTTCATGGAAAGAAATTGAACCATATAATAGAAAGGGAATGAGAACTTTCAATTGGTGCAAATGGTGTGAGCATAGAAGGTCAAACAACAACAATTTTAACAATACTGTGACTTAAATGAAAACTTTTGAATAGTTCAATGATCATTTTATAACATTTAAAGTTAAGTGACTGAAATGTAAATTTATTAATAATCTAATAACATCCAGTGAATTTACCCAATAGAAAATTAGAAACCAAAATATACATTTTAACTTATTATTATATTATCTTTGAAAAGCCCTTACCCCCTATATTACTCAACATGAAAAATGAAAAGTGGAGAAAGAAAAAAGAAGTAAATTATGCATAATTCAAAGAAGAAACATTAACACTAATAAAAAATCTGGAGTTGTGCAATAAATTCACAATCTCCATTATCAAGAAAGAAAGAAAAAAGTAGTGAGAGTAGTAATAGAATTGATAGAGAAGAAGTGAAATGAGTGAGAATCATGTGATCCACCCCTCTTCTCTCTCACACTCTTTGTCTCTAAATCCAAAAACCAACTAAAAAGATCATAAATTTATCCATCCATCAAAACTACCCAAGCTTTTTTCTTTTCTTTTTTTTCTGTATTTGCTTTATTGTTTTGTGTTTCAATGGCTTCAAGCGCTTCAAGATTTATCAAATGTGTAACAGTTGGAGATGGAGCTGTTGGCAAGACTTGCATGCTTATTTGCTATACAAGTAACAAGTTCCCCACCGTATGTTCTTATTTTTTCCTCTTTTCTTATCTCTGGGTATATATCTTGTTTTTTTAAAGATTTTTGCTGCTAAAGTTTCCATTTTTTCTTGTTTTTTTTTTCATCCTGTTTTATGTAAAGACTCTAGCTTTATAGTTCTGACATGTTTCTAGCTTAATTATTCACGATCATCAAAAGTATGTCCTTTTGGGGTTCTTACAACTTAGCTGAATTTTCTCATCTGGGTTTTTCTTGTTCTTTTTTGAATCTGGGGTTTTACTGTGCTTTGTTATCAGGATTACATACCAACAGTTTTTGATAACTTCAGTGCCAACGTTGTAGTTGAAGGCACAACTGTGAACTTAGGTCTTTGGGACACGGCTGGTATCAATTCTACTTTGACGTTTTATGCTTTTAAGTTTTATGTTTGAAGCTCCAATTTACAGTCAGTATGGCATTGACTTTTCTCATCAAAGTTGTTTGTTTCTTTTTAAAGTGAAATTTGATAAACATTTTCTTAAAATTTAAACTTGTTTTCAAGTATTGATTGATAACATTTTTATAGGACAAGAAGATTACAATAGACTAAGGCCATTGAGCTACAGAGGTGCAGATGTCTTTGTCTTAGCTTTCTCATTAGTTAGTCGAGCAAGCTACGAGAACGTACTAAAAAAGGTGAACTATCTTGGATCTTCAACTTCTTTCAACAATTGTGATGTCTTATGTTAATATTCTGCAATTCTCTGATGACAGTGGATTCCTGAACTTCAGCATTATGCCCCAGGCGTCCCTGTGGTTCTGGTTGGCACCAAATTGGGTAATTCTGCAATTACATCACTAGCATTTTTAGTCGAATTAGATCTTAATTTAGTTTTTCACATTCTAGACTTTGTAGTAGAGTAGCATCACCAGATATAGTTTAAAAACTACTTAAACGATATATGCATGAAATTGGAGATTGGAGTAATATTTAGAATGGGGCTCATAGACTCATAGTTTAGGAATGTCTGGTGCAATTAATTCGTGCAATAAATATAATTAAGAGGTAGTGAGAGTGGCACTGATTAATGTGTGTAGTGCAAAAATTTTGTTTGGAAACTACTTGATGTACTAGAGATTTGGTCTAACCGAAGTTATGCATCTCGTAGAGATGGAAGAAAGGTAGGATATAGACTACTGAGAGAACAAATTAACAGGAAAACATTCCCTTGAGTGAAATTTGTTTATCAAACCTTGGTAGGTGGGAATTCAATGCTATTTTATTATAATCATAGGCCTGGACTCTGGCTTGCTCGAATCTCATGAGGTAGTTTTGTGTTGTTTTGATCTAAAAGTAGTCATGCTCATTGGAAAATTAAATGCAAAATTTAAGGCAAATAGAGTTTAGAGAATAGTTGTCAATTGCTTCTGCACAAGTCCGCAATTTAGTGATACACTACACTTCCAGTTAAATCTTAGTATCTTCTTTTCTCCATTATTTTCACCTTATGTTGATGTTGCATATTTTAAAATTCTACTGGACATACTACTTCTCCCGCTAATTGACCAAATGGACTGTTTAGTGCTCTCATGTAGAAATAGAAATTGCGAGTTCTTACATCTTCTGAAAGGGAAAATTTTAACCTGAAACTTTTAATCTGCACTTTTGAATTGGTATTTGAATTATCCAAGTCTTTTATAAAGGAGCCTTTAAAAGTTAATTTCGTACTATAGGCAACATTGCAATTTTTATGTGATCATTTGCTAGATAACGAACTAATTTCTTTTTTCTTTTGTTTTTTAAATGGACGAATAGATCTTCGTGAGGATAAACATTATCTGGCTGATCATCCTGGCTTGCTGCCGGTTAGCACTGCACAGGTGTGATATCTCTCACTAGTAGGGTTTGTAATAGATGTTATTAGCATTTTTGTACTTTAACCATCCTATGAAAAACAGGGCGAGGAGCTCCGCAAACAGATGGGTGCTGCTTATTACATTGAGTGCAGCTCAAAAACTCAGCAGGTATGAAGAAAGTTTGGTAACTACTCTTTATTAATGACCTTGGGAGACTTGAGTCTCTTAAGGACAAATTGGAGGAGTTCTTGGTGGAAATTGATTTATAGACATGAACTCTTCGAACTTGGTCACTTGTTAACTCTTTATCTGTTCATATGCATCATGTTATGTCACTAACATAAAGATCCAATCTCAAACTTGTCTTTGGAGCTTCCATAATTTATGCTCAAATCCTGGTGTTATGCCAGTCTAAAAAAGATTCATGCATTGTTTTACAAGTAGCATGGAGTTTTTTCAGATATGATTTTGCTTGTGCAGAACGTGAAAGCAGTTTTTGATGCTGCAATCAAAGTTGTGATCAAGCCACCCCAGAAACAGAAGGAGAAGAAGAAAAAGCCAAGTCGAGGATGTCTAATGTCGGTATTTTTTCTTATTGAAATTTTGGGTGCTTTTTATCATCTGATAGTCTTAACATATGAAATTTAAAGCTTTTGAATTGGTATGCATACTTGATACCGAGTAGCTTAGATATGACAGGGCACATTTGGTCTTTATGTTATCAGCATGCGACACTAAGAATCCCCTTATAATTGAATCTTTTCCGATCCCATGCTTCAAAGCTCACTAAATTATTAGCTATTGGAGTGATTTGTTGTACTCAATTAAATCAAATACAAGTAACAAAACTTTCAAACTTGAGTGTGGGGCTTAACGAGTTGCGTTTGACATATCTGTATGGATGTGTAAAATTTGTGTGATTACTGTGTATTTGTTTAATCCGGAGCCAATAATATCCAGGACATGATCACTTTTCCATTCGTTCAAATTGCAGAAATGTCTTCTGCGGGAGGAACTTCGTGCCTGCTAAATGAGACAGATTGGCTTAGCCAAAAGTCAAATGCTTGTGCTCCTCTTGCTACCTAGAGATTCTTTTTAGACAAACAGGACCAAGTCAGCTTGTTTATCATGCAACGGTTTTAGCATACAAATTTATTTCTAATCTTACGCTGTAATTCGGATGCTAATTTACTAGTGATTTCTTGTATAGAGAGTTAACGCTTAATGGACTTGGGGTTTTATGCATGGAGAAGAAAAACACAAGTGTGCTTTGAGTTATCTTACAATTGAAGTTTTTACATTATATACTCACAAACATTGAGAACAGTTTTTGCTGTAATTGAAGCCAATGAATGGTTATCAATACCGAAATTGCACGTCTTTACGTTCGAGAGAAGACCAAATTATTATTTTCTGGCGCGTATATTTAATAACCAATTCGGCCAGCGTCATGATTTTGCTCGATGCTGTTAAGACTGGCATGTGGGTCAAGCACAAACATGTGGGTCAAGCACAAACAAGGACACGAATACTCGTACAGAACAGATCAGTAGCATTGTCTTCAGAATATTCTGTTTTCCAAATGGATATGTCATACGTAGTAATCGGAACATGGAAATTTGATGTGTATCAATGGCTCACCGCAAGATCCAGAAAGGGCTTGGCTTTGCCAACTACTCAAATCAACACCAAATATATCATCGTAATGGAGAAGGATGAATGTTCAAATATTACTTGCCCACTCTAGTGTATGCACTCGGTCTTACTGCCCCCATTACATTCTAATAATATTCATAGCAAGCAAAGCTGACACCAATTAAAACTGTAGCATATCAACTACAATTAGAGTTTATCAATTAAATAAAATATATGAATACATCATCAACCACAGCAACCAAGTCATGCCACATCAGAAAAAAGGCTTCAGTATCAAAATTCGGTGACCATTTTAATTGGAAAAGAAAAAGAAAATTAAAAGGGGAAAGAAAAAAAAGTCAAGAAAGATATGCACTAAAAAGCAGTATGGGCACCAATTTCTAATGTCTGGGCAACATATGGGCATGATTTCCAACAGTTATAATATCTACAAAGGGAAAATGATCTGTGTCCAGAACAAATTCAAGGAACAAAGCTTGAATACACCCCGAACAGATTCTTTTACAGTACAGTCGATACGCCGAAAAGGTGGGGGGTTGGAGACTATGAACAAACATCAAATGGCTCACTTACCACCCATCCTCTAAGCAAACACAGGTTAGAAGACCTCTGGGGGTTAGCCAATGCCTATCCTTGAAGAACTGAAAAAGAATACATCAAAGTGGTCAATAAAAAATTCCATAGTTCTAATATCAATTTTCTCATGGGGGAAGAAAATTGGAGAATTTGTCAAAAGAAGCTGAGAAGAAACTAAATGACTCACAAGCTTTAATGGGCCACTAAACAGTGACATCTAAGGATGCTACTGCCATGAAGATTGCTTGTATCCATCCCATCCTCCCTCAGGTTCCTTCCTTTTCAAAACCCCACCTGGCACCTGATACATTCTTGCTTGTTCCTCTGCCAGGGCCTGAGAACTGGCAACAGACAGATGCCGAGATGCAAGAGGTGCTGTCTCATCTCTTCCTTCAATGTCTGGGCCTCCAGGCCCTGCATTTAAATCTAGACCTTGCCTTCCCCACTTCCTTCCACTCTCAGCACTACTATTATAACTACTGTCCGGAAGGTTAACAACAAATGGCCTTGTGTAATGGGACGGAACAGTGCCAGCAGGTCCTAACAATTGTGAATGGACCGGGGGAAAACAAAACCTCCCACCAGAAGATGAATCAGCATAAGTTGTTGAACTGCCAGAAAAGCTGGTTGAAGGAAGAGGAAAACTTGTTCCAAAGGGAAACACAGGATATTGGAAAGGAGTTGACGGAAAGGGCACTGCTGGTGCAGATGACAACACAGGTGCCCTATAGACATCAGGATTAAAAGGGGTGGCACCAGTAGGGGGACCCAGCACCCTTTGTGTTCCACCAGTTGCAACAATTGGAAAAGGTTGTTCCCTATCAGGCAAAATTGATGGAATAGTAACAGCTGAGTATGTATTCCCTGTAGGAAACCATGATGAGAAACTTGCCATCTCAGCATTGTTTATCTGCAGGCTGGGAACTGGTGCTTGAGGTAGCACGTTGCTATTTCTATTATGATGGCTAAATAGTGATGGTTCAGCACTCGCCTCATCAACAGCGGGTCCATTGTTCAAATCAAAGTCCCTGCGGAAACTTGCCTCACCATTAAGAATACCAACTGATGATTTTATTGGATGCATAGGGGCATCTATCCTGCGATTATTTCCAGTTGAGTGATTACCCAAATCAGCAGGTTCATCAACTCTGTTCAAATCAAGATCAAGTCCACCAGGAGAGCGAACGGGTACAGAACCAACCAACCCACATTTTAAATCACGATTATTTGAAAGATTATTTGAAAGGTCTAGTGCAGAGTCTGTGCCCTGGGTAGAACTTTGGAAAGCAAGATCCTCAAGGACTCTCTCATCAGGTACATTCAAATCAATATCCAATGGAGGACGGCACTGTTTTCCAGTAGTGGCATCAGGAATGGAAGCATTATTTGTACCCAGAGGCATATCTAGACTTTTTCTGGGTTCAGCTGGCCGAAACGCACTTGTAGCAGCTGATCCCTTCCAACCGAGTGCCCCTTTAGTCCTCAGCAGGTCCTGTGGGGGAACAAAAGGGCCTTTAGCAGCAGCAGCAACAGTAATAGAAGCAGGAAGGCTGCTAGACACGGAAGAAACAGGGAAAGGCAACGAGCTAATTAATTGGACAGGAGCTGTCCCGTTATTTGATTCCACAAATTTCCCATCATCTGCATTGAAGTCTTCATTTAAGTCGAATTCTACTTTAGCATCTGTATCAGCAACACCTGTAGCAGGAGTATCTGTAGTGATCGATGTGCATTCTTCTGCTTCTACACCAGTCACCTTAGATCCCCTTGGCCTCTTAGTTTGTTCTGTTTCTGGTGATGCCTTACAAGGAGATGGTCTACCGTGTGCTTCATGACCCTCACTACATTCTAAGTTCTCCTGCCCGTGCTCACCTTTCTGGGCAGTAACAACTGAACCAAAACATATTCAATTTAATTAGCAGTTTAATAATGACATAATAATAATAATAATAATAATAATAATAATAATAAAGGAATGCAAAACAAAAGCTTAAAATAATAAATAACAAGTGCTTCAAACTTAATAAGGACATCAATAATCAGAGAAGCATTACTTTCCAACTCAGGTTTTTGTTTCTCATTGTGACTGGCATGACTCGGTGCATCAGTCTCAACATCCTTCTCAGCCTTCACTTCATCAACATGTTCCAACACTGTATCTCTGGAAGGATCAGGAGGCAATGCTTCTTTATCTGTTCCTTTGATGGAATGCCCAAAAACATTTGCCAACTTCTGATGAGTCTGTGAACTTCTCTCCGAATCTTCAGTGACATTTTTCTTGTTATTATCCGCATCAACTTCAATAGAAGGTACAGATGAAGAACCTTCAACCACTTCTTTCTCCACTTTTACACCTGGATCAATGACCTCTTCATTTACTGCAGAAGTGCTCACCTTTTGTTTAGCATCCAAACAGCAATCATCATCCACTTCATCAAACTTTTTATCCAAACGCTCTTTGCAATCATCAATATCAGTAGTTTTCTCCACAGGGCATGCAGAAGGCAGATTGACTAAAGCAGCCATCACAATTTCCTTTAATTTACCATTTTCAGGACATTGGTCTGCAATCTTTGGCAAAGATGAGGTTAAATAATCATTTGGCTCTCCTAATTTCTCTAGAGAGGAACCAGTCTTGCTTTCTGCATTTTTAGGCCATGAATTACTAGCAGCAACACCCTGCTTTAGATGCTCATCATCTGCACCCTCAACAGACTGATTCCGATTTTGAACAACTTCATCCCCCGAAGAAGGTTTTAATTTAGTTTCATTGCCTGTGGAAGAGTGCTCAACAAGAGGGGTATTTCTTTGTGGAGAATCAATCGGTGAAGCCCCATCTGACTTAGAGAAGTCTCCAGTAGCCACGCTAGCAAGCAAATTCATTCCAGCATCATCCCCAACTGGCAAGCACTCATTTGCTTCGGCATACTTAGCACAACTATCAATTAGAGCATTTATGGAACTAAAAGAAGCATCTTGCAGTTTCCCTGATTTAAGTTCATTTCCAGAAGATGAGGAAGCAGTTTTTGTAACTTCAGTTATTTTCCTAGCATCTTCTCCAGTCCTACAGTTTTCCTCATCATGAACAGCTGCAGGTGAACCATCTCCCTCATCAGACCCAGTCAGCACATCTTTGAAGTCATTGCTCTGCCAAGATTCAGTATTCACATCAGTGGCAACATTTGCCCGATAACTCTCACTTTTCTCCTTCATGTTTCGATCTAATTGCTCATGTTTCTCTGAAAGCACAGGAGAAGAAGCTCTGCTAGTCATTACTGGATGATCTTCAAGAGATCCTCCACTGGCACTTTGTGCAGGACTTCTACCTCTATTTGGGATCTTAACAATGAACTTATGACTATTACCCTCAGCTATAGGAGGATCAGCTGCCTTTTCACATGTTAAACCAGACTGTGATACTTTTTCTGAAGCAGGATTTCTATGCAATGAAGAATTTTTGCTTGATCCAGCTTCCCTTTGAGCCCCTGATGGACCTGGGAAACCATTAATGGATTTCCGGTGCCGTGAAGAACTACCTGAGATCTTAGCCACTATTCCTGAACCAGCTGCAGAACTTCTTGCATCCTCCTTCCCAGAAACTCCCCCTGTCTTCCCATGATCACTAGAACAAGACTGACTATTGTTGTGGGACTGACTAGAACTGCTGCTTTTTTCATCCCGTGTGGTAGCTTGAGGGTCAGAGGTGCCAACAACAGCAGCATTTCGTGCCTGCCCATCTTTTAAGTTTGTACTGGCTGAGGCAGGTGATGTCGCTGCCTTCACAGGTCCTGGCGATGCAGAAGCAGACTTGGTTGTGACCTCTCCTTGAGCAAGCTTAACCGAACCAGTTTTAGAGGCAGAAAGTTGGGTTACTGAACTCTTCATTGCAACATCAGATGATCCAGAGTGCTTGCTTCCACTGTGAGAAACATCAGAAAGACGAGCTCTAGCAGACCACGGAACACCCTGATTTGAACCACACTTGGCATCCATCTCAGCCTCTACTCGTTTTTTCCATGTATCAACTAAACTCCTTGCTTTCTTCTGTATTTCTATATTCTTATGAGTACGCAAATGATTCACGGACTTGCCAATGTTACACATCTGCAGAGCTGTAAGATTTACAGGTAGCTTATCAAGAGCTCGGAGTAAGGTTAAAAGAAAATCATCAACTGATCTATCATCCTTGGAGCCGCTACCATCTCCAATCTTCCCTTTGTGGACTTCCTGGAGCCATTCATCAAAAACAGGCAACCCTCTGAGCTGAACAAAATGACTAAGACAGTCAAACTTATCTGTAGCTGCTATGACACCAGCAAGCATTGACCGGCTCACCAAATCTATTTTCTTCTCATTTCTCTCAGACACCATGAGTTGAACCAATTTCTCAACTCCTGCATAGTCTTCTAGTCCCCCCTTTTCAGTAATTTTAGCAATCTCAGATTTTAGATTAACTTCTAGTCTACCATGACCAGAATCCCCATCATCCATTTTACTAGTACGTTCCCTTTTGACAGGCTCAAAGCCTTGATCCCCACGCTCCCTCTTTTTCCCCTTACCCTGAGAAGGAAATGAGGAAGCACTGTTCTGTACGCTATCTGAACCAGGTTTTAACTGTGATGTTGATGTTGGACCATTCATTGGCTTTGGAGAACGGCCACCCTGCTGCACTGTTGCATGCATCTCTAAGCGCGTCTTATACAACAGCTGATCTACTTCTTCTTGTAGTTCCTAAAAATATAAGAAGAAGAAGAAGAAAATATCAACAAAAAGGGTACAAAATTAATAAGACATATGAAGGAGCATCTAGAACTCACATTAATATAATCTTGATCGGTTAGCCACCATAAACACTTGTTTGTAATGTCATAAACTCGCCGGCACACAAATGAGCAAATCCCTGATGGAAGTTCAACGTCTTTAGGAAGGAATGCAACTTTACATGGATGGAGTAAAGATGCAGCAGGAATCTCATCCTTGTGAAAGGAATAAAATATTTCGTTTGGCGCAGCTTCCAACAGGAGGCCTTTGCCAAGCTTTACTTCAGCAGGTCGATAAAGCCAATTTACACACAACTTTAACTTGTTTTCTTTCCCAGTAGTTAGACAACGAATTATACCAATGAAAGGAGGAGAATCTTCGGGCGGTTTGAAGAGAGCACAGTCACCAACACTGATCTTACGTCCATCCTATTGGTAGCAAAACAGGCCATGTCAGTGACTTAGTGAACATCCAACCGTGTGTGCAATTTTTTATCAGTGAAAAAATAAAGCAATTTGTACTATGAAAAAAAAAATGCTTGATCAAAAACCCAGATTGCAACCCACTCAGTTGTTTCTAAAAGCCATCAACTCTTGGCTTCAAAGACTAAGCCACCCAAAGGAAGCAGTGCAGGTAATTTAACACAGACAGAAACAACTCAAAGAACAACCCTCAAGTAGCAAATAGCAAGAAATTCAGCTATTCAGATGTGTTGTGATTCCAATAATCCAGCTTAATTAGATAAGGACTTTTTGAAAAGCATATGTATGGAAAAAGATGCAAATAATAACACCATTTTGGGAATGATCAGTCAGTTTCTAAATAAACTCACAAAACAAACAAGATTTTCTTTAGTAAATTTACAAAGCTTCTATAGATTTTAAACCATAGTTTCACAATGTAAGAAATAAATCTACTAAAATTCAATTTAAGAGAAAACTGCACATTAAGAAATAAATCTACTAAAATTCAATTTAAGAGAAAATTGCACATTAATCATCCCTAAGCCATCAGACTTCAACAATAGCAGGAAGGAACTATAGTAGTTCAGATATATCTAAAGCTATTTTAAAACAACAATCAAGGAGAAGTTGAACTAGCAAGTCATTCAACCACTCAGATCTAGTCTGAGTCCAATAATCCAGCTTTATTAGACAAGAAAGACTTCTGAGATTCATATGCACAGAAAAGAGGCATATACCACCATATAGAGCATGACTGGCCACTTTTAAACAATTCATGCAACAAATACTTCTTCAGTAAATATACATCAAATGGCAAAATACTTCTACAGATTTTAAACTTCTCAGAATCTATTATAATACAATTAAGAGCAAATTGCACATAAATTATTACAGAGTCAACAGACTGCACCATTAACAAACTATTTCCTAATTGGCCAAAATTACTTCATTGACACATACTAATATTTCCCGGGTATTACTTCTCTTCCTCCAAAATGATAAACTAGAAAGTAATTCTTTCTCAATAAATTTCATGATTTGAGCTGTCCAAACTTTGGAACCTTCCCCATATTCTGAACAACAATAACGCTGGTGATTTCTTCTCCTTAGTACTCCTTGATGGTAGGCAAATTCCCATGATCAACATATATACATTGATCTATATGGACCTAAATTTCTCTATCATTTCCCAACACTTCCTCTGTCCAACTCCATCATATTGGGTGAAAGGAAAACATCCAAGGCATGCTAAGCAACTGCTACTCGAAGTCCACAAATTATAAATTTCAGACAAGTCAATGGAAGCACTGTATCATCTACAGAAAACTTGTATATAAAAAGAAAAAGAAATTCTGGTATCATAATTTAGCACACAAAAGATATGTTTTAGAAAAATGTAAATTGGCCCAAGGAAACAGACTATTCTCAATCATTACCCAAATTACAATGTAGTATACCGCTTCCCACAACTGAAACACTGTATGAACGACAAAAATCAAGCCAAAAGTTCTTACACGAACACCTCCGCCAAACAATCCACCCAAAAGATCAAAAGTTAAATGCCTTCCAACTGATCAATATTCCAGCTGATTCAAAACCAAGCCAACAAAAATCCAAGAAAATTAAGAGTACTTCCACACAATCCAGCACCAATTAAGACACCATACCAAATTCCCAAAAGCAAAAGTGAACCCCTCTCTTCATTTACACCAAATCAATCCGACAAAACCTTTCTTATCAAATCACAAGACGAAACAAAACAAGCAAACAAAAAGAAAAGAAAATTTAATAGAATCAAATCAAAAAAAAGCAGAAGAATAGGTATACCTTTGAAAAGAAATTAACGGTAGATGAAGAAGAAGAAGAGGAGAGAGAAGCACCACCATCACCACTCAGAACAGCCGTTGAACGTGTAGGGACTGTCCACATGTGCCGTGCCTTTTTCCTCTCCTCACCTCCTCCCCGCCCATGCATAGCCTTGCATTTTCCCCTTCGAGTACCATCAATTCCCCCTCCTTATTTCTATCTTCTTTTTCCCCTCTTCAATTTCCTCCCCTTTCTTTCAACAATTCCGAGCCCTAGATCTGCCCAAAACCCTACCTTTTACCATCTACAGAAAAATCCCCCTCAACCAAACCCTAACTTCCCCAATCGCAAATCGGAAACCCTAATTCCCCTTGGATCGCGATTCTCCCTTTTACCCGACCTAATTCAATCTCAGATCCATCCACCGCGTTCGATTTTGCAAGCCGCCTTTCGATCTATAGAAGAACAAAAGAGATTATTGAAAATTAAAGAGAGAGAAAATTGAGAGAGATTAAAAAAAATTGTTTTTGATCGACTTTAGAGAGAGAGAGAGAGAGAAGAAAAAAAAAAAGAGACAGACAGAGACAGAGAGAGACGGCAAAAGGAAAGGTGTACTTGGGGTTACATGGTAGGGCAGAGCGGGCAATGGGATGGGCAGTTCGGGCAAGTACTTAACAAGGGGTAAGATACAGTCACAGTGCTGTGACGGAAATGAAATGACGTGTGTGGGATTCCGGATACGGGACTGGACTTGCTCGATTTCGTTTCAGATTATCAACTTAAGAAGTGTTTGACTCATCAGTGTTTGTTTTGGCACCTTTGACTTTTATTTTTATTTTTGGGAGGGGGTAATGAGGGCAAATGGGATTTTCAACGGCCGATAAAATTAAGGTTTTTGGGTTTTGATTTTTAGGGCGGGGGACGATAAAGCTACCCGTGTGGGGTATTGCGGGTGATGCTTCAAAGAGGGCAAACTCGTAACTTCTCACTTGAGGGAGAGTTAAGGTTGTCTCTCCTCCTGGATTCTTCCATCCAACCAAAAAGTAAGAAAAATAAAAACAAGTTGGAAGTGAATTTTTATTATGGGTAAGCAAAGCATAAATAATTCTCTACAGCCTTCAAAAAATCATGGAATTTTGGCATGATGATCATAGATATATGTTCTTGAATATTTAAATCCAAATTATTATCTAACAGTGGGCTAGAAACGGAAACAGGCAAAACTAATAGTAGCAGTATAATAGGGTAGGGTAGGACAGCGCTTCCAGTGGTGTAGGTGGCAATAAACCGCTGCTCTGGGGTTTAAAGCCTACGGTTGCTCAAGTTTGGGCAGTGGATGGTCCTTACTTCTAAACAAATGAAGGCAGTTTATCAATTTTTTTGAAAATTATTTTTGAAAAGTTTAGATTAAAATTTAAATGTTTAATATAATTATTAAAAAAATATTTTTAATAAATAAGATATTTATTTTAAATATGTATTATAAAATAATAAATAAATATTTAAGTAATATTTAAATTAATTAATATTATGATATTTTAATAAAAATATAAAAATAATTTATTATATTTTGTTATTAATATTTTAATATATAAAATATAAATTTTATATATTTTTAAGCAATTAATCAAAAAAGAGAAAGTATCGTGTGTTAAAAAGATGAAAACGTAATTGAATTGTTAAAAGTGCTTTTCAAATGAAAAAGCTAAAAATTTTAATTTCTTCATTTCAAGAAAAATGCTTTTGAAAAACCAAAAATTTCTTTCAAAAGTTACTTGTTTAACATTATTTTTTGTTATGTCAAAAGTACTTTTAAACGCACTATTAAACAAAGCCTCAGTCAAATGCTAGCCTTGAATGAATGAAAGAAAGAGAATTTTAGAATGGTGGAGACTATGGTTGGGATGTGATCCATCATCCTGAAAGTATGCGAGACCAGAAACAGAGCATTATTCATTAAACTAACAAAACCGATTCTTCAAAGCGTTGCAATGCCAGTTCTCCCTTTCGCTTTCCCTCAGGCATTTGGGACCACTCTCTGGTGTGTGTTAAGCAGCCTTGACAGGACACAACACAAACATTGCTATTGCTCTCGAATCCCCACTTGTAAGAAGTTGCCAGGGATTCGCAGTTCCTATTTTCCCACTCCCTTCATATTTTATGATCTATTTTTATTTATTTAAATTTCTGAAAATACAGTTGTAATAGATTCAAGCTTAGACTTGATTATGACTGTGGACCGTCAGCATCACAAGGGGAGATTAAAAATAAAGACAAAAAGGCACAATTCTTCTATCGAGTTCGAGCCTGTCTGTGTGGGGGACAAAGCTTGAACCACTCAACAGTCTGGATCATTGCATTTGTGTATACTCAATATTTTTACTACAACTTCGGTGAGGAATCCGGCTAACATAGTTAGAAAATTTTCAAAACAGAAACCAAGTGTAAAAGGGAAAGATGAAATAAACGGAGTTCCTTTAAGATCAGCAGCAGTTAATGATTATGTGCCATCGAAAACAAACACAAACACTAGTTATGTTCCTAAACACCTAATATGTCTGATGCAATAATGGAATAGTAAGGCAGAATCGAATCTCCACCAACAAAAAGCCTTCAGTGAACGGGATAAGCAGTTTAGTACAATATCACAGAGCATTTATAATCCTCTTCATCTCTGCAGATCTCCTTGGATCAGGATCTTCAATTGCTCTTTCTGTAAGTACTTGCTTAATTCGACACATCGACTTCCTTACCTAAATTTCATAATCAGTATAGAAAATCCAGTAAGCAAAAGGTACTTCCTAATGGTGGAGGAATATTAAGAATCTGGTAAGCATGAATGATTGCAAACATAATTTCAGTATTAACAAACATGATTACCTATGCAGAGTAAATTTTATAAAATATTTAAGAATAAGTCTGATTGTTCGATATTCATAGTTACAAGGAATAACCATACACGACTGCTTCATTTTAATACATTTTAGCCATTCATTCTGACTTATTACTAAGTACTACAAAATGCTACTTTGTTTCACATTAGTATAATCATTTCTAGTGTCTAATCATCTAAACAATTGCAGTGTGTTTGGATTGGGAATTTTGTAAATTCAAAGATCTTTTATTTGTAAAAGTGTATAGGTTACACTAATAATACAAAGAAATAAAATTGTATATCATAGTTAAATAAAATGATATTTTGATTTTTGAGTTTTGGATTTTAAGGTGGGCCATATGAAACAAGTGAGGGCATATTTAAAAGAATTTTGAAAACCCGCATCTTTTATATGGGGGTTCCAGAGAGGGATTTCAGGTACTCAATTTCCTTCAGGAAATTCCTCCTAAGTTTTGAAATTTCCACTTCTTTTACCAAACAAGTCAATAGGATTTAAGCATTTAATATCCCAACTAAATGAATTTCCTTCCAGAAATACCTCATCCAAAACAGACCCTCTAGGATATTCAAGCAACAGTAATCACAAAGCATATCAAATGACAAGCAGAAGAAACAGGGTTATACCTTTGGGATGCGTTCTGGATTGGGAAAGCGGAGATTCTGAGCATGAAGCATCTGCCGTTGAGTCATCAGCATGTTTTTCTCTTTCAACAGAACATACCATAGTTTATGGAGATCATTCCAGGACTTTAGACGCAGTTCAGAAGCTTTCCAACTTCGACCTGACAGCAACGAAATTTTAAGAAGAAATTGAACAAATCACAACAGCACTAGAACTAGCATGGTGACTACATGGGTTGGATTGGGTGTTGAATAGCAGGTCTGCCCTTCTTAGGGTAGGGGCAGGGTCTTCGGGAAAGAAATTCTTTTGAAAAATCCATTAGGTCTATAACCAATTACCATGCAAATATATCCAGGAAACGTTATGAGTTAAAATGTTAAAATTGAAAACCAAATCTCTTGTTTAAGTTTAACAGGGAGACAGATGCAGCAATATCAGTGTACCCTTCCTCTAGGAGTGCAACAGCTGTTAATGCTTTATTAGCTAAACAGACTCGGTGGAAAGAATAGCTTCAGGTTCAAGCCAATCATAGAAGTTCATTAAAAAAAAAAGTTGTACTTCTTAAGGAAAATGTACTCCTGTAAATAAAGAGAGCTTCGAAAGAATATTGTTATGAGTAATTTATGGCCAGTTTATCAGAACTACCACATAACACCAGATAATGAAATCCAATGAAACTATTACACTGATCCCAATGTTGAAATCTATCCCACAACACCAACCATCAAACTACTTCAAACAGATAAACTTCGAATCCAAATTTAGTAAAACCATAGATGACTTATCAGTTTCAGAAAGAACCAAATAAAAATAGATCTTTCATCCAAGGTGGCAAGTAAAACTATATCCGTGGTTTGCATGCTGACTTGAGGATTTCTTCAATAACGACAACAACAGCATTGGCACTAAATTCCCAGGTTCCTGACAGTTATTAATATAGAATTTAGCAGTAACTTAGGGGATGATGTACAAGAAAGTTGTTTTACCAAGTTTTCAACAGTTATCCTAGTTTATTCTAATACATGGCATCTAAAATTCAATTATGCCTTTACAAATGCAGTTTGTTTTAGAGTGTGAGCAATTAAAGCATTATCTTGGACTCTCAAGTCCTAACTCCCACTTGGGGAAACACTGGCCATTAAAGTGAATTTGGCAACCCTTCAATTGCACGAACTTGATGAATAAACACCAGCAACCCACAGATTCAAATAAGTTCGAAGATTGTAACAGTTTCAAAGATATGGTGTTCAATAGTTCCAGATTGCTTTTACTTTAGTCTAGCAAATAAGAAATGAAAATTGGAAACATAGAAGGAAAAGGAAACTCATGATTTTAAAAAGAAAAAAAGCGAAAAGCATGCAAAGAATGTACCGTAGACAGGTTTTTCATCTTCAGGATTTCTATCAGCGTCAAAAAATTGCTCAAGTGGGTTGAGATTAGTGGGAGCAGCTGCTGATGCGGCGGCGGCGGCGGTTGCAGCTGAACTTTCTGATTTAGCAGCAGCCAAGAGAGCTGTTCTCCCTACAAATCTAGACAGAAACATGGTTAATCTCTCACTAATGTATATGTTTTGCCGAGACAGTGTAAATGTTTTGTAAGGAAGACTTCGGTTTGCCGAATGTGATAGGGTTTTAAGAGCCCAGTTCACGGCCCACTTCAATCTAATTTCCAGATTTGATGTGTTGGTGACGGGCTCTTTTCTATTTTCGATGGGGTTTTAAGAACCCAAGTCACGGCCCATTTATTTTTTCTGCTCTAAAATATAAAATTAAACGATGAAGACTAATATGTGGGTTTTGGGCTTTTACATTTAAAAAAAGAATTTACAATTTAAAAATATAAGCGCGTTTGAGTGAGAATCGTTTTTAAAAGTTTAAAATTAAATTATTCGTTTGGATAATTTCAAATGTGCTCGTAATTTTATTTAATTTAATACATATAGTTTCACTAGAAAATAAAAGTTTAAACTTAAATTTTTTTTATTTAATTATAAATTTATTTTATTAAAACTATTTATAATTTTTTTACAAAATATAATGATATACATATTGAATTTTTTATATTATTTATTTCAATATAATTCTTCTTCTTTTATGATTATTTTTTAATTTATACAAAATTCCATTAACCTATTTTTTCTAAATCAATTATTTCTTCCAAAGACACTCTTAATCTTTTATAATGTTGCAATTTTTTGGATAAGTTACATTATGTTTTTTTTTTCTTTTTTATTACCAACTATGAAAAGTTACAAAATAATCACTCAATAATTTAATTTTGTCTTTTGTTATCACTCAATTATCTTAGATTTTTTGTGTTTCTATTTTACATTAGTCGGTTGGTGAAAAAAATAAAATTGAATAATTGAGTGACAAAAAAATAAAATTTATTAATAATTGAATGATCATACGAAAAAAATATATAGTTAAATGATCTCTATTATATATATATTTATCTTTTGAGCTCCAAAAAATTGAAAATATGTACTCTCCTTAAGAGTACTTATATTGTTATATCCAATATTTATTAGTTATCATCTTAATCTACTAAGCTCATCTTTTAAAACTAACTTATCGAAATTACGAATTTATTTGAGTTTGAATCCAACAGTTTCTCTTGATTCTTTCTACTATTTTCTGGGCCCTTAAATTTGGAGAAGGAAACAAAGCCGCCGACCGAGTAGCTGGAATAAAAGTGAAACACTTGCTTCTCCATCTCCACCACTCTGTGATGCTTGATTTTCTTTTTCTTTTTTGTCCGAAGAAAAAACATATTATTATGATATTTGATCATTTTAAACTCAGACGTCATAGGAAAATAACACAAATATGACGTGGATAGATCAAAATGTATGCATCATTCATATAAAAGTAAAAGAGGAACAGGATCAGAACAAGAAATAATAAATTGACGTTAAAATGTGGGATTCTCGTTTTATGTTACAGTAAGTATATTGTTTTCCAGCCCTTAAATCTTGGCTTTAGCGCTCCTCGACATGTGTCTGTGATTGCGTTGTGTGAAAGTGATTGAGCAACCAACCACTTCACTCCAAACTATTTTAATTTCTGAGACCACTTTTAATTTTCACTTCTCCAAGTAATAATCTCCTCACAAAATATTTACATTACAATTCACAGATCATTCTTTTATACTTGTCTATTAACATGAATACAATTTTTAAGATTCATGAATGGAAATTAACAAAGCACGCTCAATTATTTAATATATTTATAATCATAATACCATTGTTTGTGCTATGTTCTATTCTCTTATAATATGATTTTTGGTTAGGCTCAATGGTAGTTTATTTGTTTTGTTTTTTTTGGTATATAATGGTAGTTTATTTGTTTATCATTAATGAATCACGTCACAAATAAATCCATTTAATTTATATACATTTGATTATAATGGTTTGGGAGTTAAATGAAAAAAGAAATATATTTCAGCCTAACCAATAAATGAAGGCTTGATTGGCCAAACTTTAAATCAATAAACGGAAGCATAAGTTTTAAAATTATCAACGAAACACACCAAATATAGATAACAGAAAACGCATTACATTCAAACTCTACTCATTCATAGTATAATGAGAAAGGACATATGTGACTCCAAATTTCGGAAAAGGCCAAAAGAAAGCCAGAGAATTTCCAATGAATGGGTCCCACCGTTGCCATCAGCAATAGCAATGGTTCGGTGGCTTTGCCTGTACCCTAAACTTTCAACAACTTGTCTCTCTTTCCACGTTCTTCTTTTTCATCCCTTGCCATTGTATGATAGATTGGCGGTAATTTTTTTATAAGAAATAACTATAATTTCGAGGTTTTTTAAACCACTTTTTGGGTTCCATTATGCATTTCAATCCAATTTTATTTGAGTAATATTTTATTGGTTTCAAACGTAAATTATATGCAGTAGCCTTGTCGTATTATTACAGCTGTATTTGACTAAAATGACGTCCATCCTCCTATAAATATTAACCAGCATTAACTCCCTGCTACCTTTGGGGCTTTAAAATATAATTTTATTTATAAATTATGTTGAGAGTGTTCACTATTAAAACTATAAAACTATCATTCTATTATTTAATTATTATTATTATTATTATTATTATTATTATTAACCATTTAATGATTGATAAAAGGATGACGTAACCACTTTAAAAAGAAAAAAGAGTTTCATAACTAGATGTTGCAAATAAAAACATATTTGATTTCGAGAGAAAACCTTAAGGGTTAATATTAGTGGTCTGGGCGGTTTAATGGTGTTATGGAGAGGCGAAGAAGGTGCTAAACATGAAGAGGACAATGAAGGTTTGAAGTGGCCTAATGGTGGTGTGGCGAGTTGGTGAGATTTAATGATTGAAGATGGGATTTTTTTTTTTTTATAATTAAAAGAATGCATCAATTTGACTTATTACATTAGACTCTTACAATAGGTTTACCAAACTTATCATTCGATAAAAAATTTTTGATATGTAAATCAAGAGTATCAATAATACGTAGAAGTCAATCTGCTGTACTAGTTGTTTTTGCAATCTGATCTGCCACTGAGTTCCCTTCCCTATTCACGGATTGGAAAACAATTGAATCATTGAATTATTGAGAATAGATCTGATTAATACCTCTGTTGAATTTGCAACCGAATGCTCATTAATCATATCTACCACCATTTTGCAGTCACTCTCAACAATTATCTTCCGATATCCACGATCCTTTGCTATCTGCACACCATAAAGCATTGCCCAAAGCTCAGCATCAAGGGTTGACCCTCATCCAACAAATCGACGATAACCTGTCACCCAATTACCAACCGAATCTCGAATCACCCCTTCAATAGCAGACCATTCACTATTGAAGATAGATTTTAATTGGACATGAAAGTTTAATTTAGATTTAAAAAAAAGTAACCATAAATATATTTAAATTTAATGTTTTTTTGTTATTTTTAAAAAATTAATATTCAAATGATTAAAATGAAATTTTTTTTTAATAATTACGGTGAAATTAAAAAGATATTTTTTAAAGTAATCAAAATGAAAATATTAAGTGACAAATTAAATAATTTACATAATGAATAATAAATGAACTAGCTGCCTTTAGATACATCATTAAAAAATAAATATACAATGTTTTGCAAACTATAAGTAGAAAATTTAAATGAATATGGGAGTGGATGCTCGAATCCAATCGTTCAAAGACATCATTTGAAAATTTAAAACATTTCATTTATTTTTTCTTTCTAGTCATCCACATCGTTAAAACAAATAAAATAAAATCGATATGTGCAGGTCTTTGTTTTTTTTTTTAAATGATAAATCGATATGTGCAGTTGATTTTAAGTAAACATGTGATTATAGGTATTAGAAGGAAATTTATTAAAGTTTAAAAAATATAATTTGATATAGTTTCTTTACTTATCATATCACATGATCGTCACTAATCATCTAAATAAAATTGCCTATGTTTCTGTTATTGGGCTTTTTCAGATACTAACAAAATCCTGAAATTACTCGATCAAATATCTAAATAATCATCATAGTTTCTTACTGCAGACCATCAATATAGTTAGTTGGGTCTCAGCTTTAATCATGAATTCCTCATGTTCATATTCTTTCTGCTTCTAGGTTTTTTTTGTTTTGTTTTTATGAAAAATTATAATTTTAAAAACAAATATCAAAATTATATATAAAATTTTGATGTTACAAATAGTTTTTAATTTTTAAAAATTATTAACAACATTAGTGATATTGATATATTGTATTTACAAATTAACAATTATATTAATCCAACTTGAAAATAAATACAAATATAAATTTCTTTAAACATGTACAATTAAAATTAAAACAAAATTTTATGTATATATATAAATTATAATTGCACCAAATCAATAAAATAATATATGTTAAAAATGTAAAAAAGCTTTTTAATCATATTTCTAATTTTTTAGAAATGTACTGTTAATCTATACAAAAATGAATGCAATAGCCTATAATGATGTAATTTGACAAAAACTTTGAATTCTCTGTATTGATGTAGAGTGTTAGTAGGGAAAAAATATTAAATTCAATTTCAACATCTTACCTAGTTTTGTTTTGACCTATTAATAAAACTATTGCGTATAAAATAATATTTACAAATCATAATCCCTCAGACATTATCTAAACATGTCCAAATTCAGAAAATTATATTAAAATAAACTGTTCCAAACTAATCTTTATATTTTTGTATCATGTTTTAAATCATTATTTTTCATAAATAAAATCATATCTTTAAGTTAAAAATATAAAAAAAAAATGACTGTTATTTTAAAAAAGAACTTACAAAATTTTAAACCATATTTTCCTTATCGTACTTTTTAGAACGAGCTGTAAAGGGAAATGTATCGGCCTTTGCTTTGACCGTCTTATATAAACGTTTACCCCTTTTCTCGCTCCATTGGTTTTAGGGGCACCTCTTACCCACGTGATTATCTCTTCTCAGTTCCCCAAATTGTCCTCACCCTTCGATCATTCCAGAGCCACTGCAGTTCCCTAAAACATGCCACGTAGGCGCCAGCTTGCTGAGGTCAATCCCGTCATTTTCTTCACAAGAACATGTAGGTTTTTCATCACAAGGTGTACAACCTGAGAACTGATATGGCCACACGTCGTCGTTTAATTTCCCTCCTTTAGTTTGTTTCAATGAAATAATTGGATTCTTAGCTGTGTTTATCATTTATTTGTTCCAATGAGGATTTAGTTGTATTAATGTTGGTAATAAGTTACATGTTAGTTAACTTCTGTGTGTGTGTGTTTTGGTCATGTAATAATTATGAAGGCTGTAGCTTCAGACGAGAAACAAAAAGAAAAATTTCTTCGAAAAGGTAAAAAAAGAAAGTGAAATACAACTTTGAGTAAAAAGTCAGTCGGCACTCCTTTTTAACATTCAATTCAATCTTCACTTAGCTTAAACAATTCTGAATTCTCATAAAAACTTCTACTTTCTCATTTCTTTGCTTGCAAAAAGCCTCTGGGTTGTTTTTTGTTTTTCTTTTCACTGTGACAACTTTTTAGGTGAAGTGGGGTAACATGATTTATTTTTTACTTTAATGCTTTCCTTCACTTGATTTTGCTTTGTAACAACCTAAATCTGTTGGCTCATTATTTTTGCTATTGCAATTATTAACACTTCCTTGCTCTCCCCCACATTTCATTTCATCTTTTTTCTCTTATCTTTTAAGCTTAAATCTTTTGTGCAGATTTCCTTATCTTTAGTTCAACTTTGTCCCTTGTATATCAGTGTCTACACATGTAAGTGGCTCACTCTTTTGGCCTTTTGGGGTCCTTTTTCTTATTTTCCCTTACTTTCTCTGGTGTTTCATTCTTTTAATGTTTTAGTTACCTCCTTTAGGAGTTGGGATCTGGGTAGTTCTCATCTTTAGTAGTTTACAGTTGCTGATTCTAAAAGTTGTGTTTTTTTTTTGGATATAGAGAAATAGATCATGGCAAAAGTAGATGAACCACAGCCACATCCACCAAAGGAGCAGCTGCCCAACATTTCTTACTGCATTACAAGTCCACCTCCATGGCGTGAGTTTCTTCAATGTTCTATTTTTGTTTTTTACCCTAGTTATGACTGTTTAGATCCTAAATTTCACATTCAGCAGCAGCTGATGTATTGTGTTAGATTTTTGGTTGGTTTAAAGTGTGATTCTTGTGAATCCTCCTGGGAATATTCTAGGTAAGGTTCAGGTAGTAGTCATTTAGTTTTTTGGATATGTATCTTCTGTAAAATGTATATTCTTCTTTTAGCTGAAGCCTGAAAGTAAGCAGCTTTTTTTTGGCTAAGATACCCCTTTTTGGAAAAGTGAAATGCCATTATTCTGCAAAAAAAAAAAACTTTCTTTTTATGTTCAGCAAGGATGAGAAAAGAGAAGGAAAAAAAAAAACATAACGACCTTTCAACAATGCATGTAGTAATGTTTGGGTCTATTTTATAACTTCACTTTGGTAACTAGGGATGGTAATTCTAGTCATATGGTTATTGTTTTGGTGAGAGTTAAGCTGAGGCCTACTCTTTGCTAATTGACTTCATTTTGGTTGAATTTTCCCTCTTCTATTTTGTCTTTCACTTTAGAGTGTTCTGTTTCCACTTGAAACAAATTGAGGAAATTTTCATTTATTGTTTTGATGTGGGATCAAGATATTAAATAATTATTTAAGTTATGCCTTCACTTGGCTATATTAAATGGCGGCTATTGCTGGTATTTGAATGCCGGTAGAAAAATATTGCAACTAATCTCTTGACATTTTGGTCTGTGTTTGATGCAGCCGAGGCCATCCTTCTTGGTTTCCAACATTATCTTGTGATGCTTGGAACTACAGTGATCATTCCAACTTCACTTGTTCCCCAGATGGGAGGTGGAAATGTAAGTCCCCATGAAAAACAATCAACAATTTTTACTTACGTTGAATGCCATGGTATTTTGCTTTATGCTTCTACTATGGTATTTTGCCTGGCTTAATAATTTCAGCAATGTTTTATCATTGACCACTATAGGAGGAGAAAGCAAAGGTTATCCAGACTCTACTCTTTGTTGCTGGTTTGAACACATTATTGCAGTCACTGTTTGGGTCTAGATTGCCTGCTGTGATTGGAGGGTCTTATACCTTTGTCCCAACAACAATCTCGATTATTCTTGCTGGTCGGTTCAGTGACAGTTCAGATCCTATTGAGGTACCGTGATCTATACTCCAACTTCACCATATTACACAATGTATGTTTGGACTTTGTAATTACTAAAGTTGCTTATTAATTTGGAGAAGCAAGTATTTACCTAATCCAGTATGGGACATGGTTACCATGCAGCTCAATCATTACTAATATGATATAAAATGACTTCACTCTTCATCATTCCATTGAAAGAAACATTCCATTCTCATTATAATGTAGTTTTATTACTTGAAAATTTAAAATATAGAAAATGACTTCACTCTTCATCATTCCATTGAAAGTAACATTCCATTCCATAACTAAGTTGTCCAGTTCGAATATCAACTTCTGCATATTGGTGTTTTCTTTGGTTTTTCGGAGTATTGTGTTTTACTGCTTTTTGAGAGATTTACATTTGGTTTATTTAAGTATTGTGTTTTAATGCCTTTCAGAGATTTAAAAGGATAATGCGGGCAACTCAAGGTGCCCTCATTGTAGCTTCCACTCTTCAGATTGTCCTTGGCTTCAGTGGTCTTTGGCGTAATGTTGCGAGGTTAGTTTACTTGTGTTCAATTTTTCAGGGAAAGTTTGAACAGCTTGGCTATATACGTTTTTCCTTGTAAATAAATTGAAACTAGGTTGATTTTCTTATGGTCTTGGACTAATACATGCTTCATGCTGATTCACTTGAATGTAACAAATTCAAATATTTTAGTGAGACTTTCAATTAACTATTTTAATCATATGACTACATTTTCTTTTTTCCAGGTTTTTAAGTCCACTTTCAGTCGTTCCTTTGGTATCTCTAGTTGGTTTTGGGCTTTACGAGTTTGGCTTTCCTGGGGTGGGTCTCTGCTTTATATGATAGACTTAGTCTAACATGGTATTATATCATCATCACCATGGATTTTGACTATTGTGTCAATTATTAGGTTGCCAAATGTGTGGAGATTGGACTGCCTCAGCTAATTCTTATAGTATTTGTCTCACAGGTAATGTCTTATAACTTTCCGGACATTCGGATATCTGTCTTCTAGTTATAGTCTTGCATGATCTAATTTGAGTTTAAAAACTATAAACTTTATCTAATCAATCATTGCTTATCTGTTTTTATTTTGCAGTACGTGCCTCATGTGATAAAGTCTGGAAGAAATGTCTTTGACCGATTTGCTGTCTTGTTCTCAGTGGTGATTGTTTGGATTTATGCTCATTTACTCACTGTGGGTGGAGCTTATAATGGTACAGCACCAAAAACACAAACAAGCTGTAGAACTGATCGTTCTGGTCTAATAGATGCTGCTCCATGGTGAGTTTGTGCAGCTCAAGCACTTGTTTCTTGATTGGTATATCAAACTTGATTTTACCTATTACTTAGTTTTTTTTAAGATGAATTTTATTAAATCTTAGGGTTTCAGTATCACTTAATAGGTGAGGCCATGCATTTTTAAGTTGGGCTGGTTGATTTGGCAAGACGTGTTTGTATCACTATATGTTTTATACGAGGACTTGTTGCCTGCAGTGAAATTATAGTTAGTAGTTTATTTAGAAGTGCTAACGGTGGTTTCATACAGAAGGAACTTTGGACTTGTGTTTGATAACAATCCTAAGATATATTTTACCATAATATAATAGCATTTGTCAAGAATGGTGTAGCTATAATTAGCTTACGAGAATTAGGGGTTTGCAGGATAAGAGTTCCTTATCCCTTTCAATGGGGAGCACCATCATTTGATGCTGGTGAAGCTTTTGCTATGATGATGGCTTCTTTTGTTGCTCTTGTAGAGGTTTGTTTTCTTCTATTATTTATGAATTTTATTATCTGCTAAAACATCCAAACAAATTCCTTCATACTCTTTGGAAGTTAATAGTTAATTGCAGTGTTATTCAAAATATACTAACTTTTTACCTGTACAATGGCCTGAACAGTCCACTGGGGCTTTTATTGCTGTGTCACGATATGCAAGTGCGACTCCGATGCCACCGTCTATTCTTAGTCGTGGTATTGGTTGGCAGGTAATTTTAAAAAGCTTGTTGATTCATGTCTAAATTGTTTAGAAATTTTTCCTTCATCTCATTTGCCAAATTCAGTTTCATGTAAATCTTGATTTTTTATTTTATTTTTATGAAGTAACTTTCTTTGACTTGCTTTAGGGAGTTGCAATTTTGGTGTCAGGATTGTTTGGAACTGCCAATGGTTCCTCAGTTTCTGTGTAAGGCTCTGACAAGCAATGAACACAATGTTGGACCTACTTTTACTGTGCTCAATTAATCTAAAACCAGAATTTGTGTGCTAACTTTGTTCTCTCTACAGAGAGAATGCTGGCCTTTTAGCCTTAACACGGGTTGGCAGCCGAAGGGTTGTCCAAATCTCAGCAGGGTTTATGATTTTCTTCTCTATTCTTGGTAAAAAATTTTGATTTATGAGTTCTTTTTCTTCTTTCTAAATACACGTTGAGCATTTTCTTGTTCATATCAGTTATTGATTTATTTTTATACTTAATGTGCAGGGAAATTTGGAGCAGTCTTTGCTTCAATTCCAGCACCTATTATTGCTGCATTATACTGCCTATTCTTTGCATATGTTGGTAGGTAACTGATTGGAGCTATTCACAAGGAAACATGTGGATCTCCATTTTATTTGTAACAAGGTGTTTCAAGAAATTATATAATGAATCTATTTCCTTGTGTTTCTGCAGGTGCTGGGGGTCTTAGTTTACTTCAGTTTTGCAACCTCAACAGCTTCCGTACAAAATTTATATTAGGCTTCTCTGTTTTTATGGGGTTATCTGTGCCACAGTACTTCAACGAGTATACTGCAATTAATGGCTATGGTCCTGTTCACACAGGCGCAAGATGGGTACGTATATCCATACTAAATCTGTTTTCAACGTTTTTATTCTTAGACAACCTTTGTGTAGCGATTTTAGAGTGAAGTGAATGTGAGTGACAAGGATATCTACTCCTTTGTTAACAGTTCAATGACATTGTAAATGTGCCATTCTCATCGGAAGCGTTCGTAGCGGGATGCTTGGCATATTTCCTTGATAACACGTTGCACCGCAAGGACAGTGGGATTAGGAAGGACAGGGGTAAGCACTGGTGGGACAAGTTCCGATCCTTCAAGGGTGATTCGAGGAGTGAAGAATTTTATTCCCTCCCCTTCAACCTAAACAAATATTTCCCATCTGTGTGAGATATAATGGAGGTATTGTCATTTTAAGTTGTAAAATTTCAATTGCCCTTTGTGGACATCATTACTATTTAATTCCATGTTAATTGTATTACACGCTATAGCAGTTGGTGTTTCCCTTTATAAGAACACTTAAATGACTAATTCCAATGGAGACGTGGGTTTGAAGTAAGCAATGCAATGTAATGCCTCTGTTGAGGTTTTCTTATGTCTGATTTTTGCTTTCCAAGTTTTAGTCCACTGATTCCTGCGCTGGCCGCTAAGCAGGCATCGTCCACGTCCTTGTGATCGACAGGAGTGAAGCCATTGGCCCAATAGTCCATTAAGAATGCCTTCTCCCCTCCGTCTAGGACAACAAAAAGTCCTCGTCTTCCTTCCAGTCCTTCACCTTGATCCCTAAGGTGCCTTATCAATGATGCTTACTTCATAAGTAAAAAGATAATCATCTGCTTTACCGGTATCCTACTATATCAAAGCATTGACTAAGGATATTACTTTCATGCTACGTTGATCTGATAATTACAACTTCAACATAAATTTTTTACGAAGCATATTTACCTCTTGGACTTTATCTAGCAAGTAATATCAAATATGTTCACACAACTTTCCACAAATATATATATATATATATCTTTACGCAGCTTGTAGGTAAAATGGCTTTCAATTTAATAATAGCATTAAATCTCCTTATTAGTTGGGTGCTCACTTTCCTAAAACTAGCTTAGGCTTGAATTATCATTATACAAAAAAAAAAAAAAAAATCATTGCTTAATATGATATGTATTGCATTACGCAAACAAATCTGATTATTCTTTGGACCATACACGAATCAACATTGTTGTTTGAAAAACAACTCAACACCAACTTTGTACTCAAATGCATCAATTCAAAAAGCTCACACAAAAAAAAAACATATCAATAAACTCAAACTCTTCAGCTGAATATTTATCTCCGATGACAAATTACATATAATATGATTAACCGAATAACAGCACTTTGTATGCTTCACAAGTTGAAATCGATTCATGCTTGAAAACAGGATCCTTTGGCCACAGTGTTCTCAGTCACCCCTTTAGCTTCTTCGTGCTTGTCGAGTTGGCTGAAGTTACCCTTCTGTTTGAACAGTTGATTGTGGTGATGCCTACAGTATAGACGATGTTCATGCGCAACGTAGTTTGATGGGCTGATAACACAACCTCCATGCGTACATCTGAAACAAGCCTTGTGATATGAAGTGCCATCAACCGCCACCTGAGGATTTGGGTTTTGAAACAACCAGTAAAACTCAAACACCATAAAAAAAATTACAAAAGGCAATGCGGTGTTGTACAAAAGGACCCTATCTTTCGGTAGCAATCAAGTAAATCCGTATCACCTAGGCTGACTGGCTTTGTTTCATAAACGAGAACAACAGAACCAACTTAGTTTGGCCAGTTATCATTCTTAATCATTGATACAAAACTTGATGAGACGAAAAGATGTGTTTTTCCTACAAGTTATGCAGTTAATAATTTAAAATTGGGACGAATACCATTTCAATCGGGTACACAGTTTTCTTGCAAGCAACGCATTTCTCTTGAGTTCCGGCAAACAAGCCCGAAAATTTGCTGTTGGTGACCTGCAGAGTTCCACTCAGAATTAAGCATCAACTTATAACAGTCCTTGATGATCAAGTATGGCAGTTTGAGTTAAGGGCTTGGAAAGGGAAGACGGAGGTACCTGGTCAGCTGATCGGTCTACCCTAACAGTTTTAGGAGTTCCTGACAAAGACAAAACAATCAAAATAACCGGGCTTTTGAAGCAGAAATAACGGGAAAGTAAATAAGCCTGAAATCAACTCATTAACAAGTAAGCACCTTCAAAACTTTTATCCAAGCTGCCAGTCATCTTAAATAGTTGATCAAAGTGAGGCTTGCAATACAAGACACCCTCAAAGGAGCTATAATTACTTAGCTGCAAATTTGTCAGAAAAGATGAGTAAACAACTCATAGGATAAAAAAGAAAGGGGTTCAAGGTGCAATACAGAAAAGCAGACATGATTCTTTGCATGAACAGCTCATAATTAAGAAGTCAATTTGCAGACGTTTTCACTGTTGTGGAGTCCTGATTAATCGTATCCGATATGTTCACTAATACGAGTGTGTAGTTGAATACAGGAAAATGGGTGAAAGTAGTCCAAAGCATATCCGTTGTTTACTAGACACTCAATGAAAAACAAAAGCGTATGTCTACCAAATCCAGTAGACCTTTTCATAACCCTACATTTAATACAGACAAGTGATCACTTTTCAGCCATTTGTAGCTCAGGCTTCAATGTTTTTGGCACAATCTAATTGTGATTCCACCAAAAACAGTCGACTAGGTGATTGTGTTTTATGAATTCTCAGTAGCAAATCCTATATAACCTAAGCTGATCAGCTTTTACTCAACCAAGTTGAGGAAAAAAATGGATAAGCAATGAAGCCACATGGTACATGTAACTCAGTTCTATAACAAGTGATGAGATCTCAAACACAAGTTACAAAATGGCAGGCAGCTTTGATCATAAAAGCCGTCTGTCTGCAACATATGATCAATCAACAGAAAGGACTGACTAAAAAGAGTAATACCAGTTAAACCCCAGATACACACAAATCCAAGATAAAGTAATTAAGATTAAAAAGCAACACAAAATACATGTAAATGTGAGAGTGAATGAAACCTTAAGGGTACCCTTGCAATGGTGGCACCTGAAGCAAGCTTTATGATAAACTTTGTTGTCAGCAGTAAGCTGATCAACCAAGTAAACAGTTTTTTCACAAGCCTTGCATTTCTGGATAGTCCCTGCAAAAGTTGCCATTCTCTTTCAGATCTTTCCTTTGATAATTCAGCTTTTCTTTTTGTTGTTGATGTTAAAGGCAAGAACAAAGATAGATAAGACTTTTTTTGTTTGTTTCCAAACAAAATCTCTCTCTCCTTTCTTATTTTTGTTTTTATTAATTCAAAGTTCTCGTATATGCGATTACAGCTCACAGATATTGAATTTGAAGTTTAAGTAATAATTGCATCTCAAAAATAATTAAAAGATATTATATAATAGAAATTAATAATACAAGTATGGCCGCCCATATAGAATTAGAATTAGGACACAAACAGTGTGGAATTTATACCATCTTAAGACTAAAGCAGTAAAATGCAGTTCCCTCTGCCACCCCAATAATTAAAATAAATTTAATAAAGCATGGAATAAATCCAATCAAAGCGTTTTTATATCAATTTTTCACAAGCAATAAATATTCACATCATTCACTTTCAAGCCCCTTTTTTATTAGTGAGATGGGCCGCACATCACGTTGAAGCTCAATCAAAACGTATTTAAATAATATAACAAACCCAAGGCACGGTTTGGTTCACTTCTTTCATCCTTAACCCACATCATCTACAATCTACAAACATGATTACTGCAGGAACAATGTGACCGTGACACCTGCATTCTTACTCCCACAGCAATTATCAAAGTTAAATGCGACAAAGCTATTGCTACAACGCAATCGGATCTTGTGGTTTGACATCATGTTGATGATGCCCCCACCAATAGAAGCAAGGTTTTGGGAGTTTCCTTCATGTCATACTGCATACTCCAAGCCCTATTAACGGGCTAGTTTATAAAATTATTGGAATCATCATTCTTTTTTTGTGACAGAATTCATACGATGAGAACATGATGGAAATTTGCAGACTAGGGTCTTCAACAATGTCATAACACATGTCAGTTTTGCTTATTTATCACTAGGCAAAATCTTTAAAATCTAAAACAGCATTGCCAAAAACAAGATGAAATGCTGACATCTCGTTTCCACACAGAGGCCAAAGCTTGCACAGCCTCATTTACTTCCACCACCAGCCTTTGCCTTGTTCCTGGCTTCTTCTCGCATTACTGCCTTGACATAAATTTCATAGCAACAACCTGAAACAAATGAACAAAACACCATCATCATACAACAAGTTTAGTCATAGTTGCTCATCCGTTTAAGCAGGAACACTATATTTCTTTCTGATCTTATGCAGGGTCTCGAATTGGTTCATAATTTCATAATCTCATTGAAGGTTAAGGGAGGGAATAAGAGAGTAGCCATTAACCAAACTAATTCTTACAATCTAGACATTGACAAGGTGAGGACTCATCACCTAACAGGTAGCATTCTTTCATTTCAAGTCTCTCTCCCCCCCCCCCCCCCCCCCCCCCGGGGTAAGAAAAATGGGAAAGTGAAAACTCAAAAGATGCAAAAGAAAGAAGATTTCCCGTTACAATAGAAGTATAATATCCAAATTTACATTGGAGACATATTTAGAGCATATCTAAAAAGGATAGTAGAGAATCAAATCCAACTTCTTGCGGAGTTATATTAAGAGCCAATTCATTCAACTTTTAGCAAAAGTAGGCTCACCTGCTACAACAACAACTGTAAGAACATCCCCAATTCTCTTCAGTGTCGACACACTCTTCTTATAAGATTTGAAACGACTTAACGAAGGGTCCTTTGCCAAGAGCTGCAGGGTGTAATCCATATCAACACGATGTCAAGTTTGGCACAAAAGCATCACATGTAAGAACACACACACACGTGAATATATATTAAAAAGATCTGATGAATTCTAATCCTCCCCATTCCATGTCATAAAATAGGGAACTGATTAAAGGATTAGAATAATTAGATTATAAGTAATCATCAATAATCAAAACCCAATTTCCGTATCCAATGTAACCACTCAGAAGCTAAATATAAAAACCTTAAAAAAAATTCTTGAAAATCACGATCAAGAAGGTTTGAAACAGACCAACATTCTGAATCATTTCAAATAATATTCTTCTCCTCTGCAATTCCATCAATTAACATGGGCCAACTCAAATAAGATGCAATGGCACCTATAAAACCCAAAAACACTACCTTATGGAATTATGAGCTGAACCAAATGCTCGAAATTGAAATTCTCAAAGTGGATCAAAAGAGTAAAAATGAAAAGAATCAAAAGGGCATATATATTTATTATCAAGAAAGTCAAACTCAGAAAGAAATACAGAAAACGGGGAAACTCACAGCTTTCTCGCGATCCCCAAGTTCAACATGAAATGCTCGAGTTGGCACAGGCAAGGAAGCCTCTGTCTTCTGCTTTAATCAGAAGACAAATTTCATAGACCGAATTAGATAGAGCTATTAACAAATCAAGCAAAGACCCAACAAAGATCTATACACGTATAAAATGTTTATATGCTTTAATACCTGATAAGATCGGAAGTGGTTCGCAAGGCTACTTTGTCTAAGGAAAAATGCCATCTCTTCGATCTTTCACTGATTTTCAGACTGAAGAACAAAAATAAAAACAAGAAGTTAGCTGCTGGGTGGGGATTGTCGATTGTCCAAAGTAATACGCCAATAGGGCTTTAATTTTCTCACTAAAATGATTCAACTCCTACGTTTTTGTAGGGCAGGCCTGGGCCTGGACTGAATTTGGATAACCTTAGGTTCACTTCCAATTAAAATTTTAATAATAGCAATTAATATTTTTAATTTGTTTGTTTATAAAATATTATAATATTTTTAAATATTTATTTTTATGGAATAATAAATAAGAAATTAGATTCAATTCAAATTCAGTCAGAACAAAATTTTCCATTATGTTCAGTTAAATAATTATAAAGAAAGTACATATTTTGTTTAAATAATTAAAATTAGCAAAAGGAAAGTAAATTTGGTTAATAACAAAAAGCAAAAAATTTACTATAATACCAACAAATAGTTGGGTGTAATGGTAAGGCACATTGCACTCTCAAAAAAAAATCTAGGTTCGAATCTTGGAGATGACATTGTTGGGAGAGACAGACACGCACCCTGAACATAAACCATAAAACGGACATGAATAACATTAAAAAAAAATTATTACTATAATAAATTTTTTGGCATTTCACATCTTAATTTCAAAAAATAGAGTTTTCCATAAAGTAAAAGGTATTTTCTCTTAAATAAAATAATATTTATCCAAACAAAGAAAATATCACATTTTCTTTAATTTAGTACATAATTCTTTTTATCACAGTACAGGTGTTTTCAACCCTTTTTTCCATTATCATTAGTAAGTTAATTAATACATAAGATTGCCTATAGTATACAAGAAAAGAGTTGAACGATGAGATACTAGGTGCCTGTACTTGTTTTTCCACAGATTTTATGGTCAAGACTCACTTGACCTCATTTTCTTAAACCGGAAACGAAGGCGGATATAAAAAAAATGCAATAAATTTGCAGTTATCAAACAAAAGCATTTCATTCATGCATGGTCCATGCTTCCACTGAAGCAGCTGTGATAATTTACAAGTAAAAATCTGCGACATTCTGTGTTGCCCAACAATATAATATTTACAGTGTAATATGATACAGAGTATTGCATTTCTGACCTCCACCAAGGATTTGTAAACAAGCAGCTGTATGGTGTAAACCTAGGATACTTCAACCTCTTCAATTCTATAACCAACCAAAATTCAATAAGGCAGCACTTGGCTCCCCCCTACTATTTCCGACTGTACCTGTAAAAGTATTAAAGCCCAGTGCCATATCTCAGACCTAGAATTTTTTCTTTAACTTTTCTTTTGATCGAGAACCACTTCAGTACACTAAAAACCTTGGTCCATCTCCTCTTTGCTTGGACACCAACCGTACGTTGCACAAGGAATCCGTTGACAGCAGTTTGTAGATCCGCTTGTGATTCCAAACCCAGGCTCTGGGAATGAAGATCACCATCAAAATATCCAAGATGATCCTCGTCACCAAAAGTCTGAGAAATATCTGTGTCACAGGTTAGGGAATTATTGACTTGGCCGGGATAACTCAACGTTTGGTCATATCTAAGACCCGGGTTTTCGATACCATGCAGGGCATAATCCTCCAACCCACCCATACCCCAAACTGAATAGATGGTTGAGATGATATCGGGAGAAGAAGCACTTGTTTGAGCATAATCATATCCATCCACCTTTTGAGAAGCCACAACCTTGCTACCATTAGAATTCTCTGCCTTGGCTGAGCTTGTGCAAGGAATCTTAGCTAAATTTGAACAACTACTTATGAGAGAGGCTTCGTCGTCAAACAAGATAACTTCTGCCCAATGTTCAAATGCAGAAATTACCAAGTTTTGAGCTTCACTCTGATGGGCAAGCAGATAATCAGAAGCCATTAATGACAGGAGTAATGAAATGCAAAGAAATAATAATAATAAGATTAGATAAGGGATGTTTTACCTTCTCAGTTTCTGATAGCTTATCAGTTGTAATGTACTGGCATTCTGAAAGTAGTCCTGTCAGTTGTCCCACAACGTTGAAGACCACACCAGATTTCTGTTGAGAACCAGGAGGGCAATACACGTGCCTCCTCTTATCAAGCACACATGTTCGAGCATGCTCCACAGTGATTTCCCACATCTTAGCAGACATACCGGTGCCGAGGATCTGCAAATATCTCATGAAACAAATATTGCTTTCTGTTAGCATTTTGGCATCATCAAAATACTACTTTTAAGCATCAAAGCTGCTTAAATTGGTGTCGAATAGTCAACATGTAACCTGGTGAAGCTTAGGCAAAGCATGGATATCTTAGAGATACTAAGTTACATTTAATTTCCAAATTTATATCATTGTTCAATTATTTGCTGATAAAAGTCCTTGGTGCAGTAGCAAAACTGAACTTTAATCAATGCAGGCATAGGGTCCCGTAAGTAAACTGCATAAAGTTGGAAGTAATATGAAATAAATGTCCAAGAACCTTTTATGTTATATTTTTCATAAATGAATTGTGTGGTCTAATCCTATAATATTCACAGCACAGTTCCTTCTCGAAAGCTAACCAAACATGCTTAAATTCAATGAGTACATAAAACTGATTAAACTCCAAGTTTCATTAAAAGAAAGATAAAGCAGAAGAATCTCACATGTCGAAGCCTTGGAGGATTTATAAAGAGCATGGTCAAGAAATCCTTAACAGTGTTGATATTTTCCCGACTCAAGCGCTTATGGAAAGCCCCATCTTTGCCAATTTTCTCTAATCTCCATACTTCATCAGAAAGAGATGGAGGATGATGCTTCTTGTATACTGCAACCAGAAACCAAAGTTCACAACGTGTTTCTTCTAACTTCTACATGTTTCTTTAACAACTTCTGAAGAAAACAAGTTATAAGAGAAAAAAAAAACTTTCCAGCACTCCAAATATCAGCCTCCCCACTTTTTTTCTAGTTGTTCTTGAAACCCTGAGACTAATGTTGCTCTTCACAGTCTAAGACTAGACTAAAAGTGAAAAAAGTTAGAAGGGACCAATAAATTAGAGTTAATTCAACATCTTGGTAACATCAACATTGTGGAGGGATTGTCAATATGTATCAAATATGAATTATAGCAATATAGGAACTTGTATTTCAAGTTTTGAACACTGTACTAAGCAACACTGCTAAAAGGGACAAGCATCCATTTAGCCTGAAATTTTTCTACATCTTATGAACATATTAAATTAAGCAGAAATGTGCTACACAATAAATAGATACATGTTCATCAAAAATGGATTTAATCAAGTTCTTACATTCTCCACGGTGATCCCTGACAATGAAGGATTCTGTCTTTGCTTCTCTTACTCTAGTGCCACCAGAGCCATCCACAACTCTAGCACCAAGTCTGAAACGACGGCATCTAGTCCAGCTTGAATTATCTGTAAATGAAATCTCACCCACTAAACCTATGCCCTCAGTGAGAGTTAGAAATGCATCTCCGGTAAGAAGAGGTTTCTTTCCTTCTCTCTCTCTTACAATGTTATTGTTAAACTCTTCAACCGTCCAGTTGTCCCCCTCATCGCCATCAAAATCTCCCTCAAGGACTACAACTTCTACTTTGGCAGAAGACTCCGGACCAGAGGTAACTATTTGTCCAGTAAGAGCATCAACTATAGCTGCCTTTATGGTAGAACAATCTTCTGCCTCGATTCGAGCTCCAGTGAACACAGGAAGGGAGAGATTATTTAAGAATTGGAGTTGTAAGCTTCTTGACTCAGAAGAATTTACCTCCTTCCCACCATTCCTTAAAACAAACAAGGAGCGTTAGCACGTGGTTTAGTATAAACAAACAAGTTAACACGGCTCGGAAGAAAATATTTCTAATTCATACTTTTTTTCTTCCTTCTTTTAATTGAATTCATACCTTTTCATATGATTCAAATGCTTTCTAAGAGCCAATTCAATTTCTTCTTTGACCTACAAAACAGAAGATTGGTAATTTACATCCAATTCTTAATATATTTAATTACTTTTTAATAAGTATTGTGCAGCAAAACACTAGTAAAAGATATGGGAGCTTGCTACAAATAGATATGAAATACAAGTTTTTGCTCCTGAAAAAACTTTGACTGAAGAAGCCGAGAGAATTTGTTGAATGAACTGAAAAGCATTCAAGACAATCTATAAAACAGACTTAGAGTTGAATCAAGATTCAAAAACTGGACGCTGATAAAAGTAAGAGTCAGTAGGCAGTAAAGGACATGGGGCATGGTAGTTTTATGATTTCAATTATTGAGAGGCATCATCCCCTATTCTTACTAGGGGTGAAGTCAGGGATTTTATATTGGGCGGCTGAGATAAAGAAAAGATCCAATTATAAGTTTTTAGAGGGCCGATTTTTTTTTTTACTATTTTTTCAGTATAAAATATTAAATTTTCAAATATTGGAGGAAGGTACTGAATAGAAAAAAGGGCATATAGTATCAATGCACATTTTAAATTTCATGGTTAAATGAGAAAATCTGACAAGATTTTAATTGAAAAAAGGGCTGAAAAAACAGAATACAGAAGTGAAGAAATAACATGACCAAAGGAAGAAACATACCACCCTACGAATCAATGGCTCCAAAACAGGCTCCAGCAAATGTTGGACGGACTGTAACTTCATCACCTCCTGAACCACACTGGCATAGTTTACAAACAGATTAGCAGCCTAAAGAAACACAATAAATAATACATAATTTTATATGGATTATTATTACCAATTATCACATAGATCAAATAATCACAGGTAAGATTCATCTACATAGAGAATGAAAACGTATTCAAGGAATATTGCTCCATTACCAACACCAAGAGCACCAAAACTACTTCTAGGACCATGCAAACCATTTCTTTTCTCATATTTATAGTTGTCAAAATTATGTAGCAACTTTGTTTTGAATAAAAGCTAATGGCAACTCAACACTCTATGGTAAAATAGCCAAATATGTTTGCCTCCTCAGATGTATTGAAAAAGCACGTACGTCCACCATAACAGCTTTAGAACATCTCTCACTCTCCTAACATATCATTCAATAGAAAAAAACCCCATACCTTGATGAAAGCTCATGGCTGTCCACTACAACAAATTGCAAGAAAATAAAGTCCAAAGAGCAATCGACAATCAATTAAGTGAAAAAAAAAAGAGTGTAATTCAGTTCTCTAATTAGTTTCAAGATTTGCAGAGAATTTTAATCATTTTACAGATTGGGAAGACATATTTAATCAAGAACTTTGGTAAGCAAGTAATAAACCCAGTAAAAAATATCACTCATCCATTCTGAATTTCAATCATATTAAACACATGAATTATACCAAACAAGGAAAACCCAATTTGTTTCAAAATATAAGCAAGAATAGGAAAACAAGAAAGGGAAGGGGAATACTTTCTCAAGGTTGGAACCCTTCTCCGTTTATCTTGATCAGGACTGTTCCCTTCAGACGGTCGAGCCTTACCATCCTCCTGCGGCCTTTTCTGTGACATTACTACTACTAACTCCAACAACAAAAACACCCCAAAAGCTAAGCGGTATCGATGGTGGGAAACGATTAGGTTCATTTAACAAACACCTAGATGACAACAACAACAACAACAGCCAAAGAACCCACCATGCGCCACCCAATAATAAAATGAAATTATGAAATTATATAAGCTACTCATTCATAAATAACTGCTAATCAATGAGTAACATCCAAAAGAATAAAAATAAAAGTAAAGGCAAAAGCAACCTAGCACTTTAATCTCACTTTCCTATCCATTGCCTGAATTTGGCGGAATCCGGGGTGCTTCTTCGCCGCAAAACTCTATTATTATTATTTTTCTCTCTTTCCTTTCTTCGAGTTTAACTGCAATGCCAGAGGTTGCTGTATAAGCTGTGTCTGCAAGCAAGGATTTTTGTCCGTAACATGGGACCCGACAAACCGCGTTTTGGACTAGATTTGAGGGGTGGGGTCCACATAATAATACGCATTTTCCTTTCATTTCGTCCCTATCCTATCTAATCTGAGCGTGTCATGTAATTTGACTTCAATTTCAATTTTGAAATTTTTTTTTGTGAAATTTCAATTTTAATTTTAGGATAAAATATTTCTTATATTTTATACATACAACACCCTACCAAGTGTTTATGGTCGGGTTTGTGATGTGTCGTCGAGAAAAATAAATACAACCTACTCGAAAAATTAAAATAAGTAATAGTAAAAAAAAAAGTAGGGTCTAATTTTCAGGGATTGAAAAGTCGTAAAAAGTCTTTTCTGTCGAGATCGTGGATCAAATCGTACCCAAGAAAAACGTCACGATTTGAGGAAAAATAAAAGAAACAGAATTAAAAATAAAAGAAAATATAATTAAAAGAAATAAAAAATAAGGAAATCTAAGTAAAAATAAATAGCATAAAATAAATAAGTTGAAAGAAGAAAATTTATCAATATTTAAATATCCAGCCTCCAGTTATCTTGTTCTTCTCGTGCTCGAATAAGCAAGTTATAGTGGAAGAGGACGCCTACGACCACCAGCTCCGGATATAGTTTTTAGAGGAACCTGACTCTAGCCAACCGTCGCTCCAATAGGACTGTCTTACACTAGATCACCTTTTCCCAACGACGAATGCCACGCCGTTTTGTCTCTTTTGGCTCGGTAACCTCTGATAAGTTAACGAATCGACTGTGCAACCTTCTCAAAACAACCAAAGTTGTTGTCTTTGCACAAGATGAAAAGATTACTTTTGGAGGGATTTTGGACGGAAGCGTCAATCCCGTATTACAGAGAATTGATGAATACTCGGGTTGAAAAGAATTAAGCGCGAATTCTAAACCTCATGAACCTTGGAGGAATATTTGATAACCTTTGGCTAGAAGGATTTTTTAGTTACTCATGATTTTGGAGAAGAACACAAGATAATAAAATAAAACTTTTATTGAACTAGGGATTTATGGAGATGGAGGATTTTTCAATGAATCGAGAATGAATAATTCAATCACTCCACCCCTATTTATAGTACATAATATTCCTAATGGAATCCAATCTAAATTCTAAAAGATAATTAAAATTATATCTAACATTTAATTCCCCTAATTGGATCCAATTTAAACTCTAAAAGATAAATACAAAGAGATAAACATAAATTAAATACAAATTTAAATAATAAATAATATCTTAAATATTAAATCTTAATATAAAATATATTTAATAAAATAAAATAAAATAAAACCAAGTCTTTTTGTCCTATAAACTCTCTCTTTTAGCGTTTCATATTCACACAACTTCAAATTCTCCCCTAAAATTATGCTTTTTGTCTCCAATTTATCTTCTACCACCTCTTGAATCCTTACAAAATAAAAAGACAATAAATAGCCCAATTTAATAGGATCATACTCTAAAAATATATATTTAATATCCAAAAGTATGTCATATTTAAGCATTATCAGTTTGGATCGGCATAAACATGATATTAACATATTTTATATTTGTCCAAGTTCAATTCTATTTAAATATTTGGCTTAAAATTTTATCTAAACTCGTTAATATTTACTAAAGACTAAAATTTTGTTTAGAATTATTTCTCAAAGTATTTTTGGAGCTAAAAACACTTTTGAAGCTAGAAACAATTCTAAACAAATAATTTTTGAACTCAGAATTGCTTTTGAAAATTGTTTTTCAATCCAAAAGTAAAAGCAATTTTTTTTTACCTTTTGCTGTTGGTAAAAGTGTTTTTAAGGAATAAATGATAGTTTTAACCTTTATAATGTATTTTATATAATATTTATATTGTGCATGTAATTATTTTTCTATTTATTAGGGATCGACCCGATTTAGTAACGAACAAATAAAAATAGTGGAAGAAATTGAGAAATTAAACACAAATTTAATGTGGAAAACCCCTTCAAAGAGGATAAAAAATCACAGGTAAAGATAATTTTATTATAATAATAGAAGAATGAATAGTACAAAAGATGAAAATAAAACTAACCCCCGAAACCTGAAAAAAAAAGAACCCTCAAAACGTAAACACAAAATTTTTCAAGAGTGTTATGAGTTCTAATCTGTAATGTGTGTCTTTTCTAATATTGTAAAATTCCTAGAGCAAATAATAATAAAATAATCTAGACTAATCAAAATTTAATTGAAACAAAGTTTAACTAGAAGATTATTTCTGAAATTTGACTCAAATATGAGTCACACTCAACAAATCTCCACCTTAACTCGTATTTGCACAACGCCATCTTTGCCAAAACCCGTCACGGGCCTATTTTGAATTATGCAGAGAATTAACTGAGTCGAATATGTGCTTAGAAGTTGGAAGATTTCTAGCCTTCGACTTGTGCATTGTCAAATCACAACTAACTCGGGTTTGATTTTCACGAATACAGTGTCCTAAATTTTAAAAACCTGCATCCAAAAGAGAAACTCTCTTCAACAAAACAATCATATCTTTTTCCCTCCTATGACCAAGTTGCCTCCACTGCAAACGAGTTGACTTCAACTCTGTAACGGACGAGAGATGTTCGATTTCACTGATCACTATAGAACCTTCCAGAATATAAAAATTGTTGTTCTTTTTATCTTTTAACAAAACGAGAGCCTCACAAGACACCTTAATACCGTTCGACTCGATTTGATTTTGCAACATTTCTAGTCTAAAATACTCAAAGAAATAAAATTCTTTCGTTAATCTGGTACATACCTAACATCTGAGAGTGTACTAATCATCTCATTGTGCATCCTAATTTTAACAGTACCAATACTAATTACCTTACTAGATGAATTGTTTTTCATGCACACAACTCCACCTTCAACTAAAAGATATGTAGAGAATCATTTTCTATTGGGACACATGTGGAAAGAACATATTGAATCTAAGATGCATTCGGGCGTAAGCTCGAAGCTTTCACTCTTTAACACTAATAAGAAATGATCACCCTTTTCTTCAACCAAATTAGCGTCAACTACATCTTCTTCATTACTCTCAACAGTCCTTTTATTTCATTGTTTGTAACAATTTGATTTGGCGTGACCTAACTTCTTATAATAGCGACACATTTTGTCTTGCTTCTTTGATGCTACCAAAACAAAAGCTTGCCTATCTGCTTTGCTATCTGAACCAAACTCATTGTCGAGTTTGTTTTTACTTAACAAATGACCCTTCACATCCTTGAACGAGAGTTTGTCTCTACCATAAATTAGGGTCCCCCTAAAAAACTTGTATGAAGGGGGTAAAAAATATTATAATAGAATAGTCTGATCTTCATCATCAATCTAAACCTCAACACTATTTAAATAATTTAAAAGAGTAATAAATTGACTGATGTGATCTTTAAAAAGTTCACATTCGTTCATATGAAACGTAAATAGATTTTGTTTCAACACTAAACGGTTAGCTAAAGACTTAATCCCATAAAACGTTTCTAACATTTTCCATAAGGCGGATGAGATCTTCTCCATCAATACCTCCTGCAATATCTTATTCACAAGGCACAACTGAATTGCAATTAAGTTCTTTTCATCGAACTCTTTCCATTCTGATTGATGTAGATTCTCGGATTTTTTTCCTAGTAACGATATTTTTCAAGCTGGTCTAAACTATAATTGTCATCATCCGAACTTGTCACAGATCGAAATTTGTGAAACCATCGAACTTCTTAATGTCTAACTTTGTTGTTACCATATCTGAACAGATTAACCTACAAAAATCGAACTAACTCTGATATCACTTGGTGGGGATCAACCTGATTAAGCAACAAACAAGTAAAAATAGCGAAAAAAATTGAGAAATTAAACACACAAATTTAACGTGAAAAAACCTTTCAAAGAATATAAAAAAGGGACAAATTTAATTTTACTATAATGGCAAAAGAACGAAAAGTATAAAAGATTAAAACTAAACCCCAAAACCCTAAAAAAAAGAACCTTCCAAACGTAAACACAAAATTCTCTAAAAGTGTTATGAGTTCTAATTTTTAATAGGTGTGTTTTTTACAGTTGTAAATAACTTATTTATTGGCTAAATTCCTAAGTAAAATAATAATAAAATAATCTAGACCAATCAGAGTTTGATTAAAATAAATAAATAGAGTTTAACTAGAAAATTATTTCTGAAATTTTGATTGAAATATTAGTCATACTCAACACTATTAAAATTTATTTTAAATATAATATTATATATTTAAATTTTTATTGATCATATTTTATTATTTATAATATAGTTTATATATTCGAATTAAATTTTATAAATAATTAATATTAATTGTTTAAAAATATTTAAAATTTATATTTCATATATTAAAATATTAAAAATAAAATAAAATAAATTATTTTTATATTCTTACTAAGATATTATAATATTAACTAATTTGAACATTATTTAAATGCATATTTATTACTTTATAACACCATATTTAAAATAAACATTTTATTTTTCAAAAGTATTTTTTGACAGTAATACTAAACACTTAAATTTTAAATCAAAATTTTCAAAAGTAATTCTCAAAATCACTTTTCCGCAATACTTTTTAAAAACACTCTCAAAAGCAATGTTAAACTAGCCCTAAATCCTAAATTTTTTTGAAAAAACCCAATAGTTTCTCATTTGATAACATTTTTTTAATATTTACATTAGAGTAGTATTATATATTTAGTATAAGTTTATTTTTTAATATGTTTTAAATTACATAATATATAAAAACAATATAATATAAAGTATTATGAACTTAAAACGGATTGGGTCGAGCCAAGCTCGGGTCTTGAATGCTCAAGCCCGATCCTGACCGATATTTTAAGTAGGTCTAATTTTTTTGCTCAAATCCATTTTTCGAGCCTAATATTTTTGTTTAAACCTTCTCGAATTTCGAGCTGACCTTCGAGCCTAAACGGGTAACTTGACCCATAGATACTATTAAGTGAAAATATTAGAAAAAAATGTAATTTGACTTTTCTATTAAAAAATCTTTTCATATATGCTATTAAGTGATGATTGGATTTTTAAATTTTTTTATGTAAATGATATGAAATTAAATGATGAATAGCATTAACTAAAAAAATATTATGATTCAGATTGTATTTTCTCCTTTCCACTCAAAATGTATAATTTAGCGCAAACTACGCTTCTATTGTAAATTTCATTTATATCCAAGATCATAGTTTTCATTATTTAACTTTATCGTTTCTATTAAAATCATTTTTAGTTTCTATTTCAATTTTTTATAAATATATTTTCAGGCCTAGATGTAGTTTTATTTAATTTTGTTTTTATTTTTGTATATCCAAACAATTTTTTTATGTTTTAATTTATATGATTTGTAATCTTCAATTTAATTTACTAACATAAATTACTTCAAAATTTTAACATAAATTGCTTTTTATTTAAAATAAAAATTTACTCATCTGCAAATAAAAAGAAAACAATTTATTTAAATATAAAAAAGAATTTAAATTAAATTATAAATTCTCATTTTCGATAATTTTACCTTTAAAATTAAATTAAATTAAATAGTTTTGTCTGGGAAGGAAAAGTGGAGTCCACTGATATTTTTTGGAATTTTATGGTTTGGTTGTTATTTTGGATTTTTTTTTCCGTTCTTATCTAATTATAAAAAAAAATACAATGACGAGTCTTATAGTTATTTCAGAAAAAAATCATGTAAAAAATATAATAAAGAAAAATGATTTTTATATATTCTTAAAAATTAAATTATTGATTTCGTTTTCATGGATACATCATTTTATCTTTAATATATTTTAAAATTAGAAAGTGAAAAGCATTGTAATAGCAATAATGGGCATTTACGTGACGTGACAAGTGCATAGATTTAGTCCATGTAAAATATTGATGGATGCCAATTGCCAAGCTAACTTATCAAATCAGATCCAAATATTTGATAATCCAAATATTGATGTATAAGGCGTAAATTTCCCTCCATGCATATCTAAAATAAAGGACAAGCTTATTGGGAAAAGGAGAGAGTACTTTTTAGTTCATTGGACATTTAAATCAAACATTATTGGAGTAACATAATGTAATTTTAAGTAAAATTTTGAGTGTTGTTCAATCTCTGCAATTCTTTCCTCCATTGGACAATCATGGAAGTATTAGGGTTGCACCTCCGCCGGAAGTTTTCGGTGGTCCAGCAATCTTCCTGTTGCTTAGTTTCTTAATAAACCGTCTAACTTCAGTTTAGTGCAATGGAAAACTTGGAGCTCTGGAGTTGAAATCTATGGGCATAAATATTTATCTGATACAATTTTCATCTTTGGAGGCTTGTGATTGGCCGTGGTAAATGTGAACCAAGTGTGAAACGACCTGAATTTGACTTGCATAAATTGCCTGTGTGGGTACATCTTAGTCATATTCCATTAGAGCTATATACTAGCATTGGATTAAGTTATGTTGCTAGGGCCATTGGCGTTCCATTCATTATACATGGACACAATTACAGCTGGACAATCTAGATGCGAAAGTTTTGTAGAAATTGATGCTAATCAGATTATTCCTAGAACAATTGATACAATCCTTAGTGTGGGTTGAGGTGCCATGGATACCACAACGTTGTTCAAAGTTTTCAATTTTTGGGCATGTTGACAAAGCTTCCCCCAAAACGGTTAAAAGTAGATGAGGGACAACAAAATTCTCCTAGGAAATCTAGAGCAGCTGCTTCTGTGGCGGCCGATTTGATGAAAGTTCTCAAACAAAAAAATCAAGTTGATAGAGGGAAAAAGGGTAACAAGTTAGTAGTATCTACCTTAGGAGGTCTTCCATCAACCTCTTCATTAAGTGGGTAATTTGGAATGTTTGAGGAATGAATCATTCCTCTAAACAGAAGAACATTGTAGATAGAGTTTTTTTTTTTTTTGCTTAAAGTTGATATTGTATGTTTATTGGAGACAAGAGTTAAGCATAGTAATGCAACCTCTTAAAGTGATTGTTGATACGTGGTTTCAAGGGTAGGGATTTTACATACTTATGGTGAGGCTGAAAATGGAAGAATATGGATTATTTGGAGAAATAATGTTCAATTGCAGCTAGTGGCAGTCACTGATCAAAGTATTACTTGTAGTTTTCAAGCATCTTCTAAGCAGGGTTGTTTTACAGCAATCTATGGGAGAAGTGAGGGTAGAGAAGGATGTAGACTTTGGGAACATTTGAAGGACATTCAACAAGCTGTTGGGGGTAATCCATGGTTCTTTGCTGGTGATTTTAATGTTATTGCTGACATTAAGGAGAGTTTGGGATCTCAATGCAGCAGCCAATTGATGAGGGATATAGAAGAGTTTCTTAAATGCATTAACGGTTTGGGATTGCAGGATCATTCATTCTTTGGTCCAACTTACACTTGGTCAAATTTACAAAAGGAGAGTTATTTAGCTAGAAAACTGGACAGTGATGATTAATGGAGATGGTTTAATGCTTTTGCCCATTCTTTTGTTGAGTTTCTGCCACCTCAGATTTTAGACAATTGTTTAGCTATTCTGGTTTTGGATAGAGAGGAGTTGCCACATCCGAAGCCTTTATAAAATTTTCAACTTTTTGGATAAAAAATACTGAGTTTTTGCATATTGTGGCAAGTTATTTGAAGGTGCCAGTTGAGGGTAATCCTATAACCAGATTATTCCTCCTAAGGTTAAAGAGACTCAAGGTGGAATCGAGGAAGTTAAATGCAACATGTTATGAAGATATTTTAATAAGGGTTCCGAAGGTTAAAAAATGCTGGAGGAAGTACGATTGCTTACTTTGGGGCACAAGGTTGATCTTGTATTGGTGGAGCAATTAACGTATATGTCTAAGCAGTACAGGGACCTTCCATAGTGTAGTAAAAAGTAGAACTGGCAGAAGCTCAATAAAAGTTCTAATGAATGATAATGGGGATAGACTTGAATCTCAGGAAGAACTAGAAAACTTTTGGGAGAGAAAGATTTGTTGCCAATGACTTCATCACAGGTTGAGCAGAGGGATTTGATGGAATCATTGGGAAGAGGGGAGATAAAGGAGGCTATGTTTTCTCAATATGGTGATAAAGCACTTGGAGTAGATGGTTATACCTCTCATTTCTTTTAGATAGCGTGAGAAATTGTGGGGGAGGATGTGATAGAGGCAGTGTAGAGTTACTTTGAAACAAGAAAGCTCTTGCCTGCTTTTAATTCTACAATTGCGGTTTTAGTACCAAAGAAGATAAATCTTGTGCATCAAAGATTACAGACCAGTTTCTTGTTGCTCTGTAATTTATAAGTGCATTACAAGGATTTTGGTGAATAGACTTGTTAAGTTTTTACCAAGCTGCATTGCGCCTAATCAGTCAGTTTTGATTCAAGTGAGGAGTATTTCAGAGAATATACTCTTGGCTCAGGAGCTTGTTAGAATATATGGGAGGACTTCTCTTTCTCCTAGATGCACATTACAAAAAAAATGTTTGATTCAGTGAGCTGGGATTTTTTGGATATTGTTTTTAAAGCAATGTGATTTCCTTAATTTTTTATTTAATGGATTGAGGGCTGCATTACTAAGTCCAGGTTTTCTATATTGATTAACGGCAGTTTAGAAGGGTACTTCAAGGGGGCAAAAACTAGCCAAGTATTTCATTACCATCCTAGGGCCTGAAAGATAAAACTTATGCTTTGTAGATGATCTTCTCATTTTTGTCAAAGGAAAGCTTGAGTCTATTGTTGGAGTTCAGTGCATTCTTGATTAGTTTTATACTTTTTCTGGTTTGAAGCTGAATCCCTCAAGGAGTTAGGTCTACTCAGCTGGTATGACTCAGGTGGAGTTGGAGGTGGTGCATAAGATTACTGGTTTTGCATTGGTTTGTTTACCAGTAAGATATTTGGGGATACAACTTGTTGCAAGGAAATTCACAGTAAAAGATTGTGCTCCTTTGCTGGAAAAGGTTGCCATGAAGGTTAATGGGTGGGTAGCTAAAAATTTGTCTTATGCATGTCGGGCTCAGTTGGTTCAGGCTATTTTCTTTCACATTCAGAACTACTGGGCACGACATTGTCTTCTACCTAAGGTAGTGATTAAGTTGGTGACTCAAATGTGTATGAGATTTTTATGAAAGGGACAAAATGAAAAAGTTAAAGGGGCTAGAGTGAGTTGGGGGGAAATTCGTAAGCCAAAAAATGAAGGCGGCTTTGGTCTTAAAGATCTTGCCAATTGGAACAAGGCAAGTGAAATTCAACACCTTTAGGCCATTCTTATCCAAGCTGGTTCATTGTGGATTGCTTGGATTAATGCTTACATGCTAAGGGAAGACATGTTATGCAATTGGCTTCAGTTCAGAATAGTAGTTGGGGTTGGAAGAAATCGATGGGATTAAGAAATGAAACTTGAGGTTTTTGAAGCAAGAGGTTGGCCAGTGCAGGGAAAGAGGTATCAAGTGAATAAAGTTTGGTAGGAAATAATGCCAAAGGCTAGCCAGGTGCCTTGTTGTAGTGTCATCTGGTGCCCTCTTTATATTCCCAATAATTCCTTTATATCTTGGTTGGCTACATTAGACAGGCTGCCGAAAAAAGATAAAATAAGGACTTGGGGAATGTTGTATAATTTGCAAATCAGGTCAAGAGACTAGAGACCACTTGTTTGTGGAATGTGCTTACTCTAGAAGAATCTGGCAAAAGATACTGAAACTTGGACACAGGAGCAACGATGGTTGCAAGCAAAGCTAAAAGAAAGAGCCTTCATTACAGTGGTACTTAGGCTGGCTTGGAATGCTCATGTTTATTGGATATGGTGAGAGAGGGACTGTCGGCAATTTAGGAGCCAACAAAGATCTGAACTGGAGCTGTTGGAATTGATTAAGGACATAGTAAGAGTTAGATTGTCAACTACTAAAATCAGTAGGAATGATAATGTAAAAAACCATCTTTGTTTAGTGTGAGGCATTAGTTGATGTATAGGTGATTTGATTTGTTGATTGTTGGTTTACAGATCTGTTGTTTGATGTTTCTTGTAGCAGAAGATTGCTTTTTCTTGGATAATAAAATCAAAGCTTATAAAAAAAAACTTGAATGTGATATGATTATGTCTTGGTAATTGAGTTATGGAAGGTCTTATTATATGCATGCTTGGATGTGATAGGAAGAGTCTCTAAGTGAATTCCGACGTGGATTGATAATTATTCGTATGTTACTTGTCGATGTGTTTTTTATAAGTGAGGTATCCTCTCAACCTTTAATCAAGTGAAATGTTTTTAGATTTTTTCACGATTAAAGTAATTGACTAATAAATTAGAAGTATTGTGTAAAGTGATTACATTTAATAATTTCTTTTTGGTTTTGTGAAAAAAAAAGTCAAAATTATATAATTACATTTGATATTTTCAAGATTATAATGAAATGAGATTTTTGAGAATTTGAATGATAAAAATATATTATTACAACGATTTATATATATTGAATAGTTTTAATACCTTTGATTCACTAATCAATTTACCCCTATTGAATAAAACACAATTTATTAATAAATACAAATTTTATTGATTTTAACATCTTTATTGAAATAGAATTGTTATAAAAACAAAAGCAAAGAAAATTTGTAATCACATAAATATATACATGTTACAGCATAAATGGATATAATTGATTGAAACATGAAAATAACTACATGGCACAATTAATTAAAATATAGTAATAAAATTTAAAATATTTTGAAAATACTTAAATAATACCCATTAATGTTAGCTCCAAAATTAGGAGTTGAAAGTAAATGACATAACGATAGAGAGGTGTAAAATACAAATTCTTATACGTACATACATACATAACGATGTTGCTCAAGAGAATCAGAAACGGATGCCATCATCATTTGCAACATCGAAAACCATCCATTCCATATAAAAATCATTTGAATCAGTGCAGAAGCATGTCCGAAATTTTTTTCACTAAACTCCTTTATAATTTATAAAATTTTATATTAATAATAATAAAATTATAATTTAACCTAAAATTATAACCCTTTTAAAAATTATAAAAATATAAATTTTGAAATTTTCTCCACTTTACTTCTGATTTGGATGAAAAGAAAATTGCAAATATAATAGTAAGAGGATAGTCTCTGGATCGATGATTTTAATATGATATATTGCTCACATTATCTATGGCCACCACCAGAAAAGAAGTGCTCAAGTGTGAATAGAGTTAAAAGCATCGCATTTCCGCCTGACTTCTCCTTGATTCCCAGTCTTAACCCCATTAAGGCTAAGCTTCTCAATTGATCGAGCGAAATCATTGAAAAAAACAGACTGATTGTTAGCATACAATTGCACGAAAGGCCTGGTTTTGGGGTTCTGGAAGAGCGCATTGTCAGATTCCAACAGCCCCAGTCCCTTCTCCAAGTTCTGATAATAAAGATTGTCAAACTTGGATGGAGTCATTACATCATTGAAAGCTGACATTGTAGGATCCTTCTCATAGTTGTGACAGAGTTTCTTTAGAGCCTCGGCATACTTGGGGAGGTAAGCAGGATCGGTGGGGGCAGTTTTGCTATGCCTGAAGAGCCTGTAAGCGAACTCCTTGCAGTGAGAGAATCCGAGGGTGTGGGCACCGGTGAGGGCGACCAATTCTTGAACGGTGAAGTTCTTGGATTCAAACAGTTTGATGATCTCATCCATGGTCATGTTAGCCAGCGGCATGTGCCCTTCTACGCTGGACCGAGTGGACACCAGACTGTCCTTGCGGCCAAGGTTAACGGTGTAGAAGGGTCCCCCAACCATGGAAATGGCGTTACGTGTGGCCAAGGCGAGGATGTCAGAGCAAGAGACAATGCCGGGGCAGGAAAGCTCGACGGCAGTCTTGGCTCGTACAATTAAGTCGAAAGCATCGCCGGGAAGAGAGAGGTTGATGTCGGCGTCACGTTCGGCCTTGTTGAAGGAATTGGTGGAGATGAGCACGGAAGCGTCACAGCCTCTGATCATGCAGTCGTGGAAGAAGAGGCGGAGGGTACCAGCGGCGGTGGTGGGGTTGCTGATCTGTTTGGTGGTGACGACATCTCGTATGATGTTGTCCAAGTCAGGGCAAGATTGCCTGTAATAGTCAGGCGAAAGTTGAGAGTGTGAGAGTGAGAAAGGGATATTGGAGAAGAAAAGGGGAAGGAGGAAGAGAAAGGAAGGAAAAGCCATGGGTTCCTTTAGCTGCCTGTCCCTCAATGCCTTTGTCCGAGGGACGGGGGCAGAAAAAGAACGCTAATGTCTTGAATTTGGGCCAATATCCAGGGGATGCGTCCACCTCTGATCTGCTCTCTCTTCCCTTCCCTCCCTCTTTATTTTAACCCTTTTTCTGTTTCTTATTTTGGGTTTTTCTCGTTTCCATCCGAAAATTTGGGTGACTTTGCTTTTCCTACGCTTCCCCACTAACATTTACCATCTGGATTATCTTTTTCTTTATTTTTTTAAATAAAAATAATTTCAAAAATCAGCAATATAATTTTTATTTCTATTAAATCACTTTAATTTTTTACTTGTCCAATGTTACGGGAGAGTATAGCTGTATAGGGATTGTGAAAGGTTTCTCTAACGAAGTTTTATCCAAACTCAAGTCATGAATGCTTGAAGAGATGGATCCAAACTAATTACCTTAATTAGAATTAAAATTAAAACAGCTTCAAGGAACAATTATAATCATTCATCGAATGTAGAGTCTAAATAATAAATTTTCTAATTTGTTTTATGCAAAATTACCTCTGAGACAATCCATATATGTATTTGTGGTGAGTCATTTATATATTTATGGTAGAGTTTTAGTACAAGTGAAAGTAACGTGCGAGTCCTCAAACAAAAAGGATAGCAATTGGTCACTCTAGGGCTGCATGAGGTGTACCTTGTACGACAAGCTCCCGAGTCCCGCCCAATGCTTTCTACTCTTGGTTCGACTAAAAAATCAAAGCCCCAACACTAATTAGGATCTCTAGTTAATTTTAGGCACCCAACTATTGGTGCAAGTTCCTTTTATCATCAATTTATGAAAAGTTACAAAACTATCCAATTTTCTTCTAACTATAAATGGCTAATAAGAAAATGACATGATAGCTTTTAAATTTGACATAATAATAGCTTTAACACTCATTATTTATACATTGTACCAATTTAGTCTTGATTCTAAAAAAGTTAACCCTCAACAACATTTACACTTAGGGGACAGGAACAATCTTCGGATGCCAACTTTTTCTCGCTACTTCCTTTCATCGTGCATTTGCGACAAAGCTTACCATGTGTATACAGAAGACAGTTCAGATCAAACTTAAGTTCGTTAGGGATCCTACGGTTGAGATGAAGGTATGTCTTATTCCTGTCCGCTATAGCAGGGACCCAACCGATGGCCCTAGCAATCTCAAACACCTGCAAAGATAATTGAGAGCTAATAAGTTTCAAACATTAATTTAAACACAACTGGAACACTCTGTAGCTACTCACATGTGTGTCCACCGGGAAATCATCTTGCTGAAGATTGAACATCAAAACACAAGCCATCTGTCAGGCATTGAGAGTTGAGGACTTGTATGGTTAATCTGAAATCTCAATGCTGGTAATATTAAGCAATTTAAAACAAGTGATAACTCCAAAAAAAGATCACAATCGAAAAGAGTTTAAACAGATAAAACATTAAATCTAAACGAGAGACCAGCATCAGAAATGACCAGCGATAGAAATCTTTAACATACTACCTAAACCTAGTCAGTTTGATACAAGGTCTGAAGCATACAGATATCTGATTAAGTAACATACTGGTGTAATTCCATATCATGAACCTGTTCTCACTCTAATTCTGTGAATTACATGCAAACTAACATGGATTTCATGAGCAAAGCATGTGATAAATTTACTCAAAAAATACAAGTGATAAATTTAAGTCAAATACCAATAAAATGATGGCAGTAATAAGAGTAATACCATATTCTGGTGACTGTGAAATTCAATTCAAGACCCATGCCAAATTAAATAACTGAAGACAACATTTATGTATTAGATAAAATGAAAGATGACCAGGAAGAATAGCACAGGCTTAAAAATGGTCGATGCTGATAACAAAGCTTATATATTCCATTTTTCTTTCCTTTCTCAAATCTCAATCGATTTCATATAGAACATTGGCAAAGTCAATGAACATATCCTTAACATCATAATCAAACAGGACACTGATTCATTCATCAATGCTTACACACACATGCAATTATGTAAGTGAAAATACATATAGAATTCATCAAACTTGACTGCAGAATCCTGCAGCTTGTCACTATTTTCCATGCTGAGATGTTTTCAACAATTAATTCCATGGGTATAGATCAAAGGGCACTTATAGCACTTTCTGCCTTAATAATAAGCATCTGAAGAAGGCCCTTATGACATTCTATACAGCAAATTGTTAGACATTCTCATGCATCATGCACACATACAAAAAAAATTAAAAAAATAGACTATCTGAGTTTCATATTATCTTCGTAATACTCGTTCATGAAAAATGAAACTAAAGAAATAGATATTATTAAAGGGAAGATGCACTAAATAATTTATCACAGGACCACTAATTTCTTTTTATCTGTATCTTTATTTCTAGAAGATTCACCATTGTTGGTGGGTTAGGTCCCTCCCGATGAAAAAATGGCAAGTCACTATCCATTAGGGAACTATCATGGATTAAGACAGAAGCAGCTATCCATACTGAATTAGGACAGATGCAGCAATGAGTAAATCTTCGGATGAAATGGGCTCCAAAACACACATCACAGCAATCAATATAAAGGTGAATATCTCTAGAAGTTTTTTATGTTTCCTATTAGCAGTTAAGACATATATATATATATATCTTCAGTGAATAACATGTTATTAGTAAACAGAGTAATATCCTAGTGGGCCAAAAATTGAGTATTTTGCTTGACTACATCTAACTGCAATAACCTTAGGAACCTTTGGTTGAGTTACTAATAATCAAGTGTTTTTTTTCCTTCCCTTGAATGATAAAATGAGCTATGGATATACTCAGGAGGATCACAGAACTAATAGGATGATATTTAAGAAAGAAAAAGAAGTATAACCAAAAGGACAATGATCAAAGACTACAAATGTAGTGAAACTATGATTGAGTGGAAGATGCTTTCAGCATAAAAGGAAAAACAGACTGATTTAAAGGTTGCAAGAGAATAAGCCACAACAACAAATCTGACCTTTGAAAAGATAAGCAACAAAAGCAAAATTGCCATGAACAAGAAAGGCATAAATTTAATTCCTAGCACACACATAACACATCCATATGTAAGATAGGGCTATCCAAAGCGCAAGCATTCTCTAATTTTGTAAAATGCTTAAAAGGAGCCAGCAATGCTTATTTCCTTTCTTTCAATAGAAGTACTGAATTCAGATTACTTAACATAGATGATGAAATCCATTCGTGGAAACTTACTGTCTTAGGGCCAACTCCTTTAAAATTGGAGAGCTCGGACTTAATTTCATCAACCGACAAATCTCGTAAGTACTCCAAGCAGAGTTTGCCTTTTCTCTCATGCAGACAACTCAACACATTCTTAATACAAGAAGCTTTCCTTGGCGCTAAGCCGCCACATCTTATTGCATTTTCTAGACTTTTGGTTTCAGCAGCATATACCTGAAGCAAAACTGAAGTTAATAACATATAACCCAATCCATCTGATTAAAATGTGACTCCAAATTGGAACACCCTACAAACCAAAGTATTCAAACTCACCTCTCAAGACTAAAACCCCCTCAAGCCAACATAACCTAAGAAGCATTTTAACTAAAACAACACAATACCATCAAAAGCAAAAGCAATTAAAAACATGTAAAATGTTCCACACACACACACATATCCAATTCATCATCAACCAAATACATAACAAGAGCTTTAATGAGAAAAGGGAATTCTTGTTATTAACGGATAAACCATGAGGCCGGTCAAAGCAAATAATTTAAACTAACTATAGGTCCAAAGTCATAAATACCCATCAAGCCAAAACGAGCAAAAATAGAAATAATAAAAAAAGTTGCAATAAAATGGAAGAAAATCTCAGAGAGCTTACATCTTCCCAGGTGGGAAAAACAGACTTGAGAGAAGCAAAAGCCTTTTGGGAATTAAGCTCAGTAGTATTTTGAGAGAGCACAATTTTGATCAGACCATCCAACACGCTTTCTTCCTTATGATCCCCATCATCACTGTTAATCAATGGCTCTGACTGTGCTTCGTTACTGAAGGGCTCCATTTTGATGAGTCTGTGACGGCGGTACTTGAGGAATTCTGGAGGGAAACCATGGAGAGCCAAGAGCTTGTCTCTTACGGCTCTACATTCTTCAGGGGTGGGTCTATGGTGACATGGGTATGGCTCTTCAGTGGTTGATTTGGGTGATTTCTGGGACCGCCCATCCAGCTGAAGCTGCTTTCTTTTGCAGGTTTTCTGCATTTTTTTTATTTCGCGCTTTGTTAATGACAAACGATACCGCCCTTTAGAAAATTGACCTGAAAAAAATATGCATTTGGAAAGGTTAAAATATTTACTTAATATACACCAAAAAAAATATTTACTTTAATTTTTTATTTTTAAATTTAAAAATACAAATTTAATTTTTTAATTTTTATTAAATTTATGTTGATTATAATTTTATTTTTTATAGTTCTCAAGTGATTTTTTTTATTTTAAAATATCATAATAAAAAATTTTAATAGAAAAAATAATTAAATCTAAAATTTAAAATATGAAAAAGTAGGTAGATAAAATTTCTAAAAATAAAAATAAAAATATTAATATATGAAGAAAATATGACCTTGAAGCATCAATCTATATGAAAAAGTATTTTTAAAAAATATATAAGAGAAATGATTGTATGAAACAGAAATATTATCCCTTTCCAATAGTTTTATGACACATCAACAATTTCATCCTAAATTTCAGGATTTTAATTGTAATTTAATTTTTTTCAGGATGAAAATGTTGAAATTAAGAATAAAAATACTGATGTGGCATAAAATTATTGGAAAAGGAACACAAATAACGTGGTGTCACTGTTTCATTCAATCCTTTTCCAATATATAATATCCCTTATAGTTATGAGATTCTAATATATAATATTAGTATTGTATCCATAAATTTTGGTAATAATTTGATTTCTTAAACAAAAACAAACAAAGTAAATAAAAAGGGTTTTTTTACAAAATTGAAAACTAAAATTAAGTTAAAAGCTAAAACGTTGAAAGTGATAATTAAGAAAATTAGTAGTAAGAAACTTTAATCAAAGTTAAACTTTTTTATAGGTAGATTCAATCATTGGCACAAGGATGTCTTCAATATTTAGTAAATTAGTTGTAGCTAATTTAAAGTCAGACAATTAATTTATCTTTATATGTTTAGTAATCAAGAGTAATTCGTTTGAAATTACTACCTTAACCAATAAATAATCTTATAATTCGAGACATAATATTTAACTTATCAACAACATTAAGAATGAGAGAGGCCTTATTCTAACTGACAAACTCACCTCAACGAAATTCATTTAAGCTAGATATTCACACCACATAATCATAAACTACAACATAAACAAAGCATGTAATTTGTCACTCGTTAAAATGAATTAAATAATTAAAAATTTAATCATTCTATTTGGTAAAACAACCGTTTTAAGTTGTTAAATACCGATCGAATATTTACAAACTTAAACAATTGTAATTAACATAGAAAATGCATGAACACTAAAGAACAAAAAAGAATTAAGCACAAATTAAGTCTCACAATTTTATTGAAACAAAATTCAACAATGCAGAAAATAAGTATAATGCAGAAAATAGCAAAAGTTCTCTCAATCCCGTTTAGAATATCTTATTTATATTGTTTGATTAACGTAAATTAGATTAGAAGAACTTGCTTGAAGTTGTAGAACTCATAAATAATCAAAATACCCCTAAAGCTTGGATAAAATATGCACGTTGGTGCAGGGGCGTCGGGCTAGAGGCTGAGTTTTGACGTTTGTGGCACAGGGACGCCACGTAATGTCATGCAACTGCGCGTTGGGGGCGCCAATTCTGAAGTTATGGCGCTCGGTTTGTTTTCCATGCTTTGTTTCTTTGCCGATGATCTTCAAACCAAGTCACAAAATATTTAATTAATTATTAAATACTAAAATCTTATAAAATCAAGCATAATTAAATAAAAGCTCAAACAAATGCAAATGTGACATTAATCATACAAAGTAAGTTAAAATGCAATATTTCACTTAAAAACCAATTGAGGGCTTAAAATGTAGGAAGTATAAACACTTATCAATAACTTCTATCAACAAAAGCCCCAAGTTACAAATTTCAACTTTAATATTTGGTTGCAAAAGTTATTTTAAAAGTACCTTTTTACCTTTTAAATTCTTTTATTATTGTTGATGGCTTTTGCATTTAGGTGTAAAAGATATTTTTATTACTAAAAAATCGCTTTTATCTTTTATTTTGTTTAGCATTGGTTATAGCTTTAAAAGTGATTTTTTTTTTCAAAAGAAATGGGGATGATACTCGTTGGGTCTTTTAAAAGTGGGGTTTTTTTTATCCAAATATTATAAAAAAATAAATAATAACTAAAATGATACCTTCAGTTTATTATTTATCAAAATGATATGTTTAATTAAATAGAGAGACTCTAAGTGGCTGACACAGAATTTTTCTGACACGATTTTTTTTATTTTTTATTTTTATATATTAAAAAATAAAAATTTATTATTTTATTGGTGAAGGGATTTGAAGTGGTAGCACTAAAAGGGTTTTTTGTACACGAGAAAAATACGAAAAAATACCTGACATCCTAATGGAGGGGCACAAAGTGACGGCACTAAAGGAGGATTTTGAAGTGACGGCACTAAGGGGTGTTTTGCCATTTGGCAGCCCTCCATTGTGCCGTGTGTGTAGAAGATTTAAGAGGTGAAAATTAATTTAGGTGGTCGAGAATTTTTGATAGGTGATAAAAATTAAATAAAATAAAATTTTTGTTATAAAATAGGTGGGGAAGGGGGGACCAACGAAATTTGAAGGAAAAAAGAAAAAAAAAGAGAAAGAAATAAATAAAGAAAGAAGGAAGAAGGAGAAGGAGAAAAATGTAATGTGTTTATTTTTTAATTTAATTTAAAAATATTTTAATTTGTTTGTTAGTAGTAGTAATGTGATTGATTTGTTATTATAATTTTATTTGTTTAATAGGTTGATTAAAAGAGTAAATTAATAGGAGTAGAAGAAAGGTAAATTTAATTAATTTTTTAAGTTTGGTTAATTTTAAATTTAATTTTAAAATATTTTAATTTGTTAGTTAATTTGATTATTTCAAGTTTTTTGTTTTGTTTAATTTAATTTTTAATTGATTTGTTATTTAATGTTGTTATAGTTGAGTAAATTAAGAGGAGAGGAAGAAATGTAAGTTTGATTATTATGTTATTATTAATTTATTTTAATTTAATTTTGTTAGTTAGTAATTTTATTTTGTTGTTAGTAGTAGTAAGTAAGAAATATTATTGTTCATATTTATTGATTTAAAATTTAATAATGTTTAAATTTAAATAGAATCAAGTATAATATTTAATTATATTTGTTTAAATAAAAGTTAAATTATTTAAATAAGTGAAATTTATAAATTAATTAAGCTTTGGTAGTTGGATGGAATGGGTTAATATGATTATCTAATATGCATGTGTTTTCAATGGGATATAAAAAAGAATATTATAGAATAATTTGATTCTTATTCTTAAATAATTGAATAAAACTAATTGTTTTACTTATAAATAAGTTTTTTTACCATGCTAAACTTCATTATACAAGTCGTAAAATTATTTAATAAAATGAGAAAAAAACTATTACAAGTGTTTAATAAAATAAACAATAATTCATTTTTAAGCTATAATTAAAATTAGTTATAAGTATTAATTGAAATAATATTAGAGTATATTTATAAAATAGTTATATAATACGAGTAAAATTAGTTATATAATAAAATTATAAAAAATTAATATAAAATTTTAAATATTTTTTTATTTAAATGATAAAATTAATAATTTTAATTTGGATATCATGTTAATATATGTATGTTTTAAATTTATATAAAATATAAAAATATAAAAATACTCTAAAATAAATTTATTATTTTATAAAAATAAGAGATTTTTAATAATTCACAAAAAGTTAAATCTAACTAATTAATTACCAAAATATAATATAAAAAATAATTAATTATCAAAATAATATCCCCATCATATTATTTACCAAAATGGTACAAAATAAATATACCATTTTAGTAAATAATGGTGTGTAGATACCATTTTGGTATATAAATATATATTTTGTACCATTTTAGTAAATAACCCGTTTTGGTATTTAATTATTATTTTTGTATTATATTGGTAAACTTATGTACTGAACTAATTGATATTTTTTTCAAGTTGCAGAATGACTTCATTAATTAACTCGAAACGTCCTCACATAGCCAAGTCGGTGAATGCGGAAACACACCAAGCCAATATGAATGTAAAAAAATTATTATTCGTTCATTATGTCATTCACGATATTATTATTTGTTTACAAAATTAATTTTGGTTATACTAACTATTTTTGTAAATTAACAGTAAGAGCTCGCGTATAGTTCATTGAGGGGTTGTGCACAGGGCCTCAAATTTCCCCCTCATAAACGTCTGCTTCCGTACTTGCGGGATGCCGGATTTGGATCAGCGGCATTGATCCAAAAATTTGAGCTAAGATATGATTTAATCAGTGCATTGATGGAGCGTTGGCGCCTGGAGACTTACACATTTCATCTGCATTGTGGGGAGTACACTGTGACATTGGAGGATGTTGCGGTTAAACTAGGGCTACCAATCAATGGTGTACCAGTCACCGGTATTAATTCATTTCAAGAGCCGACAACGATGTGCATCCAGTTACTAGGTCGCTCACCTAGTAATAACAATGATTTTATGTCGTTGTTATTTACATGGTTGAAGAGCAATTTTGAGCACTTGCCCGAACATGCAACTGAAATGGAGGTTTCTTAGGCCGTTCGAGCCTATATTTTGCTACCAATAGGGGGCATACTCATGCCGGACGCGAATAACAATAAGATCCACTTGATGTACTTGCCCTTACTAAGGGATTTGCGAAAAATTCATGAATATAGTTAGGGATTTGCGGTGTTTGCCATGCTATATCGAAAACTTTGTCGCATCACAAACCATTCTTCTCGGGATATGGGTGGATGCCTAGTACTATTGCAATCTTGGGCACTTTATCGGATGTCATTCTTGGCATCCGTTAGGCATCAAACATATGTTTTTCCACTCGTTAATAGGTGATTACCATATACCCAAAATTTTAATTATTTGACATATTTTATTAATTATATTATTCTAACAAGTTGTTTTTTTGTTTTCTTAGATGAAAAATAAAACTGGGGATCGGGAGGCGGTACACAGTTCCCATGTATCGTTTGACGCTCGAGCAATATGCCGGGGAAGGGGTATTTTATTCATTAACATGTTAAATTATATTACTTGACTCGTGTTAATATGGTTGCATGTTACTAAATTATATTATTTTACTCTTATTAATATCTTGACATGTTATTAATTGTACAGTTCATTTGGACCCCATATATAGCCAGAAATCGCAGCTGTTATTCCCGCCTCGACATTCCTCCACTCAGACCAATGATGCATTAACGCATCGATAATCAATTTTCAAACAGTGGAGTGTTATGCTGGGGATCGAATATTCCGACAGTTTGGTTGTAAACAATCTATCCCGCAATCGTCATTCAAGTTGGGGTCTATCCATGGGATGGATAAGAAGGCGAAAGCAAATTGTGATTGAGGGAGTGTGCATGGACAATATGTTTATGTGTGGAACAACCGGATGATGCAAGTACCTCCGATAGAGTACACTCTGGATTTGCAACCATCGATACAATACATGTAGTGGTACATTAAGGTTGGGAAATCATATTTACTTAGTGCTTCATCAATGATAATTTCCCGATACATGTCTCGACAAGATCGCCTCTATCATGTAGCTTCTGCCCTACAGCCACAGCCAGTGCCAGAGCAACAAGAAGAGGAGGAAGAAGAGGCATTGGATGACGATGATTCTTATCGTCCTGATTTTGCGGGATCGTCACATATGCATAGCTCATCAAGCCAAGGATATCAGCCTCAGTTTGACGAGCCACCACAACACTCAGGGGAAGAATATCAGGTTGAGTTGACGAACCACCGCAATACTCTACTCCTTCGAGGCAAATGGACCCTAATGATGATGATGAGCTTGACGAGCAACCTCGACGTAGACGCCAGCCACCACGAAGATATACCCTGAGAACCACACCATTTAATCATGGATACTAGGGTTGTATTTAATAGTGCTTAAATTTGACTATTGATGAATTATAATGATGTTTTTTTCTCCATAATGTACATATATTTTAACTTATTAGATTATTTATTTAAATTTCATAACATTAAACCTTAAATCCTAAATCTTAAACCCTAAACTTAAAACCCTAAACCATAAATGTTAAACTTAAAATCTTAAACCCTAAATCTTATACATGAATCATTTTTAAAAAAACCACAAATAGAGACAATAAATGAAAAGTTTCAAGATTGTGATAATTTTAAAAACTAGGACCCAAAATCCTAAATTAAAAACCCTTAACCCTAATTTCAAAACCAAAGTACAAATATAAAAATTATTAATTAAATGCAAATGTTGAACATAATTAATTTCAAATTCATTCATAAACTTAATTAATTTCAAATGAAAAATGTCCAATACAAATAGCTTAAGCCCTACTCGATCCGAATGACTACCAATATGATAGGTTCGTTGAGGGTAATTACGTCGAGTATGCCCAGCTAGCCTATACAGTCCACACAGCTTGTCGTCGTCTGTTTTCTCTATAATGTCCATTTCATTGTGGATTCTGGTGATATGGGGACGACCTTTTGGGTTCCTTCGTAAACCTTTGTTCGGGATAAGCTCGAAAGTCATCGGAGGTACCTCTTATGTGGACAAGTCAGGTAAGACGGGGAGCTCGTTTTTCCAAATACGTAACGTACGTGGAGAGTGTAAACGAGGTCGATAAACTGTTTAACATTGAGCGACACTTTAGCACAAGCTACAACGACATGCGCACAGAGATAACGAAGTGTATCGAACCTCCTGCAATCGTAGTGTCTGTTTTGGAGATCAACCCCATATGACCTAAGTGGGATACCAGGTCGACGCCCAATGGTCTCAGTAATTTGAAATCGTTGAAACTGTTGTGAATATATTTCAACGTTCATCGTCCTCGCACTCCGACAGTTTGCATCCATTGCATTCCTGACAGCTTCGACAAACACGTGTCCGGCGTTCATCTGATCGATTTGTCGCATCCCTATTACTAGCATCAAGGTAGCCAGCCTATAGAACGTAGTAAAGAACACGGATGAAATTAGAAAATATCGTATTCTCTTGAACACACCGTTAATCGACTCTGCCAAGTTGCTCGTCATTTGACCATATCGATACCCCTCATCAAAACTTTAAGACTATTGCCACGGCTCCATGGTACCCAACCACTCGCGTAGAGGCTTGTTCGTTTGACCTTCCATGTCACGCTCAAGTCTGATAATTCTTTGCCGGAATCGATGTGGCTCTAGCTCGTATGCTGTAAGAATATTAAGAAGACATAAGTTACAGTCTAAAATTAAAACATTAAAAATATAATTTGAAACTTAATTTTTTTACCCATTTTCACAAGTCGTCTCCGTCAGTCTGCATTCTTATATTCTCGTTGAAAGTTAGTCGCAATGTGTCGGCTGCAGTAAACCGATTTCCATAGTACACCGGCACGTCTAATGGCCGCAATAATACCCTTCCCTCTATCGGAGATGATGCAAATATTATCGTTATGAATCACATACCTCTGCAGGTTTCTCAAAAAGAATTCCTCAGATTCCATGTCTTCTTTGTCCACAATAGCGAATGCTATCGGGAGCACGTTTTGATTCTCGTCTTGAGCCACTGCAATTAGTAGGATCTGCGTATATTTCTCGTTTAGCCACATCCCATTTACCTGGACAAATGGCTTGCAGTGAGGAAAAGCTCGAACGCAGGGATCAAACATCCAAAATATATACTGAAAAATTTTTCTTCCCGGTTGTATGTTGTTATTTGAGCCATAATAAGGTCGTGTCACTAACTCAATCGTAGTCTCCGGCACGTACTGTCGCATTGCGACTATCCATCATTGCAGCTCATTGTATGATGCATCCCAACACCAAACAATTATTCCATTGCCATCTGTTTCGCAATTCATGCTTTTCGATATGAAACGCGATAATGGAATCGTGATTGAATGTCCACAATCAGTGTAGAAACCTTGATGGTCGGATCGTCCTTAACCATTGACATGATATGTGTGCAGATGATTCTGGAATCAAGTTTCCGGTGATCTTCTGACAAACGTGTTGAACTGCATGTGTGAGGCCCATCAATTTTTCTTATCTCCCACATCTGCGACATCTGGATGCAGCTTGCACCAGCCACTTGCAACCGTTTGTCGACTTCCAGCACTCCCCAATATACAATGTCAGTTTAGACACTGCGACTTTGTAGTCTATCGACACATTCATGCTATATCGCTTAATAGCAAATATGCACTCTTCCTTGGATTCAAATTTTTGGCCCATAAACAACTCTTCACAATCTGCTGCTACGGCCAATCGGTGAGTAGGTACTATTTCAGGGTCCGCGAACTCGACATGTGTCGCATCGGGGTCTATAAGCGACATGTGTGCCCTAGGAGGATTATTGTGCATCACAATGTGTAACTGGATTTTCGACTGGATTTTCATCGTCATTCGCCCCTTCATCGTCAATATCATCTAGGACCTCATCCACATCTGTATCACTATCAATATCGACTTCATTATCACAAGGAATACTACTATCATATCCACCATCTTCATCTGCATCATTCTCGGGCGCAGCAGCATTAAGATTGATGTCTAACTCACGTACGATTGATTGACTTTCAATGTACGATACTAGAACCACCATACACGGAGTTGAATCTTCATTTTCTAATGGAGTTGGATATTCATTTTGTACAGGTTCCACATCAACTAACTCGGTAAACAATTGAACCGGTGCATTTTGGTCACTTTGATTCGAACAATAAAGAGCGATCATTGTCTCCACATCTTCATCGTCTACAAGTTCCATCTCGGTGAATTTGATGGGATCTGTTAAAACTAGAAACTTGTAGAAAAGTTTCGAGATCCTTCTCCTACAACGTCTAAAAATTTTTGCACTAATCATTGCTTTCATATCATCAACCGAGATATTTCGACGAAATCTCATTCCTATTTGTTCCCAACAATCAAATATACATCCAACCGATATTCTCAAAATTACTCCATCAAAATAAATGCATACAAAAGATTGATTATTCATCTTCAATAAATTTGTTAAAAATTAAATTTCAATAAATAAAATATGATTTGAAAAAGATATCATACTGAAATAAATTTAAAAATAAACACATTATCTTTCTTTCATTCTTCTTTCTTTCTTTCTTTCTTTCTTTCCCGTTTATTTGCTCCCCCCTTTCTATTTTATAACAAATTATAAATCTAACCCTGATCTCCCAACCATCCTTATTTAATTTTACAATCAAAATAAAATAAACACACACACGGCAGAATGGGGTGCTGCCAAGTGGCAAAACACCCCTTAGTGCTGTCACTTCAAAATCCTCCTTCAATGCCGCCACTTTGTGTCCCTTCATTAGGATGTCAGGTATTTTTTTCGTATTTTTCTCGTGTACAAAAAACCCCTTTAGGGCCATCACTTCAAGTCCCTCCACCAATAAAATAATATTTTTTTTATTTTTTAATATATACAAATAATAATAAAAATTCGTGTCAAAAAAACTCTCTAGTGCCGTCACTTAGAGTCCTTCAATTTAACTAAGCATATCATTTTAGTAAATAATAAACTAGGGGTACCATTTTGATTATTATTTATTTATTTTATAATATTTGAGTAAAAAACCCTTTAAAAGTGTTTTTCAAATTGACTTTTTAACTCAAAAGAAACTGAAAATTCTAGCCGTTGACATTTTAAAAACCGGGTTAGAGTGTCAAATTCTAATTTTGTCTTAAATTAAAGTTGATAAATTATTTATATTAATTGCTTAAAACGCATGTTAATTTTATATTTCATATATTATGGATTGTTATAACTTAAATTAATATTTAGTACCAAAATAATACTAACATACTATTGTCTTAACAATAATAAAGATCTTTAAATCAAGCTCTTAAAAGTAAACAAATTCAAGTTTGGTGTAACATATTATTTTAATTTGTTCCATCGATTTCAATTTAAACTTACTTAAAAAATATTCATACCATGTTTGCCTGAAACAGTGATACTCAACATAACATAAAATAGATATATATAAATAATTAAAATTAAGCTAATTTTGATGTATTTTTTCCTCTGGCAAGAGAAACAAAAGAAATCCCATGCATAATTTAGCACGCATGCTTTAGAAAATATTCCAATAAAGATTGTATGATAATAATCGGAATAGAAGATAACATAAAGAAGAAGAGAATGCAAACAAAACAAAAAATAAAATTTGTGTTGGAAGATGGAATTACAGAGAAGAAACAAGGAATTTAACAACAAAATTATCTCTTAAAGTTTTTATACGTTTCCCTCTATTTTTGAACCATGAAATAAGGGTATTTATAACAAGAAAAAACTGCTAAATATAGAAAGAAATAATAAAGATTGTATGATAATAAAGGTTAAATATACTATGTTAATCAGTGGCGGAGTTAGAATTTTTTTTTTGGGACCGAAATTAAATTGTATATTTTTACGATAGTACAAATATAATTTCATCATTTTAATAGCTTATATCTTTATTATTTTTAAAAGGTTAAATTAAATTTTTATCATTTTATGCGGGTTAAAGTGTAATTTTATCATTACTAATTTAAAATTTTATAAATTATAAAGGGTTTAAATTAAAAATTAACCATTTTAAAGGGGCTATAATAAATATACAAAGAGGAACATTACAAAAATCTCAAACCTTAAGGAGGCTTACTTATATTTTTGAGAGGGTCATAGTATAAATTTACAAAAGATTAAATTGAAAAAAATTAATCTTGAGGGGCCATGATCCCTAGCCACTGGTATTAATAAATACTAAATCTTAAAAAAATCTATAGAACATAATTTGGATGCAAGATTTTAAAATTTCAATTGCTTCACAACTTTAAAGTTTAGCTTTAAACAACTCGTTTATTTATACACAACCCTAGTTCGTATATTTCTCACGGCCCTAATTTGCATTTGTCCTGCGGCTGTGACCCTAGTTTCCTGAAATAAAGAGCTCATCACTTTGTTATTGCTCACCATTCTAGGGAAATTTGCCAATAATAAAAAGTTCACTAAACTTGAAAAATTCACCAACATTGCATGCTGTATGAATGACCATCTTTCAACATCTTAAATAAGTACTTGCGTTCAATTTTACGGAGTTTTTTTTACTTTTGCAGTAGCTGTTGCAGGCATAATCCTCAAAAGAAGCTTCCTACGGAAAATATATTAAGGCAACACATATTTTTTTACTGCCAAGTTTTTCTCCGTAAATTGTATAAATGATGAAGTGTAGAGATAAGAATAATTAAATTGATGTTGATACTAAAAACTTGAGCTGCACATTCGTTGAGAATTCTTTTTTTAATATCATCAACTGAATCCGAGATTCAATACTAATTTAAATGGAAGAGAAGAAAAGCGATAATTAATGATTCACTGCTGAAAATATATGCAGCTACCAAGAGCAAACCCCTAGTTTAAGGGTTATTTTTATTATACTTAGGGTTGCAGGCCACTGGGAAAGAATTTCATCAAGTTAATTTCTGAGATCTTTAAGACGAGAAAATCTGTAAGAGTCAAAGGATTTTGGTGAAGGTTCCATGGTAATACTATTTGTTTGCATATGCCATGAAGAATAATTACATTTTTGTATCAGATCACCAAACAAACAAAATTTAAGAAAAAGACAATGGAAACGTGTTGGGAGAATTGAGAGAGAAATTAGGGGGAGGGAGGCAACATACAATTAACACATCGCCATCATCTTCTTCTTCTACTTTCATAAATGATATTGCCACAATGTTCTCCATCTAAAACTCTTTCTTCACTTAGATATTGCATAGCATCCTTGAGTACAGCTTTTGATCTGATGCCCTTCTCACCTTTGGTCTGCTCCTCAACTTTATCATCCGACATTGTGAGATCAGCCCTACCGCCAAGAACACCATCAACAAACACCATGCCTATAGTATGCCCCCACAAAAGAAAAAAAAAAAAACAAAAGCAAGTCTAGCTATTGCTACACCGTTTGATATAAATGATGGATCAAAGTGATGAAAAAGGAAAAAAAAAAAAAAAACTCCATGTCAACCCAAAAAAAAACTTATATGAATTGCTTAAATCTTGAAATTAAATCGGACCGAGAAGCTTGATTCCCCGTATAGAGTTGTTGGATCTTCTGAAACAAAAAGATCCTTCCACTCATAACACATAATAGTAAGAGACATTGTTTAAGCGAAAACTGAAAGTAGTCTCATCACTGCTTGCTATACTTCTTCTTCTTCTTGGTGGTGGTGGTGGTGCTGCTGCTGTGGTTGTTTAGCTTTGAGCCTTGGGTCATGAGCTTGGAGGATGTTGAAAAGAGAGTGGGGATGATCATGATGACGATAAGTGGTAGTGGTGGTGGTGGTGAGGGGGTAATGATGATAGTATTCAAGAGTCATAAAGGTGGGAATAAGGACTTGGAGGAGGAGTCCGTGATGGATGATGTTTGCTGTTGATTTTTTAGACCAACTAAAATTCACACCCATCAAATTTTTAACTCTTTATTTTTATCCCTTTTTATATAAATATTTGAACACCCAAATTTAAATAATATTTTAAAAATAATTATAATAAAATTTAATTTAATTTACGATTTAACCCTTAAAATATATAATTTTTTACTTTAATACCTTTGACGCAACTATTTTTTAGTCAATTTTCTTAACAGACTTTAAAAAACATTCCACCAATTAAAAAAAGCCACGTGCTATCACCATTAAAAATCTCTCTCCCTCTCTCCTTTCTCATGTTAATTCTCACCATATTTCCCTTCTTCTCACCAGCCATCACCACCACCAACCTCCTCCGACCAGCCCACAAAGTGTAATGACAGACCTCTTTCCAGCTCCAACCTCATTCTTGAAGAAGCTACAGCTTTAGAGCTCTCTGCCGCTTCATTGCAGGTAGACGATAAAGCTCCTCCATCACTACGTCTACCCTTTCTTCCGCTGCCTGTTGAGCTGATGTTGCAGTTAAAGGAGAGGGAATAAAAGATAGTGTTGGATAAGGTAAGTTGATGGCTGCCAAAACATGAGATGAGAAGATGGGCCCTTTAAAATGAAAAAAAACTACTTCTCTGTCAAAAACAAATTTCCAACCCATTACCAGTTCAATGAAACAAATAGTAGGAGATGACTTATATGAGTGGGTTAAGATTACTTAATTATAGGAAATGGAGAATATATAGACATACACACACGTAAATCGATCGAATAACGGGTATTTTAGTAAATATTGTTTCAAATGTGGGTTTATGAGGGTGGTTGTTATTTGTGATTGCATTATGAGGTTCATTTTCTGTTTGCCTTTTGGCTATGGATTACGTGTTGTTCTTGATTTGGTCGATTGGGTGTTGCAGTTATATTGAAAATCTGGTTTTAAAGAAGTTTGTAAGTGGTTTTATTTTCGATTTCTGGCTATGAGAAAATACGATTGAACTCATACAAACATTTAATGAGAACTGAATCGTAATAAGATGGAGGTGACAACACTGAGTTTTTTTTTGGACCATCTAATTACCAGGATATTTAGAAAATAATAAACATCTATGGTTGGTATTGGTATAAACATCGAAGAACGATATACATATGATTGATATTACACTTAGAAAAGTTGGATAAGAAATCATTTCAATTACATATAGCTAATTATCCAAAAAATTCATGTTCATCACATTATTTCGTTTGCTTCGCGAAAGGGAATTGAGCTTGCAGAATTTAAAGGCTGTTTTTTTTTTTAATGTTGATGAAAGGGAGCACCTTGACTGCCATAAGCATGATTTTTAAAACTATTTGACAATTTTGAGGTGGTTATTTAAGGCTGCTTCCATGTTTTCCCATATGATTTATATATATAAGCATGCAATTGTTTGTTACTGTGGTGACTCTAGTAGTGAAGGAGCCGGAACGGAAGTTTGGGGGGTGCGATGGTGTTGCAGCGAAGAAGATGAAAAAAAAAAAAAAAAAGGTCGATCTGCAGGGTGAGGGTTTTGATTAGTTGGAGGAGATGAAAGAGAAAGAGAGAGAGTTGAAGCAAATATTTTATATTTTATTTCAGTCAAAAGGGCGAGAGAGTGGCATGTGGCATATTTTTATTTGTTGAATGGTTTTTCTGTCTAAAAATTATAACAGAATGATATTTCAATTATTAAATTGGAGAAAAAGAATTTAGGAAATAAGTTTAAGGGTGAAAGTGTAAATTAATAGTTACAATAAGAAAATAGAAATTGAATTTTCCTCAAACGGAGAATTATGACGAAACCCATGGGCAGCTGTTTTTCTGAAGACGCTTTCTTTTTCCTCAATTTTTTATTCTCTTAGTACAATAGTTATCATTTCACCACTTTTCTGCATAACCTTCCGATTACAAAGGTCCAACCTGTCCCTTTGACGCTTGAGCTTAACCTTTGTTATTTACCATTAAACTACCTACATAAATTAATTAATTACTCCTAATTCATTCACTTTAAGTTTAAGATGTAAATCAACCCAATGAACTTTTGTTTATTATTAAGTTTATTTGAATTTGATTTGTATTTATTAAGTATTTTAAATGTTTTATTCATTATTGTTTATTTAAAATTATGAATATGTTTGTTTGTTTATTTAATGTTCATAAATATATTTGTGTACATAGATGTTCATGAACATATAATTGAATATGTTCCGAAATAATAAACAAACAAACAATAAATGAATATATATATATATATATTATTTTAGATATAAAATAGTCAAATATAAATATAAAGAGTATATTATAAATAAATAAACATACAAATGAAAATAATTTTATTACTATCTAGTAATGAAATAATAAATGAGCTTTAAATGATTTATTAAACGAACTTATTGATGAACATAAATAAACTAAGCAAGCTCTATTTGTATTCGGTTCGTTTAATAAATAAGCTTCAAAATCTTATTCATGTTCATTTATATTAACTTAATAAACTAAAAAAACATTTAACCTCGAGTAACATGAAATTTAAAAAATATCTGTTCATATTTTTTTAATTCTTTGACAACGCACACACATTTTACACACACAAATGCTCGAACTTGGATCTCCTAAAATGAACAATATTTTATTTACCATTAAAACTACTCGTTGAGTTCGAGGAGAAAAGATTTTTAAATATGTTATTTAGTTAAGATATTGTTTTTTATAATGCAAGAGTGAAAAGGGTGTTTGTGATTTTGGCAATAATAATTAAAGGAATATTATCGCACAGAAGAATTCCTCATCTTTCAACTTGTAATAAATTTTTTTTAGTACCATTAATTTAATGTTGAATGTTTATAATTAAGACGAAATTCTAAGACAAAAATAACAAACTAATGAAATACCTTTTTCGCTTCTTATTTAATTTCCACCGGGTGGGGCATTGGTGTGGAGACAAATTTGATGTTAGTGTTCCTCGCCAAACAGTGGTTTTCTTTTTTGAAGTCTTATGTTATATACAAAGACAAAGGCCCAAGTAGTTATCAACTCACTACTATCATAGATTATTGTGAATATACATGATTATGTGTGGAATACGGTTTTGATTCATTAATTAAATTGTTCAAGAATTGCAAATGAAAAAAATTTGTGTGAATTTTGTCAGATGAGTCCATCCTACAAAGTAGTAAATATTAATAAAATGATATTTTTATATAAATTATTAATAAAAAGGTATTTTTATATAAAATATTATTACGACTTCAAACATTTGAACCAAAATTTTATATGAAATTTTTTTAAATATATATTATACATAAATTTTTCACCCATATCAATAACAATCCTATATACATTTGATTCCTGACCTTCCCGTTTCATATTTTTGACATTTGTATAATGGAGTTTTCCAAACAATATCAATCAAAAAAGAAAGATTTTTTCAAAATTAATGGAAAGGTTTATATACAGCACGAATTAGATTATTTTGTTAGACAAAACACATTAACGAAATAATATATATATATATATATTTATTTATTTATTTATTTGAAATTGAACATTGAAAATACAGTAGTAAAATTTGGTACTCGTAGATAGTTGAGGTATGTTTTCATTATTTTTTTAAGATAAATTTGACCGCTCTTTTGATGTTGGAGAAACGTTAGTCGACTGGCTACCAAGATATAACAACGAAATGATCACGATAGTAGTACAGTTGTAGTGATCAGTGAATAGTAACATTGTCTTCTTCTATCATCAAAAATATGTTTGAAAATTTTGCACAAAAAATTTCGAGAGAAAAAATACTTGTGTCTCTTTTCTACAAATTATTTTCGGTTTAAATAGGCATTCAAATCGAAGAATTTTTAGAATTTTTTTTATTGATGGAGTCATTAATTTTGTGAATCAAGGAGCCATATCTGAATTAAATGAATCATTAAATCAATTAATTTAATATTTATCCTTTTAATTCTAAAACAGAATTAGAATAGGCTCTGCTAAGAAAAAAAAATATGTATTGAGCTAAAAAATCCACAATCACAGTCCAAATATTTCATGATGCCCACATTGTGTAAGAGTGCCTCTAATCCTAGCGGGTTTGGATATGAACCCCTTTGCACGTGAAGCAAACATTTTTACTTAGTTATTAAATAATTATTAAGGTGGCTCACATATATAAATATATCCCAAACTTATTTTTAACCAATGTGATATCCAAGTTTTCTATTTTCTCAATATTATTCACAAGTGACTTACTTTGAATATCAAATTCTCATTTATCACTCAACCATTTTGAGTATATGATATACCGTTGTAAAGGTCTCATAGAATATAATATAAAATTATAATTTTATAATTCAGATCTTCACCTTTGCCAATTGAGAATATACCTCAAGATTTTCAAAAAAATCTAATTTTTTCCAACATATTTCACTAAAACTATCAGTTAAAATTATACAAGTAGAGGTGGCCAGGTAGGAGGAAGAAAATGAAAGCATTAGCCGGGATCGGGTTGTAAGCATAAGCATACGCTTAAAGCTGAGAAAGACTGGCTTTGGCAAAGCCTTTAATCAGCTTTTTTGTAGGTCTGAAAGAAGAATATGTTTGTGTGTAGCTGTATATAGATCATTTGAATGATTTAAAACCAATACCAACCAATGTCCAATGACTGAAGCATGCCTTTAAAAAAGTTGAAAACCATATTGTTTTTGTTTTGCGCTGTCTTTAGAGTGTTAGGTCTCAAGTAAACATGTGATCACCATTTTTTTCTCTCAATCACCCCACATGAACCGGGCTTTTCATTTCACTTTCCCCTCTAGGGGGAAACCAAAGTAGTTTGATTGATTTGATGAACTCTAGACGATATAAAAAAGAAAAAGAAATGTTCCGGAGATTCAAATCTTTTTAGCACCAAAACATGAAGTCTAAAACCCAATGATCAAAAGCTCCCAGTATTTTATGCCTGCAGCAGTGTCTTTATCGATGCTAGCTTGCTCTTCATAGAATTACGTGTATATATATATTATTGCTGGGGCATGATCATCGCCATGTTTTTTTCTTCACTTTTTGATGCTTTATTTACCAAATTTGTTGAAAATTTAGTGTGATATGCCACATCATGTACAGTGGTTAAGCTTATAATCTACCACCCGGAATTTGTCTAGAACGAGAAGTTGTCAAATTTCAAATGATGCAAAAGATAGGTAAGGGCCACAATATCTAGAACAGTACTATATAACAATTTTATGATAATAATAAAAAGAACGAATAATAAGCATAAGATGAGATGTAATGATTGTTCACTTCATCTTTTAATCATGAGATTAAAAGTTCAATTTTCGTTCATGGGAATATAACACATTAATTAAGTCATATTAATAAAAGTGTCAAAAGTAAAAAATAATAATAGTCAAACAAAAACTCGATACATATATAAATGTACCAATACTTTAGGCGATGTTTCGATACATATATAAATGTACTAATATGCATTGGTGTTTTGGGCATGTTCTGATACAAACCATAATTCTAAGCAAACATACTTTGGTGAGCCTTGATGACCCTAACAATGATATTGGCACTAATTTTGTTGCTAATGTAATTACTGTTAGAGTGTGCAATACTATAGATCAATATCATGGTGATGACCAATAATATTATTGAATATTTTTATTTTTTACCACATGTCACTATACCAATGATTATCAGAGCCATCATGTCAATGTATTTTAATAGTGTTAGTTACTATCAAGTTTAGTCAAGTTCAAGCATCACTCTACATATTAATCTTTAAAATATAATTTTTTTAAGAGATTAATAATTTCTAAAACATTTAATAACTACTAAAAACATGAAAAAATTCTAAAAAATTAAATAATTCTTAAAACATTAACGATCTGTTAAAAACATGAAAAAATTACTTAAAATATAAAAGGCTTCTAAGAATTTAAGTAATTAATTTTAAAACATGAAATGTCTTTAAAAAAATTAAAACATGGAATAGTTACTTAAAAACTTAAAATATATTTAAGAAATTAAGTAATTTAACTTATTACCTGCTAAACAAGTTTCACATCAACAAAACCTCATAGTAATGAGCTCACCCTAGAACTCCCTTTCAACACTGATAAGAATCAAATCAACCCTCCAACATTTTGAACATAAATAAGGAGAAGATTTTCTAGGACCTGTGAAGTGAAAACTGATGAATAATTTTTGAGCTTCTATTTAAATTGTACCGACCTAAAGCTCGGTTCTTGTTCTTATTTATGTTTCAAAGATCACATTGTTATGTTAGCTATACTCTAAATTACTACAAAATCACTTGAATGCCATAGAAGGAATAGGGGAGTTACTTAAAGCAATTATATTATCCTCTTTGGATCCATCTGAAGATGAGTTTGTAGCAGACAACATTCGCTTGAGCTGAGACCGTTGACAAACAATTCGACCATTGTTCCACCCAGGAAAAGAAAATGATGACGAAAAATTATCCTGCAGGAATCTATAGGCAGCCCTAGCAACTGGAATATCATGAGCAGTTGAGCATTTCTCCATCTGCCCCCGTCTGCTCAAGATCAAATGTTATCACTACTCAGAAGAAAACTTGAATCATAAACAATGCAACTGATTTTATAACTACACGGGAAAAAGGGCGTAAGCCGGAAAATGTAGAAGAAAATCTTCAAAACTATGTGTATTTTACTGCATTTATACACATTTCCGGTTTGTATTAATGCATCACTTTTTCATAATCCATGAAAAGGTGAAGTTTGGCATGAAATAGTTGGCAAATATGCTCAATGTATATTATGCCTATTGTATAAAAAGAGGTTGCATCTAGACCGCATTTGGTTGTGTGTAAACAAGTTATCAAAAACATTCTAGGTGCGCACAATAATGAGGAAAAGTCCTTCAAGATGGTTTAATCAAGAGTCAAGCAGGAAGAACAGAAATTAATGGTGGTAGTGATAGGTTAGGGTTTGGGTCGGACACATGAACCCTCTAATGTTAACCCCACCCAAAAAATGGGTTCCAAATTCAGCTTAGACTTGCCCAGATTTGTATATGGGTAGTCTAAACGAGTTTAGACTATAATATGGTATTTATTCTTTATATGATATAAAGACCATATATGCATGTCCAAGCCTAACCCAAAAATGTAGGTTTCAAGTTCTAATTAGATTTATCCATAATATTATATTTATTCCTTATATGATACAAATTACAAAATCTATAAAGTAGGGGGAAGATCCACTTGCACCAATATAAAACTAAAGTAGTTTTACATCCTTTCTTATATTTTTGTATGATTAATATTTTAACAATCTAACCTTCAAATTTCATATTCCATTCAAATAGATAATGCATGTCAAGTTTGAAGTAAATTAAAAGTTCTAACTATTTATTCTATGTAGATAACTCTCAACTGTTTAATAAAATATCAATAAATACAGTATTTTAAATTGATATGATAGAGACACCGGACCAGTTCGAAATTTTACATGCATGACAAATATAGTTATATTGATCAATTCAACAGTTGAATCATGAAAAAAATTAATCTTACAAAATGATGCAAAAGGGTGTAAGAGTGGATCCTTCCCCTGTAAAGTAAAATATTATATAAATAGAAAAAGGGCTAGGCCAGGCTTGTGCTTTCAATGTTTGGAGCCAAGACCAAGCCCCTTTTTTGAAAACCTAACTTTTTTGTCAAAACTCCTTTTTGAGTAACATTTTTATTCAAACCCTCTCAAACACTAGGCAGGCCTTGAACATGGCCTGGTGGTATGGCCCATGAACACCTTTAGATAGCATGCAATACAAAAGATTCCTAGGGATAGAGGTTTATAAAACAAGGATTTTAAGGCCAAGCACATTACCACTGTCCATTTAACCATATCTAAGTAATATTTAATCATTAACATTTTCATTTCATGCAGAATTTGATCACACCTCACTGGTGGATCTCTCTCAAATGTGAAGGATAGGGAAAATATGAGTTGCCTGGAGCATATCACTTACGCAACAACCACTGTAGCAAGTTGAGGAAGATCATCGCCACTCAAAAACATCTCCTGCAGATTGTTGAGCCAAATTGACATTGATGTATAAGTGCCACCTTCCCACATCCTGTGAAATGACCAACTTCATTTGTCAAATAAGATTGACATGAAATCGGAAAGAAACAACTTTGAAAGTAAGTCCCATGATACCTGTGCACATCCACGGAAAATACAAGTTTGTTTTTACGGAAAAGTTCAGGGAATAGGCCTCTCTTTGTTGCTTCCTTGAGCACCCTTGCAGCTCGTTCTTTCTGACCAAGCCACCAAAGTGTTTCCAAAAGTGCATTATAGAACCTTATTCCAAAGCCATATCCTTCAGAGTTAAGCTTGTCAAAGATGTACTCTACCATCTGCCAATTTCCATCATCATCAAAATCTCCTCTTATCATCTGCCCAATTACTTGATGAATATTTGACACTTTGTTTGCAAGCATCTCATCAAGTAACTTATAGGCATCATTCCACCTAAACACATTGATTTTAGCAAGTAAGATAAATTTACAAATAAGGAGAAAATGATTCTGCTACCAAAATGCTTGTACACTTCACGAACAAATTGTAACTCAAGAATAAACAAAGATAAAATTTAACTCTAAGACACTATTTATAGTTTTTTGACCATTACAAATTTCGACAATATATTCATGATAAGTTTCTGTAGTTTAACTTACACATATGGGGCTCTGTCTCACACTTCCTTTAACATCACTAATTTTCAAATTTTATCCATTTCAAGAACCTCATTATTACTCAAAAATATGCATATGTTACAACGGCTAGTAGCAATGTTAATCAGACTCACGTGGGAATGTCGGATATGATTATGTGTCCAACAAGGGTATGTCCAATTCTTTCTAAGTTTCTACAGGTAATTGGAGGCTTCTTGAAGGATATCTCTCCATATCCATGTTTGAAAATGTGTTGGACACAAGTGTCAGATATGGACACTTAAAGAAACACGAAGAATTGCAGCAACATAGGCTAGTAATTTCTTAGCTTTATTACTTGAGGATGAGGTACTTTTCCCCGGGTAAAATCACTGAAACAAGTTTGTATTGGGTAGTTTCCTAAGAAAAGGAGGACAATATTTAATAGAATCAAAACATCAATCTTAAAATAAAAGATAGGTAACGGTCTGTTCCAAGATATTAATGCAATCACCAGATTGCCCTGCTTGTATGTCTATGCCCTGACACTCCCTCCTTCCTAGACTGCTATAGCATAAATATCATGTATATCACCTAGATGGCTGGGATTGGAAAAAGGCCAAAGATGGAGACACAGAATGATTCATTGGCCAATTTTTCCAGAATAATAAAGACCATCATACAATTCTAAGCATGTGACTCCTATTTTTGAAAAAAAAGTGTTTTTCAAGACCATCACACCATCCTAAGCATGTGACTCCAAAAAAAAAAGTTGGCATCTACATATTTACGTATTTTTGCTAAAGCAATTATCATGTCATCATAAAACATTTTCCTTGGATTCATTCTAGAAATTCCATCACATAGATAAAATAGTCCTACAATCACAAGAAGAATACTTCTAAGAAGCATCGACCAGAAAATAGCTGAGCACCTTCAGAGACCAAAGAGAAAAAAAGATGGAATACAGATGGGTCGCTGATCAGCAGGATCACAGACAAGAAGAAACAAGCTGATCTTTTGTCAAGGCAGCAGAGATTACCTTGTATTCTTAACATGTCATTCTTGGTCTGTGATAGTGGAATGCAATTATGAAAGATAATGGTTTGGGTGGTATATGGTATGATAACAGCTGACCATTCTTACAAGTCAAGATCATCCTTACAGCTGAGGGAATTACGTGGCAAAATCATACACAGTGATATACCAAGGTAGGTTATTTCTTTCATCAAATTTATTACTATATAGCTAGTACCAAATGCTGGAGCAAATCAGACATTCGTCATGAAATTACCCATAGACAGATAATTCTGCCTGTACACAACATAAATGGTGAAGAAATTGATGAGTAGAGTGAAACTGACCTGTCACACTTTGCATAAACAGCCAGCATCATGCAGTAGCACGTGACACTGGGCAAAACTCCTAAAGCTTTGATTTCCTTGAATTGCTCATTGCTCTCATCACATAGGCCTGCAAAGCAATATACACTTAAAACAGCTTCAAGGGTCCGTTCATCAGGATCACATCTTGCCTTTTCCATCTCTACATAAGCCTTGATAGCATCCTCAAACTGGCCTCCTTGCCTGTATGCTTCAATCAAAGCATTGAAGGAATCCCTGCTCTTTGCAATACCAGCCTCATTCATTCTAGATAAAATTGCTTCAGCTTCCTTATGCAATCCACCTCTTGCAAAAGTCTGAAGCAGTGAATTGTAAGTTTCAATGGTTGGTTTGCTCTCTACTTCATTCATTGTGTTAAAGGCAACTAGAGCTTCCTCATATAATGCTGCCTGTCCATAAGCCTCAATAACACCCGTATAAGCCCTGGAACTAGGTACTATCCCTTTTTCATTCATGTGAAGTAGAATTTTCTTGGCATCCTCATGAAGACCTCCCTTCCCACAAGCAAATATCAAACCATCATAAGTCTTCACGTTAGGTTCAATGTTCTCTTCCACCATATCATGAAACAAAGTCACAACCTCCTTAAAATACCCACCCTCTCCAAAAACCTGTATCAAAATATTATAAGTAGCTGCATCTGGCTCCGTATTGCTAGCTTTCATCTCAAGAAAAAGCTCACGGACATCATCATACCGCCCATTCCTCCCATACAAATTCAACAAAATACTATAAGTAGCTGCATTTGGCACACATCCTGCCGCTTGCATCTGCCTAAACACACCCATCGCCTCCTTGATTGACCCTGAGTTAGCATAAGCCTCTAACAACACGTTATATGACATGATATCCGGCAAATTCCCTCCCAACTCCATTTCCTTAAGTAACTCAGAAACCTTCTCCAGCTTTCCTAACTTCCCAAATGTCTCAACAAGATAACTGTAAGTAGTTAAATCCGGCAATATCCCACCTTCATTCATATTCCTAAAAACCATTTCCGCCTCATTGCCTAAACCCCTATCAGCACAAGCACTAAGCAGAGTGTTATAAGTAACAATATCAGGTTGTATTCCCTCGTGTCTCATTTCCGCAAACAACCCTAACAAACCCTCCCAATTCAACCCACCCCTTGCGCACGCATTAATCACGGTGTTATAAGTTAAGATACTCGGCAAAACTTTGTCTTTCTTCATTTTGGCTAGTAACTCAAGAGAAACATCATACGCACCGTTCCGCCCGTAAGCATTTATCAATGCGGTGTAGGAGAAGACACTGCGAGGCACACCTTGGCTAGGCATTTCGTCGAACACTTCGCGACATTTATCAAGCAAGCCTTCGCGGCCCAAGAGACTGATCATGATGGTATAAATGTGTTCATTCGGCTTACACCATATCTGGCGCTGCATGTATTTGAAGAGTCGGAGGGACCGTTGCCAATCGCCGCGGTGAGCGAACTCCTTGAACACTAAAGCGAAGTCTTTTAGCGAAAGTTTGTTACGAAAGACATCGAGACATCTCGCGATGCTGCCACGTGGCGGGAGGCTGCTTAGCTTGTTGATTAGTGTTTCAACGTCGTAGCTGTACTTTCCTTTCTCTACTGTCACCGCCGGGTTTCCGAGGACAATCTCCCGAGCTTTCGCTCTGCATATTCCAGCGCCGCTGGAGTGGAAGCTACGGTTACAGCCGGTGAATATTCGAGAGGAAGAGAGCTGCCTCCGATTGATTGAAAGATTGGAAGGCTGTGTGAGAGCTAGGAAGTTATTAGGTATTGAAATTGCCATTTGAAATTTGGCATGAGCTAGCAAAAGCTAACCAAGTTTATCGAGAAAAAAGGAGACGAAATTTGAGAGATTTTGATGGGAAGGTTACTGATGAAGAAGGTATGTTTGCTTCAACAAATACACTTGGAGTTTTAGTGGATAACACAGTTGGGAGCGAATTGCGATACTACCAAAAGCAATTATGGTAGAAATTTACATTGGTTAAGCGGGAAAACCAAGTAAATTACACCAGAAGTCCCCAGTTATGATTCACGTTCTAAATTAATTTTTAAATTTGAAACTATTCTAATTATGTCTCTAAGTTTTTGAAGTTATATCAATTATATTTTTTTTAGTGGAATCATTAAATTTACTGTATGTGGAATTTAAAAATAAAAAATTAAATAAAAAATTTACATGATTACTCAATCACAAATATAATCAGTGACAAAATCAGGTTATAATTCAACAATAAATAATTAAAAGTTTTATCTTCTCTCACCTTACTACCACAATGTCTAACAAACCGCGTTGTAATAACCCAATCATCATATTATAATAAATTAATGTTAGTGACAAAATAGTAACAATTAAAAGGATGATCAACACGTAAACTTAAACATAAGCGACTACTTTTGTAAGTTAACCAAAAGAAAAAAATTAAAGAATTCGAATTTTAAACCCATGCGTGATTGCTAGGTATAGGTGTAATCCTGAATCCAAATTTGAGGTTTAATTGAAGTTGGGCAGAGGGCAGAGCAAGCAACCTCCGACACCGATCGAGGGTGAGAACGAGAGGTGAGAAGATGGGATGGGGAAGCAAAGCGGGCGATTGGGCGTTCAAAGGGCTCACAGCTGGTCTGGGGTTGGCCACCATTTACCTAACTGCCACTTTCTCTGTTAATGTTTACCGAGGCCTCGCCTGGCACAACTCTCAATCCGTAATCTCTTGTACCCTCTTTTTTTGTGTTTGTTTCTGAGCATTTCATCAATCCCTTTTGTTTTGTTACTATTTTGATCTTGGGTTTCATCTTTTTATGCTCTGAATGAATGGTTCAATGGAAAATTCCAATTCTTTTATCATGCTCGATCCTTAACTTCAGATTTGATGCGAAATTCATGGAGCGTGTTTTGTAGGATGTAGCATTAGTTCATGGTTTACAGTAGTAATACTTTCCTTAGCTGCTGCTTTACAGTTTATTAGGATGGCCTGCGTATTTCAATTTGCTTTCTTCTCGAAATCACTAATATCATATTAATAAATTCTGATTCTTTATGAAAGTCGATTCTCTTAAAGGATTTGATCCAATATTCTAAAGCTAGTTCGTTATTAGGTTATATGCCTTTCTTTTGTTGTAACTTGTAAGAACTAGTATTAATATGTAAAACAATATTCTTGTTGTTTAGTTACTTTACCTTTTATTTTAGAGGTATTCCCACCTAGTAATTTTTATAATAAATGTCTTTAGGAAAATGAAAAGAAAAAGGGTATAAGATAACATGTTTTTGCCTTTCCAATCCATATACATAAATCTGAAGTTCCCCCAAAGTTTTGATACCTTCCGAGTTCCAAATGAGCAGAGCCTTGCCTGCTAGGAATAATATGGAAAATATGTGTAAAAGGAAAAGAAGAGTATAGAGAAGAGAAGAAAAACATGAGAGAGAAATTTATAACCAATTCTGGTATTATATTGTAGAATATTCTCAAGAGTGTTTGATATCATTCTTTCATTCTGATATATTTAGACATAGTGCATACTTACTGAGATAACCAAAGACTAAATAACTACTAATTTATTCAAATCTCAGCTGAATTGGGCTGCATAAGCCATACTTGTAATTGGGTAAGTAACAACTACCTTCCCCTTAAGTGCATCCTAGTCCTCAAGGAAGAAAAACATGAAATTTGTGCTGAAGCTTGAAAATAACTCAACTGATCACTTCTTAGCTGTTTATCCACCAATAACTAGATTTCCTCTCCTCTTAAGTTTATTGTGCCAACTATGCTTAGAGGAGGCAACACCAGAAGATTTCTAGAGTTTATGTATGAGATGTACTAGAGTTGGATCAAAGGTACAAGAGCGTTTGATCATTTCCAGTAGGCTGTTTGTCACCACTAAAATAGCCTGCACTTGTGTACCTAGAACCCTCAACAACACGTCCACCATAGTGTTGGTCGAGCCCCTCCTATGTAATAGCTCAGTCATAACCATTGTACGAACTACCCACATTTGTTGAGCAGGAGTTTTAACCTTTTGGTGCAAAAGGAATTTAAGACACTGGTATCTGTTTTAATTCGGAAATGCCTATCCATCAAAACTGAGTTCTACCTCTTAACAGCCGCTAAAATGGTTAGCATTTCTTTCTCATATACTGATAAGGCTTGCTGCTTAGGACTCGATGCCTTACTGAAATATGTTATAGGCTTTCCTTCCCAACTCAGAACAGCCCCTATTTTCGTACTACATGCATTAGCCTCTGCAGTATAGGTAGTTTTAGAGTTGGATAAGGCTAGCACCAGAGTTGTAAACATAGCTTGTTTCAACTCTTCAAAAGCTGATTGAGCCTGAATATTCCATGCAAAGCTGCCTGTCTTAAGCAATTCAGCGAGCAGCTTGGCTAGAACCCCATACCTCTTTATGAACCGTTAGTAATAACCAGTTAAGCCTAAAAACCCTTTGAGTTCTTTAATGTTTTGAGGAATAGGCCAATCCATCACAGAAGAAATCTTTTTAGTATCCTGGACATGACCCCTTTAGAGATCATATGATCCAAGTACTCAATTTGTGTAGCTCCAACCAAATACACACTTAGATTTCTCCACATAAAGTTGATGTTGAGCTAGCACCTCAAATACTTTATACAAATGTATCAAATGAGACTCCCAAGTGACTGGATAGACCAAGGTATTGCCAAAAAACACCAAAACAAATTTTCTCCAGTAAGGTTGAAATATGCTGTTCATAAGAGCTTGAAAAGTGGATGGTGCATTGGTCAACCCTGATGGCTTGACTAGGAACTCATAGTGACCATGATGAGTCCTAAATGCAAGTTTTATAGATGTCTTCTTCCTTCATTTTGGTCTGATGGTTCACAGATTATAAGTCTAACTTAGAAACCCTTCAAGCATTTGCAAGCTCCTCTACCAAGGGCATGGGAAATTTGTCTTTAATAGTGATTTTGTTTAGTTGCCGGTAGTCGATGCATAGGTGCCAAGAGCCATCTTTTTTCTTAACTAACATCATAGGAGATGCAAAAGGACTATTGCTATCCCTTCTGATTCCTGATGTCTTAATTTCATTCATGGTTCTTTCAATTTCGGCCTTCTGAAAAACTGGACATCTATACAGTCGTATTTTAATCACTTGCGAATCATCCAACAAGGGAATGTGATTATCATAAATTTGCTTAGGTGGTTGGCCTTGTGGAGCATTAAACAGATTACCAAATAGCAGCCAAAGAGCTTCCAAATCCCCAGAAATACTACCATTTCTGGTATCAGCGGCTGAAATGGACCTGATCAGCACCTGAGATCCCTATAAATAAGAGCATACAAGAACCCTGTCACAAGCCTAAGATATTTTATTACACTGTTTTTCTATAACTATCTTTACTGCTCCATCTTGAATTCCTTTCAAGATAATTTGTCGAGTCCCTACTTAAAATTGCATGGCAAGAGCGTTGAAGTTCCACAATACATGACCTAATGTAAGAAGCCTTTGTATTCCAAGCACCAAATCACAACCAATCAACGGCAGCACCAAGAAGTCAGTAGTTTGCGAAAACCCTTGACAACTCTATTCTACTCCTTTGCACCCTTCCCGGGCACTCAATACATCGTCATTAGCCACAGACACATCAAGACCATGTAGGATATATGTAGGGCAATGCAATTTCTTGACTGTATTGTGATCGATGAATTTATGTATACTACCACCGTCGACTAGAATAATTAGTGGTTGATTCTTATTTCGCCCTACCGACCTCATAGCTTGATACCCTTCGAATCCAAATAAGGCATGCGGTTAAATGGTAACCTTATCTTCAGACCATTCTACTTTATTTCCTAGATCCTCAATAGTGTCCTAAAATTCGAAGATTCCTCTACCTCAACTTCAGGTTCATTCGGCTCCTTAACTAGCATATGTTATAGTTGGGACCTAACATGTTTGTGGCCTACAACATAATTACTGCCACATCACATGCACAATCCCTTCTGTCTACCCTCTCCTCTTTCCTCCCTGGTGGTTGCCTTTGGTGGGGTGATATCATTCTTGGTATAGGTAATTTGTTAGGGCCATTGAAGTAAGGTTTAGTTTTATTCGGATATGCTGGAACCAATGATTTTGGAGTGGGTAATAGGGGAGGCAAGGAAGATGCTGTTTAGAAGGTGTGATTTGGAGGTAGAGTAGCTTGTATGATGTATGGGAGGTGCAGGGGTGAAACCAGAAAATTTTTTTAGGGGGGGCCGAAGTTAAATTATAATTTTTACGATAGTAAAAGTGTAATTTTACTTTTACTAATTTAAAATTTTAAAAAATTTTAAGGGCCTAAATGGAAAATTTTCCATTTTAGAGGGGCCAGGGCCTCTACCACCCCCCCTCCCCTGGTTTCGCCCCTGGGGAGGTGCTGTCAATGGAGTTTTTTAAGGGGTAAAAGGCTTTCTAGGCAAGTTATACGATAAGCTTTCCATTTGCTTGGCCAAATCAAGGCATGGGTCAGTGTTTTGGGATAGAACAATTTTCTGGATTTTGAAATATCTGGCTTGAGGTTAATAAAAGTTCTAAGGGCTTGATCATCCGATAATTGTAAAAGATTAAGTAATCCCTAAATTCTTCATAATATTCTTCAACATACCCAGATTGTTTAAGGCTTACCAACTCAACCATTGGATCTGTGTATTCTTTGTCACTGAAATGAGCCTTCATCTCTACTACATACTGGCTCCGGTTAACATCACGGACATTACCCTTGGATTCATAAATTGCTGGTGCTATTGCAAGACTTTACCTGCCAAATGAATCATATGACTGTTTGGACCTTGTCTTGACCCGAAATTCCCACAGCTTCAAAGAACTGTTCTACCTTCAAATGCCATCCCAGAAAGTCAATTCCATCAGATCTTGGGCGCTCCAACTTTGTCCATCTAGCATTGATTTTACAGAGTCTGAAAAAGTATCCATGCTTTGAGGTTCCTGGACAATAGGTGCGATGGTCACTGATGAAGATTCTAGAAGCCTGACAGAACCAGCAATACCCTTGTTTTTTTAACGGATTCCACTCGACTCCGTTCTTTCTGGGTATTTCAGCTCTTGTTGCGTTTCCAAAAAAACAAGTGAACATTTGACTGACCATGTGACTTAATTCTGCAGCCATAGCCTCCATTCCCTTCTTCATCCCATTCCGTATATCAATTCGAAGTTTATCACAGAGCTGACTCATGTTAGTACCCATCGCTGTTTCCAACCTCTCAACTTCCTTTTGAAGATTAACAACATCCTTCTATAATCTGGTAGATATTTCATCTGTCATTGCTAAAACCTGGGACCTTTTGTGTCTTTGAAAACCACGATGGTACCTTCCAAATGAGCTGAGTCTTGCCTGCTAAGAATAATCTGGAAAGTATGAGAAGAAAAACATGAGAGAGAAATGTAAAACCCATTCTGGCATTGTATGGTAGAATATTGTCAAGAGTGTCTGACATCGTTCTTTCTTTCTGATATATTTAGATGTAGTGCATGCTTACTAAAATGACCAAGACTAAACTAAATACTATTACTACTAAATTATTCAAACCTCAGCTGACTCGGGCTGCATAAGCCACACTCGTAATTGGGCCTGTAACAAGTTTTTGTTCGTTGCTACCAAAGCCCATCTACTTATGCCATCTCATAAGGCCACTGGGAATGAGATAACAATATTTGGGTTGTTTGGAAGTGAAAAATAGTATGTTTCTACATGGTTTAGAACTTAATAGCATTGTTTTTTTACTGCTAACTTATCTGAAACAATTTCTGTAAGATTTTGAGCTGTTCACACGTCAAAAAGATTTTGCGGCCCATCTGTTCAGCAGCTTCCAAATTATGATTGGATTGAGGTCAAATGAAAACCTTGAATTCCAGAAATTTAAGAAAGTTTTTGAAGTATTTACTATGGTTTGTGAAAACATTGGGAAGCTTTAGTTGGAATTAGGGAACAAAAAGAGTTCATTCAAGTTTCGATATTATATTCTTTTATAAATTCACCTAATCAGAAGTTATTTTCATGTGTGTGTGTGTGTCTAGGTGTACGCATGTATAAGCATATGTGTTGCTTTGTTGCAAATCTTATATTATTATTTTGATTTTTGTTTCCAACTTGACTTTCTGGCATCTTTATTCACATTAATTCAAACAGCTAGAATCCTTGCCTTAAGAAATGGTTAGTTAGAAAGAAAAGGATAAAGACTGAATAAAGGAGCGAAGGACAGTGTGCTTGTACCAAAGGTCTGACACGTAGTTTCCTGTCTTATGGTCTTTTGCCTCATAAATTAGTGATGACTCCTACCAACATATGATGTATTCTTTCCTGTATTATCAGTTCCAAATTTCAGTTTTGCCCAAATTGGCCTTAACAAAAAATTAACTTGCTTGTGAATAAGTGCATGCTATTAGTGATAATCTTTTTAGCTACCGAAACAGTGTCATGCTGTCGTGCAGAACCGAAGTTCTTTAAACTGAGATCTGAATTTGACTTTGTTTGGTTGGCAGAAAATTGAGAAGCAGGGCTCCAATGAACAATCCTCTTGATATAAGCTTCCTTGCTGGGAAACCCAGTCTTAGATTCGTGGGAATTGTGTTGTTGCCTCCGAGGAACCTTACAAAAACTTACCTTATTTTTTAATGATTTACTAGATGAGTATTGATCTCAGATCCGGATGTGAGGCCTTTTGGATTGTTTTTTGTTCTTGTTTTTGTTGTGTTAGGTTTGGAATAAATTCTGGTTTCGTATTGACAAACACCATATATAAAAAAATTTGATACTGAAGTGAATATTTGGTTTGAAACTTTCAGATGAATTTGAAGTGACTTGAAAAGGGCTTGTATATGATTACTCTGATAAAAATTTTGATGTGATTGTAAAAAAAAAAAAAATACTATTCTAACAAAAAATTTATTTGGCATAATGAGTTGGAATAATTCTTTTTAAAAATCCATATCAGAAACTATTGGCATGGGCTTTCCCCGTTTTTAGTCATTATAAGATATTGGTAAAATTGTAGTTTGGATTTTTTTATTATGCTCACATTTGATATTTAATTTTTATATTTTAATTTTACATAAATTATTTTTTATTTTTAAAATGGAATTAATTAATCCAAATAATTTATATATTTGATAGTTATCTTATTATTTTACTATCATATTTTTTTGTATACTGGCAAGTGTTCAAAAAAAATTTTGTTTATAGTTTAAAGGGTATAAATGATTTTATTTTCAACTATTTATAAACGACTTGAAAAAAAAAATTATGAACATGACAAAATTGCATGATGCCATATTATTTCTATAGATTATATAATACACTCAAATTTAAAATTAAATTTTTATACTTCAAATTTTACAATGTTATTGATTAGGTCAAATGTTTTATTTTAATTAAAATGATGATGTAATTTTTAAGAATTGTTAACAACGTTAAAATTATTTATTACATTCACGTTCATTGCAATATTCTTTTTGTTACATGATTATCATATGGATATTTTTAAAAAAATTTAAAATGTCACTTTAATAAATTTAATAGAAAAATTTAACAGAATTAACAATTGGAGTTGAATTTTTAAATTTAAAAAGCAAAAGGATTAAATTCTTAAAAATAAAAGGTTAATTTATTAAAAACACCTGATTAATCCTGTATTAAATTCGCACCCAATTAATTTCTTCCGTTAACGGTTTTTATCACTAGTCACATTGACTGTTAAAACAAATTAATGGATTAATCAAATAAAGACATGTGTTAACTTATGGTTTAATATAATGTTTTTTATAAAAATATTTTAAAAATCAAAAATATTATAAAAAAAAAGAAAAATTATTAATATTAAAATTGATATAAACTTAAAAAAGTTATAAAAAATTATAAGTAATATAAAAATATAAAAAATTTAATAAATTATAAAAAAATCAAATTAACAAACCTTATTTAAAATATTTAAAAAAAATTATTAGAATTCTTAAAAACTAATAAAAATTGTAAAATAATTATAAAAAATATTAAAATTATATAAACTTGTAAAAATTAAATAAAAAATCATAAAAACTTGAATTGAATCGATTAATCCAAAATCAACAAAGATATTCTAGGAAAAATCATTAGATTGGTTGACTTGAAAATCAAGCATTGAATTAATTTTTTTATTTTTAATGTTTTTATCGAACCAGAATTTAATTATACAAGTATTAGCATATGTAGAATCAAATATTCTAACCAAAAAAATACAAATTTGGACCAATAATTAAATTGATTAGGCCACTGATTTGCTAGATGTCCAAATAACTCAAGAGAAAAAAAAAAACTCAATATTTAGAGAAATTGAATATTTTAGTCATTTCATCATCTGTAAGTGGTAGACGCAGAGAATGTAACTAGAATGAAACATGTGGCAAAGCAACATACAAGAGCAAGTAAATGTTAGCTAGCAGGTCTATTATTTAATTCAGAAGCGTCCCCTTCTAAGTCGAGCCCATGCTATTGCCGCAACTGCAGCACCTCCCAAGTGAGCTGATCCTGATATATGACTATTTCCCTACAATGCAAAATAAATAAATATATAAATAAAAATAAAAATATTAGTCGGTTGGATTATATTATAACTTTATTTTGTGAGATTTGGAGCTCAAATTTCACAGTTGAAGGTGAGGTAGCAGCCCAATGAAAGCAGAAGTAAAAAATTACAAGGGCACTAAAAATCACATTTAGTACCTAGATAAAGTTATATTGAAGGTTAACTCCAAACAAAAGACAAACCATTAACTCTAGTGGTTCTATACTACATTCTTTTAAGCCTAAGTGAAAGTTAAGGAAGCTGGGGCTATAGCGTCCAGACATCTATTTGTCACAAGGAAGTAGAACATCTTACAGGAGCAATCCTGCTGAAACTATTGATTGGCAATGTTACACAATAACTGGCGCGCCCTTACATTTATCAAATAGCACATTAAATATCATAAAACTATTCAAAAAGCTTTTCTAAGTTATGGTCAGTGATCATGAATATCATCTAAACCGTGCCAGATGATCTAGTACTTTTTCCTTCTTTATTATCTTCCCTCTTTCTCCTTCAACATGCCTTTTAGTAAACTGGCTTTTGTTTGGTGCTGAAGAATTTACACAAACGTATATCTTTTCCACCAAGAACATGACTCATAATAAACCGATTTAAGAAATGTAAGAGAAAAAGAAGAAAAACTGCTGACTGATGAGCAATATACCTCTATTATCCTCAATATATCTTTCCCAATTAGAAATATGCCCTGTAAAGAAAATAATGTATAAACAATTAAGAAAGGAGTGTAACCTAAAATGTCACTTCGTTGTTGGCATAAACTAGAAGCATGCTTACCAGTAACATGGCAGGCATTGGTATGATGAAATCAAAATAAAGAGTAGCTTTTGGGTTCAGAAATATATCAAGCAGCATTATAGCATTAACAGCTCCACTTGCCCCCTAAATGAAACAATCAGCCAGAAGTTAAACATATTCTAAGTACTGTTCGATGCATTGTTGTGTAATAGATGCAAGCCACAGCAATAATTAGGAGGTCTGAGAACTAAAATAAGTTTCTCATTATTTGGCCTCTTCATTTGGAACAAACAAGGCAATCCATGCAAATAATGGATATGATTATAGATCAACATGACATGTAACATATAAAAGGAGTAAACTTGTATGAAGGGAGAAAATGAAAATCTTTTGATTGCAAAAAAAAAAGGGGGTGGCATGAGGGTGTTGGTGGGTTTGGATAGTAAGAATGAAACCTTCAATCTCATTTCTTCGCAAATGGGAAAAGACTAACTAGTCAGGGAAACAAATGAGAAGAGAATCAGACCTACCAAAGCACAACTAAAATGTCATTTCAAATGCTAAACGATAGAGGATATCAAAGAAAAAAAATTCTTTAATATTCAGTAGTTCCTCAGATGAAGGCAAAAAGACGATACTGATACAGCTTGGTTACAGTCATTAACAGAAAAGTTCCAGAAAAGAAAAAAAAAGATCTTCACAGGAGATTCATGCAGTGAAGGCTAAGAGCATACCAATCCTGGAGTCCTTGAAGGGTCCATCATCCATGTTGCTTGTCCCTGTGGTGGATGGCTAAGAGTGAGAAAAGATCAAATCCTATATGGTTCATGAGAAGTTGAGAACATGAAGAAGTTTTACTATGCCATAATAGGTGAATCTTTACATATTATCAAGATGCAGGTATGCTAATGAACAAGTTAGACGATTTTATCTTGTAACATGCAGAACGACTTCTCATAACAGAACTGTACAACAATGCATTGGCATCTGTTGTGTGGTATAGTCTAAATCGATTATGTTGGATTTCCAGAGGTCCTATCAGAAACTTCAAGACTGTCCACCTATTGCTAGTTGTTTTTTTGGTGGGAAGCATAACATTATATGGCTGAGAGCTTATAGTAGTGTTTATTGTCCTGTCCACTATATGTTATTTGTTATTCATTTTTTGTTGCCCCACATTTTCTGGAAATTCTCAAAAATCTGTTCTTATCGTGCCTAAGCATGAGGGAGTATCATGATGTATCCAAAATCAGTTAGGTTTGGCATTTATTATTGCCATATTACAATAGCCCATGCCAAAGAGGGTAGGAATTCAGATATTTCTTGCAGTATCATGGTACCTTAGCCAAAAAAGCATGGTGCACCAAGTAAAACACTGAACCACCCATTGCCCCAGCTAGATACAACCTCAGCAAATATTCAGGTCCAAAGATTCTTCCAATCTGCACAATGCAAAGTAATAAGCAAAGAAATTAAAATGGTTGGTGATTAAAGAGGATAAATAAAGAAGCAAAGGACTAGGAAGAAAAACAATGCAGACAGAGTATACACAAACACAAATCAAAATGTAGCAAGCTTGTTTGTAACATGAATAAAATCCCCCAAGTCACGAGAGTAACACGTAAATGCCATGCCATGATGCTTATGTCATAAATTAGAAAGAAGGAAAAATATTGAATTTCACACTAAAGCATTGAGATGCAACAAGTTTCAATGCTAGACCATAAAACGATGACTCTGCTTTCCTAGTATCCAGTTTGGGCATCACAATCACAAGGCAAGGATGATGGTTATTAGATTGGATAACTGATCCTGATTAGGTAGTCTGAAATAGTACTCTCTTTAACATAAGTTTTCTCTTACAACATAAAGCTAGAAGGACTTTCAGAGACAAATAATAAATGCAGTTCATTAATCACACTAGATTAAAAGGCAGGGAGGGAAATGTTAATGTTACAAAGTGTAGAGCTTATTACACTGTTGGGATTGAGCCGCAACAAATCATGTTTTAAAAAATGATGCAAGTTGCCAGTCAATTTATAAATTCTAGAATAAATACTTGACTCTCAATTATTTGCATACAAAGAAGTTAAAAAAGCACTAAGTATATAAGGTAGATATCATAACTTAAAGATCGAAAAGAAGCAATTTGTAAGACCTAAAAACTAATAAGAAAAGAAGTAGCAACCAAAATAAAAGACTTCAACAATCATACATTATATCCAAAGAAATAAAGCCCAATCATGTTAGACACAATGTGCTCAATATCAATATGACTGAAAGCTGAAGTGATCAGTGTATGCAAGCGTCCACTTTTAAAATTGTCCAATGAAACCTGCCCATAACATCAAATAAGTTAGAAGGAGAAAATAAAAATAAAATAAAAGGGCAAGTAAAAGATGAACTTCTGAGAATATCTAATTCTGATCTATATCCTCTCAGCAAGCATTATCCCTCAATACATGCTTAGAATAGTGGGCTATCTCCCACTAAATGTGCTTAACTATTATATTAGATAAGAAAAAGGATAAAACTAACATTTAAGGACAATAGATTAAAATAGTGGTGTAATAGAAATAAGACTACTATTCAGGGCTCCTCCATTTTTGTACCTAGAACATCGGATTTAAACTAGAAAGTATATCTACAGGAAATAGGAATTTGGAGAGTAAAATCTACCATTGACACTTTACTTTTAACAAGCAAGCCAGAAGCTAAGGACTCACCATAAAGTTATCCATCATAAATCGTCTATCTGCAATCCGCCATAATAAAAAAACTGCAACATTAGTTAAAACCAGGCCCAAAACCATGTCACTTGCTGAAAACCGTTGGAACCATAATCTCCTGAAAACGAAAGAGAAGAAAGATTAGCAACATAGAACAATCAAGCAATATCCATAAGCTGGTTCAAGTTCAACGTTAGCACTGCTTTCGCCATTAGCCATTATTACTAGAAGAGGCATGCTGCTTATGAATTCACAATACAACTGAAAGTCGTCTCAAAGAAGAAAATATAAATCGTGTTGAAAAGAACTGTTTTCTTCTGACTGGAAAACTTACCTCTTGAATGAGGAAAAAAAAACCACTTCTGAGTTGTTTTAACCTTAATGACAAGGAGATATTACTAGAAAAAGGAAATCGCAGCGCTAAAGCAGTTGCATTGTACCATAAATTGTGTCGTCCAAGAATAGAATATGAACCTAAACTCTTACCAATATGTGACTAAATGGGTCAAATTTCAACAAATAATATAAAAAGATAATACAATAATTTGCAAAATAAATAAATAAATTACCAACGGCTCTTCAGAAGACCACGATTTGGACCAAAACCAAATCTGCCTTTGGAAATCTGAGGTCTGAAAAACCGAACTCTGCAACCCAAAAGACTTTTGCTTGAAACCTTCTGCTGCTGGGTATTTGAGAAATAAAACCAAAAACGCTTTGGAAAATTTTGGTATGAGAGAAACCCCTGAATTTCCCCAGTAAAATTTGATCGCCATTCGTTCGAGAATGCAGAGCTTATAAACTGGTTTTGGGGGGTCTGCTTGGCGACGGAAGAGAAGGTTTTGTACGGAAGCGAATGGAGAAGTGAAGAACAGGAACTGGTGAAGGCTGATGATGAAGCATGTTTCATAGAAAGAAGCCTTTGCATCTTTCGTCTTTGACCTTTGGGTCTTGAAAATTTTGTTTTCGGTTTAGGAAAACTTCCCACTTCCAAACTTGGTTAGCTTTAAACGGAGGATTTTTTTTTCTTAGTTCAGTAGCACGACACTGAGACTCAAGTAAAGTACGCGAATTATTTGGATCGGCATCAAGAACACACGTTACAATTGAAGACCAATACATTAGCATTTCTTTAAAAAGTGTAAAAATGGATTGAAAATTTTGGTTTAATTTAATCCTTTTCCTAATTTATATATAAAATTTATTTTAGAAAATTAAAGTGATATTTTTTTATTTTTCTAATATAATTAATTATTTTAGTCAAATAATTAAATATTAGTAGTTTTATTTGGATTTCTCCGCACTCATATTTATGTTTTTTTTATTTTATTTTGTTTTTAACTTATCAATTTATTTAATTAAATACTTAAATAATAATGATTTCATCTTTTATACTTAGGTTTTGTTCTATTTTTTTAAACGCATTTGTAATTTTTATTTCATTTTATTTTAAGCTCTTTTTTATTTTTAAAATGGTATAATTTTCATTTAAGTACCGATACATATTATATGGTATCGATACCTATTCATCTAAGTTTCTGATATCAATACCTGTTATATTGTACTGATACCTATTCATCTAAATCTCTGATATTGATATATGTTATATAGTACTGATACCTATTTAAAAAGTATTGATACCATTTTGAGATTTGATGTTTCAAAAAAATTAAGAAAAATCACTGAAGTATCCATACCTTCCCCTTGGTATCCATACTTCCTAAGTTAAAGTTTAAAATATGCATTTGGTACCTATTTCATACCATATCTATAATAACTCATACCAAAATCATTCCAACTCATACCCCTTTTCACTTACCAAAATCTCAATCAAGCTATATTCATACTAACATAAACACACCAAATGCATGTTTGTTTCACTCACCATTACGATATGCATTTTATTTACCTAAAACTTCAATCATCCATTTAACCAATCAATAGACGATTCCATACAAATTCACATTTCAAATACCAAAACATATACACTATTGCCATGTACTTTGACTAATACTTTAATATTAGCTCTCTATTAGAAGTGATTTCTTAACAATAGCAACAACTCGGCCCAAAAACTCTGTTTGGTGATGTAGCTATAGCTGTGCATACTCAGGTATAACACCTTCATTTTCTATTGAAATACATGGCATGGCCAAGTGATATATAGTTACTTCTGGTAATTCAAACTTTATAAGATGAGTTTAGTTTGATGCATAGATGATGAGTGTTCGCTCAAGTTTTTTTGTTTTTTTACAAAATATTTAAATAGTACAATGAAAGCTCCTAAAACTCAATATGATATCTATTTAAAGATGTTATTATAATGAGTTCCTATAGAATCCTTTTAAATCAACAATTGAAAAAAAAAATACTAATCTACCGTTGATCATATCACATAGTATTTGCATTGAGAAATATGAGTTTACCTTTTAATCAATTCAACTGATTTCAATACTAGAGAAGTGAAATTGATTTCTCATAAAAATCGACGTATTCGGTAATCAATTTAACAAATTGTAGGTCACCGGTACATTTCGATATGGCTACAGTCCTCTTATTTCTATCTTTTAGCCACAAATTGTTAGATTTAAAACAATACCAAATACTTCAAAATTTAAACAAAATTTTCAAAATAACTTTTTATAGCAGTTTTAAAAAACATTTATAGGAGTATAAAAAAACAATGATAAGCTAAAACTAATAATTCAAGAGAGTAAAGGAGAAAAGAAGGATGAGTACCTTATCAGGATGAAGATAAACTTTGTCGCGGAATAGAAGTACTATGCCTGCCTCATCGATAACAAGTGCAAAAGCGATGGCCTCGTCCAGAGATTTGGCAATGCCCATGCTCTTGCACACAGTTAACAACTCCGAGTAGCCGACCACTTCTTTGCCTTCCACCCCTAGCTTGGTCTTGAGTGATTCCACGTTGACCAGACTGATCAGCTTCTTGGCCTCCGCAAATGTTACGTTGTCCACTCCTGCTCCTACCTTTTTGGAATCTGAGGTTGCATCCGTATCAGAATATGAAGATAACCAACCTTTTGTACCACAGAATACTGAATTGGTTCTCAATTAGAGTTGATCGTGGATCGGGCCGGGTCGAGTTCGAGCTGGGCTTCAATAAAATTTTAGGTCCAAGTGCTAGGCTCGAGCCTAGCCTGGCCCGAAAAATAGGCTTAAAACTTTATCCAAACCCGACCCGAATTATAATAGTTTAACCAGAGCCCGACCTTGCCCGGCCCTTATTAAATTTTTAGATCATTTTATTACATACAACAAATTTAAAAAATATATAATATATTAAATACACTTAAAAACATTAAAACAAACATTAAAAATAAATAAATTTAAAATACATTAATTTTTTTTTATATTAAGATAGTTACAAATAAATTAGTAAAAAAATTAACAATAAAACATAAGTTCTATAATATTCAAATAATATTAAAAAAGATAGTGAAACAATAGTAAAAACGCATAAAAAAATAACATCCAAACAACAAAAATAACAACCAAAATAACAGCAAAAATAACAGCAAACAACATAAAAACCACAAAAATAACAACAAAAATAACAGTAAAAATAACACGAAAATAACAACCAAAACAGTAAAAAAAAAGCAAAAAAAGCAAAAAAAGCAACTAAAACAGTAAAAAACAGCACCAAAACAACAATATAATTTTTTATTAAAAATGACTAATTTATTCGGGCCGGGCCGGGTCAAGCTTGAGCCAAAAAACTCATACTCAAGGCTCGGCTCGTTTAGAAAATGGGCATCGTTTTTTGTCCAAGCCCATTTTTCGGGCCTATATTTTTGTCCATATTTTTGTCCAAACCCTCTCATTTTTCTGGCAGGCCTTCGGGTTGAATCGGGTGGCCCGACCCATGATCAAGTCTATTCTCAATGTCGCTTTTCGTAACAGCAACGGGTTACGCGGAGAAGACGAAAGTCTCCTCCCAACGACCGCAAACACGGCCTGCTTCAAAGCCTCGCACCACCGCAACCTTCTCCACATGCTTCAATATATCTCACTCTATATTTGAAATGTACTGTGTGCGTATATTTTTAAATATGCCTACGTATGTGTGTAACTTGTGTTGGTATTTTGAGTGATTCAATTTTGAATCAGATGATGATGATTTGAGGCTCTTTTTATGTTGGTCTTAAATTCTTAGGATTAGTAGATCTTAACAAACAAATCTAGATTTTTCTTCCAATAAGAAAAACAAAAAAATAGAATAAACCATTTTTTCCCTATAATAATAAAATAAAACCATAAAAATGAAGCTGCACTGTACACAAAAGTAATTAATTTTAATTTTAAATTTACAAAATTAAAAAGGAAAGACTAAATTTTTAATGGGGCAGGAGAAAACCTAGGCTCAATATGCGGAGGTGGGACGAAAGAGCAAGGAGAACGGACCGGCAAAGGCAAACAGGCCACCTCTTTTCAATTTTCAATCTCGATTATTTTATCATAGAACAATATCTCCCAACTAGTGCTACCAGTGCGCATAGTTTTCCATTCCGTAATAATTACGGATAGAATTCCTTTAGACATAAACTCTATGATTTTTGTTCATATTCAACATTAACAGATGGTAATCAAACATTTTAAAGTTAGGTTAAGAATGTGTCCATGTGTATACATATAACATCAATAATTCAAGGGACTTGTTATAAGTAAGGTAATCCCTACCGTATCGGATTATTCATGGTGTATTTGTTTTTACTAGTATTAATACAGATCGATATTGATAAATTTCGATGTACTATTTTAAAATTACAATTATTTTAAAACATTTGATATATGTATATAAAAAATATTTATAAATATCAAATAATGAGATTACATAAATCTTAAATAAGAAATACTCGTTAATTATATAAAATGTAATATTTAATAATTATATTTAAACATTTTACCGAATTTGTGTCACCTTAATTGGGTCACTAAAACCCCTTCTTTTAAATTATAATTAATATTACTTTGGTGACACTTTTGTATTTTTTTATTTTATTGATAAACTTCGGTGTACTATTTTAAAATTATAGTTATTTTAAAATAGTTGATATATATATAAATATATCAAATAATGAGATTACATAAATATTAAATAAGGAATACTTGTTAATTATATAAAATGTAATACCTAATATTTATATTTAAACATGTTACTGAGTTTGTGTTACTTTAGTTGGGTCACTAAAACCCCTTCTTTTAAATTATAATTAAATATTATTATTGTGGTACTTTTACATTTTGTTTATTTTTATATCATCTTCAATTTTAATTGTCAACCCAATATTTCATTAATTTATAAATTATTAAAAAAGAATTAAAGATTAAATTTTTTTTCAATTGAATTAGATTTTTTTATATAATAAATCCAACAAACCAACTCTTGATGGTTTTTTAAATTGAAATCAGGATTAAATTTTTTTATATTCTTCACAAATTTGTTTGTCTCTTTATGCTCTCCCTTTTCACCCTTTTTTTCTACTAACTTTCATGAACTTAGTGAGTCCCCCCTCCTCACAAATCTCACGAAAATTCAAGTCACTTATTTTTAATTAGATAATTTTATCAATTTTTCTTTATAATTCAAAATTTTAAGTTGTGGACTAGAGTCGTGTTTTCTTCGTGAACTGAATATAGCTTTTTAAATGTTAATCTGTTATCCAGATTGATTAAATTATCTGGTTGCATTATTTTCACGTGCAGCATCAAGTGTCACAAGTTGCAAATGGCAGCAAATATGTTTCTTTTGAATATAAATCTGGGATGGATAATGGTAGGACTGTTTCTTCATCAGATCATGAAAGTCAGTAAGTGCCAATTTACCATCATTTTTCTTTTTACTGTTGCCTATCTGTATTGACAAAAGTGAATGTTATTTTGCGGCGAGTCTGGTGGGTGTGTGGCTGTGGTTTTTTGTCAAGCTACTTCAGTGTCTTTAAGTCAGTAAGTGCCAATTTACCATCATTTTTCTTTTTGCTGTTGCCTATCTGTGTTGATCAAATTCTCAGGGCTTGATAGTTATTTTCATAAATGAGTGAGAGAAGGTTAGAATAATTAATTGTGACGTGTTTTGTTGGATTCCATACATATCTTGCATCTTACCCCGTCTTGCAACTATTAAAGTATAACGTAGATGAATTCTATAAGTATTTCATGTTTGGAACAGGTAAATAAGTTTTGCTAATTTCAATATCAGCCCATGCACAATTTAACTGCTTCCTGTTAAGTTTATTGACAAGCTGCATAAAGCCTAGTTCATTTGCTCCAACTCCATATAAGGCTGATTGTCAAATTAAAATGAATTGATGTACCTTGTTTCTTATCAGTTATTGACATATCGTCCCAAGTTTTTTAATAAGACAAGAGATTAGCAATCTTTGGCTGAACTTTTAATTTCTTGATATTTTCTTCAGGTTAGTGCCCAGGAGGATGAAGATGATGCTCCTCTAGATTTACTGAGGAGAACGACAATTGGAAATGGTTCTCATTTGATTTCTTTTTCTCAGCTTTTCTACAATATTTAGTGCAATGATAGGAAACTCAACATTTATATAAAAATGGCAGGTCCACTTTGACGGAGAATTGTCAAATCAAAATGCGAACAATCAAGCATTTTCTAGAAAACATTGGCGTCTCCTTCAATGTCAAAACGGTTAGTTGTTCATCTACCATTCCATTTTATTGGCTTTAAAGTTCTACCCAAGTAATAATAGATTTAGGGGTTAGGGGTTTTTGGATTCGGATTAGTTTTCGAGTCTTGAGATTAAGAGTAATGGGATATGGTTTCGAGTTTAAGATTTTTTAATAAAATATCATCAATTTATTAAGTTTGATATTTATCTATCAATCAAATAATGTCAATTTAATTCAAAAATATAAATAATAAATTTAAATCACTTATTTTTTAATAAAATATCATCAATTTATTAAATTTGATGTCTAGTCATCAATCAATTAAATATCAATTTATTTAAAAATATAAATTTTTTTTGAACAAAATCAGATTCATGCATTTGTAAGGGGTTATATTAGAACAGAGTACAGTTAATTTAACAACTGTAACTCAGCTAAAGGTAATCAAATGGTGCATAAAAAACTCAGCTAACACTCCACATACTTCCTCATTTATTTTAATTTTACAGCATCAGCTTCTTGAACCAGTAAGTTGGTGACAGCTGTTCATTATTTTGATTAGTGTGTTTTTACTGTTTTCAAAATTACTTGGCATAAAGATTTGATGTCTAGCCATCAAACAATTAATATCAGTTTAATTTAAAAATATAAATATTATTTTTGAACAAAATCAAATTCATGCATTTGTAAGGAGTTATATTGGAACAGAGTAAACTAATTTAACAGTTGTAACTCGACTATAGATAATCAAATGGTGCATAAAAAACTCTGCTAGCACTTAACATACTTCCTCATTTATTTTGATTTTACAGCACCGACTTCTTGAACCAGTAAGTTGGTGACATGTGTCCATTATTTTGATTATTTTTTTACTGTTCTCAAAATTAATATTTTCAATAAAGATAAAATGATTTTTGTTTATTATTATTAACTTTAAATGGCAATAAATTAAAAAGCAAAGGGCAAACCTGACATACTACCTCATATCTTTTGATTTTACAGCACCTGCCTGTTGAACTAGTAGGTTGGTGACAGATGTCCATTATTTTGATTAGTGTGTTTTTACTGTTTTCAAAATTAATATTTTTGGCAATAAATGAAAAATAAAATTATTTTTGTTTATTATTCTTTTCGGGCAATGACGGGCAGGACAAAAGCTGCCCGTTTTCATCAGCTTTTTTTTTTATTATCTATTTCCCTTTCCATCTTCATTCCATCGCTCCCCCTTCCTCTCTATCTCTCTCTATCTCTATTTTTCTCTAGTTTTTTCTGTGATTCTTTTTTACATTTGGGTAACCGCAAGCCAAAGAAACACTTGCTCGCTCCAGCAGAAAGAGAGTTTTCCTTAAATGGAGAACCCAATATTTTCTTTGTTGTTTCTTTTTTCTTTGTGATTTTGAAATCCCTTGCTTTATCATATAGTCATTTCAGGTATGTATCTTTAGTTCAACTTTGTCTTTGCCTTTTCATATCTTTTTTAGTTTCATATCTATACTTCTCTACTTGTATTTCAGTCGGTTTATTGGTTTTCAACTTTAAAATAAGTTTGTCTTTGCCTCTTAACCTCTGTTTTAATTTCATATGCACATATGCATGTTTCTTGACATTTTTTCAGTGGGTTTTTCGGAACATATTTTGGTTCTTTTTATTTGAATTTTTATTGTATTTTTGTCAGTATTTTTGGTTCTTTTTTATTGAATTTTTATTGTATTTTTGTTTATTATTATTTTGATTTTCCCTTTGTTTTTCTAACGTTTTTTTTCTTTAACTATATTCAATATCTTTGAAATCTTTGCTTAGGAGAATATTGCTTGGGTTCCGTAGGTTGGGACGGTTGCTGAGTTGATTTACGTGTACCACCGTACCTTCTCTTACTCCCTAAAAACTGTTTTCTTTTTGCTTCTTCAATGTTGGAAAAGAAAGGTTTTATAAAGTAAAATTTCCCTCAATTATATTACTACGTACCCCAAAATTGCACGAGGCTAATATTTGCCCATCTTAAATCCCAGAAAGAGATTGAATTGGGGTTGCCAATATTCAAGCGATGGAAGTGACAAACAGTTTCATTAACTTTACTTACATGTGGATTAAGGTGTGTTTTATCTTTTCCTTTTTTTTATAAATGTTTTGGAAGTGGTAGCTTTGGATTAAGAATATAATAAAGTTTCTCCGGGTAGTTTTATTTTGACAGGATTGATAGAGACAGCAGCTATACCTTATGTAGGACTTAATA